>JAJJWX010003811.1:0-1434850 GCA_023529315.1 Papaver bracteatum | reverse complement strand
TAGAGAAACGCTACCTCCACCTCGCCGCACCACTACCACCATCACCGTCGCTGCAACTAGATTTATTTCCTCTTTCAAATTAATTCCCATCTTAAGACTGAAATTGGGATATTTCAGTGACCTAATTTGAGATTTTATTGATAATTTGAGATTTTATTGATGAAGATGGTGATTCAATTGATGATTAATTAGTTGTGTTTTCATATTCTTCATTAGGGTTTCAATTGAGATAGTTTAATCTATAAAGAATTCAGTCGAGACAAAACCCAAATCGGTTCACTCAAAATCAAATCAGGGTTTCAGAATTACTCAAAATTCAATCAGGTCGCGGGTTCAAAAGTTAGTTGCTCAATTAACCTTGATTCATTTTGGCTGATGAAGGTATGTGTTAGATTTCCCAATTTCAATCTACTGCAAAACTGGGAAATTTCCCAAATTCAATTTCTATAATACAGCAAACTGGGTGTTATGTATTAAGAGGGATTCTCACTCTATTTGACAGCCTCGCACCTGTGTCGACAAAGCGCTGCAGCATGTTTTGATGGAGATACAAGGCTTGCCTTTTTAATTGGTTGAGTTGGATGTCCCAAGGTACTACTTTTCTTTCTCCTTCTCTTTGATTTTGTTTGTATTTTCAATGCTTATAAAGATGGTGCCAACTTAGTAAGCATTACAGCTCTCCATTACTAAACAAAGCGAAAGCATGAGAGGGGAAAAATAAACAACTATACTGCTTTGTCAATGTTCAATTTATTGCCCACTTGATCTTTTTGCAATTGAAGAATGTGATGTATACTTCGGTAATTTGTATTGTTCTGATACATTGAAGTCGAATAAGTATGTGGAAGCAACATTGTGGAAAGTCGGATCTTTCCCACCTGTATGAGGGAGTCTATTTTGTTCTTACTTCTTAGCATAAGCGATAGATAATTTGATCCCCCGAATTTGCATGTCTTAGAAATTGAAATCTGACCAGACAATGCTACTTTTCCTTCCGCATTGAAAAGCTCAAAAATTCTGGTAGTTAGTACCTTATACGTATTACTACCAAATTGCAGGACACTGATTCTGTTGGCATCGAATATTTAGCCATCTTCTTACTATTGGATTCGTTTTCTTAGAATTGTAGTTATCCACACATTTCATGCCTACACCTGTAGTTGTATTAGTTTTCGTATTTTTTGACCTTCGGTCAGTTAGATTTCGATTTTGCATCATTTCTTGACACAAGAGTTGGGGGTCGGGGGAACATCACTGAACCTAGGCTGGCACCGTTACATATTTTTGTTTGTTATCATCTTAAGAGATTATCATCCAATTATTAAATTGTCATTATCCACAAATTTCATGCCTGCATCCTTGGTTGTTTAATTCGTATTGTTTAATGCTAGGTCAGTTATGTTCCAATTTGTATCATATCTTGACACATGAGTTGGTGGGGACATCACCAAGTCTGAACAGCAATGTCACTTGATATGAAGATACAATTTGTTTTCATCTTCATCCAATTCTAAAGCAGATACATGAAGATTGGTAGCTCGGGCATTGACACTATTTGCAAATAACGTCTAACCTGTAGGTATGTTCCATTTGTTTCTTCCAAAAATACAGTTCCTTCAAAAATTCATTGATTTATATCAAGTTAAAATATGTTTGACTCACTTGTTCGAATTGCTGTTTCTGTTTTCCCTGCTGCACTGTTTGTTTTTTTCCCTCAGTACAAAGCTTTAGTTTCCCAACATTTATCAGCAGTAGTCAATATCCAGTCCTTACATGGATAGGGTAGGAGGGTGGGATTAGTAGAGTTGGTGATGGCAGGCTGGGCTGGCTAGGTCTGACTAGAGGGAAAGGCCCAACTTTTGCCTGTATCAAACAAAAACAGTAATCTGACAACTTAGATGTAATTGACAAAACATCCGAAACTAGTGATAGTCCCCTGTATAATAAAAACTGAATTATAGGTAGTTATGATTATATTGTGTTTACACGGTGAAAATAGGTTAGACTCATTAGAGCACGAGTGACTGCTTTAAATCCATCTGTACGCATAATTCAGTTTGTTTAATCCTTCTGAACTTGAAATTTCCTTCTTTTCTGGTATCTATAAGGGAACATGATTGAAACCTCCCCATGTTTGCGTGGTATTTGAAATTGTAATGTCCCTTTAAAAATGTTGTTCTCTAAAGCCACGAGTTAAATCACTTGTTTCTAGAAATAGTTTCACTTCATACAGGAAAAATCAAGTAATAGTTTCACTTCATACACGAGTTAAACTGATCCTCTGCTATATCCAAAAATTGTTTGTCATCCAAAATTAAAATAGTAATTACATTGTAATGTGTATGCATTGACTTGGAATTAACATTGTTCTCTTGCAAATTTATCTTTGTATCTATACATGTATGAAGAGATATCATCACTGATTCAGTAAACATGTTATAAATTATAATTTGTTCTGTTTTACTATAAGATTCTCAATATTCCTGGTTGATTATTCATCCGATGCTTTTTGATTGAGCCTCGGATTTATTTTTACCGTTATAAGGTAATGCAACTGGGAAACATTTATAACATACTCATTGCCTTCCTTCATTTCCTTGCTTATTCATAATGTGAAAACAATGAAAATCACTGCTTGGTTTCTCACTTTGGTTATGAAAATGAGTATGTGATACTGCTTGATGTAGTAATGCAGTGTTAAAATTTAGAGTGTACAATAATAGTAATCTCTGACCTATATTTCTACTGAATAGTACATTGCTTTCCTTAATACTAGGCTTTAGCTTTCATGTCGGTTGTAGTGTTGTGCTATGAGTAATCTGCCAATTTGTGTTTCTTAACGAGAAGTACAACTCATTTTCGAGCCTTACACGAAAATGTCATGAGCCCTAATTCATTCCCCCCCCCCCCCCCATAAAGTTTGTTAAATTTCTCTCTTTTATTTTTCCTTCTTTTTTGTTTTGTGGTTATTCAGGTGACTAATTGGTTACGTTTTCTTTGTTTCGATGTTGGAATAGAAATGCCCATTTGAAGCCATTCAGATTATTAACTTGCCTTAAGATTTGGATAAGGCTACAACTCATTGTTATGGTCCCAACATTTTCAAGCTGCACAAGTATACATCTATCTCTGTTTTTACTCTATTTGTAGTTACAGACTTGATATTTGGAGACCCCTGTAGTGTGAACCACATCTGGTTGCATTGCTGGTCTTGGTATGACAAACACTGGTGAAAACAGGGTGTTTTTATCAGTTGTACATCTTTGAGTCTAGATAAGATGGCTGAATTGCAGGTTACCAATTCCAAGATTGGACACAACATACTTAATGTCTTTTCATATCTTGATTATTATGTGGGAGAACTCTGTGTTTGACTAAATCCTATATTGATCATTATCTTTTTAAGTTGGGTTCATTGCTCTTTAGTTTGTTTTGTATGTTTGATTTTTTTTGAGCTGACCGCTGCACTTGGTGGTCTTCAGGCTTTAATGGAGGAACTATTGTGATTCGTAAGATAACATGTGTAGTGTACTAGTAGATGTACATTTTGCTGTTTACTGTTATCCCAGCTCTTTGCTTGATTTATTTTGTATGTTTGATATTCATAGTGTTCCTGTTTGATGGTTGTCCTGTGTGCAAGTGGATGAATCTATTGAAGTGTAAAAATAGATCATCATTGACTAGATAGAAACAATACTTACCTGACTGTTACCATTGTAGATGAGAAGTCCTCGACTTCGAGAGCTAGCTGAGAATGAGAAAGATGAAGAAAGAAAGGCGCGTAATGAAAGGCGACGGGTTTTGCGCGCGCAGAGGAAGCTTGAAAAACCAAATATGGCAGCAGTAGTACCACTGCGTAGAAGTCAAAGGCTAACTCCGCAGGCGCAAATTCCACAAAACCTTGACTGTGATGCATCCCATAAGAGAAAAGGGAAGGCTGTTGTACACGACAATCGAGTATGTGGTTTCGCCAATTATTTTTGCTTATTGTATAGTTGAATGTTGGCTTGAATATCTTACTTCAGGCATATTTTTAAGTTTATGCTTCTGTCCTATTCTTTTTTATGGTAAACAGCCTCGTAAAGAAAGAAGATGTGAAATGCAAAGATGTATCGAAGTCGTGCCACTGCGTAGGAGTCTAAGGTTGACTCCGCAGTTGCAAGTTGCCTCCCAAAGCCCTATAGAACAAGTTTCGAATCAAAAGCGAAAAGTGAAATTTGTTGCACAGAACAACAGAGTATGTATTTCCCCAAAACCTTATTTTGACTGTTCAGAATAAGTTATTTTCCCGTGTGTTTTTGTATGTTCAGGTTTGTTAATAGATTCTTTCCTTGCATAGGGTTGCCTTATGGTTACAATATCATTAGAAACTTTAAGTTAATGATTTTATCTTTCTTTTTTTCCGTGTTAAACAGCCTCGGAAGAAAACCAGGAGTGAAGTTGTGCGTTCTTGTATTCCTATCAAACACATCTTTAAGAGTTTGACGTTGAGTCTTAGCTCTAAGCAACAAGTAGAAGAAGATAGAGCTGCAAGACGCGTAAGAAATCGTATGAACCGGTTTTTGAGGTTACAAGAGTCACTTCTTGCAAGGCGTCGGAGTTCTAGAATTGAACAAGTTCGACTCATCCGAGAGAATCCGAGCTGTGATGGACTCGTTGATGTTCCTATACACGCTGATGTACCCTTAAAATTTGCCTCAAGTGAAATACGCAGCTTTTTTGATATACCAGGAGCAACTTCCTCAAGAGGAATTAAGAGGTAATCATTTAAATACTCAATTTTTGAGTTTTTTTTTTTTTTTTTACTAATTTCATTTACTCTTTTATTTGTTTGTTATTAGATTTAGGTTAGTTATGGACTGATTCCTTCATGAATTTATCGAATTTACGGTTTCTGAAATGCTAGCATCATTTTCCTTAAAAGTCTCAGTGGCTAAATTATTCTAATTGACTGCCTTTATCTACTGTTTCGGTTAGTGGCTTCAACAGATTGAAAATTTACGGTTTCTGAAATGCTAGCATCATTTTCCTTAAAAGTCTCAGTGGCTAAACTATTCTAATTGACTGCATATAACTGCTGTTTCGGTTAGTGGCTTCAACAGATTGAATTTGAATTTTATTGCTTTCACTCATAATGAGATGGAGACAAGCATCACATACTATAAACTAAGAATTATGAGGCATATATATTTATGTTCATAGACAGAAAAACTTGGGTTATATAACTGCTTAACAAAAATGACCTGGTATGCTTAACAAAAATGACCTGGTATAGTTGAGGGCATAACATGCTTAGTAATTCTTTTAGTTTGGACATGTGATGATATTCTTCTCCACTTTATAATTTTCTAACTAGAAAGATGGATGAAATGGTTTTTTTTCTTCAGTCTTTTTGTGTGGCAGTCAAACTGCCTTAATATTATGGTAAGATTGAACACTCCAAAAGCACGTAAAGTTTTAAGCTTGCGGTCTTACTGTTGTAATTCTTTTAATTATGTCATTATTACTAAGATATTTTCTTAAGTTTGGAGAACAAATTTTCAGTCGAATAACCTTCTTTTTTTCTCATTTCTATTTTATAGGTTGACAGCTTCAGTAGCAAGTGATGCGACTCTTGATCTCCATGACGTACAGTTAAGATATCCCTCAGGTAGACCTCATACTGCATGTCAGAGACGATACCGTGTATCCGGTACAATGCATCAAAGGATTGTAAGGCGAGCCATGAATTATATGTATCAAAGAAACTATCGTAGAAGAACTCAAACAAGTAATGAAGAAATAGGATCTCATGCTCAGTCAAGTCCTGCTGCTGTACTATCAAATGGTCAGAGATTTAGAAGAGCTGTGGATGAGATAAAATGGGTTTTTTGTGTCGGATGTAAAACGAAATTCCTTGATATGTCAACTGAAGGCATATGCTCATATTGCAAGAAGGATAAAGAGGACAGGTCAAAAGTTTTTATGTTTAGTGAGACCAATAAGATGGATCCGGGAGAAGTACCGGTGGAGCTGTGCCGTTTAACGGATCTTGAGAAGATTCTTATTGCTCGTGTCCATCCGGTAATGTCGGTTTATCGTGTCAAAGGCCAGCAATATAAGTATGGTGGTAATGTAATAAATTTCGTACAAGATGTGAGTTCGATTGCAAAGGTACTTCCATGTAAACCTGAGGATTTATCGGCGATTCTTGTTGTGAAGAGAACTGGCAGTGTTTCAACAAAGGAGTTTATAGTTAGGAGGGAGTATGTGCGGCAAGCTTTGGAATGGTTGAAGGCAAATCACAAGTACTACAAGGATATAGAAATTAGTGACGAGAATATAGCTTCTTTGCCCGAGGAAGGCGTGCCGCTTGATCTCCCGGTTATGGATGCGGGTATTGAGGAACAACGTGAAGATGATGTGCATCATGGACCTCCAGAGTTGCAAGATCAATTTGTCGGTATCGATGATTTTGAATCTGTAGGTACAATTGGAGTTGATGTCCAACCAGATCAGGAGAGGGAGATCAGAAGAGCTTTGGAGGAGAACGAAGGGGTAGAGAAGACTAATGTGGAATTGCCGTTTTCTGGTCAAGTGATCGATGAGTTTACAACTCAAGGGTACATCACCATGGCGTTTCCGGCGTTATTTCCTAGTGGTAACGCTGATTTACGAGAACCAAGAATTAGGAAAGTTCCTGCACGTCTTTATTTTCAGTATTTGATGAACTACTATGATCAGCGCTTCGCTCGGGATTCAAGGTTTAGGTATTTTGCTTGGAATTCTGTGACTAGGTGGCGAGCATTAGCTTTAGGAACTATTTACATAAATAGGAACCCGAGAGACGGTGAGCTTACAATTCAAAAGATTCGAGAAATGGTTTCATCAGGGGACAACAGTTTAGCTTGCCGTGTTGCTTATTGTGCGCAACAGATGCGAGGGTGCAGAGCATATTGGTATAGTCGATTGAAGGAGCTTATATCCATGGTCAATCAGTTGGGACTGCCGACTGTTTTCTTCACACTCAGTGCAGCAGATCTCCAATGGCCTGAACTGTACAAGCTTCTTGACACGGAAAACAGGTACATGGTTCATATTACTTTATTGTTCTGGTTTTTGGTTTTGGTTTTGGTTTTGTTGTTTCTTGTGATTTCTTAAATAATAACCTTTACATGGAAAACAGATTGGAAAGCTTATATCCGAACAGAAGAAGGAGAGAAAGGGCAAAATTACTGAACGAGAATCCGTTGGTTGTCTCGTGGTTCCTACAGAAAAGGGTAGATTTATTCTTGAAGTTGTTTCTGAAGAAAGAGTTTAAGGTGGTTGATCACTGGTACCGGTTTGAGTGGAAGAGCAGAGGAAGCGGGCATGTTCATGGTTTCCTATGGCTCGAAGACAGACCGGATCCTTCGCGTATTGCCACAGACGAGGAGGTAATTATTGTATTCTTGATGTTATTGCATGAAACAAGAATCCCAGAGAACTGGAAAATAACTATAGGATCAAATATGCTTACTTAGGAAATATAATTAAACTAAGGTCTAAATTCTTGTTTTTGCAGCATATATCTATTCTTAGGTTAGCATATTCGCTATATAGTACCAATTTAGGACACATGACTGGCCAATTTAGGTTCTCAGAGAAAAAAGACATGCTTTAACCGTTGCTGGTAGGGTTTTGTACTCCTTGTCGCCATACAATAGTGTACATGATATTCCCTAATAAAACAATGTTTTATTATGTACAAGAATTCTTTAAGTTAAAGTACTTAATTATGCCATGTATATTGTTTTTGTTTAGACATCTTTAATCCACACCATTTTCTTCTTTTTTTTCTTTTTTTCAGTCGTTTATACTTTATTTTCTGTACATTTATTTTCTTTTCTTTTCTGATAAAATGGGCTGATACCGTGTCTAGACTTAAATATTTTCTTTTGTTTCCTTTTTTTTGTTTTTTTTTTGATTTCAGGTACGTCGCATAATCTGCGATTACTTTGACAGTATCATATGCACATGGAACCCAGATCCCAGTTTCAGAGTCGTCATACAAGACGATCATCCATGTGCACAAGAAATTTCAGAGGGTTCAAATCTAGAAGATGATGATGATGATTATGCTTCTTTGGTTAACTATGTGATGCGACACAACAAGTGTGGAAGTTATTGTTTGAGAAAAAGCAAGGTTACAAGGCGAAATGAATGTCGGTTTAGATTCCCAATTGAACTTTTAGACGAATCCAAGCTAGTTGAAGAACCAGCTGACAGCAACATGTTTAGATTTCTTGGCCGCTGAAACGATCCGTTGTTGAATTCCCATAATCGCGCGGTTCTACAAGCATGGAGAGCAAACATTGACTGGTCTGCCGTGACAACCACGGAATCTGTTACCCGTTATATCGCCAAGTATGCAGCAAAGGCAGAACCAGCCTCAAGGAATTACATCGACATTATGCGAGGAATCATTGATAATCCACTACGGCCTTGTCATGACTCAAAATCTGTTGTAAAAAAAAATGCTCATTAAGAATGCATCGGAAAGAGACGTATCTGCCCAAGAGGTGTGCCACTTGCTTATGGGTTGGAATATGTCGGACTCGTCGAGAAAATTCGTTACATTAAATCTGAGTGAAAGTAGGTTGTTCTCCTCTCAACTGCGAAAGCGAAAGAACAGAAATAGCGAAGATGTAGAGCAAGGGATAGATGATCCGAACTTTTTTTCAAGATATTTGAGCAGACCGGATGATTGTGAGCATATGACGCTTATTGAAATGGCAAAGAAGCGTTACTGGGCTCGTAGAAAGTGGTGCAAACATCGTGTTGAGCCGGTTGTTAGGATTTTACCAGATTTCAGCGGGAAAAAAATCATTCCAGATACTGATCTTTATGAATCCTATTGCAGACAACAGGTATGTAGAGTAGTCAACTCTTCCATGTTCCTATTTTGGGCATTTTATCTAAATACTACAGTAGATAAGGAACCATTAGCTACTGTCATAGTCATAAGCGTGCATTCACTTACGCTACTGTTATTTGTTCGTTGTTGTCTCAATTATGCCTTAACTCGTCTATGTTCTTTATATACCAACAGGTATTGTTAAATAGCCGATACAGGAGTTATGAAGAAGTGCAAGGAAATTTCCCTACGTGGTCAGGAAGATACGCTGAACTCATACGTCCTACTGAAAATCCTTCGGTAGATCTTGGCATTGTTGAGGAGGAATTTGAGGATGAAACGCATCCAGAAGGCTAGTGGTTAGACGAATGGATGCAAGCATCTGCAATGGCACCAAATTTCAGGGCATTGGAGGACACTGATCTGGGTAGGCGCGACATTGATAAAAACCATCCTTGGTCAAGTGGACTACTGGACAACCCTACCATTCACGATAAGATAGGATTCATTAACACCTTACGACAAGCCGTGCAAGATACACATGATTCTGATTCTGATTCGAGTACTTCTGTCCCTTCTCTGTCAAGACAACAACAAGCCGCACATGATCTTATTCTTGATTCTTTGAGGTCAAATTCAACTATTAGGTTGATTATCAGTGGAGGGGCAGGCACAGGAAAATCAACACTCATAAATGCCATTGTTCGGTCGACAAGGGAATTATTTGGTAACGACAATTCTGTTCGTGTCATGGCTCCTACCGGTGTAGCCGCATTCAACATCGGAGGGTCGACTATTCACCATGAACTCGGCATCACAGCAGATAAAAGCCAGTCGTACAAGAAGCTGGAGGCAGAACGATGTAGACGAATGCAGGTGATATGTCATTTTGGCTTTAGTTTTATAGTTTCCGTTACATATGTATTGTTAAAATATCTAACTTTATTCATATGATAGAATAAGAAACTACTTACCATGTCTGATTTTAATGCTTTGCATATGAAACTTGCTTTTGGAAATATCATGTCTGGTTTTAATGCTTCGTATTTGAAACTTGTTTTTGCTTTTGGAAATATCATGTCCGGTTTTAATGCTTTCAATATTGACTCGCACAGGTAGATTTCAAAAATACGAAGTTGATTATTATCGACGAGTACAGCATGATCGGTAGAAAGATGCTTGCATATATCGATCTTCGATTAAGAGACATTTTTGGAACCAAAGAATCTTTTGGGAATATTTCTATTGTACTCGTCGGTGATATGCGACAACTTCCACCCGTTTTTGATACACCCTTATATGCTGAAGGCGGACGAGAGTTACAATTGACAGGTAATCTCTCTTACTCCGAGTTTAAACAATGTGTTCGCCTTGAACAAGTTTTCCGGAAATCTGGAATTGGGGAGTCTGATTATAGAGAAGCTTTGTCGAGATTAAGTGATGGCAAGTCCACTATTATCGATTGGAATATGTTTGCCACTAGGAGCTACGCGACCCTGTCAGACGATGAGAAACACAACTTTAGGCATGCTCTTCGTCTGTTTCCCAGTAAAGATGAAGCTGCCAGTTACAATGAAGAACGCCTCAGAGAGCTTGGGCTTCCCATTGCGCGTATCCCATCAGTGAATAACTGTCCAACAGCTGAGGGAGCAAGTTCAGATGATGCGAAAGGGTTACAGAATATTTTGTTGTTGTCAAAGCAAGCAGGGGTGATGTTGCGGAAAAACTATTCCACTCAATTTGGTTTGGTTAATGGCTCAACAGGAACCGTAAAAGACATCATATATAAAGAAGGAGATGAATCACCCGGAGATATTCCGATTGCTGTTCTGGTCGAATTCGACAAGTATATCGGTCCCAAGGCTTATGAAGAATCCACTGTGGTTCCTATCGTTCCAGTCACAACAAACTGGATATCATCTTCCGGCGTGCCATGCCAGCGGTTTCAGTTACCACTTATCTTATGTTGGGCAATAACTGTTCACAAAAGCCAAGGGTTGACACTTGATCAGGCTGTTGTGAATATAGGAAGAACTACAGAGAGACTCGGGATGACATTTGTGGCATTGTCACGGACGAGGCGACTTAAGGATCTTGCGTTCTTTCCGATGTTTGATTACGAAAGACTAGAGAGAATCGACAAATGTTATGGGATTAAAAAGAGGCGCGTAGAAGAACAACGATTACAACAATTAGCAATTGCGACTCAAGAATCTCTACAGATTTGAATAGAAGGAATTCTTTTTCACTGTCAACTTAATACAATTTTGTTACATTATCAAATGAATACAATTTTGTTTTACAAATTATAATAATATAATTGTTTTACAAATTATAATTATGATAAAATTTGTATGGACATTTCTTTTTCCTTTACAAATATGAACTCATGCAATCACGTAATGATGTCGTTTCGTCAAGTTATTCGGTCGGCCCTCCCACCGTGGCAACGGTTGTACTAGTATGACCACTTTTTTATAAAATGTAAGTGATCAATTGACACAAAAAGATTGGAAATGGTTAGGGCCGAAAAACCAAAAATGTCCCTCCCTTTTAGTCCAATTAATATAACTCCTTGTGTATCCTATCTTTTCAGGGGTATAATTGGAAAGCAAACTTGAATATAACATATCTAAAAATCCGTGCCTTGGAATTTTACAAATTTTATCTCGTTGGAAAGCTAATAAAAAAACCTATCCAACGAGCACAAACAACAATATCAAATTTTGAGTTTTTACGAAAAATTCAGAGGTACTTATCATTTTAGGCACAATTTTAGGAAATTAAGTGTATATCCATTATGCAAACCACCATAAAGTATACATAATAGTTTATGTAGCAAAATTTTTGGTTTATTCATCAACTTATTTTCCGTTGCAACTAATAAAACGATGTACTCCTCCGTTTCAAGAAAAATGATACTTTCATTTTAGGCATAATTCTTGAAAATTGAATGCATAGCCATTATGCAAACCACCACAAAGGATGCATAACACATCATGCATCCATATTTTGGTTTATGGATCGACTAATTTTCCGTTTAAGAAAAGGTGATACTTTCACATCCCGTTTCAGGAAAAGTGATACTTTCGCCCTGTTTCGGAAAAAGTATCACTTTTTCTGAAACGGGGGTGAAAGTATCACCTTTTCTTAAACGGGACGAAAATAGTCGCAGACAAACCCCATCTTCAGATTTTTCTTCGGTCGGCCCTCCCACCGTGGAAACGGTCGTACTAGTTAGCTTCTTAATCACAATAATTTAAATATGCGAAGAGTAAAGAGTAATATCATATTTATTTTTTTTGATTTGACTGAAATCATCTAATTCATTTGGGTCTAATTCAAATTGGTTTTTGAGTTAGATCTGGCTCAACTAACTCAAAAATATACGACGCAGTGGCTTGGTCCATGAGTTAGGGACATTTTATTCACTGACTCAAATGAATCCGGTTTAGGGATTAGGTTTGCACAAAATTGGTCAAAAAGACCAAAACAGAAAATTCCTGGGTGAAATAGATTCTTAGATTTTGATACTGTTCATATAGCCAAAATTCAGAAATATATTGTTTATATAGCCAGTTTGGATATTTCATCCAGGAAAATTAAGATAAAATAAATATGTGTTACCTAAAATACCCCCTAACCTTTTAAACCCTTCTTTTCAAAGAGAAATTATTTTTCTTTTAGCTCTTCCCTCACAGCTCGTCCCTCACCTGCAGACATCATAATTCAGAGCTCGTCTCGTTTTCTGATCTGGTTGATCAATCATGGTGGTTTTCAATTGTTGAATCGAAGTTTAAATTAATCAACTTTCAAGTCATCTAATATCTATCAACAACCAGTAACGCAAATCAGTAAGTTTCAATTAATCCAATTTTGATTTCGTTTTTGTGTAATTCTTTGTAATGCATATCTGGGTATGTCGATTTTGAAGTTTCTCTATCAATTTTTGGTTTTAGTTGTTGATTTTGACTATCCAGGGTTTTACTAATCGATTGATTGTTCATATCCAATCGATTGATTGTTCATATCCAGGGTTTTACTAATTTTTGGTTTTAGTTTGTGCTTGTAAACGTGACTATTTGTTTATATCCAATCGATTGATTGTTCATCAAAGTAAATTTTGTTTAAACCCGCTGAAACAATACATAGATGCAATCCAAATTGAGTTTTTCATTGTTTTGGAAGTGAACGGAATTGGTATAATATCATCATGTCTGTGTGTTTGATTAGTTTGCTTACAATGTTTGCTCAGAAGAAAGCTGTAACTGGTTTCCATGATGAATATGGGTGTCACAATTGATTTTCCAGTTTTTTAAAGCAGGATGAAACTAGTATTTTTATACCAATTGTTGTTAAATTTGGTTTTTAGTCATCATGGTTGTTTAATTTGTTTAATTGAATATCATCCATATTCATTTACATTGTTTAAATATTCCTTTTGTAGATGGATAAACAAACTCTTTGTGTGGTTATCCGTGGTCCCAATACATGTCCATACCACGTTAATATGAAGTCAACAATTGATGAGTTGAAGTTGTATGTGTGTTCTTTTTGGAATTATATTTTGCCAGACTCAATCCAGTTTGTATTTGACAATGAGGGAAGAAATATGGTTGTTGACAGTGATGCGAAGCTTCATTCTGTCATATCAATGTGTCATGTTTTTCAGTTGAGTTTCTTGGAGCTTCGTTTATTTGAACATGTTCCTCTTCGTTCTCCTGATTTTGTTCGTGAACCTACTATGAGCGAGTTTCGTTTAGCACCAGACCCTAGCAGAGATAATTTGGTTCATCTTCCGAGCAGCAGTAGAATGAACGAGTTTCGTTTAACACCAGACCCTAGTAGAGATCAGTCGGTTAGTCCTCGTCATCTTACTAGAAGCAGTAAAGTTACTCGTACACCTACAATGACAGAGTTTCTTTTAGATAAAGGCAATAGCTCAGATCAGTTGCCTATTCCTTCCTCTCAAGAGCTTGTTTCGTCTCAAGATATCCCCGTGTCTCAAGAACGTGCATTCAATGGAAAGTTGGCAATTAAAAGATCTTGCAAGGATGCTGAATGGGAGTTTATTATAAAAGGTGTTGGCCAAGATTTTTATGGAGGAAGAGATGAAGCTCGTCTTGTTGTTGAGAAATATAACCATTTTTTTGGTCGCAGGGTGAGAGTCGTAAAGAGCAATCCAGAACGTTATACGGTGGAATGTTATTACAAGGAGAAATTGCAATGCGACTGGATGTTCCATGCAGCTCTGAAGACTTCCAATGTGAAGGGTCATTTATTCCTCAAGGCCTATAACGGTAAACATAAATGTTGTGTTGGTTATAGTGATGGAACAAAGGATGATCCGGTTACGCGCGAACTTGTCAAGAGCTTGGTATTTAACCAGATCGAACAGAATCCCAACAAGAAAGTCAGGGATATTGTTAAAGAATTCAAAAGTGATTATGGGTTAGAATTGAGCTACGATCAGGCGCATGCCGGGAAAGAATTATGTTTGAAGGAATTGTATGGCGAGGACACTAAATCATACACCGACTTGGTTTGGTGGTGTGAAGCCGTGAAGAAGAATGATCCAGGTAGCAGGGCTGATTTAGTTTTTGAAGGGGGACAGTTTAAGAGTTTGTTCTTAGCCTTCGATGCTTGCATCTCGGGTTTCGAATATTGTCGCCCGGTATTGTTCTTGGATGCAACTTTCCTAACTGGAAAATTTAGGGGTTGTCTTATGGAGGCTACTGGGAAGAATGCGAATAATGGTAAGTCTTCTATTTTTGTATTTCAACTTTTGATGTCAGATTATAAATTTGAATGGAATTCAGATAAAAATTTGTCAGATTATCACTGGATGAAACCAGTTTCATCCTTTATTTTTGAAGTCAGACTAGAGAATGAAACTGGTTTCATCCTGTAGAATAGCATTTTCAGTCGGTTTAATATGATTTTTTGGTTTTGTGTTTGTTTTGTTTCTGTAGGAATATTTCCTCTGGCATACGGTATCGTATCAGGTGAAACTATTGAGAATTGGCATTGGTTCTTGGAAAAATTAAAAACTATCTTGGGTCCTCGTGTACTAACTATTATTTCGGATCGCTACGAGGGTTTGATCCAAGGTATTCGTGATGTTTTTCCAACTTTCCGTCATTGTTGGTGTTACCAGCATTTGAAGAATAATGTCCACGGGAAGACCAACAAGAAGAAGGGAGAGCATGGTGTTGCGATGGATTTGTTCAAACAATGTTTCTATTCATCAATGCATGAAGGCTTTTATGAAGGTATGAAAAAGTTAAAGGATATGGGATGTGATGGTCTTCACAAATTCTTGAGTGACCTTCCAGTGGAATGTTGGTCCAATGCACATTGTCTTGGATGTCGTTATGGCTACATGTGTTCAAACATTGCAGAGTCGTTCAACTCTTGTATTAAGGAAGAAAAAGGTATGCTTATTTCCACACTTGTTAACTGGATTAGACTTAAGATTATGGATTAGATGAGTAAAAGGAAGTTGAAGGGGGCGACGTATAAAGGATTCATTTTTCCCAAGCTAGAGAAAAAAGTAATGGCTTCCATTCGTGCTGGTGTCCAGTGGAGAATAACTAAGTCTGGTGACATAGAGTGGGAAGTTTTTGATGGAAAGCACATGCATGCTATTAATATTGCGAAGTTTCATTGCAGCTGTAGGGTTTGGTTCACTGAGCAGTTCCCTTGTGATCACGCTATTGCGTGCATGCATTCAAATAAGATCAATGTTTACGAGTACATTAATCCGTTTTTCAGCATTGCTAGCTTCCGTGCTTCGTATGATCGTGCTATCAAGCCCATTCCCGATTACGACAAGCCTATTGATGTTGCTACTGGAAATCTTGTGAACCCACCAACTGTCCTAGGATTAAAAACTGGTAGGCCGAGGAATAAGAGGATTCCAAACACTGGTAGCGCAATTTTCAAGAGACCAATTACGTGTGGTAACTTCCATACTCAGGCACATCATAACAAGACGACGTGTCCTCATCCTCCTGCGAAAAAGCAACGTTAAGAACCTGCTTAAGAACATCTCCATCCTTCATTTACCTTGGATTTTACCATGATAAGATTCATTTATTAGTTTATTCTTCTCCGCAATCTCTTGTTGCACATTTAAGATTCATTTATCTGGAATTCTATTTTCGCAACTAGTTTTTACCTTGGATTTTTTCTTTTGTTCATAAAAACATATTTTATGGAATTATTTTTTCAAGAATTTCTCCAGTTTTATAGTATATATATTATAGTCTTATGTTGATTGGCTTTAATTGCACATTCCCTTCAGTGTTCACTATAAAATTTGAATGTTTTCAAAGTTTCAGATTTAATTGTACAGGATGAAACTGGGTTTCATCCAGGCCTGGTTACATTCTGACAAACAATTGCAGTTTTGTACATGCTAGGATGTAATTGGGTTTCATCCAAGCCTGGTTACATTTTGACCAAAAATTGCAGTTTTGTACATGCTTGGATGTAACTGGGTTTCATCCAAGTCTGGTTACATTCTGACCAAAAATTGCAGTTTTGTACAGGCTAGGATGTAAATGGATTTCATCCAAGCCTGGTTACATTCTGACCAAAAAAAAAGTATTTTTAACCTGCAAATTTAATCATTTCTGCCTAACATTTTCAAACACAACTATCATGCAAATTGAAGTATATGCATTTTTCAATAAAAAGGTTCATATTTCAATTAAGATGAATCCACGGATCACAAATGTATGCGAAGACTTAGTCCAAAAAAAAAAAAAGTACTTCCATATGAACTACATTAATAATTTTTTTCTAAACAACCTAAACACATCAAACTTTCCAGCAGCTATTCTCATCAGTTAGGATTTCATATGCGAGATTGATTCGTCTTGTGCTCATCTCCTCTCCAAGAGTATCTTTACCTTCAAAGGAGTAACCGTTTGTCATTGCCCATTCCATGAAGTAGATAACATACATCAACGAATCAGGACTGCAAGACAAATGAATATATAATGTCACTTTAAAGATCTAGAAAGAAAAATGTAATGTCGGTTCAAACTTCATTTATGTTTGTATGATATAATTTCAGTTAACGAACTACCTTTCACACTGTTGTGGACAATCTGATTTCACGACGACATCAATGTTATCCATACTAGTACTTTGAAGTTGAATGAGAAAGAGATGATTTATTATTTTCGCCATCATTTTAGCATCCTTTAAATAGTTTGAAGAACCTAGGAGAGAATTATAGTGTGTCCAAGTTCTTCCATGGATGTCAAAGTGAAGCAATATGAAATGTTCTTTCTCATTCAACATTGGGATGAACAAGTGTTGCGTATCGACATCAATCTTCTGCAGTTCAACATTTATCATATCTGCAGCCTTCATCTCATCTCCCGCAATGACATCAACTTGAAGACAAATTTGAATCAAAACCAATTAAACTATATTTTTAATATGGATGAAACTAAATTACATCCCATGTTTAATGCTAGATGAAACCAAGTTTCTGCAGGTATCAGATGAAACACAGTTGCATCATATATATAATAGCTAGATGAAACTCAGTTTTATCCTACACTAGTGAGAGAATTATGTTTCAAGCAACAGATGCAAGCCAGGTACATCCTAAACTAACTTAAAGTTATATGAAAACAAATTGCAGACCTAAGTTCATTCATTTTAAATTGTAGTATTCAAAACGTTTACCCATGCAAGCGCGCTAAGAAATATTGACTTTAAGTATCCTTTGGTATCACCGCCAGATTGAAACAATTGTCTCCATTTTTCGATTTTGAACTCCAAAATAGTGTTCACCAATGGCTGATTGAAAACAAGTTGATGGATGTGTTCTTGATAGGTGTCTTAAACACCTTATTATTTATCTATTGTTTATGCTTTATCTGCTAGTTTTCTTGTAAATTATGTATCTTATGTTTTGTTTTTGAGTATTTAGGTACTTTGGAGCCATTTGGAACAAAAGGAGAATAAACAGCGCGAAAGTCTCATCTCATATTCAAGTGTTGTTAGGGATGAACTATTTCTCATTATTCGCTTCAATTCTTGATTCTTGTCTGAAAAGTATATCGACTTTAGTGATGCAATTTTTGTCTGAAAAGCACGACTGCTTTAGTGATGAATAGACATTGAAGGGAAGAAATGAGTATGAGAAATAAGAGGCGGTTGCTACTGGTGGAAGAATTACAGAAAGAAAAGAGCGTCCATTTGGAGCAGAAAGGAGCACAGAGGACCGATTCACAGGCGAACAAAGCTGGTTACGGTTGAAAGAAGGATGTTAGGTGGTCAGTTCCCTGAAGTTGACGGCTTACCTTTTAGACAACCCTTATCCATTTAAGGGGTGTAAATACCATCTCCACTCATTACCAAAACCCTAAGAATACTGAGACAAATGATTTCTCAATCATTTTCCCATTTGGAATTCAGAGAAGAGAGACTCAAAAATTGTGAGAAGAAATCAGAGATTGGGAAATTCTGCTGGGGATCGATTGCTTCTGTGATTGTGTGTTGCAGAAATGGGTTAAAAATTTAAGGTCCTAATTGGATTGAGAACTGGGGAAGAACATGAATCTGATGATGCCTGAGATTGAGACACTAATGCAGCTGGAAGATGGACATGGTGGAAGAAATCGAAGAATTGAGAAGAACTTGATGAGGGGTTCGTGGTGTAGGTGAAAGAATTCAGAGTTGATTCAAGAGATAAATGATGACTGCTGCTGTAAATTGAATCTGGGGTAAAATCAGGGTTTTGAGATGGGAGAGTTGTTGAATGAATCCAGTGATTTGAATGTATGAGTTTGTTGTGTTGTTAATTCGATTGAGAAATCTGGGAAGAACAGCTGTTGTTGTTGTGAATTGAAGGTGGAAATGGTTGAGTTACTAGGATTATGGTGATAATGGGAAGTTGCTGGTAGCCTGAGATGGAGTTGTTGTTGCAAAACTATCATGGGTTCAGTTAGTTGCAGATGCAGATTTATACAGGGAGGAAGGGACATTGCAATTGAATTGAGTGAGTGGAGTGATGCACTGAGATTAATGGCAGTGGTACTGGGAGAGTGCATAATGGAATGAAGCATCTCAGTCTCAGCAAGGTGTATGCTAGGAGTTAACATTGCAGGTAGGTGAAGCATTGGTGGCATTTGAGCATTGCAGAGCAGTTCAGGAAAATGTTGGAGTTGTAGTTGGCAGGGAGAAGAGAATGGACTAATGAAGCTGCAAATTAAGCTGAGTTGCAGAGTAGTTGAATTGGAAAAGTTGAATTTATTAAATACAAGTGATGGGAAGTGATTTAATCCAGGCCATTGCAGTCGATAAGGATGGAGCTGTGAATAATTGGTATGGGAGGGACTAAAATGGAGTTGCTGTGCAACTCAGATTTGAAGCCAAGGAAGGAGGTGCAAGGGCAGTTAGGAGATGGATTTGCATCTGATGAACTGAGGCTGTGGTGGTTAGTGATGAAAATCAAGGGTTCAAATTGGTGCTGTTGTTGAGCATCTTGAATCAGAAAGTGCACTGAATGAAATGGATTGAGCTGGTGATGGTTGAGCAGTTCGGAGAGATTAGTTGCTGGTGTTGTTCATGAAGAAATGCAGTTACAAGAGGTGCAGGGAACTGAAACTGGGAATGGTTGGATTTAAACCAGTTGAATCCTTGTGTTGGCCGTAATACAAGAGGTTGAGAAGGTGATTGCAGGTTGATGTTACAATGAGTATGCTGTACTTGGTGAGAATTGCAGGCAGCTGGTGAAAAGGTAGTTGGTGGTTTGAGCTGGGACAGATGGTATTGAAGCTGAATTGGAAGAGCAGCTGAGTGTTGGAGTATAAGAAGGCATGAGTAGATTCAGCTAGACTACATCAATTGAGAGTTGATTGACAGAATGAGCCAGTGTAGAGGGTGTTGTGACAATGGATAGAACTGAAAGGCATGCAGTTAGAATAGTTACAGAATGGTTGGATTTCAGAGTTGAAACTGCAGTTGTAAAGAATGCATAGCCATCATGTCCGGAGTTAGCATCAGTGTGCATTCCAGCATCAGTGTGCATTCTAGCAACAGTGTACAAATGGCCAGGCCAAGGTTTCTGACTCAGAGCTGACTCTTTTGACCGGCTACCTGAGACGTTTTCCAGCCACCGGAGATACTTGCCGGTGCCGTATTCCGGCCAAATTCCGGCGTGCACCAGTTTTCCGGCGACTAGTTTTTGGCAAGAATTTTACATGGGTTTCTCACACATTTGGGCTTGGTGGACATCTTTGTATTGGACTTTGGGCTTTCTAGACCTAGTTTTGGAAGGAAGAAAAGCTACAAAAAGAGAAAGTTTTCTACAACTTTGGGATCACATATTATTCTTGGAGTTCAGAAGATAGCCGCTGAAACTTACGCTTTTAGGGTTTGCTTTCGTTTCATCTTCTTTAATTCATTATTATTGACTATGATGAACTCCATAGCTATGAGTAGCTAATTTATTATTTATTGGTTAAGGATGTAGTCTTATATCTATAACTTGTGCTTGATTAATGCATTAGTTTTCTCTCTTGAATATCGTTCATATCTCTACTGTTTTTAATATCATATGATTGATGTATTGTGATAGGGTTTTGATGTTTGTTTAGTTAAGTGGCCAATTAATTTAACTTGCATCTTGTCCATAGCTAATTTAGGGTTTTTCATCGAGCGATAACCCCGAATACAAGTAGCATTATATGATTATAGTTTGTAGTGATACACTCTTATAATCATATGTAGAGTTTGACCATTGTCCGAATTGTTATGCGCAATGTATGACAATTGCATTGATTAGCATATTTCCAAAACTTAACGCTCCTGGGAATTGAAATTGATTAGCGCAAGGCGTTAGGTTATTCTTTAGGTATAATTCACATACGCAGCTCTAATGTGTGTGTTGATTAACTTGGGAAATTATTAGATTATCTTGCTCTCTTGATTTTCTAGGCTTTTGATAATAAAAGAGATTAAATTGTAATTCTAATCATATATGCAAGCACATGTTTAAGATTGAAGATGAATTCCTTGACCAATATCTTTCTCTCATTGATTACTTCTAACTATTTACTTTGCTTTTAATTTACTTTTATTTTACAAAAATCAGAAATCCCCCATCTTGGTTACTAGGGAACTAGAAATTGATAACTACAATCGCCTCTCTGTGGATACGAACTCTTCCTTACTTTATACTTCATTCATATTTTGTTGAGTAAGAAAGTGAATTATTTTTGACGCTTTACGCTGATCAAATTTTGGCGCCGCTGCCTGGGAGGCATTCGGCTAGTTATTAAGTTTTTAGTTTCTTTTTATTATTTCTGCTTGCATACTTGATTTTCGTTTATTGTCTTGTTTCTCACTTGTTTGCGAGAATTGTTTTTCAGGTACCTTATCCCTGGCTTCTAAAGATTGGAATTATCCAAGGTGCGGGATAGCTACTCGAAAAGGCACAATACTCCAACCAAGGCAAGGCACAACGGAAGAAGAAAACTTGGAAGTAGAACACGATACTTTCCATCAAGTAGAAGAAGAAG
Source organism: Papaver bracteatum (assembly GCA_023529315.1). Lineage (NCBI taxonomy): Eukaryota > Viridiplantae > Streptophyta > Magnoliopsida > Ranunculales > Papaveraceae > Papaver > Papaver bracteatum. The sequence continues at coordinate 1,413,427 of JAJJWX010003811.1, read as the reverse complement.
TTGTAGAACAAGAGGCTCTGGTTGAACAAGAACCACCTTTTGAAGAAGAAGAAGAAGCAATGGGTGACGCTGCAAATCGTACACTCAAGGACTTGGCTTCTCACAAGCTGGATACACAGTATGGGTGTATTCAAACAAACTCTACTTTTGAAATCAAGTCGAGTTTGCTTAGAGAATTACCTAACTTCCATGGTATGGTGAATGAAGATCCAAACAAGAATCTTATGGACTTCCACACCATTGTCACGGCCATGCTTCCAGCTGATGTTGAGGCGGATGGTGCTATGTTGAAAGTGTTTCGATTCTCTTTGATGGATAATGCTAAGGATTTGCTATACTATTTGCCTCCCGGAAGTGTCACAACATGGAATGGGTTGAAGAAACTCTTTTTAGAGAGATATTTTCCTGCATCTAAGGCTACTCAAATTCACAAGGAGATTTGCGGAATGAAGCAAAATGTGGGAGAATCCTTATATGATTGTTGGGAACGATACAAGAGGTTGGTAGCAAGATGACCTCATCACCAATTCAGCGACGCTATGATTATCCAATACTTCTATGAAGGACTCCAATCAAGTGATAGGAATCTTATTGATGCTGATGGTGGTGGTGCACTAGTGAGTAAGACGGTGGCACAAGCTAGAGAGTTGATTGAGAACATGGCGGCAAACTCCCAACAATTCTTGAGTCGTGGATCGGATGTGCTTCTTAGGAGAGTAAATGAAGTGAGCGAGGTCGAGGAACTTCGTCAACAAATGGGTAACATAACAACAATGCTGCAACAAGTTTCAGCTGCGGTGATACCAAGTTCTCATCAAGGGTTTGAAGAAGCCAATGAACAAGCTAACGTGGTCTTTCCAAGTCAAAAAAGACGGTATGATCCATATTCAAATACCTACAATCCAGGATGGAGAGATCACCCCAATTTTAGCTATGCCATCAAGCAAGGTGCAGTCCAACAACCTACTTTCAACCGTTCGAGTAGATTTCAACCACAACAACAACAATTCCAGGCGCAACAACAACAATTTCAGCAACCACAACAATCAATGCAAAATCAGGGTTCTGATATTGACTCAAAGCTTCAAACAATGATGCAAGGCATTTCTACTATGTTTAAAGACAACCAACAAGAGACTAAGAGTGCGATAAAGGATTTGCAGACACAAATGGGTTCCATGGCTACTGAGTTGAACCAAGTGAAGGCAAAAATTGGCGAGAAACTCCCTTCTCAACCTATCAACCCAAAAGAGGGTGTCAATGCAATTACGTTTAGAAGTGGTACAACACTTGTGCAACCCGAAGTTACTGATTCGGGCAAGGTGGAAACTCTAAAGGAACCTGTTTTGGAGGAGAAGAATGAGGATTCTCCCCAAACTTCTGAGGTACCTATTCCTAACTCTAAAACTCCGGTTTCTACTTATGTTCCTCCTTTACCTTTTCCTCGCAGATTTGCAAATTCCAAGAAGGAGGCACTAGAAAAGGAGATTTTAGACGTTTTCAAGAAGATCCATGTAAACATACCACTCATAGATGATATAAAGCAAGTTCCAAAGTATGCAAAGGTGTTGAAGGATTTGTGTACCAATAAGCAAAGGCTCAAAGTTAATGAAGTTTTAAGTGTGGGGGAGAATGCTTCGGCAATCTTACAACACAAACTCCCATTGAAATTCAAGGACCCTGGTAGCTTTGACATTCTCGTCACTATTGGTAACACTACATTTAATAAAGCTATGTTGGATTTAGGTGCATCCGTAAATGTTATGCCTGCATCTATGTATAATTCACTTGATCTTGGTCCTCTCAAAAAGGTTGGAATTGTGTTGCAATTAGCCGATCGCTCTAATGTCTACCCAATGGGTATTGTTGAGGATGTTCTTGTGCAGGTTAATCAACTAGTATTTCCAGCGGATTTTTGTGTCTTAGAGATGGATGAAGGTTCACCGGACTCATCTCTTCCATTGCTACTTGGGCGTCCCTTCATGAAGACGGCGAAAACCATTATTGATGTTGACAAGGGAACGCTGAGTATGGAGTTTGATGGAGAAATAATACGTTTCAACATTTTCGAGACGATGAGATATCCTAGTGATGTCCACTCTTGTTTCTCCATTGATGTGATGGACACATTGGCGCAACAAATGTTTGAGTTGAACGGCGCTGATTCTTTGGAAACCGTGCACACTACACCTATTGATAATGGTTTGGAGTACGATGATGAGATTAAGGAAACCATTGGTTCTCTTAACTCATTACCGTAAAAATCTGCACTTAAGAATATTTCATATGTTTCTTTACCGTGCAATGATGAAAATCTTGTACCTTCAATTGTTAAATCTCCAAAGTTGGAATTGAAACCTCTCCCAAGTCACTTAAAGTACTTGTACTTGGGTGACAATGAAGAGTTACATGTGATTGTTTCTAACGAGCTTAATGAATTACAGGAGCAAAAACTTCTAAGGGTGCTAAGGAAGAACAAAACGGCCATAGGATGGACAATCGCCGATATCAAGGGTATAAGCCCTGCCGTTTGTATGCACAAGATCCGTTTGGAAGACGATGCAAAGCCTACAAGGGAAGCGCAACGTCGTTTGAACCCTCCCAAGATGGAAGTTGTGAAAAAAGAGATACTCAAGCTTTTGGAAGTGGGTGTTATCTACCCCATATCCGACAGCAAGTGGGTGAGCCCGGTACAAGTTGTACCAAAGAAATCAGGTGTGACGGTGGTGGAGAATGATAAGAACGAACTTTTCCCAAATCGTGTGAAAACCGGTTGGAGGGTTTCTATAGATTATAGAAAATTGATTGCCACTACTAGGAAGGATCATTTTCCATTGCCTTTTATTGATCAAATGCTTGAACGTTTAGATGGACACGCTTATTATTGCTTTCTTGATGGCTATTCAGGTTATAATCAGATTGTGATAGCACTGGAGGATCAAGAGAAAACCACTTTCACTTGTCCTTTTGGTACTTTTTCTTATAGAAGGATGCCTTTTGGATTATGCAATGCTCCAGCGACCTTTCAAAGGTGTATGGTAAGTATCTTTTCATAATATGTTGAAAACATAATCGAAGTGTTCATGGACGACTTTAGTGTATTTAGTGATTCATTTGACCTTTGATTGAACAATTTGTCACTAATCATTGAACGATGTGTTGAAACAAACCTTGTTCTGAATTGGGAGAAGTGCCATTTTATGGTAACTCATGGCATAGTTTTATATAATATCTTCTAAAGGCTTGGAAGTTGATAAATCTAAGATAGACCTTATTCGTGCTCTAACCCCTCCCACTACGGTGAGGGAGATACGTTCTTTTCTTGGTCATGCAGGTTTCTATCATAGATTCATCAAGGATTTTTCCAAGATAGCATCACCACTTTGCAACTTATTGCAAAAAGATGTGGTTTTTAACTTTGATGAAAAGTGTGTGGCGGCATTCAATCGTTTGAAAGAACTTTTGATTTCAGCCCCTATCATTAAACCACCGGATTGGAGCAAGCCTTTTGAGCTTATGTGTGATGCAAGTGACTATGAGGTTGGTGCAGTGCTTGGGCAGCGTGTGGAAAAGATACCTCATTCCATTTATTATGCTTCTAAAACGTTAAATGAAGCCCAACAAAACTACACAACCACTGAAAAAGAGTTATTAACTATTGTTTTTGCTTTGGAAAAGTTTCGCTCTTATCTAATTGGTACAAACGTTGTTTTTTTTTCTGACCATGCATCACTTAGGTACTTGCTTACAAAGAAAGAGGCGAAACCGAGGCTCATACGATGGATTTTACTCTTGCAAGAGTTTGATATTGAGATCAAAGACAAGAAAAGAATTGAGAACGCCGTTGTGGATCACTTGAGCCGTCTTGCTGTGGACAAGGAAACTATCCCGCTGCGTGAAAGTTTCCCGGATGAGCAACTATTCTCAATTGCTTTTGGAGAACCATGGTACGCTGATATTGTTAATTACTTAGTGTCTAAACAAATCCCAAAGAACTTGTCTCGTGCTGAGAGGGACAAACTTAATAAGTTAGGAAACCAATACATATGGGATAATCCATACTTATGGAACATTGTAGTGACCAAGTAATACGAAGGTGTGTTCCCGAATCTGAATTTCAATCTATCTTGTCTTTTTGCCACTCTTATGCATGTGGAGGACATTTTGGGAGCAAGAGAACCGCTCTCAAGGTACTAGAATATGGTTTCTATTGGCCGACTTTGTTTAAGGATGCGCATGCATTTTGTATCACATGTGATAGGTGCCAAAGAACATGCAATCTAGGTGCCCGAAATCAAATGCCACAAACTATTATTCAATTTGTTGAAGTTTTTGATGTTTGGGGAATTGATTTTATGGGTCCTTTTGTCAATTCTAGTGGAAATTATTATATCTTGCTTGCTGTTGATTATGTCTCGAAATGGGTGGAAGCTAAATCCACCCCAACTAATGATTCTAAAGTTGTTTCAGATTTTGTGCAAGCAAATATTTTCGCAAGGTTTGGAATTCCAAAGGCTATAATTAGCGCTGGAGGTTCACACTTCAAAAACATGTTTTTACAAACCCTGTTAAGGAAGTACAATGTGTCGCATAGGATTGCAACACCATACCATCCACAAACAAATGGACAAGCCGAGGTTTCCAACCGAGAGGTGAAATCCATTCTAGTAAAGACGGTGAATCCAACAAGGAAAGATTGGAGTATGAGTCTCAATGATGCCTTGTGGGCATATAGAACCGCATACTAGACACCTATTGGGATGTATCCCTTTAGGCTTGTTTACGGTAAACCTTGTCACTTACCCGTAGAAATTGAGCATAAGGCGTTTTGGGCTATTAAGAAATGCAATATGGAGTTGGATGGTGCTGGAAAGCAAAAGAAGATACAACTTCAAGAGTTAGAAGAGATTCACAATGATGCATTTGAAGGTCACGGATTTACAAGGAAAAGACGAAGGCATTTCATGATAATATGATTACAAAGAAACAATTTTTCATTGGGCAGAAAGTGCTTTTGTTTAATTCTCGTTTGCAATTATTTCCGGGTAAACTAAGGTCACGTTGGATTGGAACTTTTATTGTGACTAATGTGTTTTCTCATGGTGCAGTTGAAATTCGTAGTTTGGCTACAGGAAATGAACTTAAAGTGAATAGGCACCGGTTAAAACCATATTATGAGAACTTCTCTTCGGATGTCGTGGAAGGAGTTAACCTTGTGGAAGTTCTCCCCCTGGAGGAGTCTTAGCAAACAAGGAGAACGTCGGGCTGACGACTTTAAACCAAGCGCTAAGTGGGAGGCAACCCGCCGGTTTATTCTTTACCTTTATATTTTTATTCTTTAAGCATTTTATCTTTATTTTCTTGTTTTTGCATATCATTTGCGGAATTTCCCACCTTGAAATTTCTTTGGACGATTCAATTTTACATTGAGGACAATGTAAAGTTTAAGTGTGGTGGAGCATTTATATGTTTGTATAGTTTCTTTTAAGTTTTTTTAATACCTTTAGTTTCTTTTAAGTTTGTTTTATACCTTTAGTAAAAAAAAAAAAATCAGAAAAATAGAAAACCAAGAAAAAAAATTGTGCTATTTGAACTCCGAAATCTAGAAACTTGTGCCTTTAGGATGACACTATAAGTGGATGGAACCATTTTGATTGCAGGAGTTGAGGAACCAACTAATTAACAAGAATGGACATAGCTCAGAAATCACAATTAACATGATAGTTGTTACCATATCTCGGAATATCACCATATCACATTCTATTTTTATTTTTCCATATTTATCTATTGTTCTCTAAGTGCTTTGGTGGGTCACTAAAAATCGAGTTGTTATTACTGCTAGGATGAAATAGAGTGATTGAGTTGCTAAGAAAAAGAAAAAAGAAAAGAAAAAGAGACCGACCAATTAGACCAAACGGAATAAGAATGACACTTGGATAGCAGTATGTGTGAAACGTAGTCCCTGTCTCCGTCGCCTAAATAATCGTGGAATGCAGGATCCAAGGAAACTATCATGTACTTGCTGACAAGAAGCATGCGCTTGAATCCAAAAGATTGAATCATGCTGTCACAAAAAAAATAAAAAATAAAATAAAATAAAGAGTAAAAAAAGTGAAAAAAGTGAAAAAGAAAAATAAAATAAAATTATATTGGTTGAATAAAGTCACTCCTGGTTCCCTTGTATATGCAGTGAGTTGATGTAGAATTCAAACCAGTAGCTCAATCCAATATGATTCATAGGTTCATCTTGGCAGTGACCTTCAGACAGATATGGGAAACATCGATCACTTGTGAACATTCGCCAATATCTACATTTAAATCCATCTTCTTAATCTTTTCATTGTGATTGTGGTTTGTTAGTTTCTGAGTATTGTGGCTTGTTCGACTATCTAATTAGAGTTTTATTTACTAATATATGAATTGAATTTGTGCAAGGTACCTCCTTCTGTAGTCATTTTGGATTCGTTCATTGATTTGTCACAATTAGACGAAGTTGGAAATATAGGTTTTGTAGGAAGACCTCTTGTAAACCTTCACGAGGCTAAAACTCGTCCACTAGGGACACCTAGGGGTTCAAAGGCTTGTTATTTATGCTTAGAGTAACCGTAGACTCGACGAGACGGAGTTGTATGTATTCTTTATAATTATTTTTGTTTGATTTTCTCGAGGACTAGAAAAGTCTAAGTGTGGGGGAATTTGATAGGTGTCTTAAACACCTTATTATTTATCTATTGTTTATGCTTTATCTGCTAGTTTTCTTGTAAATTATGTATCTTATGTTTTGTTTTTGAGTATTTAGGTACTTTGGAGTCATTTGGAACAAAAGGAGAATAAACAACGCAAAAGTCTCATCTCATATTCAAGTGCTATTGGGGATGAACTATTTCTCATTATTCGCTTTTATTCTTGATTCTTGTCTGAAAAGTATGTCGACTTTAGTGATGCAATTTTTGTCTGAAAAGCACGAATGCTTTAGTGATGAATAGACATTGAAGGGAAGAAATGAGTATGAGAAATAAGAGGCGGTTGCTACTGGTGGAAGAATTCCAGAAATAAAAGAGCGTCCATTTGGAGCAGAAAGGAGCACAAAGGACCGATTCACAGGCGAACAAAGCTGGTTACAGTTGAAAGAAGGATGTTAGGTGGTCAGTTCCCTGAAGTTGACGGCTTACCATTTTAGACAACCCTTGTCCATTTAAGGGGTGTCAATACCATCTCCACTCATTACCAAAACCCTAAGAATACTGAGACAAATGATTTCTCAATCATTTTCCCATCTGGAATTCAGAGAAGAGAGACTTAAAAATTGTGAGAAGAAATCAGAGATTGGGAAATTCTGCTGGGGATCGATTGCTTCTGTGATTGTGTGTTGCATAAATGGGTTAACAATTTAAGGTTCTAATTGGATTAAGAACTGGGGAAGAACATGAATCTGATGCTGCGTGAGATTGAGACACTGATGCAGCTGGAAGATGGACATGGTAGAAGAAAGCGAAGAATTGAGAAGAACTTGATGAGGGGTTCGTGGTGTAGGTGAAGGAATTCAGAGATGATTCAAGAGATAAATGATGATTGCTGTTGTAAATTGAATCTGGGGTAAAATCAGGGTTTTGAGATGGGAGAGTTGTTGAATGAATCCAGTGATTTGAATGTATGAGTTTGTTGTGTTGTTAATTCGATTGAGAAATCTGGGAAGAATAGCTGTTGCTGTTGTGAATTGAAGGTGGAAATGGTTGAGTTACTGGGACTATGGTGATAATGTGAAGATTCTGGTAGCCTGAGATGGAGTTGATGTTGCAGAACTATCATGGGTTCAGTTAGTTGCAGATGCAGATTTATACAGGGAGGAAGGGACATTGCAATTGAATTGAGTGAGTGGAGTGATGCACTGAGATTAATGGCAGTGGTACTGGGAGAGTGCATAATGGAATGAAGCATCTCAGTCTCAGCTAGGTGTATGCTAGAAGTTAACATTGCAAGTAGGTGAAGCATTGGTGGCATTTGAGCATTGCAGAGCAGTTCAGGAAAGTGTTGGAGTTGTAGTTGGCGGGGAGAAGAGAATGGACTAATGAAGCTGCAATTGAGCTGAGTTGCAGAGTAGTTGAATTGGAAAAGTTGAATTTATTAAATACAAGTGATGGGAAGTGATTGAAGCCAGGCCATTGCAGTCGAGAAGGATGGAGCTGTGAATAATTGTTATGGTAGGGATTGAAATGGAGTTACTGTGCAACTCAGATTTGAAGCCAAGGAAGGAGGTGCAAGGGCAGTTAGGAGATGGATTTGCATCTGATGAACTAAGGCTGTGGTGGTTAGTGATGAAAATCAAGGGTTCGAATTGGTGCTGTTGTTGAGCATCTTGACTCAGAAAGTGCACTGAATGAAATGGATTGAGCTGGTGATGGTTGAGAAGTTCGGAGAGATTAGTTGCTGGTGTTGTTCATGAAGAAATGCAGTTACAAGAGGTGCAAGGAACTGAAACTATCATGTACTTGCTGACAAGAAGCATGCGCTTGAATCCAAAAGATTGAATCATGCTGTCACAAAAAAAATAAAAAAATAAAAAAAAAAAAGAGTAAAAAAAGTGAAAAAGAAAAAGAAAAGAAAATTATATTGGTTGAATAAAGTCACTCCTGGTTCCCTTGTATATGCCAGTGAGTTGATGTAGAATTCAAACCAGTAGCTCAATCCAATAGGATTCATAGGTTCATCTTGGCAGTGACCTTCAGACAGATATGGGAAACATCGATCACTTGTGAACATTCGCCAATATCTACATTTAAATCCATCTTCTTAATCTTTTCATTGTGATTGTGGTTTGTTAGTTTCTGAGTATTGTGGCTTGTTCGACTATCTAATTAGAGTTTTATTTACTAATATATGAATTGAATTTGTGCAAGGTACCTCCTCCTGTAGTCATTTTGGATTCGTTCATTGATTTGTCACAATTAGACGAAGTTGGAAATATAGGTTTTGTAGGAAGACCTCTTGTAAACCTTCACGAGGCTAAAACTCGTCCACTAGGGACACCTAGGGGTTCAAAGGCTTGTTATTTATGCTTAGAGTAACCGTAGACTCGACGAGACGGAGTTGTATGTATTCTTTATAATTATTTTTGTTTGATTTTCTCGAGGACTAGCAAAGTCTAAGTGTGGGGGAATTTGATAGGTGTCTTAAACACCTTATTATTTATCTATTGTTTATGCTTTATCTGCTAGTTTTCTTGTAAATTATGTATCTTATGTTTTGTTTTTGAGTATTTAGGTACTTTGGAGTCATTTGGAACAAAAGGAGAATAAACAACGTGAAAGTCTCATCTCATATTCAAGAGCTGTTGGGGATGAACTATTTCTCATTATTCGCTTCTATTCTTGATTCTTGTCTGAAAAGTATGTCGACTTTAGTGATGCAATTTTTGTCTGAAAAGCACGACTGCTTTAGTGATGAATAGACATTGAAGGGAAGAAATGAGTATGAGAAATAAGAGGCGGTTGCTACTGGTGGAAGAATTCCATAAAGAAAAGAGCGTCCATTTGGAGCAGAAAGGAGCACAGAGGACCGATTCACAGGCGAACAAAGCTGGTTACAGTTGAAAGAAGGATGTTAGGTGGTCAGTTCCCTGAAGTTGACGGCTTACCATTTTAGACAACCCTTATTAATTTAAGGGGTGTCTATACCATCTCCACTCATTACCAAAACCCTAAGAATACTGAGACAAATGATTTCTCAATCATTTTCCCATCTGGAATTCAGAGAAGAGAGACTTAAAAATTGTGAGAAGAAATCAGAGATTGGGAAATTCTGCTGGGGATCGATTGCTTCTGTGATTGTGTGTTGCAGAAATGGGTTAACAATTTAAGGTTCTAATTGGATTAAGAACTGGGGAAGAACATGAATCTTATGCTTCGTGAGATTGAGACACTGATGCAGCTGGAAGATGGACATGGTAGAAGAAAGCGAAGAATTGAGAAGAACTTGATGAGGGGTTCGTGGTGTAGGTGAAGGAATTCAGAGATGATTCAAGAGATAAATGATGATTGCTGCTGTAAATTGAATCTGGGGTAAAATCAGGGTTTTGAGATGGGAGAGTTGTTGAATGAATCCAGTGATTTGAATGTATGAGTCTGTTGTGTTGTTAATTCGATTGAGAAATCTGGGAAGAACAGCTGTTGCTGTTGTGAATTGAAGGTGGAAATGGATGAGTTACTGGGACTATGGTGATAATGTGAAGCTGCTGGTAGCCTGAGATGGAGTTGATGTTGCAGAACTATCATGGGTTCAGTTAGTTGCAGATGCAGATTTATACAGGGAGGAAGGGACATTGCAATTGAATTGAGTGAGTGGAGTGATGCACTGAGATTAATGGCAGTGGTACTGGGAGAGTGCATAATGGAATGAAGCATCTCAGTCTCAGCTAGGTGTATGCTAGAAGTTAACATTGCAGGTAGGTGAAGCATTGGTGGCATTTGAGCATTGCAGAGCAGTTCAGGAAAGTGTTGGAGTTGTAGTTGGCGGGGAGAAGAGAATGGACTAATGAAGCTGCAATTGAGCTGAGTTGCAGAGTAGTTGAATTGGAAAAGTTGAATTTATTAAATACAAGTGATGGGCAGTGATTGAAGCCAGGCCATTGCAGTCGAGAAGGATGGAGCTGTGAATAATTGGTATGGCAGGGATTGAAATGGAGTTACTATGCAACTCAGATTTGAATCCAAGGAAGGAGGTGCAAGGGTAGTTAGGAGATGGATTTGCATCTGATGAACTGAGGCTGTGGTGGTTAGTGATGAAAATCAAGGGTTCGAATTGGTGCTCTTGTTGAGCATCTTGACTCAGAAAGTGCACTGAATGAAATGGATTGAGCTGGTGATGGTTGAGAAGTTCGGAGAGATTAGTTGCTGGTGTTGTTCATGAAGAAATGCAGTTACAAGAGGTGCAGGGAACTGAAACTGGGAATGGTAGGATTTAAACCAGTTGAAGCCTCATGTTGGCCGTAATAAAAGAGGTTGAGAAGGTGATTGCAGGTTGATGTTATAATGAGTATGCTATGCTTGGTGAGAATTGCAGGCACCTGGTGAAAAGGTAGTTGGTGGTTTGAGCTGGGACAGATGGTATTGAAGCTGAATTGGAAGAGCAGCTGAGTGTTGGAGTATAAGAAGGCCTGAGTAGATTCAGCTAGACTACAGTAATTGAGAGTTGATTGACATAATGAGCCAGTGTAGAGGGTGCTGTGACAATGGATAGAACTGAAAGGCATGCAGTTAGAATAGTTACAGAATGGTTGGATTTCAGAGTTGAAACTGCAGTTGTAAAGAATGCATAGCCATCATGGCCGGAGTTAGCATCAGTGTGCATTCCAGCATCAGTGTGCATTCTAGCAACATTGTGTAAATGTCCAGGCCAAGGTTTCTGACTCAGAGCTGACTCTTTTGACCGGCTACCTGAGACGCTTTCCGGCCACCGGAGATACTTGCTGGTGCCGGATTCCATCCAAATTCCGGCGTGCACCAGTTTTCCGGCGACTAGTTTTTGGAAAGAATTTTACATGGGATTCTCACACATTTGGGCTTGGTGGACATCTTTGTATTGGACTTTGGGATTTCTAGACCTAGTTTTGGAAGGAAGAAAAGCTACAAAAAGAGAAAGTTTTCTACAACTTTGGGATCACGTATATCTTGGAGTTCAGAAGATAGCCGCTGAAACTTACGCTTCTAGGGTTTTCTTTCGTTTCATCTTCTTTAATTCATTATTATTGACTATGATGAACTCCATAGCTATGAGTAGCTAATTTATTATTTATTGGTTAAGGATGTAGTCTTATATCTATAACTTGTGCTTGATTAATGCATTAGTTTTCTCTCTTGAATATCGTTCATATCTCTACTGTTTTTAATATCACATGATTGATGTATTGTGATAGGGTTTTGATGTTTGTTTAGTTAAGTGGCCAATTAATTGAACTTGCATCTTGTCCATAGCTAATTTAGGGTTTTTCATCGAGCGATAACCCCAAATACAAGTAGCATGATATGATTATAGTTTGTAGTGATACACTCTTATAATCATATGTAGAGTTTGACCATTGTCCGAATTGTTATGCGCAATGTATGAAAATTGCATTGATTAGCTTATTTCCAAAACTTAATGCTCATGGAAATTGAACTTGATTAGCGCAAGGCGTTAGGTTATTCTTTAGGTAGAATTCACATACGCATCTCTAATGTGTGTGTTGATTAACTTGGGAAATTATTAGATTATCTTGCTCTCTTGATTTTCTAGGCTTTTGATAATAAAAGAGATTAAATTGTAATTCTAATCATATATGCAAGCACATGTTTAAGATTGAAGATTAATTTCTTGACCAATATCTTTCTCTCATTGATTACTTCCAACTATTTACTTTGCTTTTAATTTACTTTTATTTTACAAAAATCAGAAATCCCCCATCTTGGTTACTAGGGAACTAGAAATTGATAACCACAATCGCCTCTCTGTGGATACGAACTCTTCCTTACTTTATACTTCATTCATATTTTGTTGATTAAGAAAGTGAATTATTTTTGACGCTTACGACATCGATCAGTTCTCCACTAATACATAAACCTCCATTGGATTTCCAAACGCAATCGCTGCATTTAAACAAGTCCATCTAATTTCAGACAAGCACATGGGTTTCATTTTTTAACATGAAATAAGAAAAGTAAAATGTAAAAAAAAAAAAAAAAAAAACAGCAAAAGAATGCAAATATGTACCTTAACCTTCCTGTTGCAAAGTACTCCTTTATTAACTGTTCTTCAGCTAGTATTACTCCGCTACTCAAGTATTCTTTCCACAACTTGTTGTTCCTTGTTAACTTCTTCAACTTATCGTCCTTTTGCTTCTTCTCTGCACGCTCATGCTCATCTATTACAAACTTATTCTGTCTAGTCCTTTTATATACGTTCTTCACTCTATTCTCAATTGATCCAAGTTTACTCATAACTTCCAGAGGTTCTGGTGCGATAATCTCTTCTTCGGTGATTTCTGGTGGATGAACTGGTGCTATAGGTTCTGCTCGAGGAACTGGTGTTACAGTTTATGCTTCGGAAATATCTTCAGCTTCTGGATTTGTGGCTCCACTTGTTTCACCTGCCTTGATAGCGTCTTCAGGAACATCACCCTCCACTGGTTTGCAAAACTTCTCTTCACGAACAACACCCTCCACTGGTTTGTTCATCTCTTGAGTGATTTTTAGGTTGAAAAATCTCTCAGGTGGAGTGTAATGAACAACATCAGTAGGTGAAGCTTGCGGAGTTGAAATAGTTCCTGGTTGAGGCTCGAGTTGCGCTTTCAAGGCTTTCACTAGACTTTGCAAGTCCGAGATTGTCTTATCTTTTGCTTCAGACTCAACCTCATTTGCTTCCAACTCTTCATTTCTTGCTCCTAACTCATCATTCAAGTGAGAGATAATCTTATCTTTATCTTTGAGTTCATTCTTCAACTTTGAAATATCATCTTCATCTTTGTTTTCTTCTTCCTCATCAAACAAGCATAACTGTTTTTCCTCTTCACTCCAGCTAGCAACAAAATCAACAACCTGCAAACACGTAAACACATAAACACAAGATGTAACTGATTTCGTCATATGCTAACACATGGTGTAACTGGGTTTCATCCACTGATAACACATGATGAAACTTGGTATCACATGGGTTTCATCCATTAATACCATAAGATGTAACTGGTAGAAAATGGGTTTCATCTAGTTAATACCATAAGATGTAACTGGTTTCATCCAGTTATAATAACAACAAGAATCTATTTACCTGATTGCTTGAAAAAGTTTCAAGCTTCCCCTCAATTTCGCAAGATACTTTATACATGTCCCATCTTGCAAACCTTGGCCATGCATCACTGTTGGCTTTCCTAACAATGCCTTCGCCTTTCACTTGCTCAAAAATCCATAACTGCAACAACAAAAGATACAAGTTAATAATCAACACATGATTCATTTAATGCAAAAAAGAAGAATATTTATTCAAAAGATAGAAGACGATACTCACCAGTAAATAGAAGCTGCAACCATTGATAGAGTAAGGTGTCTTCTTGTGCACGGCTTTAACGCTTTGCATTAGATGATCATGGATTAAATCCGACCAAGAGACTCTGTTAATTGTATCTATTGACTGTAAGCAGTTCAAATACCTGTAGTGGACATACATACCTCATGTGTTTATGAAGAAGACTGTACATAACATGAACAACAACAAAAGTCTCGCCAAGTCTTCTTTTTTTCCTTCTTCATTCATAGCAGACTGTATTCCTTCGAGGATGTATTTCTTGTGCAATTTGCCCCCAATATTCGCCTCTTTTGTTTTCTTCTCTTTGTCTCCGGCTTTCTTCTTTTTCTTCTCTCTGGCTTCATCTTTCCTTTGCTTCTTATGAGCATCCCTTCTCATTGGCTCCAGAAAGTATGTGGTGTAAAATGCAGAATCTTTCAAACCAGGTTCGTCCTTCGTTCCATAAAGTTTCTTATCTTGTTCACTCATACATATTCTCTGCATTTTTAAAATAACAACAAGATGGTTTGGATCAGTCTTGAAAACTTGATCACCAATCTTGAATGCCAACTGTTTCGGGTCAAAATTTCTTATGATGAACTCTAACGCCCTTGGAGCTTTGCTACATTCTGCCTTGCCCACTTTTTCTTGTTTGATCGCCTCAATAAAGCTCTAGAATTTTGTCTTCTTCAACACAGCCTCTTGTCTTTCAGTAAATACCAGTGATTTCAGCACTTCAACCGTCGGTTTCATGTTTGCTTGAAATGTTTTCTTTCCATCCTTTTTCTCTTGCTTGTCTTCGTACATTTCGTCATCCACATCATCCACATTCTTTGTGTTAGACTCACCACCCACGTCCTCATCATGCTTCTTCCTGGTTCTTCTTTCAGCACCATCACTCTTCTTACTCTTCTTGCTACTGCTTCCTGCAACAATTTGGATGAAAAACAGTTAAGTCATATTTCAAATCTGTGGATGCAACTCAATTACATCCCATCTTTAATGAAAGATGAAAATCAGTTTCTGAAGGTATCAGATGAAACCCACTTACGTCCTATATATAATAGTTAGATGAAACCAAGTTTCTGCAGATATCAGATGAAACCCACTTACACCTATATATTATGGTTTAAATTAAGACTACAGAAATATGCAAACCATCAAACACTTCCTAACAACAAATTAAAACCAGCGATTAGTTCAGTTTCATCGTGTTTCAAAATGAATCAACTCATATTGTCTGTAGCCTAACTATACAGATTTCATCCATCATCTGAAATTAGTCTACATCCTAAATACACCATTACGGTATCATGTTATTAGTACCATAATCATTAAATTTAATTCCACCAACAGATGCAAATCAGTTACATCATAACTTAAAGTTAGATGAAAACCAGTTTCAATCACCTGTTGAACATTACTTCGTAACCAAATACAAACCCAATTTCATGCAATCAAACCAAAACATAACCAGATGCAATCCATAACCAGATGAAATTTCATCCACATATTAAGCAAGACGAAATCACTTTCAACACGTAATACAGATGTTCATCCACAGATTTATTATAAAATCCTAGTACTCATACTACATCATCCCAGCTAGACATGTACACTGGATGAAACCAATTCCATCCACACCAAAAAGGCACATATTAACACTTTATGAAACCTGCTGAAACAAATACTTAAATAACCAGATGCAAACCAAAATTTAACATTGAAAATACTAAAATAACCAGATGCAAACCAATTTCATCTAACACATACTAACTGAAATGAAAATAAAACAAGCAATTCCACACAGAATGGTACTGAAATGAAAGTATGAAGAACAAATTCAAAAAATTAAGGATGCAATTCTGTTAATAAGAACAAAACATAGTTATGGTTTGAAAACTTACTAGTTTTAGGAGACATTATGTGGATCAATTGAAACCCTAACTCTTCCAATACACTGAAAAGGTATTAACCCTAATTCTCAGAAACTGATTTTCGGGTTGATGGTGTTTGACAGACGATGGATGAAACCCAATTTTCTGGTAGTGTTGATGATTGGTAACCGGTGGATGAAAATGATTTTGGGGTTTTGAATTTTGATTTGAGATGGTGGAGGAATTTGATTTTGGAGGAGAAGATGAAGATGAAAATTCTCTTCGTTTTCAGGAGACAGTGGAGGAGAAGATGAAGGAGATGGTGGAGGAGAAGATGAAAACTCTTTGGGTTCAGTAGATGGTGGAAGAATTTTATGGTTTTGAACACTTTTCTGTGAGAAGTTGAACAAAAGGTGAAAGTTATTGTGAGACAGGGAGAACGTGAGCGAACGGTTACAAAAGGGTAGTTCCGTCTCTCCACACCAGAAAGATTCCTTTGGACATTTGACCCAGACCTAATTCCTACCAGTCCATATGGCCCAGAAAAAATGCCTTTTTGGCTATATAGCCCATTTTCTGTTAGGTTTCAGTCAGGTCGCGAGAGTTAGGGTTGAGTCAGATCCAAATACCAAAATTTAGCAGAAACAAACACGTTGTAAATATCATTATAGTGATTGTGATTCGATTTTTATTTGTTACGTGGTTGTCATTTCTTTGCTGGTTAGTGGGCGTCCATTCAGAGTTGTTTCATTGTGCCTTTTGCACTCCATACGTGTAGCGGGACCAATCCGAGATATCTGAATCGTCCCTATTTTTTCGACGAAACTCAATACTTACGAAGACGTACTAAGTTATTTTTAATTTCTTTTGGTCATCTTTCAAGCAAAACTCATTAACAGTTTTTGTTAATTGATAACGAAAAATAAAAAGAGCAAAATGGGAGGGAGATATAAAATTTTAACATCCAAGGAATAAAGAGAAAACATAACAAAGAAAAACGAATATAAAAAATTGGAACTAAAAAATGAAAACATTTCTGAGCTCACTTCAAGTGTTTAATTCATAGGCCTAGTGCGTGAGTTTTCAAATAGAATAAATTATTTTAGTTTAGCATTTTTATTCTTGTTAAGAACCACACACAAAAAAAGAACTTGAAAATCACCCAGAGAGTGGGAAATTAATGTTGCTATTTTTGGAGTATACTATTGTAAATGGTGATTTTTGTGACATGGGAAATATGATCATTTCTTAAGATGTGGTTTGATTTCCATTACAAAAGCTTTTCTTCTTAGGCGCAAGTCACGTCTTGGCCTCATGAGCGAGATTCTTATTCATATTTGTCTCTCACCCATAATTTTGTATAACTCGATACTCATATCGCTGTCTCATTACTCGAAAGATTTTCAATTTGTGTTTTTGTTTTTACTCAACTCTCAGCCTCAGGACCTTATCTCATACGTGCCTCTACTAATTTTATTGAGTTACAACTATCACAACCCATTTCTTAAGATATGGTTTGATTTCATCCCCGGATGGATACATCCCCGGATGGATACACTAAGCGTGAGCGATACTTCGGTCTCCAAGAAGCACGACCCGCATATCGGTTTCACGAGAAATATTCGATCCTTACGAGCCCCCTGACTGTCCCCGGATGGATATACTGTGAAATACCCAGTAATTTTGGTTACGGTTTCGGGTCGGGTTATACCTAAATTAGCTAACTGTGTGGTTTAGATTGTTTCCTTTGCCTTAGCGTAGAAGGGTGATGGATCTAGAGATTTTTGGAGAAGCAGGATAAAGAAAATTATTAAGAGTTGTAGCAATTAAGAGGTGGAATGTTAAATCCCCTTTCTCCTTGTGTTTTTGTTAATACTTGATTTTAATTTCGTTTAATCTTGTATCATTAGGTTTCTAAAATTTACCTATGTAGTTTTATGCACCCGATTGATGATCAGAGTTTGAATATTGATAGATAACATGATTACGTATATATGGTTAAAATTTGAGAATTTTCCTACACAAATTCACCGTTGAATGTATCTTGTAATTGGA
This sequence comes from Papaver bracteatum, assembly GCA_023529315.1. Lineage (NCBI taxonomy): Eukaryota > Viridiplantae > Streptophyta > Magnoliopsida > Ranunculales > Papaveraceae > Papaver > Papaver bracteatum. The sequence continues at coordinate 1,395,464 of JAJJWX010003811.1, read as the reverse complement.
TAATAGTTTCTGAAATTCTGGACAGTTTCGTTTTGATGTGGTTTTGATGTTCTTAGGAAGTCTTAATGATGTTGATATGATATGAGGTCCTCACAAAAGTTGTAGATAAACATCTTATCTTTCATTTTGCTTTGGAATTGATCAATTTGAGATTAATATGATTTAATGTGAATATTTTTCTTATATTATGTTATCTGCCCAGTTTTTAGAAAGATCAATATAAAACAAATATCTTTTGTTGAACCGTTGGTTTGGTGTGAATTTTGGATATGTAATATGTGAATGTGTCATGAATGTCCATGTAAATTTTGAAGATGGTCAGATAAAGTTACTACCATGAAACATATAATGTAATATGGCTGCAGTTAACTTGTTTGCATAAATGCTTGAAAGAGATTCATGTTGTTAAGCCATAGTTGCTTGTGTTGTTAGTAAAAATGATTTCAAAAATTGAAATAAGTTCATGTTTTACTGTTATATGAAATATGGTTTCATGATAACGGCGGGTAATGATCCCCGAGAGTTAAATGGGTAATGATACCCATGGGAACTTGTGTTTCCCGATCATCGATGGTGGCTGTCTGTGCCGGTAAACGATAGGTGGATGTACGAACCAAGGTTTTCGTACCGTGAATGAAACGGGTAATGATCCCCGAGAGAAGATGGTTATGATCCCCATAGGAACTTTTGTTCCTGACCATCGATGGAGACTGTCCGTGCCGATAAACGATAGGTGGGTGTCCGAACCAAGGTTTTCGTACCGTGAACTCATGGTTTCTTTGTGACTATATTAATACATGAATAGATGTGTTGAATCATTGATGAATGACTTGTTAACAATTATTTTGGTATTGCAAACTCATGGTTTCTTTGTGACTATATTAATACGTGAATAGATGTGTTAAATAATTGATGAATGACTTGTTAACAATTATTTTCGTATTGTAAACTCATGGTTTATTTGTGACTATATTAATATGTGAATAGATGTGTTGAATCAATGATGAATAACTTGTTAACAATCATTTTGGTATTGTAAACTCGTGGTTTCTCTGTGATTATATTAATACGTGAATAGATGTGTTGAATCATTGATGAATGACTTGTTGACAATCATTTTGATATTGTAAACTCGTGGTTTGTTGGTGACAATATTAATATGTGAATGACGTGTGGAAACTTAAATGGATGAATTGTTGAAAACAATATTGTTGTTGTGAATTGTTGAGTTGATCCTAAATGGATGATTTGTTGATAATAATATTAATGTTGTGAACCCATAGACTGAATTATAGATTGGATAAGTTATCGAAAATATTATTGGTATTGTGATTCTTGAATATATCATTGATTTGTTGAAGTTGTATTGCGTTCTTGTTATATGTTTTTCCTCGACAAAATTATTATGTTTGCGCATATTTAGATAATTGGGAATGCATTCTACTGAGATGTCATCTCACCCCAATTGACATCCTTGCAGATTTATTAGAGTTGCGCAGCGGAGGCTAAAAATGAGTGACTTAGTGATTGCGTTGTTTTCTTGTAATTGTTTGAAATGTAAATTTGAACTAAAATGTTGTTAAAGATTTTTTTTAGTAAATTCAAATTCATTAATTCATATGTCATAAAGCTTTTATCATGTTTGATATAAGAATTTAAGTAAGAGAAATATATATGTATAAGTCTCTTTCCGACCCGTAACACTCCGAGCTCAGACCTCCATACTAGTTTGACACTGGTCCGGAACTCGGGGTGTTACACACTACTCATGTATGCTCCTTAAAGTGAATACAGTTGCAACTTATTTTCAAAAAAATCCCCGATAGGATGTCTCAGCTGATTCCATGAGACTTGAGCCTCATGCACATGTTCTAGCTGACTCCATGAGACCCGAGCCCCACGAGATCATCTCAATCTAGTACACACAAAAATCAGACATACTAACAAGCCTCAGATATAAGACTCATCCTCAAGTATTTGACATTCATTAAAAGAGACTCATCGATAGAGATTTTCCTCCACAATCCATACATGGAAGGCGATACAAACTGAGGCTCAGCCACATCCCCTCTTGTATCTCACCCACGATCCTCATGTAATCTCGTGCTCTCCACATGACTCAGCCTAATCATAATTCATAAATTAGCGAATATTTCTCTATCTTAGACAAAATCGTCTACAAAGATTATACCCCACCAACACATTATCACGAAAGATGACTTAGTTATACAAATAGGGTGGCATTAATTAGGGTTTTGGTCTAGCAATCTATCATACGTGTTGAAACACCAAGTTATATTTCTCACCGCTAAAGAAAACTGTTGGTCGGAGAGGTTGCGTGATCAAAAGATAATTTCAACTCATCCTTAGATATTCCTCTAATCACAAAAGGAGTGTTCCTTACGTCACTCCATCATTATCTCAATGAATTGAGATCAGATAGTTCAGCTAAAATAAGTCATTAATCGATCCTGCAAAACATATCTCACAGAGCATTTTTCTATAACAAAGAATCACTATGATCTTTTCTAACTTCTTTCCTCCCCAAGACCATCCCTATTCTTACCCTCCTGCGACAAAACCAGTCTTTGAACGACCAATATTTTGGTTTATGCGAAGATTTTTCGTGCTAAACCTTTCGTAACTCATACTCAAAACCCTAAATCTTAGCTCGACCCACTAGTACAAAAATAGGTTGTTGCCATGCCAAATTGGCTTGTCCATAAGTATTTGGCCATGCTATAATTTTTCACTCATGAAGTTTCTTTTGGTTGAGTATTTTTTTGTGCCTTTATGGACACGCCAGTATTAACTTGTCTATATTGCATGAAATAACCACACCATGAACCAATAGGCGTGTCTATATATATGATATCAATTTTTTAATGGGAATTCCAAGTTTTTATCCTACTTGGCATAGCTATTAGTTCCCTATAAACACGTAATTTATTATTCAAAGTGTTTGTTGTTTATCCTATATACACGCAATTTGTTTTTTAAGTGTATTGTTTATCCTAGAGATATGCAAATTATTTTTAAAGTGTTTATTGAAATACTATAAACACTCAAATTGTTTTTTAGGTGTCTATTGTTTATCATAAATATTTTGGCAACCACTACATCCATTTTAGGTATCTACATTTAGGAAACCACATCGGGAGGTTGGATACTCATTTGTATTTATAGATCGCGATCATGGTCACTACGAGAAAAGAAACAAATACTTCGAAGAAAAATGTCAATATTGGTACCGAAAGTTCCACTGAAGATGCTCTATCTACCAACTCTCTAAAGCTTATCTAAGACCAAAAGGAGCTTCATCAAACTCAACAAGATCTCGCGAAGACCCAGATCTCCATAATATACGACCCGAAAGCACCTGCAGAGAGATTACTTATGCTAGACTCAACCTGTCAAGAACACCATCGATTTTACTAGAAAAATATACTGAATCTTCCATGTTAATGTAGCGCTCGGTTGAACCCACCAAACGTTGGTATGTCACTAGTGGAAAATGGGCTATCTGAGACACCATAGAACGACACAAACTACATATCCCGAAAATACCACATGCGAGAAGTGTCCTTGACCAAAGTCAAACTGTCGTTGTGTAAGGACTTTTTTTGACTTAGAAAACGATACTTTCGTTATGGTCGTTGGCTAAGTCAAAGCATTGTTGTGTTAAGACTTTTGTTGACTTAGACAATGTCACTAACATAGTATGGTTTTCTATGCACTTTCCACGGTTATGATTTAATCTAAAAAATAATTGAAATTTGGTCTAGCAGAAACCACGTAGGTCTGATGCTTATTAGGTCTAGCAGAAACCAATTAACTATATATATATATATATTTATTTATTTATGAAATTTGGTGTGTCAAGTATTGACTGAAAATTCGTATAAATATTAACTAAAATAAAATTCTAGTGTCAATAATAATTATAAAATATTTAGTCTCGGTCGACCTATGTCAAAATGATTTGAGCAGTAAAGTGGAGAGACTATAAACTAGAAGACCTAGCTGAAAATAGATAAGTAAATCTAAGCATAAAGACTAAATTATAATTAGGCGGAAAAACCTAATTAAGAAGAATAGGCAGAGAGACCTATCTGAAATTAGGTAGAGCAACATATTAAAATTAAGTAGCAAAACCTAATTAAAAATAGGAAGAGAAACCTATTCAAAATTAGGCAGAATGACCTAGGTAATGGGACCTAATGACCGACCAACCCAGAGAGTAGAAGGACCGGCCAACCCAATGAGGTAGATGAACCGACCAAGTTGTTTTGTGTTTCTCTTTTCTTTCCGTCAATACTTTGGTAGGATGATCTAAGAAGAAGGATCAGGTAGAAAAAGACCTTAAAATAATCCCAAGGTAGAAAGACTTAGGTGTACTTACCTAAGTAAAATAGGTGAAAAGACTTTGCTAGGGTTACGTGGGTAAAATAAGCTGGAGGACTTAGGTAGAATTAGATAAGTAAAATAGGTAGAAGGACCTAAGTAGAAGTAGGTAAGAAACTAGGTAGAATAGGTGATTAAAAAATTAAATGAAAAAAGAAGAAAGAGACCAGCCGATCGGCGTGATGGCAGGAACAGGCGCCGGTCTGGCTTTTTGATTGTCTGTTTGTTTCTTTCTTTCTCTTTTTATCCTCATTCTAGCTTCCTCTTTCTACCATGATTTCAAGACCTTTTTTGATATGTGCACCCACATTATTTTCTAGGGGCTGACCAGTGTTAGCCCATGTGTTTGAAAAAACAAATATTCTTCATAGATTTACATGATTCAACTGAATAAAAGCTATAAGTCAATTTAATGATTTATTTGATTTGATAAACATAAGATAATTTCTAGGATTTTGTTTTTGAAGATAACACTAGTATATTGTAAGTTGTTCTATACTAGTAGGCAATATATCTAGGAGCATTAGTTATACTTGAGAAGAGGGTAAAGGAAGGGCATAACACAATACCTAGTCTTACAATATAGATATTATATATATAAAAAATCTTGAGAGCTCAGCTGGGTGAGGCTTTAATGTTATATAAATATATTTTTAAAGGCTACAGAATCAACATGAAGTACCTGAAGCTAGAGTCTACACTCTCAGTTATTTTATGGAATGTATTACATATTTCATATTTTTTACGACGAACCATTAATATATTACTGGCCCGTCGTCAATAGTAATTTGGATATTTTTATGTTTCTGCTACTGGACAAAGGAGATTTTACAATTTTCTCTTTTGTCAAAAATTCAGTATCAGCACTTAGCTAATTTATTCCTCGAGGATCGAGCACTGGACCATTAAGGAGGTTCTTCCGCAAGCATATAAATATGTAATCTTAGCCTCAAAGCTAAGGATCCCACATTGACTCTCTCAAAGACCCAACTTGAAGATTATATCAATAAAGTGTCAGTTCTCTCTAGTATCTCTTTACTTATGTTCTTAACTTAGTAGTGAGTTTATCTCTACTTGGGTATACTGGTTAGCTTTTGAGCATACACGTTTTTGCCTTGATTAAGGGTATATTCGCCTCAAACTTATGCAATCAGAAAAAAGTTATTTAGTTGTGTTTTAGCTTGATTTCTGTTTATTGTTATCCATTTCTCTTTAATGTTCTTTAAATTCATATTATGTTTGTTTACTTACGACATTTGTCTGCGATTTTAATAATTTATTTGAGTCGTCTTACGTAAAACATATATATGAAAACTTACCCAAAGATCACATTTAAAACTCTTATAAATAAGCTGGTTCAGATTTCCTACAAAAAATCTACCAAATGTTTTGTTACTATTCATTTCATGTAACGTTTTTAAAAAAAAATCCATGTGTATCGTATCAGAAAATAGTATAGTTACTCCGAAAGCACGTAGGCACGTCCGTAAATTGTGTATGGTATGGATATTAGCATGGAGTAACCTCGAAAAATAAATAGTAAGAACACACATTGCACGTACTAGAGGTAGTTAGTGTCAGTCTTTACGATTTCAATACATAATATCCCCTATTAGTTTTGAAGAGTTGTCTTAAGATACGGTATGACAACTAGCTAACTGATAGATACATCAACTTATGAAATGTCTCAGGTCACTTAGAAATAATAACTATAAGATTATAACCCTCTTGGTAATAGTTACGACCTGAAAACAACTCACCACAAAAATAAAGGAGAAGTGGCGTAAGTTACCAACAAGAAAACTATATAGAGATGCAGACACCAAAAGTTTGTCGGCAAAGATGGATCTTGGAAGGAAGAGAGTGCGGCAACAAAGGAGAAAAAAAATATGGGTAGCAGGGGTTGTCAGAATCGGGCAACAAATGAGCAAATTAGTTGGAGAAAAAATATCTGGTATGAAACGCCATATTAAGTCGACTGATAGACATATCAAACTTAGTTGCAAAGCAAGCCACAACTATAAAGACACTAATCGAAGAAATCATCAAGGAAATAACGAAGCAGGAGAACTGAACGAGAAAGCAAAGGAAGAGCATCACCGAAAGATAAATATGACTTCGTAGATGGAGAGCTAAAGAGATATTTACCCTAGAAGTTTTTTTTTGTTTTTTTTTTAAATTATGGTATAATTAATTAGCACCTCGTTTAACGATCGAGAGCATATTTCCTTATGATTTGTTTTCTTCTGGGAAGAAAATGTCACGTCCAGAGATGATTTATTTTCTTAAAAAATTCTTTCACTATATGGTTCCTAGAAATTGTGAAAATAACAAAAATATCGCCTTTTTAATAATTCAATACGTATTTCTAATTCTGGTTTTCCCAGTGCATTCTTTTTGGTTTGGACAATGTATTTTGTAAATTTATGTGTACATTATAAAATATTCATAATTAGTTTGGTAATTTGACCCCTTCTTCTTTCAAAGAGTATGTAGTTATTGTGGTTTTTTTAGCACAATTTCTATGATGTAATTTACTTAATTATGAAGTTCCATAGATTCTCATATGGGCTAATAAATGGATACCACATACAGATTCCCCACCATATCCATCTAGCTCTTTAAGTAATCATTTCCCTTGTTTCTTAATTAATAGATGCAGAGAGGAAATATTGGAGGTATGACATAGTGAGTAACTTGTTTGATCATGACACTTCCCAGAGTATCTTGCATATAAGTAATCCTTATAACAGTGAAGACAAGCTCAACTGGATCTTGACCAAGAACGGAAATTTCATTATGAAATCATCTTATTATGCCCTTTATAACATGAAGTTCCATAATGGAAATGCTGTCTATAAGCCTCCACCAAACAACATCTGGAAGAGAATTTGGAATCTCGACACTATTCATAGGGTAAAGTTGTTTCTTTGGAAATGTGTTAAAGGACATCATCCCCTCAAAAAAGAGATTGAATATAAGAATTACCCAAGAAGAAATTATCTGCGGTAGATGCAAGACTGCAATGGAGTCCACTCTAGATATTCTAGTTGAATGACCTTATGCTAGGGTAATGTGGTTTATTGCAGGGTACATATTTGAAGGAGTTCATTTGTATTCTCCCAAAGAGTAGTATCTATCCTGGATTGACTTACTTGATGAATCTTTAATCGTTAAGATGGAAATCACTAGCTCATTCCTGTGGAAAAAAAGATGATGTGCAGTCTTCAACTACAAAATATCTTATCCTCAGTAGATTTTGCACATCATTGATATTTACCCGCATAATGCTTTATCCGCTCATGTTGCACATACTAAACCTGTACTGAATAAAGTGACCCCTAAATGGTTACCACTCAAAAGAGACCATGTTAAACTTAACACTGATGCATCTTACTATCATTTGACTAAAGTAGGGGACTATGGAATAATATTTAGAGATTTTGCAGGTAAACATTTAGCTTCAGGTGTGTTAACTTCAATGGTGCAATGAGTGAAGATCATTTGGAAAGTTTATCCATTCTGGAGGCTTTGAAGTGGGCTATGCAGCTGAACTTCAAGAGGGTAATCGTTGAGTCTGCATATCTTAGTCTCATTCGAGCTATTCAAGAAAAGGAGAATGGTCTTCCATAGTAGTTAAGAAGCATTGTTGAAGATATTAATTTAATTCTTGTTTATTTTGATAACCGGTCTTGCATGCACATAAATAGACTTGCTAATAAGTGTGCAGATAGGTTAGCTAAGTATGCTCATAAAGATAGCATTTGTAATAGTTGGCAAGGAGTTCCTCCTACATTCCTGTTGAACTCTATTGCACACGATTGTGCTTAGCTTAATACAATTTCTTCTTGCATAAAAAAAAAAGAAAAATAAAAAGGAGAATGGTCTTCCATAGGAGTTAAGAAAAGGAGAATGGTCTTCCATAAGAGTTAAGAAGCATTGTTGAAGACATTAATTTAATTCTTGTTTATTTTGATAACCGGTCTTGCATGCACATAAATAGACTTGCTAATAAGTGTGCAGATAGGTTAGCTAAGTACGCTCATAAAGAGAGCATTTGTAATAGTTGGCAAGGAATTCCTCCTACATTCCTCCTACATTCCTGTTGAACTCTATTGCACACGATTGTGCTTAGCTTAATACAATTTCTTCTTGCATAAAAAAGAAAGAAAAATAAAAATATGAAGTTCCAAAAATAAAGTGGATCTTAACGAGATAAGTAGACCGAAATATTAAACCCGGAATTCAACCACTCATTCATTACCCTAATATCGAAAATTTAAACCCCTCAAGCCCCGACAGATTTTAGACCAATACGCTTAAGAAACACTATTTAAAAAGTTATCTCTAAGATCCTAGTGAATAGGATGAAACCTATCCTTAACAAGATGATATATCCCAACCAATCATCCTTTCTTTCGGGAAGACAAATTACCGTTAACATTATTATAGTTCACTAACTTTTTCATTCAATGAGAACTTCCAAATCTAAAAAGGGTTACCTAGCTCTTAAATTAGACCTTTTTAAAGTTTTCGATAGGGTTTAATGGGGCTTTATTAATAAATATCTCTTATCATTTGGTTTCAAATCTTCTAGGGTTAACTTGATTATGCAATGCATTTGAACCACATCCTTTTACATCCTCCTAAATGGTTCCCCAGGCCCGGTGTTCAAAAATTCGAGATGTCTAAGACAAGGAGATCCGATTTCACCGTATGTGTTCCTAATATGCATGGATTTTCTATCGAGACATCTGGAACGCGCAATTAATGGAAAAGGATATATAGGCTTAAAATTAATAAAGATGCTCTGAATATTTCCCGCCTATTCTTTGCAGATGATTGTTTTCTTTTCACAAAAGCGGATTTAGGAAAAGCAAAAAAAATTACTAGATATTTTATCTACTTTCGGTGACTTAACGGGGCAAATGATCAACCTCCAAAAATTGGGAATCTATTTTAGTCGTCGACTTATCCGAGATATGGAAAATAATTGCTAGAATACTTAAAGTCCAACTGATGAAAAAAAACGAAAAGTATCTGGGAACTCCTCGATTCTTTGATAAAAACATAAAGGAGAACTTTGAACCTCATCTTCAAAGATACTATTCTACTATACAAGGTTTGAAATCAAAGTTTCTTTCTCAGGTAGGGAGGACAGTGCTAATAAAATTTATCCTTCAATCTTACCCTACCTATCAAATGCAAGTGTTGGTGCTCCCAAAAGAAACGTTAGACCAGCTGGACAGAATTCAAAGAATTTTTTGGTGGAATAAAGATGGAACTAGAAGACATGGTGGTTTCATAAAAGCCTGGTCAAATATCTACAAACCCATATCTCAAGTGGTATTAGGAGTGAATGACCCACACCAATTCAATCAAGCACTTCTTACCAAACTGGTCAGTAGACTAATATCCACAATTCAACCTAGAAGAGGTTTTTGGTCCCTCTATTAGGGAAGATCGAGTGCTACCGTGAAGGTCAATATAAGTATGAGGTAAAACTTGTAGAGAGAGGGTCTTGGTATTCTAGTGTTTAGGGTTTAGCGCTTTGCCCTAAACCAAGTTTATAGAGTTTCCATATTTCTCCTATATTATTAGCAACTGGGAAAAGGTGTGAAAGAGAATACATGAGGTTGGTTTGAAGAATAGTTTAAAGAGTTGATTTCTAAGGTTTATTTATTGGTGTTCTCGTGTTTGTCTTGTTAAATCTTTTGTTTGTGGGTTGCGGTGTTTGTAACGAAAGTGTTTCTGGTGGTATTGGTCATGGTTGTAGCCTGTAAAGGTGAACCACACATATCTTGTGTTGTTGTTGTGTGCTTGTTTATCTTATGTCTTCCTTATTATTTCCCCATATTTGGTTCAAATCACGAATTTTCCTTCGTGATCATGTGTTCTGATGCGCTCGAGTGTCAATTTTTCCAACAATAAAGTTATCAAATGAAGATACCAGTGCTTTGCATAGAGAATATGCCTTTGTTGAAGGTTAATCTTTATCATTTTAGCTGACATAAAAATAAATGATATGTTGTTAAAATGGCATTTCACCAGAATTTATTTGACTAACTAAAAACAACTTCTTCACTTATTAGTTACATAATGAGTAGTACTTTCACGTACATTCAAATATCACCATAATGTTGGAAAGGAAATTGACGGAAATTTTTTAAAGTTTTTCCAAAGTAGAACAATGTCTATGGTCATGATGAATCTATAATCATAGCAGAAACAAGTCTCACGGCACTTCAAACCATGCTGATAAATTGTCCTCTGATCAGAAAACTATTTTTTACATCAACATATTAAAGCATGATTTGTGCGCCCATCATTACAATATAGGTAAATAAATTGGGGTATGGACAATTTTGCGGCTGACCCAGTTGGGCGGGGACAATTTTGCTGCTGACTAAAAGGATAAAAAAGGGTTATGACTTATGAGATAGTAATCTTGAGAACCCCTTATCCAACTAATTATGGTAATGGTAGTATGCTACCGATTAGTGCTAATACGAATAATTTATGGGTAAAACTCCTAAAAACAAAATATTTTCCAAACTCAAATCCTCTAGAGACCTCAAGAATCTCCAACCTCTCTCCTGGATATGGACTAGTGTTAGAGCACTGCTTGGTCGAACTCGCAAGCGTTGCTATATGAAGCTTGTTTTCAAGTTTAGTTTTCAAAACTATAAGTCTTGCTTTCTAGTCTACTTATAGTTAAGTCTCAAATTAGGATAGAAAGTGTAGTTGAGCATTACTTCACAGTGTTCATCGAATGAAGACGAAGAACTACTAAGGAGAGATTGTGGAACTTCATCAACAAAAGGTATGTGGAGACTTGAACTTATCTATCACTCAAAAGTGTATCTACTCTATCTCCTATTTGAGACAAAAGTTGTATGTCTATATAGACTTCAATTATACACATTTGATATTTCGAGATGAGTTTAGCTCGCTTACATATTTCTCGAAATATGTGTTGGTAAGATTTCGCTTTAACCAAGTTCATCTTATATTCTTGACGAAAGTTAAAAGATGATCATGTGAAAATCGCATTGTAACATCATACATGATTTGTGTGAGACATTCATTTGATGTAGACTCGGAATATTTCGTATTGATCATTCGATCACTTGAAAATTGCTTTGAAGCTAATAGTTTGTGTGAGACAGCTATTGTCGTCTTCTAAGAATGTTTCAATGATTGAAATGGGAGTTTAGAACACTTCACCATAATTGGATTATGAGCACAATATGCGTACTTGCATATACTTTTAAGAGAATCAACTAGACAGTCAGACTCAATCTTAATAAAAAGTATATCAAGGAGTTAATATCTCTATCTCTCGATTTGATCTATACTCAAGCAAATAGAAATCTGCGAGTCTTTATCAAATACAAAATATATAAACTTGGATGGTACCAAAGACCAATATCCAAGGATTAATAAATTTCCAATCAACAACCAAAGGTTGGATTTCACAATTGATCGATACAACGCACAACCTGTGATATTTCAATTATATAACAAAATATAATGCGGAATAGAAATAACACATACACCAGAAATTTTGTTAACGAGGAAACTGCAAATGCAGAAAAAACCCGGGACCTAGTCCAGATTGAACACCACACTGTATTAAGCCGCTACAGACACTAGCCTACTACAAACTAACTTCAGTCTGGACTGTAGTTGAACCCTAATCAATATCACACTAATTCAAGGTACAGTTCTGCTCCTTACGTCTCTGATCCCAGCAGGATACTACGTATTTGATTCCCTTAGCTGATCTCACCCACAACCAAGAGTTTCTATGACCTAAAGTCTAAGATTTTAATAAACAAATCTGTATCACACAGAAAAGTATACGATAATAGATAAATCGGTCTCCCACAGATAAACCTACGAGTTTTGTTCCGTATTTTGATAAAAGCAAGGTGAACAGGAACTAATCAATAACCCAGACTTATATTCCCGAAGAACAACCTAGAATTATTTATCACTTCACAATAATCTAAATCGTATGGTAGCGAAACTAGATATTGCGGAATCACAAACGACGAGACGAAGATGTTTGTAATTTATTTTTATCTTGCCCTATCGGAGATATAATCTTAATATAATTATTCAATTGAACTAGTACGATAGAAAATGGTAAGATCAGATCACCCAACTATAAGAGAAGTAGTTTTGTCTGGCTTCACACTCCCAATAAAGTCTTTAAGTCGTTAACCGACAGGGTCTCGAGAAGAAACCTACGTTTAAAGGAGAATCGACTCTAGTAAAACCAACTAGTATCACACAAGAGGTGTGGGGATTAGTTTTTCCAGTTGCTAGATGTCTCCTTTATATAGTTTTCAAATCAGGGTTTGCAATCTAAGTTACCTTGGTAATAAAGCATTCAATATTCATCGTTAGATGAAAAACCTGATTTATCCAAGCTAATATCTTTCAACCGTTAGATCAAAACTTGGCTTGTCACACACACATGAAATGTATTTCATTTAGGTTTGAGTAATATACCTAAACGTGTACATTTGGTTGGTTCACAAATAGTTAACCAATGGTTAGCCATATGAGTACTTCCATATCAACCATATTCATCTTCTTCACAACTAGTTCAAATGACTCAAAAGAGCTAGTTGAAGAGTTATTCAATTGCTTAGATCTTTATACATAGACACAATTGAAACAAAATTGGTTTGATTCACTCGAATAAATTCATGAACAATATACCCACGGTTTGCAAAGATTGCATTCCTTATTAATTTATTGTTTAAGTTCATGAACTACCAATTTGAGAAATATGACCAGATTGGGTACACGTACAGGTATGCGTATCTTAGCTACCGGATTTGAGTTTACAAACTCAGCAGAAATTTTCGGTTCGAAAACTTATGTGGGTACACGTACGGGTACGCGTACCTAAGGTGACTGTTTACTAGTTTGCAAACTACAAACTCTGCAGAAATTTTCGGTTCGAAAACTTCCGCCAGTACGCGTACCCAACCTGTCTCCTTCACCAATACCGCATGCACACATATGCACACACTTGGTTTTTGGTACATGGATTTATACACTAATGTACGAACACATTATATATGATTATATCCATAGGTGGTTATGTAATCTCAACTCTACATTTCAATCATTGAAACATTCTTCTATAGTGTTATAATAGTCGTTAGACATAAGAATCGACTATCATCATCAAAGTTATTTTCAAGATTGAAGCGTCATCATGACTTTCATCACGGGTAAAGATGAAAAGTGGTTAAAGAGAAATCTTACCAACACATAATTCGAGAAAAAGATAGGCAAGTAAACTCGTCTCAAAATAGCAAATGTGTATGTATGAAAAATATCATACTTATATGACTATTGTCTCAAGAGTATAAGATAGATAGACTTTTGAGTGATAGATAAGTTCAAGTATCCACATACCTTTTTGGTCGGATGAAGTTCCACTGGTTCCTTGAGTAGTTCTCCGTCTTCATAAGATAATCGCCATGGAGTCTGGAGCTTAACTATACTTAACTATCCTAGACCGAGACTTAGTCATAAGTAAACTAGAAATCAAGATGTATAGTTTTGATCACTAATATTGAAAAACATGCTTGAGATAGAAACGCATGCGAGTTCGGCCGAGCAATGCTCTAACACGCATTATATTTTCTATATAATTGAAATATCACAGGTTGTGCATAGTTCAATCAATTAGATAATCCAACCTTTGGTTGTTGATATAAATTTATTGACACTTGAAAATTGGTCTTTGGTACCGTTCAAGTTGTTTCACATAATAATTAGGCTCACGGATTTCTATATGTTTGATTTGCTGATTATATTGTGAAATAGAGATACAACTCTTGGATGTATTTCCATTGATTGAGTCTTACTGTCTTGTTGATTCTCTTGGAATTATATTGGAGTTTGTCCATACAGATTTCTAAGAGAAATATTGGGTGAGGTTGTTAGACCCCCGCTTTTTCAATTAGTATCAGGCAAACATGTTTAAGACCTCATAAGTAAGTGTTTGTAGCGAACTGACTCTATGGAAAATAGTTTTATCTCTGACGATGCAACACCAGTCCAGAAAAATTATGACTTGGTTCAAAGCCTTGAGTCTCCGAGAAATCTCTCAATTCTTCTCCATTGACTGAAACTGAAATCAACTAGGAAAAATGCCTAGATGAATAGTTGGATGATCTTTCAGATAAAAGTGATTCAGATGAGGGACAAGATGTTGATGAGAAAGTCTCACAATATATCAAGCTTTTTGACCATCTCATAAAGAAAAATAAGTCAACAGATTGCTTGGCTGAATTTCTAACTCCTCTTTGTCGAGAAAACAGGAAATTGAGAAAACTCTTTAGGGGACATGATTGTGGTTATAAACTCTTACAATCTCTTCTTAAATATCGTGAAGAAGATGTGCATTCAAAAAATTCTGAATGTGATAATCTCGAAACCTCTTTGTGTTGAAATAAAGACTTGCATAAATTAAAGCAAGATATGACTCTCAACAAAAATGTTTTAATGACAGTGAAATGGGCTTTCTCCCTAGAGAAAAACAATTGGAGGCTAATCTAGCTACTACTATTGATAATGCAAAATCACTGGAAGAGAATCTAAAAAGATTCAATGCTAGCTCTACAAAATTATTCACTATGCCGGGAGCATGTAAATAACTTCGTGATACACGTGGTCTGGGCTATAATGGAATAGATGCTCCAAGTACTAGTAAAATCAATTTTATCTGCGCTAATGACAATTTCCTATGTGAAAATTTCACTGACGTCAAAAGTAAAAAATTGCCTTCTGCAGATGATGTTCCTAAGAACAAAGATTGTCAACCTTCAAAAACAGATCATATGAGAATAGTCAAAAACATTTCCTTCAACTGTTATTGTTACGGAAACAAAGGTCATCTTGAAAGGAGATGTTGTATTCATTTTCTGAATGAAAAACTTCATAACATTCTTATATGGATGTCTAAAGAAGTAATCAAACATGCATCTATTTATGCTAGAGTAAAAGGTCTAGTTTTCAATCAAGAAAAGTGTTGTAATGAGCCAACTCGTGATTGTAAATATAACACAAAACCTGCTTACAATTGTAAAGGGAAGAATGTTATATGGACAAGTGACTTTTTAAATTACTCCGTGAAGAGAAAAAGTCATCGAAGGAAGAAGAAATTTTCAAATTCCTCGTCTCTTGTTGAAGAAAGTCTTGAATCTAAAGTGTATGTTCTCGAATACATTCACATCAATAATTGTGTCTCGGAGCTCAAGACTAATATCAATGGGAACATTATTTAAATACCTCTTGAAATCTACCCTTATTCAATTCTTAAAAATACCCTTACCTTTTGAAATATGGAAGCAACTAGCACAAGTTTCTTCCAGAAGTGGACACAACTAGCACAAGTTGCTTCCAAAAGTGGACGCAAATTTATACAAGTTTCTTCCAAAAAGTGGAAGAAACTTTCTGAAGTTGAGTCCAAAAAACTTAATTTTTACCCCTTGGGGGTATTTGTGCAGGGTCAACCAAAATGGAAGGTATTTATAACATTCCCACAATATATATCAATAGACTCAGACGCAATGTTAAGAAGGCGAGAAAAACTACTACATCGGGAAATACTTGTTCTTCTCCTATTAATTCTTTTGGAAAGTCTGATGATGTTTCTAGTGACAGTCAAGAAATAAAAAGAGAAAATGTCAATTCCCTTGATAAGCTATTTTCTTGTCAAACTAAAACTTGACTTCTTACTAATGAGCATCCTCTTTGAGACCGTGTGAGGATGCTCATAATTTTCAAGAAGATTTTCTTCTTGGCAAAGTGGTCTATGTTGTATTTTTTTTCTTTCTTGTTTAAAAGTAAGTTGATCATCTTACTGTTGAGCTATGCTCCGGTTAATTATTACATTTGTAATATATTTTATCAGTAACTCTTGAGAAAGTTCTCTTTGTTGCTCACTTTGAAAACCCTCGTTTTTCTTCCTTATGACAGTTAATTTGTTGTCTATCAACAATAATCCTACGATCCCTATTCTTGGGATAAGATTTTCTATCATTGTGTTTAGATTTTGGCTTTGGTTTTTATTAAAACTACTTCTAAATTAGGTTCCATGGTTCTCTTGGTTATATAACTGGTTCATAACCATGAGCGTACGTGCACCTGACCCATTATCGAACGTAAACGAGTAACTAGGGTTTCCCGATGAACGTCTCATTCATATATATATCATGAACTTCCTCTAATATATACTAGTTCGGTAACGTCAATTCTCCTGTGAGATTATGGTATGCATAATGGATGGATGCAAAAAGGAAGACAATGTTGAAGGCAACAAAGTTAGTGAGTTTCACGAAAAACCTCTCTCCATAACCTGCTTTCATGCAGTTGATCATGAACAAGATCTGCCAGTTCAGATTTTGTCTCAATTGGTGGGAAATCTTCTTCGAGATTTTGAAGTCGTTCGTGAACAACTTAAAATTGCAACAAAGAATCTTGAATTTTTGAAAACTGAACTGAAGAAAGCAACTGATGAACTAGTTTGTGTTCGATCTCTGGTTGCTGATTATGTCTGAAGATCTTTAGTTTTGTTCTTCTTAGGAGTTATTTTATTTTGTCTAGGAAACTTCTTATGAGAATTTATTCTTGTGTTTTAAGAAGGATAACTAGGGTTTGGAATAGCCATTATTGTGAGTACACATAGCTATTGCCAACGATTTTCATCTTGCAATGTTTTTAGATTTATTTATTTAAATTCTAAAGTTTATTTGGAAGATGATTTTGCAGTGTTAATCTTTATTGGTTTTATATATTGCAAATTTTTTATGGGATATGTGTGTTTGCGTTCGTGAACTATGATTGTCCCATATATGTCAAAAGTTAATCCTATTATGTCATCATGCAAATAGTGATGGAAGATAGGATGAACTTTTGATTGCAAAGATTAAGTTTATTATATATCTTTATGCAAATATTGATGAGAAATAGAATGAATCTTTGAATATTCCGCAATATTGGTCTTTCCCTGATCCACTTCTTTGTGAAAATATTGTGCGGCTCTGTAAGTTTTCTTATCTGAGCATTTCCGATTAAATTAACCATGGGTTCTCTTATGGTTAATTTAATTGAGTTTTTTTGGATACAAATTCATGTTTCGTGGGATTTGTTAATGTCCAAATAAATCCTTCTTTTCTTGTAAAAGTAAGGTTGCTCTTGTTGTTCCTTCGGGAATGACATTATATATGGGAGAGTTCTTAATTTAACTTGTGCTTAATTTCCAAATCTTTGTGGGGAGTGCGATTGTGGAATATTGTAGGAGTTTTCTTGTATTTTTATTAACTCCTTGATGAATGCATTTTGTTTCGACTATATGATTACATCTAAATAAAGTTGATATGTTTTTTTTAGTCACGAAGTATCTCTATGAGAATTTTATTATGACCCCACTAGTTTTCGTACCTTTGCCAATTTATATTGACAAAAAGGGGAGAATTAATGTGTAGTTTACACTACAAATACATATGGTTTATAAATCATTATGTAAGGGGGAGTGGTTTTCATGTGAGATGAAGTATTGACTAAGGGGGAGTGATACATATCACCATAGTATTGTTATCAAAGTTGTGATACAATTGGACTTTGATGTTGCGTAATGATACTATGACACTGTATAACAATGATTGAGAGCTACTGTTTTCTCATTGTTAAAGCTACGGATCTTTAACAACTATGATACTGAGTTGAACACGTTCAGAATCACTGGAGTACTTGGAAGTGACGAAGATATCGAGTAACGTTGAAGAACCAAGGAAATCAAGCATTTGGATGAGAAGCTACAAAGTTTATTTATTTTGTAATCCATATGTATTGATAGTTTTGTCACTAAAATTGACAAATGGGGAGATTATTATAGCACTGCTCGATCGACCTCGAAAGCATTGCTATCTCAAGCTTGTTGTCAAGTGTAGTTTCCAAAACTATAAGTCTTGATTTCTAGTCTACTTATAGCTAAGTCTAGGATTAGGATAGAAAGTGTAGTTGAGCATTAAACTTCACAGTGTTCATCGAATGAAGACGAAGAACTACTAAGGGGAGCTTGTGGAACTTCATCAACAAAAGGTATGCGTAGAGTTCTGCTGGGATTCAGAGACGTAAAGAACGTGACTGTACCTTGATCAATATGAGATTGGTTATGGTTCAACTACATTCCAGTACGAAGTTATCTTGGAGTAGGCTAGTGTATGTAGATGCTTAATACGGTGTGGTGTTCAAATCTGGACTAGGTCCCAGGGTTTTTCTGCATTTGCGGTTTCCTCGCTAACAAAATTTCTGGTGTCTGTGTTATTTCTTTTCCGTATTATATTTTCTATATAATTGAAATATCACAGGTTGTGCATAGTTCAATCAATTAGATAATCCAACCTTTGGTTGTTGATATAAATTGATTGACACTTGAACATTGGTCTTTGGTACCGTTCAAGTTGTTTCACATAATAATCAGTCTCACGGAATTCTATCTATTTGATTTGATGATTACATTGTGAAACAGAGATACGACTCTTGGATATATTTCCATTGATTGAGTCTGACTGTCTAGTTGATTCTCTTGGAATTATATCGGAGTTTGTCCATACAGATTGCTATGTGAAATATTGGGTGAGGTTGTTAGACCACCACTTTTTCAACTAGATCAAAAAAGGTCTGGATCTTATTAAAGAAAATTTCGTCTGGAAAATAAAAAAAATGAAAAGTCAGAAAAAAATTGGGAAGACAAATGGATTCCCAATGAAGATATAATTCAAAAACTAAATGACATAGTAGACCAAATTCTTGAGCGGGTAAAAGAGTTAATTACTCTAGATAATAAGTGGGATATTTGAAAATTAGATGAATTCTTCACTCCAGATATTATGGAAAATATCATAGCAATATCGACTCAAAACAGAGATAAAGACAACATCAAGTGGAGACATCACTCTTCAGGAGATTTTTCATTGAAAAACTATATATACTTTTCTTATAAATCAAGACCAAGAAACCGATATCAGATATAATTTTCCGTGGAAGAAATTATGGAAAATTAAACCAATTCCAAGAATTAAATTATTCATTTGGAAATTAGTTCAGAAAGCTTTACCAACATCAAGCATACTAGCGAAGCACATGTCTAATATTTCACGGGACTGTCAGATGTGTAACTAACAAGTTCAACAAAACAATCAACATCTTTTTAGGATTTGCGCTTTTGTGAGAGCTATTTGGATTGGTTTATCTCTAAGCCATATTAACAACCAGGCTGCCATCGACACTTTAAGTAAGTGGGTCAAAATAGATGATTCGATTACCTCTCAAATATCGGATAAAATCGCTACAATACTCTGGTTCATATGGAAGCATAGATGCTCATTTATTTTTGAAAATAAAATATCGAACCCATCAATGTTGATAGAGAAGATAAAAAAAAATCTTATACTCAGCCCCTGCAATCATGATTCCGAGAAATATTACTTATAGTAATGGAAAATTACCAATTACAAATTGGGCTTCTTTAAACTCGGATTGGATAATATTTGTAGATGCATCTTACAAGAAAGAGGATTTATCATTGGGATATGACTTTATATTATTCTCAATTGATCAAGAGGAATTTATGCATATGGAAGCGGGGTTAGATAAAGCTATGTAGGAATCTCATGCAGAATAAAAAGCTATGTTAAAGGCCATGTATAGGTTAAGAGATAACACATTATCTACCGTTTCGATTGTCACAGATTACAAAAGTGTTGCTGACTTCATGACGAAGAAGTGTAAAGAAATTTCTTGGGAAGCTGAAAACACAATTAAAGAAATCGAGGATTCTGGACTCTCTTCCCCAAGCTAAGGTAAGATATATAAACAGAAAACATAATTCGACAGTGGATACTTTGGCGAAGGAAGCAAGAATAAAGAGTCTTCATATGCATTAAGGAAAAAAAATTAGTAAATCAGGTTTATCGTCTAATATGTTCGACAAAATGACATTATAAACCTTCTGTACTATATTTCTTGATTTATGAAAATAATTCTCCCATCAATTAAAAATAAAAGGTTTCACATATATGTCACTCCCATTTTTCCTATTTGCCACTCTCATTAATTGCCAGCTTCACTTATCTTATTTGTAACTCATATATTCTTTCAATATATCCTAATTACCACTTCTTTGACTGTTTGTGTACACCCAACGGAACCACCCCAACAACTAAACTTAAGAAGAAAAAAAAAACAAGTTAAAATCCAAGTTAACATTGAACTCGAACCCAGAGAACAACTAATTTAGTGAGAGGAGAATCTAATGGGAACGATGAGAATGTCGTTTGTTGTTCTATTTGTATGAATCCTTATTCTTATCAAAGAGATGATGATCATCAAGTCAGGTAATTTTTCCTCCTACTTTCCATATTGTACCTAGGGTTTTTATTAATTAGGGATTGTGTTTTATGATCACCTTATAATGGTACCATACCGTTTTTCACATTGCAGTTGTCTTCACTGTGGACATCTTTATGGTTTGTCCTGCCTACTGAGATGGATTATCAAAGCAAAGATATTCCAATTTTTTCAAGAGGGATATTGAGATTCAATATGTTATCAGCTATCCACAGATACTAACATGAGTCCACTCCTTATTGCGAATACAACCATTGCGTCAATTTTTATGTCGCCATGTGTGCAACAATTTTATGAATCTTAAAATGTTTCCATCACAGTGTCGTGCATACTCCAATTTCTTTTAGGTTAGAGAATAATAACTTACGCAAGCATGGATGTTCACCCATAATAATAAAAGATAAAAATATGAAGTTTTTGGTGTACTTAAACGGAAATCTAACCTAGGGTGGATAGTTTTCTAAAGGTTTTTTTTAATGTAAAGGGGGTTAATGAAGAATATTAAGAAGAAAAGAATTGTCGAAGAAGAAGAAATGTGGTAAAATTATAGTCAAATTTACTTCGACTTCTATAGGTGGTAATTAGGAAAAAATATAATTATTTTTGATATTTTGAGGGAGGTGGCAAATGGGAAAAATATGGGGTGCAAATAGGTGAAACCAAGAAAAAAAAACCAAAAAAAAAAAAACCGGTTGGCATCACAAAATGTGTTAAGAAAAACTTTACAAAGTTGCACTTAACTTTTAATGGTTTCACCTATTTGCCACCCACATTTTTGTTATTTACCACCCCTTCAAAATTTCTAAAGTGATTCTACTTTGCAATTCTTCATTTTCTTATTTACCACCTATGAAAGTCAAATTAAATTTGACTAACTACCACACTCGTTGTTTGTCTTCTTCAAAACCTATTACTAACTCTAGGTTGAAATTTTGTGAAATTTTACTACACCGAAAACTTATTACTATTTATTTTATCTTTTATCAGTTAGATAGTTGAGAAACAGAAAAATAAATCGATACCATTATTATGGAAGATCCCACTATTGCAAATCTGGGGAAAAATATTACTGTTTTAATGGATAATTCCTAATGTGATAATGAATTATGGAAGCATGAAATTGATTGACGAAATGAATTTTAGGTAACATAATCAAAACTTTGAAGTGGGAGAAGAACGATCGTAGTTTTTCATAACACCATTTTCCTGGTACAGTTGTACCCAACCAATATATAACATCCTGGAACTGTAGTTGCCGTCCAGGATAGGACGACTATCCCATGAATATAACTGTCACTCACAGTGGCAGTAGTCCAGGGTTGGACGACTCCAAATATCTACCTGCTTGGAAAGTTATTAATATAAATCACTAAGAACAAGCCTATCAGTTGAAGTCATCTATAATTTGACAACATCTGGATGTATTGTTTCGAGTTATTGTGTTCATTATATGAACGAATAAGAGATCAGGAAAAAGAAAAAAAGAATTGGAGGAGACGGTGGTGGTGAGGCTTGGATAATTTTAGATATTTTAGTTTTAGGGATTTTACATGTGGGGTGGACAAAAAAAATGTGGGGGGTGTATAACACAAAATCAATATGTATATGAGGTGGTATTTAAGATATTTTCAAATATATTTGGGTGGTGAATAGGATAACTTGAAGTGGTAATTAATGTAGGTGGCAAATAGGAAAATGATGGGTGGTAAATAGGTAAAACCCTTTTAATTTAGGATATTTGGACTTTCACGGTTTCACCCTTGTATTAACAAACAAAAATTGTAAATAATGTTATAAACGTGTAATTATGTTAAGAAGGGTAAATCTCGTTTATTATTGGGATGTCCTTGTGTCTAGCCCTATAAATAGAGGCTCTAATGTTTGTCTAACACACTAATGAATAGAATTTCTCTCTTCTTCTTCCCCTCTATTTTGTGTCACTTGTTCTTTATCTTCCATATCACAACGCGTCATCAACATCGTAACTCTCCACCCACTGAGCGGTGGCAAAAGAAAATATCTTAAAACATACACGGTCAAGTTTATTGGATTATAATATAATCGGGCTACAGAACAGTTTTCACTTTTCAATGTTATATCACTTTCATCTAATCTTTTTAATATTGATTCAATTTAGTTTTGCTTTATGTTTTGTAAATCATAAAGTGTATTTTAAGACTAACTCTTGTTTGTCTTTTTGCATGTACCGATTGGATCAAAACCAAGGCATCATAAGTTCTCTTTGAACTGTTTGTTTTATCTACGTGGTGCCGTGAGGTCTGGACGGCCATAACAACATATACTCACGTTTGATTATCCCTGGAATTTAACGTTATGTACGTTAAGGACAAAGTTACATCTGGCATTTCTCATCCTAATTGTACATGAGAAAAAACAATATAACATTGATTGATGAATCATCAAAAGGTGCGGCTGTTAATATTTACGCAGCAAAGATTTGACGGTAAACTAATCATTATTATTTTGATTTTGATTTTTTTTCCTATTTGCCACATATAATATTATATTTATATATATATGGATAATCAATTTTGGGAATAAATTTGATTTCCTTCTTTTCTATAATTCTTTATATATTATAGAGAAAAGAAAAAGAAAATATTTATAGTTTCTATCCTTCTAAAAGAAACTATAGTCACCAAAATCTGGTGTCATCGCAATTTAATCATTTTTACGTTAACCAATCACGTGCATGGTTGAAAAATCTCATGCCAGTTAATACTGGTATCTTTGTATGTTGTACAATGATCATGTGATTCGTATTTGGTTTCTATTCTTTACGGAAACCATTTTTTTACCATAAAATGGATTTTCCATATGCGATGACCAAAACGATATTTTTTTCGTTGTCACTGAAACGATTTTGGCATATCGTATAAACCAATTGATATAGGTTTTCTCTCCTCCATCAATACTAGGAGATGAGATGTAAAATAAATTGGCAGTCTAAATTATTTTTAGGCCAATATGGTTCCATTCCTTGCAAGGAACATTGATTGGTTTCTATTATTCCCTACAAGAAACCATCGTTAATCAACCATTATATTTATTTACAAAGAATAACGATGATGATTTCTTTATTATTCTTAAAAAGAAACATATAAACCAACTAGGTTTGGTTTTTCCCTATCAATCCTAAAGGGGACAAACATCGTTATCATGTTATTCATAATTGCAAACACCAATACAAGGAATTACTGCATTCCCGAGGGATATAGAGCATTTTTTTTTCCTAGTACTAATCTCCATAATTGAGATTGTTCTACTTGTAGTTAGAATACGAACGGACACTAAAGATCAATGGGTGCGCACCCGTCTTGTTAGGCCACATAATTAGTCCTTGTAATGACTATATCAATCTTGATATAATTTTCTTTCACAAAAAGTGTGTCCATAATAAATATTCTCAATAATTATCTCATTGGCCCAATAGGTCACAAAATTATAGGAGATTTTATTTGCATATTTTACCTGTAACCAATAAAATCCATGGTTGATATTTAATTTCTATGAACTACAATTTTTTTGGACATTTTTTTCTACGGCTTTTGAAGCCAATATCTACTGTCCAACGTGGTTTTCTTAAAATCCAGAAATTATTATATAAGTATATGTCTCGAATTAATCGAAAAATACTTTATAAAAAAATTGTTTTCGTATATGAATGAGAATATTTACGCCATAATCAGGGGGAGACTATGCACTTCCGAACGTTGGTGTTCATTAACTTAAAAGTCGTATCAATTTCTCTCCCATCACAATCAAATCGATTTAGGCTGTCATTATATGATTGGCGTAAAATTTCTCATTTTGCTTTTATTTAAGATTTTACCTCTTAAGAGGAAATCCATTCACATACAATAGCATTCTATAAGAGGCTACAAGTAGTGCTCCAATTGAGTGTACCAAATTCACATTCTCAATCATAATATGTTCTCACTTGAATATGAGGAGATTATAATGCCCGCCGGCGCTGGTACCAGTAATTGATTGAATTTTTCAATATATTCATACACTTGAGAATTGTGTCGGCTTATAATAAGCTAATTTTTTGTCGAATATTTATTTATGGTAGCTACTAAAATAATAAAAGATGGTGGTTGTTAATACCTCTGCAGAGGAATATCGACATATGTGATTTGTTGGCATATAATCCAAATTAGATTGGATTATTCTAATTTCTCGATCAATGCAATATAAGGATCCTAGCTAGACTCGACACCTTAAAATTGTCAATCCTGAAGCT
The DNA here is from genome assembly GCA_023529315.1 of Papaver bracteatum. NCBI lineage: Eukaryota > Viridiplantae > Streptophyta > Magnoliopsida > Ranunculales > Papaveraceae > Papaver > Papaver bracteatum. Next base: position 1,370,347 of record JAJJWX010003811.1, on the reverse strand, counting down.
TACAGGTTGGTGTTAGTCATATTGCGCATTAAGAGAAATAAATCGTTTTAAGAGCGATTGGGGTTTATATTTTCAAAACCTAGGATTCTTCAATAATACTTTGTTCTTCCTATATGATGCATTTGGCGTGGTAATCCTTGAAGGATTTATATTGTGTTCACACAAGAAATGTAGTCGGAGAACATATTCAATTTAAAATCCATATATGATTCAAATTAATTTTGGCAGCCACCTGATTTGATTATGTCAGGTCGAACAATCCTCTATGTGTTTTTTTTTTTTTGAAATTTGGTTCAAAACCGAAAATCCGGATTAATTAGTTGATGCTATCAACTTTATGGGTCTCTTGAAGAGTCCTTAAAAACACCAAAATCCACGCTTTAGCAACATAAATTCTCTATCTATTTTCTCTTTCTTAAATCTGCAGTTGGAATTATGCTAGCTTAAACTCTTCTTTAAGATAGACTAGAGTTATTATTTTGATGCTTATTTCTTGAAAAACTCATGTAGTTGAGTTAGCATCGATAAATATGTCAAAAGTTGTACTCTTTTCCCTTGGCTTCAGGTTTTATCCCATGTGGTTTTCCTGACAAGGTTTTAACGAGGCAACATCTCTGATGTTTAATATTATTTATTTATTTTTTAATGTTGATATTTGTGCTCTTTTTCCTTCGTCCAAATTTTTTCCCATTGGGTTTTATTGGCAAGGTTTTAGTGAGGCAATTTAATTCAACATGATGGTCATCCAAGGGGGAGTTGTATATATTTTGGTTGTTTAGTGGATGCCCACATTTGTTTAAACCAAATCAACTTAAGAATTTGGATTTCCTTCTAACAAATACGATTTTTGTTCATGTACGATAAGGTATTCATATCTTGGCACTTTGTTGAAGAAACCACATCAAGTATTTCTGCAAAATCATCTCCAAGTATTTCTGCAAAATCATCTCCAAGAAATCAACAATCCAAGACACAAGTACTTGATGTATCTGAAAGAAGCATGAAGACTCGAGAACACTACCATTAGAAGACTAACACAAACGAAGACTTCATCAACTGGAAGATTCTCACGAACACATTACTATATTCAACATTCAAGAAATTCGTTCACCTAAATTGGGAAGTCTCGTCTCAAATATTTGCAAGCCAAGAATTTACTGAAGTACTCATCGGGGGGAGCACCATCGCATAAGGTGCATTTTATTGGACTTATTGTGTTGTACTCTTTTTCCTTCATCAAGGTTTTTCCCACTGGGTTTTCCTTGTCAAGGTTTTATTGAGGTAACATTTGCGTGTCCAAACCTTTTTTAAGTTTTGTTAATTGTACTCTTTTTCCTTCGATCAGGTTTTGTCCTTTTGGAATTTCCAGACAAGGTTTTAACGAGGCAATTAGCTTAGACACAATGTCATCAGGGGAAGTGTTATAAACGTGTAATTATGTTAAGAATATCTAGGATAAATCTCGTTTATTATTGGGATTTCCTTGTGTCTAGCCCTATAAATAGAGGCTCTAATGTTTGTCTAACACACTAATGAATAGAATTTCTCCCTTCATCTTCCCCTCTATTTTGTGTCATTTGTTCTTTGTCTTCCATATCACAACAAATAATTCATTGTCTAAATGCAATTGAAATATGCCCTTAATACTAACTAATTGGTTTTGGTCGATCTTCTTACTAAAAGTGTTTAAAACACAAACACGTTCACTCAATCAGAATTTCAACAAACTCTAAAAGTCATACATTTACGTCTCTACAAGAAGCAGCTAGAGACTAGAGACACGGAATATCAAGTACAGATTACAGCTTGAGTCTCTCGGAGAGGCAGTACACCTCAAGATCTAAAATGGGTAAAAATGAATGTGGAGATTTGTGGTCGACATTTGTTTAGTCTTCAACTGTTCGTAACAGTACCTAGTTGACTTACAGACGTAATAAACTGCTATTCGTGAATGTTAGTTAACTTACACTTCATAATTTCCGGTATTCGATAGTTTGGAGTTTGGACGAAAGAAATGAGAAGAAGATATCGTGATTTTGTGAAGGCGTAGAGTTACACCTTTGAAATCTCTAAATAAAAAATGATTTCTTAACATTTCTGTATGGTTCATGATCGCTAGCTCACAAGGCACGTTCCTTTGCTAGTTGCCATTGAACCCACGGGACCTGTTCATTCCCTAGTATGTTATACCTTCAAGTTTACTCATCGTACCTAGTGGTTCAATAACAAAAACACGCTAAAAATATTTGTTTATCATTCATGTACAAACTCTTTGTGTCAAAATGTATACACTCGATCGGTATGATTCATCAAATGCGAGCAGAGAACCCGTATAAATTTTACTTTACTTGAATCAAAAGTATTCTCACATTTGTCAATTGAATTTTCAAATGCACAAACAAAATATTAGTCCTAGAATTGTACCACACCCTTCGCAACATTTTATGGGCTTCCAACTTTTCTCACTAAGTCCACTGAACTACCTTTACATTGCATTTCTCAGTTTTCAGTGAAAGTTGAATCCTTTAGTCAAACTTTTCACGTCCTGCGATCACTATATAAATAACTTTAGCCCAAAAACTTCCTCTTCACAAACTTGTAAAGTATAGTTACGATCTTAATCTCCCTCTTCTTCTACTCTCTCCTTTCTAGTCCTACTACAAATTCTCCCCTTCTTTCTCTTATTACTATTCTTTTATCATGGCAGTGAACAAGAACACATTCTTTACTATTGCCATAATCATGGCTGTCACAATAGCTTTGACAATCGCAACTGTCTATCTAGGGGGAGGGAAACAATTAGTAAGAGACCATCAAGGAGAAGAAGTAACTGTTTCATCAAAAACTTCCTCTTTGCCAATCGGGGTCGAAGAATATGAATCGTTATCATCAACTAGTACTCCGAAAGCCAAACGCATAAGTCGTTTCCTCAAGGAAGAAGTGAAACCTCGAAACCCAAGAGCTGCATCACACTGTAACAAGAACGAATATGTTTGTTTGGCCGAAGGAAGTCCCGGATCCACTTGTTGTAATAACAAGTGTGTCGACTTAATATCAGATCCTGACAATTGTGGCGCGTGTAAAAGCAAATGCAAGTTCTATACAGAGACATGTTGTAACGGGAAGTGTGTCAATCTATCCTATGACAAGAGGCATTGCGGGAGGTGTAACAACAAGTGCATGACTGGTGGTTTTTGTTTATACGGGAACTGTGATTATGCTTAATTGAAATCTTGAACTTTTGTTTTCAAGGATGAAATTGCACCTAGCAATGGAGCTTCATCACTTGGTCCCTAACGGTTCTTTATTAGTAATCCACGACTCAAACCAAGTAGCAAACATCACTGTGTTTATAATTTTGACGGAAAATGAGCTCCCTCTGACATATAGTATTTCAAGTAGCTCTTAAGAAAGGGTAATTCAACAGTAACTGAAGTATATATATATTTTCTCATCATTTGGTTTATTACAACAATTACATATACGATTAACATCAGAGATTATGGATGTAATTCCTGCCTTTGTTTCAAGTTGTATTATAACTAGTTACACATTTCCAATTGAAAGATATTATTTTTTTGAATTACTCAAAGTTCCAATATCCTCAGGGCAGTTCCTATGACAATGTACAAATGAAAACGCTGGCGTTTTAAGAAAAAACGGGTGGTCTATGTAAATATGTTGGTGTGTGATGCACAACCGCCAACGTCTAGTTTTTAAAATTTAAAAAACGGTCATGTTTTCAAATTTACCTCTATAAATTACCACCCTCTTCAAACAATTCACTGACACCAAAATTCACTTCTCTTGAATATTCTCTTCTAAATCTATTTAAGTTTTTTAGTTTTATTATTGGTGAAATGGCTAAAAAGGCGATCACACTTTTTTGCGGTGCAAAACTTGAAGCTGTTGTTTCTAAGATATGTTGAAGTTTCAAAAAGATTGAAAATTATAAGAAGGAAATGCAAGTTTTTGAAGTTGCTCCAAGAAAATGTTCCGCTAAAAGGCAGAGAAGAGCTCCAGTTTTGAAAGTTAACAACAAAAAATTCAAAAACAAAGGCGAAACTGTCAAAGAGCTAGCGCGTTGAATGGAAGATACGTCAAATGAAGATAAACAGAAGGTCAAAGCTTGAACTTGGTTTTTATTGAAGTTGTTCTTAGTACTTTTTATTATTGTCGAAGTTTATATCTTGTAAAAGAATTTGCAGTAATATCAATGAATGAAAATATTTAGATTTTTTAAAATAGATTTCCACTTCAGATTAAGCGATATTTATTACTGAAAAAGCGGGATATAACAACCACACCAAATAATTCGTTCGGCAATTCGTATGGACTAAACTCCAATATAATTCTGAGAGCACCAACTTAAAAGTGATACTCAACCAAGAAATATATCAAAGAGCTTTATCTCTAATTATCAATACAATCAGCACATCAATCAGATAGAAATCCGTGAGCCTGATTAGTATGAGAAATAACTTGGATGGTACGAGAGACCAATGCCCAAGTGTCAATCAAGTTATATCCAACAATCAAGGTCGGATTTATCAACTGATTTAACTATGAACAACCTGTGATATTTTAATTATATAAACAAAATATAATGCAGAAAAGAAAATAACACAGACATCAAAAAATTTGTTAACGAGGAAACCGCAAAGGTAGAAAAACCCCGGGACCTAGTCCATCTTTTAACACCGCACTGTATTAAACCGCTACAGACACTAGCCTAATACAAGTTAACTTCGTACTGGAATGTAGTTGAACCCTAACCAAGTCTTACACCTATTAAGGTACAGTCGCGTTCCTTACGCCTCTAGAGCCACGCTGGATTCTGCGCCCTTGATTCCCTTAGCTGATCTCACCCACAACTAAGAGTTGCTACGGCCTAAAGTCGAAGACTTATAAACAAATCTGTCTATTCTTTGTCCTGTTTTTTTTTTTTCGTCTTTTGATACAAAGATCAAGGTGAATAGGAACCAATTAATAATCCAGTCTTATACTCCCGAAGATCAACCTAGAAATATCAATCACCTCACAATAATCTAACTGATTAACAAAAGAAGTTATTGTGGAATCACAAGAGTCTAAGACGAAGAACTGTTGTGATTACTTTTCATATCTTACCTATCGGAGATAAATCTTGAGTAAATCTTAGAGAAGATAAAAATACGATAGAACAAGTAAGATTAGAATACGCAAATACAGAGAAAATAGTTGGATCTGGCTTCATGAATCCCAAATGAAGTCTTCAAGTCGTTAACCTATAATGGTTTTGGAAAAACCTAGGTTAAAGGAGAATCGACTCTAGTTTGCAAGTAGGATACATGAAAGTGCCGGGATTAGGTTTTTCAGTTGCTAGAGTTCTCCCTTATATAGTCTTTCAAATCAGGGTTGCTTACAATCAAAGCTAAGATAGCTTAGTAAAAAAGCATTCAATATTCACCGTTAGATGAACTCCTGATTTAAGATTCAAGCTAAGTATGCTTAGAAATTAAACAATCAATCTCCACCGTTAGATAGTCTTAGCTTGTTACACACAAATGAAATATACTTATATTTTGATATGGTCAACCGTACCTAAACGTGTATATTGAGTTGGCTTAATAACAATTAACTGAAGTTATCCACATGAATACTTTTGTCTTAACCATATTCATCTAACACTTTTAGATCAAATATGATGATCAATATATCATGAAAGATAATCAAATGAATCAAATTGTCTTTGAAATAGAGTTGTTCAATTGTTCACTATCTCATATAAATATATATGAAAAAATTGAAACAAAACTTGATGGATTCGTAATCGTACAAAGTACTTATACAAGAATCAATTCATGAACATTAAGCCACGGTTTGCAAAGTTAATTTGCATTCCTCAAATCATAAATGTTTTAGTTAATGAGTATGAGAATCATACATAACCAATTTTAGAGCTTAACCACTAAGTTTGCAAACTAGGTACGCGAACCGCAGCTCCGGAACTTGGCCTAGTTAGGCCGTTCGCAAACCCGGTTCGCAAACAACCGTTTCAGACCAACTCAAGTAAACCCGTTCGCATACTAGGTATGCAAACAAGAGTTTCGGACCTTCATAGGTAAATCCATTCGCATACTAGGTGCGCAAACAAGATTTCCGGACCTGAATCATCACAATACAGTTCGCATACTGGGTATGTATACCATGTTGTATCCAGGCATGAGTAATTGTTCTAAACTCTCATTTGAATCATTGAAACATCTGTGGAAGACGACAATGGTAATCTCACACATACCATTAGCTTCAAGTAATTTTCAAGTGATCGAATGATCAATACGGAACTTCCCAAGTTAACATCAAATAATTGTCTCACACAAATCATGTAAGATGTTCAAAGTAATTTTAACATGATTATTTTTGACTTAATATTTAGTTTCCAAAAAATAAATTGTCTCAAACTAAACTCGTCAAGAATACGATGAACATAGCTAGAGAAAAAAGTTTCCAACACATATTTCGAGAAATAGATAAGCGAGATAAACTCAGCTCGAAATATGAAGTGTGTATAATGTAAATATCTATATAGCTATATGACTTAGTCTCATTAGAAGATAGAATATAATATACTTCTGAGTGATAGATAAGTTTTAGTCTCCACATACCTTTTGTTGATGAAGTTTCTCCAAGCTCCTCAGTAGATCTCTGTCTTCAATTGGTGAACGCCGTGAAGTCTAAGCTCAACTACACATTCTATCATAATCCGAGACATAACTATAGGTAGACTAGAAATCAAGTATATAGTTTTGATCAACTAAACTTGACAAATAAGCTTGAGATAGCAATGCTTGCGAGTTCGACCGAGCAGTGCTCTAACAATCTCCCCCTTTGTCAATTTTAGTGACAAAACTAACAATACATATGTATTACAAAATAAATAAGCTTTGTAGCTTCTTATCCATCATGCTTGATTTCCTTGGCTCTTCAACTTTCCTTGAATTCTTCGCTACTCCAAGTACTCCAGTGAATATGAATGTGTTCAACTTAGCATCGTTGTTTTTGAAGATCCGTAGCCAACAATAAGAAAACAGATATTCTCAATCATTGTTATATAGTGCCATAATATTATTATATCGAATCAAAGTCCAATTGCATCACAACTTTGAAATAATACTATGGTGATATGTATCACTCCCCCTTAGTCAATACTTCCATCTTACAATGAAAACCACTCCCTCTTACATAATGATCCGTAAACCATATGTATGTAGTGTGAACTACCACATAGTTCTAACCCTTTTTTTCAATATAGATTGGCAAAGATACTAAAACTACGGGATCATAATTTAATTATCAAAGAGATAATTCATGACTAAAAGAGAACATATAAACTTTGTTTCGATGATTTCACATAGTTGAAATTTAGTGTATTCATCAAGGAGTTTATAAAGTTACAAGATACCTCCTACAATATTCCACAGCCACACTATCCACAAAGATATGGTAATTAAGCACAAGTTCAATTAAGAACTCTCCCCCATTTGCTGTCATTCCCAAGAGAACAACATGAGCTACCTTAATTTTACAAGAAAAGAAGGATTTCTTTGGACGCGATTTGTTAATATCCAAAATATCATCGATTAAACTAATCACAAGAGAACCTTTATGATTAATTTAACCGAAAATCACTCAACATAAGAAAACTGACTAAGTACAATACTTTCACATAAAAGTGGATCAGGGAAAGATCAATACTAAGGATTTTTCAAAAGTCCATTCTATATTTTATAAATATTTGCATAAAGACATAATAGACTTAACGTTTGAGTATTTATAAGATACTAGCACAGTTCACGAACGTAAAGGCATACATTTCATAAACAAATAAAAATATATAAAATCAGAAGATTAAATACTGCAAAAATCATCTTCTAAGTAACTTTAGAATTTAAATAACTAAATCTAAAAACATTGCAAGATGAAAATCGTTGAAATAGCTATGTGTAATCACGATTTTAGCTATCCCAAACCCTAGTTATCCTTTTTTAACATAAGAATAAATTCTCATAAGTAGTTTCTTAGACAAGATAAAATCAGGCTTCTCTGATAACTTCATACTTCTTCACGGCTCCATCATAAAAGGTATCATTGATATCTTTGATTCTCTTGACCGTGGAGATTCGATGCTTGAGTTAGATAATTCACCTTTCGATCAACAATACGAGCAAGTTGCCTGGCCTTGATGCAATCCAAGATGAGCTTCTTCTGGTCCCGTATCAATACATTTTGATTTTCAAGGATTTTGGTCTGACCATCAATGAGATGATTTATTTGCAGTTGAAGGTTTGCAAATTCAACCTTTGAGTCATTCTGATAATGAATTAAATCCTTGACAGATTCAACAATCCAAGAGTTACTATTTCCTTGCAATAATCTTTTTAAAACAAGTTCTTGAACTGAACTGCATCCTTTGATATCTTCTTCCATGTCAAGATATACCACTTCGAGAGATCTTGACAAGTCCTTTATATTTTTTTTTATTTTTATGATATGGATGGAGATGAGAAAACATATGGTGAAAATATAGATTCGCGAATAAGAGAATGTAGTAGATCCCTTGTCAAATAAACCCTATATAAACTCTTAGGAATAAGAGTATATGGGCGTTCACGGACCGGTTATGAAGAGTTACTAGGTCAACAAGGATCCAAAATAAGGAAATACACTCTGTTTTCGGTTATCTTATAGATTCTCATAGCTCGATAATCATAAGATTCACTTTAAATTAGAGCACATGAAAAAATTAGCAAGATACAATAGTTACTAGGAGTAAAGATATAACTCAATATTCACATACGAAGAAAACAACTTTATTTCAAAGATAAAAGAACACAAGATCATACGGTATTATACAATGAACTTGAGTATCCCACAAATATTATCCTTGCAACTCTCAAGTTAGTTTCAAGGATGAATTTACCTATAACTAGGTAACGGAGTAAGATGTAATCCAACTACGAATATTGAGGGAAGAGTTATAAATACCTTTTGAGTGTTTGTGCCATGTATTCCTTACCTTCCTTCGGTTATGTCTTATTCAAAAAGAATTAGACAATGACCTTTTTGAGTCTCTATCAGAAGGTTTTTTCTGAGGATAAAGTTTAGGACCTCTAGAGATCCGTTCTAGAAAATAAAGATAACGAGAATTCTATCTCCCAGACTTAGATCTGCCAGTCTTATTCTCATAAAAACTTGGAACGTGTGCATTGGTGGCGCATGAATTCGCACCATTATGAAGAACACGGTTCCAATAGATATTTCTAGAGGAGTGACCTTGGAAACCCCTTTTATGAGATTTATGGTTTTCTGCAGGAATGAAATCCATTATAGATGTCGTCAGACTATTTACTCTGTCGACTGTAAAAAGAAGCAAATCTTGAATATCATAAATCTGTTTCTTTCTAGCAAAACAATGTAGAATAATATGATTCCTTTTCCCGCAGAATGAACATGTTCGTGGATAAGAAACATTGGAAGAATCCCATTTTTTACTCATAGCCTTTTCGGAAATCCGCAAGTCACGCAAACGTTTCTTAGCAGACAATTCCTTAGGAGTAATTTTCTCCATGCTAGGTAATACCACATGATTATTAGAGAAAGGCACTGAAGTGGACTTACTCACTCACACAGAGTTTTCCCTTTTCAAGGAGTTACACTATTCATGGGCTAGTAAAAGAGATGCAACAAGTTTTTCTTTTTCAACACGACAGTTGTTCAATTCTAATTAATGAGTCTTGATTAAACATTCTTCTCAAATTGAGTCTTCTTTAACAGTATCTACAAGCATATACTAATCTTTTCGCACTGCAGATTTGTTTCTTGAACAAGATTTTCGATATTGTTAGAATAAGACTCAATGATAGTATAGAGTTCCCATTCTCTATCAAGAGATTTCTCAAGTTCATCAGTGAGTTGATCATATTTTTCTTCAAGAGATCTAATTTTAGAAGCTTGAACATCAATAATCTCAGCATATTTTTTTAAAGTTATGGTGAGTTCCATCTCAGATTCTGACATAGTGTCAACTGTCACTTTAGAGGGAATGTTATCAGAATTTGATAGCATAAGTTTTCTATTTCGGGATTTGGATGAATGTGCTAAAGAGATATGCTTTGAGGTGAACCCAAGACATTTGGCATAATCAAAAACTTTGGAAGACATTTATATGTGCGTAAAAGCGAGGTAAACTTCTATCTACGAAAATCAGATTGCTACAAACACATACTTATGAGGTCTTAGCGTGTTTTCCTACTCTAGGGATGCACAAGATCCGCCCGACTTACCCGAACCCGCCCGTACCCGCTAAACCCTTGGGTTTTTAACCCGAACCTGCCCTGTAACACCCCAAAATTCGGATCACGAATTAGTCCAAATTTCGGTTGTTACGGGCGGGTATCGAAACTTAAATCTATTTCTTTCCCTTCCATTTTGTCAAACTATCCTTAATTAGTCTCACTAAAATGTTTATAACCACTTAACAAGGCTTAGTATTCAAAAGTACAAAATAACAAGAAAGCTAGATAATGTACAATAAAAATCTGGGAAAACAAATGTTACAGAGATCAGTCCCAGGCAGTCTCCCTTTTCAAGACCACACAGACCTCATTAAGAGTCCAAATCCAGAGCTTGACCCCAATTTAAAAAGTAGACAAAATCATCATTCAAATGCACCTGAAAAATCTAAATTCCGAGTTTATTTGGTCTGCAAAATGGGTGTGCCAAGATGGTTACAGAACTGTGAACATGCAGTTTCCAGATCTGGTCTACTGGACGTTGAAGGCCAGAATTCCTAAACGATATTTCAAAAAACTAAGCCCTTTGAACCCATTATATACAAGATATAGATAAATGTTTTTTGTTATGAAAGTGTCGCCTAAATCCTTACCTATTGGTGCCAGTTTCGCATTCAACATGGTGCATAAAAATGTGTCAGAAAACATGGTTTTTCAACATTAAGTTTCAAATAAAGCCAACAAATACAATGGAATATTCACATGGAGTTCACTGTCACTCAAAAAATCAGCAAACATACATCTTTGAAATCAACATTTCTGGATATGAAGTAAGCTAGTTATTCATTAAGGTAAAATGACAAGCAAAATGGATATGTTAACAATCAACTCATCAAATTCGTGGTTATAGAATTAAGGTTCTAATAAGAATTTATATAAACGTCTTATGCTCCAAAAGAAATCAGTGAGAACAATCATTTGAAACTAGGTATTTTCTTTTCAAAAACCAAACATTCCAATTTCATAATTCGTGATAACAAAACAAACAATTCAATCAATATTAATAAATCCAAAATAGTCATAAAACAAAATTGGAGAATTCAAAATCATATGAACAGGAAAGAAAATCCCAAAGAAGCTGAGTAGTAAAACCTACCTCAAATTATCCAAATCCTATCAATTTTCCTTAAAACTCTTCTCTTTTCCTGACTTCAACTTTTGAGAAATCTCTGATATATAGTTCCTATGTTTTAATTTCAATTCCCATCCTTTCATTTTCCAAAAGTAATAAAATTCATTCTTCTCCATTTACTCTCTGTTCATAAATTCCCTTGTAAAAACATTTATCTCATGTTTCCTAAAATCCCTTGTAGATATCTAAGTGGTTATTCCCACCCATTCACATTAACACTATGCATGGGTGGAACAATACCATGCAATTTCCTAAGCCTTCAGTACTGGATCAGAATTCATGGTGAATGTCGCACATCGACACACTATAAATGAAACAGTGTATACCCACAAGCAATACACAGAAAATTTGACAAGTAATTGGTAAGACCAAATTTCACATTTGGTCTAACTTAATAGTTTTGTCGAATCAGGTTTAACTCGATCCGTTACGCATACTAAACGGGTGGCTGAAAATGCAGGGTATCACATCCTCCTACCCTTATAGGAATTTCGTTCACGAAATTTAAAACGGTCAATTGTAACCTAACTTCCATTTTTAGGGTTATTGCCGATAAGTCTCCAGGTATACATATTCTTGAACCTCTGAAATATTCGCTATAGTCTCTTCACCATACTTTTGCTTACCTTCTATATGAGTCAACAAGTTTAGAATACGAACTTAATTTTTTCTTAACCTATGTACATCGTAAAAACAAACTTAACGGGTGGCCGAAAATGCAGGGTATCACATCCTCCTACCCTTATAGGAATTTCGTCCACGAAATTTAAAACGGTCAATTGTAACCTAACTTCCATTTTAGGGTTATTACCAATAAGTCTCCAGGTATACATATTCTTGAACCACTGAAATATTCGCTATAGTCTCTTCACCATACTTTTGTTTACCTTCTATATGAGTCAACAAGTTTAGAATACGAACTCAATTTTTTCTTAACCTCTGTACATCGTAAAAACAAACTTAACGGGTGGCCGAAAATGCAGGGTATCACATCCTCCTACCCTTATAGGAATTTCGTCCACGAAATTTAAAACGGTCAGTTGTAACCTAACTTCCATTTTAAGGGTTATTGCCGATAAGTCTCCAGGTATACATATTCTTGAACCACTGAAATATTCGCTATAATCTTTTCACCATAATTTTTCTTACCTTCTATATGAGTCAACAAGTTTAGAATACGAACGCAATTTTTTCTTAACCTCTGTACATCGTAAAAACAAACTTTAACACTATTTCTTGAAAAGAAAAGCGATCATTTTTCTAAATCAGTCCACTACTGCTCCATACTTCACAAACCAATTCATGCCTAAAATAATATCTAATGATGTCATTCCAAAGAAAATAAGGTTTCCTGATAGTTCTTGGTCACCTATTCTAACTATACAAGATCAAAAATACAACCTAAACTAACACTTTCAACTAGCGTCATTATATAAAATATTTTCCTAATGGTTCCTATTGCGAATTCAGGTTTAAAACAACACGATCATAAAAAGTAAAATGCGTAGCACCAGATCAAATATAATTCTAACCTATGAACTAAATTCAAAGAAGTGTACCTTCCACCACTGCGTTGTCGGAATCTTCCATAGTATTTAATGCAGCAAACACATCTCCTTGTTGATTATTTTGTTGTGCTGGTCTCATTTGGTGAGGCCTGTTGTGTTGAACGTTATTATCACCATTACCGTGTCAAAACCTTTGTCCTTTAAGAAGCGGTCAATTCCTACGAAGATGTCCAAGATTTCGGCACTCGTAACAAGTCCTTTCTTGCACATTATTACTGTGAACCACTTCGTATCCTCCCCCTTAGAACCAGGCTCATTTTTGTTGTTAAAGTTTCTTCTCTTTCGATCTTTCCCTTCTCGTTCTTTGTATCCTCCCAATGCCCTCCAAATATTTCATTACAATTCGCATTTGTTGTGCATTCTATGGCCTTATTTGGTGTTAATTCCATGCTAGTATTTGATGGTTTTCTTAGGAGGCTCATTTTTGTTGTTAAAGTTTCTTTCAAATACAAGATTTCTACTTTTCATGATCTTTCCCTTCTAAAATTCTCTTGTTAAGGGGCACCCTCACCACCTCAATAACAAGGAAGTGCAATGCCCTCTCAAATATTTCATTACAATTCGTGAGATGGCATTTGTTGTGCAAGCTTAAAACGTGAATGTATTCTTGGCAGAAGGAGATAAAAAACAGAAACCAAGACAAAGCTTTTGAGATGAACAAAGATTGACTTAATTGTCTTCAAGAGCTCAATTATCACCTTGAAAGCATGGGATCACGTGAAATGAACATATCGAGATAGCTCCTCTTGAATGTCATATCATACTCTAAATGTCATCGCATGGGAAGAATGATGAGACAAGCCTCTCATTCTCCCTAATCTAATCTACTATAAATAGGGATCATTCACATCCCATACCATACACACAATCTCTACACCTCTCTTCCCACACCTCTTCATCCCACACCCTTCTACATGAATTCCTTCTTCTTTGTTTATTGGTTAGTATTATCTTGGATTAGGGAGGAAATCATTTTTAGAATGTTTTGATTATTTTCAAATCTACATGAAAGAATTTTAATTGATTTATATATTCTATGAGGAAAAGTTCCTTGAATTCATTCCAAATCGTAAATTTTGGGAGAATTTATAGGAATAGTTATAATCATTTAGTATGTGTATCCCTTCCACAAAAATCATTTTTAGGTTTTATAAAAATCACCATCTTTTTGTAGTCAAATCAAACCCTATACTTACCACTTGTCTACATCAAATGTCTAGCAACATCTTGAAGGTTTTTCAAATCTATGAAAGAATTTTGGAGGAAAAGTTCAATTTTAACTCAAAGACGATCCTCTACCATAAGCAATTACATTCTCTTCTCCATTTCTAGTAACCAGTTCTCGACATCCAAAGGATTTGGTGAACCCTTAATTGGTGTTGGTTTATACTTATGGAATTCATCCATCACCTTAAAATCATTGCGTACCTAAGAACCTGATGTGCTTCCCTTATTTGCAAGCAAACTCGCAGTCATTTGACGAATGGCTTCAGCTAACATTTGATTCCCATTCGCATCATTCTCAGTAGATTCCTTATTGATTTCAGGAGGTACATCTCAAGACATATCCTATATGGGATATAACAAATGATTCAAAGAGATACTTATATATATAACTAACAATTTCAAAGGGTTCAGTAAGAACCATACAACATCAAGTAACAATCAAGCTAACACTCCAAACAAACATAACAAGCAATGCAATCAAGCCAAACGATTCAAACAGACTTAACAAGCAATCAATCAAAGAGTTTTCTTAAGATAAAATGTACTTAAGGTCTCATGTAAGATCTAATGCTCTGATACTGATGAGCACGAAAGTGCGACGCATTTTCACCCATAAATACATCATCCAGGACTCATTTTATCACTAATAATCTTGTTTGTAGGTATTTTTGTCAAATAAGCTCTTATGGAGAAAGTTGCTCGAAAAAGTACTTAAGGCACCCCGAAGGATATTTGCTAAACGAACTCCAATTTTGGCTAAGGGGCACCCCAATTACTAAGGGGCACCATAATTGCTATCCACACACCAGACTCGGATTAGGGGCACCCATCTTCTTATTCGTTTGAATTTTCTGTTTTGGCGGGAAAAATGGTGGCCGAACTAAGGTTTGGTTTTTGGAGCTGTTTGAATGAGATTAAAGCGCTGAAACTAAATGGGTTTTCTCTAATTGAATTTACAGAGCTGGTAATAGTCTTACTTTCGACCGAAATTGGCTAGATAATCATATTTCAAGAAAACAAGACTTTCAAGTTTTGGCGGGACAATTTTGCAGTCAACTGAGGAAACTATTGTTCGATTTTTAAACATCTTCTGAAGAGATTCAATGGCAGAGATTGATTGTATAGACTTGAATTGGTCAAACAGGAATGGTATGGGCAGTGGATTCGAAGGAGTTGATCTGGATTTTTGGTTTGAATAAAACATAGAATATTATTCTCGGGCTATTTCCGGGAAGTTATGATGAGATTTCTGAGGAGATTTAGTGAGACTTAATCACCGAAACCGATTGGTATTAGTCTGTTAGGATAAAACAAGACTGGTAGGTGTTTCAGAAACGCAAAAAAAAAAAAAGAAGAAGATGATACGTATTGGATCAAAACAGGGAAGAAAAATATTGTCCATATTCTGTTGAGATTAATTTTGGAATTGCATGAGGAAAGATTTTGTTCGACAGATTCTGTAACATCTTTGGAACGTGTTTGGATGAATTTGGTCCACTGGAAACGCGTGAAGAGAATATAGAAGGAAATAAATCACGTAAAAATGGTAGAAAATAATCCCGAGTAAAAGAAAATATATTTGAGTTATTGCGAAGGATTTTGGGGGTCTGTTGAGTATAAAATAGGTGCTTGGGTTGAAGAGACAGATATCGAGAGTTTTGGGGAGAGAATCGAGAGTTGCATAGCAACTTCTCTACTGCTGCAGAAAAGAAGAAGAACATACACTTCTGGTCTGTCGTTTATCAACTGTCGCATTTTCAGACCTTAGCGACAGTTTCTCTATGACAGTTTCCATTTGTAGTTTTCTCTAACAACAACACTAGCAACAGTATTTGAATTTCATTGTAACGGTGTACTCTGTAACACCCAAGAAGCGTTGCAAACTCGCTGTATAATTATTTTTCTCTAATAAAAACACCATTTGAGCTATGAATTATATTTTTTGGTATGTTTTTATCATGAGGAGCTAGACCCCAACACTGGGTCGACGGAGGAAACCAAACTTCACACATGGGTGAATTTAATCTATTTTCTATTTGACTTTTGCACTTATTTTGAATAGAATTATGATTTGATTAAATTGGTTGTCATTCAATTAGATAGGTTATGCTTTGTTTAGATAGTCCATGCTTACGGGATACAATTAATCTTTTGAGAGTCTACCTTGGCAAAAATAAGAGTCGGTGTTATTTTGTTTATTGAGCATTAATTGTTGAGTATAAATAAATTGAACCCATTGATATGAATTCGGTGGAATTCTAGGCCCAGTAACTCTCGCCTTTGTTTATTATTTTCATTAAACCTTTAAATTTAATCTTCGCAAGTCTGAGAGAACGAATCTTAATTACTACTATGAAAACTTTAAAAAATCTATAATCATTTTGGCGTCGTTGTGACACGGATTTGTTTTTAGATTAATTTTTAGGTTTATTTTTATTTTTATTTTGTACAATATTTTCTTTTCATTTTATATTTTATTTTTCCTTTTTATGCGTTTCTTTTTGTATTTCTTTTCAGGGACTTTTTAAGGATGATGACTTCTTCTGAGAAGATGTCACCTACGATGACGCTGGCGGAATATATGCGTAAAAAGTCAAATTATCAGGAAACCTCATCTGAAATGACGCTTGCTGAATATAGGCGTAGGCAATGGTATGGAGTTTCTGCTCCACATGAGGTAAGTGAAGAATCACATCAAACTATATATGAGAAGTATTAGAAACACACACCACCTAGTTTGGAACAAATATTGAGAATTTTAGAATGCCAAAGATTATTTAATGATGATGATGATGATCAGTCTTAGAATGCCAAAGATTATTTTCAAACTATCCTTAATTAGTCTCACTAAAATGTTTATAACCACCTAACGAGGCTTAGTATTCAAAAGCACAAAATAACAAAGAAATCTAGATAGTGTACAATAAAAATCTAGGGAAAAAATATGTCGCAGAAATCATTCCCAGGAAGTCTCCCTTGGCAAGACCAAACAGACCTCATTAAGAGTCCAAATCCAGAGATTGACTTCAATTTAAAAAGTAGACATACTCAGCTTTCAAATGCACCTGAAAAATCTAAATTCCGAGTTTATTTGGTCTGCGAAATGGGTGTGCCAAGATGTCACAGAACTGCGAATCTGCAGTTTCCAGATCTGGTCTACTGGACGTTGAAGGCCAGAAATCTTAAACGATAATTCGAAACACCAAGCCCTTTGAAAGAATTATATACAAGATATAGAGGAACGTTTTTTGTTAAGAAAGTGTTGCCTAAATTCTTACATATTGGTGCCAGTTTCGCAGTCAACAGGGTGCAAAACAATGTGTCAGAAAACATGGTTTTTCAACATTAAGTTTCAAATAAAGCTTTCAAAGACAATCACCATTCAACGAATCCCTTTTAAAAGTATAATAAAAACTTCCTGGGCATTAATTTATATTTCTAAGTTTTCCAAAATTTATTCCCTCAAAGAAAAAATCAAAATACATGGAATTGATACAAGAAGCAATGCATGCTTAAACTAACGACTTCTCACTTGCTTCGCCCTTCGATAAAATCTGCAAAACGTCAATTGGGGTGAGATGACGGATCAATAGGCTTACATTCCCATCCTCAAAGAGATGCGGAAAAATCTTAGAAAAATATAAGGAAAATATAAATAGGCAACGATGGAACTTCAAATCGTAAACACTGCATTCAACAAATAAATTCACAAAATACAATAAAGTCTCCGACAAATCAATTCATTTAGATTTTGGTACATTGAGTCCACGACACGAAAACCTTGGTTCGTACACCCAACTATCGTATCTCGGCATGGACATCCACCATCGATGGTCGGGAAGCTACGTTCCCATGGGGAACATTACCCATTTATATATATCGGGGATCATTAAGCGGCGCAAGATGGAACTATGTTCCAACCAACGGAAGACATGAACTCAATAATATTTTACATAAATAACTTGTTTTGCCATTAAGAGAATGATATTCATTCACTACCGATTTCTCTAATCAAGAGCCACATCAACAAAAACTCAAGTAACAAAGACAATGGAATATTCACATGGAGTTCACTATCACTCCGAAAATCAGCAAACATACATCTTTAAAATCAACATTTCTGGATAAGAAGTAAGCTAGTTATTCATTAAGGTAAAATGACAAGCAAAATGGATATGTTCACAATCAACACATGTAAATGTGGAAGAATGGTTTGAATCTTAGACTTGGACATAGAAGGCTCAGGTTCGACTCACCTGAGCTTCATTTTATTATTGTTATACCTCGATATTCGGCAGTGGTTGGCCGAATGGAATATAAGTAATGGTTTGTCCTATCCTAACACCGAGGCTTGATGGGTTCAGTTGACTGAGTTTTGGGAAAAAAACTTCTCAGTTAAGCATGCTCGGGCGAGAGTAGTCACATGATGGGTGACCTCTCGGGAAGCTGTTGCTGGATGACCGCAGTAGTGCCGCTAAAAATCCCACACTGCTGGATAACCACAGAGGGTAAGTGGGAACAATATCGGTGTTAGTTGGTGAAAAGGCGAGGGTACCCAAATATACCTCAAGCTATTAATTTTCCTTCCTATAAGTCCTTTCCCCAAAAGTGATTGTTTATGGACAGAGTCAAGATAATACAACAAATCGGTTCACACTTTGTGTGATCGTCTATGGATACGAGATCGAGACAATACAACAACAAAGTGTGTTTACTTGATACAAAGGTTCGGACTTAACCAAACACAATAGGATTCACGTATCAAGTAAATAAGAATTAACGTTTGTGCAATTTACTTTAATTATAATAAAACAATTATAATGCGGAAATATAAAGTAAATGACACATCAAGATTTTGTTAACGAGGAAACCGCAGATGCAGAAAAACCCCGGGACCTTGTCCAGAATTGAACACTCTCAGGATTAATCCGCTATAAAAAATAATACCAACTTCATATAGTTGAGACCAAGCAACTAAACCTATAGTTCACCTAGTTCCGTCTGTATTCCCACGCCTCCAACCTGTAAACAACTCACGTGCTTGGACCAATTCCTTTGGTTCGTATTCCAAACAGTAAAGGAACAAAAAATCTGTTTGGTATCAACTCTCTTCAACCAAGTGATATGAGTTGCGCAAAGGTTCCCTTGTTTATCTTAACATAAACTCCTTTTCCAGGTTCCAAGATCTATCTTATGTTCAATAACCCAAGGTTAATTATTAAGATTAAGCCAAAAACACTCTTAATCCAAAGAATTGTGTTGATGCCGATCTTCCTCAATTAATCAATCCAATCTACCACAAGGATAAACCGATTATTAATTGGATCCGCTTTTTCCCAAACAAGTATTGTGCACACCAAAGATTATAAACACCAAGTCAGAAACTTTCTATCTCTTCTTCGTCTTCAAATATTCTTAGATTTTCAATAAACACCTCCACACAACTACTTGAATCTATTGTAATAAATCACACACAGAACGGAGTCTGTTAACAATGGATTATCACAAGATCGTCTTTAGATCTAACAACAGTCTAAAGATCCCTGTCGAAACCTTGCACTGGTTTGAGTAAATCTTATATCAGAAAAGAAGATTCTCAAGCATAAACAAACTAGGTGCAATCAAAGTTCAAACCGTTAGTCAATCAAATCAATACGAAAACTAAAGATAAACAACAATATCTAGTTTCCCACCAATGGGTCACGCTAGAGCTTCTCAATCCAAAAAAAAGACTTTAAATTGAGCGGCCATAAGAGATTTCACCTAATTAGATTACTCTCCTCTCCTATAGGAGGCTTCACCAGTAACAAAGACAAAAGAGGAAGTCTATTGTTACGCAGGATTAGTTTGCTATAAATGCAAACTCAAAGTATTTTACGAAAAGGAAGTTTGGACACCAAGGAATTTCCAAACCGAAAATATTCTCAAGATATTTTTCATTACTACACCAAATTCGGTTTTCATAATTCCTGTGAATGCACTGTCCAAAACGATCAAAATCTCCTTAGAAAATCTTTAACTAGTAAATGCACATTACTAATTCTTATTTTCCATATATAATTAAAAACCCTTAATTAAAAATATTCTTAACTTATTTAAATTCGATCTTAGAATTTACTTCCTTCTTAGCCTTTAAGGAATATCTTTGAACAATATAGAATAAGCATTAATGCAATGTGTTCAAAGTGTGTCGACATCTTACTCTTGCAAGTCATTTTGCATACTTACTTGAATCTAGTACATTTAAATCAAGCGACTCTTAAATGAGTTTTGGTTCACTAAAATATGACAACCAAAATTGACATCCCAATGCTTAGTGGGTTCAACCGATCAATGCTCTAACAATATCCCCCTTTGTCAATTTTAGTGACAAAACTCTTACAATTATATGGATAAACAAATTACAAGAATTCATTACACATATTGTTTGAGCATTGCTCGGTCGAACTCACATGCGTTGCTATCTCAAGCATGTTTGTCAATATTAGTGATCATAACTATAAAGTATTTGATTTTTAGTCTACTATAGATAAGGTCTTGGACTAGGATAAAAAGTGTAGTTGAGCTCAAGAACTCCATGACGATCATCATACAAGACGAAGGACTATACTCAAGGAGCCAGTGGATCTTCATCGACTAAAAGGTATGTGGAGACTTGAGCTTATCTCCTATCTTGAGACAAAATTCGTATTACTATATGGACTAAGAATATACACATATGATATTTCGAGCTAAGTATATCTCTCTTATCTATTTCTCGAAATATGTGTTGGTAAAGCTTTCTCTTTAGCCAAGTTCATCTTTACCTAGTGACGAAAGTCATGTTATGTTTCAATCATTTTGGAAATTACTCTGACGAAAAATAGTTTGTGAATAACAACTATATAAAGCCATTTGAGAATGTTTCAATGATTGAAATGAGAGTTTAGACAATATAACCATTGGAGGATATAAGCATTGTTGTGGCAACACATATATGTATAAGTACTTGAACTGAAGTTTGCGACTTTGTTGATCAAGTGAAATCGGTGTAGTGTGTGAGATTCAGTCCGCGAACTGGCGGAAGTTCTCGACCCAGAATTTCTTCTGGAGTTTGTGAACTTCATCCAGGAACTTAAGTCTGTGACCCAGTCCGCGAGCTTGAGTAGGTTATGTCTAAAAACGATGTTTGTGAACTTATCTTAATAAACTAAGGAATGCTATTGCAAACCCTGGATTTATAGTTCATGAATCGATTCGAGTGAATCACATCATTTTTGCTTCAATTGTGTCTTGTGTAGTACATAAATATCTAAGCAATTGAACAACTCTCTAACTAGTTCATTTGAGTCATTTGGACTAGTTATGGTGAAGAAGAATATGGTTGTAGTTGCAGAATAACCTACAACTACACCCTCAATAGAATTAGTAAAAACTCAAGAAGTTCTTGATGATGAATAACAATTTTCTTATTAATGTTCTCAATTGATCACAAAGAAGTATCTAAATGGAATTAGAATAGTTACAACTTTCTCTATTCTCTTTCCTCAATCATTTTCTAACACTCACTAAAAGAACCCCTCGAATTTTACATTTGAACTCCTATTTATAGTAAAATTTATACAGCTATTCATGAGTTACGAAGTATCGCAACTCATGCTCGCACAATTACTCCATCCTCGCAAAACTTCATATTTCTCCGCGCTTCTTCTATCATCGTATCATTTTATAACTCTTTTATCCTGATACTCGTGAAATATTATCTTGCGATATTCAGTACCTACATCTTGCCTCTTCTCATGTCAATTCTACGAAGAAGAAATGATCGTGAGAACATAACCGTTACTTAGTCTTTTGAAATTTTGACACGTCTTTTGTAACCGTTCTTTTTTAGTTATTCCCTTATATAACTCCTTCGTACTCTCTTTCTTTTCTTCTTCTTATTTCCGCAATTCTATCTTCTACTCATACTCTCTATCACTATTTTCTCTGCAAATTTTTTTTTTTTACTGTATCTTCATGAGTTCTCCAAGGTAATTTCCCTCTATCTTTGCGTATTTCATTTGTTCTCCTCTTTAATTTCTGTATGATTTGTTGTCTGATTTTGGTTAATTTCAGCAAAATAACTTCTCATATGAAATCTCAATTAAAGAATCCAAGCCTTAATCCACGAAGAAGAAAATCTGAGAATCAAAAGGTAGTTAAAATACTCTGTCTTCTTTCCTGAACAATATATTGTTGCCTCAGTTTTTAATCTACGTTTTGATTCGCAGGTTGAAGAAAACCAAATCCAAGCAAGAGATCTCGAATAACTAAACCCACACCATTAATTCCGATTGATGATTTCCTTCCGAAGTTGATAAGGAATTTTCCTCTCCTCCTCGTGAAAATGCTTCTTCAAATACTCCTGCCTCTACTCCATTACCTGCTTTTCAATCTCCTATCAATGTCAATTTATCAACACTTCTTCAAGACCAACCTTCTCAAAATATTTCTTCAACTTCTTCAATTGAAAAACAATCCTCGCAAAATATTCCTTCAACTTCTTCTTTAGAAAACCCTGTCTTATCCCCAAATCCTTTGAGTACTATTTCTCCAGACAATTTGCAGCTTGCTCTTATTCCTTCAAATTCTTCTCCTCTTCCTCAAGAAATTCGAGATGGAATTTATTCAACTTTCCGAATGTTATCTCGAGGTTTTGACCAATACTGCAAATCTACTAATGTTCGTTCGCAATATGAATTTTGCGAAGTTCAATAATTTCGTCAATCCAGACATTTCTTCTTCACGTCAATCCTTGGAAAAAGAAATTGAATTACTTCGCCATTCTTTGAAAGCTTCTCAAGCGGGAATGCGAGATCTTCGTAAAGAAAATCATCATCTTCGCATAATTCTCTATGGATCGTGCGATTCTTCGCAAAAGAAATGATGAACTGAAAGGTATGATTACTATCCCCATATTTTCTCTTTTATTTATTTATATTCTTCGTATGCTTGAAACATCCATTAAAACCCATTCCCCTTTATAGAATCCATCCAGAAATGTAGAAGATTGGTACTTCACCATGAATCAGATGCAACAGAATATCGAACCAAGCATGAAAGCCTCTCAAACCAATTCTCCCATTTATCTGATCTTTACTAGTGTGCTCTTGACAACTCTGATGCTCTTTTTCAAGAGAATACTCAATTAATATATGATCGAAATTTTTTGAATGATGACATATCTCAACTTTTTTCTTCTTTAACCAAAGCTAATTTGAGAATAGAAACCTTATTAGAAGAGAACAAAACCTTATCAGAAGAGAAATGTTCGTTTTTGAATACAATGATTGTTTCTTCGCAAGAATTAAAGACTCTTCAGAATAAATGTTGCGATCAAGAAAATCTTCTTTCTTTGTTGAAAGGTGAACTTGAGGAATTAAAGAAGTCTTCGGATCTTTGAAAGAAATTCTTTTGTTGTTGAGAAGAATTCCCTTATTAATAAGAATATAGTCTTGTGTGCTAAGAAGAATCAACTTGAAGAAGATTACTCATCATTAAAAAGTCTTAATGCCAAACTTGCGAAGGATAAAATTTTTCTCCTTTCTAAAGATCAAAAGCTTCAATCTCGACTTAAAGGATTAGTTGGTGATGGTTTTGATAATGCGATGAATCAGATGAAGAACTGTTGTCTATCTTTAACTCAATCTCTTACTTCGCAAAGAGAAGGTAGTCATTAAAATTTGACTTGCCTCTGGTACGTCTTTTAAATTTCATTATATTCGCAAATTTTATTCTTTGAACTTTGTTTTATTTGCGAATCTGAGAATCACCTTCGTAATGCAAAAGCCGGATTAGAAGCCTCCTGTTCGAGCTTCGTAAGAAGAATGCCTTGCTTTCTACCCGCTTAATCAACTCTCGCGATCGTGCTACTCGGAGATTTAACTATCTTGCTTATTCCAAGGATATCGAAGATACCAATCATCAAAAGGCTATACTTCGTGAAAGTCACCTGAAAGCTCAAGTTTTTGCGAATAACATTCTCTTATCAAGAGGCTTGCTTCCTGTAA
The DNA here is from genome assembly GCA_023529315.1 of Papaver bracteatum. NCBI lineage: Eukaryota > Viridiplantae > Streptophyta > Magnoliopsida > Ranunculales > Papaveraceae > Papaver > Papaver bracteatum. Next base: position 1,346,055 of record JAJJWX010003811.1, on the reverse strand, counting down.
AGATTAATCCTCGAAGATATCGACGATGAAGTTGCTCGTGAGCCTGATAGTGATTTCGATCATGAGAGTGATGATGAAGATCTTGATGATGAGGAAGAATCTATTCCTCAAGGAGATGTCCCTGCTGCATATTCTACCAAGGATAATATCTCGCAAAAGTCGAAGGCTGCTAATGACTCCTCTGATCTTAAAGATCCAACACAGAGTGTTGATGAAGCATGATAATATTCCTTGTTCAATTTATCATTGGCTCTCCTTTCTTTCTTTCTTCTGAATTTCTTCCCTTTATTACCGTTGGTTTCCTTTTTTGCGAACAATTCTATTTTTTGAGAAGTACATTTGATATTTTACGAAGATGATCTATCATTTATTTTTGATATTTTGCGAAGATAATTTAACCTTACTTTGACTAAATTTGCCCTTTTTGATCATGTGAAGAGAAATAATATATAACTCACAGATAAAGCTTAGTATATCCTTTTCCCCCTATTATTTCTCTTCAAATGATCAACTATCACTGGAAGTATTAGAATATCCTTCTGAATTTATCTTACGAATTTTCTTCTTATTGTGATTATGAATAAGAAATATTCCCTTCAAAGTATAAGGATATAAGCCTTTTGCTTTTTACGGAATGTTGCGAAGTAAATAATAAATCTCCCCTTGAAGTATAGAAAGTATGAAGTATATAAAATATGAAATACCCTTAAGAAGTATAAGAAGCATTCAATTTATGAAGAATTGCCCAATATATGAAGAAGTACAGAAAATTATTACTTATTGTATGAAGAAGTATAATAAGTACTTAACCTTCGCAAAATTAAATATCCGTCGAAGAAGTATAATAAATACGAGATATTCTTGAAGAATTATAAGAAGTATTCAATCTTTTTGTGAAATATTCAATATATGGAAAAGTATAAGAAGTATGTAATTCTCGTAAACTTTTACGAATATAAACTTATCTGTATTTGATTGTTATCAAAATCGCATCTTTTGTTAAGTCTTCATTAAAATTCTTCAATAATGTTGTCCTTTTTTCCTAGGACCTCTCGTAAAATTCTTCAATGATATTGCCAGAGCTATCTTCTCTTCAAAATATCTTGATGTATATTCTTGTAAAATTTCTTCAATGATATTGATATAATAAACTTCATTAATTTCTGTGGTCTTATCATGCCTTCCTAAGTAAAGGTCTTATTTTTTCACCTCTTTTGTATTGATTATTTGCGATAATATGACAAGTCTGAACATTCTTGCGAACATACAACCTCGTGACATTATCGTCGTGCGATGAAATCGCATGACGTTCTTACACTTTCATGCAAAAACCCATTGATCTCATCTTAACTTCATTGTATAGTATTTTAACCTCTTCAGGAATTGTTGCGACAATATGACAGGCCTAAATATTCTTGCGAACATGAAGCCCCATGACATTGCCGTCTTGCGATGAAATCGCAGGACGTCTCTACACTTTCATGTAGCGACCCATTGATCTCATCTTAACTTTATTATGTTCTGCGAGTTCTTTATTCTTTTTTTTTTTTTTTTTTTTTTTTAGAAGGCTCGCAGAACTTCATTTGTTGCACAAATATGACAAGCCTTTATGTTTTTTCAAACAAGAAGCCTCGTGACATTTGCGTCTTATAGCACTTATCAGCTCCCTAATGGAGGGTGCTTCCCTTTATCTTCCCCCCGATTTCCCCTTCAAGGAAGCGTACATCGACCATACAAGGTTAGCTCTTCCCATCCGGTTCTGCCAACAACCAACTTTTGATCGCAACCTCTTATCCTTTTTGCCTATAGGGCTTATAGTTACGAGGTTGCACCCTATGGGGTATCTTTGGGCCAAGTGCATCATTTGCCAAGACTTGTCAAAAATGGCAGATGTGGTTCAACCTCACCGGCACTCTTGACTCAACCGTGTACCTCGGCGCCTTGATCGTTTTCTTCTCGCACTTCTTGGGAAAGACAAGATGCCTTAGTCGCCCAAAATTTAAATCTTCTTACACCGCATTTTATATTGCGTAATGTCGTTAGATTAGGTGAGAATCCAAGGTGTCTAACCCGGATAGGTACCCCATTATTGGGTTGTACCCCAAAATTTTTACCATGTACTAAGGGCCCTTGGTGGTGTTCCGGTTACCCTTAGCCACGTTATAGGTACCCCCTTAAATGACGTACTTTAGGACTTTGCCTCTTACGAATTATAGCTTCGCGAACTAGGGTGTACGCCACAAAGGTTTGCCTGTATAAAATTTTATGCGGCTCTCTTTCTTTTTTGGAGGCTGATCACAGATTGCGGTCTTTTATTCGCAAATTAATGAAATTTTAATTGGAATATAAATTTTGAAAATTCGTAACTTTTCCCAATTTCCTGCGAGCAAACAATATTCGTAAAAAATTTCATGAGTTTTATGGGTAATACCTTTTCAAATATAGTCTGTTCCAAGGTCTACCGAGCCTCAAACCCATGTCTCTCCCTTCGGATCCATCACCGATAAGCTCCGCTTCCTACAACTTCTTTAATAACATATGGTCCATCCCATTTTGGTGCTAATTTCCCTCCATTTTCTTTTTGATATCGAGGTGTTTCTCGCATGACCAAATCACCTGGTTTATATTCACGTTCAATGACTCTCTTGTTGTATTCTCGAGCTAATCGTTCTTGATAAATCCTCATATGGTGCAACACCTTTTCTCTTTTTTCTTCCAAATCATCCAATTCTCGTAATATTACTCCCGCACTTAAATTTCTTTCCCAAGCTTCTTTCTTTGTTGTTGGAATTACAACCTATGTGGGTAATACTGCTTCTACTCCATATGTTAGACAATAAGGAGACATTCCAGTTGCTTCTCTTCTAGTTGTATTGTATGCCCAAACTGCGCTAGGTACTTGCTCGCACCACCCTTTGAGATGTCCTTCTAATTTCTTTTTGATTGTATCTGCGATTGTTTTATTTGTTGCTTCAGCTTGTCCATTAGCTTGTGGATATAACGGGGTTGATTTCCCACATTTTATTCTAAAATCACTGAGTAACATCTCTATATTATTCCCCTCAAATTGTTTCACATTATCAGATACTAGTTACGCTGGAACCCCGTACCTGCAAATGAGGTTCTCAAATATAAACGTAAAAACTTTTACTTCTGCGAGCTTCGTGAAATAATCTGTTGCAACTATCAAGTATCGCCTTTGTCCAGATCTAGGTATAAATGGTCCAACAATATCCAACCCCCATTTACCAAAAGGCCAGCAGCTTGTTGAAGAAGTTAATGTAGCCCCTGGTGCATGAATTCTTTTACCATGTCGTTGGCATTCCTTGCATCTTCGTGCGAACAATTTTGCGTCTGTATGCATATAAGGCCAGTAATATCCTTGTATCTTTGCTCTATATGCTAGAGATCTTCCCCCACTATGATTGCCAGCTTCTCCTCCATGTAACATCTTCAATATCTTTTCTCCTTCTTCGCGAGTTAAGCACCGAGAGAGGTGGTCAACTAAAAGATTTCATGTATAAAATTCCTTCTCGCAACTCATAGTTTGTTGCACGACTCTTTAGTTTATGTGCTTCTAGTCTGTTCCTGGATGTTTCTCCTGTTACGAGGTATTCATGAATTTCTTTTCTCCAATCTGCGATGTTGTTTGATAATTCTCTTTCTACTTCCATCGCAACAGCTTCTTCAATTTCTTTCTCTTTGTCCACTGATGGGTTTTGAATTGTTTGTATTTGGATATTTCTTGTATTTGGATTTGTCATCATTCTTGGAATAAATGCAAAAGCATCTGCGAGACGGTTATATTTTCTTGATATATGTCTCCATTTTAATTTTGGTATCTTCGCAGATAATTCCTCAACGAGTTTCTTGTATTTCTTCAAAGAAGATTCATTTGTGGTATATTCCCCTTTAATTTGACAAATCACTAATTGTAAATCACTTGTTATCCTTATACTTTCAAGCTTCTTTTCCATTGCGATCTTTAATGCATGCACTACAGCTTCGTACTCTGTTTCATTGTTCGTGGATGCAAATTCTAGTCTGAATGAGAATGCTGTTCTTTCTCCTTCTGGTGAAATCAACACGACTCCAATCCCATTTCCCTCACTATTGGATGATCCATCCACCAGAATTTCCCATCTATCAGGCTCTATTAACAAGTCTTTTGGATTTACAAATTCTTCTTCAACATCCATCATTTCCTCTACTGCTTCATCTTCTTCCAAAGGAAATTCTGCCAAAAAAATTTGCGACAACTTGTGATTTTTGCGATGACAACACTTCGTATTTTATCTTGTAATGGTTTACTTGTGCATTCCACCTTTATATTCTTCCTGACCTTTTTGTGTTCTTCATGACTGATTCAATTGGGACTTTGGTTACCACTTTTATTACATGTGCTTGAAAGTATATTCGCAACTTGAATGATGCATAAACCAAGGCTAAGATTAACTTCTCCATTTTAGAATAGTTCTTTTCTGCTGCATTAAAGGTTTTACTAATGTAGTAAATGGGCCTTTCTACTCCTGCGTCTGCTCGTAATAACCGCACTTAGAGCATATGGAGTTGTTGCGAGGTATACCAATAATTCTTCGTTTTTCTCTGGTTTCGTAGTATAGATGTATTTGCGAGGTATTCTTTGATTCCTTGAAAAGCTTTTTCACATTCATCAGTCCATTTGAATTTTGCTCCTTCTTAAGTATGTTGAAAAAATGCTTGCACTTATCTGACATTCGCGAAATAAATCTCCCAAGTGAAGCCAAGAGTCCATTTAGTTTTTGTACTTCTTTTACCGTTGCAGGTGTTGGCATGTCACGAACTGCTTGGACATTTTCTGGATCAACTTGTATTCCCTCCTTCGATACTATGTATCCCAAGAACTTTCCATATGAAACCCCAATTATACATTTCTCTGGATTTAATTTGATGTTGAAGTTTCTCATTTGCTCAAATATTTCCTTCAAATCTTGCACATGGTCTTTAGCTTCCTTGCTTTTTATCAACATATCATATACATATACATCCAAAGTTTTATGTATCCACTTCGCGAACACTTTTTCAACCATACGTTGATATGTAACACCCGCATTCCGCAGACCAAATGGCATCTTCACATAACAATACAAACCCCTTGGAGCAAAAAAGGCAGTATGTTCTTGATCTTCTTCTGCGAGTGATATTTGATTATACCCTTTATATCCATCAAGTGAAGTGACTCTATCATGACCTGCAGCTGATTCCACCATTTGTGGTATATCTGGTAATGGAAAACTATCTTTGGGACATGCCTTGTTTAGATCAGTGAAATCTATGCAAATTCTTATTCCTTTGTTCTTTTTCGGAACAATGACCATATTCGCAATCCATTCTGGATATTTTGCTTCCCTTATAATCCCTGCACCCAACATCTTTTGTAATTCTTCTTCTATCTGTACATGATAATTTTGTGATATCTTCCTTATTCTTTGTTTGAATGGTCTTACATTTTTATCTATATTCAATCTATGACATGCCACTGATGGATCAATTCCTGGTATCTCATCTACACTTCCTGCGAAGATATCTTTATATTCTCGCAAAAGATCAGTAGTCCTTTTTTCTTCTCCTTCATCCATCTTAGTTCCAATTCGTAAGAATAAAGGCTCTTCTTTACTTCCAATATTTATTTCTTTGGTTGGTTCAGCTGCAACATAGCTTGGACTTTGCTCCCCCATAGGTGTTGGTTCTTTAATTATTTTTGTTGGTTCCCCTTCTTTTTCTGGAATTTCATTTGGTATACCTCTCCCTTCCTTTGATCTTATTGTATACACTCGGAATTCTTTTTCTTTTCTTGTTTCCTTCGCAAGTTTCCTACGAAGTTGTTTCTTTCTTGCTCTTCCTCCGCATTGTGTTACTTCAATTTGATAACAAAATTTTGCACTATCAAGATCTCCTTTTATTTCTTGAATTCCATTTGGTGTAGGAAATTTGATTTTTTGATGTAATGTTGAAGCAACAGCTTTGATCGCATGAATCCATGGCCTTCCTATCAGCATGTTATATGGAGATTCCATATCTATCACACACAAGATTACATGCATTTCGATTTCTCCTAGTAATACCCGCAAAGACGATTTCTCCTTTAGATTTTGTTGTAGATTTCCTAATCCATGAATAAGACACTTTGAATTTATGATTTCTTCATCTCTAATTCCCATCCCCTTAAGTGCATGATAGAATATAATATTAACAGAACTCCTGTATCAACCAAAATTCGGTTTAATTTCCATTTTTCTTGACTTTCTTATCTTCTAGCATGATTGGCAATGTGATCACCAATGGTGAAGTGTGGTTCAAGTCTTCATTTGGAATTTCTCTCTCGAAAATGTGATTTTCTTTTTCCCATTCTTCTAAAGTTGTCATCTTTTCTTCCTCCATGATCTTTCTTCCTCTACAATCTCGCTTGTATATTTTTCCCTTCATATTACTATGAAATTCCTCAATCATTGTCTCTGTGATCATATTACATTCTTCTTTTTTCCCATCTCCATCTACTGACTTCATTTGATCTTCAAATTTTCCACAATTCCCTCAAATTTAGGCTACCACAATTCTCAAGTCCCTGTTTCTAGCGCCAATTATGTAGTTGCAGAATAACCTACAACTACACCCTCAATAGAATTAGTAAAAACTCAAGAAGTTCTTGATGATGAATAACAATTTTCTTATTAATGTTCTCAATTGATCACAAAGAAGTATCTAAATGGAATTAGAATAGTTACAACTTTCTCTATTCTCTTTCCTCAATCATTTTCTAACACTCACTAAAAGAACCCCTCGAATTTTACATTTGAACTCATATTTATAGTAAAATTTATACAGTTGTTCATGAGTTACGAAGTATCGCAACTCATGCTCGCACAATTACTCCATCCTCGCAAAACTTCATATTTCTCCGCGCTTCTTCTATCATCGTATCATTTTATAACTCTTTTCTCCTGATACTCGTGAAATATTATCATCGTATCATGTAATCCATTACTCTCTCCCTGTATCTAGCGCCAATTATGTAGTTGCGGATTATCTCACAACTACACCCTCATAAGAATCCATTAAAATGATTCCTAAATCTAATTAATTTGATATGAAACTAAGAATTAAAGTACTAAAATTCTAAAAGGAGACACAAAGATTTTTACGTGGTTCGATCAATGTGATCTACATCCACGATTCTTCACTAGTGATTGTATGTAATTACATGATTTTACAATTGAGACTCCATTAATGGATATTTGGAGCTCTAGAATTTTGGGAAGAAGATGATGAAGAAAATACATCTCTCTCTAAAAATTTCTCTCTCCTCCTAAAATTATCCCCTCTCTCAAAATGTGTCTCTCCCTTCCTCTCATGCCTAAATGGCTATTTATATAATTTTACAAAATGTTAACAACTAAATTTGTCCTTCAACTTCGGACTTGATAACCATGCCGCGAATATTCGCAACTTTACTTTGCGAACTTCTTTTGCTTTCCTCGTGACTTCCTTTGCTCGCAAGATTTATTTTCTCTCCACAATTTCATAAGTTATCATTTGCTGTGATATTCCGCTCCTACAATGGTTGATATGAAAGTTATCATTTGGCTAACCATTTGGTTAACTAGTGTTGAACCAACTAATGTACAAGTTTGGGTACGGTTTTCACAAGCCTACAAATGTGTAGTACATGTGTGTATAACAAGCTATGTTTTCGATCTAACGGTTGATAAATATTAGCTTGTATCTAAACAGGTTTTCATCTAACGGTGAATATTGAATGCTTTGTTACTAAGCTAATATTGATTGTAAACCCTGATTTGAAAGTCTATATAAGGGAGAACTCTAGAAACTGGGAAACCTAATCCCCACACATTCTGTGTGATACTAGCTTGCTAAGCTAGAGTCGATTCTCCTTTAATCTTTGGTTTTCTTCTACTAAAAACCAGGTTAACAACTTAAATACTTTATTGGGATTGTGAAGCCAGACCGGTACTACTTTTATCGTAGTTGAGTGATCTGATCTTGCATCTTCTATCGTGCGAGTACAATTGTAATAACTAGCTTGAGATTTCTATATCCGATAGGAAAGATATAAAAGTAGTCACAAACACTTCGTCTCATCGTTTGTGATTCCTCAATAATATTCTTCGTCGCGTCGATTAAGTTTATTGTGAGGTGATTGATAAAACTGAGCTTTTCTTCAGGAATATAAGTTTGGTTTTATCAATTGGTTCCTGTTCACCTTGATTTATTAAAAGACGAAACAAAACTCATAGGTTTATTCGTGGGAGACGAATTTATATATCCTTGTAGACTTTTCTGTGTGAGACATATTTGTTTATTAAAGTGTTCGACTATGGGTCGTAGCAACTCTTGGTTATGGGTGAGATCAGCTAAGGGAATCAAGTGCGCAGTATCCTGCTAGGATCAGAGGCGTAGGAACATAACTGTACCTTGGATCAGTATGAGATTGGTTGGGGTTCAACTACAGTCCAGATCGAAGTTAGCTTGGAGTAGGCTAGTGTCTGTAGCGGCTTAATACAATGTATGTTTAATCTGGACTAGGTCCCGGGGTGTTTCTGCATTTGCGGTTTCCTCGTTAACAAAATTCTGGTGTCTGTGTTATTTCTTTTCCACATTATATTTTGTTATAAAATTGAAATAATACAGGTTATGCGTTGTTCAATCAATTAGAATATCCGACCTTATTGGTTGTTGATTTAAATTGATTGACACTTGGATATTGGTCTTTGGTACCATCCAAGTTATCTCTCTTTGATTAAGACTCGCAGATTGTATTTGCTTGAGTAAATCAAATTGAGAGATTGAGATAATAACTCCTTGAGATATTTTCTATTGATTGAGTCTAGTTGATTCTCTAGAAAGTAACTCGGAGTTGTCCATGCAGATTTCTAATCGAAATATTGGGTGTGGTTGTTAGACCCCCCGCTTTTTCACATACGCTTGATTCCCGAACCCAACAGGAAAATACCTGCATTCATTCAATCCTTACAATGCAGCAACTGCACTATAATAACGAAGCTCATACTCCCCCTAAAGGTTAGATAGGTAGATTTTCAATTTGCACGTCTTTGTTATCCCAATCATATGATATGTTACTCCCCCTTAGTCTGTGCTTTTTCTTATTCGTTAGATAAACGTTCAAGCACCATTGTCCTCTTCCCTAGTGACACCAATAAACCATAAGTTGATACCAACATCACCTGTTTACTCCATATATTTTTCCCCCTTTTTGTCACAAAAATGACAAAGAAACGAAAAAATAAAGGACAACACGAAAAGGATCTTACAAATCTCAAAATAGACTTGCAACCTGTTGAGTCAAGCACGAGGGTTCCACATACCATTTTTGACAACCAATATCAAAACCGAAAACTACAAGTAATTACGTTTTGATATGTTATCATGGAAATAATTGCCTGAAGCAATTTTCCCAACTAGTTTAGCAAACCAAAAATCAACTAAGCAACTTAGTTCCTTTGCTAAACCGATTGTATAAATACAACCGCTTCATTCGATAAGACCAAAACAAAGATAAACTCCATTTTTCTCATCAGGTTCTAATTATCCATATAACTTATACCTTTAGATTTTAAACAAGCCAAATACTAGGTTAGTTAACTAGAATTTCCTTGGTTAGGCATTCGACTAGACTTGAATAACCGAAACCTCCACTTTGATAAGTCTAACTTAGATTAGAATTAACTTAATTTATCTTATCCGGGATCGAATTGGACTAAAAAACTCATCTCGTCAACATATTCATTCGTTAAGCCATAAATAATTCATACAAACCAATAAATCAACTTGTATAATTATTCACCTCAACCGGAAAGCAATTGAAACAACAAACATATCAAAGTTTCATTATTGCACCGAAATTTTGTAAGCCTAAACAATTGATACTACACAATAAAGCAAAATAACAATTGTTTAACTTAACTGGAAGCAATTGAATTAACATAGACATTAAAGCACCGCAATTGCACCAAATTTTGTAAGCCTAAACTATTGATATCACACAACAAAGCAAGATAACAAAAGTTTTACTTAACTAGAAACAATTGAGTCACACAAACATCCACACATACATAATGGAATAAACACATCAATTGTACCGACAATTTCTTTTAAGAAAAAGAAATATATATATATATAAAATAAAAATAAGCTTTTGTTAAAATAGGAAAACAATTAACTAACAAGATTGTTACCTCAATTTCGCATCCAACTTCTCCAAATATGATCGCATCGTTTTTCTTCTTTCGGGAGAATTGATATCGAAATACCATTATGTTGTCATCCTTATGCAAAAACAAAAGAATAACAACAACCAACCTTTACTAGACAAAGGTTTAAAATCGGTTATAACAATTGCAAGCAAAAGTTGAAAACTGTCGAAACACATATGCTTTTATACTAAACCAAAACCGATTCAACATATTGTGACTTTTTCACATATTGTTTCTACAGGAACCCCTCATGATCCTTTGATAAAGCCTACCAACATGGGCTAGAACTTAATCCTGCTAAATCAAAAAGTCACCCAAACCAGAAGGGTTCACAACATATTATGAGATCGAATATCAAGGTAATAAAACCGAAATCAAACATCCCATAAACATACATAGAAAATAAAATAAACCATTAAAGTACCGGCTATGTAAATCAAAAACTATCACAAGAAAAATTATAAATCAAATAACTTTATTCATAATAGTTTTTATTCAATATACTTATACAATCAATGAAGGAAAATAAAAATTGATGTCTATTTTTCTAGATTAAGTATTACAGCATATAACTTAATCTCTAGTGGTGCTCTTGTTGTTCACCGATGTTTCTTCAGTGTTCAAACTATTAAAGCATGTCTCAAGAGACTTGTCTGCAACCACTTCCCGTTTCTCAAGTTTTTCAACTTGAATTTTCATGTCAGCAATATCAGCTTTTGTTTCCTCAATCTTATCCTTGAGCCAATCTTGATTTCAAATCGTTGTTATGGGATTGGTTTTTAGTTCTTCAAAACCATGGATATAGTCAATCATACTATCAGAACGAACCCACTTGGTTTTGGTTGGATCTTGTAGATTGTAGGCCAACATACATGACTCATCTTGTGATCCAACCGAACTGTCAGAATCATAATCAGACATGATTTTTGATCTGCTTCTTTTCTTCTTCTCAGTATTGATTCCTTGACAATCTTTAACCCTTTGAGCCTCCTCCTTATTTGTCTTTGAGACATTGAGAGTTATTGGAGGCATGCTTGGTTATATAAGATGATTGATCAGGGTATCAATAAACTGGAAGAAATAGTTTCCCTTTAAAAGGAGACAACTTTCGGACCGAAAAATATCAGTAAAACCCGAAAATATTAAAGAATATATTTCGTTTCCTTTTGTCCGAACTTCTTAGTTTTATTCAAAAATTCCAAATAAAACTTATCTAGAAAATCATGATAAACATGAATAATTTCTTGGATTTACAACTATCCATAAAAGTCTACAACTTTTTATGATAATCAATTACACAAATTACATGTGCTCCTGATTTATTGTGCCATTCCCATCCATAAATACGAGCACAGATGATGATGAGAATGCACAATTTTGATACAACTAAGATGTATCGGAATAAGATTTTTCAAGCTTAAATTGAACATCAGAACCATAGTTCATGTTTCTTTTAGGGAATTTCTGCCCAATATATTTTCTCCCAAGACGATTATCTTTTATGACTCTATAGATATCATCATGTTGAGAAATTGTACTGATGTGAGAATTCTCAGAGATTGATAAATCTCACTTAATTCTTTCAATGAGATTTTCATAAGATTTTCTCATTCTAAGGACTTCCTTATGATTCACATCAGTGTTTTTATCTGAAACAATTATTGGAACTTCCTCATTGTTTCTTTTGGCAGAGATTCTCTCTTTCCATTCCTTCTGGAATCGTTCTTCATCAAAATGAGAATTGTTTCGATATGGATGAAGATGAATCTTCTTCAAGAAGCTATTTTCAACTCTTTCCTCTGATTTTGAGTTGATCTTATAGAGTTGTGGCATAATCTATCTTTCTACCGAGGAATGATCTTTCAGTTTTTTAAGACAAGAAACTTCCTTCAGAATTTTTACCACCGTATGTTGAAGAAGTATAAGTTTTCTGTCAAATGACTGAAAAGTGTATTCCTTAATAACATTATCATGAAATCGGTTTAAAGTATCCTTTGGACAAGATTTTATTTGATCATCAGTAGATATAAAAGCTTTTTTCTCATCCTCTTCTGACTTGATGTAGTTCGGTAAACTACCATCATCTTGATCTGTTTCAGATGTGACTAACACAACATCATCATTTGTCAGAGTCATTGGACTTGTCTCTTTATCAAGAGAATTAACAAGAGCTTCTAATTTGACAGTGATATTCATATTATCTTTAGCCAGACTATCCAGTTGACTGTCTTTATTTTTGATCTCCTGTTTAAGAAGATTGACTATGTCTTTAAAATCATCAATTTATAAGACAAAGATTTTATAGGCTTTAGGAGTTTTACCAACTCTTTATCAGCATCTTCTTTTTTATCAGAAAAAGACACAGATGTTTTCGAAACTCGTGGATCATGAGTCAAGGAAATAGTAACATCTTCAACCTTTGGGTATTGATACTTTTGCTTAACGTTAACTGAATCAGACATGGATTCAATTCTTATAGGATGGATCACACCAAACACAAATTGTTAGATATTTTCGTGTTTGCCTGATCTGATACCAATTAAAAAGGCGAGGGTAACCAAATATACCTCAAGCTATTCCTTTTCCTTCCTATAAGTCCTTTCCCCGAAAGTGATTGTCTATGGACAGAGTCGAGACAATACAACAAATCAGTTCACAATTTGTGTGATCGTCTATGGATACGAGATCGAGACAATACAACAACAAAGTGTGTTTACTTGATATAAAGTTTCAGACTTAACCAAACACAATAGGATTCACGTATCAAGTAAATAGGAATTAACGTTTGTGCAATTTACTTTAATTATAATAAAACAATTGTAATGTGGAAATATAAAGTAAATGACACAGCAAGATTTTGTTAACGAGGAAACCGCAAATGCAGAAAAACCCCGGGACCTTGTCCAGAATTGAATACTCTCAGGATTAAGCCGCTATACAAAATAATACCAACTTCGTATAGTTGAGACCCAGCAACTAAACCTATAGTTCACCTAGTTCCGGATGTATTCCCACGCCTCCAACCTGTAAACAACTCACGTACTTGGACCAATTCCTTTGGTTCGTATTCCAAACAGTAAAGGAACAACAAATCTGTTTGGTATTAACTCTCTTCAATCAAGTGATATGAGTTGCGTAAAGGTTCCCTTGTTTATCTCAACATAAACTCCTTTGCCAGGTTCCAAGATCTATCTTATGTTCAATAACCCAAGGGTAATTGTTAAGATTAAGCCAACAACACTCTTAATCCAAAGAATTATGTTGATGTCGATCTTCCTCAATTAATCAATCCAATCTACCACAAGGATAAACCGATTATTAATTGGATCACCTTTTTCCAAAACAAGTATTGTGCACACCAAAGATTATAAACACCAAGTCAGAAATTTTCTATCTCTTCTTCGCCTTCAAATCTTTTTAGATCTTCAATAAACACATGCACAAAACTACTTGAATCTATTGTGATCAGTCACACATAGAACAGAGTCTATTAACAATGGATTATCACAATATCGTTTTTAGATCTAACAACATTCTAAAGATCCATGTCAAAACCTTGAACTAGTTTGAGTGAATTTTATATCAGAAGAGAAGATTCTCAAGCATAAACAAACTAGGTGCAATCAAAGTTCAACCACCGTTAGTCAATCAAATCAATATAAAAACTAAAGATAAACAACAATATCTAGTTTCCCACCAATGGGTCGCGCTACAGCTTCTCAATCCCAAAGAATACTTTAAATTGAGCAGCCGTAAGAGATTTCACCTAATTAGATTACTCTCCACTCCGATAGGCGGCTTCACCAGTAGCAAAGACAAAAAAGGAAGTCTATTGTTACGCAGGATTAGTTTGCTAGAAATGCAAACTCAAAGTATTTATATACAAGGAAGTTTGTACACCAAGGAATTTCCAAACCGAAAATATTCTCAAGAAATTTTTCATTACTACACCAAATTCGGTTTTCATAATTCCTGTGAATGCACTGTCCAAAAATACGATCGAAATATCCTTGGGAAATCTTTAACAAGTAAATGCACATTACTAATTCTTATTTTCCATATATAATAAAAACTCTTAATTAAAAAGATTCTTAACTTATTAAATTCGATCTTGGGATTTACTTCCTTCTTAGCCTTTAAGGAGTATCTTTGAACAATATAGAATAAGCATTAATGTGCCGTGTTCAAAGTGTGCCGACATCTTACTCTTGCAAGTCCTTTTCCATACTTACTCACTTGAAATTGATTTACCACACTTCAAAACAAGTTTAGAATTAGTTCATCTGACTTTCAAGAACTATGTGATTGATCAAATAACACTCAATCACAAACCATGGGTTTAACGGTTCTACCAAAACAAATTTCGGTTCTACCTCCATGTGAGTATTGTGCATAGTCACACTAGCTTACCATAATTCGGCTGACTTGGTACTAGGATCGGTTCCCCACATATATTTGGTATCTAACTTGTATGCATTGTACATGTCCATAGGATCGGTTCCCCCTTCCTAAAAACGTGTTGCACATCTTCATAGGATCGGTTCCTCTTTCTCCCATAAACCTTGTTGCACGTTATACAAGGATCGGTTACCCCCTGTGATGCACTGCACCTCTTACTAGGATCGGTTCCCCTTCTCTTAATAATTATTCAGACACTCACAAACCCGATCATACCCTAGGTGATAACTTAAGATCGATTTCACTATTAAAAGTCATACCAATACATAAGTCAGGCCTCATGTGAATAGTTTTACCAAGAACACAAACAAGTCATGAGCGGTTATACTAATCACACATATTGGTCGTTCATAAGATATGCAATGAAGAACAACCCCAATAACGCCTGGCGATTTCCTTTTTGGTTCACAACACATATCATGAACTTACTTCCTTAGAACACATGTAAACATTTTTCACTATGATGAAATCCTCACCTCATACCCATACATAATCACAATAGCATTCATACGATTATGTCGATGTCTTATATACAAAGTTTAATGGTTAAGCAAGAAACTTCATATTGTATTCCTTAATACTATGTTTATCTAGAGTGTTCATGCTTCGCAGTTTTATGTTTTCAATATGCACGACTTGAAAGATACGTTAGGGAATGAAACAGTTCAAGTCAAATATCACTAACCTCAAGTGGAAGGATGATGTTGTGGTTGTAGCTCCGTTCTTCTTCACTTCTTCAAGTCTTCAAAATACTTGTAATGTCTCATCCTAATACTTTCAAGCTAACCTATACGAGGTTGACTCTAGTACATTTATATCAAGCGACTCTTAAATGAGTTTTGGTTCACTAAAATATGACAACCAAACTTGACATACCAACGATTGGTGGGTTCAACCGAGCAATGCTCTAACAGTTGGGATACAACTAGGGGTCGTTTGCTTGTTCTCCGATGGGGGAGTATGTTGGGCGATTATGCCAGATACTGCTCTCACGTGAGAGAAGGAACGTCTATATTATACCGAGGCCTTTTCAGCACAATTGGCTCCAGAGTTGGAAGAAAGCTCTGTAGTTAAGCGTGCTCGGGCGGGAGTAATCCAGGGATGGGTGACCATCCAAGAAGTTTCTATTGGATTACCGTAGCAATGCTCATTGAAAATCCCACACTGTCGGATAACTACAGTGGCTAAGTTGGGACAATATCGGTGGAGGGACGGGTCATTACAAATGGTATCAGAGCCGACGATGGGTCACCTGCCGAGGTGGGAAGGTACCCTGGACAAGGTTGGTCCAGGTGTTTCTCATGAGGGCAGGTAACGTCGGAGATCTGATCTTGTATGTATATTCCGGAGCCGAGGACGGCTCCAATTTAAGGTGGTGGTATTATTATACCCCGATATTCGGTAGTGGTTGGCCGAATGGAATATAAGTAATAGTTTGTCCTTTCCTAACATCGATGCCTGATGGGTTCACTTGACTGAGTTTTGGGAAAAAAAAACTTCTCAGTTAGGCATGCTCGGACGAGAGTAGTCACAGGATGGGTGACCTCTCGGGAAGCTGTTGCTGGATGACCGCAGTAGTGCCACTAAAAATCCCACACTGCTGGATAACCGCAGTGGGTAAGTGGGAACAATATTGGTGTTAGTTAGGATACAATTAGGGGTCGTTCGCTTGTGCTCGGGTGGGAGGATTATGCTAAGAGATTATGCCAGATACTGCTCTCACATGAGACAAGGAACGTCTACATTATACAGAGGCCTTTTCAGCACAATTGGCTCCATAGTTGGAAGAAAACTCTGCAGTTAAGCGTGCTCCGGCGGGAGTAATTCAAGGATAGGTAACCATCTGGGAAGTTTCTGTTGGATTACCGCAGCAATGCTCGTTGGAAACCCCACACTGCCGGATAACCACAGTGGATAAGTGGGGACAATATCGGTGGAGGGACGGGTCATTACACGCCCGTTGCGGGTTGGTAGTTGGTTATGAATATAAAAACCCTTTATAGTTGGGTTGGTAGTTGGTTATTAGATAAACCCGCCCAAATCCACCTGAAAACCCGGTAAATATAGACCATTGATTGAAACTAATCTTAGACATCCACTGATTGAAACAAATCCTATCCCTCCATTGATTAAAACCCTAGTAATAGTTTAGATGACATCACGGTTATGATCATCGACTTGGGTCACTTTAGATACAACAGATAACATGAACGTGCCTTGTAAATATGAAACTCTTTGATGAAAAAACAAAGCATCCATAAATGATCAACTTGTGCATTACTTATAAAGTTAAGAATGACGTTAAAACACATGTTTATCCCTTTTTTACTGGTTTATTCACAACTTTTGTGCAATGAAGAATGATGAACTGTCTTCATGTGGAAATTCCACAATATTATGTATTAGGTATCCAATTAAGAATAATAAATATTACCCAGTTGTATAAATAATAAGTTGAAGATGAAAATGGAATCAATAATACTGTATTAATCATATCTAAGTTCATCCCCTCCTTAACAAAAACAAGAGTAGATGAAGACTGGATAATTTTGACCTTATTAGAAGTGCCAACCATAGATCCTCACCATAGATAATTTTTTTGGCTACAACTTAAAGTGGGTTTAAACCCGAAAACGACCAGCCCGTAACGGGCGGGTCAAAAACCCGCCCAATAATTGAGCGGGCGGGGTTGGTTATGAAAATAAAAACCCACTATAGTTGGGTTGGTAGTTGGTATTATCTGAAACCCAATCCACCCGACCCATGTGCAACCCTAGCCTGCTCTGATACCAATTGAAAAAGTGGGGGTACCCAATAATTCGTTCGGAAATCTGTATGGACTAAACTCTAATATAATGCCGAGCGCACCAATTTAAAAGTGAGATTCAATCAAGAAATATATCAAAGAGCTTTATCTTTATTTCTCAATACAATTAGCACATCAAACAGATAGAAATCCTCGAGCCTGATTGATATGAGAAATAACTTGGACGGTACCAACAATGCCCAAGTTCCAATTATCAACTGATTGAACTATGCACAACCTATGTTATTTCAATTATATAAACAAATGTAATGCAAAAAAAAAAAAAACACACACACACACACAAACACCAGAAATTTTGTTAATGAGGAAACTGCAAATACAGAAAAACCTAGGACCTAATCCATCTTTGAACACCATAATGTATTAAGCCGCTACAGACACTAGACTACTACAAGTTAACTTCGTACTGGAATGTAGTTGAGCCCTAACCAAGTTTCACACCGATTAAGGTAAAGTCGCGTTCCTTACACCTCTAGAACCACGCCGTATTCTGCGCACTTGATTCCCTTAGTTGATCTCACCCACTACTAAGATTTGCGACGACCCAAAGTCGAAGACTTATAAACAAATCTATCTCGCACAAATATGTTTATTCTTTATCCTTTTTTTTTTCGTCTTTTGATACAAAGATCAAGGTGAACAGGAACCAATTGATAATCCGGTCTTATACTCCCGAAGAGCAGCCTAGAAATATCAATCACCTCACAATAACCTAAATGATTAACATAAGATATTATTGCGAAATCACAAGAATTTGAGACGAAGAACTATTGTAATTAATTTTTATATCTTACCTGATAAATCTCGAGTAAATCTTAGAGAAGATAAAACTCAATGCGATAAAACAAGTAAGATCAGAATACGTAACTAAAGAGAAAATAGTTGGATCTTGCTTCACGAATCCCAAATGATGTCATCAAGTCGTTAACCTATAATTGTTTTGGAAAAACCTAGGTTAAAGGAGAATCGACTCTACTTTGCAACTTGGACACATGAAAGTGTCGATATTAGGTTTTTCAGTTGCTAGAGTTTTCCCTTATATATCCTTTCAAATCAGGGTTGCTTACAATCAAAGCTAAGATAACTTAGTAACAAAGCATTCAATATT
Source organism: Papaver bracteatum (assembly GCA_023529315.1). Lineage (NCBI taxonomy): Eukaryota > Viridiplantae > Streptophyta > Magnoliopsida > Ranunculales > Papaveraceae > Papaver > Papaver bracteatum. Next base: position 1,327,391 of record JAJJWX010003811.1, on the reverse strand, counting down.
CACCGTAAGATGAACTCATGATTTAAGATTCAAGCTAAGTCTGCTTAGAAATTAAGAAATCAATCTCTACCATTAGATGGTCTTAGCTTGTTACACACAAATGAAATTTACTTATATTTAGATACGTGTAACCATACCTAAACGTGTATATTGAGTTGGCTCAATAACAGTTAACCGAAGTTAGTCACATGAACACCTTTCAAGTGATTGAATGATCAATACGAAACTTCCCAAATTAACATCAAATGACTGTCTCACATAAATAATGTAAGATGTTCAAGGTAATTTTCAATAATCATATTTTGGATTAATATTTAGTTTCCAACAAATAAACTGTCTCCAAATTAACTCTTCAAGAATATGATGAACATAGCTAAAGCAAAAAGCTTCCAACACATATTTCGAGAAATAGATAAGCAAGATAAACTCAGCTCGAAATAACAAATGTGTATAATGTAAAAGTTTATATAGCTATACCACTTAGTCTCATTAGAAGATAGAATGTATTGGACTTCTTAATGATAGATAAGTTTTAGCCTTCACATACCTTTTGCTGATGAAGTTCCTCCAAGCTCCTCAGTAGATCTTTATCTTCAATTGGTGAACACCATGAAGTATAAAACTCAACTACACATTCTATCTTAATCCAAGACATAGCTATAAGTAAACTAGAAATAAAGTATATAGTTTTGATCAACTAAACTTGAAAAATAAGCTTGAGATAGCAACGCTTGCGAGTTCGACTGAGTAGTGCTCTAACAATTAAATTTTAAACTTGCATATAATATTAAACTATATTTTAATAAACGACAACAATAACATCAAACTATATCAAATCCAATGACATTATCTCTAAAGAGTTTATAGCATTCAGAATGCTTAAACTCTTCCGATTTCTTCAGTAAACTTGGTCTAAGCGATGGTTTTCTGTAAAACATATAAACAACAAATTAAGATATTTATGATGTAGTTAATCAGTGAGGACAAAGGTAAGATACTCACCAGTTCTTCGTTGGATAATCCATAATTGCTACGGTGAACCATCCACAAAATTTGTGTATAATGTTTGACATCCTTAGTAATGAATGAAAATCTTAGTTCTAGTCTCTTAGTGTTTCTTATGGTTTCATTCCGGGACGCTACAAAATTTTCCAATACTATTTCCTCGAAATAGTCACTGTTCATTGGTCTCATCATACGATGTAACCAACATCGAACAAGAGTAACATCTTCTTCCATTGTAAAGACCGGGAGAGGCATTCGAGTGCAGTAAAGATGTGCTTGAGATGGACCATCTTTAAGAATGTTGAAAAAGGTTTCGTAAAGAGAAGGTTTACCGTGAGATTCCTCTTAATTATCAAGAGTTGTTTGGATCACTTCAGCCTTAGTTACACCGATAAACTTTTCTCGATCAATTTCCCTTACCAGAACAATAAACGGCTTGACTGCAAGCCTAATAGAATGAAAATGAGCATACAATCGAAGAGCATCTCGGTTTATCGGGTTTCCTATTAGTGGGACGAACATTGTAAAAATGTTCTACCAAAAAGAACTGTCTTGATAGCCCATACCAATGATTACCCTATGAAAAAAATATGTTTTGCATATAGCTATATCATCTTCTTCAGTAAACTTGGAACCACGAATTCTAGCAGACATTTCTGCAGAGTGAGAGAGATTAAGAGTTTTAGAAAGAAAAAAGAAGATGTGAATTTGGAGATTGGAAGAATGGAATTTATAGGGTGAAAACAAAAATTGAGCCATTGGCGGTCATGGTAAAACCGCGCGGCTTTACCATGACACCCATTCTAATTACCAACGATTTTTTTTTTGTTATAAATGCAGCACTAGGTTTGATTCTCAACCAAACCAACATATTTCTTTCTTAGCCAACAACATCCACCATGTTTTCTAAAGGCAAAGAGAAGCAAATATGATGTGTCGAAGCAAAAGAGGTTTGTCCATTATGTTTCTTGGATAACCACAGTATTATGCAGTTCCCTTGGATGTATTCAAAGTATCCACGGGAAGGTTGTTCATGCATCAGAATGATGATTGAATCACAATCGGAAAAGTTCAGGTATTTGCAATGTCAATATCCGAACTTTCCATAGGAATCACATATGCTAGGTGATGTTATGAAGATTAAAGAAGAATAAGAAAAGTTTGCAATACTCTGCAAAAACTTCAAACTTAAAGCCAAATTAAAGAAAAAGTTATTACACTGCAAGCATTGTGGAGATGGAGATTACGAATACAAACATTGTGCACAGAGAATCAGTGGATGCTCAAAGACCGGTTGCAAGACTTTTATGCATTTGTGCACTGCTATTGAAGAAGACACATATGGAAGGAATCTCTGGAAATGTCCTAGGTGTTTTTTGGTGGAGTGGGATAATTAAAGTTGAAGGACAAATCGATTCATTATGGTATTATGTTATTTAGTTTGGTGTTTATTTTGAGTTATTATGACTATCTAAACCAAATATGTGGATGTCTTCACATTTACATCATCAATATCATAACTAATTATATTTCTTGGATTAAACATTGCACCATCAATATCATAAATGAAAACATATTGCATTGGATTAAACAACTACATCATACATGAGAATAAAAGAAATACATTAGATTAAAACAACTACTACATATGCGTCGATTCTCGCCGGGTGGTGAAATTCCTAGGACGATGTAGGGATTGTATCTGTTGAGCACCATAACAATGTTGAAACAAGCTTGGAAGTCGAAAGGACGTCCCCCATGATATACTTCCCACATCGCTAGTGTTCTGGGTTCCACTTCATTTATAGCTTCACCGTTGAGTTTATTTTTATGATTGTGCACTATTACTTCTAGGAAATTCGATACATGGCAACTAATTACACCAAAATGATGCGACAATCCTTGAGAATCACGCCCATAATGTTCCCCGTTTCAGCGGCAAAATTTCTATTAAATTTCTCCCAGAAACACAATGTCGATTCGGCTACATTCCTATCGACATCATCTTGTGTGTGAAAACAAAGGCTCTACAAATAGCTAAATCCTCTTGTTGAGTCAATCTAATACCATGAACTCAGGGAAGCATTTTTATAGATGATTTGAGAGTGAGGAGATTTAGAATGTGTAGAATGTGTGATTTGGAGTTGAAATGAGGAGTATTTATAGAACTCAAAATTCTAGCCGTTGGATGAGAAGATTTTTCAGCCGTCCATATTTATTCGTTGGCTGTTTTGAATCATACGCTAGAGGATTCACTTCAGACACTTCTGTTTGAAGAAAAAATTGGCGGTTTAGAATCACACGCCAGCGTGTTTGGTGCAACCACGTGGTTTCTCATCAAATGCGCGTTTGGTCTACTTCTGCACTCAACAAACCCTCAAATATGTTGGTTTTCCCATCCGTTTTTCACATTTGTTGAGTCCATAGAGGGAGAAAAATGAACAAACTACAAGTTTGTTGAGTCCATAGGAACTGCTCTTAGATACAAATATTCAAAACTACTATAATTATTTTGAATTTTTGTTGTTTCTTATAAAGATATATGATAAAATAATACTAGTCCATCTCAAATTATGTCACTCCCACAAATGGGCAAGGAAATTCTTCTTGAATGTAACTAGTGGTTTATTGAATAAATTTTACCCATCAATGCTTCAACCTTATATACACTTGCCACAACAAGTGCATACACGGTCTCCACAGATTGGTATATGCATCCCATACCGCCGAAGAGGTTTTCCATGATAAAAGCTTACAAGATCAAAATCATAATGAATACAAATATATATATAATATAACGACAGAGGATCCACTCACACTTTCTATCTCACATTTTGGATACCATCTATTTTCATTAAAAATAAACTGTAATATAGTTGGGCATACTATTTTCTACTATTTTTGGGTATACTCCTCTCACAAAGCTCAACGTTCTTGCCAAAAATGAGCACCATCCAAAACGTATAACACTACCATTAACTACTTTGAAAATTATTAGTTGATAATTAATGAATTTTTTACTGTTGAAATTAAGATTGGTGGATAGTGAGGTTTGGTATTTGGTAATGTGCTCATTTTTGGTACGTATATCGAGCATTGTAAGATGAACACATCACAAAATGTTAGCTTCAAATTAGTTACAGTTTGGTTTCTACGAGAGAAAAATGGTTTCCAAAATGTGAGAGTGTAAGATAGAAGGCATGAGTGGATCCTCCATTAAATGTGTATTTTGACTGAATAATCTTTTCCAAATCGAGTCACAATCCTAGGTGGTTAAGTAATTCGTCTTGCAGTTATAACATGCTTCATAACTTGCATGAGTTTACTATATACGTAAAAGACGTGGGAAATGCGATTATAACACATGGAAACAAGAGAAAATTAATGGGCTTAGTTACTTCATAACCACCACTTTAGAGCCTTTCTTGAGATACCACATACCATAATCGTATTACCACGCCTTTTACTTTATTGAATGCTTAAGCTATAGTAAAGTCATACAAATGCGCAGTCCTAACCATTGGCTAGATTTTCTATATAAGGTATGCGCCTTATTTAGCTAAATAATAGAAAATAATGATGTAACTGAAGAAAATAGTGACACATTGTGTCACTAACTTGCATAAATTGTCAAAGGACTTTGTAACACCCACGTTTCTAGCATGACATATACTCAAATATGCGTCATTAAATGAGATGAAGTTTCACTTCAAGCTTGTGTTGCGAATTTGGGGCATGTTATCTCAGAACAAATAATCAATAGCATTTTCAATATATAAACATGATTGTACTATCAACTCAATAGCAAAGGAAGTTCCAAACGGTATAAGTGGAGCTATTACAGCTCAAGGAAGACAAACATTGTCAGAAAAATTAGGGTTTTCATTTGCGAACTATAAGATTGGCGGAGCAGGAAAGGTTTGTCTTGGAAGATCTTGGGCCGTATGCTTCTGTTGTCTTTGCAAAATCATATATGTCAGACGTTGTATACTATGGTGGATGGAATGATTGGAATGGCCCTTCTAGAGACGAGTCAGTTTCTTAAGTCCTAATTAATATGTATCTTGACTCATAGTTTGTAATCTAATTATACAATGCGAATTCGCATAACTGTATAACTGTATGTATACAATTTTTTTATAGGACTTTTTTCTTCGGAGAATACGAATGCTTTGGTCCAGGATCGAACTTCTATTCTAGAGTTGCATATAGTAAACAACTGACTCAATCCGAAGTAAATCCGTTTTTGGATGTCTCATACATCGAAGGAAATGATTGGCTTCTTCTTGGGTGCCATGCAAAAAACTCATACATCATGGTGCATCACGATAGTTGTATGCTGGCCAAGAGAGATATTGTACCATTATGCTGCAATTCGAAAGTTGAGTATTAACCAAGATTTTAAATTGTACCACTATGGTGCGATTTCTGAAACTCGTTGTCGTGAAAGCAGGTGGACTTGGTACGTGTCAATCCTCTACCATTTTTATACTTGTAAAAGTATCGTAAGACATATATAGGGAATAGGTGTTGATTCAAGATGCATTAATTGGAGATGCATCCTTAAGTTATAAAGCATATATGATGCAAAATCATCCTTATGCCGTGTCCCTTACTCGATAAGGCTTCATGATGCGTAAGCATCATCATTGCTGTGTTGCTAAACTAAGAATGCAATAGACTGGTGAAAAATGAAGAAAAGGTGAAACCTTGCAATAATTCGCATGGCCCGAGCTAGAGAGTACATACTTGCAAACTAAATGGCCCCAATGATACACACTCATGTGCATTATTTGTGAAAGACCCTTTGGCCTATATAAACTATGATTTGCTTGGTTTGACCTTGCAACACAAGTTATATTTAGTTGCGAGTCCCGATACTAATGAACTACTAGACATACTTGATCCCTTCAAGGTACGAAGAAAGGTACGTTGGCAGCAACAATGAGTTGCATTATTAGTGTTTCAGCACTTTGTCGCTCATATCATCTAATTTCGAGGTGATTGTATCATTTTCGTAAATCATATCATATGGCTATGCAATGGGAGGCAATAGATGATTGTTTCTATACTTGATGAGGTAGTTGCACTCTACTCCTTAGATGCTCATACTTCTTATCAATCCATTCGACGTAGGCTTGCATTTATCACTGGCATCATTGTTGCTTATGTTGTGAAGCTTCATTCGTTGGATCATATTGGTCGATTACATGCCACTAACTTGAAGGTTAATACACCTTCTCCACCTATCATGCTCAATTTCCTCGTTAATCGCATCCAAGTAAACCATTATACTCACTCCTTATTCACTAAAAAAGTTTCCAGATACCTCAAATATGAAATCCAACAAACCTTTGTCGTTGGGACTTATGGGAACGTCCTTTCCATCTTATTTTCCTAGTATCAACATCACTTAAGTTACTTCCGTATTGTTGATCCTACTGATTTGAACTTTTGTTGTCGTGTTACGCATCTCTTAGAATTTATCCCAAATCATATATCTACACCCAAGTGCAAACTTAATCATTCTCTTAAATCTGTAACCAGATGTTTTTCCAAATCATCTCATGACTAAGTGTATACACATAATGATTTCATGTTATTTATGATATTTGGCAGATTTTATTGCCTTTAAACTCCAATATTAGTTGTATCCAAAAACTCATCAAGATCTACACTGAATTCGACCTTATTCTTCAATTATATAACAAATTTAGAATCTTGGATTTACATCCATATCAGTCGCTTGCACACTAAAAAACCAAGATTTTCTTATATTTTACCTGTTTTCCGAAAATAAAATGACTAAACTGCATGATTTTAGAAGAAAAATCAGGAGTAACTAGTTTAAGATAGAATTCCCGATACCTTTCATTGCCATATATATGTCGCCTTCAAAACCAATACTTCGGGCCGCAAGTTATAACCCCTAAGGTGTCACTATTTATGTACAAAAACCCCCAACAAAACAAATTGTTTACAAAAACCCCATTTAACATAAACTATCTATATTACCCTTTTAATTTAAATCACCCCAACAAACATAAAAATCAACCCCACCTTTAATTTTTATTATATTCTCACCACCAACAACAACACACCACTGCACCACCACCGCCGCCACTGCACCGCCGCTGCATCGCCGCCGACGCCACTGAACCACCACCGACGCCACTACACCACCACCGCCGCCGCCACTGAACCACCAACACCGCCACGATAACGCCGCCGCCACTGCACCACCGTCGCCGCCACTGCCACCGCCGCGCCATCACCGCCACCGCCCGTCGTCCACCGCCGCCGCCCACCACCGCCATCACCCACCACCGCTGCTTTGCCATTGCACCACCACTACCAGCCACCAGCCAGCACCACCACTGTCGACCACCGCCGATCACCAACGCCGCCGACTATCATCGTCGTCAACCACCAAAACACCACCACCAACCACCGTCACCGAGCAACTCCACCATTATCGCCGACCACCACCACCAACCAGCCGCCACTGCCACAAAAAATAAATTTCATTGATTAATATGAAACCAAACAGAAAAAATGATGAAACCAACATTGGTTTCACCAAAAACTAGATGAAATCGAAATTGGTTTCATCATTTTTTTCACATATTGTCAATTTTTCTTGTTTCATACTTAACCTAAACACAAATACCACTTCTTTGATTCAAAGAACATAATTTCCATCATAGCTAGCATTGTAAATCCTAATCCAAAGATATCAAACACAACAACAATTCAAACTCATAAACAAAATTCAATTTAAGTAAGGATAAGATTAGATGGAACCAATTTTGGTTTCATCATAAATACGATGAAACCAAAATTGGTTTCGTGCAAAATACCTATTCAATTGCAAGAGAAATCACAAGAGTGTATTATACAAGTCCATTGAACAGATGCAGACTTTTTGTATACCTGCAAGAAAAATTACAAGAGATGTTATACAAGTCCATTGAACAAATGAAGCAATAGTGATAATCCAACTGGTGGGATAAGATTATGCAAACCTAGTGTTTATAATTAACTATATAGTGTTTATAATTTTGTACCTGTAATTAGTGTTTATAACCTAGTGTTTATAATTAGCTATATAGTGTTTTTTTTTCTTTTGAAGCATATGTCCTAATTAGTTATATAGTGTTTATAATTTTGTACCTGTAATGTGATAGTGTATAATTTTGTACATGTAATGCGATTATGCGTAGTGCCTGCATGATATCCAGTATTAGCTAGACACAATCAAAGCACCCATTAAGTGCATCCATACAAAGAGCACTAATACCACCAACCACCACGTTGTTAACGAACTTGAAGACCTAATTGCATTAGGCATTTCACAAAACTGGATGGGGAATTCAATAAAGGAGCTTATACAGTAAACAACGATACATGCTAGAGTGAATAATTGGAAGAATTGGAGAATAAAGGGAGAAAAGGTCTTCACTTTCCTATAAAATACAAACATGTTTCCTTCCTTAATGTACAAGCTTTCTCTCATTTATAACCAAAACAAGAGCTACTAAAAGAGTTGTCATACGGCCAGAAAATATCCTGAATAAAAGTATATTAGTTAACGCCTAAGAAATACAACAGCAGCATCATACAACAATGTTATATACTTTAGTCTCATTAAAGAGACAGAAGCTGCACTAAATTCAACTCGCTTGTGAAAGTTTAATTGGTGAGCAGGATCAACTTACCTGATAAGAACGTTGTTTTGTGCTTTCCTTTTTTTTTTTGTTACCCTGTAAGTGGTACCTCAATTCTAAGTTGCCTCCACATCTGTTAACTCATAGTATATTCAGGACCATCATTGGTACTAATCAAGAAACAAAAAAAACAGACAGAAAACAAACCAAATCATGTGCACAAACATGATAAGCTTAACCTAAGAAGAAAAAAACGAATCAACATTTTGTTATCTATTAACAAAAAAGAAGTGCCGCAACTTTAACATTTTGTTAAAGAACTAAGCAAATTATACCTCAAATGTTAAATTTTCATGTCGGTCATAATCATAAAGTTCCAAAATTTACATAACAACGATTTCAATGCTTTAGCAAAATCTATCAAACATAATTGGTCCAAACATAGAGATCTATAATTAACCAAGTTTAAGGAAAATAAATGTTAAGGAATTGTTAAAGAAAGTAAGCTTCTTACCATCTTGAACGTCTTGAATTCCACCCTTTTACTCTTACAGTTTTGTGCTTTATCTTCATAATCTTCTGATCCCAGATTATGTTTGCGATATTAAAACCCAACTCCCAATTTTGACGAATCATTTTTGCCTCATTCCAAATGTGTTCCCCCTAAATTTATCCTTCAAAGAGATACCCTTCCCTTTTGTATCATTTCAGAAATTTCAATTCGATTTAATGGTAAGAAGATCTAAATCATTTGTTAGGAGAAAAATTCCATCAAATCGATGGGATAACAATTTCTGAGAATTAAAACGAAAAATCGCTAAATTTTTCAAAAACAAATTGGATCTGATCAAATTAAGATTCTCATTGAGAGATTAAATACCAATCAAACAAAATCAGTATAAATTAAAAATCAACCAAAATTAATCATACCGGAACTAATTGAAGGTCGTAAAATTGGCGGTGGTGATGGTTTAGAAGTGAGATTTGATTGTATTGGAGTTGTAGTTGGAGTTGGAGAAGGTTTAAGTGGCGCTGGTGAAGAAGGAGGACGAAGAGGAGGCGGATATGGCGTTGATGGAGGATCAGAAATTGATTACGGGTACGACGTAAGAAAGAAGACAAAAGAAATCAAAGAAGAAGAAGAAAAGGTCAAAAGGGCATGTTTGGCTTTTTTAAAGTAACAAAAACTAAATTTACTCATTATTATTTGACTTGGGGTTTTTGTCCCAGTTTTATTTAAAACGGTTTTTATTTGGTAGAAATAATATGACCGGTTTTTTCTTATCACTGTCACTAGTTTTGAAACCAATAAGCCTCGAATATTTTCTCAAAACTATTACGTCTTTTATGTTTGGAAAATACTCCAAAGCTATTAGTTCACCCCAACCACATTTATTTGATTGGTTTAGTAGTTGTGCTACCATGCAGTTGCTGCCATTTCAACGTAACTTCCATGGGAAAATTCATTTATTCCACCAAACTGATTTGCTTATTCCATTTTTAGTGTAATTCTATTACATATCTTGGTCGGCAGTCTAGGCTGGCAGCTTGGGCTGGCGTCTTGAACCTTCGGTCTGGAGAGATTCAGTAATTGGAAAGTTACTACTGGTTGCGGGGAAAGAGTTCATCAAGTGGACCCATGTCCGTAATGCCAGTGGAAAATGTGGGTACACACATATTTCTGTTTGGTTTATCTCACAAGACACGTTCCTTAATTAGATAGGGGGCACTGGCCAACTTAGACGAACCCACCGCCACCGGACTTGTTTTTTCCCTAGTTTGTTATACCACATATAGGGTCACCTTCTAATTTACTCATCGTACCAAGTGGTTCAATGACAAAAGCACGCTAAAATTTGTTTACCTTTCATGTATAAATTCTTTGTTGAAACGTATTAAATGCACTCGGTTTTTCATTCGTCAAATGCCAACCCATATGAATTTTACTTTACTTGAATCAAAAGCATTCTCACATTTATGAATTGAATTTTCAAGGTAAATTTAGGGGGAGACTCAAAAAAATAATATTTTCATTATCAAACCCACAATTAATTTTTGGTATGGTGATACCCATAATTATATGAATAACACATTTATATGAAATTATTATATGAATCAATACATGACTCATTATGCATACTATCTTTTCAGGCATAACTCATTATGCATCCTAATTTTTCAGGGGTATAATTGGAAGCGTAACTTGGACATAACATATCTAAAAATCCGCGCCTTAGAATTTTACAAATTTTATATCGTTGGAAATCTTTTTAAAAGAGCTACGCAACGAGTACAAACAAGAATATCAAAAAAAAAATTCACGAAAAAATCGGAGGTTATCCTCATTTTAAGGAATTTTTTTCGAAAACTTGATACATAACCATTATGCAGTCACCAAAAACGATGCATAACACATTCTGCAGACGCATAACGAATTATGCAACCATTTTCTCCACTGCATAACACATTATGCATTTGGATAACAAAATTATGCATCTATAACAAGTTATATTAGCATTTTTTGGTTGATTTTAGCGCGTACATATAAAAAATTGATGCATAATGCAGTTTGCATCCATATTTATGGATGCATATCAGGTTATGCATCTATTTTCTCTATGCATAAAAGATTATGCAACAATTTTCTCAATGCATAACGCATTATGCAGTCATATTTTCGGATGCATAACAGGTTATGCAACAAATTTTATAGATGCATAATAGGTTATACATCAATTTTCACGACTGCATAACATGTTATGCAGTTATTATTCTAGGTGTATGAAAAAAAAATCAATTGCACTGTCATTGCACAAAATTCATTGCACTGTCATCCATAAAGGAAAACATATGGGTTATAAGTAATCGCAAAAGCACCACTTTGTATGATGTGTTCAGTTTATCATGTACCAGTGGATAGCATCGCTTACCATCGTTCTAGGTTGGCTATTTCAGTTATGTTCGGTCAAGTAGAACTTGGCTTAGGCGCTGGTAGAGTGACAAAATCTTGCGACAGAACTGGTTCAGGCTCTTTTACAAGCACCTGGTGTGCAATCTGTTGATGCTTCAGAGATGAAACCTCTGTTGATTTCTAAATCCTTTCAATCTCCTTCCCTGCACATAATTCACATTCAACACAATCCCATGCATTTATTCAAGACTCTATATAAGAACTCTGAATCACTTGATCCATTCATTCCCATAAATCTACAACAGTGGCTTGTTTTCACGGCAGAAAGCTTGTGTTGTTCACTGGCTTCTCTTGGGCAGCAATAAGGAACTCAAAACAAAACCAAACTCCCCAAAATCGAGTACCCAGTTTTCATTTCCTTCTACATATTGGAAATCCATGTCCTGATCTCCTCCATTCAATCACTGTGAATCATTGGCAGAAAACTCATCCTCGCTCTATTTTCTCATCTTCCCCAAATTCTCTTGGGCAGCAATAGATAATCACCACTGCTTGGAATAACATTATCCCATCTTCCCCAAATTCCATCAAAACCCTCTTCAATATTTACTTCCTTCATGAATTGATACAAACTCGTTCTTCCTTATTGTCTGTAACATCATTATTCTCTCATAATCACAGAATAAAAACCTAATTTCTTCGACCAACATAACCACATCAAACCCTTTCCTCATCTCTGTGAACCAATTACTCAATCTCACAGTAAACCCTAACCAGATTCAATTGTCGTAGCATCATCGTCTCCATCTCAGATTCATCTCTGAATTTAATCCATCTCAGATTTATCCCTAATTTTCTTCTTCAATTCTTCCATCAATTCATCACAAAATCTGAATGAACATGAGTGATAACCAATACCCACTCTTCTTAATCGACCACAACTCATTGGGAATTCACGGGAGAGTGGAGAGGAAGAAGAAAAGGAATTGAAGAAGAACAAGAAGAAAAAAAAGAAACATAATTTTATAAAATTTGGGTTTGACAATAATTTTATCTTAGAAAATGGGTGCGCGCCTTCAAATTTCTGGGGTGGGTTTAACAGTGGAAAAGATCCTAAGAATGGGTCTCCCTATAGTTTTCACAATTTTCAAATGCACAAACAAAATATTAGTCCTAGAATTGCACCACACCCTTGGCAACATTTTATGGGCTTCCAACTTTTCTCACTATATTTCCCCAAATAACTGAACTACCTTTAGCATTTCTCAGTTCTCACATCGTACGATCACTATTTATAGAACTTTAGCCCACGTCTTTACTACTCGGAGCACCTCAAAACTTCCTCTTCACAAAACTTGTAAATTCATAATCACGTACGATCTTAATCCCCCTCTTCTTCTGCTCTTCTCCTTTCTAGTCCTATTCCGGATTGCCCCCTTCTTTCTCTTATTACTATTCTTTTATCATGGCAGTGAACAGGAGCACATTCTTAACTTTCGCCATAATCATGGCTATCACACTAACTTTGACAATCGTGACTGTCAATCTAGGGGGAGAGAAACAGTTAGTAAGAGATCGTCAGGGAGAAGGAGCCGGTGTTTCATCAGAAACTTCCTCTTTGTCAAGCGGGGTAGAAGAAAATGAAACATTATCATCAACCAATACTCTGAAAGCCAAACGCATAAGTCGTTTCCTCAAGGAAGAAATGAAGCCACGAAACCCAAGAGCTGCATCACATTGTAACAAGAACGACTATGTTTGTTTGGCCGAAGGAAGTCCTGGATCCACTTGTTGTAATAACAAGTGTGTCGACTTAGTATCCGACCCTGACAATTGTGGCGCGTGTAAAAGCAAATGCAAGTTCTATACAGAGACATGTTGTTACGGGAAGTGTGTGAATCTGTCCTATGATAAGAGGCATTGTGGGAGGTGTAACAACAAGTGCATGACTGGTGGATTTTGTTTATACGGGAACTGTGACTATGCTTAATTCAGATCTTGAGCTTTTGTTTTCAAAGATAAAAGGGTAAATTTATTAAATACCCTTAGTTTTGACACCCAATAAATATACTCTTATATAATAATATAAATATCCCTATCATTTAAATACATTATCAATTAAAAAATAGATTACCTTAATACCTTTACTTACAATATTATTTTCCATTTAAAAATCGTATCCATTAAAAAATAGATTTTTCTATTATTTCATTTCACCACCACCAACAGCACCACCGCCACCACCACTCCGCCACCACCACCAATCCGCCACCACCACCACTTCACCACCACCACCACCACTTACTAAATATAACCACCAATAACATTCCACCACCGCCACCACCACTTACTAAATACAACCACCACCGCTTCCACCACAACCGTCGCCGCCACCACAACCACTGCCGCCGCCACCGCCGCCAATATTAGGTGTCAACAACTGAAGTTGATTCAAAAAATCAAAAATATTTGTCAAATTTGGTTGTTGATTTCATTTTTCTATTGTTGATACACAAACATTGGTTGTTGACTCCCTAAACTAAGGTCAATTTCTATTGTTGATACACAAATATTTGTTGTTGATTCCTTACACTAAGATCTATTTCTGTTGTTGATACACAAATATTGGTTGTTGATTCCATTTTTCTATTGTTGATACGCAAATATTTGTTGTTGATTCCTTACACTAAGATCTATTTCTATTGTTGATATACAAATATTGGTTGTTGATTCCATTTTTCTATTGGTGATACACAAACATTGGTTGTTGACTCCCTAAACTAAGGTGAATTTCTATTGTTGATACACAAATATTGGTTGTTGATTCCATTTTTCCATTGTTGATACACAAACATTGGTTGTTGCCTCCCTAAACTAAGGTCAATTTCTATTGTTGATACACAAATATTTGTTGTTGACTCCTTACACTAAGATCAATTTCTATTGTTGATACACAAATATTGGTTGTTGATTCCATTTTTCTATTGTTGATACACAAACATTGGTTGTGACTCCCTAAACTAAGGTCAACTTCTATTGTTGATACACAAACATTTGTTGTTGACTCCTTACACTAAGATCAATTTCTATTGTTGATACACAAATATAGGTTATTGACTACCATTTCTATTGTTGATAGACAAACAAGAACCAAATAAAGACTGAAAACAAATGAGAACCAAACAATAACAAGAGTTTATGATTTAGTTCAAACAAGAGGGGCGTTGACATAATGTAAATGGGAACAATTTAGTTCAAACAAGGAGTAGTACAGAGGTCGAAGAACCAACCGTTTTGTTGCTTGCTGCATCTTCTGCTTACCTTACCAAGGTTGTGCCTTCGGCAGTAACATGCTGCACCATAATAACAGTCAGAAATGCCGAACACGCAAAAAGATGAATAAGAAAATATAGAATGCAAACTTATTAACATACAACTTAAATAGTTTTAGATGCAAAATGTTTAAGATTGCATTTGCAGAAATAAGAAGTCTAAAATGTATATAAGAATGCATACAAAGTGTATAAGATTGCATCTAAAATGTATCTAAATTTTCAAAGATGGTAACTCAAGACTGCATTATTTCTGCAAAAGATGGCAACTCAAGAAATGTAATGGATTCACCCAGTATTCTTCCACCATTGAATGAAAAAATGACCGAAGAACAAATGACAGCACCCAAATTTATCTACCAAGTTATTTTGAGGCTCTAATTAAATTAGAATAGATCAACAATAAATATTTTCGAAAATCATTAGTGAATCCCAAAATAAAAAACAGATTTACCATTCAGGGAGTGGGCTATGTACATGACTTTCTGATCTTATAAGAGAGTGATCTATTTTATACACACTATCAAGTAAAAAAAGGTAAATCTGTACAACACATAAGTCAAATATCTCATATCACAAATCATTTGGAATATATGCTACTGTTGTATTATGACTACACTTGGTATCAATTAGACAGTGCAAATCTCAATCTCTTTAAAATTAAAACATAAATGTCAACAAACTACAAACTAATTCATATGAAAATAAACTAAAAAGCTATCAATTACACTTTACTATTAACAGTTCAACATTAGAATTGCGACAACTAGAAATGAATATTAAAGAATGTAGAAAAAAACTAGCACAAATGATATCAATTACCTGAATCGAAATTTCCCACGCTCTAATTTCCCATCGAAACCACCCCAATCTCCATCATCAATTTTATCGTTTTAACTTCTTTTCATCTTCATCACCACTAGTTATAATACCACCACCACCAGCAGAAACTTAAACAATAGAAAGAAGATAATCAATTTATATTTGTTTTGAACGATTTTCATCGTCTCTTCTCAATCAATGCAAAATAAAAATAAAAATTAAGAACTAACTGCAATCATCGATTTTAGCTTCTTCAAGCCAAATCCAGTTGACATCGACACGAATTGGATGTTTCTGATGCTCTCAATTAGGTTATAGAATTTAGTATTTCATCGATTAATCACTAGATTTAGTTTTGTAATTAATCCAGTGAAAACAAAATCGATTTTCAGGAGATGGTGGTGGATTTGGTGGAAGTGTAGGAGGTGGTACTAGAACTGGTGGTAGGATTAGTGGAGGTGGCGACGATGAAAATAATGTTGGTGGTGGTGGGGTTTGTTTACTCTTCGTCTATGTTGAGAAGAAATACGAAGTAAATAGAACGGGATATAAAAGGTTTAATCAATCTAATCATTCATGGTGATGGTGATGGAGATGATGGTGGCGACGAACAACAACATATATCGCCACTGCAGTTTACGAAGATGTTGTTCCTGAATCTGTTTATGGCGACGGAGGAGAAGGTAGTGGTGGTGGTAGCGACAATGAAGACGAGATGTAAAAATGGAAAGAGAGAGAGAATTGAAATAAAAGAGGAGATGATATCGATGGATGTAAGGGTATATTTGTAATATTGTCTAATCCTTAATGGACCCCTGATGGGCTTTGGATGGAGAGGGGTATTTTTATTGTAGGATAAGGGTAGTTGTGTAGCCCGTCAGAATTGAGGGCAATTATATAATTCCCACAAGATAAAATTGCACCTAGCAATACAAACTTTTAGCACCACTAAATCTCATGAAGCTTCATTACTTAGTCCCTAACGGTTTTAAGTAATCCATGATATAATATCCAAGGAGCTATACATCACTATGTTCATATGAAAGGGCAATTCAACAGTAGATGAAGTATATATATATCTTCTCATCATTGGTTTATTACAACAACTACAAATACGATTAACATTAGAGATTATCGGTGGAATTATTGCATTTGTTTCAATTTGTATTATAACTAGTTACATACATGATACATATATATTGACAAATGAAAGTTTTTTTTTTTTTTTTTTTTGGAGAACTTCCCGGAACTTTAGATATACTACCTCCGTCCCATTGAGAATTGTTATGCTCTCATGATGATCAAGATGATAGATTGAGCAAATAAGATTCAAAGAAAATATTAATTGTATTCCACCAGAATTGATTTACAGAAGAATAATGAAAAACAGTTAGCTATAAAGGCCTTCCTTCAGACATATTTATCTCAGACAACTAATACAGCTGTCTCTCTCAGACAGGACACAGACTCAGTCAGATCAACCAATAATACTCAAGTCAAGATATACTTGACTTGAGTTGACTACTAATATTCCTATTAGTCCCCTTCAAACTGATAATGTAATCAGTTTGGAAAAGAAAAACAAAGATAAGGAACAACAAATGAAACATGTTTAACAGTTGCCAAACCACAAATTGGGTGAGAAGAAGAAGTTGTACAATCAGAAGTATATTGAACAGTTGCAGTACTGAGTGAAGTAGAAACACTTGCTGGAGATGTTGTAGAAGCGGAACCAATTGCAGGACTAACTACAGAAGTACTTGCTGGAATTATTGAAGTAGAAGCACCAATAACAGAATTGTCTGAAGTAGAATTAGATGATCCAAGCAACTGATTCAATAAAGAAGTAAACACAGGAGCACATAAACCTTTTGTAAAAAATCAGCCAACTGATGTTCTGAAGCTATGTGTTGAATTCTGAGAAAACCACTATGCGCCAGCTCCCTGACAACATGATATTGTATCTTTATGTGCTTGGTCCTGTAGTGTGAAACTGGATTAGCAGACAAGTATATTGCACTGGTATTGTCACAGTAAAGAGAATGGGTAATTGTAATGTAACATGTAATTCTGATAGTAAAGAAGAAAGTTATTCCAATTTAGCTGTAGCCATAGACAAACACTTATATTCTGCTTCAGCTGTTGATCTTGACACTGTGGGTTTCTTTTTACTAGACCAAGAAATTAAAGATCTTCCAAGAAAAACTGCATATCCACATGTAGACCTAGCAGTCTCAGGACAACTACTCCAATCAGAATCAGTATATTCTGTTAACTTGTCAATATCACCTTTTCTTAGTGTAATACCATATCCAACAGTTCCCTTTAAGTATATAAGAATTCTCTTAACCAATAACAGATGAACATCTGTAGGAGCATGCATAAATTGACTCACATAGTTAACTCCAAAACAGATATCAGGTCTAGTTAAACACAGATATTGTAACATTCCAACTATAGTTTTGTAGATAGAAGCATTTGGTAATAATTGACCTTCATGAAATGAAACTCTAGGACCTTTATCAACTGGAGTAGTACAAGAATTAAACTTTGTCATGTTTTCCTTCTCTAGTAATTCAAGTGTATACTTTTTATGTTTCAATAAGATGTCATTCTATGTTCTAGTTACTTCAATTCCTAGAAAGAAGTGCAAATCACCCAAATCTTTTATAGCAAAAACTGAACTCAAATAGTGCACAAGATGATCAAGCAAAGCAGGAGAAGATCCAGTAAGTATAATATCATCAACATATAGAAGTAACACCATCATATCTGAACCAGCAACATAGACAAACATAGAAAAATCTGATACTGTTCTAACAAACCCATAAGAAAGTAAAGAAGAACTAAACTTTTGAAACCAGGCTATGGGTGTCTATTTCAAATCATACAAACTCTTCTTTAAATGACAAACTTTGTTAGGAAATTTTTTACTTTTAAATCCTGGTGGTTGCTTCATATGAACATCTTCAGTTAAATCACCATGAAGAAAAGCATTTGAAATATCCAATTGCTTAATGGGCCAATTACAAAATGGTCATACTTTATCTAATATGGTTACAAATTGATCATACTTTTAAAAATCGTGTACAAAACAGTCACACTTTGGGCGACATAACCGTTTTTGAAAAAAAGGGTGTTAATTGTCTCCAAAATGCCCTCTTGCCTAACTCAACCAGTTTAACTGGAGTTAACATGTGGCTGACGTGGTTTGCTGACGTGGTATATATCTGACGTGGATTGGCTGTGATGTGGCAAATATGTGACGTGGCAGATTTGTGACGTGGCAACAAGTTGGTGGACAGAAATTCAGACCGTTACCAACGGTATGATTTCCACCTTTCTTTTTACCTGACACTTTTAGGGGCGACCAATTTGTAATTAGGGGCGACACAAAACGACAAAATAGCAAATAATCGGTAGGTTATTTCACAATCAGAAGGTTATTTCCGAGGCGTTTTTTTTAATGGCCAAACTACCCTTTACAATCGGTAGATAACTATACAATCGGTAGGTAATCAACAATCAGGAGTAAATTTAGTTTGTATGACTTCCGATTATACAATGATTCTCTTTGCAAATATCCTACCATAATCGGTAGTCAAGAAAGTTCATATAACTACCGAATATAGAGTAGTCCCAAATTCAGATTTTGCAAAAAAAAATTTTTTTTTGAATTTTGGTTGAGCCTATAATCGGTAAGATATGAAGAGTTATCATGACTTCCGATTATATGGTGGCTCTCTTTGCAAATATCCTACCATAATCGATAGTCAATATACTTCGTATAACTACCGAATATAGAGTAGTCCCAAATTCAGATTTTGCAAAAATCCTCTATTTTCTGAATTTTGGTTGAGCCTATAATCGGTAGTATATGAAGAGTTATCATGACTTCCGATTATACAGTGGATCTCTTTGCACATATCCTACCATATTCGGTAGTCAAGATAGTTCATATGACTACCGAATATAGAGTTGCCCCAAAATCAAATTTTGCAAAAATCCTCTTTTTTTCTCAATTTTGGTTGAGCCTATAATCGGTAGTAAATGTAGTGTTACCTGACTTCCGATTATCTCGGCTCTCTTTGCAAATATCCAACCAATGGTGTCTCTTGAAGAAACCCTATGGGAACAGACATGTTTTGTGAAAATTTCTGGAAAACCGAATAGGTTTTCAAATTCATTAACCGAAAAAATTTCCACGAGACGTTGTCTCGCACTCTACTAGGGGGCGTTGCCCCCTAGACCCCCATGACCTGACCTGTCAGGTCGAACACATCCGGGAGGGGCTACGCCCCCCCGGATAGCGGCAAACAACCTTGAAAATATCCAACACATATAACCACCGAATATAGAGTTTCCCCAAAATCCTCTATTTTTCGAATTTGGTTGAGCCTATAATCGGTAGTAAATTAAGTTACCATGACTTCCGATTATACAATATAATCTTTGGAGAAATCTACCATAATCGGTAGTCAAGATAGTTCATATGACTACTGAATATAGAGTTGCCCTAAAATCAAATTTTTTCAAAATCCTCTATTTTTCGAATCTGGTTGATCCTATAATCGGTAGTAAATGAAGTTACCATGACTTCCGATTATACAGTATAATCTTTGGCGAAATCTACCATAATCGGTAGTTAAAATAGTTCATATAACTACCGAATATAGAGTTTCCCCAAACTACCGATTATGGATTAACCTCCCGATTATGAAGGGGCATATAAGTATTTTCAATCTATTTTGTCTTTTGTGTCGCCCCTAATTACAAATTAGTCGCCCCTAAAAGTGCCAGGTTCTTTTTATACCTGCAAACATTGCTATTTATCAACAATTCCAACAACCAGAATACCTCCTTACATTCATATTTTTCTTCAAATTCCAACACAGACAGCAGACAGAATGTTCAAACACAAAATGAGTGGAGGAAAAAGTGAATGGTGCAAAAATTCAAGTGAGGCAAGCAGCAGCAGTGTAGTTGATGGATCAAGCAACATCATTTGTTGTATATGTGAGATTGATATGCACGATCCTATTTCTTATCCATGGATGTATACAAGGTGTAAAAATGTACCTTGCAATGGAGTTAGAAAGTTATTGAAATCTGAAACTGAAGATCATCCTACTGAGAAGTTCTTGAGATGCTCAGTATGCTCATACTTTGAGTGGTTTGCAGATGCCACAAACCCAAAAACATCAATGAAAGTTCAACTCCCAACACCACATTCCTGCTTTGCTTGTGGTGACAAGAGTCATGTGCACAATAACTGTCCATGGAAGAACCAAGCCTGCAAGAAGAAGAACTGTAAAGCTTTTATTCTGCCATAATGTACACAACTATAACATTGCTTACCTCAAATTCTCCCACTGTAATGATTTTCAATGGCTGTCTGATACTGTCTTCCATGCAGCAAAATCCTATGCAAAACAAACATCTCTGAAAATGGCAGAGTTATGCAAGGAAATAGCAGATCTACATATGTAATGAGCTTCAGTTTAAATAAAAAAAAACTTTCATGATTATGACACCATCACAATAACATAGAATATTAACATACATTAATACCATATTATGAGGGTGTTCATCAATCCAAAACATAGAGAACAAAGGGCCCAAGAACAAACTGTTGCAAACAGATGCAAAAGAAGTGGATAGTTTTAAAAACAGAAAGGAACTTATTGAGTAGCAGCAGGAGGAACTGTAGTTTCTTTGGGTTTTGGAACTGTGAATGTCTGAGTTAGTGTCTGACTAAGTCCACCAACACCTGCAATGCTCTGTGACAGTGTTTGATGTACCTGCATTCCACTTCCAGGCCTGCCTCTACCACCTCTTGAACCTCTACTTCTTGTGGACCCTCTACTAGCAACACTATTTGTAGGTTGAGAAGATGATGCACCAACTGCAGCAGCACTATTTGTAGGTTGAGATTATGATGCAGCATCAGTAGATGAAGTTGTTGCAACTCTCTTCCTCTTGTTGCTTTTCTGCTTCTCCTACTGCTACTAAGCTCAGCTGGATCTGGATAAGAAATTGAGTGAGATCCTCCTTGAACCATAGTCCTTTGCCTTTTTTCTTTTGGATTGGATCCAACAGGTGCACCAGCACATGTTCTCTTGTTGTGCCCAACTGTTTTACACCTTGTATAACTCCTAACCTTCTTCTCCTTGTGACATTCATCATAAGCTCTCTTCCTTTTCTTACATGGTCTCCCTGGTTTCCTGATGTCAATTGGAGGCCTCATATTAACTATGTCTTCTGGATGCACAAAGAAACAAGAGAGAAAGAGATAAGAATGGATAAGAAAAGAAGAAAGAAGACAATAAGTAGTGGAAGCAAACCCTAAACATTAAAAAATAATTTGTCATAAAGTGAAAGATTCCCTAACAGTGTAAATTACATAAAAGGACAAATAAAACAGATTCATAAGGGTAATTACCTCATCCCAGTCTTCTCTTCCTAGTAATAATCCCATCTCAGGAGCATAAGTTGCTCTCAAAGCATCAACCAGATAGCACTTGTCACAATAACTGCCATCAGAAGGACAAAAGCATTAATAATGACAAACTCAACTAGAATAAAACCACATTATAAATAATAAAAATAAAACACAAATATGGAAGTGAACTTACTCAGCCCAATTGATTCTCATATCCATTAACACACATACAGCATGAAGACAAGGAATTCCTCTAAGTTGCCACTGAATGCAACTACAAGTCTTTTCAACAATATCAACTTGAAACAAAGCATTGGTTTCAATATTTTTCACCTCATATAACCTTCCATAAACTGCCCCATTTGGTCTCTGGTGAGCTGTGAAATTCTGCATCTTCTTTATCAACTTCATAACTTCTGGCACCAATGTTCCAAGCTCCAACTTAGCAGCCTTAGCTCTTCTTTTGTAGAACATACCCATAATGAGTTGACCATACATCATTCCCAGAGTACAAATGGGCTTGTCTCTCATTGGGCCATCCATGTTGTTGAAGGACTCACATAAATTGTTGTTGGTGCGCTCAGAAGAAGTAGACTGGTCATAGAAGGCTCTAGACCATTGTTGTGGTGTTTCCCTCATCATATATTCTACTGCTGCTGGAGACAACTTCACAAGCTCATCTATATGAACCTAGTGATTAAAATAAGGCATTCATTATTACCACTCTTAAAAAAATCACAAATAAGGAGTACTGCAACATAATACTAACATTCCAATGTTTTTCCTTGTAACATAGGGCAGCATATGAAACCAGGTTATGTAGCTTTGTACCTTTATAGTATTTTTTGAAATTTGCATACATATGTCTGCAGGTGAACACACAACAAAATTAATCACAGTTGTCAAATTAACCAACCAACTAAACAATTCAAATTAAAACTTAGGAACTAAAATTTACCTGAAACAGTATCTCTGGTTATGATCTGGAAATAATTCAGTAATGGTTTCCAACAACCCTTTTTGCCTATCTGAGATAAAAGTCATCTTTCCTCTAGGGTGGTTGACAATATATGGCTTCAATGCTTTCATGAACAAGTGCCAGTTCTCACCAATTTCATTTCTAGTCACCATTATAGCCAATGGGACAACCCTATTCTCTGCATCCAAAGTTGTTGCAGCCATCAAACAACCACCATGTTTTCCAGTCAAATGACAAGCATCAAATCCTATCACATTTCTACACCCATCATCAAAACCATTAAGTGGTGTTTCAAAAGCAATTGTCATTGACTCAAAGCATCCATCAACACTGTAACAAATAAGCATTGCTATTAATAACCATGCTTCAGAGTTAAAGAGTCAAAAAAGTAAAACAAGTACAACTCAACATGTATGGACAATGTAAAAATGTAGGGCAACTCACCTTCCAAATGTGTAGTTTGTCAAAGAACCAGGATTTGTTTTCTCCACCATATCACAAAAAGATGGAACAAGTCTGTAAGACTCATCATAATTGCCATTCACTCTTTCCAGTGTCTTAGTTCTAGCTCTACAGGCCACATGATAGGGAACGCTAGTGTTATGAGTAGTGTGGATCTGATCTTGTAAATTGAAAGGTCTTGGCATTGGGTCTCCACTCTTCAGCTTATCATACAAGAATTGTGCAACAAATTCTACATTTGATGTCCTGTTTCTGGTTACTCCTTCAGTCACACATGTATGCTCCAAGTTCATCTTTCTCACTATGAAAGTTGGTTCATGACATCTGACACTTGCATAAATAAAAAACTTACAACTCTGAGACTTGTTATACTTGCAATTAACTTTGATCCTTTCTTTGTCATTGGGCTTCAACTTGTACTGAAACTTTGTCTTCACTGCATATGCCCTTAAGTGATTCTTAAAGTCTTTCCTATCCATAAACTCCATCCCTACAAATATTGTATCAACATCCACAAACTCCTCAGCATCTCCAGTGTTATCATCAAAAGCAGATAATCTGTCAGCAGCTTCTACATGTGTACCCCAAACTTGCTCATACTGATTGATCCAAACTGTGTTCTGAAAATCATCCTCTGCAACTCCAGAAACTACTAAGGTACCTTCATCTTCAGAGTCACTACTACCAGAACTATCACTACTGTTAGTATTAGATGGTACAACATACACTGCTTTTCCTTTTGGGTCACATTCCTCAACACCACCACAATTTTTGTCATTGTGTCCTTCTACTACAACCAAATACAGACAAGTTAAATTGTATTTAATCAAAATAAAAATGCATAAAAATTCAAATGTATTTAATCTAAACAGATACAAATCATACATGTATTTCCCTTTTTCTTATATTGTTGTGGATGTAAGAAATCAAAAGAGTCTAATCCCCCAAAATAGTTGTTCACAAAATCAATATATACTTCAATACCCATTTCTGCATCATCAGCAACTGGACTTCTACAATCATCAATGGGATGACACATATCTTCTTCAATATTTGTGAGTTGTATGTTTTCATACTCCAACTCAGCTTGTCTTGAATCAAATGATATTTCTTCATCCCTCACCTCATCATCATCCACATCAACAAATAAATTCTTACCATTCACAGTACCCAAAATACCAGTGACTGCAGTAATTGACTTCTTCAATAGCCTATGACTTCTTCTTAGTAACTCAGGTGACTTACTATATATAATCCTCTTCTTAGGTGTTAAAAAAAGGGATGGGTCAATAGTCACTGCTGCTGCATCTCTTTCAATATATAGTCTTTATGTACTATGCACCTTCTCAAGAGTCATCATAAGACTCTTTGATACTGAAATACAAGAGGATGAAGGGCATTCATCACTAAGAGGCACTTTCCTGTGTGTAACACTCATGTAGAGATAAATGTATCCATCTTCTTCAACCACTTCTTTGTCCCACATCTCAAAGAATTCTTCATTATTACCAATATAGAATGGGTATGTGTCACTGAACCAGGTCAGACTAACCTGCTTAATAGGGGGTAACTGATATGCAGCATGAACAACATCACTAAAACCATTCAGTCCACCACAATTCACACTTATATTATCAAAATACCTAATCTTATTTGTATCATTTTCTTCAACCCTAAAGCTTCTAACTGGGTTCTTCACATACTTCCTGCAATACACATAATCAAATTCAATCTGTTCATTGTGACTAGTAACAGATAACATACACAACAGTCCTCAATTAGGGTTACTGAATTTGTAAAATACCCAAATTACTGAATTTATAAAATACCTAATTTTTAGAAATTAGGGTTTATAAAAGTTGATAAAATCGACTAATTAGGGTTACTGAAATCTAACGTGAAATAATCTGGTTATGATTACCAACCTCATTATGTTCGCGTACATGGTGACGAAATCTTGTATGAAAACCATCGCCATTTGGCAACCAGTCACCTTCTTTGCTTTTTAATTTTCACGAATAAGCACTGAAGATGTAAAAAAAACCATTAACACTACCTTGCTAATCTGTTTGCGACATTAACCACTGAAAATCTCAAGTTTTATAATCTATCGCCATTTTTGCAGAGAGTTTAGAGAGACAGAGATGAAAGAAACGAAATGAAATGGGTTTGCCTCAAACCCTGAACCCTAAACTGTTATAGCTTGAATGTTCCAACTTTTGATCATGTCCTTCTGTTTCATCTCGAGATGCATCATTAGCAAGATGTATGGTGCTAGATTTAACCCGGTCTGGTTAAGGGAAAACTAGTCAATGTACCAGCGCATTTAACTTTGCACCAGTGGGTCCCAGTGACATAACCTTGCTTTTAACGGAAGTAGGACCAATTTGTTAATGGTTGGTAGCAGTAGGACATTTTTGCAAACCGATTCTTAATACTGGGAATGTTTTCTAATTTGCCCTTGCTTAATTACCCAATTCCTATAAACTGCTAAGCACAAAACCACTCTCACTGATTAACAACAGGATAGGAAGTTTCACCATAATCAATACCATCTTGTTGATTATAGCCTTGATCAACTAATCTGGATTTTAACTTATCAACTGTTCCATCTGACTTGAGTTTAACTCGAAAAACCCATTTACATCCCTAAATATTCATGTGAGGTTCAGGATCCACCAAATCCCAAGTACCATTTCTCTGTAAAGCATAATTTTTATTTCTCATGGATACAAGCCAACTAGGATCTTTTATTGCTTCTTTAAAAAAATTAGGCTCAGAAGGAGTATTTAGAAGAGAATTAAAAGCAGAATGATGTAACACGTGATCAGGAAAGGATTTTGGCTTAGAAATACCTCTTTGAGATATTGTAACAATTGTAGAAGGAACAGAAGGTGATGGACCTGAAATAATATCTTCTACAACAGGAGAAGGAGCAGAAGAAGCAGAAAATAAAATTCATTTTCTGAAAACACAACATGTCTGGAAATATAGAGCTTTTTAGTCAGAGGATTATAACGTTTATATCCCTTATGTAAGGTATTGTAGCCTATAAAAACACATTTAACAGATTTGGGAGATAATTTATCAACTCTGGAATGTCCCAAAAATGGATAACAAACACATCCAAAAACTCTAAGAAAAGAATAATCGGGAGGATCATTATATAAAATCTAAAAAGGAAATTTACCATGAAGAATAAGAGTAGGAGTTCTATTGATAAGATAAGTGGCTTCCAGAAAAGCATCATACCAAAATTCTTTAGGACAAAAAGCATTAAACAACAAAGTATTCCTCATCTCAATAATGTGTCTATGCTTTCTTTCGGCAAGACCGTTCTATTCTGGAGTCTTTGGACAAGAAATCCTCAGAAGAATACCAATGTTATCCAAAAAAGTTTTAAAATGACCTTTTACTAACTCACTTGCACCATCAGTTTGGAAAGCAAGAATTTTAGTTTTAAATAAATTCTGAGTTAGACATTTAAAATGCTTAAAACATTGTAAAGCTTCTGTTTTGACTTGCAAAGGATAAATCCGATGAAAATGACTAAAGTCATCAATGAAAATAATATAATATCTATGACCAGAAATAGAAGGAACAGGTGAAGGACCCCACTCATCACAATGAACAAGAGCAAGAGGGGAAGAAGAGAGATAAAAGGGAAGTCTTTTGCTTTTTGCTAATTGACAAGGTGGACACAAAGTATGAGTAGCAGATGGATTTACAATAATATTGTTCTGATTATGAAATGTTTGAACAATCTTAGAAGAAGGATGACCTAGCCTATTGTGCCAAATATCAGTAGAAGCAACAAGAGAAGAAAAGGCATACTGAAGCATGGTAAAATTGATGGGATCCAAATTATTTATGCTTTTACCATGTGCCAATAACTCATTATTATGCAAGCTTCTTATCTCATATCCATAAGGATCAAAAATAATATAGCAGAAGTTTTCTCTAGTAAATCTAGCCACTGACAATAAATTGTGTCTCATATGTGGAACATGCAAAACATCTTCTAGCCTAAAACTGGTTGTTGGTGTATTAATATTTGTACTACTAGTAAGAGATATAGTTAAGGTCTTACCATTGCCAAGCATAACATGATCTTTGCATTTGTAGATATAAGTATTCTGAATAATTGACCTATCACCAGTCATATGAGTAGAATCTCCACCATCAGAAATCCATACTGTATTTGATGAAGAAGGATCATCATTTACTGCTGCATCATTAACATGTAAACCTGTGAAAGCATGCTGAGAAGTACCATAAGAAGAAGCTACATTGTGAGAATGTGCTTGACCCTCAGAAGTAACAAAATTTTCCTGAGCTCTCTGACCACTTGAATTACCAGTAGGAGGTGGATGATATCTAAAAAAGCATCTTGTTGCAATGTGTCCATTCATTTTACAAATCTGATAGAACATCTATGAATAATCCATATATGACCTTCTTTCTCAACTTGACGCAAACCCATTTTGATACTGACCAGTAGAAGCACTTGAAGAAGAACCATGTTGATATTGACTATTTCTATAGTTACCACTGCCATCATTCCTATTTGAGCCACCATTTCTCCTATTATTGTTTGAAGAATTAGAACTATTTCTTATATTAAATGTTGTAGAAATCCCATCATCATACAATGAGGTACTATGTTGTTGTCTATCAGCTAAAAACTGCTCATGACAAAGCAATTTGGCTTTCATTTCTTTAAAAGTGTACGGAATTTCCCTATTCTGTGAAGAGATCACAAACATATCATACTCACTGCCTAACCCATTCAAGACAAACATTAATAAATCTATGTCACTCACTTTTTCTCCAACTGCTTCCCAAGAATGAACTATAGTCTTGATTTTCTGAAGATACTGAACAATAGACATATTACCCTTTTTAATATTATGCAATTAGTTTCTTATCATACTT
Source organism: Papaver bracteatum (assembly GCA_023529315.1). Taxonomy (NCBI): domain Eukaryota; kingdom Viridiplantae; phylum Streptophyta; class Magnoliopsida; order Ranunculales; family Papaveraceae; genus Papaver; species Papaver bracteatum. Next base: position 1,298,836 of record JAJJWX010003811.1, on the reverse strand, counting down.
TTCCTAGCAAGAACTGAGTTCTAAAACTTATCTGTAAAAAATCCCAAATTTCTTTAGCAGTAGATAATCCAAAAACATCACCACTAATTGTGGGTGTAAAAGTTGCCTAAAGACATGTAGAGACAAATCTATCTAACCTCCTCCAAGAAATCCATTATGGATTAGTAATCTCAATACCATCATCTGTAATCTTCTGAGGAGGTTGAACAATATCACCACTAACATATCCATATAGATCACAAGAAAACAATACACCCTCAAACTGATCTTTCCAGAGAAGATAATTTGAATGATCTAGTTTCATAGAAATAAAGTTTGAGATATTGGTGAAAGGGAGAGAAGTAGTATTACCAACGGGAGACATGATTGTATGATTATGATGATTCTACAAAATTTCCAGATCTGGATCAAGATTTGTTGTTGAATTGTTGAGATTATGATTCAAATTATTGCTCCTATTACGTATAGAGTTGTCGTTGTAGGTTGTTCTTCGAGTTGTTACCATAAAATTCTTGCAAGAACCCTAAAAACTGAACTTTGGGGAAAATTATTTGAAGATGATGTTACCTAATTTGAGCAGAAAATTTGTTGATAAAATTGTTATGCTTTGAGAAGAATCGTTACCTATCTGATACCATGATAATTGTTATGCTCTCATGATGATCAAAATGATAGATTGAGCAAAGAAGATTCAAAGAAAAGATTAATTCTATTCCAGCAGAATTGATTTACAGAAGAATAATGAAAAACAGTTAGCCATAAAGGCTTGCCTTCAGACATATTTATCTCAGACAACTAATACAACTGTCTCACTCAGACAGGACACAGACTCAGTCTAATCAACCAATAATACTCAAGTCAAGATAGACTTGACTTGAGTTGACTACTAATATCCTATTACCCATTATTAGTTGACCTACTACTTTAGTTATAAAGTAGGTCAACTAATAGTGGGATGGAGGGAGTATATGTTTGAAACAATTATGATTATTCTGAATGTTTGTTGTTTTCATAAGTTTCTTATAGAGACATATAACAGAATAATCGTCCATCTTAGCTATCCACATCTCGTGCTAGGAATATAGTCATCACAATTTTATCTGCTAATCCCAATCAAACACCAAGTATAACAAATTAACTTTTCATTCTTCTGTTCCATAATTAGGCTAAGTCCTATGGGCTAGATATCTAGCTGCTAGATTGTCCATCCACGTCAGCCTGGGCAAGAAAAACGCTTAATTGGTAGAAGTAATATACCTCTAACTTTGAATGGAACAGCGTACAGGGAAGCGCTGAACAGTTCAGCGTTGATGCCCTAGAGTATTCGCAAAACACTGAACTGTTTAGCATTTGGAGCACTTTTTGGATACTGAATCATTCAGCGTTTTAATCTTGTTGCTAGTTGAACTGCGAGTACTTGCTAGGAGAGAGAAGTATACAGAAGTAGTGTTAAATTTTTCCCCACACTTTTTTCTTGATTTGCAACACTTTTTGGTCAATCTAGCAGTTCAATCTAGCCCATAGGACATAGCCTTAAATAAGCCAGAATTTCGCCTAAGGGCAACTCCTATGGTATGGAGGTAAAATCATCCGTAACTCAAGGAGTATCCACACATATGTGGACCCTCAGCAAAGAGTGGAGCAAAAACCCACTATGGTGAAAAATGAAAAAAGTTAATCCATCCAGTTAGCAAGTGGCCAGTTTGAAAAAAATGAATTTTGCAACGGTTAGAAAGTGTTACCGATTTAAAGAAAACGATGAATCATCAACGTTTATATATGTCCCTATTGCTTTCATACAAAAAAATAAAAAAAAACTCCATCCAGTCATTAAGTGACTGGATGAGGAAAAAAATAATTAAAAAATATATAGATCCGGACACTTAATGTCCGGATGGTGTATCCGGTCACCCTTTGACCGAATGGACTCTCCATAGCATCCTCCACATGTTTGAGGAGTTCCCTCTTGAAATCACAAATATAAGATGTTAAAATAATCCATAGTAGCACTTTTTGGTCCATAAGATGTGGATTATCACAAAGATATGGATGATTTTTTTCTCCATAAGAGTTTTTCTAACTTGGGTTTGAAACATAAAGGTAATCAAAATTATAAAATATCAAAGAGAGTTGAGAAAGATTATAGAAATTGATAGGATACAAATAAAAGACGATTGACTCAGTATGTTGTAATACAATAAGGACGCCTTAGTAATGACATCCTAGGATACACATAAAAGACGACTGACTCAGTATGTTGTAATACAATAAGGACGCCTTAATAATGACATCCAACAAACTATTATGTGAGTTCAACAACATCCCATTCTCTAGCTCCAAAGTCTCTTTGCATTCGTTTCCTTTTTCACAGAGCCAGGGCAATTCTTTTTCAGACTATTATTTTGGTGAAGGATTTGCTTATTTTTTAGAGCAGGGAGGAAGGCACATTCACCACATTTGCTCATATGTAAGAGGTGCTTTTATTCTTCTTTTTTTCTAGTTTGGTTTTTCTTTTCTCATTGTAGTAACAAATTTTGATTTTGCATATATAACAAAAGAAGTTCTTTCGATTCTTTTGTTCTCCTAGGAGTCAAGTAGCATGACATTTTACAAATTCCTTTGCTCTTCCCTGGTAGATTATAATACAACACTTTCATAATTGAAGGCCATTTGATAAACTTTTTGACTAAGCCCCACAATATCTTTGTACCTTTCTTAAACAGGTTTCTCACAGTTAGAGGTGTAAATTGGGCTGTGCCAGCACGAGCACAGCCCAGCACGGCACAACACGTTAGTTTCATGGGACGGGTTGGGTTTGACTAATCGGCACAGTAGCCCAACACAACACGCGGAACGGATAAGCACGTGGCACGACACAGCACAACATGCTAAGAAAGCACGTCATAATATGTGCAAAATACTACACAACATGGCACAATACATCACATTTTGTGTATATTTCAACAAAGGAGCCTTTTTTCTAGCCAATTATTGACATTTTATTATCATTATGTTGACTTATTTTCATAATAACAAATATAATACCTAAAAATTTGGAAAACATCTATACTGGAAAATATAAAATAACTATGCCTTGCACAGCACAACACAACACGTTTATTTTTCTGGCACAGCCCATCACAGCATGCCTTCTAGCACGACACGTCATAATCTCCGGCACAGCACAACACGACACATAACACACTAAGAACGTGATTTCGTGGGCTAGGTTGTGCTGCGCCGGCACGTTTTACACAAGTGCATGAGCATATCACATTCTCTATGCCCCATTGCTATCTATAGTGATAGAATTTTACTAATATATTCTCTCCAATTCTGGAAAAGAAGTAACCTTTTATTTTAGCTTAAAAATAGTTCTAACTAAAACAGTGGTAATATCTCTTTCTTAAAAACAGATGGAGTAGTAAATACTCACGGACAAGTATTGGCACTTGATCCAGGATGTCTTAGTAGTTGAGTCAAAAAAAAAGGGCGCTCCTTTATGTACCCCTTGAAAATACTAATGATACCCCTTTATCTATTTATCCATGAAAATTATCTACCTACCCCATCATGTCTACAAAATTCATATACCCCCGAGAGAAACTGAAACTGAAACAGATAAGGTTCTTATACAAAATTCATATGGAATTTCAATTTTCCGATAAGATATTCGATATCATTCCGGGAGCATATGACAACAATCGACGGATTTCAATAACATTTTTGAATTTTTAGAGTATTGTTATAGTACAAGGTATTATGACGCCACAACTACTAACAAAAAGTTCTTACGTGATCATCTCCGGCCATTAAAATGATGTCTCTGAAACTTTATTTCTTTAACATTAAAAAGATAACAAATTGAGGGAGCTAGAACATGTTATGTACATACAATGAAATCTAAGGTGTAAACTAAATTTAGGGTTCCTTCTGTTAATTGAACTTTCAATGTGTTGATTGGAAACTAAAAGGTGTAGATTTTGTACTAATGGTGTTCGAAAAAATGTCTGAAAGCTAAATACTGTACTAATGGTGTTAACTATGGGTGATCATCGGTTTCTTTGTTTTGTGAAATTAAAAAGTACACAGTGTTGAATTTAGTGGGTGAAAAATTTAGGGAACCGTTTGTTTGTCCATAATACAATTCCACCTTCTATCATTGTTGAAGTTCATGTAGGAAACTAGGCATGAATACTTCCCGGAATTTACAATAAATTTGAGTATTTTTACGTAGTTCGTATAAATAGAAGATGAAAACGAAGATAAAGAAATTAATTTCACGATTAGGGATTTAGCTCAGAAGAAGATGAAATATCTTCTTTTTTCTCCATCGGTAGGGAAGGGGTATCCATATCAAAAATTTAAGGTAATACTAAATTATAACTACCATAACTAACTAGAGGGGATACCGTTAGTATTTTGGAGGGGTATATAAAGAAGGCCCAAAAAAAATGACATGAATAAATACAGAACAACAATAAGGAAAATTTCAGTGTGCACAAGTCTACAGACCCGCTTGCACTCTATTTCTGTCAGTTCGTTCTGCTTTCCAAGGTTTCACTAATTTAACGATGCAGTGTGCCAGGGGTTCCATTATTTCGATTTAGTTCCAAAGACATGGGATCTCAATTCTCAACGACATCATATTTCTAATAAACTTGTTGGGTAACTTGGGATCATAAAATCCGTTGATGAATATATTGTTCGCTTTCCAATTCGAGGTATTTGACTTTCACTCTTTCATATTATTAATTAAGGAAAACCTTCACTTTTTATAATAATTCTTTTTGTAATACAAGTAAGTTTTGGTCAATTGTGTGAGAAAAGTAATTAAAACACGTACACTCCATCAGAATCTCTTGGATTCTAAAAATCACAGAATTACGTCTCCATCTCCAGGAGAAACATGTACAAGCACTGACATAGATCAAATACAGATTACATCTTGCGTCCCTCGGAGAAACAAAGAGAGTACATTTGAAGATTAAAGTCAGCTAGGGAAAACAAGTATGCATATCAAAAATCTACGAGGGGTCGGCGTTTCTGTTGTCTTCAATTGGTCCACGTAAACTTAGTTTGACTTGCATGCTAATCATAATCAATTTCTCTAGAATGATTGAAATGAGGTATTTGGATCCACCCAATATCTGGTACTAACAAGTTTCGAACTTCCTATCATTGACATTATCAGGTAACAATTTTGGGGGTCGTTAACTTGTATACTCGTATACAAAAAAACCATTAATTATTTGTTCCCTTTTCTTATCGTTTATAGAAAATTTTGTATTGATATCTTAAACTTACCGATTTAAGAAGTTAATCTTAATTGATACTACATTATTACCCAAATACCCTTGAATTTAAAAGATTTTCTTTATTATATTTTCGGTAAACCATGCATGAGATCTTACAGCTAAAATTATGCCTTTCTTTAATCCCTTTTCGTCCTCTCTTCTAGTCACGGTTATTATGGAACTGCCATCAAAAATCCAAATGAGAAAAATTATACTCCCTCCGTCACTGTTTAGATGAAGGGATAGGTGTTTTCACACAAATTAAGAAAAAGAAAGATAACAATTTTTTTCCCAAATGTACCCTTATTAATAATTCCAAAAGTATTAAAGTCTTTCATTTTTAATTCCTTGATTCTAGAGTATATTTGGAATCTACTGAATTGTTTAAGAGTTTTATTTTAGGAAATTGGACCTACACAATATTTTATATTTATATATGATTCCAAGGTAGGGATAAATTAGGAAAAATATGAACACCTTTATGTAATTTGGGATTTGAAAAAAATCATTCCCCTTCATCTAAAAGGGGACGAAGGGAGTATCAGTTATTGGTTTTCTGGGTTAATTTGGTTAAAATATTTTCTTAAACTTCTCCATATGTGTACTATAGATCTTCCACCTTAACCTTGACCACCCAAAAGAATCTACCCCATGATTGTTAAAACCCTATAGGTCACGAAAATCATAGATCTATCTCTATCTTAGATAAAACTCTAAGAGAAGTTAATCATCAATCAGACAAAATAGATCATCTCTAATTCTCTATAGACGAAATCAAAGACACTAATCTTGGGGAAATAAGGGCAATAGACGATTAGGTTAATTATAAATAGTAAAAAAAATGGTGTATGTGGGGTTTTTGAGCGTCTCATAATCCATCGAATTATTTTGAAATAGTGTGATCGAATTACACTTTAGATCATCATAAAAATGGAGAAGAAGTGATTAAAAAAAAACAAAGGAAGAAGAACAAGATACGGAAGAGAGAAGATGTGATTGTTTTTGTCGTCTTTGTTTTTCTTCATTAATAGAGCCTAAGGGTATTAGTGGAACACAATCTTAATTACAGAGAAACTTTAATGAGTTATTATTTTACGAATTGATCTCAATTTCCAACGTAACTAAAGGTAGATAATACCCTGTTAACTTTTAAAGGTCGGTAATACCCCTGTTAACTTGGGTGTTGTTAACTTGTATACCCGTATACAAGATAAGCAATAATTTTACCATTTCACTATAGTGATATTTGTTAGGAATAACCAGAATATTTAGTAAGCGTATGATTGCTTTTAATTTGCAAAACTGAATTTGAAATTTCTTAAAGTGGTAATTTTAATCATATTTCAGGTGGTGGAATTTTATTATTTTTTTCTTTAACGTGCGGAAGTATATCTTTTGTATCATGGAATTTAGTATAGATAATTAATCCAGAATACTAGAATTTAAGTGTTTGTATACTTGAAAAAACACAAGACTCCTAAATAATTTAGTATAGATAATTAATCCAGAATACTAGAATTTAAGTGCTTTTTGAATAAACACCAAGACTCCTAAATTAATCTCTTAACTAGAAGGCAATAAATACGAAGATGTCTTTAATTTGAAAAAGTAATTACTCCCCAATTAATTTCATTTCACAAGTTTTAAACTCAAACCCTACTTGAGATGCCAGAAGGCCTTATACATTCCTATCTCAGTGAAGCTTTACCCATGCTAAACATGTTGGGCAAGATATCCCTATCTCAAGTGATTGTTTTCTTCATCCCAAAAAACCTCTGCCAAAAGACGAGAACTCATTTTCATAAGCTTTGGCGGGGTGAAATTCTTGATCCCAAGGATAAGCCCCGTTTTCTTTAATGAGATACATTTAGCTAAGATAGCTAGAAAGGCATGTAAGTTGCTTGAATATCATCACTCCATCATAGGTAATATCCATATAAAGCTATAAATTATCAGAAAAGATGAAGGTACTGAGTACACGATCAATTTTTTCTCATTTAACATATTAAGACATATTTTGTATAATATTTTTCGATATCAACAAGGTTAAAATAGACAAGGTGACCTTTCATATAATCTACGTTCCACAAGGAAATAGATCACCGAACCAACCAAGATATGATCAACGTACAAGTTTACTATGGTTATAAATAAAAAGATTCAATTATATATAAAAATTATAATGTATAAATAAACTAAACAACACAAACACACAAGATTTCATTACCGAAAAAAACTGCACGGCAGAAAAGCACCGGGACCTAATTCGGTTTTGAATACTTTCGAAATAAGCCGTTATACTGTTTCCTACAATGAATCTTCGTGTAATTGAGATACAATTATCTAACTCCTAGTTACTCTCTTTTGTCAGTATCGATGCATCTACAAGCAATCTCGCCTCCACACGTGAATCCCTTAACAGAGGCCCGTCACTGAAAAGAGTTGCTCCACAAACCGTCGCGAAAACTATCACTACCTTGTCTCAACTGAACGACTAAGATTTCCTTTAGGACGTCAATCAAAGACAAAGTCAAGTGTGATAAGTTTTCAAAGTCAAGGATCTTCAGTTTAGATCTAAAATGCTTGAATCCACAAGTTGTGATCAGATATGAACCTATGATTGATCTATGTATCATCATATTCAATATTGGAAATCTTCAATGTAAGATCTTCAAAACAACTTGATTCCTCTATTGATCGCCATACCGAATAGAAGTTGTTAATAGCGACTAAATAAGTAGATCTATCTACAGATTTCGAATCACTTAAATATGTATATATATATATCTCGATATGAACTTAAATAAAAGAGAAATACTTGTTGGTCACAAATAAAATCAAAATAAAAACTAAATAACAATCCATTTTCCAGCCAGCAGTATTTTTAGTGCTTCTTGATCCCAAAGAAGGCTTTAAAAAAGTTAATCGTGTTTAACCTGAACTTAAAATAAGGCTACTAACACTCGAAAATAACTTCCACATAACTTAGTTTATTTTCGGATGAGTCTGTAAGAATATAAGACTTAAATTCACTATTTATAGTGTTAAAACCAAGGCTTGTTATAGTAACAAGTGTTAGCACCCAAAAATTGCAGTGGTATTTAATTGTGTATGTTAAGGGTGTTGAACTATAGAAAGACAAAGCTTCTGGATGTTAAGCTTGCTCAGTCTTTCTGAATAGACATATGAGTCTATTTATAGTAGTTAGAGATACACAATGCTTTTTTTCGTAAGTAGTAAAGGTGGTGAAGGGATGGATAGATGGAGATTGTAGAGGTGGTAAAGGTATGGAGAGATGAAGATTGTAAAGGTAATGGTAAAATTATTCCCTCTATGCTTGGAAGATTTCTTCAAATCTCAGACCATTACTCCATCATCTCTTCAGTTGCTCTAATCGTCACCACTACTTGCAATTTTTCTTATCTTGGGTAGTTCCCACACCACATGTTGATATAAATAACCAGATCAATACCCCATGAAAAATCCCCCATGTGACATGTTTTGATGTTACGTAGGAATTATTGGATTCATGAAATACCTATTGCTTTGTTTAAGCCATAGCTATTATATGCTAGATGTCATCTCTGGACATGTTAATTCACATTGAGTCTCAATGTCACTAAGTGAGTTATTTTAGTAAGTCATTCCTTCTGCGACTAAGGTAATGGAGGCCATGGATTTGGCCAAAAAATAGAGGGGCCATGATAGTTGGTCATGGCAAGAGATAAGGATGCCACGACAGCATGGACGTGATTTAGTGGACATAGCATAGCCACAACCTAGAAAAAGCATGCCACCGTGATTAGGATAACTATGCCTACGCCATAGGTTGTAAAGAAATATGCCATGGCACTGTGGTCGTAACTAGGGTGGTCACGGCGTAGCTATGTCCTAGCAAGAAAAATATTCCACGGTACCATAGTTTAGAATGACCATGTCTTGCACAAAATATGCCATGACACCATAATTGGAATGTCCATGGCGCTGACGGAAAATGTGTCATGGCACTGTGGGTTGGATGGACATGTTAGCGCCATGGATTGGCACAAAGTACGCCATGATGCCATGAATAGATAGGATGGCCTTAGCGTTGCCATGGCTTAGCAATAAACATTGCATGGTGATGTGTTCGTGCCTTGAATGACCATGGCATGGCCATGTACTAATGGAAATATGCTACAACACCATGGTTAGGCTAAAATGGCTATGTCCTATTAGAAATATGCCACGACGTGGACATGGATACGATGGAAACAGTAGCACCATGTTCTAGCAACATATATGCCACAACATTGTGGTCGTGGCATGGCTGCCATGACCTAGTGAGGGAATATGCCACGACACCGTGTACGTGGCTTGGATGTACATAACATTTCCATTGCCTATTAGGTATGCATTAGAACATCGGCGTAGCCATGTCCTGATAAATCTATAACGCGGTACCATGAGCGGTTATGTCACGATACTGTGAGTGGCCTTGGCATAGTCGTAGCCTATAAATCTATCTTCCATGCTATCGTAAGTGTTAGAGTGGTCATGGATACAATGAATACTCCACGACACTATGGCCGTGGATTGGGTGTCCATGGCATACTGTGGCCTAATAGTTAATATAACATGGCACTGTGGTTGTGGCTGGTTTGGCGTGGAGTGGTTGTGTTAGAGCACTGCTCGGTCAAACTTGCATGTGTTGTTATCTCAAGCATGTTTGTCAATGTTAGTGATCAAAACTATAAGTCTTGATTTCTAGTCTACTTATAGATGTCTTGGACTAGGACATAAATTGTGTAGTTGAGCCTTAGACTTCACGGTGTTCATCATTTGAAGACGGAGAACTACTAAGAAGAGCTTGTAGAACTTCATCAACAAAAGTTATGTGGAGACTAAAAATTATCTATCACTTAGAAAGTCTATTTCTACTGTATCTCCTATATTCAGACATAAGTCGTGTTACGATATAGTTTTCTATTATACACATTTGAGATTTCAAGCTGAGTTTAACTCGGCTGGCTACATATTTCTCAGAAATGTGTTGGAAAGCTTTAGCTTCGACCAAGTTCATCTTATATTCTTGACGCAAGTCAAAAGATTATCATGTGAAAATTTTCGGGTAACATCTTACATGGTTTGTGTGATACAATTATTTGATGTAGACTTGGAATGTTTCGTTATGATTATTTCAATAACTTGAAAATTTCTTTGATGTTAATAGTGTGTGAAAATGGATATTGTCATCCTCTGAGAAAGTTTTAATGATTGAAATAAGAGTTTAGAACACTTAACCAATATTGGATATAACATGTTGTGTACTCTTTCACATATGTAATCCATGTCCGGGAACCATAGTATGTGTACCCATACGCGTACCTGTTGGTTTGAGAAATACGGGAACCTAAATATGCGAACCCATTCGCGTACTGGCGTAAGGTTCATGTCTGAATATTTCTGTTTGGATCATAAGTACCCGTTTGCGTACTGACGAAACCCAATCTTGGTCCGGGTATTTCAAGTATGCGTACCCGTTTGCATACTTGAAGGTTAAAGTTCTAAAATCGGTTGTGTTCATGAACTTAAACATTTATAAAATTAGGAATGTAATCTTTGCAAACCGTGGCTATAATGTTCATGAATTGATTCGAGTGAATCAAACCAATTTTGCTTCAATTGTGTTCTTGTATACGTCTATGAGAATATAGCAATTGAACAACTCTTCAACTAGTTTCATTTGAGTCATTTGTACTAGTTATGGTTAAGATGAATAAGGTTGATATGTGAGTGATCATATGTCTAACTTCAGTTAACTATTGTTGAGCCAACATGGTGTACACGTTTAGGTACGGTTACATAAACCTAAATGAGGGTACATTTTATTTGTCTATAACAAGCTAAGTTCGATCTAACGGTTGAAAGATATTAGCTTGGTTGAATCAGGTTTTTCATCTAACGGTGAATATTGAATGCTTTGTTACCAAGGTAACTTAGATTGCAAACCCTGATTTGAAAACTATATAAAAGAGAACTCTAGCAACTGGGAAACCTAATCCCCATACTTATGTATGTTACTAGTTGCATAAGATATAGTTGATTCTCCTTTAACCTTAGGATTCTGTCGAGACCCCGTAGGTTAACGACTTAAAGACTTTATTGGGATTCTGAAGCCAGACCCAACTATTTTCTATGTAGTTGCGTGATCTGGTCTTGCTGTTTCTATCGTGTGTGAGTGCAATCGTAAGATTGGCTTGAGATTTATATCTCTGATAGGAAAGATAGAAAAGTAATCACAAACACCTTTGTCTTATCGTTTGTGATTCCACAATATCTTGTTTCGTTAATCGATTAATATTATTGTAAATTTAAACAAATCTTTTAGTTGGCAACCTAGCAAAAAGCTGGGCACCAACACCTTTTTGAATAGAAACGCCTAATCAATGAAAAATAAAGCTACCAAATCCACTATTAGCGTCATTACTAGCTAAACAATTTTTCAGACGCTTGAAAAAACATAAAGTATCCCCACCAAGTTCTCTTAAGGTAGAGAAAGCTAAGACTCCCAAACCATGACCATGCGAAACATACTTGTCTAGGTATTTTGTGTGTTTACGTGACACCGCATTATATATAGATTTCCAAGGGACAAATGAGCAAATTCCTTCTCTAGTGAAGGGCGAGACTCCTGTGACATCCATACAAACATCTTGTCCATTTTCCCAGTTAAGCAAAAGAATATCAGCAGGTTTCAAGTCTTTATCATCATCCGACAGAAAACTCAGGGAGACTTCCTTATGCGCAGGCACACCATCTTTGTAACAAATATCAACAATTATATCACGAACAATGTCATGCCGAAATTTAGGTCCTATATCCTTAGAACAATGAAGCGCATGATCCCCAAAAATATCCATGGATTTGCTACAACTTGTGCATAAGCCATTCTCAACAAAAAGTGGGATACCAAGGCGGTAACAAAGCACAACTCTGAGCTGTCTCGGACCAAGGCATTGATTGAGCCCACTGATGGGTATAACCAATAAATAGTCTTGAGCATGCTTAACACGATTGCACTGCCACAAGATGGAATCTCTTGTAGACATAGAAAATTGGTCTGGGATTTTATTCTTAACTGCATCAAAATAAGTGACTTCCAAGGAGTGCATGGAAAGGGGGGGCAGTATCATTGACACAGTAAGTAGATGGTAATCCTCATACCTAGATAAATCTCTGAAGTGCGAACTGATAAGCAGAACCTTTGTCTATTGAGAATGAGTTACCAAGAATCACCTTCTGCATCGAAGTAGTCTGACTCTGAGAAGGAAGGTAGCAGTAGGAGCTGGTATCAGCCATGGTGTAAATACCAAGTCCACCATCTTTGATAGGCAAGGTAGCCAAATGCTGATGTAAAGGACCAAACCCTGCACCATCACCAGTAATTAGTAACCTCAAGTACTTAAGTAAGTGATCATCAAAAAGGTTAGTGGCTGGTTGCAGGGTGAATAAAACTGTTCTATTAATGACGAAAATCAAGAAACTCAAAGACCCCAAATTGAGATGTTATTACTTCGCAATTGCACTGGTGGAGGTAATTTATAATACTAGGCTATTTTTCGGGAATATAAAACCGGTTTATCAATTGGTTCATGTTCACATTGATTTATAAAAATACGGAACAAAACTCATAGGTATTTCTGTGGGAGACAGATTTATCTATTCCAATAGACTTTTCTGTGTGAGATATATTTGTTTATCAAGTCATCGACTTTGGGTCGTAGCAACTCTTGGTTGAGGGTGATATCATCTAAGGGAATCAAGTACATATCACCCTGCTGGGATCAGAGACGTAAGGAACGTAAATGTACCTTGAATCAGTGTGATATTGATTAGGGTTCAACTATAGTCCAGTCTGAAGTTCATTGGTAGTAGGCTAGTATCTGTAGCGACTTAATACAGTGTGGTGTTCAAAGCTGGACTAGGTCCCGGGGTTTTTCTGCATTTGCGGTTTTCCTCGTTAACAAAATTCTGGTGTCTGTGTTATTTCTTTTCCGCATTATATTTTGTTATATAATTGAAATATCACAGGTTGTGCATTGTATCGATCAATTAGGAAATTCAACCTTTGGTTGTTGTTTGAAATTGATTGATCCTTGAACATTGGTCATTGGTACTGTTCAAGTTACTTCTCTTATATTCAATCGGAATCGCGAATATCTATTTGTTGATTGCAGATTGAATTAAGAGTTAGAGATATAAACTCTTGTATATACTTTTATCTAGATTGAGTCTGACTGTCTAGTTGATTCTCTAGAAAGTATATTAGAGTAAGTCTGCTCATATTTCCAAATGAATTGTTGGGTGTGGTTGATGTACCCCCGCATTTTTAGGTTTTGGCTGGTGATGTAGTATTTCGAGTGATTAATAAAGTTCGTTCAAAGACTTGTAAAGATTTGATTTCAGATTTAATAATAGAAAATATATACAAAAGATGTCACAAGATCAAGAAGTACTGGGACTTAGAATTTCACCATTAGTCACATTCAATTGGTTCATATATGATTCATAACAATTCTAGCTCTTTTTGTTGACTCTTTTCTTTTCCAAAAGTAGATTTTGTAAAATATTAATTGTAAATCATAAGCATGACGCATCAAAAGCTCTAAGTCTAAGCATACGTCATCAGACAAAATCACAACTAATTAATAAAAATCATAAAACAATTAAATCAATGCAAAAAGTCATGAAGAATCATTATAGTTACCAAGCAATTGTGAAACATGGCTTCCTCCGTCGTCCCAGTGTTGGGGTTTAGCTCCTCATATAAAAAACACGCTCAAAAATATAACGCATGGTTGAATAAGTGTTTTATTGAAGAAAAATCGAGTTTGTAACATATATATTTGTTACAGAACCCACTGTTACAGAGACGATTGTTACAGAGATTTCTTAACAGAAATAATAGTTGGAAACTGTTATAAATATATTGAATTTTGAAAGTATAGCCAACGGTTTCTTCCTTCTTCTTCCTCGTGCAGTAGCAGATATATGATGATTCTCTGCACTTCTTCTTCTCGGCTCTGCATCCTTCTATTCGTCCCCCAAAACTCTCGACCCATCTATAGTTCGAAAACAATCTATTTAAACACCACAGGACAATATCTTTGCGAATAAATCCTTCCCTATCTTCTCCGTTTTTTTTCTTGCCAAGCACGAACTTTCCCCTTTTATTTCTCTTCTACGCATCTTCTGTTATCTTCCAAACTCTATCTAAGGACTAAAACAGATCAAGCAGAGAACATTGTCTCATTACTGCATGTAACTTCCAAGATTAAGTCAACCAAAATCCCGTAACTTTCCTCTTCCCCTGTTTTGTCGGGAATAAAAGAAATCTTCCTTTTTAATCGAAACCTTCCATGTTTTGATGCACTGGATCATTCTCATATGTAGAAAATCTATCGCCTAAATATCTCCCAGAAGCTCACGTAGTTCAACCAAAACCGAGAACTTTTATTTCCATGTTTAATTCCAAACTCGACTAACTAGCCCAATTTTTGTTGAATATTCAACACCAACTTAGTCAAGAGTTCACACCTATCTAGACTAACCTAGAAATATCTAGGATGTCTAGAGTCAATATTAGACAATTAACATGTGTAAAATGAGTGTTCTAGGGTTAGACAAATCAAACAAGAATACTAGATTGTCTAGTAGTTGGTTTGGTAAGCCTCCATAGGCATAGTTGTTAGCCTCCAAAGGCATAGTTGTTAGCCTCCATAGGCATAGTTCTCTTCTTCTTTTGTAGCCTATAAATAGGCATGTTGTATTCATTTGTAAGTAAGGTAAGAAAGAAAGAATCAAACAATCAAAAATATCAAATAGATTGTATTCCACCAAGATTAATATCAATGTAGTCTTTTACGCTTCCGCGTTTATGTTCTCCTCTCTCTTGTTCGATCTTTAAGATGGTATCAGAGCAAGGTGAGAGGAAGAGAGAGGAGAGGAAGAGAGCTAGAGAAACTCAAAAAAAAAAAAAAAAAAATCTGGTTGATATTGTTTAAGTTCTCATTATGGTGTTGAGTATAGAAGGTTTAACAAAAACCTTAGATACACGTGTGGAACTAGGTTTAAGTTCTCGTTATGATGGTGCTGGCTATGGGGTTGCGGCTATGTGTGTTGCGGCTATGTGTGTTGGATTTCACCACCCAAGTAAGTGTACGTGTGGAACTAGGTTTTTTAGATACACAAAAACGTGGTATCAAAAAAACATGTTGATTGTCCAAAAAAAAAAAAAAAAAAAAATGATATGAGGACGGTATGAAAGTTGCCGTGAAAAAAAAAAAAAAAAAAAAGGTTAACAACGAAGAAAGTAGGAAGCTGTGTGGCTTGGAAGTGACGAGTTGCTGAGCTGTGAAAAGAGCCATGGAAGCAACCCAGTAATGTGCATGAGGAGCCGTGTCTCGCCGTCCCCAAATATGGAATCGCATGAGTGCACTGTGATACGTGACAGTATACCTCAATGGAATACCCATGACTGAAAGTTCACATCAGTCCTTTGAGCACAAGAGGTTGTACTCCCTCAAAAGCCGGCACCTTCCCACTTAAAGTTGGAGGCTCGCCTCCAACTCTCGACTTCGTCCTTTGATGTTCTCCCGTATGGCAGGTGTCGAGCTCATCCCGGGGCATGCTTGAAATCAGGACGTTCTCTTTGGTACTGTCTCTGAAAGATAACCTGTCTATAACACGCCCAAATAGCTCAATGACCTGGCAGGAAACATGGACAAAATCCGTGTGCAAAGATCGCAACACAACCCCAGAAAAGTTGGGGGTAAAGTATCACTTTCTCTGGCTCCATGATCTCCACCATTACTTGCAACTCGAGTAGATGAGAAGGCCGAGAAGATACAATGAATATCGAGTGGTTGCTGCTCGAGAAAACAAATCACTAAGTTGTGGATGATGATCATCATCGGTGGAAATGATGCTGCGGTTCATATTGCAATTAATGTGGCGGAGCTTCGGATAAAGATGATGGTCATGATGCTCGACTGGCTGTTATGAGAGACAGTGGAGCCGAACTGTGGCTGAGATTTGGATAAATCATGGCTCGGTGATGGTGTTGCTGTTCGGGACTGTTGGCTGAGATGAATGGTGAACTTCTGCTCGGTTTTTTGGCTTGCTGTTGATGACGATAATGGATATACATGAGCTGGTAGTTGCTGATGGAAGAAGGAAGTGATGTTCGGTAATGAGCTCGAGCAAGGTACTGCTGCTTTAGAGCTCCAGAAGGAAGAAGAATAACGATGGTGCTGTTGAGAGAATGACGAGCTCGAGAATGGATGTCGAGATGATAACAGCAGCAGCAGAGAAGAGATGAAAGATTGCTGCCATTGAATAGAAGATGCTTTGGTTCGATGAGTATGGAGTATTGTTTGCTACCTGAACATGGTTTGGTAGTTTTACTGTGATGAGTTTAATGAGGACGAGATTGGTTTCATGGCAGTTGATGAACTTGAGTTTGCCAACGAAGCCGATAAAGGGACTGATGAGAGCTCGGGTAGTGAACGTGATGGCATGCTAGAACTCGTGAGAACTCTGAAATGAAGGAAATGATGATGAGTTGCTGCCATGATTGATGTTTGCTAAAGAACGTGAAGGTGGCAGTGGAGACAGGGTGCTGCTCAAGAAAGCAAGAAAAAAAAAAAAAAAAAAAAAAGCATGATGCCCATGGGAACTTTCTTCGCATGTGATGGAAGAGCTCTAGAAGAAAAAAAAAAAAAAAAAAAAAGAAAGGATGATGTTCACGGTGATGATGGTCATGACAAGAGAGCAAGTTGAAGCTGATTTGAAGATGGGCTGAAAGCCTCAAACAAAATAGAGAAGATGCAGACAAGATGTTTGTTTAAATGCAAGGATGATCAGGGAAACATAAGTGTGACAATAATTTCACAAATAACAAAATCTGTTACGAATTCAGAAATGTGGCACATCTGGATAGCGTGGCAAAATTGTAACAGCAATATAGCAAGAAGAAGAATAGTTAGAGCTTGTGGCAGAAGCTTGACGAAATGAAAGATTGTGAGAGAATCTTTAAAAAAAAATCAAAGAAGTGTGAAGGTTTTCGCAACAAAAGCATGACCGAAACAAAAGAAGAAGAGAAGAAGAAACAACAAAAAGATTGTGAAGAAATGGAAGCAATCACCAAGTGGTGATGAGATAGAGAACAACAAAAGTGGGTGAAAATCCTATGAGTTGTCCAAAGAGTACAAGAAGTATTTTACTGAAACGAAGAGGACCGCAATGTCCCTAAACTACGATGGAACCCGTATGTTCTAAAACTACGAAGAGGACCGTAATGTCCTTAAACTTCCGAAGAGGACCATAATGTCCTTAAACTTCCGAAGAGGACCGAAACGTCCTTAAACTATGAAGAGGACCGAAACATCCTTAAACTATGAAGGGGACCGAAACGTCTAAGATAAAGAGAAGTTTGAAAGTAGGTGTTGAGGGGGAGTGTTGAATATTCAACACCAACTTAGTCAAGAGTTCACACCTATCTAGACTAACCTAGAAATATCTAGGATGTCTAGAGTCAATATTAGACAATTAACATGTGTAAAATGAGTGTTCTAGGGTTAGACAAATCAAACAAGAATACTAGATTGTCTAGTAGTTGGTTTGGTAAGCCTCCATAGGCATAGTTGTTAGCCTCCAAAGGCATAGTTGTTAGCCTCCATAGGCATAGTTCTCTTCTTCTTTTGTAGCCTATAAATAGGCATGTTGTATTCATTTGTAAGTAAGGTAAGAAAGAAAGAATCAAACAATCAAAAATATCAAATAGATTGTATTCCACCAAGATTAATATCAATGTAGTCTTTTACGCTTCCGCGTTTATGTTCTCCTCTCTCTTGTTCGATCTTTAAGAATTTTGTTGAACCAAATCGCTATACCAAGCCTGTATACTCAATTAAAGTCCATCCCAAATATTTCTGGCGATTAAATCTCATTAAGTACCTTCCAAATTCTGAACCCTAAACTCAGTTCGTTGAATATAAGTTTTCCTGCCTTTTCTGAATTTCAAATGGGAGAAGATGACCTCCCCCTAACCAGTTCCGGTCTGCCAATAGTAGTTCCCTGAATGGGATGCCCCATATCCTCTAATGGGGTGTAAATAGCAGTAGGGCTACCCCTTAGTAAATGAGGTGTCCCTTATCCAAATCTTGAGTTCATTTAGCACTTTTTTCCGACGAGCGCAAATACCACTTTTTGAGCCAATTTTGTCGCATAAGCTTATTTCTCCAAAAACACCTACAAAGACACAAAAAGCCATAATAAATACAAAATCGAGCACTAACAATGTATACAATTGAGACTATATCAGACACAAAAATGTGTTTATCAAATATCCCCAAACTTATTATTTGCTAGTCCTCGAGCAAATCAAATCTAAAAAAATAAAATCCTGACTCACTGTCGCAGGCATCATCGAATGCATTTAGCGTATGCAATAAGCCTTTAAAACCCTAGGTGGCCCTAGTAGCCGAGTTATAGTCTTGGGAGGGCTTACAAGAGATATACCCACAAAACCTTTACACCTCAGACCCTAGCTATCTATACAGAACCTTGGAAGGCACTAAAGAATCTCCTTGGTTGGCATACTTATTGATTACAAGAGGAAGTACCCTGATACGAAATTCCAATTGTTGTATACGAGTTTGCACTCAAGCATACTAAAATTCATATATAAGTCACAGAGCTCTACTCAGATAGTCGCACTATGGACATCAATATCCGGAGTCAAAATTAATCACATGGATAGATCAAGAAGATGGATATAGAGGAAAAACATAGATGGTTTTGATGTTTACTAAGTGAATGGTGTTTCCCATATCTATTTGAAGGCCTCCGCCAAAATAAACCTATCCTAATGGACTGAGATACTAGTCTGACTAATATCAACACGACTGGTATATACAAGGGAACCAGTGGTCGATAATCCTAACTCTAGGTCAACATAACTGGCATATACAAGGGTACCAGTGGCCAACTTTATTGAATTTATTCTGGTTGGTCTAATGGTCTGGTCTCAATTTTTTTTATTTTATTTTTTGGTTTCTCAATACTCTAATTCACCCTAGCATTGGTAACAACTTGATTCGTGATCCCCACTTATTCACTTAGAGAAACATAGTTTAAAAACAAAATAAAATAAAAACAAAAGTGAAAAGGACTCAACGAGATATGGTGAAACTATCATGTTATTTCTATTATTATTTTTTCTTAATAATAATTTTTATTAATAACCAAAAATCAGAGATACAAAGAATTTTCAGAAACAACTAAAGCAGAAATAGTTTACATGATGTGCTAATATGGGCTAACAGAATCTATAGTATGATGTCAATTCATTTTCTAAGTCCCCCAGGAAAGATGGTTTCTTGATGTATATTCTTTGTTCCCCACTATGAAGTCTTGCACCTTCTTTTGTCAGTCAATCTGCTGAAAAATTTAGCTCTCTGTAGCTGTGAATGAATTCCCATTCTCTAGCACTATGACAAATTCTCTCCCATCTGGATATTACAAACCAAGGGATTCTTGATTTTTTAAAAGTTGTTTCTGTGGCCATTGAGTCTGATCTGAATAGAAGACTTCTAAAACCATTTTGAATGGCCCATTCACCTGCACACAAGAAAGGTATAACCTCTGTATAGTAATTTGTTATGATGCCCAGACCCCCTGCACTGGCTATTAAGCAATCTCCTATATCATTTATAGAAATAAATCCATACCCTGATATTCCTGGATTCCTCCTTGATGCCCCATCACAACATAAAAGAATCTGGTTATTTAGTGGCAGTTTGAAGAATATTTTTTGGAATGTCAAAGATTTCACCCTTCTGCATTTCATTCCAAAGTGTTTTAGTATTTGAAGATCATAAGTTGTATTCCACATGTAATTCTTCATTCTCACTTCACACTCTGCTGTGAGTTTCAGTATTCTTGTCTTCATATTGTTTTCATTGAAAGTTTCTTCATCATACACACACATGTTCCTTTGGAACCACAATTCTCTGATAGTTATGAAAGCTGCCACTATCCATATTTGTTTCACTGCTGGACTTCTTTGCTTTGCAGAGTTGAGAACTTCTTCAAAATATTTAGGATTTTTAAAACAAAAAACTCCTCCAAGCCAATTCCATATGAGTTCACTATAATTGCAGTTTCAAAGAATATGTTCAAGAGAGTCTTCATCTTTTTTACAGAAATAACACCTAGATGCCAGTTGGAATTTTCTAGTTTTCATCTTCTCATCTGTAGGACAAATATCCCTTACTATTTTCCATATGTTGCTTGAAATACTTGGATGGATAGAACAATGCCATACCTGATTAGGCAATTTTAGTTTAGGATACCTTGTTCTAATACACTCCACAGTAGAAGTTACTGAGAAATCTCCAGTGTTTGTACCACTCCATATTCTTCTGTCAGCCCCCCTGTTCAAAACTGGTAATATATTAATTGAAATCATATTCAGAAGTTCATTAGGTATAACCCATTCTCCTTCTAGAATTAAGTTACCAACTTTCAAATTTGGGAATTGTTTCATAAAGCTATTTTCAGGGTATATCTCACTTAAAGGCTTCTCTTTTATCCAAGTATCTTTCCATACTGAAACTTTTTCACCATCACCTAAAATCCATCTTGTGTGCATTCTAACATCTTCTGAAATCCATTTCAAGCCTGGAAGAATTGATGATTTCTTACAATACTCTATCCATTCTCCATTTTTGTTTAGAAATTTTGCTTGAAAAAATTAGCCCATTCAGCTGAGCTATTCTGAATTTTCCACCATAATTTCATCAGAAGACCCTTATTCATAATTTCTAATCTCCTAAATCCAAGTCCTCCTTCATCAAATGGAGAACATACTTTATCCCATTTCAATGTAATTGATTTTCTTTTTGCTGGGTCACCAGTCCAAAGAAAGTTTCTTATAATCTGCTCACATTCTTTCAACACTCTTTGTGGCCACTTATAAACTGACATATAGTATATTGGAATGTTGTAAAGTACATGATTAACCAGAATTAATCTTTCTTGAAAGGATAGAAGTTCACCCATCCATCCTTCTAAACTCATCTGAATTTGCTCCACACAGTTCCAAATATGCTGAGATTTAATACATCCTGGTGTTAGCATAACACCTAAATATTTATCAGGGAATGAAGACAATGGAATGTTGCATTCTGTTTCTATTTGGTGCTTTCTTTGCTCACTTGTTCCTCTAACAAAACATTTGCTTTTTTCTAGACTAATGACTTTGCCTGAAGCATCTTGATACTTTTTAAGCATATATATGAGCTTGTTAACATTCCTCTTATCTCCATTGCAGAAAATAAAAATGTTATCTGCAAAAAAATATGTGAGGGGTGCACACCATTCCTTGAAACCATAGGATGTAATTGACTTTTCTGGATCATTCTTGTTAAAACTCTTCTCAACAACTCTTTTGCAATTACAAAAAGAAGAGGAGATAGTGGGTCTCCTTGTTTGAGACCCCTCCCTACTTGAAAGTAACCAACAGGACCACCATTCAACAATACATATATTCTTGTAGACTTTAACAAAGTATGTAGCCAATTTACTCCCTTTTCAGAAAAACCAAACTTTCTCATAACTTGAAATAAGAATGACCAACTGAGAGAATCATATGCTTGTGTTATATCAAGTTTCAGACCTAGATTACCACCACTTCTTTTAACATCAAGTTCATTCACCAATTCAGAAGCTAGTACAATTTGATCTTGTATATTTCTACCTTTAATGAAGGCCCCTTGTTGAGGAGATATGATCTTTTGAATAATACTGGCTAATCTTGGAGAAATGATCTTTGTTATGACCTTAAAATTTAAGTTCATTAGACCAATTGGTCTAAATTGTCCAGCCTTTTTAGCATTTTTCACTTTTGGCAGAAGAAGTAAGAAATTTGCATTGAACCCTTGTGGAATAAAACCTCCTCTCCAACAATATTGTATGGCTAATGTTAAATATTTGCCTATTACTTCCCAGGCATATCTGTAAAACCACCCTGCAAACCCATCAGGGCTAGGAGAACTATTAGGATCAAGATCAAAAATAGCTTGCTTCACTTCTGTATTTGATGGAGTTGCTTCTAACATCATATTTTCTTCATCAGATACTATATGTGGAATGTCTTGAAAAATATCTGGAATATCTTCTACTTCTTGGTATTTAAACTTCTCTTCAAAATGAGAAACTAATATTTCAGCAATTCTTTGTTGGTCTGCCACTATGTTTCCATTTTAGTCTTCCAACTCAACAATAGAGTTTTGAGTTTGTCTGATTTTCATATTTATGTGGAAGAATTTAGAATTTGAAGCTCCTTCTTTCAGCCACTTAATCCTGGATTTTTGCTGATTTATTGCTTTTTGTTGCTCTGTAAGAACCTCTTGTACCCCCTAGATGTGATTAATTTGTTTAGCAGTTCTTTATCTTCGGGCTTTTTATCTGACAAAAAAGATACTTGTAGCACCTTCTCTTCATCTTGCACAAATATTTTTAAGACATCTACAAATATATTCCAATTCCAAAATTGTATGTCTTTCTTTAATCTCTTTAACTTACTCATAAAAACAAAAATTGGATTACCTTTTAACACTGAGTTCCATGAGGTCTGAATTATATTTAAAAAGTCAGAATGAGTTTTCCATACCTTTAAAGCCCTGAATGGAATGTTTTTTGGTTTTGGTACTTCAACATTTGTTCCATATAGAACACCATGATCGGATATTCCTCTTGCACCAACTTTATATCTCCAGCTAGGATAATATTCTAGCCACTTATCATTGAAAAGAGCCAATCTAAGTTACAGACTATTCTCTTTTTTCCTGATCTGTTATTGCACCATGGAAACTCTATACCAGATTTTGGAGTTTGGATAAGACCACAATTATTCAAACAATCTGTAAATTCTTTCATAGAAATTCTCAGAGGATGAAGACCACCTTTTTTTTCTTCTATACTTGTAACAGTGTTGAAGTCTCCAATGGCAAGCCAAGGTTTATTTAAGGAATTTATTTTCTCCATTTCTTGCCAAAGTTTTATTCTCTTTATTGTGAGAGTGGCAGCATGAACACCAGTAATGACAACCTCACCAACTTCCACTGTTATTGCTTGTTTATTACTTGATATAATTTTTGGTGTAGATATTGATGAGCTCCATAGTATCCAAATATTCCCTTTATTGCTATCATATGAATTATGAATTATATTATAATGAATTCCTTAAAGCCTTAATTTTTTAATGAAATCAGAAGAAGCCCAAATCTTTGGTTTAGCTAAAATGATTAATGAAGGGCAAAAAGTTTTTACTATATTTATTAACTTGTCCTTGGCCTTAGTTCTCCCAATACCCTTTAAGTTCCAATATAACACTTTCATTTAGAAGAGGGTTGAGAAGAATAGGTACTTCTCTTACCTTGTATTTTGCTCACATTTGTAGTTAAACTTGCAGCTTGATTTCTTGTTATCACATTTGGATTTTTACCAAATTTAGTCTTCACTTGGCTAACTTCCTCCTCAATCCTTGAGCTAGAGGCTTCAAAAGAGTTATGAATTGCAGTATCAGTATGTTTTTCTTGGAAAATAATTTCACTCTCTTTGGAAGTATTAAGCTTCACCTCTGTAATTGTATTTTCATCCAGCACCTTTTGATTGAGAATTATCTTTCTGAATTAGAGTAAATCACATGAGTACCAATGGGAGGTTGAATGTTTACCACATTTTTTATAGGAGGAGCATTGGAAACCATTGTGATCCTCAGCCTGATTTTGTAATATATGAAATCTCCCAGATGAAGTTGCACCTTGAATAGGCGGAATTATAGCATCTACCATTTCATTATCACTTAGGAGAGGGTCCTCAATATGTTCAATAATATGTTTTGTATCTTTCTCACTGGAACTAAAACAAATATCAAAACCTTGAGTAGCTTGGACTGGTTTTTTCTTCCATTGCTTCTTTGGTTTTTCTGCCACAACTTCTTGTATATTTTCATTTCTTTTCATTCTGCATTCATCTGTTAAGTGGCTTATAATGGAACAATGGGTACAAAATTTTGGTTTCTTTAATATTTGTACAGCTTGTTAAAACTTTCCATACTTATGTTCTATAGCCACTTTGCTTGGAATGTACTTTGCAAAATCAACTTCTACTAACACACTGGCATAATAGCCTATTTCCTTTTGAGAGTGATTTCATCAACTTTGATAGCTCTCCCAAATTTGTTACCCATCTGTAATAGAATACTTTATTTCCAGTATTCTATACTTAAACCAGGAAAAGTCACCCATACATAAGCTCAAGATGTTTTCTAATTATCAGGATTAAAATTTGGCTCCCATGCTCTTAGTTTCAGAGTTTGTGATTCAACTAACCATAGCCCTTTCCAGATTAGATTTCTATCTTCTTCATTATCTAATTTAATTATGAAAAATCCTTTTCCCAAAGGTATGAACTGATGATAACCTTTTAAAGACCATTGTTGTTTGAGTGCCGTCGCTGCAACATTCATCTTCAGTTTCACAAAATCCAGTCTACCAATTAAACTAAATTTCCATTCGTTTAAACTTTCTTCTATAATCTCATCAGGAATAAACATAGAGGGAGAATCTTCAGTATTCATTGTATGAGAACTAAAATTAGATTTCAAATTATATGAATTAGTTCGAAAACCAGATCCACTTGAATTTCGATTTTCATACATAATCGAAGTAAGAAGTAATAAAACAAGTAAAAATAGTAACAACAATCATTAGAATTAGAGAAACACCTGATTTATGATGTTCTTCGGTCGATTTCCATGGAAATAATAAGAACTATTTTAAGTTTGTTAGAGTAGTATTACCATTTATCTGAATTAGGTTAACTATCATGTTATTTCTAACACCTGAGCTCTATGCTTTTATGAATATACTCTTTAGATATTTCCATCTAATCCGATTGGTTCCTCAAATCCTACAACCAAGATGCTTCCTTCCACTTAGATTGGTTAGTGACATCCTTAATAAGCATAAATTTCTAGGCTCTGGAGTTTATTAATGCAACTAAAAAGTTTCTCCCATACCCACAAACTTAAATCTAACATTGTCCTCAATGTTCTAAAGATGAAATTAAAAGCATGAACAATGAGAAATTGTTACCATTTGAAGTAAAAGAGATAAGGAAAGATATTACCGTGTCACATGAATATTGGGTTACCTCCCAAGAAGTACTAAGTTTAAAGTCTTCAGCCAGACTAAGAAAGGATTAGCCACCTTATAAAATCATAAAGTAATAGCCAAAATATTCGTGGGTCATAAAAACCAAATAAAGCTACCACAAAGAAAATGAATATGCAACCTGCCAAGAAAATAAATAAATAAAGCACACCCTTGGCTAGTTTCCTGTTTAAGACAACTACATCTAGTTGTGGTTCAGGTTCAGGATCTATGAAAGGGTCTAAATAAATTTCTTTGGGTTGCACTTCCTCATAGATAAGATCCAATTCAGGTATCAGAGTCTGGAAAAACTCAAGTAAAAACTTAGAAGCACATAATAATAACCTAAATAATTGCGGATCCTTAAAGTCAATCATATTTGACTCACACAATTGACCATGATGAAAGTGGTGGTCAATTTTAGGCAAATGTGTCGATTCTAATCTCCTAAAGTACTTAGGTTTAGTCTCAAAACTAAATAATTGACACATCTGAAACTTATACGTTCCCACAATTGGTTGAAAAATATTTGGTGGGAAAACAAAATCAATATGGGTATCATAGCCTGGGCAAACCACATCAACCAGATGATGAGTTTATAATAACTGAACTTCCTTATGGACATCACTAGGTTCATGAAAACGTGTATGAAGATAATCTTGTAAAATTGTTGAGGCACATATGTCAAGTCCCAAGTGAGGGCACAAGGAGAATGATAATCACCCCCAAATTTAGAGTTTTCGGTGTCTCTAGATAGACTAGCTACAATTTCCCTAATTTCTAGATCATCAGAATCCTGAAAATGGTCAATTTCTTCGTATAGATTATACTCAGGTGATGCATCTTCACTCATATTTAAAAGATCCACGAGTTCATCTTCTTTTTTTAAGACTAATGTTTCTAAATCTAAAACAATATTCTCATAATAAACTCGTTCCTCTAAACCATTATCAGCTTCGTAAAAAGGAAATTCTACATTGTCTAAAAAATATCTCTAGTCAAATCCTTGTCCTTTTGAATAGGTGAATAATTGTTAAAATTATTAGGATCTGACCCAGAAATAACATTATTTTCTTGAAGGTCAATATTTGAAATAACAAATTCCTGATTACTATGCCTACATATTTCAGATTCTTCATCGACACTATCCTTATCATAATCATCATAATAACTTGAAAATGGTTGAACCTCATCTAAAAAATTAGTGTTTACCAATTCTAACCTCGTCATCTTGATTATGCAAATAACTATTCTCATTTTCAAGTGTACTATTGGAAACACTATATTGGAAATTAAGACTATTTCGAGCAGTTCTGTTCTGGGCCTCTAACAAAAGATTCCAAGTCGACTCACATGACTTCCTAATTGAATCTAGGAAAGAAAGTTCACTCGTTGCATTGCTTTCGTCCATAACTAAGTTATTCATTTCTGCTAACTTACGTGTTGACTCAGTAACTTACGTGTTGACTCTAGTAGAGAGTTATTTTGATCGTACGACCGGTTGGCATGTGGATAGTAATTAGGCTCACCATGGTATGGACCATAACCTTAAAAAGTTTGATGTTCCCAACCACTATTCACACTATGGTCAAAGTAATGTCCATTTTGAAAATCAATCGGATATTCGTTGTATTGGCTATTGTAATACCAGTTTGACATTCTATTGCAGGGGTGTGAGTTGTCACACAAAATAAAACCCACTGACAGGGGATTCGTGGGTGGATAAAGTCTTACCTCCCGTTCCAGACGGGGGATGAATCGGTTGTAGTCGACTCGGGCCACTGATTCCTATATCAGTGTACGAACCCAAGGTGCAGAGACAATATCGTAATTGTCCTCCTTCTCTACAAACAGTTTATATTTAAAGTACCCTTCCGTAGGGTAAAAATAAAAATACTGTCCCAAAGTCCAAAAGTTCATAGTGTCCAAAAAGAAAAGAAAAGTTACAAAATAATAAACCCTAATACAATTTTCGAAAAACCATAAAAAAAAACTATTTTTTTTTTGTCTTTTCCTCGTTTCTTTTCGCTTTGTCTTTGACTCCAAGTCTTTAATTAATTACCAAAATATCTGGCTCAGCTTTCTTTTCGATCTGAGATCCAAAACCTGTAACCAAAAGATAAATACCCAAGAAAATGTAAAATAAAACAAAAGAATAAAACCTAAAAAAATAAATAAAATAAATCTAAAACTTAACCTAAAACCAAGTCCGCGTCGGCGGCGCCAAAAATTTATGTAGTATTTCGAGTGATAAATAAAGTTCGTTCAAATACTTGTAAAGATTTGATTTCAGATTTAATAATAGAAAATATATACAAAAGATGTCACAAGATCAAGAAGTACTGAGACTTTGGATTTCACCATTAATCACATTCAATTGGTTCATATATGATTCATAACAATTCTAGATCTTTTTGTTGACTCTTTTCTTTGCCAAAAGTAGATTTTGTAAAATATTAATTGTAAATCATAAGCATGACGCATCAAAAGCTCTAAGTCTAAGCATATGTCATCAGAAAAAATCACAACTAATTAATAAAAATCATAAAACAATTAAATCAATGCAAAAAGTCATGAAGAATCATTATAGTTACCAAGCAATTGTGAAACATGGCTTCCTCCGACGTCCCAGTATTGGGGTTTAGCTCCTCATATCAAAAACACGCTCAAAAATATAATGCATGGCTGAATAGGTGTTTTATTGAAGAAAAATCGAGTTTGTAACATATATAATTGTTACAGAACCCGCTGTTACAGAGCCGACAGTTACAGAGATTTATTAACAGAAATAATAGTTGGAAACTGTTACAAAATAATAGTTGGAAACTGATACAAATATATTGAATTTTGAAAGTATAGCCAACGGTTTCTTCCTCCTTCTTCCTCGTGCAGTAGCAAATATGATGATTCTCTGCACTTCTTCTTCTCGGCGCTGCAGCCTTCTATTCATCCCCCAAAACTCTCGACCCCTCTATAGTTCGAAAACAATCTATTTAAACACCACAAGATAATATCTTTGCGAATAAATCCTTCCATATCTTCTCCGTTTATTTCTTGCCAAGCACAGACTTTCCCCTTTTATTTCTCTTCTACGCATCTTCTGTTATCTTCCAAACTCTATCTAAGGACTAAAACAGATCAAGCAGAGAACATTGTCTCATTACTGCATGTAACTTCCAAGAATAAGTCAACCAAAATCCTGTAACTTTCCTCTTCCCCTGTTTTTCCGGGAATAAAAGAAATCTTCCTTTTTAATCGAAACCTTCCCTGTTTTGATGCACTGGATCATTCTCAACCAAATATGTAGAAAATTTATCGCCCAAATATCTCCCAGAAGCTCACGTTGTTCAACCAAAATCGAGAACTTTTATTTCCCTGTTTAATTCCAAACTCGACTAACTAGCCCAATTTTGTTAAATAAAATCGCTATACCAAGCCTGTTTACTCAATTAAAGTCCAGCCCAAATATTTCTGGCGATTAAATCTCATTAAGTACCTTCCAAATTCCGAACCCTAAACGCAGTTCGTTGAATATAAGTTTTCCCGCCTTTTTCTGAATTTCAAATGGGAGAAGATGACCTCCCCTAACCAGTTCCGGTCTGCCAATAGTAGTTCCCTGAATAGGATGCCCCATATCCTCTGATGGGGTGTATATAGAAGTTGGGCTACCCCTTAGTAAATGAGGTGCCCCTTATCCAAATCTTGGGTCCATTTAGCACTTTTCTCCGACGAGGGCAAATATCACTTTTCGAGCCAATTTTGCCGCATAAGCTTATTTCTCCAAAAACACCTACAAAGACACAAAAATCCATAATAAATACAAAATCGAGCACTAACAATGTATACAATTGAGATTATATCACACAAAAATGTCTTTATCAGTTGGTTTGGCGTGGAATGGCCATGGCCAAAACAATTGAGAAGGGCCACACTATTGTGGTTATGACCAAGTTGTGATGATCATGGTTGCCTATCACGGTTGAGTTTTAAAGCATAATTCCGCTCGGGAAAGAGTTTAAATACGAAGTGATATATAACATGTCCAAGGAATTGAGTCATGGAAGTTTCCAATTAAATGATGCCTTTAATATCATATTTACTCTAGAATAGTGTAGCAACTTATTCTGAATGTAGACGTAGTATGATTAAAGCATCCTGAGCAGTATAACATGTGTGTATACATGCACACACGAAACAATGAGGTTTCAGCTGAGTGAAGTCCTGAAATTTTACGAGCATATATAAATCTAGAGAACTACAAGATTAATGTAGCTATTGGATGGTTATTCAATATTGATTCTCTCGCAGAATACAAGTCATTGATGCAGATCCATAAATCTGATGTTGGGTCAGAGATACATATATTATCATTTTGTAGCTAAGCATGGATAATTTTACAACTTGTACCCTTCCTTGTCAAAGAAAACCACGATCAACAACAAAACAAATCATTGCGAAGTTAAAGGATACACCTTAACACTCATTTCTGAAAACAACTTTATCTTAATATTCTTGAAGTTATTACCACGAATAACTCATTTGAAACTAAGACAAATATATCCTACTAGATGTAACAATATTTATCTAGTTGCAAATCCATGTACTTACATAAGTAAGTAAACTAATCATGTGCAATCTAATCGGGAAAAAAATGCACATAGATACATCACTAGTACAAAAATGGGCTTAGGTGACAGTTGAAAACTGTCACCATAATATTTATATGACAGTTCCCAAAAATATTTGCACTGTCACCAAAGCCTCTGTTATAAAAGGTCTTTAAGAAACTGTTACAGATTCATGGATGTAAGGTAACAGTTCCTTTCAAAAACTGTCATTGTTGAAGACTTATGGTAACATTTTATTAGTAAAACTGTCATCAGAAAATCAAATTCCTGCACGAAGGTAACAGTTCAACATGAACCCGTCACCATTAACAAGTTATGGTAACATCTTTTATATAAAACTGTCATGGAAAACTTAATTTCTTGGACTAAGGTAACACTTTTTTCATGAACCTGTCGTCGTAGGTAAATATCTTGAGATAAAACTTCTACCGTAAAAACTTAAAATTTCATTATTAGACCCTCATTTGATGTGAGTTCATGTTAACCGGTAACATAATCAGTGAGATAAGTAATACCAAAGTAGCAAAAATTGTGGAAAGACATTTTAGTGCTTAAATTGATTAACTTGAAATTCCGAACTAAATCAGTTGAACACAAGTTAATTTATGATATAATTTACATAATTCATAGGAAAGAATTCTTAGTATCGACTAAAAGAAATTAACAATGAAAGTGGAAAGCATATCCATTTTTCGTAAAGTTGAACGAAATCTACTATATTTATGTTTTAAACCCAAATCTTGACCCACACACTTGCAGCTTCATGTTATCTTGAACCGAAATCTGGACCAGCACAATCATGTTACCGACTCTTGTGGTTTATTATCCATGATCTCTTCTTTATAGCACTTATATTTCCTCTGCAAAATGAATACAAACTACTTACCCATAATTACATTTCTAAAGCAACCACACACAAGATCATTTATTGAAAGAACCACGAATAGCTAACATTAAACAGTGCTAGAAGGAAAAGTTAGCAGTAAACTAGAAAATTAAAAACTTCAAATTGCTAACGTTTCCTCAGACTCCTAACCATACATTCTAGCTGAATCACCTATCTCTTTAAAACTATGAGAATTGACATTTTTAATACTTGATATCCCAGAATATAAACGAAACCCACAGTTCTGACTACATTACTATTTCAGAGACATACACATTCTTGGGGAACTGATAGATGTAAAGCTCACAGTACAAAATTCTGAATAACCCATTTATGATTCCAGTTTTGTAGTTAATGGCCTTGAAATTTATATCAACCTATACATTTCCAGTTTCGTAGTATTTCGAGATGCATAACTTAGTAAACATATATCATATATATATATATAACAATGGAATCCTCATACTGAATTCCTAAGTCAAAAATTACCATTGGGTTAGATACATGTTGTCTAGTGATTTTCAAGCTGATATTAAACAAGTAAAAACAAAATGTAATACCAAAAAAGTTAAAATGCCACAAACCTTAAGTGAATTTTGCACTATGTTAATCACTTTCATACACCGATGAACTGTTAAAAGTCTCCCTGTCAGTAACATAACACGCTGCCAACCTAAATTGAGTTTCATATTAACAAACCATAATGTGAAGAAACATCTCGTAGGCTTATCAAGAAGTAACAATCAGAATCTATAAAGAATGGAAGCTTCCCGTGACCCGTTCTGAAAGTGCATCAATGAACTCAAGCCTTATATATAATTGTTCAAGATTTTGGGAAACAACTTCTTTGTCCAGCAACTCATCAGGTTCATATTGCTCTTTTATGTTGCAGTCTCAAACCCCATATCTCTCTTCAAGACAAAAATAGTTTCAATAACCATCATCCTTTAATCGTAGTTGTAAAGGAATACAAACACAATAGTAGTAGCAATAACCAACCGAGTAATTAAGATCCAAAAAAAAAAAACAATTGATCATACTAAAAGATAATTCTAAGTTAATAGTGAACCTCCAGTGCAGTTAGGCGAGCTTGCAAGTTTGAATTTCAAAATCTCCTCCACTATGATTTGACTTTGCTGCTCATTTGTACAGTGCTCCAGAACTTGCTATCCGAAATAAGAGGCGTGAAGTACTTTTATGAGGACAGAAGAAATAAGCTTGTAAACAAAAGTTATGAAAGACTTCGCAGTTATTTTTCAAAAGTGAAACAAAAATAGGAACAACGCCCAAAAGAGTTTTGTTTTTACCTGAATAACATGGCAACCGTAAGGATATGTAAATGGTGATGCACCTTGATTACGAACTGCAGAAATTACGAATCTAATTTTCCTCTGGTGGAACACAGTGGATACATTTTTGTATCACATGACTCACATTCTGATCACCCCACACATCTCAAATATTTAGCAATGTTATTTGGAGTGGAGATGGTGATTGACATAATTCATGGCCGGACAACTAAACAAAAGCGGAACAAGCCAAGAAAATTTTCACGGAACTATGAGGCATCAAATACAAAGACCAACCCGGTACATGATAAGATTCAATTCCTACAGTACCAAACGAAAAAAAATCAACATTGATCTTTCTATCCAAAACTAGGGCTTCATACAAAATAAAAACAGATCGATTCTAAACAGAAAAAGTAACATAAACCCAAATCATAAATTAGTGATTTCACCAAAAAAAAAAATAATTTAACACTTATACATTGAAGAACATATCACATGATTTAAAATGTTTACCACCA
Organism: Papaver bracteatum; assembly: GCA_023529315.1. Classification (NCBI taxonomy): domain Eukaryota; kingdom Viridiplantae; phylum Streptophyta; class Magnoliopsida; order Ranunculales; family Papaveraceae; genus Papaver; species Papaver bracteatum. The sequence continues at coordinate 1,265,951 of JAJJWX010003811.1, read as the reverse complement.
ATATCAATAACCCAATCGAGCAACTCAATACAAGAATATTTTTTTTAGAGGAGAATCGAGAGATATAGAGATATAGAGATGGATAAGCAACTCAATTCATGTGGTTATCCAATGAAGATAGAAGGGAGCTTGACTTCTGCACACAATATCAAAGTGGAAAATTTTCATAATAAGAGAGATAGATATGAGTGTTCATGAGATGGAGATTAAAGAAAGAGATGGAATCCTAGATTTAGGTAACGAAGGAGATCCCCGATTTGCTAAGAAAAAATCGTGGGAAGATAGGGACGAGATCTGCATAAAGAGGGGTATGGATCGTTGAGAGAGAGATGGTGATGGTAATGAGAAATTGAGTTTCAGTTCTTTCGATCTATCTATCTATGGGGTTTTCACACAAATGAGAGGCGAAGGGGACGAGAGATACCCAGTAACTAAACACACCCACTACTATACAGACCCGCTAATGCTAGCAGATAATTAGGGGGGCAAACTAACAACATCGTGGGTTTGAGAATGCTTTACGGGGGAGATATGAATAGTAGCAGTTCTTAAAAGAACTGTTATCTATATGTTTATACTTCGATAACATTTTCTATATGGAACAGCTACAATAGCTTAAGAATAATAACAGTTTTAAACTGTTATTATACATCATTGTATAGTTTCAGTTTTCTTCTAAAATTGTAATCATATATTTATTCCGTAACAGTTAAAAAAAACTGCCACTATTGATCAACACTATTGGTATCAGTTTTTGTAAGAAACTGTCACCTATGTCTATGAGCTTCTTCTTTTGTAACAGTTCAATTGTGAACTGTCATGGTTTTTAATATTGAACTGTCACCAAAGCCCATATACTAAGAATAAAAATAAAATCAATCTCAAATATTTCTCTCTTAGAAAGTTAGCAAATTGCAATGATAACTTTAATATGTTTTCTTCAACTTTCTAAAATTACATACATGACATTGTACGAACACGGCTAGGATAAACCCACCAAGCATTGGGATGTCAAGTTCGGTTGTCATGTTTAGTTGCAAAATTCACCGCTTGAATTACTTGCTTGATACCCCGAGTTCTGGACCAGGGCCAAACACATATGATGATCCAAACTCAAAGTGTTACGAGTCGGAATACGAGACTTAAGCCTATCTTTATCCATAATTAACTTTTAAAATCAAACATAATTGAAAATTTATATACGTGAATTTAAGCATACAAATTTACTAATCATCCTTTAACACATGAATTGCAGTTTTGATATGATCTCGTGTTTTTAAGGACTAACTAGCAATTTTTTCGACCAAAAAGATTGGATTTTTTTTTAAAGAAGACCAACAAACAATACCCAGGCCAGGCCCACAAAATCTAATTAATGATGGACAACACATTATAATAGGATCAAAAAAAAGGTTTTTGTAGGGTTGAGCATTTCAATGCAACCCGCGAGCCCGGACCAATCTACCTCCACTTTGACGAGTAAACACCCATCCTATTAGGGGTGTGCAACGGACGGACGGTTGCGGATTAGGGGTCATCCGCAACCAAACAGTCAAAGTTGCGATTTGGAAATTGAACCGTGACCGGCCCAATCACCCGCGGATTTCACATCCGTGGATCTGCAGGTAATACGGACCGGAGGCGGTTTAACCACGGATTTAGTCAGAAGAAAAAAAAAGTAAACAAACAAAACCGGTGAGGGAATTTTTGGACATTCTATGCTAGGCATTTCATCAAACAACTTGCGTGCATAATAATGAAAAACAAAGTAAATGATTTGGAGTAGAAGTATTCAGGGACTAATAAGCCGAAAGGAGAATTCCATAATGTAGATATGAACACCATTCAAAAAAATCAAAAGATATTTGGCCTGAAACTAACATGAAATTGAGCGAAGGGAAACTTCAGTTCGTTTCATTTCAAAGCAAACTCCGTTAGGTTAAATAGCAGAATGCATGGCATCGGCTGGAGGCTCATAAGTTTTGTTTTGCCGGGCCTTATTTTACTAGGCTTTAACTTTTTTTGTTATAACCTACGGTGCGGGTGAATCCGCGGATTTACAAAACCAACCGCAACCAAACCGCTAAACCTTGCGGATTTGAAAACTCACTCGTGTCCGGCCCATAGACTCTTGCGGATTGGTTTTCACCCGCAATTTTGCGGACGGTTGCGGATGAAATCCGCGATTCCGGATTTTATGTACACCTCTACATCCTATGATGGATAGATTGGACGCGGATGCATTGCTAAGAATCCAACAAAAATTGGATTGGTTACAGGTGCAACTGTAAAAATTTAGGATAAAATGGAAAATTATGGAAAACATTGATGTCTAGTTTTTGTAATTTGTAGGTATTTTATAAGTTTTAATGTTTTTTTCTAACCGAGATTGTGTCAGTCTATTCCAAGCAGTAGATTAGGGCTGTCAATGGGTACCCGTTACCCGGAACCGGACCCGCTAGATCGGTTCCGGTTCTGGGTCCTAAAGTTGGACCCATTAGCAACTTAGGACCCGACGGGTAATTACCCGATTGGACCCGAATGTTAACGGGTCCAAACGAGTAATACCCGTCGGGTACCCGTTTATTTAACCTTTTGATCATTTTTTTAGCAAAATTATAGGTATTTTGCTAGTTTCGGCTTTGATTTTTTTTATTTTTGATTTTTTTTCTTACACTTAATCTTTATTTAGTACATTAATAAAGAAATAATAATAAATTTTTATAAAAATAATTTATATTCAAATTAAAAAGAAAAAGAAATTAAGATTTTAATAGTTTTTTTAATACCCAACGGGTACCCGGACCCGACGGGTATCCGGGGCTTTAAACGGGTCCGGTTCTGGGCCAACACATTATGGAACCGGACCCGGAACCGTTAGGACCCGGAATCGATGCTGATATGCCGGGTCCGGTTCTGGGCCATGTACTACCCGGGAGGACCCGGACCCATTGACGGCCCTACAGTAGATGTCAGCCAAGTACTATAACATTTTTAGGGTTATTTTGGATTTATCAGAGGCCTCCGTGTGGTTGAAGACTTTAATTTTGGTCCATGAAAAGGGATTGCCTTAATGTTTTCATAATTAAATGGGATAATTTGCGTTACCTCCCCTGTAAAGATTGGTAATTTTTATTATCTTCCCTATAAAAATAAAATTATCAAAACCTTTTCTCGTCAATAATTCCGTTATTCCAAGTTAGCTGACTCACCACTAACTTACACGTGGTTTTTTATAGGGGAGGTAATGCAAATTACCAATATTTTTAGGGGAGGTAATGCAAATTACTAATTTTACAGGGGAGGTAACGCAAATTACCCCAAAAAATAAAAACCACGTATAAGTTAGTGTTGAGTCAGATAACTTGGGATAGACGGAACTATGACGAGGGAGGTTCTGCTAATTTTATTTTTATGGGGGAGGTAATGTAAATTATCAATCTTTACGGGGGAGGCAACGTAAATTACCCTAATTAAATTTTAGCGTTTCTATATTGCAATAGCATAATACTTTTTAAATTCCAATGATGTAAATCGTAAAACTAAGTTAGCTTTTTGTTTACTTATTTTCTTATTTTAGAGATGCATCCGCGTTCAGTCTGTCACCTGTCCAGTCACGGATGCATAACTTGTGGATGATGAACTGGACACAGATAGAAATCTAGCATTCACCATATAGTTGGACCGGACACGAATAACACCAAATCTACAAATTTCACCCCCTGCTCGCACTATGTTTCTACTTAATTGAAATAGGAACCCACATGGACAGCTGAAACAACGAAGGTCGTGCTTGAGGCGACAACTTCAATGGGGCCACCAATTTTATTTTATTTTTTACTTTTAATACTATTTTTTTTCATTTAATAAAATTTACGATTTTTTCTCCCCTTTAACAGGCTCCACTTGTGAAAGTAAGTTGATAAAACCGAAAGGGAAGTGGAAACTCTTCTAGATAAAACCAAAAGGAAAAGAAGAAACTCTTTCGGGGTTCATAGTTACTGTATTTGCAGCAGCAAGATTATCCACTAAATTTCTAGCATGATTAATATACTCACGCATAGTTTTTGACCCTTTTTGAAGAGATCGCAGCTCACAGTGAAGATGGTGAATCTGAGCATCGGATTTGGAGGCATATTAAGCTTCGAGAGAGTCCTAAATTGCTTTGGAAGTTGTGAGACGATGAACATGACGAAAAACAGCAGGTGTAAGAGAAGAAAATAACCAACTTACCATGTTTTTATCCTGTTTTGTCCAAGAAAGAAACTCCGGTGTAGGGGCTGTATCAGCAACATGAGGTGCTGGACAGGGTTTTGCACCAGTAATATAACCATCGAGATCGTAACCTTGAAGATACGGCAAAAATTGCGCATGCCACAAAGAATAATTGGTTTCATCCAATTTGACAGTGATGATATGGTGAGGTTGAGAAAACTGAAGAGAAGACATCATAGAAGATTGTGTAGAAGCTATAGTTGAATTGATCACATCACTGATAGTTGAGAATTCGGTAGACATGGTTTTTGAGAATCTAAAAACCTAGCTAATACCAAGTTAGAACTACTTAGGGTTTAGGTTTAGATTAACTTTAGAAAAGAAGAAGAAGAAGATAAACGAAGACTGTGTATTAATGATGTTTTGTACATACCAAAAACCGTAAACATAATAGTATATATATATATATATATACAGGCTTGGCTTAAACTATAAGCTAAAGTATTTCCTAAGTACGGTTTCCTAACTTACAAGAATTCCAAAATAAAACAACTCTTAAAAGAGTAACTTAGTTCACGTTATACTTTGACGTGATGTTGTGTTAACATTCATAAATCCAAGTATGTACTCCCTCTGTTCCTTTTTAATAGGCTAGTTTCTATAAATAAATGTTTCAAAAAATAGGCTGGTTTCCTAATTGGGAAAGTCAAATGTTACTTTAATTTTCTGGGACCACTTTTCTCTTAACTTTTTTTGATGACAAGTGTCATGTGGACCATTTCACTTTACTTCTTTTGCTGATAAGTGTCATGGGGATCATTTCACTTCACTTCTTATATTGACAAGTGTCATGAGGACGACTTTCAATGATTAGTTCTCTTAATTTCCTTAATTTTCTCTAAAAACAAAACCATCCTATTAAAAAGGAACGGAGGGAGTATGATTTATTCTCTTAATTGATTATTGATTCAATTGTTTCCTATAACCATATTTCTTTTAAGTTTTCTTTGTTATTTCAGTAAACCCTAACCTCCCCAAACTGATCAGTGATCCCACGAACTTTGGAGTTTTTGACTGTTTGTAAAGCATAAAAATTGATCATTCATCCCTTTAGAAAATCACTTTTAAGTTTTGTGAAGTTTTGCGCTAATTAAAGAAGATTGTAAAGATAATTATCAAAATAGAAGTAGCAATTCTGTAATTGATGACTCAATTCTGTAATTGGTATCATATATACTAGTTAGAATGTATATGTATTTTAATCTTGATACATACCGAAAAAATAGATTTCAACAAGGGATTGCTGAAACTAAACTTATTTCTGCTAAAATGGGCATTCAACCCTTTTTTTCAAGAAAAGCGTTTCATCTATAAAAAAATATATATTTGGCGAAAGTGCAAGTAATGAGGTACGTCTACCACCAAATGAATCTTTTAGAGGTAACTATTTCATGTACTAGGTTTAAACAATTTGAAATCTACGAAGAGAACTTTGGATTCTTATTTGATATGGGTAAGATATACTTTATTGATGATGAAAGATTAAAAGAATCATGTATGAAGCTTGAAGGTTATCTACAGCATGACTCATCAAAAGATATCGATGAAATTGATTTGTTTTTGGAATTGAAAGTGCTGACATGTATCGTTCCACATTATATGAAGAAACCCAAATATGTGATGAATATTTTAAAAAAATTGGATGGTCATGCTTCTTATCCAAATGCGTGGGTAGCTTACAGGATCTTGTTAACTATACCATACCGTTGCGTCTGCAGAAAGAGCATTTTCGAAGTTAAAGTTGATCAAAAATTACCTTTGACATGTCACACGAAAGATTAAATTGGTTATATATATTGTCTATTGAACAATTAATTGCTGAAAACTTAAATTCTACGTCGATTATTAATGAGTTTGCTACTAAGAATGTACAAGGAGAATCGACTTTTTGTCTGGCATAATTGAATTTTTGCAGTGAACAATATTAGTGCATTTTTTTTTGTTATGTTTGTTTTTATTAGCAAGGGGCCAAAAAAAAATAAAAAAATTATTGCTTTAGGCCACGAAAGGACCGGCCCTGCACATTGATGATCCACTAATATTGGCAGTTGGTTTTAGAACGGTTCTTAAGACACGTTCCTTCGTGGCAAAAGAATTTATCCGAACCATTCGCACCAGACCTTCTTCAGGACCTAGTTCCTGTCAATACCACCAAGGGTCGCCTTCTGGTTTACTCACCATACCTAGGGATTCAATGTCAAAGACACGCTAAATTTCTTTATCATTCATGTACAAATTCTTCGTGTGAAATGTATCCTAGTGTATATTCGGTATTTTGATTCCTAAAATGCCAACCCATATTAGATCCTACTTTACTTTAATCAACAGTATTCTTTCATACATCGATTTTATTTATGAAATGCACAAACAAAACGTTAACTCTAGAATTGAAACACACCCTTCGCAACATTTCATGGACTCCCTCATTTTTTCTCACCACTTTTCCCCAAGTCAACTGCCCTTACCTTACCCTTGTAACGCCCTATCACCATTATATATAACCTTTGCCCAAGTCTTTACAACTCAGAACTCCCAAGACTCTCCTTCTAATAAAACATCTTGTATAGTCATAATAATAAGATCAGCATCGATCTTAATCATCTTCCTCCTAATCCAAATCCTCCTCATCTTTCTCTTAATACTACTTTTCTATCATGGCAATGAACAAGAACACATTCTTTACTGTTGCCATAATCATGGCTATCACAATAGCTTTGACAATCGGAACTGTCCATCTAGGTGGACAGAAACAATTAGTAGGGGATCAACAAGGAGAAGGAGCAAGCGGTGCATCAGAAAAATATTCTTTATCAAGTGGGGACGAAGAAACTGAATCTGTATCATCAACTAGTATCCCGAAAGCCAGGCACGTAAGTCGTTTCCTCAAGGAAGAAGTGAAGCCTCCAAATCCAAGAGCAGCATCACACTGTAACAAGAATGAGTATGTTTGTTTAGCCGAAGGAAGTCCTGGATCGACTTGTTGTAATAACAAGTGTGTCGACTTAATATCCGACGCTGACAATTGTGGCGCGTGTAAGACCAAATGCAAATTCTATACTGAGACATGTTGCGATGGAAAGTGTGTGAATCTATCCTATGACAAGAGGCATTGTGGGAGGTGTAACAACAAGTGCATGACTGGTGGTTTCTGTTTATATGGTAACTGTGACTACGCTTAAGCCATTGGAAACTTACAGGCAGGCCGGTCATGCTGATGAGTTAGCTTCAATATATAATCATTCATGCATTTTCAAACCAATAACAGTCATATAGTTATGATTGATCATATATATACACTATAGTTGATTACGCAGTCTGCTAAATTGAATTAAGTTTATATGCTGGTGAGTGAAACATTCTATTTAAGTACTAAGTATTAAAGTTTCTGATACTACTACACTTCATTGCTAAAATGCAATATTGAAGGTTAAGTTCTGTTCAACCCAAATAAATAACTAAGCAACTACTTGATTTTAATTAATTACTAGTACAATTTATTTATTTTTTAGCGGTGACATTTTTTATAATTTTATTTATGATCTCTCGAAGACTATAAAACGCCGGCCACCTTCAGCTTAATGACGGCATCCGAAATTGCAAGCACAACAAAACAATGTTGCGATCTTCATGAAGATTAATCAAGAGGAGATCATAAATGTGTCTGGTTGTAATATTTTTTCCATTAAACTTTGTTAATATAAATCACGAAACTAAGTATATTTCTACCATTTTTTCAAAAATAATTTTGAAGAAAGAATACATGAGATGTTTTACGAGGATATTAGTCAATGTTCAAAAGAGATTACTGTGATTACATCTCGACTACTCCAATAATACGTGGTACTGGTACAGTTCGTTCTTCTAATTTCCAATGGAAAAAACAAATCTTCGTTTTTTTTTTTTTTTTAATTAAACAATATTTAACATCTTTTCGTTTCTACTAATTATACGTATAAGTATATATGCTGGCGTAATACTGATATATTTCATTTTTAGATTGAACATAGCAGGGATTAGCAGTTTAACAAGTTAATGCCAGCTTTTGTCCATTGTTTCAGTTGTAGAATTTTGAAGTTGGCGAAAGGTAACTGTAAAGCAACAAATTCTATTAACGTGCATATATTTACAGTTTGCGGTTGATACGAGTCGATTAATTACGAGTCCAACTATGTGCTCTATCTCTCTCCCGTATCTCCTTTTTCTTCTTCCAATCCGTTTCTTTATCTTCCATGAAGATCATAATATTTGATCACAACAGAAATTAATAAGAAATAATATATGAGAGTCCATATTTAGGAGATATGCACTTTAAGGTGTAAGTTATATTAGGAATAAAATATCTTGAGAGCCAAGTCTTGTGATTGTATAAATAGCTAGAGAATTAATGAGAAAAATACACCAAAATTATTATCAATGTAGTCTTTTACGTTTCCGCGTTTATGCTCTCCTCTCTCTTGCTCGATCCTTAACATGGTATCAGAGCAAGGTGAGAGGGAGAGAGGAGAGGAAGAGAAGGAAGACAAGTTAAATCTTATTTCTTAAAGAAGAAGAAGACTAAAAAAAAAAAAAAAGAGTTGCGCAATATCTTGATGGTTATTGTTACAAGTTTGAAGCCGAGAAGCCAGGTGCACAACGAGATGTTTGATGTCGTTTGAACTCATGATGAAGATCGAGTTTAGGGCTTGTTATTGATGCTAAAAAAAAAAAAAAAAAAAAACGGATGGCCTGGCGTAGCTGCGTAGGGTGTTACTGTTGTAACCCTAATCTTATATCCATGACTTCTGTCGCGCCATGTTCGTGACTTGTTGGTTCGCAAGGCCAAGGTTTGGTCACTGTTAGACGATGAAGCTGTTATTAAAACAAGTGATGCAGTGAGGATGGATGTCGTAGTTACTGTTCGTGACTTGTTTCTTTTTGGAGGCCAAGGTTCGCAAGTTACTACAGGGTCTAATGAGAAGAACCTGCAGCCCAGATGGTTTGGGTTTGAGGTCGAGTCCGTATAATTTGGTCCAAGTTAGAACCCTAAAAAGAAAAAGAAAAAAAGAAAGAAAAAACACGATCATGATGCTGCTGCGATGAACAGATAGACGATGTGGTGATTTGAATATAAAAGAAGAACAAGACAAGAAGATGATCTTATTTCTGTACATTCAAGAGATTGAGATGCCTCCGATTGGATCAGTGACAAATGAGAAAGGTTTGCTGCTGCTATTCAAATTGAAATGAAGAGGAGGAGAAAGAATCCGTTAGGGTGCTGTCATCGGTATTCCGAGAAGAAGAAGCGAAAAAAAAAATAATAAAAAATTGTTGTTGCTGTTAACTGAAATTGCTGCTGCTTCAAAACAAAACAGAGAAGAATCGCTTTTGGTGGCTAGGGTTTAGAAGATGGCAAGATGATGTTTGTTGTTGAGGGTTTCTCGACAGTACTAATGAGTGATTAGATGGACTTGGTAAAGTCTGTCCGCATGAAAACGAAAGATTTTAGGGTATCGAAGAAACAGTTGCTGTGCAATTCTATGCAGACCAGTGGATGGATTTGTTTTTCGTACATAAGAGGTGGAGATTCTTCCGTTGAAATTTGTCCTTAAACTATAATTGGGACCGCGATGTCCAAAAACTCCATTGGGACCGAAATGTCCTTAAACTATGAAGGGGACCGTAATGTCCTTAAACTTCCGAAGGGGACCAAAATGTCCTTAAACTATGAAGGGGACGGTAATGTCCTTAAACTTTCGAAGGGGACCGAGATGTCTTAAAACTACGAAGGGGACCGAGATGTCCTAAAACTACGAACATGGGACTGAGATGTCCTAAAACTACGAACATGGGACCGAGATGTCCTAAAACTACGAAGATGGGACCGAAATGTCCTTAAACTATGCTGGAACCTGTATGTTCTAAAACTACTATTGGGACCGAAACGTCCTTAAACTACGAAGGGGACCGAAAGGTCCTTAAACTACAATTGGAAGATATTTTCGCCAAAGCGATAGGGAAAGCTTAGTTTAATTTTTCTTTGTCCAAGATGGGAATTCGTGTTCTACATGCTCCATCTTGAGGGAGGGTAATAGGAAATAATATATGAGAGTCCATATTTAGGAGATATGCACTTTAAGGTGTGAGTTATATTAGGAATAAAATATCTTGAGAGCCAAGTCTTGTGATTGTATAAATAGCTAGAGAATTAATGAGAAAGATACACCAAAATTATTATCAATGTAGTCTTTTACGTTTCCGCGTTTATGCTCTCCTCTCTCTTGCTCGATCCTTAACAAAATTCTCAAAAATTAAAAAGAAAAGGAAAACAACACAAAACTAGATTTTGATACTGATAAGTATTGGGTTAACTACTGCACTTATTTTATCAACTATAAGGTCACTCTGTTTTCTTCTTTTTTTGCTACGAAGGAAAATTCATTGATCAAGCCGAGTCATACATAATAGAGTTTAACAGGAAAGATGGAGCTACCCCTTCCCAACTATTACAAGTACCCTTTTTACGGGCATGCTTAGCTAATTTGTCCGCACATTTATTAGCCAATCTATTTATGTGCTTACAAGAATGAAACTCAAACTGTTTTAATAGATTACTAGTATCTTCAATAATGCCGCGCAGTTCCCATGGTGTGTCCGATTCCTCTCCTTGAATAGCTTGTGTGAGACTTTTGTAGTCGCTCTCTATCATGATCTTCCTAAGGCCTAATTTCAGACCCCATTTAACCCCTTCCAGAACAGCTAAAGACTCAAGGTAATTTGCATTCGATTCCCCCCTGAAACTGCTGCATTTTGATGCTATATGGGTACCTGCAGAATCACGAAATATTAGTCCATAGCCACCTATTTTAGTACTCACACAATAAGATGCATCCGTGTTTAATTTAATGAAATCGTTTCGAGGTGGTTTCCATTTTTGAATTGTCAAAATCTTTGCTGAAGTAGCGTGCTTCTCTTGAGTTGAAACACCATTGCTAAAGGAACCTATTTATGGAGTTAGTTAGCTGTTGTGGCGTTTGAGTTTTATTGTCAAATACTAGGCCGCATCTGTCCTTCCATAGGAACCAACAAATAGTAGCCATCTAGTTTTCATTCTTTTTCTAATTGAGGATTTGGTTTAGAGCCATTAAATTAAAAACCATTACGAGAATGAATGCAGGGCAACGGTCATGTATGTTCTAATACGAGAATGAATGCAGGGCAACGGTCACGTATATGTATGTGACTCTTTAATGATTAGTGCTTTCTAGGTTCTTCCTAAACGCTAATAATGAGGTAACTCTCTTGCTTCTTCTTTTCGTTGTCTTCGTTTCAATTAATATTATGGCAGCTTCTACTGATATTAATATGTCTTCAGTCTTCTCTTCTTGATTACTTAAGCTTAAGCATGTCTTGTTTCGTGATTACATGGGTAAAATGAAAACGCTTCTTTAAATCTTTGGAAAAAGGGAATCTAGAATCAGCCATCTACCACCAAAATGTGACGAAAGAATCCATTCATCGTTGTATTCACAAAAACATAAATTATTCATCTCACTCTTTTCAATGATTTATTTTTCGACATCATTAACATTGACAACCTTCATGATGGAAGACGCAGTATGTGATTTTTGAAATATAAAAATCTTATGGACCCAACAAAAATGGAACTCTTTGATGTGCATTTGGTTTAGAAAATTGGAGCTTAGATGCAAAAAACTGATCAATATCAGCAAGAAGAAAATAAGCTTCACAAGAACACAATGTTTTTTTAAATCCACCCAAAAATCTGCTTTCCCCTTAGCGAAAGTGGCTTTCCCCATAAAAATTATCTAGTTTTAGTAATCAATACTTTTCTTTATATAAAGGGGAATACTTATGCTGATGTGTCAGCACCAAATGCATGCTCAAGAATTCTAAATTATTATAGAGCCACGTCAGCGCACCATAAGATCCACATCTGCATACATATACATTGTCAATAGACACTTCTGTTGAACAAAAAGGTATGTGTTCTGGGAAGAAACCTGTTCAGGATTAACCAAAAGACACGATCGTTTGAAAGTTTATGTATATATTCTACTATTGTGTGGAGCAAGAGGAAACCAACAGTTCAAAGGGACAGAAAGAAAACCCATATATAGTAGTTTCTCTTAATATCTCATGATTGAAATCATTCGATTTAGGTTGGGGAAAAAATAATCTACATGCAAAAAAGACCGTTTGATTTATTGCGGGATCCGGTTAAATCTGATGGGAAACATCTTCGCTTAACTGTTGTCTGACAAAAGAGAATCAATCGTAAGAAGATCACAAAGAAAGGAGATACTGCATCTTCATGCATGCAAAGAAGCCAATCTTTGCGGAACATAATTCAGAGGACGTATCAAGATTGAACCAAAATAGAGAGATTCATTGATTGAGTGTTTAGATAACAAGAATACAATGTTTTTGATATTTTTGGATGATTACAAATGATACTACAAATGCCTATTTATAGGCTTACAAAGAGAAGAAGAGAACTATGCCTATGGAGGCTAACAACTATGCCTTTGGAGGCTAACAACTATGCTTATGGAGGCTAACAACTATGCCTTTGGAGGCTAACAACTATGCCTATGGAGGCTTACCTTATATTCTTTGTTTCTAGAATAATCTACATGTTTAGAACATGTTTAGAGGTAATTCTAACACTCCCCCTCAAGCTGGTGCATATATGTCGCTCATGCCTAGCTTGCCAACAAACTTCAGAAATATTTTACTTGGAACGCTTTAGTTAGAATATCAGATACCTGTTCTTCCGATCTAATTCTAGGTAACTCCACGATCCCATTATCCAACTTCTCTTTAATGAAGAACCTATCTATATCCACATGTTTTGTGCGATCATGATGAACTGGATTGTGTGCAATATCACACGCCGCTTTGTTATCGCAGTACAAACGAATTGGTTTCCTAGGAGGATACCCCAATTCAGTTAGCAGACGTTTTAACCACATAACTTCGCAGATACCTAGCGCCATACCTCGCCATTCAGCCTCTGAACTTGATCGTGAAACAACTCCTTGTTTTTTGCTTCTCCATGTAACAAGATTACCCCCAACGAAGGTAAAATATCCTGAAGTAGACCTCATATCATCACATGACCCACCATAGTCAGAATCAGTATATGCCTCCATACTTTTGAAGTCTTGACCTTTCTTAAACAAGATCCCTTTTCCTGGAGCATACTTCAGGTATCTTAGGATTCGCATTACCGCATTCATATGTGGTTCTCCAGGATTATGCATGAATTGACTAACAATACTCAATGCATATGCAAGATCGGGTCTTGTATGTGCCAAGTACATTAGTCTACCCACGAGCCTTTGGTATCTTCCTTTATCAACAGGTACTTGGTTGCCATCTGAACATAATTTCAAACCTGGCTCTCTTGGTGTATCTACAAAGTTGACATGCTTTGTCATACCTGTTTCCTCCAACAAATCAAGGGCATATTTTCTTTGTGACAAGAATATTCCTTCAGTTGATCGAGATACTTCAATTCCAAGGAAGTATTTTAAAGAAGCAAGATCCTTCATCTGAAATTCACTTGATAGATAATTTTGGAGAGCCTTTCTTTCTTCTGGATCATCTCCTGTAACTATCATGTCATCTACATATATGATTAAAGATGTAATCTTACCTCGATTTCTTTTTAAGAATAAAGTATGATCTGAATTTGCCTGGTGATAACCAAATGCTCTCATAGACTTGGTAAATCTTCCAAACCACGCTCTCGGAGATTGTTTCAGACCATACAATTACTTGTTTAACCTACAAACTTTTCCGTTATGCAACTCTGACTCCATCATTCCTGGTGGAAGCTGCATATACACTTCTTCGGACAAATCTCCATGTAAAAAGGCGTTCTTGACATCAAACTGTTGCAATGGCCAACCCAAATTTGCAGCAAGAGACAACAAGACTCGCACCGTATTCATTTTAGCTACAAGTGCGAATGTCTCATTATAATCTACACCATAAGTCTGGCTATACCCTTTAGCAACCAATCTTGCCTTAAAGCATTCAATTTCACCATTTGCCTTGTATTTGACTGTAAAAACCCAGCGACATCCCACGACTTTCTTTCCTTCTGGAAATTCAACCATGTCCCAAGTATTATTTTCTTGTAAGGATTTCATCTCATCGATCATAGCTTCCCTCCATTTCGGATCAGATAATGCTTCATGCACGCTGTTAGGAATAACTACAGTAGATAATTGATTCACAAATGACTTATTTGATTCTGTCAGACGGTGATTAGAGACATAATTACTCATGGGATATTTAGCTTTTGATGAAATATCATGTTCATACATAGTTTTAGGGATACCTCTATTCCGACGTTCTGGCAATTGTTTCTTTGCAGGTTCAAGAACATCTTCAGCGAAAGGTTGGATTGGGGTTGGTGATGTATCATTATCTTCTTCAATTTCATCTGCATTATCTTCTGATCCATCTGCATTATCTTCTTCAACTTCATTTATAGCTTCAATTTCACCATCTGTGTTAATTTCTTCCCCACTAACTTTCTGTTCTTTTGGAATATGAAGAACAACATCTTCTTCGATTATGTCTTCTTCATAGTCAAGAGTCTGAATTTCTTTTTCATACTCCCCCTGAAGTTCAGACTTCGAGTAATACATCACGTGTTCGTGAAACTTAACATCCAATGTGATGTACATTCGTTTAGTTAGAGGATGGTATCACCTATACCCTTTCTGACTTGCAGCATATCCCACGAAGACACATTTTAAAGCTCGGGGAGATAACTTACTCCGTTGGTTCTTGTGTAAGTGCACAAATGCTACACAACCAAATATGCGTGGTGGCAAGTTTGGAACTGTTGGTGAAACTGTTGCCTCAGTGAGAGCTTGAAATGGTGTCTGAAAAATGATAGTGCTGGAAGGTGTGCGGTTGATCACATATGCTGCATAGGTAAGAGCTTCACCCCAATAAGTTAACGGCATATGAGCCGATATTAATGAAGCACGCACAACTTCAAGCAAGTGACGGTTTTTTCTTTCAGCTACCCCATTATGTTGAGGAGTATTAGGACAAGTTGTCTGATGAACAATACCACATTCTCTTAAATAATGTTGAAAATCAGTACTTAAATATTCGCCTCCGTTGTCACTTCAAGAACTTGAATCTTTTTATTGTACTGTGTGTTGACTAATTTGTGAAACCTCTGAAATAAATTATTCACTTCATCTTTTGATTTCATCAAGCAAACCCATGTCATCCTAGTGCAATCATCAATAAAGGTGACGAACCATCGTGCGCTTCCAAGAGTGTTAACTTTAGACGGCCCCCAAACATCAGAATGAATAATCATGAATGGAATAGGACTTTTATTTAAAATTGATAGAAACAAAGTACGATGGCTTTTAGCTAGTTCACATTCTTCACATTGAAAACTAGAAACATCAACCTTTGAAAATAGACTAGGAAATAGCCTTTTTAAGTAGCCAAAAGAAGCATGCCCTAACCGTCTATGCCATAACCAAATTTGCGATTTCTCCTTCTCCCCCTGAGTACCATTCACAGCTAAAGCATTAGATAATCTTTCTGAAATTTTTGACTCCAAATCTAGATAGTAGAGCTTTCCTCTTCTAACCCCAGATCCAATCGTTCGCCGTGTTCGGATGTCCTTAAACACACAAGAATTAGGCCAAAAAATAACAACACAATGTAAGACTTTAGTAATTTTGGAAACTGATAATAGATTATAACTTAGAGAGGGAACGACTAAAACCAAATCTAGACTCAATGTATCAGTAAGATTTAATGATTGTTCTCCAATTACTGGAGCCAAAGATCCATCTGTTGTGTATGGATGTTTTAAGAGGAGAAACCTGTCTGGAATCAAAAGTCATATGGTATGTGCAACCCGAATCAATTATCCATGAGTTATTAGGAACAACTTGCGAAACATTAAAAACCTTACCATTGGTTGTTTCCATAGCGGATGTTAGATTGCTAACCACATGTGCTGCTGCAACGGAGTTCTTTTTCTTGGGATCGCGCTTATCCCACCAATATGGATACCCGACAATCTCAAAGCAGTTGTCTTTGGTATGACCACGTTTATTACAATGAGTGCAGGTGGCGGACTTATCTTTAATGTTGTATTGACGACGGGTTGCCATTGCAGAAGTATCAACTTCAGTTCCTTTGTTCATTGTAGTATGTCGGACAGATTCACGTCGTACCAAAGCATAACAAGGTTCTAATTCAAGTATGGGATCCTTCCTTAGAATTTCCCCACGTATTTGTTCAAATTCACTATCTAAACCAACAAGAAAAATATGCACCCTCATACGTTGAACTGATTTTCAATATAGTTCAACATCTTTTTCATTTTCCATAATCACCTTATCACGGTGATCTAGCTCACTGAAGATTTCTACTAATTCCCCATAATAGACCGGGAGTGGTCTACCATTTTGCCTGGCAGAGAAAGCCCTTTGATTTAAGATATAAATTTGTAGTTCATCTGCTCCATCATAGAAAGCCTTAGAAACAGCATCCCAGATCTCACGAGCAGTAGGTAAACGAATATATCGTTTCATTATTTCTGGTGACATAGACATTAATAGCCATCTCTTGACCTTTTGATTTTCTGCGTACCATTTATCATACTTGTCATCATTTTTAGATGGAACTGGAGACGTATCGCGAATAAAGGAGATCTTCTCCTTCTCAAAGAATATGCATCTCAATGATTTGAGACCACAGATCATAATTTGATTCATCCAAAGTAATTCCTTCCTTGAACGATGACCCATCGGATTGAAAAATAATTGTGTCGGAAGGTTTTGTGGTTTTAGAATTTTCTGTATCTGAATCTCCCATGGTTCAATACTAGATACAAGGATCCTTAACCTTGCTCTGATACCATATCAAGATTGAACCAAAATAGAGAGATTCATTGATTGAGTGTTTAGATAACAAGAATACAATGTTTTTGATATTTTTGGATGATTACAAATGATACTACAAATGCCTATTTATAGGCTTACAAAGAGAAGAAGAGAACTATGCCTATGGAGGCTAACAACTATGCCTTTGGAGGCTAACAACTATGCTTATGGAGGCTAACAACTATGCCTTTGGAGGCTAACAACTATGCCTATGGAGGCTTACCTTATATTCTTTGTTTATAGAATAATCTACATGTTTAGAACATGTTTAGAGGTAATTCTAACAGGACGGTATTGCGAAACATAATTCAGAGTAAGGTGTGAGTCTTTTGGTTGATCACAATCTTTGATTCTTTATCGATCTTCTCCTCCAGATTCTTTGTGACTGCCTTATTTTTCACGACTATATTTTGAGTACAGATATCTACAAATAGGCGAAACAGATCGAAAAATGGCCAGAACAAAAATAAATGCTGGTGGCAGTCAAAAAAAATTCAAATTGATTTGTACAATTGAGAGTATAGGGAGAGATACTCCATATCCGTTATCCCTTCAACTAAATAAAATGCTCCATATCATCACACAATGTCATCCACGACATTAGTGTTGGGGGAGGCTTATGAAATCCGAGCCGCTATGCGCAATACGAAACCTACACGAGCAATGAAACACAATGCGGAAATACACGAACTATGACGATATAGAAGCAATCACACAACACCGGCAATTACGTGGAAAAACCCCTCCAAGGTGAAGGGTAAAAAACCACGGGCAAATCTTCCACTATAACAATAATGGGTTACACACAATTCTCCCAAATTTGGGGATAACAACAACCTCAAGGTGCCTATAGCACTTGGATATCAATTTGCCTAATTACACTCACCCCTAAGGATGGATCAACAATTCATTCATATATAATATGAGATTCACTATCAATTTAAGAATAAGAAGTGATTTGAGATACTTACTACTAGGGTTTGACAAACCCTAGATTTTTTCCCCCTTTGAAGAGATGTGGAAATTGATCAATCAATTCTCCACCAAAACAACCAAAAGATCCTTCAACAAGAACCCTTTCTTTTCCTCTTCAAGATGCTTCAATCTCACCAAAAATTGGTGGTTTAAACTCTCTACCTCACTTGCTCTCTTTCTCTTCTTCCTCTCTTTCTCTTTCTTCTCTAAAACAAAGAAGAAGCTCCCGTGAGAATGAAAAACATTCTCCTGATGCCTTTTGTACACAAAACCAAAACAAAAGGAAGACCCTATGTATCTACCCCCATTGGTTAAGGGGACTCCAAACTATTGGGTCCATAAGGAGTAAACCCAACAATCTCCCCCTACGACTTATGGCAAGGTACCCGTCACCACCAAACCTGCCCTGCTGCAGAAATACACATGCTTGTATTTTGGTAGCGACTTTGTCATCATATCAGAACCATTGTCATCTGTATGGATCTTCTCAATATACAAGACCTTCTCCTCGAGAACTTCTTGTATCCACTGATACCTAATATTGATGTGCTTGGACCTCGAGTGAAAACTCGAATTCTTGATGAGATGGATGGCACTCTGGCTGTCACAGTAAACGATGAACCTCTATTGCTTCACACCGAGTTCTCTAACAAACCTCTTCATCCATATCATCTCCTTGCAACTCTCTGTAGCCGCAATGTACTCTGCCTCTGTAGTAGACAATGCCACACATTTTTGTAACTTGGATTGCCAAGACACAGCTCCCCCTGCATAGGTAAATAAGTAACCCGATGTAGACTTGAGACTGTCTTGAGCACCTGCCAAATCTGAATCTGTGTAACCAACTAACTCTGGCTTGTCACCTCCATAGCACAAACACATTTTATAAGTACCCCTTAAATACCGTAGTATCCATTTCACTGCTTCCCAATGCTCCATAGCAGGATTTGATAGAAATCTGCTTACCACTCCAACTGCATGAGCTATATCCGGCCTTGTACACACCATTGCATACATCAAACTACCAACTGCGGACGCATAAGGAATTTTCTCCATCTTCCGTTTCTCAACATTATTCACAAGACATTGATCACGAGATAACTTAAAATGGTTTGCAAGTGGACAACTTACCGGCTCATCCTTGTCCATGTTGAATCTTTGCAACACCTTCTCAATGTAGCTTTCTTGTGATAGACACAACTTCCTCGCCTTCCTATCACGAGTGATCTCCATGCCAAGAATACGCTTTGCTGCACCCAAGTCTTTCATAGCAAAAGACTTGCTCAGATCTGACTTCAACCTGTCAATTTTTTTCTTATCTTTGCCAACAATAAGCATGTCATCAACATATATCAAAAGAGTAAGAAAATCACCATCAGCAAATTTTTGAATGAATACATAATGATCTGAAGCCGTCCTCTTGTACCCATGTTCCTTCATGAACGATTCAAACTTCTTGTACCATCTTCTTGGAGCTTGCTTCAAACCATATAGACTCTTCTTCATCTTGCACACCATGTGCTCTTTTCCTTTGACTTCAAAACCCTCGGGTTGTTCCATATACACATCTTCCTCCAACTCACCGTGAAGAAATGTTGTCTTGACATCTAGTTGTTCTATCTCAAGATCCAAACTAGCGGCTATTGCCAAGACAACCCGAATAGAAGAAAATCTCACCACCGGTGAGAAAATCTCGTCAAAGTCAACACCCTTTCTCTGCTCATAACCCTTCACAACTAAGCGTGCTTTGTACCTTGGTTGTGAGTTACCATCTTCAGTCTTGATTCTATACACCCACTTGTTCTTCAGAATTTTCTGGTTCTCAGGCTTGTCAACCAAATCAAAAGTGTCATTCTCATCTAAAGAGCCAACCTCTTCTTTCATGGATTTCAACCACTTCTGACTTTCAGGAACACTAAGAGCTTCTTCATAAGACTCTGGTTCACCTGCATCTATGAGCATCACATACTCATGTGGTGGATACTTTGTTGAAGGTAATCTGGTCCTGCTGGATCTTCTCAACTCAGCTTTTGGTTGTTGTTGTTGCTGCACTTCTTGCTCAACATCACCCACTGGAACATCTTCATGAGATTCATCTTCATTTCCATTACCATCAACATCATCATCATGTTGTTCAAGAGTAGGAACAACTGGATTTGGATCCAAGGTCATATCATCTTGAAGCTTTGGCATCTCAATCTTCTCAAAGTCTTCAATTGTCTGGTCTTCAAGGAATACTTTGCATCCCTACTTCGATAACCTTCTTCTCAACTGGATCCCAAAATCTGTAACCAAACTTCTCTGTTCCATAGCCTAGGAACACACACTGCTTTGATTTGTCTTCAAGCTTTGATCTCTGATCTTTTGGGATATGAACAAATGACCTGCAGCCAAACACTTTCAAGTGATCATAAGTAGGCTCTTTGTCTCTCCATACCTTTTCTGCTACTTCTCCATCTAGCGGTCTTGAAGGAGATCGATTGATCAAATACACAGAAGTATTCATTGCTTCACCCCAGAAATGCTTATGCAACTTGTAATGAGATAACATGCACCTTATTCTCTCAAGAATAGTGCGGTTCATCCTCTCTGCAACACCATTATGTTGTGGAGTCTTCGGAACTGATTGTTCATGACGTATACCCATGCTCTTGCAATACACTTCAAGTGGCCCAATGTACTCTCCCCCGTTGTCAGAACGAAGGCACTTCAAGGTTCTACCTGTTTCTCTTTCCACCATGTTGTGAAACATCTTGAACACAGGAACAACATCATCTTTGGTCTTGATTGCATATGACCAAACCTTCCTTGAAGCATCATCTATGAAAGTAACAAAATAAACAGCACCACCAAGTGTTTTGACCCTTAAAAGTCCACATACATCAGAATGAACAAGATCAATAATACCAGAATTTCGCTTGGGTAAAGCTTTATGAAAGGAAACTCTAGTTTGTTTACCAACTAAACAATGAGTACACTTACCCAATTGCATACCTTTGGCATTTGGAAAAACTTGTCTTTTGGTGAGGATTTGAATTCCCTTCTCACTAAGATGACCAAGTCTTCTATGCCACAGCTCGGAGATTGAATCTTTGTCAACAGCATTCAACTCACCTTTAAACACCTTCACTTGTGTCTTGTACAATGTGCCACACTTCTTTCCTCTTGCAATAACCATGGATCCCTTGCTTAGATTCCATTTTCCATCACCCAAGTGATTGTTGTACCCTTGATCATCTAACACTCCTGGTGACATTAGATTCAAACGAAGATCTGGTACATGTCGCACATTTCTGAGAACCAACGTACAACCAACACTGGTCTCAACCTTCATATCACCCATTCCTACAATTTTCGCAACACCACTGTTGCCCATTCTGACTGACCCAAAGTCACCATCCTTGTAGGAGGTAAATACATCTTCATGAGGAGTAGCATGATAAGATGCACCTGAATCAACTATCCACTCCGAATCAGAACCTGCAGAACTCACACAAACATCGTTACAATCAGAGAATGAAGTAATATCACTACTTGTTACCACAACTCAGAACATCATTGACTTGTCTGTCATTTACATTCCCTGTCCTTGGTTCTTGCACCGGCTTCCTACATTCATTTGAATAATCCACGTCTTCACTAGACTTTGATTCACTTCTTGACTTTCCACGGTCAAGAGCTTTGCCACAAGCAGATTTTTGATCATATAACTCCTCTAACTTCGTCCACAAAGAATATGCTAGTTTCTCACTAGACACTTGTGGAATAATATAATCATCAACCCATTGTAGAATTAAACTAACAACTTTACGATTAGCAACACTCCACACTTCGTCTTCTATCTTCTTAGGCTTTACTCCCTTGCTCTCTATTGGACCATAGAGATCTTCACAATATAACCAATCTTCCATCTTGGTCTTCCATATCATATAGTTCTCACCGGTCAAATTGACCATTCTATTACTAGTGCTAGCTTCCGCCATTGCACAGGATTAGCTCAACCCAAAAGCTCTGATACCACTTGTTGGGGGAGGCTTACGAAATCCGAGCCGCTATGCGCAATACGAAACCTACACGAGCAATGAAACACAATGCGGAAAATACACAAACTATGACGATATAGAAGCAATCACACAACACCGGAAATTACGTGGAAAAACCCCTCCAAGGTGAAGGGTAAAAAACCACGGGCAAATCTTCCACTATAACAATAATGGGTTACACACAATTCTCCCAAATTTGGGGATAACAACAACCTCAAGGTGCCTATAGCACTTGGATATCAATTTGCCTAATTACACTCACCCCTAAGGATGGATCAACAATTCATTCATATATAATATGAGATTCACTATCAATTTAAGAATAAGAAGTGATTTGAGATACTTACTACTAGGGTTTGACAAACCCTAGATTTTCCCCCCTTTGAAGAGATGTGGAAATTGATCAATCAATTCTCCACCAAAACAACCAAAAGATCCTTCAACAAGAACCCTTTCTTTTCCTCTTCAAGATGTTTCAATCTCACCAAAAATTGGTGGTTTAAACTCTCTACCTCACTTGCTCTCTTTCTCTTCTTCCTCTCTTTCTCTTTCTTCTCTAAAACAAAGAAGAAGCTCCCGTGAGAATGAAAAACATTCTCCTGATGCCTTTTGTACACAAAACCAAAACAAAAGGCAGACCCTATGTAGCTACCCCCATTGGTTAAGGGGACTCTGGGACTATTGGGTCCATAAGGAGTAAACCCAACAATTAGATAGTACTACTACTAAGGCTATCAATGCAAGAAGACACGTCTTTTGTTTAGATCTCTTTGTTGGGTTATCTTACAAGCAAGTATTGGATGCTTCAATGAAAAACCATGTACTAAAGTTGCTTTCCCTTCATATACTGTGAATCGGTCCAAAGTGGCCAACCAGTCACTAATACATGCAGTTCTTTAGGACACGACGTAAGAAAGAGAGAAAACTTATTTAAACAGACACATCTCTCAATGAAGCGTTTCTACCACGCTTAACTCTGAAGCAACGAAATAAAAGCAAGTATTGTGGGAAAATAAGGATCGGCATTGCTAGGCTATGGATTGCAACAAAAAAGAAATACAAAGTATGGAAGTTATAAACCTAAGCGTGATTATAGCTAGCAAAGATGTAAGAATTACACTGATTTAGTTTCTATTTCTTTTCATCTATATTGAATTGAAATTGAAATATAACAAAATACACTAACAGATATATACACTTTACAGGGGGGAAGGAATGTCTGCAATGGTACTCAGAAACACATGATTGGAAGGATAAGTGTACTCAAAGTCTCAAAGGCTTAACTTCTCAATTGAGGATTTGACGAATAAAAAGGTCGAGATTAAAACGACACGTAATCAATAGGTAAGCTGCAATGCATTTGCAATTGCCAATTCTTGGTTTGATGTTTTGATTTACAAGCACTAATATCAAAAAATTTGTTATAGTTGTAAAATTGACAGGGATAACTAAGGTAAAGGAAATCATCACCAGCCAAAATGTTATCCGAACAAATAAAAGAGATTTAAAGTTTCCAAAAACAAGCTAACAAAAGATGACATTCGGTTAATACATTATAAAGGGATTTCTGATTATAAAGGAGAAGATCTTGAAATGACTTTGTGGGAAAACATGACAAAAGATGTACCCGATGGGTGTCCTGAAAATGTTTTCATAATTAGCAGTGTTGGTTATCCTTTAAATATAAACTGGAATACACTAACATGTTAAAAATGACAATCCTAAAATGCAGGTGAGCTTGAACTGGCAGCAACAAATGGAACAAAAATATATATCAATTTGGAAATCATAGAATGAATATAAATCAGATTTACATACGTGGGGAAAAGACAATTAGGCACAGTAAAAACTAATCAACACTTACTGTTATACACAAAGCAGCATTACATAACTGAACAAATCATAAATGTTTGAATCAATGACGAGTGTCGCCCATTCAAAAAGACATACCACAGCATAAAAAATTTGTGACGAAGTCTTACAAATAATTTCCGACGAGAGGCGCCATACAACGAATTGGAGGACTCAATTAAGCTTAGGAAAGGATGAAATGTAGCGAAAGGAAATGGATTTAAGGAAGAAGCATCATGCCTACTTGCTTCAGAACTAAATGGAAAAAATATGAACTTCTCTTGGAACACACACTTAAATGCATGATTTGAACACATCACAGTTGAGTCACATTGAATGTTTCATCTAACCTCATTTCTTCTTTCTCAGATGGAAATTGAATCGTGGGTTTTTAAAAGAGAAAATCAAGCTTTGTGAATATTATGGGAACAAATTTTGAGTATTTGATTATGAATTCTTGAGTACTTTTACCTTGACGACTAAAATTTAATGACTTTTAAATCCATCTTACATTTTGTTAAAAAAAAAAAGAAAAAACTAAACATAATATAGCAGTCAACAATTTCAGTCACATTTGATTTAACTAAAACTCAAGGGACTTTTCATATTAAAATTCTTGAACTTTAAAACGATATCCACCAACATGACAAAGAATATTAGTGAGAGAACACACATCCAGATCTTTAAATTTTTAAAGCTCTTAGTAGATGAAAATGAAATTCAAAAAACATTGGGAGAATACTAAATTACTCAGTCAATAGCATTTGATTTAACTCCATCCATTTAGCTTAAAATTCATTTTGTTACCAAATGACAAATACCCTTCCAGACAGCAAGATACTTAAAACTTAAGTAGTTTGAGAAAAACATCCAGATAAAAATACATAAGACTACCAATAATGCATATCAATACCCTCACCCTTGTTCTTTTTCAATTTACATAGCAGTCACATTTTCATCTCTAAGATTACATTTCAAAAATAAATCAAGTCATATTCAACAAAGATGAAAAAACACATTTATCAATTTAACACAATAAAACTCTAATTAAAATTCTTGAACTTTAAAACGATATCCACCAACATGACAAAGAATATTAGTGAGAGAACACACAGCCAGATCTTTTCTCTGTAAGCAGAAACATTGGGAGAATACATAAGAAGCAGAAGTGCGATTACACATACTCAGATACTGGCAAAAGAAGCATCTATTGCAAAGATGAAAAATAAAAGGTTCTCTATAGAAGAAGCACAATCCCGGACACTATTTTGAGACGAAATGGTATTTGTAGAGAGAACTAATAGCTCTGTGTCAAATGCAACGAAGGCAAAGAATAAAATTCAAAATGTAGGGTCGGATAAACCCACACCCACACCCACACCCACTGGTAATTTTATTAATTCAGATTTAAGTCAAAACTCTAAATGTTTTAGTCTATATGGGACTAATATTTTATTCATTCACATGAAAAAACATCTAGGGAGCATAAGGTCTTGGGATCAAAACATGGTTCATGCATTTTTAATTAAATTTTTAAAAACGTTTTTTCTAACACTAATAGCCTGTGAAGCAAAATGTGGTGGTAATTTTATTAATTCAAATAATTTAGCAAAAACAATGAAGAGAACTTTTGACATGATTTAGAACATTTTAGTTGTCGCGAGGTTGAATTGAGGTGGCGGGGGCAGTGTGGTGGCTAGTGATAGGGGGTTTGGTATGCAATACCAGGCGTGCCGGGTGTCTGTGGTTAAATAACCAATAAACTACTCTGCACCCATGAAGGTGGTATGAAGTAGGGGTGAGCATGGGCCGGTATGGACCGGTTTTTACCTTTTCCGCATCCAATCCAATTCACTACGGATTTTAAATTTGACACCCGCATCCAATTCAACATCTAACGGATTTGTATCCAATGGATGCACGGATCAACAGATTGGGTGCGGATAATCCAATGGATATTGTGTTAGTTAAAATTTATAATAAAAAAATAAAGCCTATATAGATGACTTCTTATAGAACCTAAACATTTTACATATGTACTAGTCCTTAACCCGTGCCGTAACGGCATGGGCCATGATGTTGGTTCATTTTTGATATATCGTATAATTTGTGTCCCGAATACTTATCAACTCCTTATGATTTAATATGTGTTTGTCATAAAAATAGCTGGGATTTTCCTCTCTTTTTTTTTTTGTTTTTTCCTTTAATATTTTACCGCCGGAGATTTGCTCAAACGAAAGAAATATAATCTTAACTTCCAGACACTTTATTATTTAGGTTCATTGCTTAAAATGAGATAATGTTCTACATGAACATGGAAGTTTAAATATTTTTTGGAAATATGTCGCCAGCAGCGCTCATCTCAGTGAAATCAACTAATCAATATCGTCCATAAAAGTCTCCACATACACCTATTTCGCTCCAGCTGACTCATCTAGCATCATCATGTTGTCTATCCTCCAAATAGGCAGAGAATAGTATTTTTTTGCATCGAATGAATGATACAAACTATCCAATGTGACATGATTTTCCTGTAATTTTTCAACACTCATTAGATGACAATGTTTAAAATGTGTATCTGTTACCTTTTCGAAGGGATTGTATGTATGTGAACCTCTGCCATTAAATCTTCAACAAAGTATTGTGCCCAGCAATTCGTCTTAACAAAGGCTTTGGTAATTTCAAAAGTCTTGGACATTTTGTCACTTCCGTATGTTCCTACCTTCACTTGGAATACAATCTGGCGACGCATTACCTCATAAAGAACCTTGAACACATATTATACTCCCTGATCTTATTTCAAATTAATAGGTTGTCAATAGATCCTTTACCAAAAGTTGACATATTCTACGTTTAATATTTATATTAAAAAAAATTATGGTATTGTGGATCGTTGCTTTCTAAGATTGTAGTTTTCAAAATTGGCCTCTTCAAGTCCCATGGATTTCTAAGTTTATATATCTTGTTTGTTTTTAACATTTTAGTTAGCCATATTATGTTTTTTACTAACTTTAAACTTGATGTCATCTTCTACTATGAACTTTATGTGATTTCAGAATCGAAATAGTTATACCTCTTTCATTCGTATCAAGTAATCCGTTGTATACCCCAACAATTCTTCTACAACAATTCCTTTCTTTTGCCATTTCCGGACCATCAGTAGCCATTATTGTCAAACACAATCTGTCTAATTTTTGTTGATGTTGTGTATTTGCAATGTTCATTTTTCTTAAATAAATAGATTGTGGAAAAACCAAAAAAAAAAGAACATAAGTATTACATCAGGTCGAAGTTACTATATCCAAAATACTCCGGACACTTATTCTGGTGCCTTGTTTCCTCAAATTCCTCGTTGCATTCTAGACAGTACATGCAACACCAGTCATTTGCAAAGTGATCTATTTGCGCAAGTGTGGTCAATGTATCCCTTGCCTATAATAATAATAACAACACATCAATTTTTTTTTAAGGCATCCAGTTGTAAATGGTATGAATCTAATAGATTTGAATTATACCTTAATCTTAGATATCACCTTCTTCTCACATAACATAGCAATTGAGGTTTACATAGGCAGAGTTAGTCAAACTATGTTTTGCAATTGTCTTACCTGAAAATTATTATTAATCCATATTTTAGTCAGCTCCTATGGAAGCCGATCTAATTAGTCCTATAGAAAGTTAATCTTAAATTTTTGACTTTATCTCTTGACCAAATTATTGAAGTATTCTCAGTCATGTTCTTCTTTGTGTGATCTACCCATCTGTGTCTAGTCTACCTTCTAACCCAGTGAATGAAACATATACATATTGATCCGTAATTTGATATTGTTGATTTTTCATCAAGAGTTCGCATGATTCTAGAATGTAAAATATGAAAAATATTCTATAAACATCGGAGGCGAAGTTTAGATTTATGATTTATAGTTTTTTATGATGATTTTGATGAACAAACATAATTTTCAAACAAATATTTTAGAATGTAAATACATTCTCATGTTCAATAAGGTTTTATATCGGGAATTGAGTGAAAGTTGTTGTGTTTCTAGGTAGTTGTCGCGAAACAACTCGACATTGATGGTCTTTCAGGAAAAAGAATGTAATAGTACTTGAGAGAGCGGTAATTTTCTCTTATGCGGGTACACCAATTGCCTTTATATAATACGGGTGATCGAACAGTCATGATCATATTGTCTTATACGTTCCGGTATCATCCTCGAAATATTTGGTTTTTGTCCTTATCAATCGTGCTAAAAACAACCAATTACATCTTTCACAATACAATGTTGCATGTTTTGTGAAGATTATTTTTTTACTTGGTCAATAAAACTCACTAAAAAGAAAAAACTATTATTATACACTACTATTACCAACACCCACCACCATAAAAACCATCCACCGCCACTATTTCTTCCACCAATAGTAATGTTACCGCCTCCACCATTCAAAAATACCCGCCACCGCTTATACTAACCCTACTTCCACTACCAACATTAGAATTAATATAGTTTTTAGTAAAATTATTTATTAATAAAATTATGTATTTATGTTAGATTTTTAAAGGGACATTTATAATAGAAATTTAATTAATCATTATGAACAATCAATGAGACACTAATTAATAAAACGTTTAAAAATGGTTAAATTTATCTTTGCCAAGGACAAATCATGACCACTCTTTACATAAACAAATCGATAATAAATATTTTCATATGTTTTGATCTTGATTCGTGTCGTTCGTTTAGTTATTACATAACATGACAATTGATTGCACCAATTTTTTAAAATGGACATGTGTTTTATCAAGTTTATTTTAACATTATAATGATCAACCACGTTTTATACTTTATAATATAATGTTACACATTTTATGGCGTTACGAAATTAGCATAATATGTTTTTGTTCACCAATACCCGCCACCACCATAAAACCATATGAATCCGCTTTTTTTATCCACCACCACCTAGTGGCGGAGCCAAGGGTTGACTAACCTGGCTCTAACCCCTTAAATTTGTAATAACTACATAATTTTTTTAGTTTATTTTATAAATAGTACTTTGTCCATATATATTTATGGTTTACTCCACCAAAGTTTACATGTTTCTTTAAAAAAAAAAAATAGGCCTCCTCAATGTCAATTTTTGACTCCACCACTGCCGCCCATCCCATGTAGGTTGTTGGACACAATTCTAATTTTCAATCACAAATGCCATGTATGAGGTTTAGATTGAACAAAATTTCGTTAATTGATTAGTTTCATTTTTTTTCCGTGTATATATTCTTTTTTGTATGCAATCAATTTTAATTTAACATTAAAAAATCATGATTTATACGATATAGTACCAAAGATAACATGGGTACCATTTGGGTGATCCAACTACGATCATGAAAATATTGTCTTGTATGATATCATCCCTGAAATATATGGTACCTTCCTTTATCAAAAGTGTTAATAACAACTAACCACATCTTCCACACTATGATGTTATCGATGTTGTAACAACAACATAAAATTAATATTGTCCATCACTACTCACCAGCATTCACCGTCACTACTTCTTCCACCACAAACCAGGGGCGGAGCCAGGATTTTGAGGAGAGAGAGAAAGCAAAAATTCTTGGCAAGTTGGATACATGTAAAAAATGGACTTTGTATCCCATTTTACGATAAAAAAAAACAAAAATAAATATAATTGTGCTTGGCTCCGCCCTTAACCACCATTAATCTTTCGGCCTCCACCTCTTCTACTACTCATTGTCGCAGAAAATGTCTATTGATATTATTTATCAAAATTACGTATTAATAGAAATAAATATTATAATTAATTAAGAAAACATTTATAATTTAAAAATAATTAGTCATTTATTATGAGCAATTAGTGAAACACTAATTAATAAAACACTTTATAATGAATAGATAGATTATTTATTATGTGCAATTAGTGAAACACTAATTAATAAAGAAATTATGGTATTTAAGTTGAACAAACCACCACTGTTGATTTATCTTTTCTATCAATTCCAACCAAGGTGGAACACTGGTTAGAGGACACTCTTATGACATAATAGGTCATGAGTTCGAACCTCCCCGTTATAATTTTTGAAATTCCATATCTTGACTTGAGTATTCATTTTTCATTCATAATATTGGAATTAATGCCACGCGTGCGAGTTGTAGGGGGTGGTTAGGAGAACCATAACCCTTGATTTATCTTTTCCAGGAAAAATCATGACCACCACTAACACAGGAAAACTTAGCCTAGATTTGTTTTGTACTAATGATATAAATATAGAAGTGTCATGGACAACACTCCAAGCAAACACCTTAAACTATATATTTTCTAAAAACTATATAAATGCCCTTAATCTAACGGATTTGGATGTCCAACGGATTTTCAAGGTTGCATCCGGGCCCAATACTTAATTCGTTGGATTTCAAAATTCTCATCCGCGTCCAATCCATTAGCGAACGGTCCGGACATCCATCCACAAAAATACGGTTGGCCCCGGTTAAATCCGCGGATTACGGGTAAAATGCTCACCCCTAGTATGAAGGTGATATTTGCAAAAGAAGAAAAATATATTGAAATTTTCTTGAATCCATAAATAATAGTATACGTTGAAACAACTGTCCTGCAATTTGGAATTCCCCTTATAAACTTAGTATTAGCATATGTGACCGATAAAATATGTTATTGTCTTTCTTAATTGGGTCGACCGACCGAAGAGCCTGAAGGAGGGAGTTCTTTTTATGATTTTTTTATTTTTTTTTATTTTCTAAAATAAAGCATAACGCAAATACAAATGCTACCACGCACGGCTGCGTGGCGTAGCCTTATAATCTAGCAAGTTGTCAACCGTCGGATATGCAAGATCTCGTGATTTTGTGGTTTCCTATAAAATTGCAGCCGGTGACAGCTATAAGAAAACTACATAATTTCTAATAAATCCTCATACTTTTTCATATCGATTAATCACTCCATTAAATAAGCCTAATGCAACATCATCAACTGTTTATAGCAATGAGGTTTAACAACGGAATCTCGGAATTACAATGAGGGTCGTCGGCATTGACTAAAGTCAAGAAAATCGCTTGTAAATCTTCATAATTTTGTATTTTGTTTTTGAAGGATCAAACAACCAATCAATCCAGGTTTCTTCTTCGTGTTTCTCGTAACGATTTTCAGACCTTGGAATCTCAATTAAGGTTATTTTTTCCATTATTCTAGACAGAACTGTGTTTGTATCACTGAAGCTTTTATTCTCTACTTTAACTGATGCACCGTTTGCTCCACCAATGGATATCAAAGCACCGCCACCTCCTACCAATGTTTCGGCAACACCTGCTACTCTTACTTCCCCCAACCTTTCGATACCCACAACATCCTATGAAAAGCTTCCTAGAAAACCCAACCTTCTCCAAAAATCAGCCTCTTTTCATGCAGATTCAAGGATTCTTGCCCCTGATGAACTCAAAAATGGTTGGGAAGAGAAAGAGTTAACAAAAAAGTTCTTTTCCAGTGAATCCTCTCAGACCTTCTTCTCCACCAGTTCCTAAACTCTCAGTGAGAACGTCTTTTCTAAAAAAGAACCCATCAACAACAACTTTACCCAAAAGTATCCCTAAAGACACATCAATCACCAAAAAGAAAATCAAGAGGCTACATCAAAAGAATCTTCTGTTATATTCCAAAAAACCACTTTACACAAGCTAAAAAAAGATCTACCCACATCTATCTTCTAACTCACTGAAAGAATGCAACATCTCATGGAAGCCCACAACGAACACTCGTTAGCTCTCAATGTTATGGGTGTGGTTGTGGACATCTGCGTTCTGAGAAAAACCCTAACAAGCAAACTTTTCCCTATCCATTTTAAACAACTAGAACCCAGTTCAACCTTGCATGTTTTCCAGTTATCCTTTGAGCACCAAAGAGATAAAGATTTCATCTTATCTAATCAGTCTTGGACGGCAGGAAACCAGGTAGTGTTGTTTGAAGATTGGAACATTTTCCTAGAAAACCCTGAACAATGCTTCAGGTTTGCTTCGTTTTGGCTTCAAGTTCTCAATCTCCCTTGGGTCTTTGGTGATGAACAATCTATCAAAGATCTCTTTGAAACCTCACAAACAGGAAAGGTTTATCCAAATCGATCTTTCTAAGTCGCCACCACGAGCCTACGTCATGTTTGATCTCCAAAAACCTTTCAGGCCGGGGGTAATTCTTAGTATTGGCACAGGGGTTTAGGTACAATTATCTTATGAAAATATTCCCTTAATGTGTTTTATCTGAGGATTTCCAGGGCATGTCTTTAAGGATTGTACAAACTTCCAAGGTTTGGACCAAATAATCGAAAACTCGGAATACCCAGACTTCCCTTATGGAAAACTCAATGCGAAGATGAAAGCACCATACACAAGAATCACAACTACTAGCCTCATGCAAGAATATCACACAGGAAAAGTCGGTATGGGAGAACCATCAAGATCATCCACAAACAGTAGCCATGATAAGCAAGACATTCACATGCAACCCCAACAGCAACAAAACATGAATCAACAACTGAATCCAACAAGTTCATTAAAGGCCAAAGGTAAGGCACCATTACTACAAAATCAGGAAGAAACTGGGTTTTCAAGCTCATGGAGAACAGAATCGTTTCCAACTCGGCTCTCGGACGAGATGACTAGGCGTGGGTTAATGTGGAACTCGGTCACGCCTCCGACCTAAACTACCAAAGACACTGCAACAATCAAATTTGCAGAGCCGCAAAAGCAATCGTTTGGAATCTGTGCCCATGTAGAAAATTCTTCTCAAACACCGGGAATTAGCACACCTGGGAGACAGACTGGTGAGCGGATGGACCCACAGAATGTCAGATCACTAGATGTAGGAAAAGAATACTCAAAAAGCATGTAAACCTCTACGGGTTTTTTGCATGGTCCTTCCGACAAATCAACAACGAAAGCCCAACAACATGACACGGAAGCAACTATTTCCAGTTCATCGGGATATCGGGTCGGTCAGAGCAGAAAATCAGAAAGGGCAGACAATGTGGGTCGGGTCTTCACTCAGTCACCAAACCTGTTCTACATGACGATTAGGATTCGTCTATGGGTCACCCACCTGGGGCAAGAGCTCCACCGGGTATTAACATAATGTTAGCTTTCTTTACTCCAGAGTATGCTCAAATTCTGTTGAATGTGTTACAATGCAGGCATGCAAAAGTCAACTTACTGGTACATAACATTAATGGCAAACCGTAAATCGTAGTTACCACCAATGCTAGGCCGGAAGAAAGACACCATGTCATAAAACCCCTCAGAACCTACAAGAGAAGGATTGTCAAACCGCCTACCAGACTTCCTGCACACCTCCAACTACCAAACACGCCGGATTTTGCAGCTCAACCACCCCCTGCTGAACTTCGAAAATTTGTCTCAATGGCACAACTACAACAAGGCTCAAAAGTTAGACAAGATCCCACCTTTGAGATACCAACTACTCGAGCAAGAAAACCTGGGAGTTCTAGAGGAGATGGTGTACCCCAACAGCCATCAACACCGGTATATAAACCAGAAAAGCATGAAATAAGGAGAACCGGATCACTGCCAAAGAATTTTGGAAACAACAATTCACCAGTACCTGCTTG
This sequence comes from Papaver bracteatum, assembly GCA_023529315.1. Lineage (NCBI taxonomy): Eukaryota > Viridiplantae > Streptophyta > Magnoliopsida > Ranunculales > Papaveraceae > Papaver > Papaver bracteatum. The sequence continues at coordinate 1,232,217 of JAJJWX010003811.1, read as the reverse complement.
GAAGCTTTCATTCACGGAAGAGTTTTCTACAGCGGAGGCCTTGGAGGATTCGCGAGTGGTTGGCTCAAGCCAACACTCGCCAACAAAATGAATTTTCTGGCTTAGAACTGTCAGGGGGATCATACTCCCTTGATAGTTTCAAAATTGCGTGAATTCACACGTAAATTTCAATTAGATTTACTGTTTTTATCTGAAACTTTAACTTTTGTTGCTTATATGTCTGTTTCAAAAACTACTTTAGGATTTCAAAGTTCTTTTTCCCTTCCTTGTATTGGGCATAGAGGTGGCCTCTGCATCATGTGGACCTCCCATCTCAATGTCTCTGTTTTAGTAGCAAATCAAAATATGCTTCATGTGTATATTAGCTCCCCTCAAAACCAAGACATTTAACCTTGGTACTTCACTGGATTATATGCCCCACCGCAACCGGCTGCAAGGAAAGATTTTTGGCAAAGCTTCAACAACATGGTTCGTACTCCGAATGCACCCTGGTTATTGTTAGGTGATTTCAATGAAGTAACGGGACAAAATGAAAAAAAAAAGGGAAGTCCTGTAACTACAAATCAGGTAAAACATTTCAAAAAATTCATCAACTCAACTGCTCTAATTGATTTGGTTTTTGAAGGTGACCAATACACTTGGACAAATAGACAAGTAAATGAGAACTTCATAATTGAGAGATTAGACAGGGGCCTTGCAAATCAGGAGTGGTTAAATAACCACCCACAAGCGTTGCTGAGACACCTACCTATAATAGGATCCGACCATGCTCCACTTCTTCTGCATGAGAAAGCAATCACAAAGCGCCATTCAAACAACTTTCGTCTGGAACACCTTTGGTTTTTACACCCAAAAATGAAGACGGTTGTAATGAATGCTTGGCATCAAGATGGACCAACGGATACTACAAGGAATCTCCAGGTAAGAATGAAACAAACGACCACCGCACTGCAAGCATGGCACAAACTCACATTTGGACAACTTCCACAGCTTATCAAAGAGGCGGAATTCCAAATTCAACTAGCTCAGTCGAAATGTGCCACCACCGTTGGTAATGAATTACTGTCCTGGCTCAAACATGAAAAAGAAACTAGGAATTCTCACCTAATGCTGCAACATTTCCATGATACTTACTGGAAACAAAGATCAAGAATAGAGTGGTTGAACAATGACGATCTCAACACCAGCTTTTTCCACACAAAAGCAACAATAAATCGCCGAATCAACCACATCAGTCAGATACAGGACGAAAACAACAGATAGGTTTTTAATCAAAGGCAAATAGCAGCATTGATGGTGAACCACTTTGAGAAATAGTATAATTCCCCACAAACCAATATTGATATGAATTTGTTCAGTAATTTCTTCCCGAGAATCTCCCTGGATCAATGCAATCAATTAATGACACCGCCCTCGGATGAGGAAATTCACAGAGCTTTAAACATCATTGGTTCAGAGAAAACTCCAGGCCCGGACGGATACACAAGTAAGTTTTTTAAGGTTTATTGGGATCTTACCAGCCCGCAAATCATAGAAATGTTTAACACTTTCTTCACAGATGTGACTATACCTACACCTTTCCACCACACAACCATCACCCTGATCCCAAAAAATGATGCCCCTTCAAAACCTACTGATTTTCGGCCGATAGGCCTCTGCAATGTGGTCTACAAAGTTATCTCAAAACTGTTGGTAGATAGATTAAGACCAATTCTGCAATTCTTGATAAGTCTTTACCAGAGTGCCTTTGTGCCTAACCGATCTATCCATGACAACATTGCAATCGCATCAGAACTCTTCCATCATATTCGTCATTCACCACCCACAAAAAACCAAAAATTGCTTTAAAAATGGATATTCAAAAAGCGTATGATAGCCTGGACTGGAGTTTCGTGAAACAGTCTCTTTTGGCACTAGGTTTCCCAGATAAATTCATTGAATATGTAATGATGTGCATCACCTTTGTTACATACACTTTAAACATCAATGGCAACATTCAGGGACACATCCAACCAAATAGGGGACTTAGACAGGGAGACCCACTGTCGCCCTATATCTTCATTATTTGTGCAGAGATCTTATACACTAATCTGGCTAGATTAGAACACCAGAGAAAGAAAACAGGACTCATAATCTCAACGAAGAATCGACCGTTATTGCATTTGATGTACGTTGATGATCTTCTTATAGCATGCTCGGCAGATCAAGAGTCTTGTGACCATCTCAACAACACCCTACGAGCCTATTCTGACTCCGCTGGGCAACAGATAAATACACAAAAATCATTGCTCATTCACCACCCGAATCTGAACCAAAAAACAATAGATTGGCTCATAACAACCTTCAATATCCCAACAACCTCGGACCCTCCCAAATACCTGGGAATCCAGTTCAAGAAAGGAAGGAATTCTGCACCAATTTTTGCCCAACTGCTACAAATAATGGAGAGAAAATCCAAAGGATGGATGGCAAAGTGTATAAACCAGACGGGGAGACGAATGCTCATCAAATCTTCGCTGCTGCCAATTGCAAACCATGTGATGCAAACTCAACTTCTACCGGTACATGTGCATCACAAAATGGACAGGTTAGCAAGAAACTTCTTTTGGGGTCATGACAATAATACAAAAAAACTACATGTCATAGGTAAAGAAAAGCTCAGCCTACCCATCAGGAAAGGAGGTTTGGGACTCCGAAATATGAGGAAACACAATTTTGCACTCTTTGGCAAAAAAGTGTGGAATTTACATAGAGAACCTGATATCATTTGCAACAGTTTGTTAAGAGATAAGTACCTGCAGCAACAACATATTCTGGGAGATAAACAAAAACCACCTGACTTGGCTAGCCCCAATTGGAAAAATATTCATAAAGTGGCTACGTTAAAGAAAAACAAAGCAATTCAGATAGGTGATGGCCAATCCACAAAAATCAGAGACAATTGGATCAACATGCACACAACTCCAAACATGCCGAATGTTGTAGCCGAAAAATTGGTAAGTACTCTAATTATACCCCATGCTTTCAATTGGAATGTACAACTGCTACAACAGGTCTTTCCACCGACAATTGCGAACTCAATCAGAAGCATTCACATCCCAAATCCGGCAGCACCGGATAAGCAAATTTGGCCACACTCGAAAAATGGGCAGTACTCGGTTAAGAGTGGATATGCACTGCTGACCCGGCAGCATGAAACCAATAATCAAAACGGCCAGCAAACAACAACTCAAAACTACAACACCCGATGGGTCAATCAAATTTGGCAAGCTCATTGCCCACCAAAAATCAGGCTTTTCTTGTGGAAAGTCAGTCATGAAGGTTTACAAACCTTCAAAGCCTTGCACCGCCGTAGAATCAACAGCACGTCCATTTGCCCATTTTGCAATCTCAACCAAGAAACCACACAACACTGCTTGTTCGAGTGCGATAAAGCATCACAAGTTTGGAACCTCTTGAGTGCGCATATAAATGGAAACAATATTGGCATGGGTCCCTACGGAGGCATCACCCTACCACCGCAACCCATACCAAATGGTATTTGCCAACCTACTCCAGCAACATCACAGGGGTACGATGTCAACACCATCCAACAATGGTCCGCCCCTTAACTTTCAGGAATTCATGGTTCATGCGGAAAAAAAGAAGATCTTCACCCTATATTGCTACACGATTTGGAACATTTGGTTGTCCAGAAATGCAATGATCTATACTAAACCGTCAACACTCCTCAACAAACGTTCCAAATAGCTCTGCTGCTGACACATGAATTTAAATGGGCCACAAAGCACATTTTTCGGGAAAAACAATCAATTGAAATAACACATGGCGCGACGAATAGCGGTAGAAGGAAAACCATCATTTTGGTAAAATGGCAGCCACCACCATTACATTGCCTAAAGATAAACACGGATGGAGCTAACAAAGGTGAACTAGGAAGCACTCCGGAAATGGGAGGGTTGGATATGCATGAACACAGAGGGAAACGTGGTATTCGCAATGGCGGCACCAATTGGGATAACAACAACGATGGAAGCATAAACTTGGGCCTTCCTCCTGGCAACCAGGACTGCACATTCTCAAAATTGGTCAAACATCCACTTCGAAACGGATTCGATGGCACTGGCAGCCTGGATCAAAAATGGAAACATGGAACCACCATGGGTCATACGGAGCATGATTGGAGAAATACAATATCATCTGCAACAAATAGGAAACTACACTGTCTCGCACGTGTATCGAGAGATGAACCGAGCGGCGGATGCCCTAGCAAAGCATGCGTCACAACAACAACTACAGGTAGGAATTAACGGTTTCAATACAAATATTTGGGACAACTTATGCCCAAATTTCCTTAATTTAATTGTAATGCATGACTCCATAAGTCCCAAATTTCCTTAATGTAATTGTAATGCATGACTCCATAGGGCGAACTTACCCATAGAAGTCTATATTTAATGAATAAAGACTCACTCTTCAAAAAAAAAAAAAAAAAAAAATGTTTATAGCAATTTTAGAATTTATCATTCATTCACTGTAAGGGAGAAGCAATACCATAAATTTCTTATCAAGTTATGAGATAGAAGGGCAGAAATCTCCGAACTGGTTGTGGTAATAAACCTATGTCCACCATTACACCAATACTGATGGAGAAGAAAAGAAAAGACTGTATAGAAAAGAAGCACTTCAAGATTCAGAATTTATACACAATAGCGGCAAGATGATGTTGATTGTTTGCGAATTGAATTGCTAGTTCATGGAGTCGTTTGGTGCAGTTGAAGATGATCCAAATTTCATCAACTTCATTAGTGGCTAACGTTTGATCTAAAGTTATGGCTTTAATTAACCGATTAAAAAAAAAATTGGGTTTGAATCAGATTTTGGTTTGGTCTAATGTGCAATCTAAATTTTCTAAATCCAAATCCAGGGTTTCTTTTATATTCAACTGGATGATGAAAATTAAGTATCATGATTGAAGATTTCTTTAAATTTGTTATGTAAGTGATTAAAATAGAGAAAGCAGCAGCGTCATTGATCATCCAATTTTGATTGTGGTGATAGATTGATTTGAGGTTCGCTGGAGTCGAACTTAGATTTCGGTGAAGTTAAAAGCGTGTGAAAGACATAGTTATTGATGAGGAAAGTCCTTGAAAATAAAATATTAAGGTCTATAAGAGCTCTTTAATGCTATCGAATTAAGTAGAGGGCTTATTTACAAAATAAACTTACTGACAGTTTCATTGTCATCATCAATGGCAGAAAATAGATCGGCATTAATATCCAAGGGCTAAACTCCGCTAGCTTACAAAGTTGTGTCGCACGACAGTGCGGGATAGCACGACCCCAAATACAAATGTATAATTTGATAAAAAGATTAGAAATAGTTACTATTAAAAAAAATACCCCTCCATTTTATTTTTATTTTTTGATACGTGAAAGCCGGACCAGGCCCGTACCCGAACCCAGCCAGTTAGACTGGCCCCACTGCTACACCCAACACCGCTAAACCCACTATACAACTAATAATCTATTACAAACCCTTTACGGCGGTGGGGATTGAACCCCTGACTTCCTCCTTACTGGAGTTGATGGGATACCACTGAGCTATGCTCTTGGACTCATAAAAAAAAATACCCCTCCATTTTAGTCCGATTATTATAACTTCTTGTGTAGGTATATAATTGGCGAGCAAACTAGAATATAATCTGAAAATTCGTGCCTTGGAATTTTACAAATTTTATCTCGTTGAAATTTTTTTAAAGAGATCTACACAATGAGTACAAACAACAATATCAAATTTAAAGTTTTTACAAAAAAATCGGAGGTGTTTATCCTTTTAGCCATAATTTTCGAAAATTGAATGAATAATCATATCGTAAACCACCAGAAAGGATGCACAACACATTATGCAGACATATTTTGGTTTATGCATTTGCAACTATCAAAACGATATACTCCCCCCATTTCAGGAAAAGTGATACTTTCACTCTAGGCATAATTTTCAAAAATTAAATGCAAAGCCATTTTTCAAACCACCACAAAGGATGCATAACACATTATGCAGCCATATTTTGGTTTATGCATCAACTAATTTTTCGTTTCAGGAAAAGTGATACTTCACTTTTTCAAATGAAACTGTGAGAGTATCTTTTTTTCCTGAAATGGAAGTAGTATATGCCTGAAAATATCATTCCATTTAAAAAAAAACGAAACATTGTTGATTGCGATAAATCATGAAAAGTGATACTTTCCCGAAAAAAGACTACACCGCTGATGTATAACGCGTTATGCAATCAGCGATGTTTCGTTTTTCTTCAATCAACCCTCCCCACCGTGGCAGCGGGGTTCTAGTACTAGTGAGAACACATATGCGATGCACATGCTTGAAATGACTTATTCAACTATATGAAATTTGAAAATAAAAAAAATGAGTAAAATAAAATTTAATATTCTTATTTGTACTCGTTACATATATAATTCAAAGAGCTTTTCAAACATATAAATTTTATAATAATCCGGTATATATTTCGAAAGATATTAAGTTTATAAAAAAATTTGATATTTTTAAAACAATGGCATTTCTGTAAAAGATAATTATTTTTTGGTCTATTATAAAACAATTTTTAATGTATTTTTCTACCCTTTATTTTTACTGAATTCACATGATATTATAAAGCTTAGTAATTTAAATGAGGACAACTTGGTAATTTCGGCAGTCTCCTACCAAAAAGACCTATCTCCCTTATAAAGCACTAGGGAATGACCCGTGCCATAATGACACGGGCTATTTCACAATGTTTTAATCTGGGGCTTTAGAAAGTCTGTCACAGTTTGACTTCTTACTTTAATTTTGGTTAACGTAAAAATAGGTTGAATGACATGATAATCACCAAAATGATGATGACTTCAAAGGAAATGATTGAGTGCAGTATTTTGGCGAGGGCCTAATCCAGGTTCTAGTTGAGTATAGTTATATCACTTTGTACTCTGATCGTGATATCCCGAAGGCATTCGTTCCTAATACCTTTTATCATGCAAAACAATTAGATCCCACACTCAGCAACCTTCATTTGGAAAAAGAAAGCACTTGATGGCATTAATTCGAAAAGAAAGCAAAAATAAAATTCTACCATAAATAAAAAGAAAGTTGGAGTGTGCTTTCTTATATACCATAAACAAATGAAAATTTTAAGCAAACTCCCAAAGAAGGGTGTTAATGAAAAAAAAAAAAAAAAAAGCACAAAAGTAATACATGGATGCTCATAGATTGGGTTCTCATCAAAGATTTTATCTCAAACCTGCAACAATCTCTGCCTGCCATTTCGATTATTACAATCACATGTACATTGAGATGGTTAATGGATATTTACTGATGGATACTCTCTATATATTTAACTGAATGATAAGCATCATTCGTTCTTAAAGAATTTAAGAAGTCAAAAAAGCTAAACATAAGCTTGCAAATTTAGCTGACAAAATTCAATAAATAACTCCTAATAGAGTTTAAGGGAAAGGGTCTCATATAGAAGATGTGTAACCAACTACATACTAATAGTAACTAACATCATACTAATAGCTTAAAATAACAACACTTTCAATGAATACCATGACATAAAATGAGTGTGTATAGTGCCTCAACAACATTATTAGATTTGATATATTGCATAAACTCTGACAACGTTAAAATGGTGTGCATTTGAGGTCTATATTTCAATTTATTGGTTCATACATTACATTTCCAAGTGAATGTTAAGAGGTGAAACGCATAACTTACCCACTGAAAGCACAACATATTACCTAAGTATTGCAGACACCTTTTTCCAGAACTACATCTCCATCCTCCTGCATCAAAACACATCACGACCAAATGCACAAACACTTACATAAATATTTTAATGACCCAACATAAGAAATCTCCAAGGGATGAATGGAACACATATATATCAAATATGCTAAATATTAAACAATAGTGTGAAATATATCATAAAATTCACATACATGGAACCTTGTGAAACTGGCCAGAATGTGATTGAAACACGCAGACCAAAGATTAGTAAGGTAAAATATATAAGAATAACATGGGTGTAAAGCCTTACTCTACAGATGATATAATGTGGTAGTAGATTACCAACCTTTTCTCTTTTCGCTCCAGAAGCTACATAACATCTTAATCAAAATTCGAATGCAAAACCTCTATTCAGAATCTGCAATTTATAACCAAAGCTTAAAGAACTAAATCAACCCACCACTGATGCATAATTATGTTGTTCAATCTGGAACACACACCATATTTTCTAAATTTTCTAAATTTTTGTACCGGTTTGAATGCTTAAAGATATGACATTGTTGAACATATGCAATCGTTGTGAGTTCTTATAAGGTTTACCTTCATATTACTGCCAATAACCTAATGTATTTCTATTTAAATGGCGGTGTATATTTTCTAGTCGTAATGGCATGAAATATGTAAGGTATTCCCATCAACAACCCAGTTCTACTTCCATAAATAGCGATGAAGAAAGAAGTTTACAACTTGACCATTCTTAATTTATTTTACATTTTGGAACATGGTTTTCACTTTTGAATCTTAAAGATCATACATAAAGGTATACTGATAAAAAAATAAATTAGGAACGATGTCTCTCCTAAATAATTACAAAAGAAAATTAATGACACAAAATCCATTTTATAGAGAGTATATAATAAGGCCTGGAATGACTCTAGACACATCAACTTAGCATTCGGAATCTCCCCAGATCTATGGTCCACGTGTTGTAGTGAATATGTCAGATCCATTTAATTATTTTTGTAATGGTTTCAGTTATACACCATTAACATGCTAAGAAGATAAATCACTCTTGTGAACTTAGTAGCAGAGCTCATGCTCATTATGGTGCCAAATTGGTGTCATTACTGGGTTTCTGCACTATATCCAACAAATAGCTCTATCATCAATAAGGATAGACTTCCCAGATATATCAACCATGTGGTGATTCTCAACCTAAAATATAGTATTACTTAGTGATGCGATATAATGCTAGCATATTCAAAAACACTTGTCAATTTTTTTTAGCCTTCTTTTAAGTGAATCTCAAGACTGTTTATTTGTAAATTGAAAAGGATGTGTCATGCTAACATCTAAACCAAGGGAAGAATATATTGTATACACTTACTTGTGAATTTTAATGCACAATTGTTTATCCATTCACACCTGACCTTGCATCATACACTGAACAGAGATGTATGGTACCCGGAATCGTTTATGTAAGAGATAATTACTTTTAATTAAGCTTCATCTAGCAAAAATAGTAATGGGTGGGCATGTTAGTTCAATTAGATGTTTAGGCAGTCCTACTCATTAGCATGTTCTGTTAGATGGAACTTTGTAATCTATTATGGTTGAGGTTGTTTGTCTACTATTAAACACTGATCAAATACGCTCTGTGGACCGTGGATGGAGAACATCATAGTATTTAGATTGTAGCAAATGCACCCAGTACAATATATAGACCTTCTCCGGTCCAAATTTCAACACCCTCCAGTAATACAATTCCACTGAGTGAGATTACCATAGTTGAATGACAATTCCTCATGCAGTAGATGGTTAATGCATTATATCATAATCAATCAACTAAAGACTTACCTTTTTTTCCCTATAATTTTCTTTCTATCTGCAGGATAAAAATATCATTATGGTACCTCATCTAAGAAAATAAAGTTAATTATGAAAGATACCTTTGTCGCAGACCCACACCTTCTATCAGAGAGCTTAATTATATAGGTGATGAATGGATATGGATTAAAGTTAGAAACACTGACTGATCCAAACCTGAATATATTTCATAATTGTGTTATCATTTGTAGTTCGATCTCCTCTTGAAGATATTGCCTTTTAGAAGAGATAACATCATTAAAACACACACACACACACAAAAAAAAAAGATTTCACCATGTTAAGCAGATGCAGATGCAGCTTTCACCATGTTAAGCAGCAACTACCCAAATAACCAAAAAGAAAAAGTCATTTTGGGAAATTTATCGAGCACCTTGAACATAACATCAATTTACAACTAAAATAGTGAAAGAAACCTAAAAATATAGAAAGAAAAGAGTAAAAAGCAAACAGTGTAGCAAATAGGGATTGCATGGTATACCTGGACCCGATAGGTCATTGTCGTTCACAACTAATCAGCTGTATGATCCTCCTGGGCAGGATAAATAAAAACTTCACAGCAAAATGATTGAAGTAAACGCTTATTACTGGAACCAAAAAAGGGACAATCTAAAATCTCAAAATAGTCAGGTGTCAGCTAGATAACAACACAATTTCAAAAATTAGGATTTTATTAATATCTAGTACTGTAGTAAAGATCCAGAAAACAAAAACTCACCCTAATCATTTTCCTCTATGGTTTCCTTCCCAGAAAGCTTAATCGATAAATCTATAATATAAGCGAAAACGAAAATTCTCCGGTTCCACCGTTGTACATGAAAAGTCTCAAATACCCCTCCGCGTTTTTAACACTACTGCATACTGTTTCGTTATTTTCTTTCAACCAAGGGGCAAATTACCTATTCCCTAAAAAGAATCAAACACCCCCTCCTTCTCTTCGATTCGTTTCTTCTCAATCGAAATCCCACCTCTTCGATTTTACAGCCGACGCCATGATCACCACCAGCAGCAATATCACCACCACCACAGCGCCAACACCTCCACCGTCACCAGCATAACCACCATCCTCCACCATTCAATTTCACCCTATGACTATGACTATCACCATCATAACCACCATTACAATTGATATATCAGTTTCGATTCAATTCATACTCAACACCAGCACCTCCTTCAGTTTCGAATTCTAAAATTGATATACCACCCTCTTCTTCCTTCTGGATCTTTAACTAACACCTCCGTGCAATTTTATCATCTTCATCCATTGATTAACACCTCATTTTCATTATTTAAACCCAATTTCATAATTTCGATCCCAATCAACACAAATCATAAATTTCTGCTAAAATTTTGTGATTTGGTAATTTTGTGATTATTTAAAGTTTAATTTTTTTTAATAACAGAGATGGAATGAATGAAAATACAGAGAAGACCAACAAAGATGAAGAAGCTATTTCCGTCCTAACCTTCCGTCCCCCATCGTGTCAACCAATTTCCCTGAGCTCGGTTATCGACTCAGTGAGTGAACCGAGTCATTCCCTTGAGTAACGACATTAGAATCAACAACAACAACTCCAATTATTTCAACTGATTAAAATATCTTAGTGTTGATGCCAAAAACCGATATTATCCAGACTTAGCTAAATTACCAAAAACAAAAAACCCCAACTGATAAAGCATCATCGGCTTTATCTTGAGCCGATCTCTTCAAATCCCAGCATCTTCCGTCTGCATCTTTACCACCATCACCGAGAAAAATTAAACCATGGCAATTGGAAAGGAAGAAAATAGAAATAAGATGCTTACAAACCGGAACAAATAAAAATCAAGTATTGTGAGATACGATGTAAACAGAGACAAAGTTTGAGGGAAACAAAAGCTTAAAAGAGACATAAAATACAAGTGCAAAGAAGAAACTGAACTTAGGTTTATCCGATGAAATTTTTTTTTTTTGAAGGAAAGAGGGGCTTAAAGCAAGCCCCAGAACTTTATTATACTACCTCATTGAAACTGAGGTTTGAAGAGATACAACTAGGTGGTTCATTAGCATTCCACCTAAAAATTACATCATCATGCATTGCAAACTGACATAAATTATGAGCTACATAGTTTGCTGATTTTGGCACATATTGAAACTTAATATCTTCAAATGAAGAAGATTCATTGCGGATCATCAAAATAACCGATCTAATACTCCACGGGATAGCATGAGTTTCTCTCAGAATCGTCGTCGTTACCCCGCTAGCATCTCCTTCAATAATAACTTTAGAAAAGCCTAACCTCTTTGCCAAAGAAACACCTAGGTTGCAGGCAATGGATTCTTCCAATAAAGATGATGTAGCATCAAAAGTTACAGTTTCACACCCTAAGAAGTATCATGTGTGATCCTGAGCTACTGCACCTGCCGCACCTTTATTTGGAATAAAAGCTGCGTCAACATTAATCTTCACATAAGGTTCTTCAGGTGGCAACCAAGACTCAGTTTGAATTGTTTGTGAGATATTATCTTGATTATTCTCTGAGTTTGACCTGCCTAAGTTAAAGTCTTGCATAGTCTTCTTCAGAATCATATTTGAGGAAAAAATTGCACCAGAAAAGACCATATCATTCCTCATTTTCCAGATGTTCCATAAGATGCACGCCCTATATGAGAACTCAGAAGTTGATAACGTTTCTATCCATAGTTTGAGTATCTCAAAGGGATTCCAAATTGCTTCATCAGATGATTGACTTAACTCAGCAGCAGTAAAAAACAATTTTGTTATCTGACAATCAAAAAGGAGATGGGAAACTGTTTCCGCTTCTTGATTGCAAAAAGTGCAGGCAACATCACGATTCATATTCCCTTTTTGCAAATTTTGTTTAACTGCAATCCCATTATTTAGTAATCTCCAAACAAATATAAGAATTTTTGGCGCAATACTAGTCAATGACCAGAATTTTTTCCAAGGAAATTGAGTGTATGGAGATGAAACTGGTATATTTTGGGAGAGAAGATGGTAGCATGAATTTGCAGAGAACTTACCCGATGGAGAGCATGTCCATGTGAGAATATCTTCATCTTGTGGATGTAGCACAATTGCAGTGATCTTTTGCATAATATCCGGAGGAAATATGGATACTAACAAATTTATATTCCATGAGTTAGTATCTTGTAAAATAAGATCCGATACTCTCTCAATATTTGTAGGAGATAAGATATTTCTAGGAATAATATTTCCTAGTAGATTTGGTATCCACGGATCATCCCAAATCTTGACCTTACTTCCATTAGAAATTTGCCAGAATATTTTTCCTTCCAGTATAGATCTTACCTCTAGCATACTATTCCACACGGCAGAATTTTTAGGATTTGCATCCACTGTCCAAAAGTTGGCATCTTTTAAGTATTTAGCTGTAAAAAGTTTAACCCACACAGCATCTTCATTCTCAAGAAAACGCCATACCAGTTTACAAATCAAAGATTTATTTATCAGTTCTGCATTACGAATACCCAAACCTCCAAATTCTTTTAGCAAGTTTGCCCTTTCCCATTTGAAGAAATGCATTTTCCTTGTCTCAGACGAATGCCCCCACCAAAAACACCTTATTACCTTATCTATATGATTTGTAACTCCTTTCGGTAATAAGAAAATTCCCATAAAAAAAACTGGAATTGAGGTTAGAGTAGATTTACAGAGAACCGTTCTTCCTGCATGGTTTGTGAAATGCTGCCTCCATCCAGAGTATCTAGAGTTAACTTTTTATGTTAGGAAATTATAACTTGATATTATGTAGTCAGATTTCAGAGGGTAGATGCCCAAATACTTATCTTCCTCATCCATTTCTTTCACACCAAGATCTTGAATTGAAGCCTGTTTTCTTACATCCGAAACTCCTCTACTGAAGTGTATAGAAGATTTGTTGTAATTTATTCTTTGTCCAGATAAAGAAGCATATTCCTCTAAAATTTTACTTAAATTGTTGATATTCACCCTTGAATGTTCTCCAAAGAATAACAGATCATCTGCAAACATTAAATGGCTTATATTTGGAGCCCATATGTTTAACTTATACACTTGAAATAACCCATTTCGTTCATGCTGATGCATAATAATTGAGAGTCCCAGTGAACAGATGATAAAAAGAGATGGAGAAAGAGGGCATCCTTGCCTGATTCCTCTATCACCTCTAAAAAACCCTTGAGGAGCACCATTCAAGTTAATAGAGAAGATTGCAGATGTAACACAAATCATGATAAGAGATTTAGCAGTACCTTGTATCCCCATCAGTTGAAGCATGTCTTCTAAAAAATTCCAATTCACTCTGTCATATGCCTTCGCCATGTCTACTTTTAATGCAAAGTGTCCATTAGCAGCGTAAGAATTGTTCATAGAATGCATTAATTCTTTTGCTACTACAATATTATCCAGAATTTGTCTTCCCGGCACAAAGGCATTTTGAGACCAACTTATAAACTTATCCAAATACGGCTTGATCCTTAAAGATAGAATTTTTGCTACGATCTTATACAAAACATTGCACAAAGATATTGGCATGTAGTCTGATGCAGTTTCGGGATTCTTCACCTTTGGAATTAAAGTAATATGAGTATGATTCAACAGGTCTGAAAACACATGATATCTAAATATGTCTTTGATTAAATTCATAACATCATTACAAATTATTTGCCAACATTTCTTATAAAAAACTGGAGAAAACCCATTAGGTCCTGGAGCAGTATATGAACCCATTTGAACAATGGCAGACCAAACTTCTTCCTGAGTTGGAATCCTAGTAATTTCATCATTGTCAATTTTTAATGAAGGACTGAGAGATTGAAGATTAAACGTCCTTCTAAGATTACCAGTTTCCTCTTGGAACAAAGTTTGAAAATGTTGTACAAGAATTGTAGAGATTTCACCTTGATCTGTTTTCCATGTACCGTCAGTCATTTTCAAGTGAGATATATTATTCTTCCTTCTCCGACGTTGAACAGATAAGTGAAAATGTCTAGTATTCCAATCTCCATCTTTAGCCCATAATTGTTTCATCCTTTGGTCCCAGTACGTAGCTTCCATGATTAGATAATCATTCAGCTGCTCTGTGATCATCTTTTCCTGATGAATAGTTGAAGATGTAGGTCTTTTTGATTGAACTCTTAAAATCCTTGCCTTGAGGATGGTGATTTTACGTTTAATACATCTTATTCTTTGCTTACTCCAATATGTTAGAAATCCACCCAATTTTCTTAACTTAGACTGAATATCTTCATTAGAATCTTGAGACCAACATTCACCAACTTTCTCCAAGAATTCAGGGTGAGAAATCCAGTAAGCTTCAAATTTATAATTTGGAGGATCCCTTGGTAGATTTCTAGAAGTATTTAGTAAAATAGGTGCATGATCGCTTGAGAGTCTAGGAGATGCAAGATAGCAGCAGAATGAAAAGCCACACACCACTCAGGATTTGCGAGCACTCGATCCAAACGCTGTCGTATAAGACCGTCATATATTCTGCCATTACTCCATGTATAAGCAGGGCCTGAAAATCCCAAATCTAACAAATGGTTTTGTTGAATAAAGTTATGAAAATAAGAGATATTGGAATTGAGAACCGGTAACCCTCTAAATTTTCCTTCGCTAGATACAATTGCATTGAAATCACCAATGAAAGCTTTACACCCCTGAAAATTTTGAACATAACTGGTTAAAGAAGACCAAAAACTTGCTCTCTGATTTGAAATGGGTGGACCATATACGCAGAACAAATGCCAAGGTTGACCGGGTCCTTCACCACGAATTTGAGCATGAATCAGATTTGTAGATTTGGATATAATTTCAATATTGATTTCTTCTTTCCATAAAAGCCAGAGTCCTCCACTCCTGCCAACTGAAGAAACAAAGCAATGATTTTCAAACCCAAATTAATTAACTCTCTGAGACGATACTTCTTCAGACATCTTAGTTTCTGATAAAAACACAATGGAGGGACTTGTTCCTCTGAGGAATGATTGTAAAGTTCGAGTTGTTGGGTTATTCCTCAAACCCCAACAATTCCAACTAAAGATTAACATTTATCATGCGGAATTTGAGGAATAGCCGCCTTACCATTTGCAGATGTTGATTTTGAAGTAAACTTTCTTTGTATTTTTGGTTTGGGAGAGTTCCTTCTAATATATTCTTCATCTTGACTTCTTTTAGAATTCTGAGAACCACTGTTACCATCTATGACATATGTAGAATATTTCCCTGCATAATTTGCCTGTAACTGCCATTCGTGGAAGTTTGAAATCCCTTTAGATAATGGTTTAGCAACCACCCTCTTCATCTTTACCAATTCATGATTTTTAGCATAGGTGACAATTGGATTAAGGCAGATTGGACTTTCCATAATTACCTGATCATGTTCTTGTAAACTGAAGTTGTTTGGAACACCAATATTCATGGACGTATTGACACCTTCTATAGAATCATTATGAATAATCTGCTTTCCCCTATTCATCAAAACATTCATACGAGTTTCTTCAACCTATAATTCCCTTGAAGTAGAAGAAGATAAGCCCCTAGATGTAGATGGCATTCCTGAATTCCTGGTTAAATTTTCAATATTTGGATTAACAATTTCAGACCTAACATGATTTTGTGGATGATAACCAAATACAAAATATGTTCTTTCATATCTGTGTTTCACCTATGACATTACTTCCTCAGTTGCATTGGATTGGGAAGGAGAGAAATCATTTTGATAAGACCTAACATTTCCTCTAGATTCCCTTGCCGGAACTTCACCCACAATATAAATATCTTTGAATTCAGGAACTTCATTAACTTGTGTTTTTGTTGAGACATTTATTGATGGATGATATGTTGGCTTTATCAAATCCAATGCCTGTTGGTGAAGGTAATCTGGGTGGTTCTGAAAAATAAAATCTTTGTAATTGCTCACTTTTGGACAGGAACGCATCAAATGACCAATAATACCATAAAAGAGACAGAACTTTGGTAGCCTTTCATACTTGATGGTGAGCGCATAACTGCGATTGTTTGGTAGTGGGAAGGCAATTTTCTGTGGAAGGGGGAGTTGTATATTAATGTGTGTTTTAGTTCTAGCAAATTTCCCCCATGTAGTTGGTTCATAGGACGGAATCGGTCGAGTTTCACCTATTTGGGAGATAAATTCATGTACAAACATTGCACTTAAATTCTCCACAGGCAGGCCATGGATTTGCAGACCAAACTCCACGGTGTTAAATTTGTAATCGGATGGTAGTTTTCCCAATACACATCTTTCTAGAGCATACAAATCCTCCTTTATTATCCACGGAATTCCATCCATTATCATATCCGTATCAGCACGTGATTCAAATTTTATGAGAAACGTCTCATCAGTGAAAATCGATACATAAAATGCATGGTTTGTTTTCCAGAATTTTTGAAGGATTTATCTTACTGCGGTGATTTGAAGGGATTTGTTCGTGATAATCTTAAGAACCAAACACATATGATGGTTTAGTTTGGATCCTGGGAAATAGGTATTGACATTGATTGTGGATGAGGACTTTTCTTGTGCAAGAAGATTTGCAAAGTTTTGTAGTAGATCATTCTGTAAATGAGACTCAAAGTTTTCTTGGTTTGAAGACATGATTGATTTGAAGAGATTGATCTGATTAAGGAGGCACATATGGCTTATATATAAAAAGTTCTAAAAGAACTGATAAGGTTAGTTATATTGGCGGTTTTGAGTAGTTATTGAAATTTTGAAGATAATGGAAATATGATGATATTGGTCTTTAGAGGAGTAAAATTTGGAGTTCAATTACTGATTCATCAAGTGAATCAGTAATAAGAACTAATTTAACTTGGTTGGATCAGTGAGATTGGTATGGAGTTGATTAGGGTAGAGGATGAAGATAACTGTTTAAGATGAATATAACTGACTGCAATATATGAATGTAACTGTTTTCTCTAAATGAAGATAACTAACTTTTCCAAATAATGTTGCAGAGCTTTTTTTTTGGGAGATCCGATGAAAATTATGGAGTGCGAATTCGTGCACACTCCTTAACGAGTGTATATTTCACATTTCAATCTCTACCCTTGATTTAATTTAGGTAGTTATGTAACGAGGGCTGTGATTCTAAACATGGAGGGTAATGGGGCCATCAGTTAAATAATCAACCAATCAGAAGTTAATGTGAAATATACACTCGTTAGAGGAGTGTGAACAAATTTGGACTCAAAATTATGTGACTAAAATGCCAATAATAACCGTGAGCCTTACACTTGGCCTTCATGCACTGTACTACTTGGACGTTTGTGATTACATCATTTAAACTTCAGACTTCAACAACTCTTCTTGAATCGGTGACGTGGATCATAACACCACTACACTGCCTCCACATACCACAAAATTAGGTGTATAGCCGTATAGGGCCATATAACTATGTTGGGACAGGATTTTCTTAGTAATTTCACATCCCTTGACCACAACCTATTTGGTCGAGTGTTAGGGACCCGTTCTTGATCGGCCACTCCGCAGTGTCCATCATAATAGCCTCACCAAGAGTGTTTTTTTGTTTTTGTTTCAAGCATCAAGAGTGTTGCTATACACGACAATGTTGTGCCACCGCTACAAGCCCCGCACCACCGGTAAAAATGTCGTGCCATGGACAGCTCTACGTTGTGCAACCCTGAGAGGATCCATGCGTGACTCCCACAGAACAGTACCAGGCATGAAGTGGCTAATGTGGTGTATCCAGAAGTCTTCATGTTGTAGGTTTGATTTCAAAATCTTAACGTATTATCTATCCATCGTTCATTTGGTTGTCAATTTGACAATCATTTTGTGTTCTTGTAGTGTTAACTATATCACTTGGAACTGGCGGGATTGTTTTTTCCTCTTCGTCGGTGGATAAATTATATTGTTCCATAATTATAGATAATCAAAAAAAACACACCGAATAAGTAACATATAGATTTACAAATACCAATTGCTTCAATATTAGTTCTATCTTATTCACTTTCCTTGGTGAATATATTCATTACAAATTGATGAATACATTCATTTCCTATTAAAAAAAAGAAATGGTGAATATTGACCTGATACACCGATGAAGGCGTTAGCCATAACACAAGCACCCCTTCCGCCCCCGTGTCATTATGGCACGGGCAATCCACTAGTTACTTTAGAAAGGGAAAACTCTTCAGACAAATTGCTCACCATTTTTTTTCCATGATGATAATTGGCTGTGAAGAAACGATTTGATCATTCACAATTAGGAGATATTTATGTTTAGAGATTTTCTTG
This sequence comes from Papaver bracteatum, assembly GCA_023529315.1. NCBI lineage: Eukaryota > Viridiplantae > Streptophyta > Magnoliopsida > Ranunculales > Papaveraceae > Papaver > Papaver bracteatum. Next base: position 1,213,256 of record JAJJWX010003811.1, on the reverse strand, counting down.
GGTTTCAGAATCATAGTCCCCGATAGCGAAGAGAGAAGTGTGAAACTGTGACGTTAATTGGTGAAGATTAAATTCATTAAAAACTCATTCGGATAATCTTCCATGTTAAAGAGGTTTCAGAGTTTTTTTTAGCCGATGGAATTCAAAGAATTAGGCTGGTAGGGAAAAATGAAACGCATGATACTCCCCACACCCCCCTTCCTAAGATTTCATCTCATTTTGTAAATCCAACGGTGGTCGCAATATAAGCCAAAGTCTTTGAACATGCCCTACCTCTCTTAAATTCTATCGTGATACTTTCCAATTTCTTTAATTAGCTTAAATGTTTTTACAACGGTGTTTTCCAATTTCTTTAATTAACAGCCATTGGATCAACAAATTCAAGTACTATTCAAGGAAGGGAGGGAAGATCTCAGCCAGTAGTTAAAATTCCCTATGTATCCTGGCCGCTGGGTGACACACCGGATCCTCTTGTTGTATAAGCATAGATAGTTTAGACAACTTAGGCAAGTTAAAGATCAGCCAGGATTTATTCTTGGGAAAACTAAATCTTCGGCTATAAGATGATCAGTTTAATTAACTTTCAATAATAAATGTTCTATTAATATTTCATAATAAATGTTTGTTTAATTAATCAAATAAATACACTTTCATTAATACAGTACATAATAGATTTATTTTATATTAAAATCAGTTGACACTAATGGTGGTTGTGATGGTGGGCGGGGTGGTGGATCAGCGGTGGGTGTTAGTGAGAATGGTGGAGCGATGACGTTAATGGTGGTGGTGGAAGTAGTGGTAGTAGGATGAGAAAGGTGTCCTAAGGTAGATAAATGACATAATTACCCGTGGTTTTTTTTTTATTTGGTATTAGTTTTTAAATTTGTTTCCATTTTTATTTCTTTTATTTTTTAAAATTTATAATAAATAATATATGCCAGATTTTTGTCGGGTCGGGACATGAAAGAAGATGAAAATTGAGGACTATAAAGTAACAAAGCTTATTTTGAAAGTTAGATACCAAACCAAGATAAATAGCCGTTATAATTGAAAAAATTACCATACAAAAAAAAAACTGTAAAATTATTTTTGTGACGTATTAATCTAAATTTTGCATTCGTGACAAGTTAGGAAAGATAAAGAGCGACTGAGATTTATTTAGGAAAAAGATAAATCAATAGTTGTGGTTGTTTACATCATTATTGTATCATTAACTTCAAATAATAATTTTTTTATTAATCTCTCATTATAAATGTCTTAATAATATATTTTCATTAAATAAATAATAAATTTATTAATAATCATTACAGATGATTAGTGTGGTCTTTGTGAGTGGTAGCGCATGGATCCTGTGACAATAATGTTGGTGGTGGAAAAGGTAGGATGGGTGGTTCTGGTGATGGTAGTGCATGTGCTCATTGTGTCGGTCTATGTTGATAGGACACATGTAACATTATTGGGCCGACCGAGCGAAGCGAGGGAGGACTTTATATGGCTACTTTTTTGTAAAATCTAAGAGCAGTTCCTATGGCAATGGCCAAACACAAATATTTGTTTAGCCACGTGGATGGTCAAATGGGTTTCTCCACTATGGTAAAGCAGGGCAAAATGAACAGATTTGGTTTTCTAGGGCCCCACTAGTATATCTTTTTAATATAAAATGCTTTATAGGATAAAGTTGAAATATAAAATATAATATTTTGGTGAGATAAAATAGGATGGAGTGAGATAAAATAGGATAAAAGTGAGATAAAATAGGATAAAGTGAGAAAAATATTAGTAAAAAATCTGAATTTGTAGTGGGCGTCAGTAGGGATGTCGCCCGCGCTCGTGCTAGTGTCGCCCGCGCTCATGCTAGTGACGCCCGCGTTTTTCTGGGCTCGCGCGTCAGTAGGGATGTCGCGCGTCATTTCACCAGACGCGCATCTGGTAGAGTGTCTCGGTGTTCAAATGAACATATCTGTTTATTTGAACATCCATTTTCTTGGTTTGTTCATCCCATAGTGGGATCAAAATGAACAAACTCTAAGTTTGTTCATCCCATAGGAACTGCCCCAAGTCATCAAATTGAAACAAAAATATTGAAAATGGTTAGGGATGAAAAACCAATAATACCCCTCTAAATTTTGGGGAGGTTTCGGGGTCAAACCCTGCTGAACCCATTTTTACGATTTCACTTTTTCTTTTTTTTCTTTTTCTTCTTCAACGTTAGTTTCTCTGCTGAACCCAACTTCTCCTCCTCTTCGTTCACTGTTAGCTCGCCTCCACCTCTTTCAATCCCTTCGTTAGCAGATTCACCACCACCACCACTCTTCGTCACCAATTATTTATAGGATTTTCTAGGGATTTCTTATCCGTTCAAAGGAAAATTAGGGTTTTTTATTTCAAATTTGGAATGTTTGATTTGAAATTGAAGGAGGATTGAAATTGGTGAATGGGAGTGTTTAATTTGGTGATTAGATTTCAATAAGAATTTGTTTCAGTGTTGTTAAAATAATTTGTTTAACATCGAAATTGAAGAAGAAATCGACCGAATTTAGATAACTGTTCTTACAGTAGTGTTATATTTGAATTTGTTTGTGTGATTAATGTGAAGTGGTTGTTGGAAGGGTTCAAAAGAATGAGTTTCGAATATGGTGGCTTGAGATCAATTAGGTTTGAACGGGAAGAGATTCATGAAATTTGAAAGATGGGTTTGCTTCTGAGAAGATAGTGTTAAAAGAGGGTTTTGCGGATGATTTGTGAGATTTCTGAAAATTGGTTAACTCAATTAGGGTTTGATTATGTTGGTGTTCTCAAATTTTAGTTGAGATGAATGTAGTCTACGGGTTTGATAATGCGTTGGGGTTCACTGCTTTGGTTACAACTTTAGATGATGGTGATGTTGATGTTAAGGGTGATTACCAAGGGTTTATGGAGTTGGTTTGGGAGTGACGGTGCTGTGGAAGATGAAGATTAGATTTTCGTTGATTTTAGGAAGTACTAGAGAGACAGTATGAGATCTTTGTTAGTCAATTGAGCTGTGAACTAATGGTGAAGGCTGCAATTGATACTGTTAAAATGGAGATGGATTGTGGCTGGTGACTGAAATGTTGCGGTTTTTGTTTGGTGCCTGATATAGAAGTGGTGTTACAGATTCTCATGGTAGTGATGATGTGTTGGCTCAAGAATGGTTAGATGATTGCCTATACAAATTGCAGGTGTTGGTAGGTTGGTGGTGATGAGATACTAAATGCAATGAGATGGAACATGGTGTGCTGAGAGCTTCGGAGAATACCAGATGAATTACAGGCAATTTGCAAGAAATGCAGCTGGTATTGAAGTTGCAGTTGGATATGGAATTGTGGAGTTTGAACTGAAGGGGTTGCTGCTGGTATGAGTAAGCTGTAGCTGAAGTAATTGCAGAACCTGGTTGTGTAGCTGCAGTGAAAACAGTTAGAAGAATGTGGCATAGCTGAAAATGAAAACCTAATATAGGTGAATGTTTAGGACAAGGATGAGTTGATGGATGACTGCAATGAGAAGTTGATGGTGGTACTGAAGTGATGAGCATTTGGAACTGAAATGGTTGAATAAGCTAGTGTTGTGCAGGTGAAATTGATGGTGATAATGTTGCAGTTAGGGACTGGTTCTAGCATGGATTTGAGGCTGTTGAATGCAAGGAAATGATTATGCAACAGAGAAGAGTAATCAATGGATGCAGTTTTGTGTTGGTGGTTTGGTGCTGAGTTGAGATGAGTTCATTCTTGAGCTGAAGCTACAGGTGTGGATTGAAATAACAGAATGAGGTGTTGCTGGTGATGTGAACTATGGCAGAGATGAATAAATGCTCGGTAGTTATAGATATGCTGGGTGCGCAAGAAGCAGCTAAGGATGGTAATGGAGATGAGATGAACTTAGTGTTTTTTGGAACTGCAAGTGGTAATTGCAGTAGAAAAGGAGTTGTGGCTGGTACTGGTGAATTGATGTTGCTTTGAATGGAAAGAGAATGAAATGATTTAGGTGGTGTTGGTTGCAGATGGTTAGATGGCTGTGAATATTGTAGGAAGGAATTGAGTAAATGGCTAGGGAAGAACCTGTTAATGCCTGAAATTACACTGTCAGTCCTCCGAAAATGACAGTCAAAACGATTCAACTCACTGACTCGGTGAAGTGATCCAGTAAACGGCAACGTCAGCGTTGGCCGTTAATTTTAACGCATGACTGTTAGATTTGATAGGTGGCTGGATTGACTTTTCCGGTAACCTGAGATACTTTTCGTGACTTCACCGGTCGATTCCCATCCAGTTCCGGTCAACTTTTTTGACTTTCGGCAAGACTTCTTAAGCATAATTTTTGGTATGGGTTTTTCTCACATATGGACTTGGTGGATATCTTGGCTATGGAGCTTTGAAGATTTGGACCTAGTTTCGGAAAGAAAAGTCTTCCACAACTTGGCATCACGTATTTTATACTTGGGAGCTTTTGGAAAGAACTACTTTTGCTTGATTCAGAACTTTTGCATTGCTTCAGAACTGTATGCATTGCTCTTTATGTGGTTCTTATTGAAGTCTCTTTTTGTACATCTTTGTACGAATTTGCATGTGTTGGTATTTAGTACTACAAGAATGTTTGGAGAAGGAAAACTAAATCATCTCTTCTAATGGTAGCAATTTTCTTGGATCTGTAGGGGTTTGAGAAGATTAGCGTTCGTCGACGTGCAACTCACATGCAGTCCATTTGTCAACTTAATCCAATTTTGTTTATAAATTAGAATTATGATAAAATGAACATATCTTTTACAAAAAAATATTCCTTCACAAATCTGAATTCGTGCAATCACGTAGTGGTGTCGTTTCGTCAAGTTCTTCGGTCGGCCCTCTCACCGTGGTAACGGTTATACTAGTTATGGAAGTTGTGGTTGATTTTTTTTTAATTTGAAAATAAGATGGTTATCAATACAAAAGAAACAATTGTACAGGCTGACCATTTTTTTTTTCCGAAAAATAACCCGAGAAAAACCCAGCGATGATAGGGATAGTAAAGGTTTTCAGTTGATCCCACTACATGTTTCAATTGCACTGTCAGCAATATATTTTTCGAGACAAATATTTCTGTCAACTTAGCAATTCTCTGAAAAAACATGACAATTAAAAAACATGGGGAGAAATTGTCACTTTATATAGAGCCAACAAAAAAATGACAAGGGTTTAAATTGACATATTTTTTTTTTACTTACTACGGAGGCCGTGCCGTTACGGCACGGGTTAAGTTCTAGTCTCCCTTATAAAGCATAGTTTGGACAACTTAGGAAAGTTAAAGAGTGGTCCAGATTTTTCTTAGGGAAAGCTAAATCTATGGCTGTAAAATGATCAGTTTAATTAACTTTCAATAATAAATATTATATTAATATTTCATAACAAATGTTTGTTTAATTAATAAAAAAAATATACTTTCACTAATACAATACATAATAAATTTATTTTATATTAAATTAGTAGACATTAATGGTGGTTGTGATGGTGGTATTTGGTGGTGGATCGGCGGTGGGGATAATGGTGATGGGTGTTGGTGAAAATGGTGGAGTGATGATGTTAATGGTGGTGGTGGAAGAAGTAGTGGTAGTGGGATGAGAAATGTATCTTAAGGTAGATAAATTACTTAGTTACCCTTGGTTTATTTATTTTTATTTGATATTAGGTTTTAAATTAGTATTTCTTTTATTTTTAAATTTTTTTCTAACTTGAAATAAACATTGTAGGCAGATTTTTGTCGGGTCGGGACATGAAAGAATATGAATGGTTGAGGACTATAAAGAAACCAAGTTCATTCTGAAAATTAGATACCAAACAAGATAAAGAGTGATTATAATTGAAAACTTTTGCATAAAAAGATGCCTCAGAGGACTTTATTAGAAAAAAAAAACGTTTACAATGAGTTGGTTGGTAGCCGAGCGACAAGCTGAGCACCAACCCTTTTTTGACATCTAAAATGTTACTTACATCTTAACCGTAAATAATGTCTTATTTTGCATACAGTACCAAAAAAACATTGTAAATTTTTATTTTTTTTGCTTATTAATCTAAATTTTGCATTTGGACAAGTTAGGCAAGATAAAGAGCGGTCGAGATTTATTGAGGAAAAGGATAAATTATGGTTGTGGTTGTTTACGGCATTATTGTAGCATTAACTTCACATAATAAATATTTTACTAATCTCTCATTATAAATGTCTTAATAAATATATTTTCATTAAATAAATTAATAATTTTTTTAATAATCATTACGGATAATCGGGTGGTCTTTGTGAGTGGCGGTGCATGGAGTCGGTGACGATAATGCTGGTGGTTGAAAAAGTAGTGGTGATGGGTGGTTCCGGTGATGGTAGTGCAGGTGCTCAGTGTGTTAGTGGCAATGTTTATTCTATATCGTTAGGACACAAGTAACTTTATTATGGAAGTTGTGGTTGATTTTTTTTAATGTGAAGATAAGATGATTATCAATACAAAAGAAACAATTGTACAGGATGACCATAATTTTTTCTGAAAAACAACCAGAGAAAAACCCAGCGATGATAGGGATAGTAAAGGTTTTCAGTTGGTCCCACTATATGTTTCACCCGATGGTTTTTTCGAGATAAATATTTTGGTCAACCTATCAATTCTCCGAAAGAAAACATAACAATTAAAAAACATGAAGAATAATTGTTACTTTGTATGGCAATAAAAAATGACAAGGATTAAAATTGGCATAATTTTTTACTTACTATGGAGGCCGTGCCGTTAAGGCACGGGTAAAGTTCTAGTTTTCTTTATATTAGTTAGATTTGATGAGTGTGTGAAAATTAAGTTTGTTTGATAGTAAAGCTACTTAGTTGGACTCACCGTCTTAACTAGTGAGTCGGCTACGTTTTTATTTTTTGGTTCTGATAAATTATGTTTGTGATAATTGTATTTGTAACAGAAAAGCAAGAATTGATCTGAGTGGTTGGATCATGGTTTAGAAGGGGGTTCATTCTCAACCACGATTTATCTTTACCGTTCTGAGAAGAATGAGAGCCATTAGATAGTTCAAAAATCATTTATTTTTGTAAAGTCCTACTCTCTAAAAAAAAACGATTTGTTTTTGTAAAGTCCTTTCACTCACTCTCTAAAAAAACCATTTAAGGTAAGAATAATAATTTTTGTTGTGCTTGGACAATTATAAGTTCAGATCTCTTCTGCAGTTTAAATCCCATCATTATCAGCCGTTGGTGAAGCATGCCTACTTCAAGCTTTATAACCAAGAGTTCAGATATATTTTAGAAGAGAATTTTAATTAGGGCTATAAATTTTAGATGGAAGTCTTTTATTTACCATTTTCTATTTAACAGTAATTGAATAATTTCTTTATTTTCCCAATCCACTAATTAAAATTTCGTATTACGCAATTTAAAGATTGAAGAAGAAAAACTAATTGATTAGGTCCTTTAAATTCAGAAGAACCTTTTCTTTCTCTTCTTTCCCCTTTCTCAAAAACCTAGAAAAAACTTTATCATCTTCTTCCTCCTTTGGTCAAATCTAGTCCTTTAGGGGCTAGATCTAGCAAAACTTACTTGTTTTTAGTTTTATTTTATCGAGTTGATCTTATCTAGGAATTTTTTCATCGCTTTGAATCATTTTCTTAGCTATTAGGGCGATTTTTTTCTTCTCTAGTAGAGCGATTTTATCTGCAATTTTACATTGTTTCTTTCTATAGATTTGTTCGTGACTCGGTTTTTGGATACAAGTACATCGGCGATTTGATGGAGGCAAGATCAAGTTCTTCTTCAACAGAATTATAGATCTAGGGTTTCCAGACTTCTCGCTAAACATGAGTTTTTAGGAAAATCACTCCTCTCTAATGGGTGTATCTCTTTTCCAAGAAGAAAATCAATCAAAATGGTCGAACTGCGATTTCGATTACCATTCCTTATCCAATCTCTCCGTACAAGATTTTGGTGCAACTGTTGTAAATTGCTTTTTTACTTCGCGATTTGTTTATGTTTTGCATCTTTCATTGTATTTGTTTCATGTTTATGATGTACTTATTTTTTTTGAAAACCATCATGTAAACGTTTCTTAATGGAATGAGATACTAATGATTGATTATCGGGAAAAAAAAGGTCCCTTAATTTTCAAGGTTCATTGAAAGAGATTTTTTATTTTATTTTGTTTGAATGAAGTGAAGATCTGGTTTATCATTTTAATATTCTTACAGATAGGGTGAATAAGAGAATCAATTGAGAGAAGAAAAAATGGAGGCTAGGGAGCTATTCAGGACATGAATTTTGATTATCCAAATGAGAAAGATGCATCCTAAGAAATGATGATCTTTTATTTAGATCTGACGGATTTCTGATCTTGTTAGATGTTGTTAGATTAAGTCATCAATGTATTTTTCCTCGTGATCGAAATGGAAAGTTATTATTGCATGTCGACTATTTAAGGAATATTGAAATGTTGCAAGGAACCACTAGGTATGTATATCACTACACAAAATTAGGAAAATTGTAACGGTCGTTTTCTAACGGTTATTTCTTTTGTAACATCGAATCGAGGTTAAAAAGTTTGTAACTTGAAAGATCGTTGAAATAATTGGTATTTTTTACCATGTTTCGGGAGTGTTGTGTGCAATTACTTTGTTATCCTCAACAAAAAATGCCAAGTTACCTTGTTACCCTCTATACTATTATCAGTGCCTTTATTACTACTATATGCTTCTCACGCTCAAGATAAACCCTAGCATCCCAACACTTCCCTTTCTTTTTTCCAATAGTATTTAACATTATAACTCTTCATTTTAATTATAGAAAATCAGAAGAAGAAAAATCAAAATCAATTGAAATCGGTCTCTCATTTAATATGTTCTGAAATTAGGAGAGAAAATAGATAATATGTCTAGAACAGCTGAGATCCTGAGCATAACTTCATTTATATCTTATTTAATCTTATTACTTCGCTTTGAGCTTCAGTAAATTTTGAGATTCATCTTCAAAAAAATTCATCAAGAACTGTAATCAGCAATTAACACTTCTGCAATTCGTCGATTTTTGTCTATATTGAAGTTTAATCGACCTCTCATAGAAGTATTGACACTGAGTCATACTTTTGGAAATGCAAATCTGGGTTATCTTAATATAAGGTATTTCATTCATTCTTTTTTATCTGAATCCAAATTTTTTCAACATTTGAGGGGTTTAATAATTTTACAATTGGAGGTTACAAACAATCGATTTTGAATGATGCAATTTCTGATGGGGATTATGAACATCTAAATATTTCAGATATATATATGGTTGTATATTTTAGGTTTATGTTTTTTGCGTTTGTCGACATGTGATTGACAAGACTTGTGTATGTGATTATATATGTTGCAGTATATTGTATTCTATTTTGTGAATAACTCAATGAAATTTGTAGGTTTTAGTTGATAATTAAACTGAATCAAACACATTATTTATTTATTTGCAGGATGTCACCATTTATTTGTAGATGGGTGAATCAATTGATTGTATATTGAACTAATATCTATCATGGAATCCCAACTAATTTCTGCAGTGTGAAAACCAAAGAGAAGCTAATGTTCATAATTTTTTCCCTTTGCATAGTTAGATTCTAGTTCTTTGTGATTTGAATTCATTTCCAAATTGTAGATTTATATTAGGTGTGTATATGCCTCCACCTAGTAGTTTTATATGTCAGTTGAATTATGTGACTTCGATAGATGATCTAAAGCTTGTTATACCTTTTAAGAATATTTCAGTTAAATATTTAATTTTCGTTGATTAACTTAGACTCGGACATAGTATTTGGGTGTAGGATGTCATCATTAGTGAATCAAGATTATATTCTGTTTTGAGAAGAAGTTTCTGCAATTTAGATGAAAACTAGAGAGAATTATTATTTCCCTTCCCTTGTACTAGGATTCTAGTTCTTTATAGAATCCGGATAATACTTTAGTACATTTCATAGATCATTTTCTATATTTAAACATACCAAATTTCGCATAAAATTGCTCTTTTCATTAAAAATAAAAAAGACATTTCCAACATACCGAATTTCACCTCTTGCATTCAAATCAACACAAAAATAAATAAATTACAATTTCGTTCACCTTTTTTACAAACGTCATCACAATTATAGATCTTCCCTAATAATTACAACCACATCCATCACCAAAAAATTCCCATCGATACATAAACAATAAATAAGAAAACCTAACAAAAAACTACCAATTAAACACCAAAATATCTTACACCTGTTGAACATCCACAACTATCAACATCCAAACTACTATTCAAAATAAACCCCAAATCATCAATATTCAACAAAAACACCAAACTATTAACCAAAAACACATGATCCCAACTGAAATTATCCAAATTATCCTTTCTAGAAAAAAACACACTAAGGTCTGAAATACAAACAACAAAATGAAAAAAAAAAAAAAAAAAAAACATCAAAAAGATAAGTTTAAATTTTCACAAAAAAGTCTTTTTTACCTTGTCTAAGCAAAATAATAAGCTTTCCCATTCTGATATCATTAAAGCCCGAGGGATGACTAATATTCATCATCCCCATTGTAGTTATCCATATCCTCAATGCATGCTGATGCATGTCGTAACCACAACAAATTAATTAATATTTTTCTACCTAATTAACAAGTAATATAGGGTAGTCAAGTTCGTTCCCACGAGGAGAAAGAGTTTTTAGTTGTTTAATTTTCACAAAAGGGGGGTTTGGTTTTAGAATTTAAAAGCAAAGGAAAGTAAATAAAGCAATCAAAAGTGTAAGTTGAAATCAATAAGAGAGATTAGATCAAGGAATCCTTCTTCGTTGCAAAACAATGATTCAAGTTATGTTCTTTTCCACTTTTTATTAGTCACGGATTATCACCAACCTTAGATATAGCAACTAGATCAGTGCTAATCCCTAAATCCCTTGTATCACCGGATACAAAAGTTCTCGCCTACCGGATTCTATTTACCAAAATACCTAGTAGTAGATCACTCAAGATGTAATTTAGTTAAACGCATTAAGATTTATGAATTTATTAGGTTGATATTAGTAGTTAGACTCTTAGATCAATGTCCACTTGATAACGTTGTTTTCACACACAATTGCTCCACGGAATCCCTCTGCAATGTCTCGTGTTTTCTACTTATGTAAAGAGTCAAGAAACGATTACTTATCCCCTAACTTTCACTAGCTTTAGATCAATTAACAAATCAATTTAGTTTGCCACCTAAACGACCTATCAATCAAGCATAAACATTCTTATTAGTAAAAACAAACGATAATCACGTGAAAAACTTCAAAGTAGTTTTAAAACAAAACTCAAATCATATGTTAAGAACTAGGAATTAAAGAAAATTATCTACTCATAGTTTGGAGTTCACACAATAATAATAATAATTAAAGAATAAAGAATAACTTATTGAAAAAATGATGGTTGCTCCTTCCTCCAATCCTTGTGCACTTTAACTCCTTTTCCAAAGTAGATGTGTGTGTAAAGTTGTAGAGAACTCCTTTATTTATAGGCTTCAATGCTCTCCAATCCCTGTAGGAAAATAATCCCTTTCTCAAAATAACACCACTTTCCCAATTTGAGCCTAATTCCAATTTCAAGTCCAATTCTCCAAATCTTCCAAGTTCAAGTCCAAGTCTTCCAAATCTAAGTATTCACACCCATGAGAAGAATCCACACAAAAATCTGTTATTTTGGTACACCTGAAAAATCCTGGTGCAACCGGAATCCGGACATAAACGTCACCACCGGCCACCTGAGATTCTTCATCACAGAAGGAATATTCCGTCAAAGTTAACAATCAATACTAACGGTCTCTGACAGTCGACTGGGTCAAGGAAAAGGAAGTCAGAGACCGAGTCAGCATCTTACTTGGCTAACTAGTCTTACTCGTCTGAGTTACTGAGTTGAATCGGTTCATCGTCGTTCCGAGTTGACTCGCCGGAGGAGAAATTTCGGCAGAGTTCTGTTTGTTTATAGGACTTTCTCAGGCCAATTTCAGGCCGACCTGTCTTCAATTCCTGCACAATTCATCAAATAAGCCTAACATTCATCTAAACTGTTTTCATTCAGTACTGCAGCTTCAATTCCTCCCAGTCTTGTAATTATGCAACTCCACTTCACCTCAGCCCTTCTCATTCACTCCCTCAACCGCATTCCATTCTTTATAGCAGCTTCTTCTCTGAAGCACAACATCAAAATCACTTCTCCTCAAAAACCCAGATTCGATCCAAACCCATCTTCATATTTTATGTTTTGCCTTAAAACAACACCAATATCTTTCCATGGTAGTGACATCATCTTCATTCAGATACCCTTCTCGATTCAATAATAGCTTCATCACCTTTATAGATTCGACTCAAAAACATTTCAAAATCAAACCCATTCTTCCATAGCCAGTCGATCTTCATCAGCTTCACGATCTCTGCCTAATTTGACACTCACAACAACTCATCAGTTCTGATCACTCTTCTTAACTAATAGACGATAAAGACGAACCCAACACTAATTCCTTAATGGCAATACCATTCTCGTCTGCAATCTTCATCGTGAACAACAAACATCAGATCCCCTTTTTCCATTCTCTGATTTCTTCACCACGAGCTCATTCTCAAAATCCTCTCCAATCTCCTCCATTGCATCACACTCACCCATCAGTTCCCAGTTTGACCTTGATTCAATAGATTTAAACTCAATTTCGACAACAATTTCTCGATTTAGGTCTTTCATCTAATGGTTGCGCCTCACTTTCAATTGAGCTGTAATAATGAAAGAAGATCAATTTTTAGGGTTATAAGAGTGGGATGGCTATTTGCACCCACTGCTAATTACACCCTCTAATAAATGATAAGGGACACCCAGATGGAAATCCCCGTAACCTTGGCTGGGCTCCATATAGTATTCGCCTATGAAATGACAGTTTTAACCTTGTTGCTCAATTTTGGATGATTTCTTCTTCTTTTCTTCCGTATGACTCCAGAGTACCTAATAACTCAAAAACACGCGTAAAATACATAATTTACAAGAAAAATAGCAGAGAAAGAATAAACAATAGATAATAAATAAGATGTATTCTACACCCTATCAAATTCCCCCGCACTTAGACTTTGCTAGTCCTCGAGCAAAACAAACTAAAACTCACAACTTCAAATCGTTCAAGTGTCCCAAGCATCCAAAGAGCTATAAGGACATAGAGTTTCTGCATGCTAGTAATAAGAAGTTAGAAATACTAAAGAACATATTCTCATTCTTAAATGTTGAGTGAGAAATAACCACACCATAATGAGAGAACGCGTGTTTGAGAAACGATCAATAAGCATTTCGCCTCGACTTCTGCCTCACCAAAAAAGGATTTTATGATAATTGCACTCAAAAAGACGGCTTTTTTATGGGTCTCACATGTGTGCAGGTAGGAATGAAAAGAGAATTCCTGCAACACGTTGAATGGTGGGAAGGACAACTTCCGAATTTTTTTAAAAACCCACATCTTTTAACATTTTGAAAAATAATTTTTCTGACGATCTCTAAGAAAGGAAATCAACCACTATTATCGAGGATGAGATTATTTACTTACCTTCACATCCGATTGCTAATTATGATAACACCACTCTCACGGCATCCAATAGAAACATCTTACGCTTCTTGTCTTCATCTTCTCAATCCTCGTCTTCGGCTTCAACTATTGATGATAAACTTTCGAATTTCGTAGATCCTTGACAATTTGTAACTCTTTACCTTAAATCCTTGTCGCTTGAAACTTCCTTATAGATTTTCCTTCCCCACGACTTATTAAATAAATAAAAACAAAATAACAAATTTTTTTTGTCTCATTCTTTTTTTCTTCTTTTTTTTTTCATTTTTTCATTATATGACAAGAAAATTAATACAAAACAAAGTGAAAATAAAACAAACCATGGCCGTGGGAAGAGTACTTTACCGCTTGATTCTTCACAACTTGTATCGTCTCGAAATCATAAACTTCAATAATTCTCACATTTTGCCTTTCTTTGCTCTTGTAAATAAGTCTTCTACTTGGATATAAATTATGCTCATTGTATGTTGCTTTACTTGGATTTAAAATTTGCTCTTTTCTTGTTCCGTTGCTTGTAAACCTTAGACGTTTTCAACTTTCCTTGTAGATTTTGATGTCGCTCCTTGTTGATGATGATGGTGTTTCTATGGACCCGTTGTTGTCGAGAGAATGGTGCTAACTGAAAATCGAACTACAAGAAGGAGGATTTCATCTATAGACGTCACCCTCATGATTGACAAAAATTAGCACTCAAGAGATCAAAAATAGTGCTAAAAATTGGTGCGAAGTTGGGTAGCTCACCATTCTACCTGGAATTAACGTACGGTGACACACACTCAAAAGAAATCTTTATTAGTCAGATGGAAAAAATTCTGGTTGGTGCCTCGCATGATATAAATACGGGTAGTCTCCACTAATGATTAATCAGCAACTCTAATAATGCATTTCCTCTGCACCTCATTTGCATCACCATCATGATTAAATCCATTATTTAACACTCTAACAAGCAAGAAATCCGAACGTAGTTCCCTAACACTTCCAAGTTCAATTATGTCGGTCAGAATTCTCTATGTAAACATACCTAGAAGTATGCTAGTGACTCTAAAATCTCTAAAAGTTGGAGGTTTATGCAATTTAAAAAATATATATATATATGCTTAGCCACTCCCCCATACTTAAACCGTACATTGTCCTCAATGTAATTGAATCGTCCAAGTAAAGTCAAGGTGGGAAATCCTAATATGATATGAAACAAGAAAAGTAAATAAACAAAAATCAAAATCAAAAAGTTAAGAAATACAAAACCTATGGGTTGCCTCCCATTTAGCGCTTGTTTTAAAGTCGACGGCCCGACTTAGCTCTTGCTTCGTACTACTCCTCCAGAGGGAGAAAATCTTCAAATGGAAGTTCATCCACATTCACATAAGCGATCTTCTCATAGTATGGCTTCTATCTATGGCCGTTAACCTTGGAAACCGAGTTATCTCTAAGACTAGTAATTTCAAATGCACCATAAGGAAAAACATTAGTAACAACATATGGTTCAATCCAACGGGACCTTAACTTTCCAGGAAATAGTTTAAGGCGAGAATGATATAAAAGGACTTTTTGTCCCACGATGAAGCTTTTACGAGAAATCATCTTGTCATGGAAAAGCTTAGTCTTCTCCTTGTATATTCGGGCACTCTCATAAGCATCATTACGTATCTCCTCTAGCTCATTTAGTTGTAACTTCCTTTGCTTCCCCGCTTCATCATACTCCATGTTGCACTTCTTTATCGCCCAATTAGCCTTATGTTCAAGTTCAACCGGAAGATGACAAGCTTTTCCATAAACCAACCGATATTGAGACATACCAATCGGTGTCTTGTACGCTGTTTTATACGCCCAAAGTGCATCGTTGAGCTTAAATCTCCAATCTTTCCTTGTTTTATTCACCGTTTTCTCAAGAATGGACTTGATCTCACGGTTTAAAATTTCCGCTTGTCTACTAGTTTGTGGATGATAAGGCGTACCAATATTGTGTGTAATGTTGTACTTCTTGAGGAGAGCGTGGAAAGACTTCTTGAAATGTGAGCCTACATTGCTTATCACCACTCTTGGTATACCGTGCCTAGTGAATATGTTTTCTCTTACAAAATCACAAATAACTTGAGAATCATTAGTTTTGGTGGCTCTAGCTTCCACCCATTTTGAAACATAATCCACATCAAGAAGTATATAAAAATTTACATTCGAATTGACAAAAGGGCCCATAAAATCTATTCCCCACACATCAAAAATCTCAACGGCAAGAATTTGTGTGAGTGGAATTTGATTTCGAGCACCTAGATTGCCCGTTTTTTGACATCTATCACAAGATTTACAAAAAACATATGAATCTTCAAACAAGGTGGGCTAATAAAATCCACTCTCGAGAACTTTAAGAGCGGTACGTTTAGAACCAAAGTTGCCACCACAAGCAAAAGTGTGACAAAAGGAGAGAATAGATTGAAATTCGGAATTAGGTACGCACCTTCGGATTATTTGATCGACGCCATATTTCCATAAGTATGGTTCATCCCACACACATTGCTTGGATATCTTCTTAAGTTTCATCTTTTGGAAGTTAGACATTGTATTAGGTACCTTCCTTGTCACCAAGTAATTCACTATATCCGCGTACCAAGGTGTTGAATCTTTCAAGGAGAAAAGTTGTTCGCCCGGAAAGCGATCTTGTAGTGGAAGTTCTTATTGAGACATAACAAGTCTATTAAGATGATCCTCAACGGTATTCTCTACACCTTTCTTGTCTCGAATTTGTATGTTGAACTCTTGTAGTAATAGGATCCACCGGATTAGTCTTGGCTTAGCTTCTTTCTTCTTTATTAAGTACTTAAGTGCGGCATGGTCGGAATACACAATAACCTTTGTATCCACCAAGTATGATCGAAACTTTTCCAATGCAAAAACTATAGCCAATAACTCTTTTTCTGTGGTAGAATAGTTAATTTGTGCATCATTGAGGGTCTTAGATGCATAATAGATAACATGGGATAACTTGTCCACTCTTTGACCCAAAATAGCTCCAACCGCATAATCACTAGCATCACACATTAGTTCAAATAGAAGATTCCAATCCGGTGACTTGATAATCGGCGCACTTGTCAACATTGCATTCAATTTGTCAAAGGCATCCTTGCATTCCTTGTTGAAGTCAAAAGGTACCTTCTTTTGTAATAACTTGCACAATGGTATGGATATTTTGGAGAAATCCTTGATAAACCGCCTATAGAAACCTGCATGACCAAGAAATGAACGAATCTCCCTCACCGAAGTGGGATATTGTAAGTTTCTTATTAAATATATCTTTGACTTGTCCACTTCGAGCCCTCGAGAGGACACAATGTGACCAAGTACTATGCCATGATTTACCATAAAGTGACATTTCTCCCAATTAAGGACAAGGTTTGTGTCTATGCATCGTTTAAGAACTAGTTCAAGGTTGTCTAAACAACTATCAAAAGAATTGCCATAAACACTAAAATTGTCCATAAATACCTCGATAATGCGCTCCACGTAATCCGAGAATATACTTATCATGCATCCTTGTAAAGTATCCGGTGCATTGAAAAGTCCAAACGGCATCCTTCTATATGCAAACTTTCTAAACGGACAAGTGAAAGTGGTCTTCTCTTGGTCCTCCGGTGCAATCACAATTTGGTTGTATCCCGAATAACCGTCCAAGAAACAATAATAAGAATTCCCCGCTAACCGCTCCAACATTTGATCAATGAAAGGTAAAGGAAAGTGATCCTTCCAGGTTGCCGAATTAAGCTTTCTATAGTCAATTCACACTCTCCAACCGGTTTGAACTCTTGTAGGAACAAGTTCATCGTCTTGATTTCGAATAACCGTAACACCTGACTTCTTTGGTAACACTTGTATCGGACTAACCCACTTGCTATCGGATATTGGGTAGATTACCCCCACACTTAGCAATTTGAGTATCTCTTTTTTCACAACCTTCATCATGGGAGGATTAAGCCTACATTGAGCATCACGTATCGGCTTCACGTTCTCTTCCATTAGAATTATATGCATGCACATGGATGGACTAATGCCTTTGATGTCCGCAATTGTCCACCCAATAGCCGTTTTGTGCTCTTTCAAGACTCTAAGCAAACGGTCTTCTTGTACCGGTGTGAGGTTCTTTGAAATAATCACCGGAAGCTCCTCTCCATCTCCCAAGAAAGCATACTTCAAATGATCCGGAAGTGGCTTCAATTCTAGTTTAGGCGCCTTCACAATAGATGGTACAAGTAATTCATCATTCACGGGTAAAGAAATATATGAAACATTACCCTTAGCTTCTTGTAATGCCGTCAAGGCACCACACATCTCCACCAATTCCTTGGAAATTTCAACATCCAAGTTAGGCAAGCCGTGGACATCCAATTCAATGCTCTTTTGCAATACCACACCAAGTTCGTCCTCTTGACTCAATTCCACCATTTGTTGCGCTAATGAATCAATCACATCAATGGAGTAAGCGGAATGCACATCACTTGGGTAGCGCATGGCTTCAAATATGTTTAAGTGTATTATTTCCTTGTCGAATTCCATAGTAAGTGTACCTTTGTCCACATCAATCTTCGTCTTTGCGGTCTTCATAAATGGCCTCCCAAAAAGTAAAGAAGTAGACGACCGATTCTCATTGTTGTCCATATCCACCACAAAGAAATCAACCGGAAAAATTAACTCATTCACTTGCACTAGAACGTCTTCTACAAGTCCCTTTGGATATATGTTAGACTTGTTTGCTAATTGGATAATAACTCTCGTCTCTTTCAACGGTTCAAGATTCAAGGAGTCATATATATCGGCCGACATCACACTAATGGAATCTCCCAAGTCAAGTAAATCATGTTCAAACCTTCTCGTACTAATAGTAATTGGCACCGTGAAACCACCGGGATCCGTGCACTTTGTAGGCATCTTCTTCAATAGCATAGATGATGCACTCTCGCCAACTTTATTAATTTCATTATCAAGCAACCTATCCTTCTTTGTGCATAATTCCTTCATTAACTTAGCATACCTTGGCATTATCTTGATGGCCTCGATGAATGGGATGTTGATTTCAATCTTCTTGAAGATATCCATGAGTGCCTTGTCTTGAGCTTCCTTCTTGGACTTAGCAAAATGACTAGGAAAAGGAGGTGGAGTAGTGAAAGTAGGAACCGGTTCTTTGGATTGGGTGGTTGGTGTTGAATTCTCCATTGGTTCGACTTCCTGCTTGTCTTTGACTACCTTTTCACTAACTTCTTCATGATGACTTGGACTCTCCACTTGTCTCCCACTTTTTAAAGTAACCGCATTAACATTCTCCCTTGGATTCACAAATGGTTGTGAAGGAAGCTTTGTGGATGCTTGAGCTTTCATTAAGTTCACATTGGTCGCCAATTTTCCCATTTGAGTTTGTAAGTCCTTGATTGCCAAACCGTTCTTTTGTTCCAAAGCCTTAATTGCCGAATCGGTCTTTTGTTGGTTTTGTTGAAACAATGACGTAATACCTTGCATCATGACATTAAGCTTATCATAAATTGAATATCCTTGTTCCTTCACTTGAGGTTGGAATTGTTGTTGAGGTTGAAAGCGTGATTGTTGGAAACCGCCTTGTTGCTCATAGGGATTGGGAACCGCCGCTTGCTTGTTTGCATAGCTAAAGTTAGGATGATCCTTCCAACCGGGATTATAAGTATTTGAGTATGGATCGTACCTTGGCCTTTGATTTGGATATAAAGCATTTACTTGTTCGATTTCATCATCCGGAATAATTACCGCGGCCAATCACTGCACTACCCTCTATATATTGTTTAACCATTAATCGGATTGTGAAGATGAGTCACTAACTTCATGCACAAACTTAACCATTGGTTCACCTCTTGCATAGAATTATTGCGAGTTTTCCGCCATGCTTTCAATCAACTCTCTAGCTTCGGCCACCGTTTTGTTCACTAGTGCACCACCACCGGCGGCGTCAAGAAGATATCTATCATTTGTTTGGAGACCTTCATAGAAGTATTGAATTATCATGGCGTCACTAAATTGATGGTGCGGACAACTTGCCACCAATCTCTTGTATCGATCCCAACATTCATATAATGACTCTCCCACATGTTGCTTCATCCCACAAATCTCCTTGCGAATTTGAGTAGATTTTGATGCGGGAAAATATCTCTCGAGGAAAAGTTTCTTCATCCCATTCCATGTTGTGATACTTCCGAAAGGCAAATATTATAACCATTCCTTAGCATTGCCCACCAAAGAGAACGGGTAAGCTTTCAACATCGCTCCATCCGCATTAGTATCCTGTGGAATCATGGCCATGACTATGGTATTGAAGTCCATAAGATGTTTGTTTGGGTCTTCATTCACCATGCCATGGAACTTTGGTATTTCTCTAATCAACCCCGGTTTGATCTCGAAGGTTAAGTTAGTTTGGATACACTATTGTTGTGTATCGAGCTTGTGAGAAGCTAGGTCCTTGAGTGTACGATCACCCATTGCTTCTTCTTCTAAGTATGAATCTACGAACTCACTTGATGTAGAACGAGGAAGCGGAGTGTTAACCGCTCGAATGAAGTCCTTTAGTGGAGTTCCGGATCAAAGAAGTATTGGACTCGGTCTGCCCTCTTTAAGCATTCACCAAAGATATAGTACCTGAAATACGAAACTAAGTTAGATACAATATAGAATCTAACAAAGCAAGAATAAAGCAAAAACAAAAATAAAAACAACTAAAATCGTTCGCTGCTCCCCGGCAACGACGCCAAAATTTGATGCGTGTCGTAACCACAACAAATTAATTAATATTTTTCTACCTAATTAACAAGTAATATAGGGTAGTCAAGTTCGTTCCCACGATGAGCAAGAGTTTTTAGTTGTTTAATTTTCACAAAAGGTGGGGTTTTGGTTTTAGAATTTAAAAGCAAAGGAAAGTAAATAAAGCAATCAAAAGTGTAAGTTGAAATCAATAAGAGAGATTAGATCAAGGAATCCTTCTTCGTTGCAAAACAATGATTCAAGTTATGTTCTTTTCCACTTTTTATTAGTCATAGATTATCATCAACCGTAGATATAGCATCTAGATCAGTGCTAATCCCTAAATCCCTTGTATCACCGGATATGGAAGTTCTCGCCTACCGGATTCTATTTACCAAACCACTTAGTAGAAGATCACTCAAGATGTAATTTAGTTAAACGCATTAAGATTTATGAATTTATTAGGTTGATATTAGTAGTTAGACTCTTAGATCAAGGTCCACTTGCTAACGTTGTTTTCACACACAATTGCTCCACGGAATCCCTCCGCAAGGTCTCGTGTTTTTTACTTATGTAAAGAGTCAAGAAACGATTACTTATCCCCTAACTTTCACTAGCTTTAGATCAATTAACAAATCAATTTAGTTGGCCACCTAAACGACCTATCAATCAAGCATAAACATTCTTATTAGTAAAAACAAACGATAATCACGTGAAAAACTTCAAAGTAGGTTTAAAACAAAACTCAAATCATATGTTAAGAACTAGGAATTCATCCTCAATCAATAAGAAAATTAGCTACTCATAGTTTGGAGTTCACACAATAATAATAATAATTAAAGAAGAAAGAAAAACTTATTGAAAAAATGATGGTTGCTCCTTCCTCCAATCCTTGTGCACTTTAACTCCTTTTCCAAAGTAGAAGTTGTAGAGAACACCTTTATTTATAGGCTTCAATGCTCTCCAATCCTTGTAGGAAAAGAATCCCTTTATCAAAATAACACCACTTTCCCAATTTGAGCCTAATTCCTATTTCAAGTCCAATTCTCCAAATCTTCCAAGTTCAAGTACAAGTCTTCCAAATCTAAGTATTCACACCCATGAGAAGAATCCACACAAAAATCTGTTATTTTGGTACACCGGAAAAATCCTGGTGCAACCGGAATCCGGACAGAAACGTCACCACCGGCCACCTGAGATTCTTCATCACAGAGGGAATATTCCGTCAAAGTTAACAGTCAATACTAACGGTCTCTGACAGTCGACTGGGTCAAGGAAAAGGAAGTCAGACACCGAGTCAGTATCTTACTCGGCTAACTAGTCTTACTCGTCTGAGTTACTGAGTTGAATCGGTTCATCTCCGTTCCGAGTTGACTCGCTGGAGAAGAAATTTCAGCAGAGTTCTGTTTGTTTATAGGACTTTCTCAGGCCAATTTTAGGCCGATCTGTCTTTAATTCCTGCACAATTCATAAAATAAGCCTAACATTCATCTAAACTATTTTTATTCAGTATTGCAGCTTCAATTCCTCCCAGTCTTGTAATTCTGAAACTCCACTTCACCTCAGGCCTTCTCATTCACTCCCTCAACCGCACTCCCTTCTTCATAGCAGCTTCTTCTCTGAATCACAACATCAAAATCACTTCTCCTCAAAAACCCAGATTTGATCCAAACCCATCTTCATATTTTATGTTTTGCCTTAAAACAACACCAATATCTTTCCATGGCAGTGACATCATCTTCATTCAGATACCCTTCTCGATTCAGTAATAACTTCATCTCCTTTACAGATTCGACTCAAACACATTTCAAAATCAAACCCATTCTTCCATAGCCAGTCGATCTTCATCAGCTTCACGATCTCTGCCTAATTTGACACTGACAACAACTCATCAGTTCTGATCTCTCTTATTAACTAACAAATGAGAAAGACGAACCCAACACTAATTCCTTAATGGCAATACCATTCTCGTCTGCAATCTTCATCGTCAACAGCAAACATCAGATCCCCTTTTTCCATTCTCTGATTTCTTCACCACGAGCTCATTCTCAAAATCCTCTCCAATCTCCTCCATTGCATCACACTCACCCATCAGTTCCCAGTTTGACCTTGATTCAAAAGATTTAAACTCAATTTCG
The DNA here is from genome assembly GCA_023529315.1 of Papaver bracteatum. Lineage (NCBI taxonomy): Eukaryota > Viridiplantae > Streptophyta > Magnoliopsida > Ranunculales > Papaveraceae > Papaver > Papaver bracteatum. Next base: position 1,190,754 of record JAJJWX010003811.1, on the reverse strand, counting down.
ACAACAATTTCTCGATTTAGGTCTCTTAGCTAATGGTTGCGCCTCACTTTCAGTTGAGCTGTAATAATGAAAGAAACTCGATTTTTAGGGTTATAAGAGTGGGATGGCTATTTGCACCCACTGCTAATTACACCCTCTGATAAATGATAAGGGACACCCAGATGCCAACCCCCTTAACCTTGGTTGGGCTCCATATAGTATTCGCCCGTGAAATGACAGTTTTAACCTTGTTGCTCAATTTTGGATGATTTCTTCTTCTTTTCTTCCGTATGACTCCAGAGTACCTAATAACTCAAAAACAAGCGTAAAATACATAATTTACAAGAAAAATAGCAGAGAAAGCATAAATAATAGATAATAAATAGGATGTATTCTACACCCTATCACATGCACTGTATTCGCTTCCAGTAGATGCACTCCCATAATCTCCATTCTCATCACTTTATCCCATATTCTTCATTTCCCCTATTTTCATCAATTATCAACGGCCTCATCATTTTTATCAAGACCTTCAACTGTTTTTCAATAATAATCCACATTTGTTGATGGGAGAAAATGATTTACTGGTTTTTGAGGGAAAGTGGTGAGACGAGGGTCGATTCCTCAAATGAGAAAATTGCTTTAACCTTTTGCAAACATATGTACTGCACGAAAGTGCTTTGAGTTCGAGAGATCAATCTGTAAGACTCCGGCCTAAACCAAGAAAATGGTCATTCCAGAGTTAATTCGATCACAAGAGGGGATGGGTCAGTCTATAGGATGGAAGATAAGAAGTGTATGAGATCAATGATGATTAAAGGATTATGAATTTGTTATAGGTTTCTGCAAATTGATAAACTGCTGGGTTAGAATAAGTTTGAATTCTGCTCTATTGAGAGTGATTTTTCAGATGAGAATTCTTGTGATAATTCCCGTATATCTGAGATTGTTCCTTCAATCATGAATTCAGCGACTTATTTATATTACAAGAATGTTGACACATTGATCTCCAGTAAGTGTGACGGTTTCTCGAGTGAAAGAGTGGGAAATCGTGGTTAAACCAGTTACACGTCGTGCGAAAACTTGGTTGATCGTCCACCCACTACTTTTCTAACTTCCTCAACCGCTTGCACGACTTACTCACATTTATCATCCTAGATGAACACACGTGCCGTAGGCCGCCAGACCAAAACCCTAATTTATATCCCCTCATGTGACATGATTGATGTCTCATGATTATGGAGTCTGCAAGGAAGACGTGTATTTGATTAGTCGGTTGTTGACTTGATTAGACGATGAGTCCAAGTATTGTTGAGTCGAGCATGATTGATGAATGCTCTATGATTCATAGATTGAACATGTCTATTGGGACATGTATAGTTCTCGAATGCATGTTGATAATTGAATCAATGTGATGAATATTGATAGCCTAAGCAAATATTGCTCGTCTGAGCAAATATTTCTCGATTAATGATGTATTAAATGCTGATAATTGAATAATATTACTAGTTTGTCTGAGCAAATATTTCTCATTTGATGGATTGTTAAATATTGATAGTTGAATCAATATTGATAGTCTGAGCAAATATTGCTTGCTTGAACTATTATTGGTAGCATGACCAAATAAAATATTAATTTAAAATATTGGAAGATGAACCGAATATTATATAATTAATCAAGATGTTGATTGCTGGATCAACATAAAATTATTAGTGCTTGAACTTGCTCAAAATTATGATTTGCAAAACCTTCAGTTCAAAACACTAAATTTGATCGATTGTTGACCAATTGATGATTTACTAAAAATAAATCACTGAGTGAGAGAGGAACCATCTATATGGGATGATGGCCGACCATGTAGCGCAGGTTCTTGAGTGAGCATGCACCAAAGTCCTTTGTATACCAGTTGGTGAAAAAAATGATTAAACGCTGGTTTAATCATTTATTAAAATAGTGTTCGTCTAAGCATTTGGTAACAAAACCTAATTATGGAGAGATGAGGGACCGACCAAGGGGTATGAAAACCGACGCTTGGTGGTCCTGGGACCAGCTGGTGGTCAATTGAACAAGTTTTAAGTTGGTTGGAAAGAGTTTGAACCCAATATGAACTATAAAAGATTAATTAGATCAAAATCATTAATAGGAGGTGGGACCGGCTTCTATAAGCCTAAGGGCCGATCTTTGTCGGTCAAGGTGGCATGTTTGTGTCACCATATTTTCCATGTCTCAATTCTGAGAATTTTGGTATGTTTGAGCAATATTTTGGATTTTCAGAAGAGTTTGATCTTGACTGAAACTCTCGATTTTGCTCGAATGAGCAAGTAGAACTTTGCTCGTGCGACCAATATTTTGAGAATATTAAAATAATAATATTTTAATATTGTCGTGAGGAGCCTAGTCGGTCATGCATGTGACCATTTGGCTTTTTGGCCTTTTGATAGTTTGAGCAATATTTGAGAAAACACGGAAAACCAGGGTTTTGCTTAAACGAAGGAGTTTCATGAGATGAAGGAAATAATAATAATAATAATAACATAAGGGATTATAGGGTGTGGGACCAGCAACGGCTAGGGAATGGCCGGCCGGCTAGTAGGCTCGGTCCCGTGACACCCTTCCCTATTACTTTTTTATTTTTTCACCGCATGAAGGAAAATATGGAGAAACTAAGAGTTTTGCTCAAACAAGAAAGTTTGCTCGAATGAAGGAGTTTTCATGAGATTGGAAAAAATAATAAAATAAGATAAAATAAAAGGAAAAGGAAAAGGCATGGGACCGTCCGGCCTATGGGCCCAGTCCCCTAGGCGGCTATTTATTATTTTATTGATATTAATTTTCTTCCCTATTTTGCATAGGTTTCCTCGTTTGTCCATATTATTGAATGCTCGTTCGTGCATTCGGGTGCTCGCTCGTGCATTATTGCTAAGTACGTTCACACCATTTTCTTGGGGCTTACTCGGTGGTGGCCCAGATGCCCGTACGTTGAATATTTATAACTAACCCATGGAATTCTGCTGGGAAAACCATGAATTGAAGTAACAAAATATTATAAATAACGTAGAATATTTTCTAGGAAATCGGTTGATGAATCTTGCGACTAGAGATAATTAATTGATGTCTCTATACTAGCAGGCATGTTGTCTAGGAGCATTATAATTATTCGAAAATCGAGGTATGAGCTAGTTGAAGCGTCATACTTGTTCTGAATATTTATTCTGTATAATCAGGGAACATTAAGACATCTTGAAGACATTATTACTCTATACTAGTAGTTAATGCATCTAGGAACCGTCCAATCATTTTCAATTTTATACAGGAGTGAATACTGAAATTGCTCAGTTAATGAAAATATGTCGTGGTCTAAGTTGAGAGACTGCATATTCATGTACACTCTGAGAGGCAGTACACACAGTCAGAGGTTATCGTGGAATGATCTTTCATGCTCGAATTCTAAAAAAAAAAATAACTTCACATACGTTTCCAAAGCTAGTAAAAAATATGCAAAGTTATGATTTGCAATTTTAGCCTTCATCAAAAATCCACCAACAACAACATTCAATCTTTTATTCATGGTCCTTTCAAAGATGTGAGGATTGGCTTTCTCGGCTAAGTACAGTTCATGCAAAGCATCTTCGGCCTCATGTTCCCTTTTTCTCTTATGTTTCTATGATTCATAACCACTCTCTGAATATTCCTCTTCAATTTCCTTCTCATCTTCTTGATTTTAATAATTACTTTTTGTCGCACTTCAAGTTTTGGACCAGACAACCTCTTCATCATCCTTTCCCCCCCTCTTCTCTTCTATTTCTCTTATCTCTTTCTGCCATTTTTGTCTTTCGGATTTCATACTCAACATTATTCTCTTGACAAACTCGCTCATACTTTATCAATCGATTTTTCCTGAAATGACAAGGGTACCAAGTACACCATAATCTTTCTGATATCATCCAATATGACAGATTCCTTGCGTTATCTAATATAGACAGAGATTGTCAAGAAGATAACAAACACAAGGTATACACTTGGTATATATAATATGTATCGAAACCGAACCTAATTATAGGGATCAAACCCAAGTATTTTGATTAACGTACAAGTGCAATTACTTTATTATAACTAAAACAATAATTATAATGCAGAAAGTAAAGTAAAAGCACACAACAAGATTTTTTTAACAAGGAAACCGCTAATGCAGAAAAACCATGATACACAGTCCAATTTTGAATACTTTCATAATTAAACCATTATATAAATACTACTACCAACTTCGTATAGTTGAGACCAAGTAAACTAGCCCTAGTTACCTATTTTCCTCGTTATCCATGCGCCTACATCTAATATGTCCATTGCACGTGATTTCTATGATAGAGTCCACTATATTAAGTTACTTCACCAGTCGTGAAGATTTCTTGCACTCAACTCCTACGGATCGTATTACGATATAGTAAAGGACTAATTTATATTCGGTAACTTCTCTATCAATCTCAAGAAGTGAGTTAGAGATTTAGTTGAGTCAAACTATACCGGAGATCAAAAATCAACTAATGTCAAATAAGATAGGTCGAGCGAAACAAAATCAGCACACTAGTATATATTTTTAGAGCACTGCTCGGTAGAACTCGCAAGCGTTGCTATCTCAAGCTTGTTTATCAAGTTTAGTTGCCAAAACTATAAGTCTTGATTTCTAGTATACTTATATCTAAGTCTTGGACTCCACGACGTTCATCATACAAAGACAAAGAACTACTCAAGGAACCGGTGGAACTTTATCGAAAGTGTAATTGAACTCTAGACTCCACGACGTTCATCATACAAAGACGAAGAACTACTCAAGGAACTGGTGGAACTTTATCGACTAAAAGGTATATGGAGACTTGAACTTATCTATCACTCAAAAGTATATCTACTCTATCTCTTATCTTGAGACAAAATTCGTATTGCTATATAGACTTTGATTATACACATTTTCTATTTCGAGACGAGTTTATCTCGCTTATCTATTTCTCGAAATATGTGTTGGTAAGCTTTCACTTTAGCCAAGTTCATCTTTACAAGTAACGAAAGTCATGTTAATTATTTCAATATCTTGAAAATCGCTTTGATAAACATTGTATGTAACTCATACTTGTGTAAATCCAAAATCCTTAACCAAAGTATGCGTACTTTACTGCTCAGGATAACCGGAACTAAAGTCCGCATACCTGTACGCATACTGCCGGAAGTTCATGTCCCGTGAATTTCTGCTGGAGTTTGTGAATTGAAAACAAACTCAATCCGGGTACTTAAGTATGCATACCGGTATGTGTATTTGAGTGGGTTATTTTCTAAAAACGGTTTATTCGTGAACTTAAACTTATATAAACTAAGGAATGCATATTTGCAAACCGTGGCTATAAAGTTCATGAATCGATTCGAGTGAATCAAAATCGTTTTTGCTTCGGTTATGTCTTGTATACTTCTATGAGATCTAAGAAATTGAACAACTCTCTGACTAGTTCTTTTGAACTAGTTATGGTGAAGATGAATATGGTTGATATGAAAGTGCTCATATGGATAACCGTTTGGTTAACTACTGTTGAACCAACTAGGTGTACATGTTTAGGTACGGTTACACAAACCTAAATGAACGTGCATTTTATTTGTGTATAATAAGTTAAGTTCTATCTAACGGTTGAAAGATATTAGCTTGAATCTAATCAGGTTTTCATCTAACGGTGAATATTGAATGTTTTGTTACCAAGGTAACTTAGATTACAAACCCTGGTTTGGAGAATACATAAAGGAGAACTCTAGCAACTGGGAAACCTAAGCCCCACACCTCCTGTGTGATACTAGTAGTATAAGCTAAAGTCGATTATCCTTTAACCTTAGGTTTCTACCGAGACCCTATAGGTTAACGACTTGAAGACTTCATTGGGATTGTGAAGCCAGACCCAACTATTTTCTACGTAGTTGCGTTATCTGATCTTGTTGTTTCTATCGTGATTGAATGCAATCGTAAGATTGGCTTGAGATTAATTTCTCCGATAGGAAAGATAGAAAAGTAGTCACAAACATGTTCGTCTTATTGTTTGTGATTCAACAATATCTAGTTTCGCTAGTCGATTAAGATTATTGTGAGATGATTTATAATTATAGGTTATTCTTCGGGAATATAAGTCCGGGTTATCGATTGGTTCATTTTCACCTTGATTTATCAAAAAACGAAAAAAAAACTCATTGGTATTTCCGTGGGAGATAGATTTAACTTTTCCTGTAGACTTTTCTGTGTGATACAATTTTTTTAATTAAAGTCTTCGACTTTGGGTCGTAAAAACTCTTAATTGTGGGTGAGATCATCTAAGGGAATCAAGTGCGTAGTATTCTATTGGGATCAGACACTTAAGGAGCGCAACGGTACCTTGAATTAGTGTGAGATTGATTGGGGTTCAACTACATTCAAGACCGAAGTTAGTTTGTAACAGGCAAGTGTCTGTAGCGGCTTAATATAGTGTGTGTTCAATCTGGACTAGGTCCCGGGGGTTTTCTGCATTTGCGGTTTCCTCGTTAACAGAACTTCTGGTGTCTGTGTTATTTCTTTTCCGCATTATATTTTGTTATATAATTGAAATATCACAGGTTGTGCGTTGAATCGATCAATTGGTAAATCCAACCTTTGGTTGTTGATTGAAATTGATTGATACTTGAACATTGGTCTTTGGTACCGTTCAAGTTAATTTCTCTTATATTCAATTAGACTCGTAGATTTCTATTTGCTTGAGTAAGTATTGAATCGAGAAATTGAGATATAACTCCTTGATATACTTTTTATTAAGATTGAGTCTGACTGTCTAGTTGATTCTCTTAAAAGTATATTGTAGTTAGTCCATACAAATTGCTAAGCGAATTATTGGGTGAGGTTGTTGTACCCCCACTTTTTCATATATTTTATACATAATTATTTGATTGGTTTATTAGTTAACATATGGGCCTATTACCCTTCATATTTATAATCTTTACCCTTGTTATATAACTCCCAAATTGAATCAATGGTGGAGATTAAAATATCACGTGCAAACTCGTTAAAAAGTATGCACAAAATCATATTCGACCAATTTGTGCGATCTACCGATGAACCAAAAAAATCTACCAATAAGGTGAAAATTAGATTAGAAGAGAAAAAGATAATATGCTCGGAACAACGGCCGAGACATAACTTCTTCCATTTATTATTTTATCTCCGTACATTTCTAATTCCATTGATTTAAGATTCGGGAACTTCGAGATTCAGCTGCAGAAAACTTCATCAACAACAAAGAATCAATCAATTCTTCTGTGAAACATCGATTTAATCCTGGATTTAACTTTAATCTATTTCTCATAGAAGTATTGATACTAATTCATAATTTTGGAAATGAAAATATGCATTATCTTAAACTAAGGGATTTCATTCATACCTTATTTTTCCTTATTGTAATCTGGTAAAAAAATTGTTAATCTTGATTAATATTTTCCTTATTTTTCCAAGAGTATCTCTTTGGCATATGAAAGGGATCTTAGACTTTGGAGTTCCTTACTTATCATCATTATTACTCTTAATACAAGAGTTATTACCATTAGGGATAAACCAATCCCCACGTAAGTCCCCATCAGAATATGTTCTCTTGCCACCATTGAATATATTGCCTACATTTGAAGCTAAAATCGAAATACCTCCCACTAGTTTTACAATTTTTTTACCACCATGACATGTAGTTAGAGGAGCAGTTAATATTAAAAAAACATCATTAACTTCATATCCCTTTCAATGGTCCAGATCCTGAAAATATTTCTCGGAATATCATCCAAGAAAATAATACTACTCCTCCTACCGGTGGCATGAAAGATGCTACCAACATTGAAGGGAGAAATGGAGAAGCACCCCCAAGCATAGAGGATCTGATGTAGAGTCAAGAGGACCTGGCCAAGATGCAAGCAGAAATGGCGACTATTCAGATGGAAGTTCTTACCCGCCTCAGAACTTTAACGGAACAGTTAACTCCGGAGCAGCACCATATTCAAGCAGAGCAAGCCCATAATATCTATGGATCTACCACTTGAGTCGAAAACACAAGGGAGCAACCTCCTGAGGATGGTATCTGTACTACTACAACAAAAAATATTCAACAGCCGAATTTCATCACTCGACAAGATCTAGAGAGGAATCATCATTTCCACCAACCACCTTATACTGAGGATGTTAAGAAGGCACCTATACCAAGAGGATATGTATCACCTACCTTTTATCTTTATGATGGCACAGGTAACGCCCGCGAACACATCTTCTGATTTTTGGAAGCCTTAGGAGTGCATGAATACCACCAGGTGTTGCAACTCAAAGAAGTCTCTAAGTCACTCACCGGAAGGGCATAACCTGGTACAACAATCTCGCTCCAAATAGCATATCCAACTAAGACGGAATGATGAGCGCGTTTTATCGAAAGTATTTCTTCGTTTCCGAAAAAATCACACTTTAAGACCTGGGAAGGATGTTTCGCGATAATGAGCATCCCAACGACTACATCAAGAGGTTCAGAATACAAGCCTTCGATTGTCACGACCTAAACGTGACTCAACGACAATTAGTAGAGTTATGTATTAATGGTATGATCCCTGTCTATTGAGCCTTAATCGAAAATTTGCATTTTCAAACTGCTCCATCTTTATTATAAAGGATGAGACATTTCATTAAAGAGGATCATAAAAGCGCACGAGAGGATGGGTTTCATATTGGTGAACACTACTCAGACCAACTCTAGGTTGGTATCGCTATTAATGAAAGATCCAAGAGAGAAGTTACACCTCGGTAAGATGCCTGAACCAAACACTCTATGTATGCCTCGACATTCACCCAAGCCTTGGCACCAGTGCCAGATCAAGATAGCATAAGGATATCTCTACATCCATCAACCGTGTCTCCTCTGTTAATCGCTTGTCTTATAGGTCGCAATCAACAAGAATGACGAAAATCCCGTCCGGGGACTTCTCATCACCGCCTGTATCAAGCGAGTTGAGTTCGAGAAAATACTAATCGATACCGGAGCAGATGTCAACATCATCACTGTCAAAACTTTGAAATCTGTAGGGACTACCATATGCGAGGCCACACGCACGCCAAAGATTCCTACAGAAAATGAAAGAGCCCTATAGTCATATTACCACCGAGGCTCTCCAACAAACCATCAAAGCCGCATTGATTGTTATATAAATCGCGTTTCATAATGGATCTGGATCTGAAACAAATACTAGTGGAGGATATAGTCTCATGTATCTAAGGGTCTACGTACAAGTAAGTCATATTCAACAAATTTCTTTGCAACCATCTTCCATAAAATTCGTCGAAGCCCAGGGGACTTGACCCGGACGACCAATCCCACTATGACTCATCGATATTAATGAGAAGCTGGTCCTTTTAATATTAAGAGGGCAGGACTAGCTTCGAACAGAAACAAGAAAAACCAATAACCCAATTATACTGGAAACGTATCACAAATCTGAGATACCAAGGTCCAGCCTTTTGCAAGTCGGAACCATATTAGGTATATAATCCAAAATTTTCAATACCGGTGAGTCAATAGGGGTAGACATATCCAGAAAGTTTCTTAAAGCTATCAATGCTCAAAACACTTTAACACCCCTAGAAAATCTTTCCACTAAGGAAGGAAATCTCTGACTATTTGTAGTCAACAAATACAGTTTCATTCCATTGGTGTCCTACCTAGTGACATCATACGAAGATAACCAGGGAGCTGAGAGATTGATGAGGATTCTTTACCCTCCAAAGGTATGCAGCAGAAATATCTTCACATATCCCGACCATGCCATCAAACCTAAAATGCATCTACAACTCCTGACAAGGCTGCACCGCATTTCGGAGTCGACTCAAAAATACATCTCTAGTAACCAAATAGAAGTATGACTGGGGACTGCTCATCGTATCCCATTCCATACAACACTCCAAGATTTAAAATAAAGTTCAACTGATGTCGCTTGGAACAAAGTCTTTGAAGACATAATAGTGGCATGTAGGCAATGAAATACCTCTCAGCCCAATGCCTCTGGAGAATTTTTTCCCATACAAGCATTCCAACCATATCATTATTGAAATCAAAAAGGCAAACTAAAGAATCAGAATAAACACAATTTTGTCCCAATCAATGCTCAGGAATTTAAAGAAAATTTTAATTGTGATTCAGCAGTCTAGACACCAAAAAAGGATTCAACTTAAAATTCCATCTTTTACTCCGGCCTTGGCGCAACGGAAACAACAACAACAGAGGAAGACTCTACCAACTTGGATTTCCTTAGCTGATCACACCCATGATGTGGGGACTCTTCCTCTATCACCGTCGATTTTGACCACAATGGTTAAATATAGAAGGCATGCTGCATCAAGAATCCTCAAGGTCATGCCATCAATTTACAAGAAAGGCTGAGACATAAAAGTACATGTAGTTACACTATTAGTTTCGGCTATATAACTTACAAGATACTCTCAGGAGTGTAGAAAATCGATGATCATCTATGAGTAACGGGAAAATGCATCCTTCATAAGAAGCGTTTGTCCATGTCTCTGCTACGACATACTAAAACGGCATGTCAAACGGATACACAAGCTAAGAGATATGAGTCTTCTTCTAAAGTTCATAGAGTTTCAGAAATTGCACGGGATTATAAACTTCAAATGTCCATGCATAGAATACCGGCTATACAAACTCTAAATCAGGTGATTCCTTTTGCATATGATATCCTTATCCGTTATCTTTGAAAGTTAGGGCCAAGCGTCAGAAACCAACATCGTATGAAGACTTTATACCTTCTGGAACGAATGGTGTGCATACTAGGGTTTCCCTACGAGATTCAGTAAAATCATCCTTGAAGAAAACCTAATCTTTTTAATGAGTCACACAAAGCCGTACATGTGACTAGACTAGGAATGTTATTGAATCACGAAGGAAAACTACCACAAATCATCAGATTCTATATCTTGAAGAGAACTCCACACAAAGCAAGAAGGGATGTTGATAAGAGAGGAGCGTGATTAACCTTAAATCACGGTTTCAAGTATATATATATACACAGAAAGGAGATTCCTAATTGGATTAGAAATGTCCGACCAAGATACACGGGCCCATGTGAGGCCATCCCTTAAGCCGCGTGAATAACAACTCCACAAGCATGACTCCGCCAAGAGCCTTGCACAATCACGCCTGTTGTATTCATGACATGCTATTACGCCGCGGCAATACAGATAAGTAGCACCTTCCTCTTCTTATAAATTTTAAATTTATATGCAATATTTATGTCACCATCTGATGCTTACCACGCAACACGACATTGTTCTGTGCTACCCAGGGGACTAATGTTGATGATGAGTTTTGACAAGAGTATTTATGGTGAATTAGCCTTGCCCTAATTACCGAAATATAATGTATCCCTAACCTAGCATCATGATTAAGAATTTGTATCTACAATTTATTCCGCAAAAGAATCAGTAATGCATATCCAACCTCCGGTTTAACCGTCGCATAAACATACATATTTATGAATGGAGTATTTACTCTATCATACTGATTGGACAGCTCCTAGATGGATTGACCGCTAGTATAGAGCAATATCGTCTTCATGTTGCCACTCATGTTGGTGAAACTACCCTTCAGATGGCCTTTGCCTGTACAAAATAAATATCCTACTTAAAGTATAATATTAATACATAGCCATATCGAGTATCGTCTCAAGTCGCAAACTCCCACATCCGAGTTCCTTAAACATGCTATAACGATGCTATCATATTCAAATTTGTACTAAAATAGCATTACACTTTAAATATGGGCTTGGCATATATTTCCATAGACTCAAGTCCTAGATCATAGCCACATGATAATAAAATCATGATTGATGGCTTAATAATTACGGCACATTGACTAAGCATACCCAAGCCCATAACATATATTGCATACCCCACAACGTCTAATCTAGGCATAGCCAAGTCCACAATATAGTTGTTATGGCTCATAATGTTTCAGCTAAGATAAAAATGAATTAATGGCCTAGTTGGAATCATCCCAAAGAAGTCAGTCAAATCCATAGCATAACCAAGAAAAATTTGGCAAAATATGGAATGTGGCATATCCGTTATTGCGCCACAGCATAAGCCATGACACCTTCCACGCTCTATTCAAGACCTTAGAAGCTATGTCCAAGTCCATGACACCTAGCCGCGCATCATTCCCGACCTTGGAAGCTTAGTCCAAGGCTGTAACACTTAGTTGTGCGATATTTCCGGCGTTGGCATCTTAGACCAAGGACGTAGCACGTAGTTGTGCGATATTCTCGGCCTTAGAATCTTAGACCAAGTCCGTAACGTAGTCGTGTGTCATTCTCGGCCTTGTCATCTATGACCAAGGCCATGACACCTAGCTGCGTTCCATTCCCAGCCTTGGCATCTTAGGCCAAGGCCGTAACACATAGTCATGCGTCATTATCGGCATTGAAATATTAGGTCAAGGCCGTGGAACCTAGCCATGTGCTATTCACGTCCTTCATAGCCTGACCTCTAACCACGGCCGTCATATCCTGCGCGATATTGATAGGTGTGATAAACACCTAATTTTATATCTAGTATTTATGCTTTCTTTGCGAGTTTTCTTGTAAATTATGTATCTTATGTTTGCTTTTGAGCTCATTAGGTACTTTGGAGTCATACGAGGAAAAGAAGAAGAAATCACCCAATTTGAGCAAAAAAGAGCACAATTGTCATTTCACAGGCGAGTAATATTGGGAGCTTGGACAAGGTTAAGGGGAAACTTTACTTGGAAGAGCACTAAAGACAGGTCAGCTGAGGATAAGGGGTAACCCATAGAAGTGCTAAAAGCACCATGGCAGAAATTCAAGACAACCATTAGGGGTGGTCTAATACCTAAGGTGTAACCATCCACCACCAAGCTACCCAACCCTAAATTGAGAATTTAGTTCTCAATCATTACCATTTCTATTTGCCTGAAAGTGAGAAATAAAAGACTGATGCTACTGAAAACGAGAGACATTCTCGATCACTTTAGTTTCACCAGAAATAGAGAGATGAAGAGAGGACGAGTCTGTTACTGCCTTTGATGGGTGATGATGGAAACTGGGTTCGGTGGTTTAAATGAGATTGAATCTGTGATATGGATTTTGAATGATGTCTGCAGCCGAGAATTGTGAGCTAATGGGTTTGATTGAATTTGTAGAGGATATGAATGAAATGGGTTTGTTCTAAAATGTGAAATGCAAAGCAGGGAAGGAATTCTTGTGCTCTCCAAGGTGCAGCCATTGCACATCCCTCAGCAGTTCGTGAAACACACACTAAGTGCTCGACTAAATGCCTGAATGACTGGCCAGTTAGCCTTGGTTCGTTGGTTGTTCACAAAGAGTGAGAAGAAGGAATTGAAGATGGGTACTGTTGCTGCAAGTTATGAGATGGAACTGGTAACAGATCTTGTTGGTGTTGATGTTAATGGGTTCTTGAGAGTTCCCAGGGAAGATGGAGATTAATGAGAAGCTGAAGCTCAGAGTTCAGAGTTGCAGCTGTTGCTATGAAGTTATGGTGCTGTGGGCTAAGATGCAATGATAGGAGTTGTTGTTATTGCTGGCACCTGGATGCTGGTGATATGAGTTCAAGGTGGTAGCTGCAATGGTGGTGACTATAATGTGGCTTAGTGTAATGCATAAATGCTGCTGGGATTAGTGATGGAGTGGTGGATTGAACTCGCAGGCGAGAAGTTACAGCTGGTAATGATGTTCTGGTAAGAAGAGAATGGTGATGTTTCTGTTGCCATGGGACCAAAATCAGTATAATGCTGCCAATGATTGCAGAGATAGATGAGTCCGTGGCATTGAATTGCATCTGCTCCAAACTGAGAGTGGTTATGGTTTGTTGCTGTGATGATATGGGTTCAGCTAGCTACAGTTACAGAAGTGCTGCGTTGTTGAATGGAATGAGGCAGTGATGCTTAAGAAGATGCAGGTGGTGAGACTAAGATGAGAAGTTATATTCATCTAGGAGTTGCGGTTGGTGCTGCAGTTTTGATGGACTGCTGCTGTGGTGAAAGAGAGGTGGAATAGCTGAGGATAATGAAGCAGTGGCTGTTTGCATCTGGTATTGATGGTGGAGATTTAAGGGAGAGTCTGCTAGGCTAAGGCACAGTGGGTTATGTGGACAATTTGGATTGAATTTGGCATAGAAGGAAACTACGATGAAGTTTGCTGGTTGATAATGGTCACGGTGGTGTTAGCTCTAGTGAACTGATGGTGGAATGAAACTAGAATTGCTGGGAAGTTGGTCAAGAGTATGGGGTTGGAGATGCAGATGCGAGTGAGAGCTGGAAATGAAGTTGTAGATTCAAGTGTACTGTTACCTGAATTGAATTGCAGGTATGGCTCAAGAAGATGATCGGATGAAGCTTGGTGGAGTTGCGAGTGAGAGTTGGAACAGAAGATGGAGCTCATATTGCAAGTGATTAGTCGCAGAAATGCAGAACTGGTGGTTTCAATGTTGTGAATGGGTGAGTTCTGGGCAGGTAATGACGCTGCAAAATGGTCAAGATGGGGCTCTCGTTGGTTATGATGTTGCAGGTTGGCTGAGGCACAGGGAGTTGTTGCCATGTAAAGCTGACTTACAGTGAGATGTGTAGTAGTGCTGGTGTAGTTGAGATTGCAAGGTGCAGAAATTGTGCGAAAACGCAGCAAGAATGGCGAGCCGGTGGTACTAGTTCCGGTTGCCGGATTTTGGAGTTTGAAGCATGGATAACAATGTTTCAGTGAATCATGAAGGGGGTATGAGTCGGATGCGGAAGTTGGCGGATGGATATATGAGCTACGCGTCACGCTTTTAGGCGCGTTTTCGCAAGAGATAAAGAATTGGTTTGGATGATTTTTGTGAATGTTTGGAATGCAGTGAAGGAGAGATGAGTTGCTGGAAGTACATACTTGCTGGTGACAGTTTCCGATGGTTCAAGTGGCCTTAGACAAATTTTCCGGCGACCGGATTCCGGTGATTACGTCAGCAATCCGGCGACCCGACTTTAGACCCAAATTTTCCAGAGACTTATTTTCACTCATGGGCTTGGTGGACGAATTCGAGACGGATTTTGAGAACTTGACCTACTTTTGGGTATCCTTTTGGGAGAGGCATATAAATAGAATTTTTTCTCTAAACCTAAAAATCTAATATCATATCTTCTACTTTTGTTCTAGGGTTTTAGAAACATGATAGGGTTTCTCTTCCTTCTTGTTATGAACTCCTTGAACATGAGTACTTAAGTTTATTATTGGTTATGGAATAATTGGATTTCACATAATATGGTTTTTGATATGATAAATTAGTTTTGTATCCATACTTTATCGTTTATGATTCACTGTTTATATTGTTACATGAATTGAATGCTTGTTTGATCGAGTCGCGAATCGGTTGAGTTTGTTTTCATCTCTATTGATAAATTAGGGTTTGTTATACGTAAAAGTGATAGATTCCTGATTGCAAGTAGCATAAATATGATTATAGTTTGTAGTGATATATTCTTATGATCATATGTGAATCATAACCTTTGTTAAATTGAATTAGTGCGCTTTCCACGTTCAATTGCTTTGATTGGCCTGATTTCATAGAACTTAATGCATCTAGGGAATTAAACTTGATTAGTGCTTTTACACGTTAGGTTGTTCTTTTAGATAGAACTCATACTCGCATCTTTTAATGTGTTTGTTGATGACAAAAGGAGATTTGCGGGATATTATTGCGATCAAGGTATCCTAGGGCTTTTGATAAAAGTTGAGATTAAATATCAATTCTACTTATTGTTTTGAAAGCATGTTAGTGAATGAAAATGAAATCCTTAACCAATATCTCTTCTATTTGATTTGTTTGCTTATTTCTTTCTTTACTTTTATTTTACTTTTACTTTATAAAAATCAGAAAATCCCCCGTGTTACTTATAGGAAACCGAAACAACGAGACAACCTAGTCCTCTCTGTGGGATCGATCCTTTCTTGCCCTTGCTATATTTATATTTTGAGTAGTAAGAAAGTGTGAATTATTTTTGACGCATACGACAGCGATCAGATATTCATGACCATCATGGCGCCATTCATGGTCATGGCCTGCGCACCACTCACGGCCATCATGGCTTGCGCACGATATTTACGGCTATCATGGATTGCACGCCACTCACGACCATCATGGCTTGCTTGCAATATTCATTGCCATCATGGCCTATGCACCTGTGCGCCACTCACATGTATCATGGCCTACGCGCTACACACACCCATATGGCATATCAATGACTATGATTTGGCCTAAGTAAGATGGGACCTCTGATTCATTAGAAACATCTAAGAAAAATAAAAATACGTCACATAGGGGATTCTTCACAGGATATTGGTCTGGTGGTCTACGACAACATGCGGCGTGGAAACACCCCATGTGAAAAGTTAGAGTAGTGGTGACAGTTGCAAATGGTTGGAGAGATTATGGATTCGTGAGAAAAGGGGTTTACAGAAACTTCTCTAGTTTATCTCACATGATCCCATATTCTTCATCTCCCCACAACCTCACTACCTCCACTACTCACGAGATTGGCATTACGTATTTTAAACTTATATAAATAGGTCATTTAGCATATTTGGAAGACATGACATACTTTATCATCAAACAACTCTGTTATTCTTAGTTTCAATACCCAACACACACACAATTCAATACCATTGCCAATTTCTTAAACTTTTCTGCTTCCCTCCCCTAAGATCAACCCATCTTTATCTTTATCATAATCGAAGCAGGACGGAATGGCTGCTATCATGGTTTGGGCTTGTCATGTTCGATTTTGATTTTCGAACCTAAAAAAGAAAGTACCACAGCGGTGCATTTGTTTTACCTGGAAGTAATTTTTTGGAATAACATAATCAATCAAGTAATATCCAACAAACTAGGTCGGATGTCTCTACTATGATTGATCAACGCACAACCTGTGATATTTCAATTATAAATATGAAAAATATAATGTGGAAAAGGAAATAACACGAACACCAGAAGTTTTGTTAACAAGGAAACCAAAAATGCAGAAAAACCCGGGACCTAGTCCAGATTGAACACCTATTAGAGCACTGCTCGGTTGAACTCGCAAGCGTTGCTATCTCAAGCTTGTTTGTCAAGTTTAGTTGTCAAAACTATAAGTCTTGATTTCTAGTCTATTTATAGCTAAGTCTCGGATTAGGATAGAAAGTGTAGTTGAGCTTTAGACTTCACAGTGTTCATCGAATTGAAGACGGAGAACTACTAAGGGGAGTTTGTGGAACTTCATCAACATAAGGTATGTGGAGATTTGAACTCATATATCACTCAAAAGTCTATCTACTAAATCTCATATTTGAGACAAAAGTCGTATAGCCATATAGACTTCGATTATACATATTTTATATTTCGATCTAAGTTTAACTCGCTTACATATTTCTCGAAATATGTGTTGGTAAGTTTTCCCTTTAACCAAGTTCATCTTATATTCTTGATGAAAGTCAAAAGATGATCATGTGAAAATCTCATGGTAACATCATACATGATTTTTGTGATACAGTCATTTGATGTAGACTCAGAATGTTTCGTATTGATCTATCGATCACTTGAAAATTGCTTTGAAGATAATAATAGTCTGTGTGAGACAGCTATTGTCGTCTTCTAAGAATGTTTCAATGATTGAAATAGGAGTTTAAAACAATTAACTATCTATGCTTATACAACAGGAGGATCCGGTGTGTCACCCAGCGGCCAGGATACATAGGAAATTCTAACTACTGGCTGAGATCTGTCCTCCCTTCCTAGACTAACGTATTGAATTTGTTGATCCAATGGCTCCCTTCCTAGGATCTTTCCTCCCCCTCCAAGAGGTATCTCAGATGAAATGATCTAATGGTTCCGCGTGAGACCAGCCCACATATCCGTTTACTCGGCCACCTCTATGTTATCAAGGCTCCCGGTCTTCAAGCAAAAGATAGTGATATCTAACCAGAAAGTGAATTCCTTCTTTGATATCTCTTATTCTTCGTCCACGAAAAATAGAATCTCAGATCGATTGAAATACTCAATTTGATAAGGTAAGATTTGAAGAATATCCGGAAAAAACCCATCTTTTTTTTTTTCTTCTTTCAGTTCTCAATGTATGTTTTTTTGGGTTTCCTCCATTTTCTTAAATTTATGCAGCGATACTCAGATTCCTCCATTTTCTTGGTCTCTGTTCAGGGTGGTTCCCTTTTGATTCATGCAAATTTGATCAGTATAGCCAATTGCGCTTATAGCCAAAACCTAATTTTCTTTTCCATCTATTTCTTCTGTTTTGTTTTCACCAATTTCCAAATACGATTAGACTTTGAGTTTCAGAATTTTACTATGATAATGTTGCTTTTTGGTTTTCAATTTTCCCGTGATGATGATGTTACTTTATTGCGAGTTAGTAAAAAGACGAATAAAATGGATTTTTGGTCTATTATCTTGGGTTACAACTTCTCCAATCTCCAATTTTCATGTATCACCTGCAAACCCTGGCCACTGAAGATTTATCCGTTGTTAAAAAAAAAATACATTGAATGACTGCTCTTTTCTTCATAAGCTTTATGAGAATTGTTCCTGCAATAATAGTACTCCAACTCTCACTGACAGAAATAAAAGGATTCATAAAACCTTAGAAACTTATTTGACCTGAACCCCAAATCCTTCGTTATCAGTTACTGGTTAATTTTAATTTTTAAATTTTGTAATATAGTAGTAGTACTACTTAGATTTTTATTGGATTTTGGAATTGTTCTAATGTAGCTGTATGATAAAGAATTTAGATTTTAGGCATAGATTTGGTTTTGGTTTGTTGTTTTGTTGGATTTTTAGTTAAACTTTTAAGTATAATACTCTTTAGTAGTTAGATGCTTCTTTTGTGAATCTATTGTTTTAAAAACCAGCTGCCGTGAGTTGAATCGAAGAACATGATCCTGAATAAGTCCAAAAAATGGTGAAGGTTCCAACCGATGTGGCTGCGTAAGTCAATTAGAGATAAATGCTTTGATGTATATAATCTCACTTTTAAGGTTTGCTTCAATTCCTTCTTTTTAAATCAAATTTTATGAATTTGTGATATTTTTGAACATGCATATGAAATTGGTAACTTTTCTGGCAGTTTTGACTTGCAGTGGGTGTTTTCAGACATATATGATCAAGCTAATAAAATAGTTTTGGAGTACTGAATCAGGAGAAAATGAAAAGTTTGGTTGTTAATGGATTGCATAGGATAGGACTGAATATGATAGGTAAGCCATTCAGGACACTCACATTTATTATGCAGATTTAGGCATCTGATTAGGTTTCATTTTGTAGGGAAGCACCAATCGAACAAGAAAGTGTTGCTGCATCATACTTATTGTGGAGCTGAAATCTACATTATCCCCTACAGGTTAGCCATCTGGACTTTGTATGCGTTCACTTGGTATGAGTGTTTTACATTTTGTTTTCATTCCCTTAACTTAAATCAAAGACTGTTCTGTTGAACAAATTTAATGATTGTATACCTCCTAAATAATCAGCTACACTAATTTTGCAGACAATGATCTCAAATCATTGTTGATAAAATAGAAATACCATTGTTGACTCTCTATGGTATATATGGTTTTATAACTTTGTTTTCACTATGAATCTAATTGTGTGCATGTGAAATGCTGACTTTGAGTTGTTGCCGGATTTCTTGAGTATATACCAGACAGAAAGATTTTTTGGTGAAGATGTAGCTGAAGCAGTTCGAATTGGCCTAATCAGATCTCGAGATGAATTGATCATCACTTACAATCTATTGTGTGCTAATGTTCACCCTAAAACGGAAAAGTATTGGTACGCTTCACATTGAACTTCACCTGTTTTGAAGGCTCCACTGCATCAATCTCATACGAAACCTCTGCAACGCTTATATTTCAGTGTAGCATGCTAAAACCAAAGAGCTGTAAGAGAAGTTCTAGGGAAACTTCCTGCTTCTAAGCAGGCCGTTAAGGATTGAGCATATTGGTAAGTAATTTTTGATAATCTTAAAGTATCTACATAAACAGTTGGAATCATAGTATTAGCCATTGCGTGCTACATAGTCTAACCTCCAACTCCATTTGTCCTCTTTTAGATTATGGAAGGCGCATCCTATTGCAGAAATTCGAAAACATGTCTGGGATTTAGACGTGTAAACTTAATGTTGACTCAATAGTACAAAGCCATCATTTTCTTTAATTCATTCCTTGAAACTTACGACAAAAATTGAATTCTTTCCTTGAAACTTACGGCAAAGCAAATTTTGTTTTATTTTTGCTCGAGTGTATGTCGTACTCTTTATAATTACCAGCCACGAATACAAAATTAACTTTGTTTCGGAAGCAGTGAGCACTCTTATTTATGTGCATTGGTGTTGTTTGCTATGAGTTCCTCTTACATTATCTAATTTTATTCTGTTTCGTGAAGCTCATGCAAATTCTTATATAACCAGAGTGTAGTAGCTGCTGATAAGCTTTTGGATACCATTTTTCTTTAGGAAATCTATCAGTGTTTTATGGAAATAGTGGCATCAACTTTGAGACAAATTGCTTTTATGTAGATGTATACTTAGTTATTGTAGGTGTGCATGTAGTTGACTGTTCAAATCAACGTGATTTTAATGGAACTCCATCAATTCTATAACACACTCTGAATTCTTCTTTTTCTTGGAAGTGTTGACAGGTCTTAAACAAGACTATCTATATGGGTTTACTATATTAAGTGGCATAATGGAGGAGATATATAATGATCAAGGAATCAAGGGTCTGTCCAAGTTGCTTGGAACATTTTGTATGCCCCATGTGAACCGGCCACACCACCTATAATGAGGTTGAATATGTCATTCCGATGTTGACAGTTTTTGCTCATGTATGTTGCATCTCAACTTTGCATCATACACAATATGATTAGATTAGTGTAGCCACTTAAATACATTTTCTTATCCTGAGAACCACCTCCCATATAGCAGGAAAGTTCCAGTTCATGAGGAACTGCATTTTCACTGCATTAAAGAATAAATCCTCCATATGTAGTCAAGGACTTCTGTATATATTTTTCTAACTTCTTGGAATCATCTGGGTTTGTAAGCAATACATTATGCGTGTTCAGTGTCTGTTATAACATTTTTCTTCACTAATTTCTCGAGATCGCACCCTAAAAGAGGATGGAAATGAGTAGAACAATTGATACCGTGAATGATCATCCTTAGCCCAATTAAAGGTGCTTTATGAGTATAGTCATTTTTCTCTTAGTTGTAAATTGTAGTTATTGTTATATTTGCTGCGTCTCTTTGATCTAATCCAATGGGATTTTGGAAACTACTTTCTATTTAATAGAATATGGATGATTTGTATAATCCTTAGGTGAACACTGTTGTCAACTAATGATGAGTGCCTATTTATAATTATATGACAATGTTGTGCTGGGAATTGTTATTAAATTCGATCAGATTGGGAGCGTGCTTAGACCTAATGGGTCATACGATCACTTCAGGTTTAAGTTAACGTTCACTTCAATGATGCTGGAAAAGAAGATGGAAACACAGATTACTGACTCCTCAAAGAATAAAAGAATAACACGATTCAAGCCATCATCTCCAGACCTTTCAACGAAATTCCTGATAGGGAGGATGGAACTCCGTGGACCACTGAGATGCAAATCTCCCGAGAACGGGAAGAAGTAGACTTAGTGCTCAAAAATTAAGACAAGCCTGGAAAATTGCAGGAAGAAGGTATTCCTACCTTGCATGTGTTTCATTTGCTCCGAATTGTTAATGTAAAATTTTGTAGGCTCTTTATGTTGTACATGCATCGCCCTCTATTATCAAACATAGAAACCACTACTAATAGTTGATGATGTGGTAACCTTTTTTTTATTTTTGAGCAAGGATTTGTAAAAAGATTTTAACGAGACCATGACCACTTTTGCTTGTATTCAAACCCAAAAAATATTTTAAGATGTTAATTGGCTTAATTTCTTCTAATTTTGTTGATATGGATTTTGTAGGATGACACTGCTTTTAGAGGCTAGAGCCACCAACTTCTAGAAATTTTACAACATTGGGGGAAAGCTTCATAAAAAACTTAAGGTAATGAAATTTTCAGTGTATGTATTTATGTGAAGAATTCTCCAGAACCGTGCATTTATATATTTTATCCCTCTCAATTCTATCGTCATCCACATTTCTTTCATTCTATCATCATCCATTGGAGAAGTGTCCGGTAAAACTCCTTACTAACTAAAGGTATTCTCATACTGTACATTTTTAATTGTTTCATTGTCATCGAGCCAACAATGTCTATCTTTTAAATGGGAAGAAAAAAATTGGTTAAAGTAAAGGTTTCATTAATTTCAAGTGTAGAATTCCAAGGAATTCCGAAGACATATTGCACCCTCAAAAGTGAATACTGGGGTTGATAGAGAGTACTAGCACATCTCTCTTACATGAGATCATTGTAGGTCTTATGGTTTTATGGATAACATTTTAGAGATAGACTGTAATCAAACTAAAGCCAGGTATGAAAGATTCTTTGAAGTTAGAATTGTTCGTACATAGGCTTTAATTTTTTATTCATGCTAAAAAAACCTAGGATTTTTTTCTCTGTATTTCTTCTTGCTGTTGTCTTCATTTTGTTTCATTCAAGCTTGGTTGGTACATTACAGAACAACTCAATCTAAAAATATAGAAGCCTAATTTCAATCCGAAAAGGTCAAATTTCACAGTATTCGGAAGGAATAAATAGCCATGAAATCCTACAATCAAACAAATACATTCTACAATTGCATCATTGGCACAACTTGGATTCAAGTAAGTGGCCTTCAATAATAAGGTAGCGATATCAGGTACTCTACTTACTAATTGGCCAATCGTCATTGAAATCCAAAGAATTGGGTCAAGCTTCACAGGTGGACAACGTTTCATTCAACCATAGTTGACGGACAAAGTCAAATGGGTTTTACTGTTTTAAAGAAAATCGGTGTCAAATGACTTTCCAATCCCTCGAGTGGTTAACTAATTAACCAAACCTGGCATGGGTAAGATATACCCGTTTATCTAAACCCATACCCAACTTCCCTATCTCAAATTCCCAATCTAAGCGTTTCTTCATCTTCTTCGATTTCCCTTCTCTTTCCTTCTTCGCTGAAAAATCTATCAGAAACAAAAGCTCTTTCCTTCTTCGCTGAAAAATCTATCAAAAACAAAAGCTCGATGGATGGGAATTCGACTGCAGGTGAGATAAATTTAATATTCTTCTTCTATCATGTGACTAAACACCTTTTTTTTTTGTTAGTTAATCATTGTTCTAAGTGTTGATTGATATCTTATAATTTGGATTTTAGGTTGTAATTTTGTTAATTGAAAGAATTGAGCTCAATTTTGAAGCGCAAAAACTTTTGCTTTATTTGTTTGATGTTGTTGGTACAGTTGCAACTCCAAAAAAAAGTATATATGTTTACATGGATTTGGAATTTCTTACTAATTTTTTTCAGTCTTATATACTATAGGAAGTGATTCCAAAGATGTTAGAGTAATCTTAGAAAGATATTCGATTTTGAGATTTTTTTTTTAAATATTTTCGTATTTGTTTTCAGTGTTAGCATTGGTTTAGATAATAACCAGTGGTTGTGATATCAGAAAATTATTAATTGTTGGGGATCCGACCTTGTAAGATTACTGAACAATTTGGTAATTCAGGTAGGGGGTTTATCTAATGTGTCATTGTTTTATCTAATGTGTCATTGTTTGCTTGTTTATCGGTTTGCAACACGATTTTTGTTCAAGAGACTATTAGGGATGTGCTTATTTACTGGAAGAGTTCTCGTCACAGTGATTAAGAATTATGATTACGTGTTTCCAGAAAATGGTCTTGTTTCTCACGAAGATGGGAAATCGATTGGCATTGAGGTACTCCTTCTCATTTAAACCCCCGTTTCGGAACACTTTTGTTTGTCTATTTAGAAGATTTATTGTCTTAATTAGTGTTTGTTTCTCTTTGTACTACCCATGCTTGAATTCGTTCAGATAGACACGATGTGCATGTAAATTATATATTTTGAGATTTTGATGAGAACCCATTCCGTATTTTGGGATTATTGATGTTTTTATGATGGTTTCATTGTATGAATGCGGTGTGATTAGCAGTAGACATCAGCTTCCTAGATACTGATTTAACATGCTTACCGGTTGATTTTTGGTAACCTCTTACAGACCCTAATGGAGGTAAATCTTAGCAGTACTTCTCTAGTCTCATTTTCTCTTGTTGGTTGTCGGGCCATGGCATCTCTTCAGCTCAAATTCCGTTACATTGAACAGATTATCCTAGATGGTTGTGATCCTCTGAACATGCATCATTTTTCCCTATAAGTGAATTTGAATTCATGATTTGTCTTATTTCAACAAAGTGTAATAAGTATCTCTTTATGCATTGGTTGCATCTGAAGGATATGGTGATAGGTACCAGATGGTGACACCGAAAGGCTACTATCAATAGTTATAAACATTTTGTTTTGTGTTTTCAGATGGTAAATGTAAGTAAGTATATTTGTCCTGTTTTTTTCATGTAATTTGTAGTTTAAGAAAAGGGATTGTGATATTTGTTTTTCTGTTTTTTATTTGGGTTTGGACATAGCTTTTGTGTTACCTTTCTTGAAGGTTTTGCCATTTTTGTACATTTTCTCTAGTGCCCATCAGAACCATCGTGTTTTTGTTTTTGGTGTTCATGTGTGTTGATTTTTATAACCTATAGTTGCTTAAAACTTTTTTTTCTTCCTTTTACGAACTCTTATAGATTGTATTCTCTTCGCAGGATCGCTTTCTTGCTTTCCACGCACTCATAACTCCCCTTTCAACGATCACCACTGGCTTCTGAAGGTAATGATGATATGTTGAGTTGGACTGTGGGAATGACAATGTTTTGAGTAGTTCATCAGTTTGACTTTTAATTTATTTTTACTTTGCAGTATTTCATTTGTGACATGTGGTCAAGTAGCTAGCCAAAAGCGTATACTTTAGGGTTAAACCTTCATTCTCTCCGGTTCGGTTCGTCTAATTAAAAATGGACATTAGTGCATAGATAGCTCCAGCAGGCTCTTCTTCATCCCAATGATGCATATTTATCCGAATAGAAGATGTGCAGGTGTTTGCTTGGGTATCGTAAAAAAAGAGTAAAAGCAATGCTGTTAAGAATAAGTCTACATATATTTTAAATTGATTAAATGAACCATGAAAGTATTTGATATATAGTTAGTGCATTTAGTTATGTGAAACTAGTTTGTTTCAGTCATCTTTGACGTGATATAAATTTTGTAGGCCGGAGAATAGGTAACACCACAGCTCTAGCTAAAATTGATTTTACATAAATTTCTAATTAATTGTGTGTTTACAGATGAGATCTCAACCCGTACCAAGTTTGTTTGGACAACTGATGTTGTTTTATGTAATTTATGGTTATTTGGTTACTTTTATTTTTCTGTTTGAGCATACCACTGCATTGTATTTTCTTTTGTCCTATGCAGAAATGCAAGACTAATATTCCTAAACTAAATTGTGTACAACAGGAAATAAGGGAAGGTTTGGAAGAGCATGTGTGCATCTTGGATTCGGAGACTGTTTATATCATGTGATATTTTTCATGCTAAAGCTATGGTGAAGTATAAATGGTTAGTGGATGATTATGGTTAACTGTTGACTGAAGAAGCTATACCTATGTCTGTTACCGTGGATGATATTTTATCACTTAAGGTAAGATGTTATCAGCGCAAAAGTGATGTCACTATTATTGATAATAGCTCAATCGTGATCCCTAAGATTTACTTCTTTAATGATGGAACAACTATACATCTCCAGGGTTGCTTGCAGTTGCATAATCCAATGTATAAGCTAATCATCAAATTTTTGAAAAGGGAAGCAGAACAATGCTTGACCTTGTTTTGGGCAGATTGATGTCTTACAAACGCATTGTGCCCTTCACCTGATGGGTGTGCTTAGAGGTGTAAAACGTGCCGGCCCGGCACACGAAGTCGCGTGCTTCACGTGCCATGTGCCGTGCTGTGCTGTGCCAACGATTTAATCGTGATGTGTCGTGCTGTGCTTTACTAGTAAAAAGCTAGGCACAACACATCCCATGGGCACAACACACGAATAAACGTGCCGTGCTGGCACACGTGCTATAAACAATTTGAAATCATTTAATGTATACATTAAGTCGTACATTATCACAAGAATTTAATTAGACACCATATCATTTGAAATTATTTCAAGTAAAATTAACAAGTTTATTTAATAAAACGAAATAGCCCATCAAATATAAAATTGGATTATTGTCATGTAAATTAATGTCTATTTAAATATTGGTGACGACATTATAACAACGATATTGAAATATATATTCCAAATATTAAGGTATTATGTATGTTGTTATAAATAAGCCATCATAAAATGTTAAAAAATAACTAGAATAGTGACTCTTTTGTGAGATATACAAAAAATGTGATGTATTATGCCTTGTTATATGGTGTATTTGTACATGTTATGACGTGATTTCTTAACGTGCTGTGCTGGGATGGGCCACGTGTTTATCCGTGTTGCGTGCTGTGCTAATGTGCCAATTAGTCAAACCCAGCATGTCCCATTTAACTAACGTGTTGTGCCGTGCTGGGCTGGGCTGTGCTCAAATTTTAGCGTGTTGTGCTGGGCTGTGCTCGTGCTCGTGCTGACACAACCCAATTTACACCTCTAGGTGTGCTATTAGCAAGGGAAGAAATCTCGACCTTGTTTCTTGTAGAGATTGCTTAAACAAGTTTTGACCCGGTAGAAACCAACGTTTTTAGCAAGTAAAATCGTTTGTAAGAATATCACCAATTGATTAGTACGATTTTTTTGTTTAGCTATATTGATATCTTTTCCGTTTCCTTTTGTTAGTGTCTATTTTTGTTCTCTTCAATTTCTGTTTTATGAAAATGTGTACTATAGCTTAAACTTCAGAGTCTTCAACCCTTTGGCTTAGATTTTAAGTGTTCCTTCTTGCTGTATTTGTAATGGGTGTGCTGTTATTTTAACTGGGATATGAAGAAAGGCTATTGCATGGAGTGGGACTGATTCATTGATCGATCCCCTTTAACTCGGTGGTAGAACGTAGCTTCGTCATCATGAATGGTCATTTTTGTTTTTGATGGCTTACTTAGTTTTTGTGCATTTTCTTCATGAAATATATTGTCCAGAAAGCAAATGGCATGAATAAAGGTTTTCCGAAGGTCGCATAAATAAATTGGGTACCCCTTTTTGAAGATTGTTTAAAATAAATTGGAAACTCTTTTATGAAGATCATGTAAAATAAATTAGGTAATCTAGTCTGTTGGTCGTAGAAATTAAAATGGGTAACTCATACCAACAGTCAAGTAAATTAAAATGGGTAACAGAGAATGATACGCATACTAAGAAGTCAGAACACCGGGAGTACCACGAAAGTTTTCAATGATAGAAATGACAGTAACAGGGGGACTGATGAAGAAAAAAGAAAATAGAGGAGAAGATGGAGAGGAACGAGAGCAGAAGACTGAGATAAACAAGGCCAAGTTATAGCGAAAAAAGATGTTATGTATAGTATCCATTATTAGATTCGGGGTACAACAATTGCCCATATTTCAAACCAGGCTAAAAGAATAACTGCAGTTAGCTCTTATTAATCATGGTTAAGGGGTAAACTTGGAATAAAAGAAAGAAACTTAAAATACAGGAACGGACAACCGATTTCGTCTGTTTCCCTAGCAAACTTCGAACCTTGTCTGTACATAAGGCAAAGTAGAAATCTTTGGATTTCTACGAGGATTGCTCCTACTAATTGGCTATTTGAGCAAATATATCTACAAAAGGCGATGGAACACTAATTTACATTTTTGAGCAATGAACAATAAATTACTAGCAACTTGATAAAATGTAACTATTTTTTGACATGTACATTTCAATGGTTTTCCACATGGTTGAAAGCATCTCATCACGCTGTGCATCTCAATGATCTCATCAGTACACGCAGGGTTGGATAATTACAAATTCATCTAATAGATTGCCAAGCCAAATAGCACAACCGTAAAATTATCATGAATCTAAACAAAAATCAACATAATAGAGGCGAGTATTTACGATAGACACGGTCACACAGGGAGTCAATAGTTAGGGTCAAATCTGGAATACACACACGGTGGGAGGATTGGATGGTAATTTGGCATATTACCATGTTCATGCCTATTGTCCAATAAAATCACATTGTTATTGGGGATCTGGATGATACGTAACAATGATATGTAATTACATTTACACTAAATTTTGAATACACGGAAAAATCAACATGAAATATAAATTCCGAAATGAGATGATAACATATCTGTAAATTAAGTGGGGTTCAGAAAATATTTAACTCCCCGGCTTAGGACAGTGCGAAATAGCCCGTGCCGGTACGGCACAGGTCATTCCCTAGTGATTGGATATAGCACAATATGCGTACTTATATGCTAACTGTTGCAAGTTATTCCAAGTCCGGAAACCATAGTATGCATACCCGTATGAGTACTGGTTGGTTAGTTGAAAATCCGGGAACTTAGTATGCTACCGGCATAAGTTCAAGTCTAGGAATTCAACTGAGTTTGGAGGTATGCGTACCTGTTCGCATACTGGCGAACCTAAACTAAGTCCGACCACTTAGGTGTGGGTACACGTTTGCATACTTGAGTAGGTTTTGTTCTAAAATCTGTTTGTTCATGAACTAATACATTTATATAATAAGGAATGGAATCTTTTGCAAACCTTGACTATAATGTTCATCAAATGATTCGAGTTAATCAAAATCGATTTTGCTTCAACTGTGTCTTGTATACTTCTATGAGAATATAAACAATTAAACAAACTCTATAATTAGTTTCATTTGAGTCATTTGAATTAGTTATGTTAAGATGAACAAGGTTGATAGTAAAGTGTTCATATGGCTAACTTCGGTTAACTATTGTTGAGCTAACAAGGTGTACACATTTAGGTACGGTTACCCATATCTAAATGAAATCACTTTTTGTTTGTGTGTAATAAGTTAAGTTCGATCTAACGTTTGAAATATATTAGCTTGAGTCTAATCAGGTTTTCATCTAACGGTGAATATTGAATGCTTTGTTACCAAGGTAACATTGATTACAAACCCTGATTTGAAGACTATATAAGGGAGAACTCTAGCAACTGGGAAACCTAGTCCCCACACATCCTGTGTGATACTAGTTGTGACTAGATTCAATTCTCCTTTAACCTAGGTTTTTCTAAAACCATTATAGGTTAACGACTTAAATACTTCATTGGGATTGTGAAGCCAGACCCAACTATTTTCTTTGTAGTTGCGTATTCTGATCTTGTTGTATTATATCGTGATTGAGTACTATCTTCTCTAATATTTGCTCAAGATTTAATCTCCGATAGGCAAGATAAAAAGTAGTCACAAACATCTTCGTCTCATCGTTTGTGATTCCATAATATCTTGTTTCTCTACCATACGATTAAGATTCACTACACCATATCCTGGTTTTAGCAACACTTCATTTTCAGAGGTGCGCAACGGATATAGACATTGCACAGTAAACAACGTTAATATACGTTGTGCACCAGATTATCCGTTGCACAATTTATTTTTATTTCATTTATTAAAATGACCTAGTGGTACAACGTATGTCAACGTGTATAATTGTTGTACATCAATTGTTTTTTTTTGTAATATACAGTTCTTATGGGCTTTTAGTATTTCTTTTTTTATTTATTAATTTTCTTAAAAAAAAATTCTTAATTTTTTTTTCAACGAGTCTCTCTCTTTCTATTTCTTATCGAAGGCTGTCTAGGTTTGAGCCGAGAGAAGAGAATTTTTTTTATCATCAATACTGCAGTTTAATCAAACCCATCTTCAATAGATTTTAGGTTTCAACAAATCTTTTGAGTTTTTCTCATCAATACTTCAGTCTAATCAAACCCCATCTTCAAAACCCATATGAGTTTTTTCTCATCAATACTGAAATCTCGATCTACAAATTGTCTCGCTGAAATTTAAAAATCAAATCATTCAACCTCTGTATAAACTAGTTTATTAGATTATCATCAGGTATAAACTAGTTTGTGGTTAATTTTATTTTATCTGAAATCATTTTATAGAGTTAGGGTTTTTGATATTGATTTTTAGTATGTGAAAGAGTTAGGGTTATTTATTTATTTATTTTTTGGTTTTTGTAATATGTATATTTGAAGTGTTGTATATGTATTGGTTATTTTTTCTATTCAATGATTGCTTAATAGTAGAAGTTTGTTATATTATTTATTGTACTGTTGATAGCTTTAGCACCATGAATGAAGTTCATAATTGTAGCGGTGCATCTGTTTTATTAATATGCTTACTTGTTGTAGATCGATGCAATAAAGGGATTTTGTAATTTGTATAATAAGTTATTGATTCGCTTGTTTATTATTGTGAGGTGATTGATATTACTAAGTTGTTCTTCAGGAATATAAGTCAGGTGTATCAATTGGTTCCTGTTCACCTTGATTTATCAAAATACGGAACAAAACTCATAGGTATTTCTGTGGGAGACAAGTTTATCTATTCAATATACTTTTCTGTGTAAGACAGACTGGTTTATCAAGTTTTCGACTTTGGGCCGTACCAACTCTTAGTTGTGGGTGAGTTCAGCTAAGGGAATCAAGTGCGTAGAGTCCTGCTTGAAAAAGCGGGGGTCTAACAACCACACCCAATATTCCAATTAGCAATATGTATGGACAACTCCGAGTTCCTTTCTAGAGAATCAACTAGACAGTCAGACTCAATTAATAAAAAATATCTCAAGGAGTTTATTATCTCTATCTCTCAATTTGATTTACTCAAGCAAATATAATTTGGGAGTCTTAATCAAAGAGAGATAACTTGGATGGTACCAAAGACCAATATCCAAGTGTCAATCAATTTAAATCAACAACCAATAAGGTCGGATATTCTAATTGATTGAATAACGCACAACTTGTATTATTTCAATTATATAACAAAATATAATGTGGAAAAGAAATAATACAGACACCAGAATTTTGTTAACGAGGAAACCGCAAATGCAGAAAAACCCCGGGACCTAGTCTAGATTAAACATACATTGTATTAAGCCGCTACAGATACTAGCCTACTCCAAATTAACTTCAGTCTGGACTGTAGTTGAACCCCAACCAATCTCACACTGATCCAAGGTACAATTATGCTCATAAGCCTCTGATCCCAGCAGGATACTGCGTACTTGATTCCCTTAGTTGATCTCACCCACAACCAAGAGTTGCTACGACCCAAAGTCGAAGACTTTAATAAACAAATTTGTCTCACACAGAAAAGTCTACAAGATAGATAAATTCGTCTCGCACGAATAAACCTATAAATTTTGTTCAGTATTTTGATAAATCAAGGTGAACAGGAACCAATCAATAAAACCAGACTTATATTGCTGAAGAATAGCTCAGTTTTATCAATCACCTCACAATAGTCTTAATCGACGCAGCGAAAAATGATATTGTGGAATCACAAACGATGAGACGAAGATGTTTGTGATTACTTTTATATCTTTCCTATCGGAGATAAAAATCTCAAGCCAGTTATTACAATTGTACTCATACGATAGAAACAACAAGATCAGATCACACAACTACAAGAAAAGTAGTATCGGTCTGGTTTCACAATCCCAATGAAATCTTTAAGTCGTTAACCTAGTTTTAGAAGAAGAAAACCAAAGGTTAAAGGAGAATAGACTCTATCTTAGCAAACTAGTATCACACAGAATGTGTGGGGATTAGGTTTCCCAGTTGGTAGAGTTCTCCCTTATATAATCTTCAAATCAGGGTTTGCAATCAAAGTTAGCTTAGTAACAAAGCATTCAATATTCACCGTTAGATGAAAACCTGATTAGATTAAAGCTAATATTTATCAACCGTTAGATAGAAAACTTAGCTTGTCACACACACATGAAATGCACTTTTGTAGGCTTGTGAAAACCGTACCCAAACTTGTACATTAGTTGGTTCAACACTAGTTAACCAAATGGTTAGCCAAATGATAACTTTCATATCAACCATATTCTTCTTCGCCATAACTAGTCCAAATGACTCAAATAAACTAGTTAGAGAGTTGTTCAATTGCTTAGATCTTTATGTACTACACAAGATACAATCGAAGCAAAAATGATGTGATTCACTCGAATCGATTCATGAACTATAAAGCCACGGTTTGCAATAGCATTCCTTAGTTTATTATGATAAGTTCACAAACATCGTTTTTAGACATAACCTACTCAAGTTCGCGGAGTTAAGTTCCCGAACGGAGTTCACAAACTCCAGTAGAAATTCTCGGGTTCGAGAACTATGCCAGTTCGCGGACTGAGCTTGTATGCTGTGTTCGCGGAATGAGCTCATGCACTACTCCGGTTTCACTTGATCTACATATATGTGTTGACACAACAATGCTTGTATCCTTTAATGGTTATATTGTCTAAACTCTCATTTCAATCATTGAAACATTCTCAGAGGGCGTTATATAGTTGTTATTCACAAACTATTTTTCGTCAGAGCGATTTCCAAAATGATTGAAACATAACATGACTTTTGTCACTAGTTAAAGATGAACTTGGATAAAGCGAAAGATTTACCAACACATATTTTGAGAAATAGATAAGCGAGATATACTCAACTCGAAATATCATATGTGTATAATCTTAGTCTATATAGTAATACAACTTTTGTCTCAAGATAGGAGATAGAGTAGATATACTTTTAAGTGATAGATAAGTTTAATTCTCCACATACCTTTTAGTCGATGAAGATCCACTGGTTCCTTGAGTAGTCCTTCGTCTTGTATGATGATCGCCATGGAGTTCTTGAGCTCAACTACACTTTTTATCCTAGTCCGAGACCTTAGCTCCTATTCCACATGTCTAATCTTCAACATTACTCGGAATCTTCGTCACTTCCAAGTAGTCCAATGATCCCAAAGGTTGTAAGTTTAGCATCATCGTTTTTGAAAATCCATAGCTATAACAATGAGAAAAGCAGTGGTTCTCAATCATTGTTATACAGTGTCATAGTATTGTTACATAGCGTCAAAGTCCAATTGCATCACAACTTTAAAAACTATACTATGGTGATACTTCACTCCCCTTAGTCAATACTCCATCTCACATGGAAACCACTTCCCCTTACATATTGATCCGAAAACCATATGTATTTGTAGTATGAACTACATATTAATTCTCCCCGTTTTTGTCAATAAAATTGGCAAAGGTACAAGAACGGGATCCTAATGAAATTTCCGTAAGAAACATTTCATGACCAAAGGTAAATGTATATCATCTTGTTTATATGCAATCATAAAGCCGAATCTAAATACATTCATCAAGGAGTTTATAAACATACAAGATAACCCCTCTAATATTCCACAACCTCACTCCCCACAAAGATTTGGCAATTTAGCACAAGTTCAAAAAAAATCTCCCCCATAAAATGTCATTCCCGAATGAACAACAAGAGTGACCTTAATTTCAAAAGAAAATAAGGATTTCTTTGGACCCCAAAAACCATTAGAAATGATTTTCTATATCCAAAAACTCTCAATTAAACTAACCACGAGAAAACCCATGATTAGATTAATCGAAATACATAATCAAATTAAACACAAAAGTGATCAATTTAATTGAACATGCTCGACATAAAAGAACTTACGGAGCTACGACTATGTTAACCACAAAAGAATGATCAACTCAATCGTTTTATGCTCAACACAAGAAAAACTTATGGAGCATTGCAGTATACACATAAAATATGGATCATGGAAAGATCAATACTGCGGAATACAAGGATTCATTCTATATTTCATCACTATTTGCACAATGACATACAATAGACATAATCCTTAGGAACAAAAATTCATCCTATCTTTCATCAATTATTTGCATAACGACACAATAGGTTCAATTTTTGTTTGTCAAAAGTTTATCGATCTTGAATCAATACATGCATATCGACATATAAAAGAGATAACTTTTGACATCTTATGGGACAATAATAGTTCACGGACACAAACACACATATCCCTTAACATATTGCAAACCATAAAGATTAATACTGCAATAATCATCTTCCAAATCAACTTTAGAATAAATCTAAAAACATTGCAAGATGAAAACGTTGGACATAGCTATGTGAAATCACAATAATTGCTATTCCAAACTCTAGTAATCCTTCTCAAAAACAAGAATAAATTCTCATAAGAAGTTTCCTAGGCACCAAGACAAACTCGTAATGCACATATAAGATGATTTGTCCTTAGAGGGTAGAATCAATCTTTTTCACCCGGATTTATACCAAGAAAGGCTACCAAAGGCGTATAAAAATATTTTCTTAACAAAGAAGAACATACAAAGTCATTAACAACCATGCACCATAGTTCACATAAGATGATTGTGAACATTCAAGAATCGCATAGTAATGCGTACTACTGCCCATTCTTGAACTTCATTCTTTGTGATTTACCAACAACATTATTGTAAAAGCTACAAATTAGCTTGTAATAGTAGTACTCCAAGAATCCAAGTGCCCAAGTTTAAGAGAAGTGGAACAAGTGCAACGAAACTGAGCAAAATACTCAAAAACAAGAGATAGGACAAATACCAATCTTAACTCATCCAAATTAAATGTTTCTCATCTCCATTTTAAATATAATTTGAATAGGAAGAGAGTGCAAAAAGAATGAGTTCATTCCGAGTTCGGACGAAGAATTTACGACAAACAAAAGTTGACCGAATATCGACGTCTATAGGCAAGTCCGCGAACTTAAACTCCTGGATTTTGGTTTTAAAAGATGTTATGCATACTTGGTATGTGTACCATGAAGTCCAAACATCTTGAACCACTATTTTCAAACCTAAACATTTAATAACCTTAAACACATATCAAGTTAGGTAGAAATGAACGATAAGCAAGATACATGGATCATTATAATTACTTTAAGCAAATAAAAACACAAATATTGCTCAAGTTTATAGACATACCTTTTTAGAAGAATCCAATCGACTTATCGAACATAATCTTTGTGCCCCAATTCTCGTGCTTTCCTCACCATATTCTTAGCAGGGCATTCCTTGGTGAGGATGCACTTACAACACATTCAGGTTGTGTTGAGGTGAACAATATCTTGCTCACCGCAAGTGACTTTTGGATTATCATGAAAAGGATCACTTTTAGAACCTTTCACATCCAAATCCATCTTTCCAAAGAACTTTTTAAGTTCCAACATCATGGATACTGCATTTTCCATAGTCATGGAATTTTCTGGGAGATCATTCCTTTTCACACTCAAAATATCATCGACTTTCTTTGGTATCCACTTATGAGTGCGTTTAGGAACAACTTGAACTTTCTTCCCATTACCCTCTTCGAGAGAGAATTTGATTGATTATTCTTTTGCAAGTTAGTCTTTCTCCAATTGGGTGCATCGGATCTTGTCTTCGTCTTTACGAATTTATCCTTTTGATAACTATTACGATTGTGAAAAGACTTCGTATAACGTTTATAGGCAAATCTAGGTTGATCACAACACTGATTACATTGCCTAAAGGTTGGACAGTTACAATCTGTAAAGTTAAGGGGATTAGTCTTAACATATGATCTTGGTTTCACAACTTCTTGTGATGCCCAAACAAGAACATCATGAAGTTTTTCATCCCTTATACGGAAATGACATCTCCTTTCCACGTGACCTTTATTTATGTAATAGTGGCAAACATAAGGAATGTTCTTACCTCGATCCGTGTGTGCTGACTTTGGAGGTTGATATACTTTGCTCTTTCGAACTTTAACTTCCGGTGAAGGTATTTCACTTTTTCCATCAGTGGAAACCTTTTGTTGAGAAGCATCACTAGCCTTCACAATTTTACCTCTTTGCTAGTACTTGGAGCATCTATTCCCTTATAGCCCAATCCTCGTATATCACGATGATTTTTACTTGGTCCTAGCATAGTGGTTCATTTGCTTGAACTAGAATTGAACTTTTTCAAGTCATCTTCCAACATCTTGATCTTATCAAGAGAAGCAGTTAAATCAGCCTCAAGGTGTTTTTCTCGAACGAGATAAGCGCTTTCTATATCATCAAAACTTGCTTGCTGAGAGTTAATCATTCCTTCAGTTTCTATAAGTTTCTCTTCTAACAAGAAGTATTTTTTATATACACAATCACATTCAAGTGACTTTCTACTCAGGTTTTCCTCGGTATCCACCGTAGATCCTTTTCATTTTCTTGTTTTCTCGACATATAGGAGTAAGAAAATATGTGACATGAGAAGTTGTAAAGTTCTTCATTTTCAACGAATCCAAAAACTTATCATACTCTGAGACTTCCTCATCAACATCTCTATCAATATCTGAATCATCTTCATCAGAAAGTTCATCCAACTGTTCTTCTAGGAGTGTTTCCCAATCAACAGTTTTTACATCAAGAGAATGTTTAGATATTGACTTTGATGTGACAGTTCTCTCAGGTGAATCTAAGCTTTTAGAATCATCTGGTAATTTCTGAACTGGTACGTTATTAGAGATAGACTCGTCCATAATCATATCACTACAAACACAGACTTATAAGGTCTTTAAACTGTTTTCCTTCTCTGATACCAATTGAAAAGGCGGGGGTCTAACAACTTCACCCAATATTTCAATTAGCAATCTGTATGGACAACTGCGAGTTACTTTAAAGAGAATCAACTAGACAGTCAGACTCAATCAATAGAAAATATCTCAAGGAGTTTATTATCCCTATCTCTCAATTTAATTTACTTAAGCAAATATAATCTGCGAGTCTTAATCAAAGAGAGATCACTTGTATGGTACCAAAGACCAATATCCAAGTGTCAATCAATTTAAATCAACAACCAATAAGGTCGGATATTCTAATTGATTGAACAACGCACAACCTGTATTATTTTAATTATATAACAAAATATAATGCAGAAAAGAAATAACACAGATACCAGAATTTTGTTAACGAGGAAACCGCAAATGCAGAAAAACCCTGGGACATAGTCCAGATTAAACATACACTGTATTAAGCCGCTACAGACACTAGCCTACTCCAAATTAACTTCGGTTTGCACTGTAGTTGAACGTTAACCAATCTCACACTGATCCAAGGCACAATTATGCTCCTACGCCTCTGATCCCAGCAGGATACTGCACACTTGATTCCCTTAGATGATCTCACCCATAACCAAGAGTTTCAACGACCCAAAGTCGAAGACTTTAATAAACAAAACTGTCTCACAAAAAAAAGTCTACAAGATAGATAAATTCGTCTCCCACGAATAAACCTATAAGTTTTGTTCCGTATTTTGATAAATCAAGGTGAACATGAACCAATCAATAAAACCAGACTTATATTCCCGAAGAAAATCTCAGTTTTATCAATCACCTCACAATAGTCTTAATCGACGCATCGAAAAAAGATATTGTGAAATCACAAACGATAAGACGAAGATGTTTGTGATTACTTTTATATCTTGCTTATCGGACGTAGAAATCTCAAGCCAATTATTACAATTGTACTCGTACGATAGAAACAGCAAGATCAGATCACACAACTACAAGAAAAGTAGTATCGGTCTATCTTTACAATCCCAATGAAGTCTTTAAGTCGTTAACCTAGTTTTAGAAGAAGAAAACCAAAGGTTAAAGGAGAATAGACTCTAGCTTAGCAAACTAGTATCACACAGAATGTGTGGGGATTAGGTTTCCTAGTTGGTAGAGTTCTCCCTTATATAGTCTTCAAATCAGGGTTTGCAATCAATGTTAGCTTAGTAACAAGGCATTCAATATTCATCATTAGATGAAAACCTGATTAGATTCAAGCTAATATTTTTCGACTGTTATATAAAAAACTTAGCTTGTCACACACACATGAAATGCACGTTTGTAGGATTGTGAAAACCATACCCAAACTTGTACATTATTTGGTTCAACACTAGTTAACCAAATGGTTAGCCAAATGATAACTTTCATATCAACCATATTCTTCTTCATTATAACTAGTCCAAATGACTCAAATGAACTAGTTAGAGAGTTGTTCAATTGCTATGAGATCTCATGTACTACACAAGATACAATCAAAGCAAAAACGACGTGATTCACTCGAATCGATTCATGAACTATAAAGCCACTGTTTGAAATAGCATTCCTTAGTTTATTATGATAAGTTCACAAACATAATTTTTATAAATAACCTACTCAAGTTTGCGGACTTAAGTTCCCGGACGGAGTTCACAAACTCCAGCAGAAATTCTCGGGTTCGAGAACTACGCTACAGTCATGACCGGTTCACTTGACCGAGCTTGTATCTTTGAGTTCGCGGATAGAGCTCATGCACTACTCTAGTTTCACTTGATAAACAAAGTTCGCAAACTTAGGTTCAAGCAATAAGGACTTATACATATATGTGTTACCACAACAATGCTTATATCCTCCAATGGTTATATTGTCTAAACTCTCATTTCAATCATTGAAACATTCTCATAGGGCGTTATATAGTTGTTATTCACAAACTATTTTTCGTCAGAGTGATTTCCAAAATAATTGAAATATAACATGACTTTCGTCACTAGGTAAAGATGAACTTGGCTAAAGCAAATCTTTACCAACATATATTTCGAGAAATAGATAAGCGAGATATACTCATCTCGAAATATCATATGTGTATAATCTTAGTCTATATAGTAATACGACTTTTATCTCAAGATAAGAGATATAATAGATAGACTTTTGAGTGATAGATAAGTTCAAGTCTCCACATACCTTTTTGTCGATGAAGATCCACTGGTTCCTTGAGTTTTCCTTCGTCTTGTATGATGATCGCCATGGAGTTCTTGAGCTCAACTACACTTTCTATCCTAGTCCGAGACCTTAGCTATAGTAGACTAGAAATCAAGACTTTATAGTTTTGATCACTAACATTGACAAACATGCTTGAGATAGCAATGCATGCGAGTTCGAACGAGCAATGCTCTAATACTGCTGGGACTCAGAGGCATAAGGAATGCTTCTGTACCTTGATCAGTGTAAGATTGGTTACTTAGGGATCAACTACATTCCAGTCCGAAGTTAAGTTGGAGTAGGCTAGTGTCTTAAGCGGATTAATACAGTGTGGTGTTCATATTTGGACTAGGTCCCGGGGTTTTTCTACATTTGCGGTTCCCTCATTAACAAAATTTCTGGTGTCTGTGTTATTTATTTTCTGCATTATATTTTCTATATAATCAAAATATCACAGGTTGTGCGTAGTTCAATCAATTAGATAATCCAACCTTTGGTTGTTGATATAAATTAATTGACACTTGAACATTGGTCTTTGGTACCGTGCAATTTGTTTCACATAATAATCAGGCTCGCAGATTTCTATCTGTTTGATTTGCTGATTACATTATGAAACAAAGATACAATTCTTGGATATATTTCCATTGATTGAATCTGAATGTCTAGTTGATTATCTTGGAATTATATTGGAGTTTGTCCATACACTATACGAAATATTGGGTGAGGTTGTTAGACCCCCGCTTTTTCAATTTGTATCAGAGCAGGCAAACACTTTTAAGACCTCATAAGTCCGCGTTTGTAGCAATCTAACTATATGGACAGTAAGGTTATCTCAATAAATGCACCACCATATCCAGGGATTCCAGAATTCTATTCCATGACTGATTTAATTAAATTAGTAGAAGAAATTTTATCCAAACCTCCCGGCAGGTTTAAAATCCCTTAAAGTGTTTTCAGAGCTTGAAGATAAACTTGAAGTGTGGCACACATTTATTCACAAATATGGATAATTATGTCGACATCATTTGGAGGATTAACATAATATCTTCTACATATGAAAATCAAGAAGAGACAATCTCATAAATAGGGAAGAAAATGAAGACACTAATTAGAAATACACATATATCACATAAATTTTATATTATACCAATTTAAAGAGAATATTGTGGAAATATTTGGAAGACTTGTGTATATAAATAGTGGTGAAAGGAGATGGAAAAATGGGGAGGCCGGGAGTCCAGAGTCTGAGAAAAAGAGTCAATTCTTTTAATTTCTCTTTTGTAATAGTGGAGTAATTTCTCCACTAGGGTGGATGAGGAAGCCAATTCTACTATGTAAGAAACCAAGTATTATCTAATAAAATATTTTTTTTTGGATTTAACTGCTTATTAATTTATTTTCTAAAATTGCTTTTTTCTTTTAACCATTTTGAATAGCCTTCGGCTATTGATTTTTTTATAAGCGAAGGATATTAAACTATTTCGTATTTACAACAAAACTTGTACATTAATTTTAATTGCAACATTTTCCGAGACATAAGATTGATTTTGATACTGTCTTGAGTGATATATATGGATACTTTCTAGAGATAAAATAGGTATTTTGCATGATTAATTTGGTGGAATCCTAAACCCTGGTATTCTTTTCTTTACTAGTTTATTTTAAAAAAATTGATGGGTTCCTGACAAAGCAACGAAACAAACTTTAAAATAAAATAAAAATAAGAAGATTACAAGAAAAATCTCGACTAGAAAAAAAAATCAAGAGAGAGCCTGCCGAGATTGAAGATACAATACAACTAGGGATTTGAGGAGATATCCACTTATTCTGGATATATGTCGAAAAGTATAGTTTGCAAGAGCATGCGCACCGGAGTTGGCATCTCTATGAATGTAGTTGAAGCTTATAGAGACAAGAGAAGAGTTGGTCCTGATTTCTTCAATAATTCTCCATGAAATTAGACAAGAATAAGAAGCCAGAGCCTTAACAACCACTTGACAGTCTCCCTCTATAATTATCTGATTGAAGTTCATTTTTCTAGCCATAAGAAAAGCAAGAAGAAATCCACTTGCTTCAGCTGCGACGGGATGTGTGTAAGACAAAGCAACATATTCACTGCAAATATGAGTACCCGTCCAGTCCCTTGCAACTGCAACATAATAACTTGTTCCATATTTTACAGCCGCGTCAACATTAATCTTGATTGTACCTTGTGGGGGAGGAGACCATAGAGGACGGATAGGATCGAGAAATTCAGTAGTAGCCTGGGTTGGAACCACTTCCGAACCATGTTCATCAAATAGTAGAAGGTATTGAATCGGGATATTTTCTACTCTCCTGAAAATATTTCTCTCTGGCGATTTTTTTGGGAACCAAATATTTTACCGATCTGGTTTTCCGTACATCGATCATCTCGTTTTGAATCGAGATGGAAGAGCCAGTCGATTCTAAAAATAAAACAACTCTTACATATGTTAAAAAATTGCGTGAAAAGAAGCAGCTACCTACAACATCGGTGGATCTGAGCACTTTGCCAAATCCTGGATCAAAAGATGGAAAACCCCTAATTATAATTCCGGTGGAATACTATGAAGAGGGTTGTGACATATGGAAATTCAGCCTCATAGGAAGACTAGATTTCAAGGAAATCAATTTCAATGATGTGAAGAAAAATCTGGAATCTCAATGGAAAATCAGTGATGGGGGTGTTCACTTCGTTCCAATGAATAAAGGCTTCTTCATTATAAAGTTGAAAACACAGGAAGACAAAGATAAAAAATTTCAAGCAAGAGTATGGATGGTAGATCAACAGAAATTGAGACTGATGGAGTGGTATCCTAGCTTTGATGCTGATAAACAAAAAACAACTCACGCAACCGTGTGGGTGAAATTCCCTGGTTTACCAATAGAATTTTGGATCGAAAAGACGCTACTAGCGTTGGGAAAATCTCTGGGGACTCCGATTGTAGTTTACAAGCATACCCTAGATCATGAATACAGTTACTATGCTTCGGTTCTTATTGATATTAACTTTGCAGATTTAAATGATACTGACTCGATTCATGTCTCGGTAGGAGGATTGGAATTTTTACAGCAAATCGAGATTCACAAGAAGCCCAAGTTCTGTGTGGGATGTAAGATCATAGGTCACAATGAGGCTTAATATAGAAGAAAACACAAACAAAAGACTAAGTAAAAACCCAAGGTGTATATCCAACAAAAAACGCAGCAACAAGATTCTGAATGGAAAACTAAAAATAATAAACAGAATAAAGGTGGTAGCCTTACTCTGGAAGAAGGTCAAACATCAACTGTGAGTGCTCTTGAAAGGCTGAATTCGATCTCTGAAATGGTTGATCCTCAGCAGGTAAAAACAACAACTCCTTTATCAGATGATTTATATACTCGTGAATGTATTATCTCCCCGAATCAATTTGAAGCCATCAATGCTGAACTTGGTTTGATTGAGAATGAAGATCTAGTTAAAGAATCTAAAAAGAATGAAGGTGAACCCCAGATTCCAGCCATTGTGGCAAGGTATGCTCAAACACATCCTCCAAATAATAGCATAGATAATCATAATCAGATTAATCCTGGAATTGGAGTTAGTTCAGAAACTACAAAAAACAAGTCTGTTCTAGGAAGAGATAACACTACTACTAATACCAAATTAAAGAAGAAAATAGGTGAAGTTTATGCTAAAAAAGATATTAATAGAAGCTCTCAGCGAATCAGGACGAATACCACAAAACCATATGGTTTTTAATGCGTGTTCTCTTTTGGAATATAAATGGAATTGTGCATGATGAAGCACAGTGCAAATTGAAAGAATTAGTTAAGGATTTTAATCCAGATGTAATTGGAATTGCAGAACCAAGAGTGTCTTGTCATTCTAGGTCTATGAGGCGTTTTCATTTAGATGGTTTTAATAATTCGGTAATTTATAACTCCACTGATTATTCTATTGGAAACTTATGGATTATGTGGTCTATAAAAATGTCTGATCCTGTAATTGTGAATATTTCTAGACAAGCTATTACTATTTGTGTGGATGGTGTGTTTATTTGTTTGGTTCATGCTAGCTCAATTCAAGTTACTAGGAGAAGTCTCTGGAATCAATTGGACATGGGTGCTCGTAATGTACCGTGGTTAGTTATAGGTGATTTCAACTGTGTCTTGCGAAATGAAGAAAAAAAGGGAGGCCTCTGCCCGAGAACTTCAGCAGTAAACGAGTTCAGCAACTGGATGGATGATAACAGTCTCTTTGAAGCGGATCAGCTAGGCTGAAAGTTCACTTGGTCGAATAGATAGACGGGAAATATAATAATAATTAGCAGACTGGATCGTGCGGTGATCAATGGTCTTTGGATGAATCATTTTGAAAACTGGCGGTGTAAAGCTCTTCCTAGGGAAGTTTCCGACCACTCTCCAATTATAGGTTACCCTTTTGTGAATAATAGGCCGAGAAGAGCTCCTTTTCGTGTCCAAAAGATGTGGTTTTCGAGACCAGATTTTATGACAGTGGTTCGTAATAGCTGGGAGGCTCCGATGGAGGGGAATCTGGCGTATGTTTTTCCTCAGAAATTAAAGCGTCTCAAGGTGGAATTGAAGATCTGGAACCAGCAAAGCTTTGTAAATGTTCACATTCGTCTAAAACAAGCTAAACTTAGGTTAGAAAGTAATATGAGAGATGCTGATGAGGACCCGACAAACATTGATAAGCAAAATTTGATGAATGCGGCTTCTATGGAGACAACAACTATTCGTACACAGTTGAATACTATGTTGAAGCAGAAGTCTAGAAACAATTGGCTTTTGGAGGGAGCAAGTAACACGAGTTTCTTCCACACAAGTATTAATATTCGTAGGAGCAACAATACCATTTCGGAGTTGGTAAATGAGAATGGAGAAATTATAAAGGATTGTGATTAAATTAGAGACCTGGCGGTGAATTTCTTTGAAAACAAATTTAATGGAGACCCTTCTGTCCCTGTGGATTCCCTGT
Source organism: Papaver bracteatum (assembly GCA_023529315.1). Lineage (NCBI taxonomy): Eukaryota > Viridiplantae > Streptophyta > Magnoliopsida > Ranunculales > Papaveraceae > Papaver > Papaver bracteatum. The sequence goes on along the minus strand of JAJJWX010003811.1, from coordinate 1,146,786 downwards.
TTGACATTGACCATGCTAGTATTTCAGTGGAGGAGAGTATTCGTATGGATCAATTACCAACTCAAGATGAGATTCATGAAGCTGTTTTTAATCTAGGGGTGGATAGTGCGCCGGGACCAGACGGTTTTGCGGGTTTTTTCTATCGCCATTGCTGGGAAATCATCCATCATGATCTGGTGAGTGCTATTTTATTCTGCTGGACAAATAAGTTAATTCCGAAGGGTTTAAACTCTAGCCTGTTACTGCTCCTGCCTAAGGAGAGAGGGTCGGACAAACTGCAAAATTTTAGACCAATTGCTCTTAGTAATTTCTTCTTCAAGATCTTCACTAAGATTCTAGCGACTCGGCTGGGGAGTGTTCTTGAGAATCTGATTTCGGAAGAACAAGTAGCCTTTATGAAGGGTAGGAACATCCACGAAAATATTTGCCTTGCTTCGGAAATGGTGAACGATCTTCAGATTAAAAGAAAAGATGGTAATGTGGGTCTGAAACTCGATATAACGCAAGCTTTTGACACGGTGAGATGGAACTTTATCATGGAGGTCTTTAGAAGATACGGTTTCTCGGAAAGTTGGTGTCAATGGATCCTAAATATCCTGAACTCGGCGAGACTCTCAGTTCTGGTTAATGGGAATCTGGAGGGTTACTTCAGTATAGGGAGGGGTCTTCTCCAGGGAGACCCGCTCTCTCCTTTAATCTTCGTGCTGATGGAGGATGTCTTAAGCAGAAATATCACAAAGCTGTTTCGTGAAAGAAAAATGAATTGCATGGTCACTAGAAAAGGCATCTCCCCCACCCATCTATTTTTTGCTGACGACATTATGGTCTTCTGCAAAGGAAACATGAAAAGTGTGAGAAATCTGGTGGCTCTCTTGCATTCTTATCAACAAGCTTCAGGCCAGAAAATTAATCGAGAGAAGAGTAAGCTGTACTATGGAGGAGGTTCTCTGAGAAACCGTAATACTATTGCTGCTTTCCTGGGTATGAATGTTATGACTTTTCCTGACACTTATTTGGGGGTCAAGATAATGCCTGGTGCTGTCAAATACAACCAAATCAGTAATATGGTGGAGAAGATTAAGGAGCAGCTCTCGGGTTGGAAGGGAAGAATGCTTTTGTTTCAGGATAGGGTGGTTCTGGTAAAGTCAGTCATTGCGAGTTATTCAATTCACAATATGTCAGTCTATAAATGGCCGAACAAGTTCATCAAACAATGTGAAGCAGCCATTCAGAACTTCATATGGTCTGGAGACTCTCAGGTCAGCAGATCCTTTGTGGTGGCCTATTCTAAAGTCTGTGATCCTTACAAGGAAGGGGGGCTTGGGCTTACTAAAATGAAAACCTTAAACAGAGCTTTGATTATGAAACTGTGTTGGAATATATGTTCCTCAAAAAAGGCATGGGCAGGATACCTAAGAGAGAAGTTTTTTAAGAATTCTGGGATTTTGGTGGAGTACATGAAATCCTCCATCCTTCCTGGTTTTAAATGGGTCTATAAGGAAGTTAAGGAAAATACTAAAATGCTGATTGGAGATGGCAGAGGTACTTCCCTATATTTTGACTATTGGTGTGGAGAAGCTTGTATAGCAAATGTTATTAATCATGAACAATTGGATAGAAACCTTCTGGTGGCTGATTGCATTCAATATGGGAGATGGAATTTACCTGACCTTGTGAAGCATCACCTTTTGGAGGCTGGTGTGGACATTCATAATTTTCCTGCTCCTATGGGGGGGGGGGGGAAGACACTAGAGTTTGGATTCCGGATGACAAGGGCTGCTTTATAGTAACTTCGGAAAAAAATATGATACGCAAAAGATACCCCACAATGGAAGAATCAAATTTTCTGTGGAGGCCTTCAGTCCATCCCTCTCTGGCGGCAAGAAACTGGAAGATAGTGCGTGGAGCTTGTGCGACCCTTGACAAGGTTCGTAGTAGATTTAAATACCAGGTTATAAACAAATGTTGCATGTGTAATAGAGAAGAAGAGTATTTGGAACACATTATATGGTCTTGTGACTTTGCAGTTAAGACATGGTTATGGATTTATGAAATTTTTGGTATGATGCCTCACCAAAACTTATCTACTGCGTACAAGATGGCAAAGGGGAAGAGTTGCATGGTGAAAGAACTGTGGTTGCTGGCAATATTGATTATTCGTTCTGAAATTTGGATGACCAGAAATGCATTCATCTACAACAATAAAAAGGTAAATTGGAACTTATTCAAATATAAAAGTGAACAATCAGATGCATGAATACTCAAACAGACTTAAGGGATACATGTTCAACAGTCAAGATGATCTTAGGATTCTCAATTATTTTGGAGTGAAACATAGGAAGGTGAAGGTGGCAGTTCCAAAGCCTTGCTTATGGGAACCTCCAGGGATTCATGAAATTATGTTGTGCTGCGATGGTGCAGTGAAGGGAAATCCGGGAAGAGCGGGTGGTGGTGTTGTTGTCGAGGATGTTAATGCTAATGTTCTGGGTGCTATGAGTGCAGGGTTAGGAATTCAAACCAACTTCCTAGCTGAAATCATGTGTGTCATTGTGGGTCTGGAATGGGCTACCAAGTTTGGGGTAGCGGATATTTGCATTCGAACCGACTCTATGGGTGCGATTTTAGTCTTCAAAAATATCATGGCAGTTCCTTGGTTACTGCGGTCGAGATAGGTGGCTGTTAAGTCAAGATATAACTTGATTCGTTTTGTCCATATGTATAGGGAAGCGAACTTCGCAACTGATAAAATGGCTAAGAGAGGATACTTCTTGGAAAATGGGGCAATTACAACTTATGTCCAAAAACCAAATTTCATTCATGCTTTTGAAATACCAAATGTAATCTACTACATATTTGATTAGTTTTTTTTAAATAACAAACTCTGTTGTAACATTTCGTTGGAATTAATAAAAATTTTGATTTACCAAAAAAAAAAAGTAGAAGGTATTGAACCAGTAAAGACCATCATCAAGTATACTTTCAATGCTTGGCTTACTGTTTTCAAATACCAACTTGTTTCTGGCTCTCCAAATAGCCCATAGTAAGCAAGCACCCATACAGAAGTAGTAATCCTTGTCCCTAACAAGTAGCCAATTCTAAATGCAATTTTAGACAGACAAATTATCTAAGTTACGGATTCTCCACCCTAATGGATAGACAAAGAAGGTATCCAGAGATATAGGGCACACAAAAAAATGTGTTCAATAGTTTCAACTTCAGAAAGACGGAAAAGACACTAATTTTCTTAGTTTTACTAATATTGCTTTATTTATTATTCTTAGCTTATAATTTAATTATAATTTAGAGATAACAATTATTTTTGTCCTTGTGGGACGAACCTGTATTTTGCATACTATCTCATCGATATCCGTGCACTTGTGGTCAATATTTTATATAGAAATTGACGTTTAGTCCCAAAGTTAGTGGGATTTATACACTCTAGTCATGTCCTTTCAAGCCTAGTACTAGGATATCCAAATATACATAATTTGGTACGAGTTAATCCGTTTAGGAACGATTCAGTCCAAAGTGTTTTTTTATCATGTCAAAAATACCCGTAGGTACGAATTTCATTGTTCGCTCTTTCTCTTCATTTCCATTGTCGAGACAGATCTCAAAATAAGAAAAATCCTAAAACTTAATCTTCTCGACGTTGTTCGAATGAAAATTCAATGTTCAAACATGAATCTGAGAACCAAACAAGAACATTTTCAATCAGATTCTACTTAATTAACCTAAATCTTCATCATCAGTACCTTTCCTTGAAGACTAACTTGAGGGGAAAAGTTTATGTGTACCTTTCCTTAACTTAATTCGAAGATTTTATCAAATCAAAGTGACGTGAAAGGTAAGTTCAATCTATTGTTATTATCTAGTTTGATTAAAATGTTAATTTTTCGATTTCAAAATCGATTTTAGAAAAATATTATGGTTTCAAAGACCTAATTACTTCAATTTCAGTTTGAATTTCGTATTTGATTTATCATTAGAATTTGGATCTATAATCATCTCATTCTAATTGATGTTTTGGGGAAACAAATTGATAAATTTTGATAACAGTTCCACAAGATTTCTTGTAGCTTATCTCTGAAAACTTGAATAATATATGATTATGATCAAAAATCGGACTTCGAGGTTGATGCATCTTCCCTAGCTAGACCAACCGTTGGGAAGAGAAAAAGAAAAAGAAATCAACCGTGGGTAGAAGTCAGTTTTCCCCCAAATCCTTTTATTCATGTGTATGAATATTTTGTGATGATATATGACTCGATCTAGATATACAAGTACTTTTTGTCTTATTTATGGATTAAGAAATCTTGAAACATGTATGCGTGTTAGGGTTAGATCGGTTTTGTTATCAAATTGTGAAGTTATTCAGTGATTTTGTATATGGATGTTGTCATTACTTTTTGGTAGTGATTTTTATTAACCTAGTATCTATATTTCTCATTTTCATTATAAGTCATTACTTGATTGTATGTATATGAGTTTGGGTGTTTCCCAAAGAAGCTGCCATCCAGTATTATTCCTACATATATTGCTAGCTATCTAGGTTCATGGTTGAATAATTTAAAGTAAGGTAAGGTAGATGTTCTCACTGATTATGAATTGGAATCGAGAATTTGTCATGCATGCTTTTTGTTGGGAAAAGCTAGTCCAAAATGTTAGTTAATATTGTATAATTTTGTTGGGCAGGATTCTACTATCAGGAAAAGTTGGGTGATGTTGTTTTTGAGATGTTCGACTTACTGTTTTTGTGGACATAGCTATATGGTCTTAATACTTTTGTAACAGTCTTAGTTGTAGCCTCTTTGCTTCACGTTTGTTATTGAAACCGTAATGGGTTAATTAAGTTTTCACCAGTGGCCCTTTGTTATTGTATTCTTAGTGAGTACATAACTGTACACATGTTGAGCTTAATGTGTACATAATTGTACACGTCTAGATTCTTAATGCACATAGTTGTATACCTATTGAACGTTAATGTGCACATGTTGATTTTTTTTATTTTTTATTTTTTTTAAGGCGGAACTCCAAGAAAATTAAAAAGTTGTTGGCCTATGCTCTTTTGAGATAACATATGGTTTTAGGTTTGTCTCAGTTCTAGACTTGTCCTTCCATAATATAGTCGGTACTGATACGGGAATCTCCCGCTGATGGACCCCTCCACCCCTAGAGAATGAGCGGTCCATGGCGGGATGGAGTAAGGAACTTTTACATAGGGACGCTGAGATGATTGTGAGGATGGCCAGTGATAGCAGCGTAACTGAAAATTTAGAACTGCTAAGACAGCAGAATGAATTATAAAACTGTCCAGGGATTATTATTATTTTTTGAAAGAAATGATCTTTAGGTAATATAATTTTGGAGGTCACCAATGTACACCTGCTATTGTTAACGTGTACACAAATGTACACCTGATATTGTTAACGTGTACATAAATGTACACCTATTGATTTTAATGCGTATATAGTTGAACCAAATGCTAAAATTTTGAAACTTATAGGTTTGAAAGATATTAATCGATCTCCTTCTTGATTTTAATGTACACTTGTTGATTTTAATGTGTATATAGTTTCCAATCGCTGAAGATGCAGACTCTATGATCGTCTTTAGTATAGCAGAGGCATGGTAGTGAAGCTGAGCTAGAAAATATAATGGATGTTGTTGCCATTAATATAATGCATGGCAAAAGAACCGAGGTATATATATCTTGTTTTTCATCTCACTGTATTTGTTTGGAGCTATACAATTGGTGTTCATGTAAATTACCTAGTTGTTAGAGAAACTGTAGCATTCTTGTTTGACTAGGTCGTGCAAGTTAAAGAACGACATATGTTTTTGCATTTTAAGTGTGTTTGGGCAAAGATACTAAGTGCATGAGGTTGACATCAATGAAAAACCCACTTTTTGTTATTACGAATATTGGATTTAACTAGCTCTCAATGAAGTTTCCATGGCTGTGGTGTCTGTGAACTTTCCATTTTTACAATGTCTCCATGTAGTCGTAAATTTCGGTTAAATCATATTGTCGTTCATTTAACACCTTGGGCGGCAGATGAGATTTTATCTAGGTCACTATTTGTGGGCCTGTTAAATTTGTCCTTCTGGCTATGGATATTGTCTTTGTTAGTTGTTACTGAGTAAAGGCTCCCATGAAACTAGGCTGTACAAACTAGTGCACATGTGAATAACTAAGGTGTACATAATTGTACACATCTTGGTTCTTAATGTGTACATAATTGTACACATGTTGTATGTGTTTCTCTCTGTCTATATGTGCTTGTTCTGTTTTACATGAACTAAGTTTTTTGTCCAATTGTAGCTGTATTACATGATATTCAAAAATGAGGATATTATATCACTGTGAATGTGAATTACATGATATTCAAAAATGAGGATATTATATCCCTGAGGTCCACATCTTCGTGATTATAGTTGGAACTACCATGTCTTGTTAGAGTAGCTCAGGGTTTAGCTTCTTCAAAATTTTAGGAGACACCACGAATTCTTTTTAATCTCCATATGCTTCTTTACTAGTACTTTATTAGTTTCGTAAAGTCTTTCTTGCAATGCGTCTTGTTATATCTAGTACTGATTTAACTGCATTTTCTCCATGCACTCTCTAGCATCCACTGTTTTATATTCATATCGTTTTAGATAATCTTTTTTGTCTTGTCACAAAAATCTTGATGTAGAACATACAGGTTCCTCTAGGTTATTTTTGTTCCTTGGAAATGTGCACAACTGTAGCCTGCAGATTTTCTGCATAATTTACTATGACAATATGTTGATATGTATCTAACATTTATTTTTTTCTGAATATGGTAACATGATGATGGCACTGCATTTCTAAAGCAAGAACTCGCAATGTCACTAAACGATCATCAGTCTATTCCATCTGGTGGAATATCATTGGAAGACACCGATGAATTTGTGTAGATGTGTACATGTTTGTACACGAATGTAAACTAAGTTTTTTAAAAAATGAGAATTATATAGTCATATGGGTACTCTTTTTATAGCTCTCGGAAAGGGCTTTCCAAATATATAAAATTTGCGAATTTTAGACAAACGGTTCGAAAATAAATTGTTTTTAATTTTTTTATTATATTATTTAAAGTTGTTGACATCACCATGAGTCATTTTGGACTAAACTGTAAATATTTGGACTAAATTGTAAACCCGGAAGATTATTTGTGTACTTTCCTTAAAAGGGGACTAATTTGTACCTAGTTGAATGGGTCAACTAACTAGTATATTTGGATGGGATTTTGGACTAAACCGTATTTTCCCCATATTTTATCATATCATTCATCAACAAGGTATATGAAGATGGAACCATTCTATTTACTCACAGGCTTTACCATTTTATCTATATGAGACTATGTCGTATAACTTCTAGTAGATTTATTGCAAATAAGAAATTTCGAGTCAAGCTTGTCTTATTGAACATCTGAAAATATGATTCGAGCAATGGATGTTCATTGGTCTTTAACAATATTAGTTCGAAACAATATGTTGTTCAAGAATTAATTTTGTGGATCATTTGAAAATTTCCCAAGCAATGATATTCTTATCTATGTCTTTTAGGAAGATTTAAAACATTAAATAAATAAATTTAAAACTACTACAATTTGGACTCGGGTTAGGTTGGTGAACCATCTCGAAAACCATAGATGTTTGAGTTTCTGGAATACAGGAAGGTTGGAGAACCAGTTCGCAAACCTTAAGTTCATAATAGGACAGTTCACCAACCCGGTTCACGAACCGTGGTGATCTGAAATTGGTAAAATGCAATGGTTGGTGAAAAATCGGGGGTCTAACAACCACACCCAATATATCGATTAGCAATCTGTATGGACAACTTCGAGTTACTTTCTAGAGAATCAACTAGAATCAATCAATAGAAAATATCTCAAGGAGTTATTATCTCTATCTCTCAATTTGATTTACTCAAGCAAATACAATATGCGAGTCTTAATCAAAGAGAGATAACTTGGATGGTACCAAAGACCAATATCCAAGTGTCAATCAATTTAAATCAACAACCAATAAGGTTGGATATTCTAATTGATTGAACAACGCACAACCTGTATTATTTCAATTATATAACAAAATATAATGCGAAAAAGAAATAACACAGATACCAGAATTTTGTTAACGAGGAAACCGCAAATGCAGAAAAACCACGGGACCTAGTCTAGATTAAACATACACTGTATTAAGCCGCTACAGACACTAGCCTACTCCAAATTAATTTCGGTCTGGACTGTAGTTGAACCCCAACCAATCTCACACTGATCCGCGGTACATCTATGCTCCTACTCCTCTGATCCTAGTAGGATACTGCGCACTTGATTCCCTTAGCTGATCTCACCCACAACCAAGAGTTTCTACGACCCAAAGTCGAAGACTTTAATAAACAAATCTGTCTCACACAGAAGAGTCCACAAGATAGATAAATTCATCTCCCACGAATTAACATATGAGTTTTGTTCCGTCTTTTGATAAATCAAGGTAAACATGAACCAATCAATAAAACCAGACTTATATTCCCGAAGAACAGCTCAGTTTTATCAATCACCTCACAACAGACTTAATCTACACAGGGAAAAAAGATATTGTGGAATCACAAACGATGAGACGAAGATGTTTGTGATTACTTTTATATCTTTCCTATCGGAGATAGAAATCTCAAGCCAATTATTACAATTGTATTCGCACGATAGAAACAGCAAGATCAGATCACAAAACTACAAGAAAAGTAGTATCGGTCTGGCTTCACAATCCCAATGAAGTCTTTAAGTCGTTAACCTGGCTTTAGAAGAAGAAAACCAAAGGTTAAAGGAGAATCGACTCTAGCTTAGCAAACTAGTATCACACAAAATGTGTGGGGATTATGTTTTTCAGTTTCTAGAGTTCTCCCTTATATAGTCTTTCAAATCAGGGTTTGTAATCAATGTTAGCTTGGTAACAAAGCATTAAATATTCACCGTTAGATGAAAACCTGATTAGATACATGCTAATATTTATCAACCGTTAGATCGAAAACATAGCTTGTTATACACACATGTACTTGACGATTTTGGGTTTGTGTAACCGTACCCAAACTTGTACATTAGTTGGTTCAACACTAGTTAACCAAATGGTTAGCAAAATGATAACTTTCATATCAACCATATTCTTCTTCACCATAACTAGTCCAAATGACTCAAATGAACTAGTTAGAGAGTTGTTCAATTGCTATGAGATCTCATGTACTACACAAGACACATTTTAAGAAAAAACGATGTGAATCACTCGAATCAATTCATGAACTATAAAGCCACGGTTTGCAATAGCATTCCTTGGTTTATTAAGATAAGTTCACAAACATCGTTTTTAGACATAACCTACTCAAGTTCGAGGATTGGGTTCGCGGACTCAAGTTAACCGGTTGGAGTTTACAAAATCCAGCAGAAATTCTAGGGTCGAGAACTTCCGTCAGGTTGCGAACTAAGTTCGTGTACTAAAACTGAGCTACAACTCCAGCAGAAATTCTCGGGTTCGAGAACTATGCCAGTTCGCGGACTGAGTTGACGGCTCACATTCCGGTTTCACTTGATCAACAAAGTTCGCAAACTTCGGTTCAAGCAATAAGGACTTATACATATATGTGTTACCACAACAATGTTTATATCCTCCAATGGTTATATTGTCTAAACTCTCATTTCAATCATTGAAACATTCTCAGAGGGCGTTATATAGTTGTTATTCACAAACTATTTTTCGTCAGAGCGATTTCCAAAATGATTGAAACATAACATGACTTTCGTCACTAGGTAAAGATGAACTTGGCTAAAGAGAAAGCTTTACCAACACATATTTCGAGAAATATATAAGCGAGATATACTCAGCTCGAAATGACATATGTGTATAATCTTAGTCTATATAGTAATACGACTTTTGTCTCAAGATAGGAGATAGACTAGATAGACTTTTGAGTGATAGATAAGTTCAAGTCTCCACATACCTTTTAGTCGATGAAGATCCACTAGTTCCTTGAGTAGTCCTTCGTCTTGTATGATGATCGCCATGGAGTTCTTGAGATCAACTACACTTTCTATCCTAGTCCGAGACCTTAGCTATAGTAGACTAGAAATCAAGACTTTATAGTTTTGATCACTAACATTGACAAACATGTTTGAGATAGCAACGCATGCGAGTTCGACCGAGCAATGCTCTAATAATCTCTCCCTTTGTCAAGTTTAGTGGCAAAACTATTAATACATATGGAATACAAAAAATATATAAATAAACTTTGTAGCTCCTATTCCACGTGTCCAATCTTCAGCAATACTCGAAATATTCGTCACTTCCAAGTAGTCCAATGATCCCAAAGGTTGTAAGTTTAGGATCATCGTTGTTGAAATTCCGTAGCTATAACAATGAGAAAACAAGAGTTCTCAATCATTGTTATACAGTGTCATAGTATTATTACACAGCGTCAAAGTCCAATTGTATCACAACTTTAACAACAATACTATGGTGATACTTCTCCCCCCCTTAGTCAATACTCCATCTCACATGGAAACCACTCCCCCTTACATAATGATCCGAAAACCATATGTATTTGTAGTATGAACTACATATTAATTCTCCCCCTTTTTGTTAATAAAATTGGCAAAGGTACAAGAACGGGATCCTAATGAAATTTCTGTAAGAGACATTTCATGACCAAAGGTAAATGTATATCATCTTGTTTAGATGCAATCATAAAGCCGAAGCTAAATGCATTCATCAAGGAGTTTATAAAGATACAAGATAACCCCTATAATATTCCACAACCGCACTCCCCACAAAGATTTTGCAATTAAGCACAAGTTCAAAAGAACTCTCCCCCATAAAATTCCATTCCCAAGGGAACAACAAGAGCGACCTTAATTTCAAAATAAAAGAAGGATTTCTTTAGACTCAACAAATTACATACAAGTAGGAATTTGGAATCCAAAAAGAAATATTGAATCATAATAACCAAGGCGAACCAATATTAATTTAACTAAATATGCTCAACACAAGTAAACTTATGGAGACTTAATAACTCGATTAGATTATTCACAAGAGATCTCATAATTAATCTAACCGGGATACACAATTAAACTAATCACAAAAGTAATCAATTCAATCGTTTATACTCACGTAAGAAAATCTATGGAGTGATGACTAAGTTAATCATAAAAAATAACCAACTCGGTCAATCATGCTCAACACGAGAAAAACTTACGGAGTCATAACTAAATAATCACACAAGATGATTGATTTAGTTTAACATGTTCAACATAAAGTAACTTACGGAACAAAAATTAATCTATTCACCAAAGCAATCAACTTTTGTTGTTTTAGTGCTCAACATAAGACATTTAATGGGACAACACATTATTTACACAAAATTTTTGGATCGTAGAATCGACCTTATACCGTGGAATAAGCAAAGATTCATTCTATGTTTCCATCACCATTTGCACAATGGCACACAATAGACATAATCCTTGAATCACAAAATATTTTAACCTATCTTACATCAATAATTGACAATATAGGCTTAACTTTTGTGTTTTTCCAAAAGTCTATTCATTCTTTTATCAATATTTGCATACCAATTCACGAACGACTTTACTTTTGACAAAATATGGGACAATTAAGTTCAAGGACGTAAACACACATATCCCATCAAAATATTGCAATATATAAAATCAAAAGATTAATAATGCAACCATCATCTTCCGAGCAATGTTCTAACAGTTGGCGAACCTAGTTCACAAACTGTAGCACCATGAGTTCACGAGTGATCATTAAAAGTTGGCAAACCCGGTTCATGAACAGTAGCACCCAGACTCATGAACTGACATTTCTCGGGACTTTTCACCTGCGGTCTCCATGGATTTTTAGCAGATGCTCAAAGAATATTTTTTTAGATATATTTTTCATTGCTATTGAAAAGACGAGGGTACCCAAATACACCACAATCTTTTTGTTTGATCACAACCTATTCAATCTCTACCACGTATAAACCTCTTGGAGCAATAATCACTCGAGGAATATTTCAACACGTTTTCCACTTGAAATAGGGTTAGTCCGGACTAGCCTAACAATGTGAGAATATCAAAGACAAGTGGAGAGATCCAATATACTTTGTGTGATCGTCTATGGATATGAAATCGAGACAATACTACAATAAAGTATTCACTTGATAACCGTAACCTTATAAGATAAATATCAAGTTCCTTGTTAACATACAAATGTATTTACTTTAATTATAATATAAAAACAATTATAATGCGGAAATAAAGTAAAGCACTCACCAGAATTTTGTCAACGAGGAAAACTAAAATCTTGTAGAAAAGACCTGGGACCTAGTCCAGTTTTGAATACTCAATGAATTAAGATGCTACAAAAAGTAAACCTCCAACTTCGTGTAGACAATACTAAGTAAACTAAAATCCTAGGTACTCAGCTTCAGCAGTATTCTTGTTTTGATAATATCTAGCAGAATAGAAGTTCTCAATAGATATTTGTTTTGATAATATCTAGCAGAACAGAAGTTCTTAATAGATATTTGATACTAGATATCCTAGCAGAACATGCATTCACTTTAGGACTTAAATTTAATATATCTTCTCAATGATTCACAATAAATTTTCTATCAATCTTTCAACTGGAAAGATAAGATTCCTTTGGATCGTATTCCAAACAGTAAAGGTGTTGATGGTAGTTTTTAACTTAGGGGTAAAATCGTAAAACCCTAGTTAGACAGTGAGGTCACAAGACTTAAACGCATTTATTGAACCCTTTAATATGCCTGCGGGAAAATTACCAGGGTACCTTTTTTTAATTAATTACCAATTAGGGTTTCGATGGGCCAAAACCCTAATTCCCACGCCCATGTGCCGATGGCAAACCGTGTCAGCCACACCTACCATGCTAAGGCATGCCAACCATGCTAGCCGCACCCCTGTGCCAATGGCAAATAACCGCACCCATGTGCCAATGGCAAACCGTGGAAGCCACACACCCACCGCGCCAAGGCATGCCAACCATGCTAGCCACACCCCTGTGCCAATGGCAAACCGTGCCAGCCACACCTACCGCGCCAAGGCATGCCAACCATGCTACCCACACCCATGTGCCAATGGAAAGTCGTCCCATCCACACCAAACGCGCCAAGGCATACCAACCATGCTAGCCGCATCATTGTACAAATGGCAAACCATGCCAGCCACATCTCTTCGCTAAAGCATGCCAACCATGCTTGATGTCCCAACGCGCCATGCATAACGCTGGCTGCCAAAACGAAGGCATGCGACAATCAACAGTCGCCCTTCAATCACAGGAGCAAATCCTAGCCGTCCAAAGTTACCAGACAACACATGGTAACCTTTGACCCAAAACCCTAGCTTGGTCACGCCAAACCCTTGGCCCCACCATGCCAATCCAAACCGCACCTTGCCTTGGCCCTAGCCATGCTAGCCGCACCATGCACCCATGGCATACCAAACCCTCGGCCCCACCATGAAAATCCAAACTTCACCTTGCCTTGGCCCTAGCCATGCTAGCCGCACCATGCGCCCATGACATACCAAACCCTTGGCCCCACCATGCCAAGTCAAACCGCACCTTTCCTTGGCCCTAGCCATGCACCCATGGCATGCCAAGCCCTACCACGCCAAGCCAAACCGTCCATGCCAAGCCCTTGGCCCACACCGTGCCAAACACACCTTGTCGCGCTTGGCACAAGGTGTCCTTTCCTATGCGGCAACCAAAATGAAGGCGTGCGACAATCAACGGTCGCCCTTAAATCACATGAGCAAATCCTAGACGTCCAAGGTTACCAGACAACACATGGTAACCTTTGTCCTGAAACCCTAGTCTGGCCACGCCAAACTGCGCCAAGGCATGCCATGCCAATGGCATGCCTACCTAGCCGCGCCACCATGCTGGCCTTCCCTATGCGGCTACCAAAATGAAGGCGTGCGACAATCAATGGTCGCCCTTCAAACACATGAGAAAATCCTAGACGTCCAAGGTTACCAGACAACACAGTGTAACCTTTGGCCCGAAACCCTAGTTTGGCCACGCCTAACCGCGCCAAGGCATGCCATGCCAACTTTGCCGCGCCACCATGCTTGCCTTCTCTATGCGTCCACCAAAACGAAAGCGTGCGACGATCAACGGCTACCTTTCCTCTTAAGATGAAAAATCTCGACCGTCGAAGGTCACCAAGCTAGCAAGTCTCCCAAGATCGACTTGCCAGGAAACAACAATATGCTACATGTCTTCCACAAAAATATTCGAGACATCAACACCATATCACAACTGGTGGAGCATTTACCTAACACACTCAACGTGCTGGGTTCGAATCACACTGATAACAAGTTCATTCAGGAGAATACAACACTCAGAAAACATTTACTAGCCTTCCCTTTTGGTTTGCTTCCCACTTTCTAATACAAGTTGTGCCTGCCAGATTTACCGCACCACTGTGCCAATAGGAAACCATGTATGCCACATTTATCGTGCTAAGGAATGCCAACCATGCTAGCCGCTCCATATGCCAATGACATGCCAAATCCTTAGCCTCACCATGCCAAGCCAAACCGTCCATGCCAAGCCCTTGGCCCCACCGTTCCAAGCCAAACACACCTTGCCTTGGCCCTAGCCATGCTAGCCGCACCATGTGCCAACGGCATGCCAAACCGTTGGCCCCACCATGCCAAGCCAATCTGTCCATGCCAAGCCAAACACACCTTGCCTTGGCCCTAGCCATGCTAGCCGCACCATGTGCAAACGACATGCCAAACCCTTGGACCCACTGTGCCATGCCAAACGCACCTTTCCATGGCCCCATGCCAGACTAGCCGCGCCACCATGCTGTCCTTCCCTATGCATCTACCAAAACAAAGGCGTGTGACAATCAACGGTCTTCCTTCAATCCCAGGAGAAAATCCTAGCCGTCCAAGGTTACCAGACAACGCATGGTAACCTTTGGTCCAAAACCTTAGTTTGGTCACGCCAAACCGCGCCAAGGCATGCCATGCCAATGGTATGCCAACCTAGCCGCGCCACCATGCTGGCCTTCCCTATGCGGCTACCAAAATGAAGGCGTTCAATAATCAACGACCGCCCTTCAATCACAGGAGAAAATCCTAGCCGTCCAAGGTTACCAGACAACGCATGGTAACCTGAACAAAACCCTAGTTTGGTCACGCCAAACCTCGCCAAGGCACGCCATGCCAATGTCATGCCAACCTAGCCGCGCCACCATGCTGGCCTTCACTATGCGGCCACCAAAAACGAAATCGTGCGATAATCAACTATCTCCCTTTAATCCCATGAGCAAATCCTAGTCGTCCAAAGTTACTAGACAATGCATGGTAACCTTTGACCTAAAACCCTAATTTGGCTACCCCAGGGCATGTCATGCCAATGGCATGCCAACCTTGCCGTGCCACCATGCTGGCATTCCCTATACGTCCACCAAAAATGAAAGCATGCGACGATCAACGACTACCTTTCCTATTAAGATGCAAAATATTGACTGTCGAAGGTCACCAAGATAGCAAGTCTCCCAAGCTCGACTTGTCAGGCAATAACAATATGCTACATGTTTTCCATAAAAACATTCGAGACATCAATACATATCACAAACTGGGGGATCCTCTTTGGGTATTGGTTTGGCGGTTTACAGCGTGCGGCGTACACTAAGCCCGTCATAAATAAGTGTCATAAGGATGAGGAAGTTAGTAAATACAGGGAGTTAATGGTGAAACTCTCCTTTTTTATGGAAAATCAATTCCATGCGTTAACGGTTACCACCTCCTCTCATTTACTCACCCATTTTACCATTCCTTAATGATACCATAGTACGTTTCACTTCGACTTGTATAAATAGGTCTTACCTATTTCCACCGAACAACAAGTTCAGTCAGGAAAATACAATACTCAGAAAATATTTGCTAGCTTTCCATTTTTCTAGCTTCCCACTTTCTGATAAAAGTCGTAGAAAACAACTACTCTTCCAGAAATCAACTATTCTGGTCTCATCACTTTCCTTGCTTCTCTCCCAAAAACCAACCCATTCTCCTTCACTTTGTGACCGAAGCAAGTCTGGAACGGCCATTTCTTGGTTTAGGCCGGACTTGTACAGATTGATGTCTCGAATCTAAAGTACTCCCTTGCAGTACATTGTTTAGGGTTTGAATTTATTTCTCACCCTCACATCCGAAATTACCGAAATCAGCAGAAATTATTTTCACCCACAAACAATTGGCGACCGCAGCGGGAGGCTCAATCTCTTGGTTGCAATATTGATTCCCAAATTTCCAATATAACCTTTCACTTACAACTCCACCATGGTAGAACTCATATCCGGATCAGCTGCTGAGAACATCAGCGCGGAACCCATCCCTAGTGTTAACGTTACTTCCAACAACGTCACTGTGTCACCTACTGACCATAGTAACACCGAAATCACTCCTTCAGATGTAACACCGCCGATCACCAGGGCCAGAGCTACTGCCGTATCTAATATCTCTGCACAACCTGCTAGTCACGGTAGTTTCAAAAACACTCCTTCGGGCATCACGCCACCAGTCACCAGAGCCAGAGCTGCCGCTACCGCTCCTAACGCTTCATCAAGCATGGCGCCTCCAACCGCCACTAAGAATCCAACTACCCCACCAACGAGATGAGAAAACGGAGGAACCAGGGGAAGCCGACCCTATATCACCATCGCTGATTTGATGGAACGGCAGGAGGTTCTCGCTAGAGCCCAAATAGATATGGTTTCGACAAAGAAAGAGGTGCTCGTCTTTGTCAAAGCCCTGACAGAGCGGATGCCGCGTGAGTCATTTCCCTCCAGAGCCATTTAGAAATACCTCCAACACTCCCGGCGCCAGCACCTCGACAAAATGCATCTCCGCGGACGAGGAGACTCAAACCAGAACCCCATTGGAAAGAAATCATCCGTCCAATTTTGTCACGCGAGAAGATCTGGAGCAACTTCTCCAGAACCGAATCAAGAATGATGAAATAGACATGCATCAGCATCAACCTCCTTACCAACCTGAAATACAAAGAATTCCTCTTCCAAGAGGATACACCTCTCCTCAATTCACCCTGTATGATGGCACTGGAAATACACGCGAGCATGTCTCTCGATTCCTGGAGTCATTAGGCGAACATGAATACAATCATGTTCTTCATCTAAGGGAGTTTTCGAAATCACTCACCGGAAGAGCATACACATGGTATAACAACATCACGCCAAACAGCATCCCCAACTGGGGTAGCATGGTTACCGCATTTTACAAGAAGTACTTTTTTGTGTCTGAACAAGTTACCTTCTCGGACCTAGGAAGAATGTACTAGCGGGACAACGAACATCTAAATGATTTCGCTAAGAGATTCAGGGTTCAAGCACTGGATTGTCACGAACCAAACGTGACCGAGAAACAACTGGTGAACACATGCATCAACGACATGGCTCCCATTTATCGCGCCTTTCTAGAGAACCTGTGTTTTTAGACGTTCTCCAAACTCCATGAAGATGCCAGACGATCCGAAACGACAGCACCAACATTATTGGAAAGAGCTAGACCAACCAGAATCGAAGACATGCACGAAACTTGCGGGAATAGACATCTCATCATCAAGCAATTTAATATTATCCCCTCCTCTGTGAGCGTAGTAAACGAGAGAGGGAAAAAGAAGGCCCCGGCTGCAGACCAGCAGCCTAAACGTGAAGCACCAGTACAATGGGGAACTCCGCCACGGAAGGCCACCGCTAAAGCACCCATGCGTCATCACGGAACTGAAGGAAATTCCCTGGATTTCCCTTTTCCCATTGAGGAGGTGATCGATCTCTTAAAAGTATGGATTCAAGATGATGTTATCAGACTACCATCTCCCAGATGCCTACTGAATAAGGCCAAGATGGCAAACCCCAAGTACTGCCACTACCACAGATTTTTTCACCACCCAACCAGTGATTGCAACAGACTAAAGTATATCTTCAAATAAAAGATAGAAGCAAGGGAACTCCAACTAGGAAACGAGGGAGTCCATCGAGACCCACTTCCAGTGAGGAATTGTGGAGTCTCTCGGGACTCAGTACATGAGACTATGTAATCCATAATGCAACACGTATGTGAAATTCTCTACCTTTCCAAGGTGCAATGCCAAGATATTTTCGCGGCTCTCAATCGTGTCGTATCAGGTAAACAAATTTTTCCCTCCATGGAAGCCATGCCAAGAGCCCAAGCTCTCCCAAAAAGCGGAATCGAAAAGGACAACTAGGTACTGCTGACCACGTCCTATTTAATAGGTATTGAATTGGACAACATGCTTATCTACGCAGCTTCTCACTTCAACATTATTACTTTCAAAACTCTGAAAGCAACGGGTTTTATGAAACAAGAGGCCACCCGATCCCCATCAGTGATTGAGAACCCGGAAGGGGAAGCATTGAACGCACATAGCTATATCAACCTCGAAGTCAAGATAGGAGACGCTATAACGCGTGGCCAATTCCACATTGTCAAAGAACTGGGTTACAACATGATATTGGGGCACTTGTAGGTACTCGACAATAAGGAAAAATTGGGAACATCCCCTCTACCAATGTCAACACCCGAAAGAATCCCCAAGAAACCATCCCGCTTGCTGCCGCATCGACGAGTTACCGATGGAACCCAGATGCCTAGAGAAGACCTATTGGCGCTAACTCGTGGATTCCAAACGCAAGTAAGTCTGGCTGAACGACCTTCACTACAACTAGTCATTTCTTCCCATATTCCATCATGGGGACTCATCGCGATTACTACCACGGACGGTGTCAAGAGATGTGAATGGGGCGCTGGGCCATTCAAATGCTTTGCAAAGAATTTGGAAGCAGCCATCGAAACCGACGAGACCAAGATTCAAACGGTTACACAACACCCGAACTCGTTTCAAATCGGAGATATAGTGGTCAAAGTGAACTCGTTTCAAGTTGGGAAGATGACATCAAAAATGGTTGTTCGGACCGATTCACCCAAGGAAGAAGAAGACGAACCATATTTGGTGGCAGATGTCCTTTTGGGAGGTTACTACAAGCTCATCAACACAGAAAAATTGGGAGGTTTGGTAGTTCACTCGCAATGGCCCAAGATTTTCAATCCCTAAAAAAAACATTATACTACCCTCTTCCAGCCATTCTCCCTTTAGTATCTCCTTCAGCAATTTCTCCTTCCGCTTGATATTTGTATTTCACCAAGATGAATGCACCATTTTTGTTATTCTTTAGGGTTTCATTTTATTCAACAACAAAAAAACATATCTCTCTTTCCAAATGATTTTTCCAAGTCTCAGAAAAATATACCCAAGTCATTGAGGAGCCATTAACCATCATATCACAACCAAAAAAAAAAACAGAAACAGTGCCAGAAATAACTTATTCAATTATTCAAAACTCCGAAGAGAATAATGTAAGCACATGGAAAGTCGAAAAGAAGATTCAGGTCTTCCAAATAAGAAGCTTTATTCAAAAATGAGAAACCGCAAGAGGATACTAATTGGTAAAAATCCTAACTTCGTCACGAATGCAAAGAAGGTAAAGATGAATCTACAAAGCATCAGGAAAACTACGCAACGAATAGAAACAATAAGCAGGAAAAGCTAGTCATCAAAATCTGACGCGCGAGTTGCCTCGGTCAATTTTTTTTTTCAAGCACTTTCCCCAACAATCTTTTGGGAAGCAGAGGTTCCATCCGACAACCACAACAGAAGTAACTACCTCAACATCTCACCCCGAAGCCGCCTCAACAACAACATCACCCATGTAGTTGCAGGAAATCCCACAACACACCCCTTATGATATTTTCAAGATCTAAACATGTTAATCATCTAAATCTCAAATTTAAGTACTAGAAATATAAATAGACACAAGGATTTTTTACATGGTTCGATCAATGTGATCTACATCCATGGTTCTTCACTATGATTGTTGAAATTACATTTGGTTTACATTGAGAATCTTCATTAATGAGTATTTGGAGATCTAGGTCTAGTTTTTAGGGAAGAAGATGATAAAGAAAATAAAGTCTTTCTATCTCTTACAAATGTGTGTGTCCCCCCTTTTCTCTCTCCTGCCTTTCTCTTTATATAGGTGTTTACATAGATATAGTGGATGACAACTCACATGTAGTGGGGTACATCTAATGTTCCTCTATAATTTCGCAAGCTCTCTTATATTTCGCAAGCTCTCTACATTCTTGTAAGCTTCGCTATATTTCCGCAAGTTCTTACTATTGTGCGATATTTGGATCTACATCTTGCCTCTTTTTCCTTGAATATTGCTTGAAGAGCGATCTTTAAGGAAAAATCCATTTTGTTGTATTTGTTGGAGGAACGAGCGAAAGAATATTGGACTTGAAAAGTATGTACTTGCCTTTATTCTTTTGTGAAGTTTCAGAACTTTGCGAAGTAGATAAGAAGTATCAACCCTTGAATTATAAGAAGTATGAAGTATCCTTGAAGAAGTATAAGAAGTACTCAATCTTAGAAATATAAGAAGTATTCGTCTTTGAATGAGAGTAATAATTATTTCCTCTATTCATGCGAAATTATTACTCCATTTTTGGTGAGGATTCTTGTTGTTCATTAATGAACGTCCACTTTGGAAACGATTTTTTCCGGGAAGATAAAGAACATAAAATGTTTTCTTGGTAATCCACAGTTTCCTCTGTTCTTTATCTATGAGAGTAGAATCGTTGAGAAAATGTTGAATGAGCGAGTTGTTTCTTCATTCTTATCTTGCCTCTATCTCTTGTTTTGTGCTCATGCGATAGTATAATCTCTTCAAGTTGCTTTTAATTGTGCGAAATAATTGAGCGAAATAACGACATTCTGCAAAATAATCACATTCTGAGAAATTCTTGCACATTCTGCGAAATTCTGGCACATTTTGCGAAATTATGAATACTTCTTATTTGTCATTTTCGTTGTCTCAGTTTCATTTCCATGTATATATTTGTAAACTTATTTGCTTACATATAATCATTTTCGCAAGCTGATTTTCTTACTCATTTACTTATGTGGTCTTATTTTGCCTTCCTAATTAAAGGTCTTATTTTGCCACCTCTTGTCATTGTGACAAAATCGCAGGACGTTCTTACATTTTCATGTAAGAACCCATTGATCCTGCCTTAACTCTCTCTTTTTTATTAAATTTTTTGTTGCGGAAATATGACAGGCCTAAAGTTCTTGCGAAACTAAAGCCCCATGACATTGGCGTCTTGCGACGAAATCGCAGGACGTCCTTACACTTTCATGTACTGAACCTTTGATCTCGTCTTATCTTTCTCTTTTGTATTATTGCCTCTTCATGATCGTTGCAAAAATATGACAAGCCTTGATACTCCCGTGAGTAAAACGCCTCATGACATTTGCGCCTTAAGACACTTTTCAGCTCCCTAATGGAGGGTTCCGCCCTTATCTTCCCCCTGGTTACTCCTTCAAGGAGACATACTTCTGCCATACAAGGCTAGATCCTCCCATCCAGTCTTGACAATAACCAGTTGTTTTCACAGCCTCTTATCCATTTTTCCTATATGTATTATGGTTACGAGACTGCACCCTAAGTGGGGTTTTCTTCTGGCTGAGTGCATCATAGCCAATACTTTCCAAGAATGGAAAGGTACGCTTCAGACGCCCCGGGCACTCTTGACTCAACCGTGTACCTCGGCGCCTTGGTCATATTATGTACTCCTTAGGAGAGTCCTTATTACCCTAGTCTCCCAACTCAAGTCATATGCTTAAGTTGAGAATCCAAGGTGCCTCTCCTGGATGGGATTTATTGACCCCAAATCTCCATGACTCAGGTTCAATGGGAGGTGTAACCTTTTCGCTGAGCCATGTAATAGGTACTCCCTTCTATGATGTACTTTAGGTCTTACATTTGCCTCTTGAGAAATTTTATTCGCGAACTAGGGTGTACGCCATAAAGGTTTGCCCCATTCTAATCTTAGATTTTTATGGATCTTAGATTGTCTCTTGCGAAATTTTCGCATTTCTTTATTCTTTCATTCATTCTTTCATTTCTTCATGTTAAATATCATATCAACTGCTTCTTGCATATTCTCGGACCATACCAACTATGCTAACCCTCTCATGCGAAATGTCTGTGCGAAATAATCATCAACTCTTTTCTTTGCCTCTGTGAAATTATAGTACACTTGATGAGACTTTACTTTCTTTGTGCGAAATTAACTCTCCTCTTCAAAATTAAATCTCTCTTGTGCTTCCCTTTAATGTTGCAGTTCCATAAAAAATGTGAAAAATTATGAGCTTAACAAGAATTGACCATGCAAAATCTAACTCATATTCCTAATCCCTGACCATCTGTGCCACTTGCTGTATGCGAAATAAATACACGCTTTACTCCATTTCTTCGCCTTCTGAAGCTCAAAAATGTGCGAAAAACTATGCTCTTCTTATTTTAACGTTTTGCGAATTGGTTTCATCTGTTCCTATTCACCATTTTCTCTTCTTTTTCGTTCTCACCGTTATCTATAATTAAAAATTCGCATAGATTATTTGAGTAAATTATCGATGCAGCTTTGTTTAACTTTGTTGATTGGCATCCTTTTCAAATCTGCTCCTATAGTGTTGAGACTTCATTCATTACGTCTTGTCTTTACTCTATTTGCTTTGCCTAATACTCTACAGCTTTTCGCATGATGTCTTCTCATTAATCTTCATGAATAGCTTTATACATGTGCGTTTTCTTCGCGCTGGTATCTCCTCACCTACTTATTACTTCGCTAGAATTGTTGTCGAGGTTAAACCCTTTTATCGTTCTCAACCGATAGCAGTAATGGTCTTGCAATGTATTCATATAGCTGGTGGTCAACTTTATGAGAATAAACTTCTCTTTTGCAACTTTCTTGTTCGCTGCCAAAGTTCATTTGTACATGTTAGTATTTCGCATAAATACATACTTCGCAAAAGTATACAAATATCTTCATTCGCTGTTAACAATTTGTGCTGGGAAAACTCAGCCGTCCATCACTAAGTTGTAAACCAATCAACTTCGCTAAGTTATAAACTAATATCTTTCAGCTGTGCAGATTTCTTCGCCCTTTCTCTAAATTTTTAAGATCAACCGAAAAATTACCAAACATCCCTCCTTATCATGCTAAACGAAGTAAATTTCGATAAATCTCTCTTACTTTTGTTCGTTATCTTCTTTGAGTTGCGAGCAAAGTTGAGAATTTGACCAAAATAAAAATCTTATGCGTCTTCTCTTCGCTGCCGCCTTCCTCATTTCATCCTTCCTTTATCTGCTGGTATTCTTTGTTTTTCCTTTGCATTGTGTTACCCATTTCCTTAGACGTTGTATCTTCTTTCATTATTCTGCTGTTGAATTTCGCAAAAAAATATCCCTCATTGTTCACCTCTAAGAGTATTTGTTGATTGACATTGGTTCCTTCTTGCTGGAATGATGTTACTGTGGATTACCAAAGGAGATGTGTGGTTCAAATTTTCTCTTGGTATCTCTGCTGTTGTGAACGTAATTTTTTGCTTTTCCCAATCCTTCAAGGGTGAGACCTTTTCCACCGTCATAATCTTATTTCCTTCAAAATCCCGTTTATGTATTCTCCCTTTGACGTTTTCATGAAATTTATTAATCGTTGTTTTTATGATTATGCTACACTCTATCCTTATGTTATCTTCATTGATTTTAATTATCTTTTTCTTAACTGGTTTGCTGATTAGTTCCATCATCTTCTTGGTTTGAACAGTCTCAATAACAATCTTTTAATCTTGTTTTTTCAGCAATTTTCAACCTTCAATCCATGTTTCTAGCGCCAAAATGTAGTTGCAGGAAATCCTACAACACACCCCTTATGATATTTTCAAGATCTAAACATGTTAATCATCTAAATCTCAAATTTAAGTACTAGAAATATAAATAGACACAAGGATTTTTTACATGGTTCGATCAATTTGATCTACATCCATGGTTCTTCACTATGATTGTTGAAATTACATTTGGTTTACATTGAGAATCTTCAATTAATGAGTATTTGGAGATCTTGGTCTAGTTTTTAGGGAAGAAGATGATAAAGAAAATAAAGTATTTCTCTCTCTTACAAATGTGTGTGTCCCCCATTTTCTCTCTCCTGCCTTTCTCTTTATATAGGTGTTTACATAGATATAGTGGATAACAACTCACATGTAGTGGGGTACAACTAATGTTCCTCTATAATTTCGCAAGCTCTCTATATTCTTGTAAGCTTCGCTATGTTTTCCCAAGTTCTTACTATTGTGCGATATTTGGATCCTACATCTTGCCTCTTTTTCCTTGAATATTGCTTGAAGAGCGATCTTTAAGGAAAAATCCATTTTGTTGTATTTGTTGGAGGAACGAGCGAAAGAATATTGGACTTGAAAAGTACGTACTTGCCTTTATTCTTTTGTGAAGTTTCAAAACTTTGCGAAGTAGATAAGAAGTATCAACCCTTGAAGTATAAGAAGTATGAAGTATCCTTGAAGAAGTATTCGTCTTTGAATGAGAGTAATAAGTATTTCCTCTATTCATGCGAAATTATTACTCAATTTTTGGTGAGGATTCTTGTTGTTCATTAATGAACGTCCACTTTGGAAATGATTTTTTTCGAGAAGATAAAGAACATAAAATGTTTTCTTGGTAATCCACAGTTGCCTATGTTCTTTATCTATGAGGGTAGAATCGTTGAGAAAATGTTGAATGAGCGAGTTGTTTCTTCATTCTTATCTTGCCTCTGTCTCTTGTTTTGTGCTCATGCGATAGTATAATCTCTTTAAGTTGCTTTTAATTGTGCGAAATAATTGAGCGAAATAACGACATTCTGCAAAATAATCACATTCTGAGAAATTCTTGCACATTCTGCGAAATTCTGGCACATTTTGCGAAATTATGAATACCTCCGCGAAATTATGAATACTTCTTAGGCACATTTTGTATAAACGAAATTATGAATACTTCTTCAAATTATGAATACTTCTTATTTGTCATTTTAAACGTTGTCTCAAATCCACCAATAACCTATGATATGCATTTTGTAATATTATTCATTTCCATGTATATATTTAATCACAACTAAAGTAAACTTATTTGCTTACATATAATCATTTTCGGATACATGGCATGATTTGCTTACTCATTTACTTATGTGGTCTTATTTTGCCTTCAACAAAATTGAAATTTGATAAACTAACATGATTAAAGGTCTTATTTTCCCACCTCTTGTCATTGTGACAAAATCGATAGATTGAATGGAATATATTTGGTTGTGGGAAACAAATTGGGACGTTCTTACATTTTTTGGATCATGTAAGAACCCATTAATCCTGCCTTAACTCTCTCTTTTTTCTTGATTAAAATTTTTGTTGACTTTGAAGCAATATGAATGAAAAGGTGTATGAACATGCAATATTTGGCCTAAAGTTCTTGTCTTTAAACTAAAGCCCCATGACATTTAGTTATGCGTCTTGCCTTCCTGATTAAAGGTCTTAAATTGTGACAAAATCGCAGGACGTTCTTAGGACGTCCTAACACTTTCATGTACTGACCCTTTTATCTCGTCTTATCTTTCCCTTTTGTATTATTGCCTCTTCATGATCGTTGAAAAAATATGACAAGCCTTGATACTCCCATGAGTAAAAATCCTCATGACATTTGCGTCTTAAGACACTTATTAGCTCCCTAATGGAGGGTGTCGCCCTTATCTTCCCCCTGGTTACTCCTTCAAGGAGACATACTTCTGCCATACAAGGATAGATCCTCCCATAAAGTCTTGACAATAACCAGTTGTTTTCACAGCCTCTTATCCCTTTTGCCTATATGTATTATGGTTACGAGACTTCACCCTAAGTGGGGTTTTCTTCTGGCTGAGTGCATCATAGCCAAGACTTGCCAAGAATGGCAAGGTACGCTTCAGACGCCCCGCGCACTCTTGACTCAACTGTGTACCTCGGCGCGCTGGTCATATTCTGAACTCCTTAGGAGAGTCCTTATACCCTAGTCGCCCAACTCAATTCATATGCTTAAGTTGAGAATCCAAGGTGCCTCTCCTGGATGGGCTTTATTGACCCAAATCTCCATGACTCGGGTTCAAGGGGCGGTGTAACCTTTTCACTGAGCCATGCAATAGGTACCCCCTTCTATGACGTACTTTAGGTCTTACATTTGCCTCTTGCGAAATTTTATTCGCGAACTAGGGTGTACGCCATAAAGGTTCGCCCCATTCTAATCTTAGATTTTTATGGATCTTAGATTGTCTTTTGCGAAATTTTCGCATTTCTTTATTCTTTCATTCATTCTTTCATTTCTTCATGTTAAATATCATATCAACTCCTTCTTGCATATTTTCGCACCATACCAACTATGCTAACCCTCTCTTGCGAAATGTCTGTGCGAAATAATCATCAACTATTTTCTTTGCCTCTGCAAAATTATAGTACACTTGATGAGACTTTGCTTTCTTTGTGCAAAATTAACTCTCCTCTGCAAAATTAAATCTCTCTTGTGCTTCCCTTTAATGTTGCAGTTCCATAAAAAATGTGAAAAATTATGAGCTTAGCAAGAATTGACCATGCAAAATCTAACTCATATTCCTAATCCCTGACCATCTGTGCCACTTGTTGTATGCGAAAGAAATACACGGTTTACTCCATTTCTTCGCCTTCTGAAGCTCAAAAATGTGCGAAAAACTATGCTCTTCTTATTTTAACGTTATGCGAATTGGTTTCATCTTTTCCTATTCACCATTTTCTCTTATCTTTCATTCTCACTGTTATCTATAATTAAAAATTCGCATATATTATTTGAGTAAATTATCGATGCAGCTTTGTTTAATTTTGTTGATTGGCATCCTTTTCAAATCTGCTCCTATAGTGTTGGGACTTCATTTGTTACGTCTTGTCTTTACTCTATTTGCTTTGCCTAATACTCTACAGCTTTTCGCCTGATGCCTTCTCATTAATCTCCATGAATAGATTTATACATGTGTGTTTTCTTCGCGCTGGTATCTCCTCACCTGCTTATTACTTCGCTAGAATTATTGTCGAGGTTAAACCCTTTTCTCGTTCTCAACTGATAGCAGTAATGGTCTTGCAATGTATTCATACAGCTGGTGGTCAACTTTATGAGAATAAACTTCTCTTTTGCAACTTTCTTGTTCGCTGCCAAAGTTCGTTTGTACATGTTAGTATTTCGCATAAATACATACTTCGCAAAAGTATACTAATATCTTCATTCGCTGTTAACAATTTGTACTGGGAAAACTCAGCCGTCCATCACTAAGTTTTAAACCAATCAACTTCGCTAAGTTATAAACTAATATCTTTCAGCTGTGCGGATTTCTTCGCCTTTTCTCTAAATTTTTAAGATCAACCAAAAAATTACCAAACATCCCTCCTTATCATGCTAAACGAAGTAAATTTCGCTAAATCTCTCTTCCTTTTGTTCGTTATCTTCTTTGAGTTGCGAGCAAAGTTGAGAATTTGACCAAAATAAAAATCTTTCGCGTCTTCTCTTCGTTGCCGCCTTCCCCCTTTCATCCTTCCTTTATCTGCTGGTATTCTTTCTTTTTCCTTTGCATTATGTTACCCATTGCCTTAGCCGTTGTATCTTCTTTCATTATTCTGCTGTTGAATTTTGCAAAAACATATCCCTCATTGTTCACCTCTAAGAGTATTTGTTGATTGACATTGGTTCATTCTTGCTGGAATGATGTTACTGTGGATTACCAAAGGAGATATGTGGTTCAAATTTTCTCTTGGTATCTCTGCTGCTGTGAACGTAATTTTTTACTTTTCCCAATCCTTCAAGGGTGAAACCTTTTCCACCGTCATAATCTTCTTTCCTTCAAAATCCCGTTTATGTATTCTCCCTTTGATGTTTTCATGAAATTTATTAATCGTTGTTTTTGTGATTATGCTACACTCCATCCTTCTGTTATCTTCATTGATTTTAATTATCTTTTTCTTAACTGGTTTGCTGATTAGTTCCATCATCTTCTTGGTTTGAACAGTCTCAATAACAATATTTTAATCTTGTTTTTTCAGAAATTTTCAACCTTCAATCCCTGTTTCTAGCGCCAAAATATAGTTGCAGAAAATCCCACAACACACCCCTTATGATATTTTCAAGATCTAAACATGTTAATCATCTAAATCTCAAATTTAAGTACTAGAAATATAAATAGACACAAGGATTTTTTTACATGGTTCGATCAATGTGATCTACATCCATGGTTCTTCACTATGATTGTTGAAATTACATTTGGTTTACATTGAGAATTTTCATTAATGAGTATTTGGAGATCTAGGTCTAGTTTTTGGGGAAGAAGATGATAAAGAAAATAAAGTCTCTCTCTCTCTCTTAAAAATGTGTGTGTCCCCCATTTTCTCTCTCCTTCCTTTCTCTTTATATAGGTGTTTACAGAGATATAGAGGATGACAACTCACATGTAGTGGGGTACAACTAATGTTCCTCTATAATTTTGCAATCTCTCTTATAATTTCACAATCTCTCTACATTCTTGTAAGCTTCGCTATGTTTTCGCAAGTTCTTACTGTTGTGCGATATTTGGATTCTACAACCCATATCCTTCCCGACACCTGCCTCTACAACCGATCCAGCATATGCCACCATGACTTCCCCAATGTCGCCAACAACAGTTTCGGCGTCTACTCCGAAGGGTGTTTCAGTTTTATTAAATGCAACGTCTTCCTCGAAGGTCTTCTCAGCGACCTTTCGAGAAGGATTTCTCGTTTCATCTGCATCAGAATTAAGAGTCATGATGATGTCCTGAACAAAAGGGTTGCGTTGGATTATTCCTAAAAGTTTCACAGACTCAGTCTTTCATTGTTTCAACCTAGAAGTGGTCCTCTCCGCCCTAGCACTAGGCCGAGAAGAAGTTTTATTGCACTGAGGTCTCTCATCACACATGGGCGCTTTGTCACTCTCCCATTTCTCCTCCATGTTCACCGAATCCAAGAAGGTCTGAACACGCACCTGCACTTCACCTAGATGGGTGGAAGGTAGGCCCTGAATAATTATGCAATCTTTATGGAACAGAGATTCAATTCTGTCTAACACCTCCGCATAAGAAGAAAACTGGTTTTTGCCGATTCCAAAGCTTTTCTCTGAAGGGTTAGAGGTGCGGATTCCCCTAGAAGATCTTATTGTGCACTACAAAACCAGAGAAGGTAGGAAAGTTTTTACTGTATCTACGCCGGCAACATACATGAGGAAGAAGATAAAATGGAAACCAGAAGAAAAAGAGACGATGCCTTCAAGGAAGGTGAGCACGATTTCAGGACGAACTATGTGAATGAAGGATCCAATATCATCTCTTATAATCGGCAGAATGACGTAATCCCGAAAAGGAAAGCTTTCTACCAATTGTGAATTAAGGCGTGATGTCCGGTCTTAATTAAAACATATTCTACCAGTAAATAAAAGGGAAAGTCTCATGCCTGGATATGCGATATAGTTAGGGTTTGGTAAGAAAATGTGGAAGTACGTGTTTGAGACATACTTGCTCGCGTTTTACTTTTCTGACCACCAACACTGAGATTCGAGAACAAAACCGGTAACGTAACCTGAGAAGGAGGAGTAGCTCCCTCTTTTATGGGCATAGCACTCCCGGATTTTGAAGAAAAAAAAATCCCAATTCAAGCTACACAAGAACAGAGGCAATCAGGCCCGAAAAGATAAATCACCACCACACCAAGCCGCCCGTACACTCCTCGCCTCACCAAACCGCGCCTTTCCATGGTCGCGCCAAGCCAAGCCGTCTGCTCCATTGCCGAGGCTCCCATCGTGCCAAGCCGTCATGCCATGACTTGTTGCGCCAACACCAACTCGCCACGCCAACACCATGATATTTCCTGACCCAGTCAAGATGATGAGTAGCCAAAATTGAACTGACATCTCTCATCCCTCCACTTCACGGTCTACATAGAAAATGCAAGGCTGCCAAATGCGGGGTGATGAACTTTCCTTACCTCTCGGAAAAGGTTAGACGGATCTTCCTGACCATCTTGCATGATTTACATTTTGATTTTGTCCATGTCTGTCACCATCTTATGCTTACCTCGCAACAACGCCCCTGTTCCGAGCTAAGCAGTGGACTTAATGTTGATGGTGGTTTTTAAATTAGGGGTAAAATCATAAAACCCTAGTCAGACAGCAGGACTTAAACGTATTTATTGAACCCTTTAATATGCCTGCGAGAAAATTACCAGGGTACCTTTTTTTAATTAATTACCAATTAGGATTTCGATGGGCCAAAACCCTAATTCCCACGCCCTTGTGCCAATGGCAAACCGTGCCAGCCACACCTACCGCACCAAGGCATTCCAACTATGCTAGACGCACCCCTGTGCCAATGGAAAACCATGCCAGCCACACCCATCGCACCAAGGCATTCCAACCATGCTAGCCGCACCCCTGTGCCAATGGAAAACCGTGCCAGCCATACCTACCGCACCAAGGCATGCCACCATGATAGCCGCACCCCTGTGCTAATGGAAAACCGTGCCAGCCACACCTACCACGCCAAGGCATTCCAACCATGCTAGCCACACCCATGTGCCAATGGAAAACCGTGTCAGCCACACCTACCGCGCCAAGTCATTCCAATCATGCTAGCCGCACCCATGTGCCAATGGCAAGTCGTGCCAGCCACACCTACCGCCCTAAGGCATGCCAACCATGCTAGCCGCATCATTGTGCCAATGGAAAACCATGCCAGCCACATCTCTTCGCTAAAGCATGCCAACCATGCTTGTTGTCCCGCTACTCCATGCACAACGCTAGTTGCCAAAATGAAGGCGTGCGACAATCAACGGTCGCCCTTCAATCACAGGAGAAAATCCTAGTCGTCCAAAGTTACTAGACAACACATGGTAACCTTTGTCCCAAAACCCTAGCTTGGTCACGATCCTAGATTGGTCACGCCAAACCCTTGGCCCCACCATGTCAAGCCAAACCGCACCTTGCCTTGGCCCTAGCCATGCTAGCCGCACCATGCGCCCATGGCATACCAAACCCTTGGCCCCACCATGTCAAGCCAAACCGCACCTTGCCTTGGCCCTAGCCATGCTAGCCGGACCATGTGCCTATGGCATACCAAACCCTTAGCCCCACCATGTCAATCCAAACCACACGTTGCCTTGGACCTAGCCTTGCTATCCGCACCATGCGTCCATGGCATACCATTCCCTTGGCCCCACCATGCCAAGCCAAACCGCACCTTGCATTGACCCTAGCCATGCTAGACACACCATGCGCCCATGGAATGCCAATCCCTTGGCCCTACCATGCCATGCCAAACCTTCCATGCCAAGCCCTTGGCCCCCACCTTGCCAAACGCACCTTTCCGCGTGATAGGTGTGTAAAAACACCTCTCTAAGTATCGATTGGTTATGCTTTCTTAGCTAGTTTTCTTGAAAAATTGTATTATTAGTTATCTTTTATATTTTATGGGAATTTTGGAGCTTATTCTCGAAAAGAACAAGAAATCGTCCAATTTTCCAAAATAAATGGGCATGAAGAAGCAACCAGCTGGAATCTGTTATGAAGTACTGAAAAAGTGTCGAAGTCATATGCACTAATGATGTCAAGGGACAAATGGAATTAGTGATGAGCTTGTGGCACTCATGGGATTTCATCCCGGTTTACATATGATGGGCCTTAAACTTAATGAACTCCACCAACTAGGTACAACACGTGCAAGGTGTAAAGACGCTGATGGCTATGGCTTCGGTGATGGTTATAGGGATGCTGAGGAGTGGCGTTGTCGCTGTGGGATAGGACGATTAGTGTTGTACTGGTTGAGGTGATGGGTTTACGAAGATGAGAATGTTGTAGGTTGATGGCATGCATGGTCATGATGGAGAAGTTTCTACTGCTGAACATGAAACGATAATGGCAGTATTAGTGACTAACATGGGAGAAGATGGCAGCAGCGTTGGTGGATGGATTTCATGCATGGAGTGATCAATGCTGGCAGAGCAACTCAGGGAATATCACTCAATCTGTAGAAAATTACAAGGAGAGAAAGATGGAGTATTGCATGGATATGGACGTGTGCTCGATAACAAAGCCAGGGAAGAGTAAGAGATCTATGGGAGCTGGTTTGATCGCGAATACATGAAACATTCCCTGCTGTTATTTTGGTCAAATATGGACGTGATTGGAGATGGTGTTGTCGGTGTTGTCTTGTGATGTGATGAAACTCAGCTCAAGTTAAACACTGTTGTGCTGAGAACCCAAGGAGGAACTGCTGCGTTAAGAAGAAAGACAATACTCGACTGTTTGAGGTGAGCTCGAGATTAATGGCATGGAAGTGTTGTTACAGTAGTGCTGCTGATGACTCAAGTTGTGAAGTTGAGCTGTGATGATGTTGGTGGAAAGATGATCGAGCTCAGCTAAATCAACGAAGATGGGTTTCATTGGTGTACGGCCTGAGTTGAGAATGGGGAGAAGGAACTCAACAGAAGATGGTGAGTATTGGCAGGGATCCAACTACGATTTTGAAGCTGTAATGGAGTTTGAAGATGTTGACAACCATATGAGGTTATGGCATGCATGGTTGCTGTTGTCATTATCATGATGATAATTTAGTGAGGAGTTTGGAGCTGTGGTTGAGTCTGCAATGAACTAAGCTGTGGACGCCTGAGTTTTGTTGGTTCGACCTGAAGCTCGATGATGCTGAACGTGTGTGATGGTTGGATGACGAGATGAAGCTGTGATACTTTGGTAAGTTACAAAGTGGGCCGAAACTTGACAGGCTAGTGAAGACATGAGCTGGTCTTATACAGCTGCTTCACGAGCCCAACAGGCTATTAGCCAATTTTTCTACACGATCTAAAGGGTGCGACTATTTCAAGTTTCCGATAGATTTTTGCAACCTATTATGCACGGGACATAATTCAGGAGGAGGTGCACTTTCCTATTTTTGCTAGGTTTTCTAGTTTCTTCAAGAGGAGGTTACAAAACACTATATATAGGGAACCCTAGGCACAATTTTATTATCTTTACAGATCTTCTTTTCACCATTTTTCTCCCCCTTAGGGGGAGAACTATCTCTTTTCTATATTCTTTTTATTATAAGGATGAATTCAAAGTTCTAATTGTGAAGCTCAATTATTTGCAAGTTTGTTTCAAGTTTTAAATTGATTCATTGTTGATTGTTTTTACTATATCGAAGGTTTATGATTGGTTCTTTGATTGGTTTGGGTACACAACCAGATTAGTTTATTAATCATTCTAATGCTAGTAGAGAGGTGAGTCGACCTGTAATTGTCTCTTATCTCCTACACAAGTAGAAATCGCAAGACCTTACGGAGGGATTCTGTGGAGAAATTGAGAGTAAAGAAAACACCGGTAAGTGGACCGAGCGTACTTAGTTTTACTGCTGGGATCAAACCTAAATTCACAAATCTTAATGGGTTCTGGGAATTACATCTTGTAGTCGAGCGCTTTCGTGTCAAGGTGGTTCTTTTGAATAGAATCCGGTAGTCGAGCGCTTCCGTATCCGGTGATACAAGGAGTTTTTGGGGATTGCTAAGCGTACCTGCTATTCTACGGTTGGTGACAATTGATTATAACAAGAGATAAATGGGTACAATGTTGAGTTAACGGTTAGTAACTGTGAAGGATTTCTTCAATATCTTTTTCTTTTTATCCTTCTTTTATATTTTCGCCGATTTAGATAACATAACAATTGCATTACTCTTCGTGGGAACGATCTCTTACTACCGAAATATTATATTTAATTAGTGGGAAATATATTTTTATTTTGTTGAGTAAACGACGCTCACCACCGCGCCACCATGCTGGCCTTCCCTATGCGGATACCAAAACGAAGGTGTGCGACAATCAACGGTCGCCCTTCAATCACATGAGCAAATCCTAACCGTCCAAGGTTACCAGACAATACATGGTAACCTTTGACCCAAAACCCTAGTTTGGCCACGCCAAACCGGGCCAATGGCATGCTAACCTAGCCGCGCCACCATGTTGGCCTTCCTTATGCGGCTACCAAAACAAAGGCGTGCGACAATCAAATGTCGCCCTTCAATCACATGAGCAAATCCTAGCCGTCCAAGGTTACCAGACAACACATGGTAACCTTTAGCCCGAAACCCTAGTTTGGCCACGCCAAACCGCGCCAAGGCATGCCATGCCAATGTCATGCCAACCTAGCCGCGCCACCATGCTGGAATTCCCTATGTGGCTACCAAAACGAAGGCGTGCGACAATCAACGGTCACCCTTCAATCACAGGAGAAAATCCTAGCCGTCCAAGGTTACCAGACAACACATTGTAACCTTTGGCACGAAACCCTAGTTTAGCCACGCCTAACCGCGCCCAGGAATGCCATGTCAATGGCATGCTAACCTTGTCGTGCCACCATGATGGCCTTCCCTATGCGGCCACCCAAATGAAAGCGTGCGACGATCAACAACTACCTTTCCTCTTAAGATGCAAAATCTCGACCGTCGAAGGTCACCAAGATAGAAAGTCTCCCAAGATCGACTTTCCAGGCAACAACAATATGCTACATGTCTTCCACAAAAATATTCGAGACATCAACACCATGTCACAACTGGTGGATCATTCACCTAACGCACTCAACGTGCTGGGTTCGAATCACACTGACAATAAGTTTAGTCAGGAGAATATAACACTCGGAAAACATTTGCTAGCCTTCCCTTTTGGTTAGCTTCCCACTTTCTGATACAAGTCGTAACACAACTACTCTTCCAGAATCAACTATTCTGGTTTCATCACTTTCCTTGCTTCCCTCCCCAAAACCAACCCATTTTCCTCCACTTTGTGACCGAAGCAAGTCTGGAACGTCCATTTCTTGTTTTATGCCGGACTTGTACAGATTGATTTCTCGAATCTAAAGTACTCCCTTGCAATACATTATTTAGGGTTTAAATTTGTTTCTCACCCTCACACCCGAAATTACCGAAATCAGCTGAAACTATTTTCACCCACAAACAAAAGGATAAATTGTTTGGTAACAAAACTCACTTTATAATCAAAATACCGAAATATATGATTTGAACACAGTTAATGATCTTCTATTTTAAGACATGTTACCAGATCCGAAGCTCCTTCATTACAAGATTAAACAAGACAATGATTACCGAAATAATCAGTCTTGATTACAAGGTTTATGATGAAATCACAAACTAATTGTTGATCTAAAAAGGGTTATGTTTATTGAAAATAAACAACCTCTTAATCCCGGAAAATCAAGTAATAGAAAGTTACACCAAGATCAAAACACAAGAACAAAAGTCTTCAAATCTTCAAAGTCTTCAATCTTCGCTTTAATCTTCAAAGTAACATCCTGCAAAAAAAAACTTGATTCCTTATTGATTTGTTGCACAGAGCGGAGCCTATTAACAATGGAAAATCAATGAATCTATCTTACGGATCTAAAAAAACTTAGATCCGTAGAAACGTTAAATCTTTGATCTAGTTTGAGTGAGCCTTATATCAGAAGAGAAGGTTCTCAAGAATAAACAAACTAGGTGCAATCAAATATTCCACAACCGTAAGTCAATAAAATCAATAATCGAAAACTAAAATAACAATGCAATCATCTAGTTTCCCAACCTTCTCAATCCCAAAGAAGTCTTTAAACCAAGCGGCCGTAAGAGATTTCGCCTAATCAGGTTACTTTCCTCTCCGAATAGGCGGCTCCACCAGTAACAACACAATTAGGTATTTTTGCTGTCTCTGAGGATTAGTTTGCTCGAAATGCAAACTTTGATATTTATAGACCAAGGAAGTTTGGACACCAAGGAATTTCCAAAACCAAAATATTCTCAAGATATGCAATATATTCCAAATTCGGTTTCCATAATTCCTGGAAATGCTTTGTCCAAATAACGACCGAAAATCTCTTAGAAAATCTCCAACTAGTAAATGCACATTACTAATTTTTATTTTCTAAAGATATGCAAAACTAACAACCTTAATTAAAAGATTCTTAATTTATTTTCGATCCGGGATTGTCCTTTAGCTATTAAGGAATATCTTTGAACAATAAAAGATAAGCGTTACTGCACATGTTCAAAGTATGTCGACATCTTTAATTTCTAAGTCCTATTTCATACTTACACTCTTGGAATCGATTTTCCACACTTCCAAATAAGTTTAGAATTGGTTGGTCTGTCTTCCAAGAACTATGTGATTGATTATCCTATCAAATCACCAAACATGGGTTTCATGGTTCTACCAAAACAAATTTCGGTTATACCTCCATATGGGTACTGGAATTAGTCACACTAGCTTTCCAAAATTCGGTTGACTAGGTACTAGGATCGGTTCCCACATATATATGGTATCTAACTTGTATTTGTTGCACATGTCCATAAGATCGGTTCTCAATGTCTAAAAACATGTTGCACATGTTCATAGGATCGGTTCCCAATATCTAGAAACTTGTTGCACCTCATACAAGGATCAATTCCCCTCTTTTGATCGGTTGCACCTCTTACTAGGATCGGTTCCCCTTTGCCTAGATTTAGTCATACCAATAACACTAAATCGATCATACCATCTCAGGTGATTACTTAAGATCGGTTTCACTAATAAAAGTCATACCAATACAAAATTCAGGCCTTGTGAATAGTTTTACCAAGAACATAAACAATTCATGAGCGGTTATACTAATCACACATATTGGTAATTCAAAATATATGTAATGAATAACAATACCAATAAGCCTAGTGATTTACCTTTCGATTCAAAAAACAAGTTTATGAATGTACTTCCTTTAAATGAATGTAAAACATTGTTTCCTAGGATGAAATCTTCACCTCATACCCATACATAATCACAATAGCATTCAAACGATTATGTCGATGTATTATATACGAATTTCAAAAGATAAGTGTTATACTTCGTATTGTATTCCTTAACAAGGTCCTATATGCCCGTGCAAATGCACGAGTTGGCTGTCTAAATCTGAAATTACTACCGCATTTTTCTTCATAGGCTTTTAGTTCCCTCTAAAAATACCGGTTCATCTCAAAATAATGTCCAGGATCTTTAATCATGCTTCTTCTGTAGATAATTTTTTTTCCATCTTAGCAATGGATGCTTCTTATGTTTTACCAAGCAGAAGTTGAGGTCCAGCTTGATATGAAAATTCCATTGAGTTTTAGTTCAAATGTAAGTGACTGAAATTGTTGACTCCTATATTGTGTTTAGGCTAGGTTAACGATGATTCTAATTTAGTTGAATGCATGTATGCTAAGCTTCTTTTTGTTTATTTTTTTCTGAACAAAATCTAAGTTGACTTTAAAAAGCCATAAAGTTGTTTAGTCGCCAAGTAAAAGTATTCAAGAGAGTGTGATGTGTTCCAAGAGGAGTTCATCTTTTTCCATTTAGTTTTGAAGCAAGTGGCATGATTCTTCTTCCTCGGTTCCATTTTCCTCCGCTGTATTTCATCCTTTGGTAGGCTTATGTGACTCCTCCAATTCTTTGTATGGCGCCTTTCGTCCGTAATACTTTGGAAAACTCCATCACAATTGTTTTATGTTGTAGTATGTCTTTTTTTATGGGCGCCTGTCGTCTTTAATTCAAATATTTTAATGTCAGATTTGTTTAGTTCCATAATGCTGCTTTGTGTATAATAACAGTTAGTGTTGATTAGTTTTTATCGTGTTGAATTATCTTTTTACCTAGTATGCGAAACTGATTTATATTCATAACATATGAAGATTCCTTCTAGGAATTGTTTGAACTACCGGTATTTCCAAATTGAGATATATCTTTGTTCCTTTTCTTGCTTCCAGTTCAAGCTTACCTGCATTTTAAAATAGTAATTTTTAACATGTTAGTGTACTCCAGTTTACATTTAAATGAATAATTTGCTTGAAATTTGGATGATCACCTATGTAAGATTTAACATTGCCACAAACAATAACTCATACTGCTAATTATGAAGGCATTTTAACGACAACATCAGGTACATGTTTTGTCATGTCTCCCCACAAAGTCATTTGAAGCTCTTCTCCTTTATAATTAGAAATCCCTTTATAATGTATTAATTGAATGCCATCTTCTATTACCTTATTTTTGTAAACTTTAAATCACTTTTATTTGTTTGGATACAATTTTGTCTGGTCATTCTATCTTTAAACTTATTTATCCATGTCAATATATGTTACAACTATAAAAAATTTGTTAAAATTAATGTTTGTAAAACAAAACACCAAACTAAGAAATGACATTAATTCAAAATGCATTGGTTACGTGTTATTTATGTCTCGATTCCATCTTTCCTTTTATATCTTCAAATCCTTCGAATGAGAAGTTATTCCTTTGAGTACACTTCTATGAAATCCTACCTTAACTTGGTATATTATTCTGATTGGTCTGAGAAGATTGTCATGTGTTTCCCAAATATGAAGTACCCATCGCACATATTCCTTTCCCCTGTAAAAGTGGCTTTTAGTGGATTTTTCTATATTTGAAGATACACGAAAATAAATAGAAATTAAATTACTGTAATTCATACATCTTTTCTAGCTATAATCACGTTTAGATTTATTTTTATTTTTTTCAATGCCTTGCAATCCCGATCCTTATTTTCCCACAATAATTATTTTCGTTATTTTCTTCAGAGTTAAGCTTGGTAGAATCCCTGAAGTGAGATATATATATATATATGTCTGTTTATATAAGTTTTTTCTTTGGTTGTGTCCTAAAAAACTGCATGTATTAGTGACTAGTTGCGTACCTCTTTGGACGGATTAACAATATATAAACAGATAACCTACAAAGATCCAAACAAAAGGCGTGTCTTCTTGCAGTGAAAGGCTTTGTAGTGCTATCTCATGTTGCAGATGACATCGTGTGATAATATGGATCATTTTATTTAGTTGAAGGGACAACAAAGGATTATCTCTCCCTATAATTGTTTGACAGTCACCTGCAGTTTAAATTTTCCACTATTTGTAAATCTATGTACTCAAATTATAGTCGTGATAAATATGGCATTCAAAAAATTAGGAGGAAGATTGATAAAGGTTCATACCGTACTCTGAATTAAGTTTTGCAAATATGATCTTCTAGGCATGCATGCAATATCTCATTCAGTCATTTGTCATATTCTTACGTTTGATTCTCCTTCAGTCATACAATAGTTACGCGAAGATGTTTCCCAGCAGATTTAACCGGAACGCGTAACAAATCAAATGTGGCCTTTTCGCTTGAAGAAAATTTATTTTCTGAGATAAATACAATTAGTTGGATTATTAAATTTAACAGAAAATATACATGGGTCTCCTATTTTTCTTTGTCTTTTTGAACAGTGGGTTTTTCTCTTTGTCCAAACAATCGTAGAATATAAACATGCACTTCCGAAATATCGTGCCTTTTGGATAATCTTGTACCGATACCTTTTCAAGAACATACCTATTGGCCAAAAGAAGCGTCTGTTAAAAATGTGGTTGTATGCTTATGTGGCACTTATGATGCTCTAACGTGGCTCTATAATTATTTAGGATTCTTGGGACTCAACATGGTGCTGACACATCAGCATCATGCATTCTCCTTTATATAAAGAAGTATTGATATTACATCTAACTAGAGTATAATCATTCATAGCTTCGTATGTTATGTTTTCAATTTAAAAGATATGAAAGACACGAGATATAAATGGAATAAGTCAAGTCGTAGTTACTAACATCAAGATGAAGGAAAATGTCTTTGTTATCTTCAATCCATCTTCAGATCTTTGTGAGTAACTAGATCTCAATACTTCTATCGTTTCTAATGTAACCTATCGAAGTTGACTGTAGTTTACTTATTAAGCGACTCGAGTTTTGGAACTAAATATGATAACCAACCTTGACATACCAACTCTTGGTGGGTTTAACCGAGCAGTGCTCTAAAATCTATAACTCTCATAAGCACCTCTAGGACATCATTGATCAGTAAAATACCTTTTGTATGTGCATCATGATTAAAACCTTAAGCGTTTAAATGAATACGATATTGCTTATTTGTTCGAAAGATAT
This sequence comes from Papaver bracteatum, assembly GCA_023529315.1. Lineage (NCBI taxonomy): Eukaryota > Viridiplantae > Streptophyta > Magnoliopsida > Ranunculales > Papaveraceae > Papaver > Papaver bracteatum. The sequence continues at coordinate 1,106,655 of JAJJWX010003811.1, read as the reverse complement.
ATTTCCCAAGAACTATCACTATGAAGGGTTCACTTACCCAGACAGATGTGTATATTCTTTTATACAGTTTCAATACAAACTTCTCACATGCTTACTTGAAATCCTAATTAGAGTTTCATCTAAACAGGAAAAATGTTTGTTTGAATCTCAATTTTTCTTAGATTGAATTCTAAGCAACCCTCAGTCTTGAACATCTATAAATAGAGACACTCATTCAACTAGGAAATTCAATCCCTGACACTTTGTGTTATGGTTAATTACTAGAGTCTTCTTCAATTAACCTAGGTTTCATCTCAGAAACATAATTAGGACTACGACTTAAAGACTTCACTTGGGGATTCATGAATCTAGGTCCGACTATTTTTACCTTGATAATTCGTGTATCTTGATCTTGCTTTTATGTTATCAAGGTTCTCGTAATCTCTTTTAGGAAAGATAGATATGAATTGCAAAGTTCTCTTCGTCTCAGACTTTGTGATTTCTCAAAATAGATCTCTTAATTGATTAGTTCAAGATTTTTCTTGAGAGGTGGTCCAAGATTCTCAGATAACTGAGTGTAAGTGTTCCGGATTTGTGAGGTTTGCTATATTTGTCTATTACAAACAAATTTCCAAGCCTTGATCTTTAATCTAAAGGGAACTCAAATAGGCTTATCTGTTAGAGGATGATTGGTATCAAAAGTATTCACTTAATTAGGTTAAAGCAACTCTTAGGATGTAAAGGACTCCAGTCAAGGGAAACAATCGCATAAATCCTTGCAAGGTTCAAGGGATGTAAATAGCGCGATTGTATCTGAATCGCTGGGAGGGTGGATTTCATTTCAACTACTGTTGATGGTGGTTTTTAGCTTAGGGTTAAAATCGTAAAACACTAAACCCTAGTAGACAGTGATGTCACAACATTTAAAGTAACAAGTATTTACTAGGCACATTTACTGAAACCTTTAATGTGTCTCTAATAATTACCGTGGTATCTTTTTCAAATTATGGTTACGACAAGACAAACCCTAATTCCCACGTGTGCCAATGGAAAATCATGCCAGCCACACCGACCGCGCTAAATCATGTCAACCATGCTAGCCGCACCTCAGTGCCAATGACAAATCATGCCAGCCACACCAACCGTGCCAAAGCATGCCAACCATGATATCCGCACCTATGAGCCAATGGTAAATCATGTCAGCCATACCAATCGCGCCAAAGCATGCCAACCATGCTAGCCGCACCTCTGTGCCAATGGAAAATCATGCCAGCCAAACCAACCGCGCCAAAGCATGCCAACCATGCTAGCCGCACCTCTGTGCCAATGGAAAATCATGCCAGCCACACCAATCGCGCCAAAGCATGCCAACCATGCTAGCCGCACCTCTGTGCCAATGGAAAATCATTCCAGCCACACCAATCGCGCCAAAGCATGCCAACCATGATAGCCGCACCTCCGTGCCAATGGAAAATCATGCCATCCACACCTACCGCGCCATGCCAAACACACATCTCCATGGCCCCATGCCGCGCCACCATACTGGCCTTCACTACGCGGCTATCAAAACGAAGGCGTGCAATAATCAACGTTTGCCCTTCAATCCCAGAAGCAAATCCTGGCCGTCTAAGGTTACCAAACGACCTTTGCCCCCAAAATCCTAGCTTGGTCACACGGCTAAGCCCAAGCTAGTCACGCCATGCGCCTATGGAAAACCCTTGGCCCCACATGCCAAGCCAAACCAAACCTATCCCAAGATATCCGCGCCATTCCAAACGCACTTTGCCTTGGCCCTAAACATGCTAGTCACATCATGCCAAGCCAAACTCCCTTACCTTGGCCCTAATCACGCCATACGTCTATTGCAAACCCTTGGCCCCATATGACAAGCAAAAGCCGCACCTAGCCCAAGCTAGCCGCGCCATTCCAAACACACTCTGCCTTGGCCCTAGCTATGCTAGTCACATCATGCCAAGCCAAACTCCCTTACCTTGGCCCTAATCACGCCATGCGCCTATGGCAAACCATTGGCCCCACATGCCAAGCCAAACCAACCCTATCCCAAGCTATCCGCGCCATGCCAAACACACTTTGTCGGGGACCTAGCCATGGTAGTCACATCATGCCAAGCCAAACGCCCTTACCTTGGCCCTAATCACGCCATGCGCCTATGGCAAACCCTTGGCCCCACATGCCAAGCCAAAGCCACATCTAGCCCAAGCTAGACGCGCAATGCCAAGCGCACTCTGCCTTGACCCTAACAATGCTAGTCACACCATGCCAAGCCAAACGCCCTTGCCTTGGCCCTAGCCATGCCATGCGCCTATGGAAAACCCTTGGCCCCACATGCCAAGCCAAAACCAAACCTAGCCCAAGCTAGCCGCGACATGCCAAACACACTCTGCCTTGGCCCTAGCTACGCTCATCACACCATGCCAAGCCAAGCACCCTTACCTTGGTGCTAACCACGCCATACACCCATGGCAAACCCTTGGCCCCACATGCCTAGCCAAAGCTAGCCATGCCCAAGGCGAACCCTTGGCCCCACATGCCAAGCCTAACCTAGCCACGCCACCACGTTGGCCCTCACTACGCGGCTACTAAAAAAAAGGCGTGCAATAATCAACGGTTACCCTTCAACCCCAGGAGAAAATCCTAGCCATCCAAGTTTACCAGACGACACATGGTAACCTTTGGCCCGAAAACCTAAGTTTGTCCACGCCAAACCATACCATTCCAACGGCATACCAACCTAGTCGCGCCACCACGTTGGCTCTCACTACGCGGCTACCAAAACAAAGGCATGCAATGATCAACGGTTGCCCCTCCTCTCAAGATGCAAAATATTGACCGTCGAAGGTCACCAGGCTAACAAGTTTCCCGATCTTGACTTGCCAATCCACAACAACATGCTACATGTTTTCCAAAAACATTCGAGACATCAACACAAACTGGGGGATGCTCATTAGGGTTTTGGTTTGGTGGTCTACAACGTGTGGCATACATAAATGCACGTTTCAAGATAGTGTAATAAGAATAAGGCGGTTAGTAAATGCAGGAAGCAACGGTGAAACGCTCTTTCATTATGGAACATCAATTCCATCAAATTCCATCAATATCAGGCGTTACCACCTCTTCCCATTTAATTCATCCGTTTTCTTTTCTTATGAGGCCAGAGTACGTTTCTTTTTGGACTTGTATAAATAGACTCACCTATTTCCACCAGAGACACAAGTTTTCGGTCAGGGAAAATACCACAATCAGAAAGGAAACTCTTGCTAGATTTCTCAAAGCTTTCACCTTCTGATACAAGTCAAGTACTACTCTTCCAGAATTATTCTGGCCTCAGCACTCTCTTCGCTTCCCTCCCTAAACCAACCCTTCTCCTCAACTTTGTGACCGAAGCAAGTCTGGAACGGACATTTCTTGGTTTAGGATGGACTTGTATAGATTGATCTCTCGAATCTAAAGTACTCCCTTGCAGTACATTGTTTAGGGTTTAAATTGTTTCTCACTTTTACACCCGCAATTCCCAAAATTAGTAGAAACCATTTTCACCTATAAACAATTGGCGACCATAGCGGGAGGTTTGATCTTTCGGTTACAATGTTAATTTACAACCAGCGATCTCATTCTTCGACCCAGACATCAAGATGGTAAAGGAAGATGATCCACTCCGACTCAGTTACCCAACGACTCGATTATCAGTCATGACACGACAAGGGATGACTGGGGACTTCCTAGAGGATAGAATAATACGATCCACCCAAGGATCAACGCCTCGGTTATCAGACGACTCAGTAATGACTGGGGACTTTCCATGGTGGTATTTCCCATAAAACTTGATCTTTCACCCGGATGGCTCACTTTTCATCAGGAGACCTAAAAACCGAGTAAATCTTACCTAGACAAGATACATGGTTTGCTATTTCAAGTTTTCAAGACAAGATACATAGTTTACCCCATGTCATCTACCAACACACGGTTCAAAGGTTTTTCCTGGGATGTCTGTGTCACTTTCAATCATAACCAAAACAATCAATTCCTAAACAATTCATTCCAAAAAGAATAACCCAAAACCGTCAAGGTAACATTTATCTATCAACCCAAGAAATCCAGGAAATCAAAAACCATAAACCAGGCATTTAGTTTTCCTTTCGAAAAAAAAGTCACCTACCCGTGCCTACTTTGTACAACAATGATTACTTGTCACTATTATCAGACGTTACTACGGTGACATTCGAAGAATTGTTTATGATGAAGTATTTCCACAAGTTTATGAAAGGAATAACCATGGCTAGGGTTTACACCAGTTCAGAAGAAAAATATTTCTACAGACTTATGGAAGGCATACTTATGGCTATGGTTTGCACCAGCACAAGAAAAAAAGAAAACAAATTAAAAGAGAAACGCTGGAGTACATAGCTGGGATATGCTTGCCCATTTTATCACTACCACGCTACCGCTAACACCAGGACGTGATAACAAAGATGTGAGATAAAAAAGGGGATCCAACCCATTTCATAAGCATAACACTTTTTGGAATTTGAATAAGGAAAGGATTTCTTGTTTGAGCTACGTATGGGAAGAGGTAACTGGGCCCGCAAAAACAAATTTGCGTCACGCAAAGCTAGCATCGTTCCAATCCAGCACCGTGCCGAGCCAACGGTCCACGCCGTACCAAAATCCAAGCCAGCGTCCACGCCAATCCAACGCCCATTCCAAGCCGATCCAGCACTTACCAGACGCGCTTGCCAGACGTGCTTCCCAGACGTGATTTCCAGACGCGCTTGCCAGACGCGCTTCCTAGACGTGCTTACCAGGCGCGCTTCCCAGACGCGCTTACCAGGCGCGCTTTCCATACATGCTTACCAGACGCACATGCCGCACGCGCACGCTAGCCGCAATACTACACCCTGCGCTAACATCTTGTGCCCTTCCAGTGCCATCTTTCCCGCTCCACAACCGGCCAAAGCAGCGTAATCCTCACCCTTGGAAATATCGCCATGTCTCCAGCACTTCGTGATCAAAACCGTACCATCCCTGCACGATACACTTATGATCACCAGAACCAGGGCCATTTTCTCTACCCCAACGGTTCTTCAAGCGTGACAGCTCCAACCGTCACCAGAGACGCTGCTCCACCATCAGGGAAAGATACTGGAAGATTTGGGAGAAGCCGACCTCCTTTTACCATAGTTGATTTGATGAAAATACAACATGCACTTCAACAGGACGTGCGTTTTTATATGAAGAGGCTCGCATTGTTCTTGAACACCCAGTAGAAGGGGATCAACAATCCAATTTCATCACATGTAAAGATCAGGAAAGACTTATCCAAAATTAAAATCAAAGGAAATCAACAACCCTCCTGAGTTCACGGCTTCGTTTCAACGTTCTCTCCAGAAGTGGCTCAGCTTCAACATTCTCCAGCAGCGGCTCCGAATCAACGTTCGCTTCAACACCACTCCTTCCTGCAAAGGGTCGTGCCGCCACTTTCCCCATGTCAAGGATCATAATCGCATCCAGCTAATATTCGTAGTTATGGACACCCTATGATCCATCCCGCCAAAGCTCGTGATCATGGACATCTTTCTCGCTTACTCATCCAGCCAATCCTTTTACTTTCATGGATTCCTATATAATTCCAACCAACCTACTTCGTTACAGCGACAATATGGTCTCTTATGATTACATCCACTACCAAGAGATATTGCTACTCATTTGTTGATACCGGTTAGAGCTTCACCATAACATAAATCACTACAAAGGTAACCCATACTCCTCCATGTTCTAAGTTCCACGTGGAAGAAGTAAAAAAATCACCAGTACGAACGCACGATGGTGACGTATTTATCATGGTCAACCCACTGACCATACAAGATGGAAACATGTAAACCATACTTGGGGACTGAGGGTATGCACGGAATCCTTTCACTGTCAAAGCTCAAAAGACACAGTCAACCAAAAAGTCGTACCCACAATAAAGTCATTTACTCTTCACGGGTGCAGCGCAAGAATATCATTACCTCTCTGTTTAGAAGACGCCTTCAACACTTTACGAGGCCGCGGAGGATCCCAAGCCCGCACTATCCAGAATATTTCATCATGATCATCCCAGTGTCACATCCGGAAGAGTATGATAGGCTTATATCAAATCCCGTGGATGGGGATTCAAGGCGATATAATGAAAGTAGGTTACGCATGGGGACTACCAGCACGAGACGTTTTCACTCCCCTCAACCAGGTTATTATTGATTTCAACATCATCACTGTCGAGGTTTTACGAGCCGCGGGAATTTCTCAACATGAAGTTGTACATGCATACCGAAGATCCCAAAAACACGTCAGAAGGTTACGTTCACATATTCATCCATGCCATCATATAAAACCGAAGTATAACCGGGGACTTCTCACCGCATCCCATTCCGTACGATAGTCCAAGATTCAGAAGATGGTTCGAAGGATGTAACCTGGAACAAAGTCCCGGAAGACTTGATAGAAGCACATCGGCAGTGGTACGTCTCCCTATTTCATCCAGGGGTGCCAGAAGTTTTCGACCATGCAAGCATTCACAACACATCATTATCACGATCAGAAGGCCCACTAAACAACTAAAGATCGAGGATGGACCAACGACGCAACCACAATCTCCAAGATTACCCCTGACGTGATCGTTTCCGAGCATATAGTTCATCCATCCGCTCCAAGAATACAGCGGAGTTTTGGTAAATTTTGGAATCCACTAGAGAGACACTGCAGACGAAAACACGGATCCAGATGAACGACAGAAGAACAGAAGAGGGTTGATGACTCTTTTCATGCAGAGAGAGTTTTTAAAGCTTAAGACGAATGAATATTCCTTCTTATTCCATGGACGGGAATAGGTGACTGGCGCGCGACTATGCCACCACGGGCCCGCAACATCCCTCCTGATTTTCAATGTCAGACCGTTTTCACCTCCTAAGCAAGCTCGAAATCTCAATATTCTCGCGTGGGGAGATACAAAATTATGTTTCGTGTCCGATAAAGTGGCGGACCATCAAAATCCGGGTCTGTACGCGGATTCTACATCGATTCTAGTAAAGGGCGCTAATTAGGGTTTCGACATGTCAAACCCTAAACCACAAACACTTCCCTTGCAAGCGCTTCCCTTACCAGCATCATGCCCTACCAAGCGCTTTACAAAGCAGCCCATATCCGTTCCATGCCCGTCAGTGCTAATGGGTCCCCTTCATGCCAAGTCCATGCTAGCAGCTACGCCTCGCGTTCCAAAGCCTAGCCTTGAAGGCACCCAATCATACCGGGATTTTTGCAAAGCTACCAGATGAAAGGATTGCAGATGCTACCTACCTCTAGAAAAAGATTTTTTGAATAAGGAAAGAATTATGTGTTAAAGTCGCGCATGAAGAAAGGAAATCGGTCCCACAAGATCAAGATTTTCCACTCCCAAGACATCAGTGATTTCCTCGCCAGTGCCAGTCTTTCCAGCGCTCCACGTTCAGTTTTGCAACAATCCTCGCCTTTCATGCCAATACCCGCCAACGCTCCGCGCCATCCAGGACAATCTGCGCTTTCCATGCCAACGCCTTTCCAGTGGACCATGCCAGAGCCTTGCCAGCAACCTGCGTTTCCCCTTGCCGCGCTTCCATTTCCGACGCCATGCTTTTCCAAGTGTCCCACGCCCATTCCAAGCCCATTGGTGCTGACAAATCCCTTTCATGCCAAGTCTATGCTAGCAGCTCTGCCTCGCGTTCCAAAGCCTTTCCCCAAAGACACCTAGTCATACTGGGATTTGTGCAAAGTTACCGGATGCAAGGATTGGGGATTCTACTTACATCTCTAGAAAGGTCAGACAAATCACCTCGTCCCTCTTTCATGACTTACTATATCAGTACTATACTCTTCTGTCACCATTTTCTACCCCCTTAGCCCCACGGTCCAAGCCGTCCGCTTGCTTTGCCTTCCAAGACCGCTCCCGCTATGCCTCGGTGATGTACGACCAGACCAAGACGATAACTTTCATCTCACCACTCCAGGTCTACATTCCTAGTACAACTTACGCAGGGCCGCCAACATGGGAAGCCAAAACTATTTTTACCACTCAAAAAGGTTAGTCGGATTCTCATGACCATCATTGCAATGATTTACACCTCGATTCCGTCCTTGCCTGTCACCATCAAATGCTTACCTCGCAAAAAGGCACATGTTCCGAGCTAAGCAGGGGACATAATATTGATGGTGGTTTTAAGCTTAGGGTTAAAATTGTAAAACACTAAACCCTAGAAGACAGTGATGTCACAACATTTAAAGTAACAAGCATTTACAAGGCACATTTACTGAAACCTTTAATGTGTCTCTAATAATTACCGGGGTATCTTTTTCAAATTAGGGTTACGACAAGACAAACCCTAATTCCCACGTGTGCCAATGGAAAATCATGCCAGCCACACCGACCGCGCCAAAGCATGTCAACCATGATAGCCGCACCTCTGTGCCAATGGAAAATCATGCCAAATACACCGACCACGCTAAATCATTCCAACCATGCTAGCCGCACCTTTGTGCCAATGGAAAATCATGCCAGCCACACAAAACGTGCAAATGCATGCCAACCATGCTAGACGCACCTCTGTTCCAATGTAAAATCATGACATCCACACCAACCGCACCAAAGCATGCCAACCATGCTAGACGCACCTCTATGCCAATGGAAAATCATTCCATCCACACCAACCGCGCCAAAGAAAGCCAACCATGCTAGCCGTACCTCTATGCCAATGGAAAATCATGCCAGCCACACCGACCGCGCCAAAGCATGCCAACAATGCTAGTTGCACCTCTGTGTCAATGGAAAATCATGCCAACCACACCAACCGCGCCAAAGCATGCCAACCATGCTAGCCTCACCTCAGTGCCAATGGCAAATCATGATAGCCACACCAACCTCACCATGGCCCCATGTCGCGCCCCCATACTCGCCTAAACTACGCGGCTATCAAAACGAAGGCGTGCAATAATCAACGGTTGCCCTTCAATCCCAGGAGCAATTCGTGACTTTCTAAGGTTACCAAATGACCTTTGCCCCCAAAACCCTAGCTTGGTCACGCACCTAAGCCCAATCTAGTCACGCCATGCGCCTATGGAAAACCCTTGGCCCCACATTCCAAGCCAAACCAAACCAAACCTAGCCCAAGCTAGCCGCGCCATACCAAACACACTTTTCCTTGGCCCTAGACATGCTAGTCACATCATGCCAAGCCAAAACCCCTTACCTTGGCCCTAATCACTCCATGCGCCTATGGCAAACCCTTGGCCCCACATTCCAAGCCAAAGCAACACCTAGCCCAATCTAGACGCGTCTTTCCAAACACACTCTGCCTTGGCCCTAGCTATGCTAGTCACATCATTCCAAGACAAATGCCCTTACCTTGGCCCTAGTCATGCCATGCTCCTATGGCAAACCCTTGGCCCCACATGCCAAGTCAAACCAAACCTAGCCCAAGCTATCCGCGACATGCCAAACGCACTTTTCCTTGGACCTAGCAATGCTAGTCACATCATGCCAAGAAAAATGCCCTTAGCTTAGCCCTAATCACGCCATGCGCCTATGGAAAACCCTTGGCCCCACATGCCAAGCCAAAGCCGCACCTAGCCCAAGCTAGCCGCGCCATGCCAAACGCACTCTGTCTTGGCCCTAGCTATGCTAGTCATACCATGCCAAGACAAACATCATTGCCTTGGCCCTAGCCACGCCATGCGCCTATGGCAAACCCTTGGCCCCACATGCCAAGCAAAAACCAAACCTAACCCAAACTAGTCGCGCCATGCCAAACGCACTCTGCCTTGGCCCTAGATACGCTAGTCACACCATGCTAAGCCAAACTCCTTTACCTTGGCCCTAACCACGCCATACACCCATGGAAAACCCTTGGCCCCATATGCCAATCCAAAATCGCACCTAGACAAAGCTAGCCACGTCTAAGGAGAACCCTTGGCCCCACATGCCAAGACTAACCTAGCCGCGCCACCACGTTGGCCCTCACTACGCGGCTACCAAAACAAAGGTGTGCAACGATCAACGGTTTCCCCTCCTCTCAAGATGCAAAATCTCGACCGTCGAAGGTCACCAGGCTAGCAAGTTTCCCGAGCTCGACTTGCCAAGCCACAACAACATGCTACATGTTTTCCAAAAATATTCGAGACATCAACACAAACTGGGGGATGCTCATTAGGGTTTTGGTTTGGTGGTCTACAACGTGCGGCATACACAAATGCCCGTTTCAAGATAGTGTAATAATAATAAGGCGGTTAGTAAATGCAAGAAGCAACGGTGAAACACTCTTTCATTATGGAACATCAATTCCATCAAATTCCATCAATACCAGGCGTTACCACTTCTTCCCATTTAACTCATCTGTTTTCTTTTCTTATGAGGCCAGAGTACGTTTATTTTTGGACTTGTATAAATAGACTCACCTATTTCCACCAGAGACACAAGTTTTCGGTCAAGGAAAATACCACACTCAGAAAGGCAACTCTTGCTAGCTTTCTCAAAGCTTTCACCTTTTGATACAAGTCAAGTACTACTCTTTTAGGATTATTATGGCCTCAGCACTCTCTTCGCTTCCCTCCCTAAACTAACCCTTCTCCTCCACTTTGTGACCGAATCAAGTATGGAACGACCATTTCTTGGTTTAGGTCGGACTTGTACAAATTGATCTCTCGAATCTAAAGTACTCCCTTGCAGTACATTGTTTAGGGTTTAAATTATTTCTCACTTTCACACCCGCAATTACCAAAATAATTAGAACCCATTTTCACCTATAAACAACTACATTCCAGTCTGAAATATGATAGTATTCTAGTATCTATAGCAGCTTAATACAAATTGGTGTTCAAATATGGATGAGGTCCTGAGGTTTTTCTGCAATTGTAGTTTCCTCATTAATAAAACTTCTGGTGTCTTGGGTTTTTCCTTTTCTGTATTATTTATCTTTATAATAGGATTCATACAAGTATTTTTTATTTTTTTTTGGTAAGTCCGAAAGTATATTGATGAATAGCAAACGATTACAAAAGATTACAAAGAAAGAGGTCAACAGACCCCCTAAAACTTAAAGACTATTTAAATCTAAAATAAGAAATGTTAGGGTATTCTAAAGTTCTTAGAAAATAAGGTCTTTCATCATAAGTCATCCAGTCACCTTTCCTTAGAAGAAAACCTTTTTTTTCCATTGAATATGCCGAAAAAATTTCTTCACGAAAAGTGTGTACAAAACGAATCGAGTCATAGTCATCTTGAATCCTACTCCATCGTTGCCTTGTAAACCAAGGCACATTAGAGTTCTCAAGAGACAAAATTGCACCAATCGAGTCTGAACGCACCAGAACTTTATGGACTTCCCACTTCAAAGACCATTCTAAACCCACTATGACACCATATAATTCCACCAAAAAATTATTTGTTATCCCCAAACCAATGCTCATCGTTCCCACATAATTACAATCATGATCATGAACTACAACACCTCCACCAGCAATACCTGGGTTTCCCTTGGCTGGCCCATCATAGCATAGAAGTAGTTCATCCCTGTTTGGCGGCTCCCAAAAGCACTCAATCGGCTGCACCATTTTTACTTGTCTATGACCAACACGAAACAATTCAAAATCTCTAAATCAGCTGTAGTATTGTGCATATGACTCTTCAAACGAACCTCATAATCATGAATCATATGAAAGACTCGGTGTTTAAAGAACTGCATGCTAACTGACTCATTTTGGAAACACGCCTTATTTCTTGTATTCCAGAGTTCCGAACGGATGACAAGGTTTGCCAACAACCATAAGTCCTTAACAATTCTACTCCTTCCTTTGGCAGATTTATAAGAGTTAACCAAATCATAATGAGGCTGCAAATTGAACAAACCTGAGGCCCACTGCCAAGTTTGAGCAGCAACCGTACAGCTCCATAAAATATGTTCCAGCGATTCCCCCTCCATCTTTCAAAGATAGCATCTGTTTGCTATTTCCGTTTTGAATCTGATTTTTAGCTTGTCTTGAGTCTCACACGCTCCCCTCTCAATATTCTAATTCTGAGAAGCAAGTTTTGGATGGATTGCACGTCTCCACAAGAGGCCATAAACATCCTCAGTTGCATACTTCTTATGCACCATATCCTTAGCTGAAGAGACAGTAAAGTTCCCTTTCAAATCAGGCATCCAAACCCTGTAATCCAGCCCTCCTTTGAGATTTTGCAAGTTGTTTAGGTTCACCCCATCCCTGATCAAGTTATGAACATGAACCCCAGTTACCTTCCATGAATTATTAGCAATAATTTCACTAACCATAACTGTTCCATTCAGAGTATAGTCACCAAGCATATCCGCAATACATTCCGTATCATACCACACATCAAAATAAAGAGAAGTATTCCTTTCATCCCCTAGAAGAACTTTTGTGTTCTTTTCTATAGTGGAGTGAACTAATCTAATACCCGGGAGAATGGAAGAGTTGACACCATATCTCTTAATTCTACCAAGACGTGAAGTATATTTTGCCCATAAGAACCGTGCCCATTTTTTGTTTGAAGAACGAATGTTCCACCAAAACTTCATTAGTAGCGCCTTGTTGGTGACCGCCATGCAGGTAATACCCAAACCCCCTTCCTTTAAAGGGAAACAAACCTTAGGAAAACCAACCACACACTTCCTTGGCTCTTCAGCATCTCCCGACCAAAGAAAATTGCGGATTACCCTCTCAGCTTGATGGATGAACTTTTGAGGCCATTTATACACTGCCATATTGTGAATTGAGTAGATAGCCATTACTGAATTAATTAGAACAATTCTGTATTGAAAATAAAGCAATTTTCCTTTCCACACAGAAAGCTGCTTCTTGATTTTATCAATAACATTACTAATATGACGATACCTAACTGCTCCCGGCATGATTTGAACACCTAGGTACCTGTCGGGAAAAGTAGAAACCTCCATACCAAGTAAAGTTGATATAGTTCTAAAGCGACTAAAAGAACCACCCCCATAATATATCTTACTTTTTTGACGACAAACATTTTGACCCGACGCAATTTTGTAGTTTGCAAGTAACTCAAGGAGATTATTTACACTCTTCAGGTTGCCTTTACAAAAAATCATTATGTCATCCGCAAAGAAAAGATGAGTAGGAGAAATACCTTTTTTCTTTTTTGAAAGCATTGGAGTCATCTTCCTGTCTAGAAATAGCTTTGATAGATTTCTTCTAAGAACATCTTCAATCAAAACGAAAATTAGAGGCGATAAAGGGTCACCTTGCCTTAGCCATATATTAATCTTGAAGAATCCCTCCGGACTCCCATTAAGAAGTACAGATATTCAAGCCGAGTTAAGAATCGAAAGGATCCAAGAACACCAACTCTCATAAAAACCATACTTCCTAAAAACTTCCAAAACGAAAGACCAACTCACCGTGTCGAAAGCTTGGGTGATTTCAAGCTTTAGACCCAAATTGCCCTCTTTTCGCTTAATTTTAAGCTCATTAACCATCTCCGAAGCCACACTAATGTTTTCATGAATATTTCTCCCCTTCATGAAAGCCACTTGTTCTTCCGAAACAAGATTATCAAGAACACTACCAAGTCTTGTAGCTAAAATCTTAGTAAAAATTTTAAATAAAAAATTACTAAGACCAATTGGCCTAAAATTACGAAGAGTGTTGGCTCCTCTCACCTTTGCTATTAAAATAAAGAGACTAGAATTGGTACCTTGAGGAATTAATTTTTCTTTCCAGCAGTATGTAATAGCTTTGTACAGGTCATGATGGATCAGATCCCAACAAAACCTATAGAAGCAACCCGAGAAACCGTCCGGGCCAGGGGCACTATCTTGAGTAAGATTAAAAACAGCCATCTTTATTTCCTCTATAGAAGGAATTTCATACATTCTCTGACTATCATCAGAAGAGATAGTTTTACGATCATAGTTGAATAATTCCTCATCAATCGGTAATTCCTCACCATTAAATTTAGACCCGAAAAAAGAAACCACATGGTCTCTAATTTGGTTATAATCCGTGAGAATATTCCCAATTTCATCCACCAACTCCGAAATCAGATTAGCACTACTCTGAATTCGAATATTGGCATGAAAAAAAGAAGTATTGCTAGCACCCTCCATAAGCTATTTGTTTCTTGATTTCTGCTTCACCATAGTCGAATGTTGAGAACGAATCTGTTGAAGAGTCACCGAAGCTTCTTTGGCAAAATTCATCTTAGTAACGTCTTCCGGGTCTTCGTCGGAAGTACGAAGAGCAACTTCCACCGTCAACTTAGCCTGCTTTAGCTTCGCATAAACATTGCCAAAGACCCCTAGGTTCCAATCTTTCATAGCCGCCTTCAATCTCTTGAGTTTGAAAGGGAAAATGTAAGCCGGAGAACCATAGGCTGGTTCATTCCATCTTTCCCTAACCATGTTCATGAAATCAGGGTGAGAAAACCACATTTTTTGCACTCTAAAAGGACATCTTTTTGGTCTAGGGTTGACCACAAGAAAACCCATGAGAGGAGAATGGTCGGAAACTTCCCGAGGAAGAGCTTTACACCTCCAATTCTCAAACTTATTAAGCAACGCCTCATTAATAATTTCTCTATCCAGTTTACAAAGAATTCTATGCACACCAGATTGACCATTTGCCCACGTGAATTTTGTTCCCAAAAAATCCGCTTCAAAAAGATCATTGTTATCCATCCAATCACTAAAATCATTAATGACCGAGGTTCTCGGCTCATGCCCCCCTTTTTCTCATCAATGCGCAAAACACAATTAAAATCACCTATCACCAACCACGGTGTATGAGTATCTACTGAAGAAAGTTGATGCCATAACCTCCTTCTCGGCACTTGAAAACAGCTTTCGTGGACAAAGGAAACCAAAACCCCCTCTGTCGCAATAGTAACACCTTTCCTACTTGTATTCACAACTATAGGCTTACTTATGTCATTTGACCAAAAAATCCATATGTTTTCCTTAGAAAAACCATCAGAATTATGAATAATATCTTTCTTGTAACCATTCACAGATAAACCTTGCATAAAGCTAAACGTACCATGTACTTTGGGTTCAGCAATGTAAAAAATATCCGGCTTGTTTTCGTTTAGTAGCTCCTGTAATTTGCACCTTGCGGCATGGTATGCAATGCCATTTATGTTCCAGAAAAGAACACGCATTAAAAACCCTTTTTGGTGGAGTTAATCACTACCTGAGAAGAAGCCCCAGCACCAGTTCTTGTAGAATGTCTAGTCGCTGTAGTTATCATTTTCTTCTCGTTTGTTATGTTTTGTCTTTTAGCTTCCTGGCGGCCCTGAACTTCTCATCAGCTAGGCTCTCAGTGACCTTCGGTAAAGTATTTGGAGCATCAAACGTGTTTTTATTCAGTAAAAATTCTCCTGCCATCATCTGATCACAAATAGGAGTTGTACTTGTAGGCCTAACAAGATTAGGAATCCCAGTCGCCACCAAACCCGTTTTTTGTGTAGTTATTTCATCCACTGTATCATGTGTAACGATTGTTGTATTTGAATCCTGTTGTCGCTTAGCCAAACCCACCAAAGCCATTTCAAAATCAGTTTTTCCTTTGTCATAATGACTTCCAACCTTTTAGCATCTAACAATTGAGCATCACAATCCCGATCAACGTCAGCCTCAGAATTGAAATGTTCTTGAACAACAGAATTATTCCCCTTCTTCTTTCCCTTCTTCCTACGATGAGCTATGTTCCATTCACCACCAGTTTGAGCTATCTGAACCCCTTCAGGCTGCACAAAATTTGGATGGACAACATTGTTTTTCAAATCATTGTTAACAACCACCGTACCCTCAGTTAGTTGTTTCATTTTTTTTCTGCATTCGTGGTCAGAATGACCAATCAGCTTATATTTTGAACAATATTTCGGCATCTTCAGGATTTCCACGGACTGCCAGAAATCACGACCACCCACCGAGATATGAATAGCATCCGTATCCATTTTAGAAAAACCAATGTTTACCAAAATAGAAGCAAAGTGGTCGTACTCATGGGCAAGAGTACGCCTATCTACAACAATCGAGGTGCCTAAAGATTTTGCCATTGATAGAAGAGTTTTTCTGTCCAGAATTCGAGAGGTAATGCCGGAAAAGAAACCCACACGAAGGCATGTGAAATTTTTTGTTTTTCAGTGTCAAATCCAGGAAACCATTCGATCAGATTTAGTTTCTGTTGACCAAAAAACCACGCTTCAGCATTCAACAACTTGTTTTTTGCCTCTTGAGATTGAAGTTTGATAGTGAAGAATCCTCTACTCATCGGAATGAACTGAATCTCACCTTTTCCAAGCTCCCATTGTTTTTCCAGGTTGTTTTTTACCTCCTCAAATTTTATACCCTTTAGATCTAGTCGCCCAATAAGACTATATTTCCAGATATCACATCCTTCCAAGTAGTAAAACTCTGGCAGAACTATAGCTGGTTTTCCATCTTTCAAGGTTGGTTTTGGTAATAAACTTAGATCCACAGAGGTTTTCGGTAGCTGTTGTTTGCCTCGTACTTGATCAACATATATTGGGTTTCTAAAGAGAGAAACATCTTCCATCGTGAATCACCTTTAGATGATCCAAGGTTGTAGATCGTTGTGGTAAACTTTGTGAAAAAATCGAAGAAAAAATTGCAAGATCCAAAATCGCCGGAGCAATTTTAGGAGAGAAAAAAAAATCTAGTAGATACGTCCATATAATTTAGATCAATTACGAGACTCGTATCTTGAAAGATATATAACAAGTTTAATACTTGGCAGAATTTGGATCTGAATATATTGGATACGACCAGATTGGGATATTGATTTTTGAGATCGTCCAAGTACTCTTCTTAATAATCAGGTTCATGGATTTTATTGTCTAGACTTTCTGATTGAGAAGAGATAGAGATACAAACTGTACATAAATATTGTCAAGGATCATTAAGTTTGTCTACTTGCAATTATATTAGGTTTTGTCCATATAAGTTGTCAAACAGAAAAATTGGTGGTGTACATGGTACCCTCTCCTTTTCAGTTTTGTTCAAAAGCAATGTAGTTACCGCACTTTAGAGAAGTTTTATGTCAATCTTGCCATCAATCAACATGGCATACTCTCAGAATATTTAAAATCAATATCTATTTCAATATAAACCCTAGAATATGCCAAATTATTTTTCTTGAAATTTCCTCATCCGCCAAAATAGGATTGTCAATGTAACTCAATATCAAACTTAAACCTTCGTTATCCCACGTATGTTGTGGCACACCACCATATATCAAAAACCCAAATTGAAAAAACCTTCATCACTTTCACTCATTTTTTATGATAAAAAAACTCTGTAAAAGTTAAAATAGTGAAATTGAAGAAATGGTTCACATGGAGGAATATGCTTAAAAATGAGGAATTAAAAAGTAGAAATAGTGATGGTCATTTATGAGTCAATTATTTTCTTTATTTGGTTTTAAGATGAATTTCTGAATTAAGAATTTGAAATGCATTTTCTCTAGGTTATAGTTTTTGTTTGCGTTTGGGTCCAAGTGCATAGCTCAGTGGTATTCCATCAACTCCAGTAAGGAGGAAGTCAGGGGGTTCAATTCTCGTCGCCGTAAAGGTTTGTAATAGATTAGTTGTATAGTGGGATTAGCAGTGTTAGGTCCGGCATTGGGGCCAGTCCAACTGGATGGGTTCGGGTAGGGGCTTGGGTCCGGCTTTCACGTATCAAAAAAAAAAAAAAGGTTTGTGTCTGCATTGTCATGCTTAAATTTTAATTTAGATAAAATTACATTTTAACTTAATGTTAATCATATAAAATTACATTTAATTTAGTGAAAAATGCTAGAACCAACCTACTATATGGGTTCAACATATAAAATCCCCATTAAATGGATCCTTCATTGTCAACTCCATACTTTCAGAAAATGCTACTACTAGGCCCAAAATATCAAATTATTTTCAGATCTGGCCCATAATTAATTATTCCGAATTTTAATAATGGCAACATTTCCCTTTAGTATATATACAAGAGGAATATCAGAAGATATTTTTTATTTCTCAATTGTGTTTCTCTCTCTTCTCCATTCTCTTTCTCTCCCGACTCCAACGATTTCAGATCTGCGAAGAAGAAGACAAATCGATTCAATCGATTTCATTTGAATCTAGATTTTAGTTGGTTCTAAGATGCATCAGGTTAGATTTTTTTCATTGCTTCGACTGGTTTTTTTGAAGATTTTGAATCGAATCTAACTTTCAGTTGATTTGAAGAGGCAGAAATCATTTTCGATTAGGTTTTTGATTAGGTTCATCATTCTTACCTTTCTTAGTTCGATTAGTTCAATTAGGTTTTTGATTTTGATTTTGATTGATTATGTTGAGATCTGAGAAGAAGAACAACCTGATTTTTTTTTTTTTGAATCAATCGAAGATCTACAACGTAGTTTTAACCTTAATTATTTACTTTTTGTGCAGGTTCAACAATGGAGTAAGAATATCCTCAACAACAGCATAAATCATTTCCGCTTTGACAACAACTAATGAAGAATCATCTTATAATGATAACTCATTTGAAGTTTTGGTACGAGCAAGATCTGAAAATCAGTAAGATTTCTCATGTTCTTTCTTGACTCAACAAGTTTTAAATCTAGGTATACATTTATATTATTATTGTTGTTGTTGTTGTTGTTGTTGATAATGTTTTGGAAGATAAATTGATTGAACACGGTTCTACTGATAATACAAATTCTTACAAGCTTGTTGTTGATATCAGTCTTTTTTACTAGATGTGAATCATTAATTGAAAACTGTTTTAAAGGGAAGAACAGATTCTCATGAGAACACAGGGGTTATGATTACCAGTAATTATAGAGTGACTAATGCTCATTAATATTATTTATGTATTGAATGTATCATTTGAGTGAATATGCACGTCATAATTCTTTTTGAACAATAAAAATATGAAATAATAGGTGCAATGGTTTTGTAAGGCAGTGATGTTGATCCAACTTTTTTTGGATTTTTTAATTATAACCTGTTGTATGAGGACTTGCACTTGGAGGTGGTTTAGAATTGGCAATAGTTAGTGATTTTTTCTAAGCTGCATTGTTGTAGTAATTGATTTATTGAACCTTTTGTGTTGCAACTTCTAGTGTACTTGTAACTATGATAGTTAGAGTGACTTGTCATCATGTTGGTTGATTGTAACAGGGATGTCACTTAAATTTCAACTTGGCATAAAGCATAATATCAGGAACGCATTCGTCATTGCTCATGGTTTGTATCCTTTACTGACCTTTTTTTGGATGTGTAACACTTAGTTACTCATGCTAATTAGATGTGTAACTTCTAGGTACACAAGCTAAATGAATGTGTATCTACTAGTTACACATGCTAATTAGATGTGTAACTTGTAGATACACATGCTTGTAAGTACATTCACGAACATAAAATATATTTTTATATTAACTTGTAGATACATGAGTTATATTTCGTGTTGGTTTAAGTCTTGTTTCACCTAGTAAATTAAGCTGCGCATAATTTAAAAGAAGTTGCACTATCATCTGCTAGTTATATACCTTATAGTATGCCGCATTTCAGTTGATTAATTTTTATTTGATCTTATTTATTGAGTAATCTCCATTGTTTAAGAATCGCAAGTAGCTCTATCTGATCCCTGTTTTTAACGCTGATGAAGATAACATATATGCTCTGAGTACACAAGCCATATGGATGTGTAGATGCAGGTTACAAAAGTCATATGCATGTGTAAATGCCGTTTACACAAGCTATTATATGTACTCTGTAATCATTATCAGTTGTTGATACTGCTACTGGTCATTTATTTTCTTCATAGTATTTGGTTTTCATATATTGTAATTAAAAATATACGTTATGAGTCAGGATTCTGCTCTTTTCTCTGCGTATATAGTGTCTGAAGCTCGGTAATAACAAGTAAATTTTTCAGTACCATGGTTGTTCTTGAGACACAAGTGGTCTTCTAGTTGGTGTGTTTTCATAGTGTTGTAATAGATGTAATAGCAAAAACTTTCTTGTTTGAGCTTATGTTGGTTGGATAAGTAGTAGCTTTTAGTGTCTCCATATTACATTGGTTATTTTCTTAATGTTGTAATGCTTAGTTATTTTTATTTGTCACTGGTCTTGCTGAGCTTGGGTTGTGTGTGATTTCTATGCTTCGGGAACTATGTAGGTTTTCGTATTAAATTTATTCTGAGGATTGTTGAGCCTCATCCAGATGTATGAAAGTTACAACTCAGAATTTCACTTTTTTTGTGTGAATGTATCAGTAGTTATATGGATGTGTAACTAGTAGTTACACATGCTGTAAAACCACATATATTACCCAAGAAAACTTGCAAGATGGACTTTATGATTCTTCTATAAAAGGCAATGAAACAACTAATCACGATGCGAATGGAAATGTTCAACATGCATCTGGAGAGGCTATTAGCGAGCAACCGTTTGAGGCTGATTCTGATAGGTTTCTCATTTTATTTTTATTGCCTGAGATTTTTATCCTTCAATAATCCTTTGTTCAGTCCCATAGCTTCGATAATCTTTTGGAAGTTGTTACCTAGGTTTCTATGAAACTTGTATGACGTGAAATGAGCAAAATATAACTATTAAATATTAGGCATTAGATGAGGAAAAATGATATCATGTGGTTGCAATGAGGATATTGTAGGTTAATGATTTTATTATGTCTAACGTTTCAGCAGTTTCTACTGCAGAAAAGCGACTGTGGAGCGTAGTCAAGTCCAGATCATTAGACTTCAATGCTTGGAATACACTAATTAATTGAAGAGATGGATAAGGTGGCAGAGGTATGTTTATTCTTAAGTCAATACTCTATAAATTTCCATGATTAATTTTGTAGCATCGTTACACTGGTCTCATATTTTTTGGTCTCGTATCTTTTCGGCTTGCTTCCAAAGAAGGCACCTGACTTATCTCCACCTTTGTATTATTCTTCCAGTATGATTATTGTGTGGAATTCCTTAAGCACATCTATCATAATGCTAAAAAAGTATCTCTGCTAATGCAGTGCTAACAACGTCTTTCTGCTAAAGCAGTGATATCTTAATTAAGAGCTTCTCATTCACTTGTAAGGTTAACTATATTATTTGATGACCGGTAATTGCTTGATAGTCACCTCTCCTTTTGTCTAGTATTTTTTCTTATGGATTAATGAACTTAAATCTTCATGTTAGTTACACATGCTATTTGGATATGTAATTATTAGTTACACATACTAATTGGATGTGTAACTTCCAGTTACACATGCTAACTGGATGTGTAACTTCCAGTTACACATGCTAATTGGATGTGGTTTGATTGAACCTGAAATGATGTAAATATCAGTTTACTAGTTTGATGCGTGTGTAATTTATCATCAACATTCAATGTAAGTCATAAGTCTGTTGTGTGCATATATGACTCAAATTCTTCTTTGTTCTTTTCCCTTTCAAATTCTTACTCAAAATTCTTATTGATTGCAGGTGTATGTTCGACTACATTTACATTTACCAACTATTGTAGTTACACGGTATGGCCTGGATTGTTAGAAAGTGCAGGGTCACCACCATTGGAAACTACAGGCTTCGTTCTTCGATAAGGAGAATCAAAGTTGATTCCGTCCCTGCATCATGGTCATGTCGTTTTTAGGGACGAACCCTTTGTGCAACTCCTAATTACACTAGTCAGTTGCATGTGTAACTGCTAGCTACACTAGCAGTTATTGTAAATTATTGTAACTGCTAAGAAATTATTGTAAATAAATCCTAAAGTAATACATGTATTTTTTATGTTTTCTTTTTTACATCTATTTTTTTGATGTGTAACTTCTCATTACACATGCCATATGGATGTGCAACTTCTGGATACACATGTCATATGCATGTGTAACTTCTGCTTACACATGTCATACGCATGTGTAACCCTTTCATGCCATACCCATGTGTAACTTCTGGATACACATGCTCATTGCATGTGTAACTTCAGATTACACATCCATATATTATTGGTGGGAGCCGGTGGGAGGTGATGGAGGCCGCCGGCGGCGGAGGTTGGTGGTGGTGGTGGTCAGAGATGGTGGTGGTCGGGGGTGGTTGTTAGTGGTGGTTGGTGGTGGTGGTCGGAGGTGATTTGACAGTGGTGGTCGGAGGTGGTTGGCGATGACTATGGTGGTCGGAGGTGCTTGACTATATCTTAATAATTTTGGCATAAATTTAAATTTTATTTAATTAAGGGCTTGACTGTGGTTGTCCAACAACCGGTTCAATTAATGTAGTAGTATGTCGTTGGAGCTTAGCTTGTTAGGCTTCCAACTAGTTTCATGTAATAATATTTATCCAGTAACTTAATAAAAAAATAATTAAGGGTTTGACAATATATAAAAGGGTATGGATATCTTTTAATAACTTCGGGTCTAGATTTAAACTTCTTTTAATTAAGGGCCTCATATTATGTGTTATCCATAGGTGGGGCCTTAGCCTAATTTTCCCTTTAATTTAATGTTACGATGAGTAACTCACGAAAAACCATCATACATGGAGATTTTCCATACCCATCCTATTCAGTTCATATGGTAACGGTTTTTTTTTCTTTTTCCCATCAGGACAGGACTGAGATTGATATACCCGCACCATCTACGAATATTCCTTAAAACATTTTGTTACTGAAATAAGTAAGATAAAAGAAGAATGATTAATTGGGGGATATGGAAAGTGATTGAGGGATATTGTACTGTTCATATTGGCATGGTTTTTCATTGCCGGAAATCAAAATCGGCATGATTTTTTCATGCCGACATGAACAGTAAAATATTCCCCAGTTACTTTTTATATCCCCTAATTACTCCTTCTAAAAGAAGTTGAAAAGTAAAAGTAAATAAACAACAACATTATTTAATTTTCAATAGTAAAACCATTATTACACGATATTTGGTATTATCGACTTTATTTCTTTTAAATGTATACGGCAACGTAATTGAAAAATATGGAAAAGTACATATATGCCCGATTCAACCATGCCAGCCCGCCAAGGTTAATTTCACACACCAAGCCAATGAATGCATATTGCTAACTCCGTCTGGAGCTCTGTATAGGTATTAAAATCTCTCTAACATATAAAAGTATTTTTTACGCATAATGTTTATAACATTACGTATTGTAACAGAAATATTAACTAAGCGTAGTTGCACATCCCGTAAGAACAAGAACTAGGCTTATAATTTTTCTTCTTGGAACTCTTGCGACTGTTGCATCTATTGTTGCATCTGCCACAGTGATACTCATCAAACCTCAGATTCACACAATTACCGTCACAACAAGTCTCAGAATACTTACATTTCTTACCACACCTTCCACAGTTGTTTCGATCACTCCATGTATCAACACACTTCTTATTACAACAATCAGGTCCAGTGCTTCCTCTAGCAACACATACCCTTGGAACTTTATCACAGGTTGCACCAACGGCCATTATTTGGTTGTATTTTCCTGCCATAGATCTTCTTCTATTAATAAAGTTTCCATGCAGTTGATAGTTATCCATTATAGACGGTGCTGTTGTTACTTTTGTTGCATTTAAGGTTACAACCAATGTCATGGACACCAATATTGCAATAAATAACCAAATATGTGTTAGCTTCATGGTGAGGGACTACGTACGTAAACGTTGAGATGGAAAAGAGCTAAGTGATATGTATGATGATGATACGAGAATCCTCAAGGATGGATGCCAAATGTATTATGTTTTGGGTTGGAAGGTGTCTTTGAGTGTTATGTATTTATAGGGGAAATTTATATGCAAGATAGGAGAACTACTGGCTAGCTAAGGATAATGTCAAAGTAAATAGGGCTAGTTTGGTGAATTACAACAATAGTCGTGTTTCTATGAGTAGTCGACATCAAATATTTGCCAGCTGCAATTTATTTCCAAGTAAATGCAATTAAATTAGGCTCGCGAAGACATTAGAAAATATCCATTTCCATATTGGAGACTTGGGAAGGAAACTAAGAACCCATCACCTCATAGTTAAACTAGAACTAGAATACGCCTTAGAGGAAGAAGAAATAAAGCCCTAAATACATAGAGACGTATATTGACTTGAGAATTGGGATGTTACTGCTACTTAGTAGAGTTAGTCCTAACTAAATAATGTTTGATGCGTCCACGTTTAGACTATCTAATTAGCCCAGCTATCGATTTCTCTCTCATATATATTCTTGTGAAGTTAGGGGTGACGTTGTAGTTTGAGGTTAAACACACGTGGATATATGCATCATGTACCGTCAATCAACCAATATGGACTGAAATCAAACTTTCTGCCTTATAATTCACCCTTTGAACGTAGGACTTCAACATAACTTTATTTTTGGTCGATAAAAACATCTGATTCAGAAAAATCCACATCTATATATGAGCGTGAATAGACGTTATACTTATACTCTCGTTGTTTGGATGTACAAAGTTTGCCGTGCCGGCATTTTTATGGCACAACGCACCAAATTAACATTTAGATACATCATACAGCAAGACACATCACGGGTCTGGCACACACGAACTTTATGTATCTTGGGCGGATCCAAGATTTGTAAGTTGGGGTGCAAAAATCTGCTTTGGCTACAAAAAACATTTGGGTGCAAAATAGCAAAATTTGACTTGTAAATAGCTTTATATCTTTAATTGGGCCTAAAAATAGGCTCTAGACTCAGCTGGGTAGGGGTGCACTGTTCATAGTCGGTTTTGGCTCGGTTTCAGCCAAACCAAAATCAAAACCAATACTATTGGTTTCACTCCATTAACCATTGGTTCGGTTTATAAATGGTTTTAACCGGTTTCTATTTGTTCCATTGGGCTAATGGAAAACCGATTTTCATGTCAGTTATAAAAGAATCTCTAGTTTCTATGGATATTAACTTTTAATGGAAGAAGAAGAAGTGGTGGTGATTGTCATCCATGGCTACGGTGCTGCTGCGATGATGAGGAGGAGAACTGGAGAAGATAATGAATTAGATCGAATAAGGGTAGAGTATAAAAGATTAGATTTCAACGACCAAGATTAAATCTAGAGAAAATAATATCAACGACAATGATAATCGGTTTCCCAATAGTTTTTGGTTCGGTTTTCAGGTCAAACCAAAACCGAACCAATAATATCGGTTTTTAACTATTTTTACCATAACCAATCCATTAATAAATGGTTTGGTTCGGTTTTTTCCTAATCGGTCCGGTTCCGGCGGAAAACCGAAACCATGTTCAGCCCTAGGTGCAAGTGCACACCCTTGTACTGGGATGGCATCGCCCCTATCGTGTAATGTGGTGACACATATAGTGGAAAGAACTCTTAGTCTTACTATATATTGAGAGTGACAATAACTACATGCGTCTTCCTTTCTCAGGGGCGTCAACAGGATGTTGTGATCTAGCTAGGCCGACCTTTACTTCTCTTGTAAAATCCTTCCCTGCTACCTCGGCGAGTGAGCGCTTTCTTTGTCCAGAAATGAAAAGTAAGCTTGACCTGCTTAGGAGAAGCCCATATTAAAATGAGAAGTACGCTAAGACTGCTTCGGAGAAGCCCGTATTTTACCATAGCACTGCAATCTATTTTTGACCATATTGGTTTTCCATCTGAGGTATTCGTTATGGTTCATCTCCGTTTAACTACATGCCACTTTCATCAACGATTGATAATACTTAACTTTGATCTCATTGATCCTTGGTGTGACAACTTGATCTCTGGGAAAGGGACTGCCATACCAAAAGCTAATATTGTGCCCGATGAAAATCTAAGGGTGATGGATTTAATAAGTTAGGATTTAATAATTTAGGATATAGAAATTGAGTGTTGTGTTTGATCAACCTTCCAAAGATTTGATTGAACGGATCCCTTTAAGTATTGATACGACTAGTGATAGAAGAATCTGGATATAATCTATGTATGGCATATTCTCTATTGAATCAGATTATTTTGTGCTTAGTGTGAGTGATGATACTACTAACATTGATTTATGGATGGTCATATGGAAACTAAATATACCTGTAAGATTTCAATTATTTGAGTGGAAGGCTCTAAAATGAGCTTTACCAGTGATGAAGATTCTTCATAACCGCATACATATATCTGATCATATCTCCCTAAATGTAAGAGGAAACAGAATACATTTATGCACGCTATAGTGACCTGCAAAAAGATTGTCGGTTATGAACTATGATCAATATTTAAAATCAGTAATTTGATAATTATATGTTTCAGCAATGGGTCAGGCTTTGGCTTCAACTGCACCCGTGCAAGGATTATTTTGGCAAATCAGAAAACTTCCCCCCTTAATGGCTTGCCTACTTTGATCCACTTGGTTTAATCGAAATAATATAGTTCACAATACTAAACAAGAAGAACCAGGATCATGGAAAGAGATAAATCGATGTTAGCAATTCCTAATAGGACTCTTGTTCTTCAAAGAATGGCTGCAACATTTACAAATCTTACAGAATTTTCTTGGAAAATTCCACCTACAGGGTGGACTAAAATCAACACATATGGTGATGGAATCCTAATTTGATAGTTGGGGGATCGGTATAATAATAAGAGATTCTGACCATTCTTTCATCTTAGCTAAATCAACTAATTTAGTATGTTTCTCTGCAGAAAAAGCGAAAGTATTTGCAATCAGGGATGTTATAAAGATAGCTCTGAAAATAAAAAAAAATGACAAGATTATGATTGAGAATGATGTTGTTGTAATTATTGGAAAAATAAACAAGAAGAACATCCTTAGATATCAAAGAACTCGCCACCTCTTTCAAGATATCAAAGCCCTAATTCCAAAATTTTGATCTCTGGCTTTCGTTTATGTTAACCGTATGGCTAATATTGTAGCTCACGAGCGTGCCCGCCAGTTTGGTTATTACCTTGCCTATGTGCTGATTATAGGGAGGGTTTTTTTTTTTTTTTTTTTTGCCTTAGAAAAAAAGTCAACCTCATTTTAGAGTATTTATATCATATTTTATATACATTTTATAAAAGTGTATAAATATATGTACATAACTGTTGTTTACTACTGTCATGTTGACTTATTTCTAATGATAATACATATTCAAATTCATTAAGTAATAAATGATTTTTTTTTTAATATTTTTTTTTTTAGTTTTATTCTTAAATTAAGATATTTTAATCTATGAATTGTAAAAAACAATAGTTGGGAGCCTAGCAACAAGCTGAGGCCCAACCCCTTTTTGGATTGCAACACCTAATCTACGAAAAAGAAAATTGCCTACTTTAGAATTAGCATCGTGCCTAGCAAGGAAATTACTCAACTGTTTCAAGAACATTGTAGTCTCCTTACCAAGCTCGCCTAAAATTGTAAAAGCCAAGGTGCCAAAACTGTATCCATGAGCTCAAAAAATATCAAGGTATTTGTTTCACTTACATTCCATAGACGAGACACAGCCACCACAGGGAAAAATGTTGCAGATCATTGCCAGTGAAAGGTGAAACACCAGTCACATCAAAACAAGTATTATGTTCGTTTTCCTAGTTGTAGACCAGGATATCAGTAGGTCTAGATTCTCCATCGTCATGAGAAAGGAACCCCGAGGATGCCTTAGTTTTGGCATGTACCCCAATTCTGAAACAGATAACAGCCAATATAAAACTAAAAACACTATAAAATTGAACTTGTAAAAAAAATTAAATTTTTTTAATCTATGTTCATTTAAAAATAAAACAGAGAATGATATTTTTATAATCACGTAAAATCATTTCTACTTTTATTTTTAAGTAATTTAATTTAGAAATATTTATCAATATATTGCATTGTATGGAATTTTCATGATAGGAGGAGAACTACAATATGGTATTTAGCTAGGCTAGGAAGTTTTCTCAACATTTACCTTACTTAGCATGAGCCCATCTTCTCCATGTCCTCTATTAGAGAAGATACGCATAGGGTTGACTACGGTTTGGATTAGACCCGTTTTAGTGTCATCTACACCCAATCCAATAGGTGGTGGGTTTCAAGTTTAAAATCCGCATCGATCCAACATCCCATGGATGCATTGATGGACGGATTGGATATGGATGACCCAATTAATTTTATTTTTGTAAATATGTAAATTGATACCACAATAACACAATAAATTATTATTATAAAAGGCAAATTGTAGTAGTTACCTATTTTCCCTAAAAAAATCGATTAAAATAAATGATGAAGAAATAAAATGAATATATAGTGGATCATATGAAGAAATATACTAAAACAAAGAATCTTATTTTATGGCATACTCAAAAAAAATTGGGCATACAAACTAATTTTCCCATTTAGGGTAGGTGGCAAAATTACATGTATACCCTTAAATCTTTTATATTACTAAACTGCCTTTACCTTTAATATAAAAATCTAAAATCAAAAATCAAAATCAGTTTTAAACCTTAAACATCCTCTCATTTTCTTCAGCCGAATCCCTAACCTTAAACCGTCAAAATCAATTTTTTATCGCCACAATTGATTGTCGATTCATAAAAATTTGATCGTCGATTAAACACAACTACAAAATAACTCGCACAAAAAAACCACCAGTAGCTAGGCATTCTAAATCTTCTTCCAATTCGTCAATTTGAAAAGATGAAGTTGAAACTAAAATTGAAGCAGAAACACGATTGAGTGAAGAACCAATTCACGAAATAAGGATTAGAAGGTATTTCCTACAAATCCATCTCTTATTTTGTTTTTGTTTTTGTTTTTGTTTTTGTTTTTTTATTGATAGAATAATTTTAATTCAAGAAAATCTAGGGTTTTTTGCGGTCGTATACAAATATAAGTTCGGCTAATAATTGTTTTGAATTATCATCCAAAGTAGTAAATTGTTGCTCATTCTGAAAATGCGGAAGAATAGTTCCGCTGATAAGTCCTAACTCAATTATCAGTCGAACCTGGATTGGTATGTAGAGAAAGTAAAGCTTGGCTTATTCAATATTTTTAAATACAAGCTTGGTTATTCAATATTTGCATAGTGTATAAGTTTGACTGATAAACTATTTTCTGTGAGTTGCATTACCTTGAATTTTACCAAGTTCAGCTCAAAATTGTAATGCCGGGACAGCCGAACCTGTTGATGTTGATAAAAAATTTAGCCTAACATTTTATATTTTGCACAAAAGGATTTGTTTAAGTCCCAGTAATTAACGTATGCAAACTTAATTCTAATATATTATTATGAATGTATTTGGATGTGTTGATTATATGCTACAAATAAACTTGGATTATTGATTGGTGGGATTTTTCGCAGAGACTGGGACTTTGCTTTTATTACTTAGTATTTACGAAATCTTATTTGTAATTTGAAGTATTGATTAATTAGGTGTCATGTTTTGTCGCAGAAACCAAAAAGGTAAAATGAGAAACATGGAGATAATTCCTTATAATTCTAAAATTCCCCATACCCAAGGAGACGACACCAAAAACTTGGAGCAGGTAATAGGGGAAGAACATACTAAGATAATGAAGAAGAAAAACCACAACCAATGAAAGAGAAGAAGCTTGATACACCACGGAATACACGACTGTAGATTCCTCGTGATGATGACATAATAACTCCTCGAGAGATGGTTTACCCCCATGGTTTTCCCTAAGATGGAGGCAAGTTATTTATTGGTTACAGACACTCTTGGGAAAAGAAAATATATGAGACTCCTGATCACACCCATGCGGTCCGAGTATTGAGACACTAGGGGGATGCGCATTAGGATTTGTTTAAAGAGGTTCCTGAGGTGGTTTCTATAGTGCAAACTTGGTTTATGGCTTGTGATTAGATACATATATCATTAATGTGATAGAGTGATGGCTACCGCCTTTTCCAAGAGATTTTTTCTTGGGACCTACACATTTTATATACCTTATGGCGAGATGACAATCACCATTGACGATGCGAAGAAGATTACAGCCCTTAAAGTGTAAGGGGTATGCGTAGATGCAGAGTTTTATGTGGTCAGTTGGGATGAGTTGTATATTTTGGCCAAGGAAACTCTTGGTTTAGTATAAAACGAAGACCAAATTATAATTTTGTTGTTATGTTAAAGAGGTGGGAAAAAATAAGAAGAACAAGAAGTTTAAGTTATCTAATTTAAAAAAAAAAACTTTTGAGAATACAAAGGATAGAGTAGCAAAAATAGATCTGGTAATGGATGAGGCCAAAACGAAGAAAATTGCAACTACGTACCAGGGATATCTTTCCCGACATTACCTGGAACTAAGTAATAAATGATCAATATCTCCATTTTTTAAGAGATATTCATTCTGTTAACAAGTACTCTTGGGGAACCACTGCGCTTGCTTACCTACTCGATCAACTTGCGACCTCCTCTAGATTTTCAAGTACAAACATAATATAAAATTTCACTATGCTTAAGGTAATTTTTGGTAATAAATCTCTATTTGTTGTTCAATTTTTCTGTTAAAACCACAAAAATGCAAATCCATTAACATATTCGGCTTATAGTTACATCTACAACACTATCCGAATCAAATGTATGATTAAGGTGATGGAAATCGATATCAATTTGACAAAGTTTACCTATCATCAAAATCCGGACTTATGCAATCCGAAGTGCAGCCTAAATTATTATTCACCTCACAAGTATAAAACATGTGGAAACAACAAAGTCTGAGACGAAGAGAACTTTGATGATTACTATCTATCTTGATCGTTGGAGCAATCAAGATCATGATACTCGAGTTGTCAATGAAAGATAATTGGCCCTGGCTTCACGAATCCCAATGAAATCTTTATAGTCGTTAAACCCTAAAAGGTTTTATGGAGAGGACAAATCTAGATACAAACAGGACACACCAAAAAGTAGTATCAGAATTCGAAAATCCCAATTGCTTGGAGTTCCCCTTTTATAGACATTCAAAGCATAGGTTGCTTTAGGTTTAAGCTAAGATAGCTTTGGAACCAAGCAAACAATATCCACAGTTAGATGAATATTTGAATCTGTTTTACATAAAAAAGATATACGCTCTGGTTAGGTGAGACCGTAACGTACCATGTACAAATACTATGTTCAACATGGTTAGTCTAAACTAGTCGGTTTGAACTTAAAAGATTAATCTTCATTTTCATGAACCCTTAAGACATTAACTCTGAGTCACAAACATGTGATCAATTAAGTCTAGTATTTATATAAAATTAATCAAATGTTAATTATCTCGAATAAATAATTTAAAAACATTTGAAAATATAATCAACATGATTAATATATTTACGAGTATAAATACATAGTAGTTCGTGAGTAAGTTCAGTCACAGTACGCATACCGGTTTGGAAACTTTAAACTAAAACCAAGTTTCGAAGTTCACATAACTTTTTAGGTTTGCGTACCAGTTTGCAAACTTTCCACCAAACCTAAGTTTCGGAGTTTGCAGAACTTTTGAGGTTTGTGTACCGGTTTGGAAACTTTAAAACTATCGCTGATTTCGGAGTTCACATAAATAAATCATTTTGCGTACCAATTTGGAAACGCTACCGAGTACAGGAATAAAAAACTATTTTAGCTTGAGTACCGGTTTGGATTCTCACCCCCAGTTCTGTAGACACATCTCAAAAATGGTTTGCATACGAGTATGCATACCGATCCGTTTCGCGAGTCACACGGATGTTCATACGATATACATAAGAATATGTTTTCCACTAATCGGTAAGTCAATATGTATATAACTACTCCGCTACTTTTATGAATACATGTAATACGGGTTCAGACTTATAACAGTTTTCCCAGTAAAAGTGATATCACTGTCTTGTATCCGAATCAATATTAGTTCTATATTTATCTAAATCGATTCGAAACATTTCTGAATAACATCAATGATACATATCACTGTTCCAGGCTATTTCCGAATGTTAAACCTGAATCATGTTTTTGATTCCGAACAATAAATTTTCCTTAACCGAAATTCATTAAGTATGAACAAATGTTCATTAAGATTAGCCATTATATTTCGAGAAATTATCAAGATAAACTTGATTCGAAATTATTTTTTATGCATACTAGTATAATTAGTTATGCGACATCGTCTCAGATAATAGAAAGGTGAATATAACTTGAGATATAGGTGGTTCAGTCTTCACTTACCTTTTGTTGATGAAGTTCTCCAAAATTTACGGTTAATCTTCGCCTCAAACGGTAGAACATAATGATGACTGTGGTGATCCTCTGTTTCTCAACTACATTTTTATCCTAGTCCGAGACTTAACTAATTGTAGACTAGAAATCAAGATATAGTTTTGACAACAAGATTGAGATAAAAACACTTGTGAGTTAGACCGAGTAATTCTCTAACAGGATCCATCCAAACACTCCCCGTGGTTTAAGAGAAGTTCAAGTTTTTCCAATGGGTTCTAAGGGAGCTAAAAGTACCACTTCTTCATGGATTCCCAAATATGAGCATGAACCTACCCTTGATCATTGGGAAAACTTGGAAGTCAACAAAATAAATTTGTGTCACTTAGAAGCTTTGAGCGATGATCTTCAGGAAGTTGAATCAGGTTGTATAGATTGGTATAAACACCCCCTAATTATTATTAAGGAAACTCAAAGTCGTGCTGATTGGGAGAAGGAAAAGCTCGTACAGGAGAAGTCCAAGACAAATGCCGAAGACATTTCAAAGAATTTTAATATTATGATATGCGGTGTCTTCAATTTACACTCTTGAATTTGTTATAAAATATGTAAATTTCATCGGGTATTACATGAAATTAGGTTCGGTGGGTAGGGAGATGTTGAAGAACATGAAGAAGAAACTTAGTTTCAAACACCGACGTCGGTGGAAGAGCAACAATATCTCTACAACAAGTGGGATGAAATCATTAGCAAAGGTGAGAGATCGGAGAAACCATAAAAAGGTAGACGAGCAAAAGGACATGACAATTAAGGTGAAGGTGCAAATCAAGGTGTTAGTAGCGGCCTAATCAATGATGACAACGATGCAGAAGATAGTGATCAAGTTGGCGATATCGTGGTCAATGAACTTTAAGTCTGGATATCTGTAATTAACATTTTGTTAAATACACTCACTTTAATGTAAGGATTTTATTTGTTATGTTTGCTCAAGTAGAGTTTGATCTTGTTATAGTACACCTTGACTTTTATGTTTTAATCAATAGTTTAATGGTTGAATTATATGAACGAACAAGTATTTTCTTTGAAAAACATAGTCAGGTTGGGCTAATAACATAATTTTCGAATTAGCTAAACCTTAAAGGCACGAAAAAGCTTGATTGTTGTCAGATTCGTCTGATCTTGTGATTTATATTATCAGTCGAACCTTGCAATGGTTAAAGAAAAAAACCCCAAATTGCTAGTTTTTAAATTAAAAAAATAGATCAATTTGGGCATATATATATATATATATATATACTTTTTGGCACTCTCTAACTCGTTTTGCTCCCATACTTAGTCATGTTCCTCACATACTAAAATTCATTTCACAATCTTACTCAAAAATGGAACCATTCACCATGAAGATGCTCAAATACTTGATAGAGATTTCATTCTCACTTATCGTGAACGACCTAATGAATATCATTCGATGTTTTGGAAAAGAGATAAGAATTCTAGTTTGATTTAGATGGGAATCCAAAACACTGTGGTTGGATGGAACTAGTAGAAAGATTTAAAATCATCTGATATATGATGCAAGATTATATCAGAAATTAGGATGAGTTAATTGATATCATAGCAGCGTTATTCCTGAAGAGAAAGTGAGTATTCCAACGCTTTATGTTGCAATATATTGTTATTTTGGGTTTGAATACTAACTTTTCAATTCTTTTTATTTTGGTTAGCATTTCGATTCTTTTTATTACGGGAATCTAGAGTTCAAAGCCCTTGGGAAACAAGGAATAGAGGAATATACGAGCATGCATTGTGTTATATGTGGTTGAAAAGAAGAATTTTTAGATTCATTAGAGACCTATACGACGAGATCCGTTAGAGATATATTCGTCGAGATTCATTGAAGAATTGGGTTAAACGAGATTAAAAGTGTGTGATCTAAATTTCTATTTAAGAATTTGATTAATCTAAATGAGTATTGTTAGTTGAAAATAAAAATGGTTAGGCTCATAAGTAATATTTTCATCATCCGAACCACAATACTTTAAGGGATTGTAGTTAGTATTTACTATGTTCGTCTCATATATCAAATTTTGTATCATCCGAACCCCAAAAGTGGCATGCTTAGTGTACATAATTTCAACTTATACCTCAAATTTCATATCTGACGAACTAGAAACTGCATATTTAGTATTTTATAATCTCGGCTCATAACTTAAATTTCTTATTAGTCGAACTATGAACTTGCACAAAAACTGAATTTATTGTCTAAGAAGTTCGTCTTATAATCCAAAATTTATATCAGCCAAAAATATTCAGTTTTACCCACTTTTCAAAAATATAGTCGTTATAAACATCTAATCTATATATACCCACCTATTATTTCACATTTAAAAATCACATCTCCTGAAAAATGGTACTTCATAGTCCTAATTATACTCTAGAACTAGACGAATAATTATATATTTGCACAAAAAATGTAACGTACTATCCAAAGAAGGGTGACGAACGAAGGCAAAATGGTTTGATGAGTATGAATTATTGGGTTAAAATCCATGAAACATTTTCCACTAAAACGGGTATTCCTCACAATTAGCATCGTGCATTGTTGTTTTGTCGTTTCAAACTATAATTTTTTTTTGAAGACTTTATAACTTTAGTTCTGGTTTCCAATCGATATCGACTTAGGGGTGAAACCAATTCCAAAATTATAAAGCGAGCTCGGGAGGAATGGCGAAGATGAAGAGGAAAAAAAATTGAATATGAAGCTCATTACAATTGACAAAGGGGGAGATTGTTAGAGCATTGCTCGGTCGAACTCGCATGCGTTTCTATCTCAAGCATGTTTGTCAATGTTAGTGATCAAAACTATAAGTCTTGATTTCTAGTCTACTATAGCTAAGGTCTTGGACTAGGATAGAAAATGTAGTTGAGCTCAAGAACTCCATGGCAATCATCATACAAGACGAAGGAATACTCAAGGAACTGGTGGATATTCATCGACTAAAAGGTATGTGGAGACTTGAACTTATCTATCACTCAAAAGTCTATCTACTCTATCTCCTATCTTGATAAAAAAGTCGTATTACTATATAAACTAAGATTATACACATTTGGTATTTCAAACCGAGTATATCTCGCCTATCTATTTCTCGAAATATGTGTTGGTAAAGCTTTCGCTTTATCCAAGTTCATCATTACCTAGTGACGAAAGTCATGTTAAGTTTCAATCACTTTGAAAATTACTCTGACAAAAAATGGTTTGTGAATAACAACTATATAACGTCCTCTGAGAATGTTTCAATGATTGAAATGAGAGTTTAGATAATGTAACCAATGGAGGATATAAGCATTATTGTGGAAACACATAAGTGTATAAGTCCTTATTCCTTGAACAAAAGTTTGCGAACTTTGTTGATCAAGAGAACCAGAGTAGTACGTGAACTTCATTCCGCGAACCCAGTCCACGAACTGGCGAAGTTCTCGAACCCGAGAATTTCTGATGGAGTTTGTGAACTCCATCCAGGGAGGTAAGTCCACAAACCCAGTATGCGAACTAGAGTAGGTTATGTCTAAAAATGATGTTTGTGAACTCATCTCTATAAACTAAGGAATGCTATTGCAAACCGTGGCTATATAGTACATGAACCAATTCGAGTGAATCAAATCATTTTTGCTTCAATTGTGTCTTGTGTAGTACATAAAGATATAAGCAATTGAACAACTCTCTAACTAGTTCATTTGAGTCATTTGAACTAGTTATGGTGAAGAAGAATATGGTTTATATGAAAGTTATCATATGGCTAACCATTTTGTTAACTATTGTTGAACCAACTAATGCACAAGTTTGGGTACGGTTTTCACAAGCCTACAAACGTGTATTACATGTGTGTATAAAAAGTTATGTTTTCGATCTAACGGTTGATAAATATTAGCTTGAATCTAATTAGGTTTTCATATAACGATGAATATTGAATGTTTTGTTACTAAGCTAACATTGATTGCAAACCCTGATTTGAAAGACTATATAGGGAAGAACTCTAGCAACTGGGAAACCTAATCCCTACACATTATGTGTGATACTAGGTGTGCTAATCTAGAGACGATTCTCCTTTAACCTTTGGTTTCTTCTTATAAACCAGGTTAACGACTTAAAGACTTCATTGGGATTGTGAAGGCAGACCGATACTACTTTTATCGTAGTTGTGTGATCTGATCTTGATGTTTCTATCTTACGAGTACAATTGTAATAGTTGGCTTGAGATTTCTATCTCCGATAGGCCAGATATAAAAGTAGTCACAAACATCTTCGTCTCATCGTTTGTGATTCCACAATATCTTTTTTCGCAGCGTCGATTAAGATTATTGTGAGGTGATTGATAAAGCTGAGCTATTCTTCGGGAATATAAGTCTGGTTTTATCAATTGGTTCATGTTTACCTTGATTTATCAAAAGACGGAACAAAACTCGTTGGTATATTCATGGGAGACTAATTTATCTATTACCATTGACTTTTCAGTGCGATACAGATTGGTTTATTAAATTCTTCGACTTTGGTTCGTAGCAACTCTTAGTTGCGGGTGAGATCAGTTAAGGGAATCAAGTACGTAGTATCCTGCTAGGATCAGAGGAGTAAGAGAATAATTGTACCTTGGATTAGTGTGAGATTGATTGGGGTTCAACTACAGTCCAGAATGAATTTAGTTTGGAGTAGGCTAGTGTCTGTAGCGGCTTAATACAGTGTATGTTTAATCTGGACTAGGTCCTGAGATTTTTATGTATTTGCGGTTTCCTCGTTAACAAAATTCTAGTGTCTGTGTTATTTCATTTTCCGCATTATATTGTTTATCTTTATAATTAAAATAATACAGGTTATGCGTTATTGTTCAATCAATTAGAATATCCAACCTTTTGGTTGTTGATTTAAATTGATTGACACTTGGATATTGGTCTTTGGTACCATCCAAGTTTATATCTCTTGTATTTAATCGAGACTCGCAGTTTGCTTGAGTAAGATTTAAATCAAGAGATAGAGATATAAACTCTTTGATATACTTTTCTATTGATTGAGTCTAAATGTCTAGTTGATTCTCTAGAAAGTATATTGGAGTTTGTCCATACAGATTGCTAATTCGAAATATTGGGTGTGGTTGTTAGACCCCCGTTTTTTCAATTGGTATCAGAGTAGGAAAACACGTTCAAGACCTTATAAGTCTATGTTTTTAGCGATCTAACTCTATGGACAGAAGTACTATCTCTATTGAAGCACCACCAGTCTTCGATGGTTCAAACTACCCATGGTGGAAAATTGCTATGAGATCTTTTCTTCAAGCTCATGATTTTTGAACATGGGTACATGTTATCAATGGTTATGATTCTCCGGTTAATGCAGAAGGCGATGTATCCATACCTAAGGATGTTGGTAGCTATAGTCCATATGAAATCCTTGCTGCAAAGCAAAATTCTGAAGGCTTAGATGCTATCAGACAGGCCATTACCCCAGATCTTCAGCACTACGTGTCTTCTTGAACTAAGTCTAACGAATGCTAGGGATATCTAAGAAACTATTTTTGAAGCCAACAAACGCGTTTCTAAGAAGTGTACCATCGATGGAGGAAATAACCTCAACACTCCTTCCGAAAATACATCTTTTGGAAAGGAAAAAATTCCTGATCAAAATTTTGTTCAAGCTATTGCATTCAATGGTGGTTCCATCACAAGTGAACCCTCTATCTTGTTTTGGGATGATGAATGTTGTTCAAATGGTGTTTGGTTCAAAAAACCATTGATTACAGAAAAGATCAAAGAATTCATAAAAAGAAGCATTAGACGTGATAAACGTCCTCTGTCTGTCTTCACTACTAATGATTCTATAAAAGAAAATCCTTTAAATGTTAATACATTTGATGCATGTGTTGATCTCTCAGTTTTTACAGAAGAAACATCCATATACTTAAGTTATGATTCAGAATATGAATCTGACACAGAGATTTTCGATTTCTTGAATAAAGAGGTTATTCAAGAAAATCTTCAATTAAAAGTGTTATTGAAGAAACTTTAATCATTAATCCCGGTGAAAAATCTTTAGATAGGATGTCTTAATGATAAACTCACCAGAACCATTGCTCTAAAGGAGAAAGAGGTTAATACTCTTAAGGATGATCTACAAAGATTGTCTGGAAGCTCTGACAAAATCTCAGCAATGCTATTTGGTCAGAAGTTCTTTGGAAACACTAATGGTTTAGGATACAAAAGCAAGTGTGCAGGTACTATCAACCCCGCTGCTTCAATTGATTAGAGAAAAATAAAATTTGGCAGTTGTGTTAAGCAGAAGGAACCTCAACGAAAAAAAGAATCCCTGATTTGCTTGTTTTTTGGAAATGCAAACCATGTTCAAAGCACGTGTTGGAGATTCAAGAGGAACAAGGAAAGAATTGCCAAACTGCGGAGGAACATGCAAAGGATGAATCTAGATAATATGCGTGGTTCTCCTAAAAACAATGCTTCCAGAATCATAAGAGGTAAGAAAACTATTTACACAACAAACCTTGAAAAATCACTATATGATAAAGAAGGAGAGCATTTTTCTTACAACGTCTCTATCTAACAACAGAGGCGTTCACATCCTCATCTTTAACTTAAGAAAAATGGGGTTTTGCGTCTTTGTGGCTCAAGTATTGTATCTATTTTTGTTAAGAAAATATTCTCCTAACTATATAGATAATGGATCATTAAACTATAGAAGACTTGTTTTTCTAGGGTTTTGATGTTCATAAGTCTATTTAAAGACGTTTGTAGTCGTCCTCATTCCCTAAAAAGATACTGTTCATGGCTCCCGTAACTAGAGGCACCACAAGTAGGGATGCAGTTGAAGCAACTAACGTGAATCTGTGTAAAGGGATTTCTTCCTCAAGGGTGAAGAAAGTGAAGGATACAAATAATGGAGAAGGTTCTTCCTATAATTGGTTCATGTCCTTCTATCAGCTTGATGATAACATCAGGGACTTGGTGAAATATTTCATCAACAAAAAAAAATAATTTAAAATCTCAAATTGTTTCATCTTTAGAGAAGTTAATTCACTATGAATGAATGTTGTCTCAAACAACAAACACCGTGCGCGAACTAAGGAGAGAACTTAGTGAGTTAACCGATATCTCTGAAGATTTGGAGGAATTGAACGATCCCATAATCAATGGGTTTTTCAATAATGAGAAGGAATTATCCGTAGATGCCTTGAGAAAGATCTACAACGACTAGTAAGTCTTCGGATGAGAATTTCGATTTCTTGTTTTGTTAGAAGAATAACTAGAGTTTGGAATAGCCATTATTGTAATTACACATAGCTATATCCAACGTTTTCATCTTATTGTTTTTAGATTTATTGGTTTAAATTCTAAACTTGTATGGACGATGATTTTTGCAGTATTAATCTTTATAATTTTATATATTGTTGTTTGAGGGTGAAAACGGTTTCTACTGGTTTTGGTAATTTCGGGTGTGTGGGTGAGAAACAAATTTAAACCCTAAACAATGTAATGCAAGGGAGTAATTTAGATTCGAGAAATCAATCTGTACAAATCCATCCTAAACCAAGAAATGGTCATTTCATACTTGCTTCGGTCACAAAGTGAAGGAGAAGGGTTGGTTTTTGGGAGGGAGGCGAAGAGAATGTTGAGGCCAGAATAGTTGATTCTAGAAGAGTAGTAGTTTTACGACTTGTATCATAAAGCGGGAAGCTAACATATGGGAAAGCTAGCAAATTATTTTCGAAGTGTTGTATGCTCCTGATGAGAACTTGTTGTTCTGATGAAATAGGTAAGTCCTATTTATACAAGTCGTAACCCAAACGTACTCTGGTCTCGTAAGAAATAGAAATGTCTAAGTAAAGTGGAAAGAGGTAGTAATAGGTAACGTCTGGAATTGATGTTCCGTAATGAAAGAAATGGTTCACCATTACTCCTTGTATTTACTAACCGACTCATTCTTATGACACTTTCTTGTAACGGGCGTAGTGTACGCCGCACGCTATAAACCGCCAAACTAAAACCCTAATGAGCATCCTCCAGTTTGTAACATGTGTTGATGTCTCAAGTGTTTTTCATTGGAAAACGTGTAACATGGCGTTATGTGTGGCATGTCAGTGGCCATGGTAGAGTCGGCGTGTCTTTTCCATAAAATAGGCGCAACCAAATTAGGTTTCAGATGCAAACCGTGGTGTTTGGCCTTGGGACGGAAGTTTTCCATGCGTTT
The DNA here is from genome assembly GCA_023529315.1 of Papaver bracteatum. NCBI lineage: Eukaryota > Viridiplantae > Streptophyta > Magnoliopsida > Ranunculales > Papaveraceae > Papaver > Papaver bracteatum. The sequence goes on along the minus strand of JAJJWX010003811.1, from coordinate 1,066,254 downwards.
TGATGGCAAACTTAGAGGGCATAGATCTGTATCTCAGGTGGAAGGGTGGTCGTTGATAATTGCAACCCTTCTGGTAGCCAGCGACATAGTTTAGGCTGGCATGGCTTTGCGGTAGAGTGGGCGCGGCCAAATTAGGGTTTAGGTGCAAACCGTGTTATTTTGTCCTTGGGCCGGAAGTTTGCCATGCATTTTTGGTGGAAAACTTGGAGGACTGAGATCTGCATCTCAGGTGGAAGGGTGGTCGTTGACCATTGCAACCTTTCTGGTAGCCAGCGACATAGTTTAAGCCGGCATGGCTTTGCCATAGAATAGGCGCGGCCAAATTAGGTTTCAGATGCAAACCGTGGTGTTTGGCCTTGGTCCGAAAGTTTTCCATGTGTTTTGGTGGCAAAATTGGATGGCCAAGATTTGCATCTCAGGTGGAAGGGTGGTCGTTGATCGTTTCAACGCTTCTGGTAGCCAGCGGCATAGTTTAGGCCGGCATGGATTTGCCATAGAGTGAGCGCAGCCAAATTAGGGTTTAGGTGCAAACCGTGTTATTTGACCTTGTCACGGAAGTTTGCCATACGTTTTGGTGGCAAACTTGGATGGCCGAGATCTGCATCTTAGGTAGAAGGGTGGCCGTTGATCGTTGCAACCTTTCTGGTAGCCATCGGCATAGTTTAGGATGACATGGATTTGGTATTGGCACGATGGTGTCGATGGTATGGTTGGCATGCCTTGGTGCAGATACGTGGTTGGCATGGTCTGACATTGGCACGATGGTGCACCTAGAATGGTGGTGCACCTGGCAGGGTTAGCATGCCTTAGCGCATGGACGTGGATGGCACCGTGGTGCGGCTGGCATGCCTTGGCGCGGAGATGTGGATGGTATGGTTTTCCATTGGCACGGTGGTGCGGCTGGCATGGTTGGCATGCCTTGGTGCAGAGACGTGGATGGCATGGTTTTCCATTGGCACAGTAGTGCGGCTGGCATGGTTGGCATGCCTTGGCGCGGAGACGTGGCTGGCATGGTTTGTCATTGGCACGGTGGTGCGGCTGGCTTGGTTGGCATGCCTTGGCGCGGAGACGTGGATGGCATGGTTTTCCATTGGAACGGTGAGAGAATTAGGGTTATGCATATACAGAGGTGATGTCAGTTAATACAAAGGGTTCTTCCGTGGAACATGATGCATGTATATATAAAAAAGGTACCCTGGTAATTCTTATGCAAGCATGTTGATTGGTTCAATAAATGCGCTATTGTTCATAGTGACGTCATGTCAGATATGCGGTTTTACGATTTTATCCCTAAGCTAAAAACCACCATCAACAATTGCAATATTGTTATGGGATATGTGTGTTTACGTCCGTGAACTTGATTGTCCCATACTTCGTCAAAAGTAAAGTCGTTCATGAGTTGATATGCAAGTATTGATGAAAGAATGAATGGACTTTTGACAAATACAAAAGTTAAGCCTATTGTGTCAATTTTTGATGGAAGATAGGTTAAAATCTTTTGTAATTTAAGGATTATGTCTATTGTATGTCATTGTGTAAATGGTGATGGAAACATAAAATGAATCCTTGTGTATTCCGCAGTAATTGATCTTCCCTAATCCATTTTTTGTGTATTACTGTGAGGCTCCATATTGTGTCCTATGTTGAGCACTAGACAACCAAGTTAATTACTTTTGTGATTATCTTAGTTGTGTTCCGTAAGGTACTTTATGTCGAGCACATTGAACTAATTTAATCATCTTGAGTGGTTATTTAGTTATGACTCCGTAAGTATTTTCTTATGTTTGAGCGTTTTTGACCGGGTTGATTATTTTCATGATTAACTTAGTCATTGCTCCATAGATTTTCTTATGAGAGTATAATAAACGATTAAATTGATTACTTTTGTCATTAGTTTAATTGTGTATTCCGATTAGATTAATTATGGTTTCTCTCGTGATTAATTTAATTGAGTTTTTTAGTCTCCATAAGTTTACTTGTGTTGAGCATATTCGGTTAATTTTGTAATTGAATATTTTTGGATTCAAATTCATACTTGTATGTGATTTGTTGTCCAAAGAAATCTTTCTTTTCTTTTGAAATTAAGGTCGCTATTGTTGTTCCTTAGGGAATGACGTATTTATGGGGGAGAGTTCTTAATTGAACTTGTGCTTATTTGCCAAATCTTTGTGGGGAGTGCGGATGTGGAATATTATAGGGGTTATCTTGTATCTTTATAGACTCCTTGATGAATGCATTTATCTTTGGCTTTATGATTGCATCTAAATAAGATGATATATATTTACCTTTGGTCATGAAACGTCTCTTACGAAAATTTCATTAGGATCCCGTTCTTGTACCTTTGCCAATTTTATTGACAAAAAGGGGGAGAATCAATATGTAGTTCATACCACAAATACATATGGTTTTCGGATCATTATGTAAGGGGGAGTGGTTTCCATGTGAGATGGAGTATTGACTAAAGGGGAGTGACGTATCACCATAATATTTTTGTTAAAGTTGTGATGCAATTGGACTTTGACGTTGTGTAATGATACTATGACACTGTATAACAATGATTCAGAACTTTTGTTTTCTCATTGTTATAGCTATGGATTTTCAACAACGATGATGCTAAAATTACAACCTTTGGGATCATTGGAGTACTTGGAAGTGACGAAGATTTCGAGTAATGTTGAAGATTAGACATGTGGAATAGGATCTACAAAGTTTATTTATATATTTTTTTGTATTCCATATGTATTGATAGTTTTGTCACTAAAATTGACAAAGGGGGAGATTGTTAGAGCATTGCTCGGTCGAACTCGCATAAGTTGCTATCTCAAGCATGTTTGTCAATGTTAGTGATCAAAACTATAAGTCTTGATTTCTAGTCTACTATAGCTAAGGTCTCAGACTAGGATAGAAAGTGTAATGGATCTCAAGAACTCCATGGAAATCATCATATAATACGAAAGACTACTCAAGGAACTGGTGGATCTCCATCGACTAAAAGGTATGTGGAGACTTGAACTTATCTATCACTCAAAAGTATATATACTCCATCTCCTATCTTGAGACAAAATTTGTATTACTATATAGACTAAGATTATACACATTTGGTATTTCGAGACGAGTATATCTCGCGAAATATGTGTTGGCAAAGCTTTCACTTTAGCCAAGTTCATCTTTACCTAGTGACGAAAGTCATGTTAAGTTTCAACCACTTTGAAAATTGCTCTGACGAAAAATGGTTTGTGAATAATAACTATATAACATCCTCTAAGAATGTTTCAATGATTGAAATGAGAGTTTAGACAATATAACCAATGGAGGATATAAGCATTGTTGTGGAAACACATATGTGTATAAGTCCTTATTCCTTGAACCAAAGTTTGCGAACTTTGTTGATCAAGAGAACCCGAGTAGTACGTGAACTTCAGTTCGCGAACTCAGTCCGCGAACCCAGTCCACGAACTGGCGAAGTTCTCGAACCCGAGAATTTCTGCTGGAGTTTGTGAACTCCATCCGGGAAATTAAGTCCGCGAACCCAATCCGCGAACTTGAGTAGGTTATGTCTAAAAATGATGTTTGTGAACTCATCTCTATAAACTAAGGAATGCTATTGCAAACCGTGGCTATATAGTTCATGAACCGATTCAAGTGAATTAAATCATTTTTTTCTTTAATTGTGTCTTGTGTAATACATAAATATCTAAGCAATTGAAAAACTCTCTAACTAGTTCATTTGAGTCATTTGAACTAGTTATGGTGAAGAAGAATATGGTTGATATGAAAGTTATCATATGGCTAACCATTTGGTTAACTATTGTTGAACCAACTAATGCACAAGTTTGGGTACGGTTTTCACAAGACAACAAACTTGTATTACATGTGTGTATAACAAGCTATGTTTTCTATCTAACGGTTGATAAATATTAGCTTGAATCTAATCAGGTTTTTATCTAACGGAGAATATTGAATGCTTTGTTACTAAGCTAACATTGATTGCAAACCTGATTTGAAAGACTATATAAGGGAGAACTCTAGCAACTGGGAAACCTAATCCCCACACATTCTGTGTGATACTAGTTGTGCTAAGCTAGAGTCAATTCTCCTTTAACCTTTGGTTTTATCAATTGGTTCCAATTCACCTTGATTTATCAAAAGACAGAACAAAACTCGTAGGTATATTCATAGGAGACAAATTTATCTATTACCGTAAACTTTTCTGTGTGATACAGATTGGTTTATTAAAGTCTTCGACTTTGGGTCGTAGCAACTCTTAGTTGTGGTTAAGATCAGCTAAGGGAATAAAGTACGTAGTATCCTGCTGGGATCAAAGGTGTAGGAGCATAACTGTACCTTGGATCAGTGTGAGATTGATTTGGGTTCAACTACAGTCCAGACCGAAGTTAGCTTGGAGTAGGCTAGTGTCTATAGGATAGTGTCTGGCTCAAACCCTACCGTACTTAAGATGCTGTGCTATCACTTTCCAGCATCCTACACGCTTTAAGATGTTGTGTTACTTCCTCCAGTGTGTTTTCCCTTACAATTTCACATCATATTTGTAATTCCTCTAGAAAATGATTGCAATACTTGCATTCATAGTTAGGGTTTCGATTTTCAATTCTCAAATTAATTGAAGTATTATTCCCATATGAGAACCTCTTTATCACTAAAGACGCAAAGTCCATCCTAAACCAACCCACTAGAGCAGGTCAGGAAAGAAACCCTAAGCAAAAACATCTTGAAAAGAGTTGAGGGAAAAGATATGTGCGGAAAGGTAATGAGCTTTGGGCCACTCACCCCAGCAAGACCAAGAATATCTTGCATCGGGAACACAGGACAAAAGGCTATAAAGCAAAAACCTTTATTCAAACAATCAAATAGAAGAAAACCTTGAACTCGGCTGCCACTGAGTACAAGGAAGATGTTCACAAATTATGGAATGTACTTGGAAATAAAAAAAATAAAAAAGAGGTTTTAGTCGTCAAAGGGGTCCACCGCGTCTGCACCACCGTCAAGTTCTGCTTCAATGCCATCACTTGTTGATGCTCCTCCTTTCGGATCTACCTCAGCTTATGCATCAGACGTTTCCGCAGGTGATGCTCCTCCCTTCGGATCTACCTCAGCTTCTGCATCAGACGTTTCCGCAGGTGATGCTCCTCCCTTCGGATCTACCTCAGCTTATGCAACAGATGTTTCCGCAGGAGCATCAAAGGCGATAGCAATATCAGGAGTCGTGTCGGTTGCTTTCAAACATTCAGGTTCGTCTGTGTCGGAATCGAGAATTATCACGTCGTCCTGGATTAGGTAATCTCACTTATCTTCATTTGGAGATCGTTTATGCTCAACCCTCCGCCTCTTCAACCGCGCTGCAAATCTCTCTTCCCTTGCGCTTACTGGTGCCTGCAACGCTTCCTCACGCCTCCACCGCTCCTCCATGTCAATCACATCTGAAAGGGCACAGATACATCCCCTGGAAATACGCAGGTGCAAAATAGACATCCCCTGTATAGCACGGCCAACTTCGCGAAGTGGAAGGTCGATCTTAGCCATTACTTCTTCGTGCGCATGGGTTTCGGGTTTATCAACTTCGAAGCTTCTTTCTGGAGAGGTGACATGATGGTCGTCCACCGCCTCCATGTTAAACTGCAAAGAAGAAGAAGATATAAAAAAAAATCAATCAGAAGATCAGATAAGTGCGGAGCAGTACCTGAGATATATAAGGAACAACTACGTGATATGATTCTTTATAATCTCGCAAGTCGACAGAATCCCAGGAGAAAAGAAGTCTTTACCTACCACCTATGAAGGCTAATATTTGGGGATAGCAATCAACGATGCTTATCGCATACATCTAAGGAAAGCTGATGTATGATGAAAGGGAGTTCACCTAACCCGAGGAAAGGACCGATCTCTGCCCAGACATATACGAAAGGAACCAAAACGACTCACCGGATCAAGTCATGCTATCTCTACAACCCTAATCAGGACTCCCAAGGCGACGCCTAACGAGGTCGACCTATCCGGTAAATATGCATTCACTTTAGATTGGTCATTTCAGTGTACAAATTCGTCACCATCTCATACCTACCCCACAATAGTGTAACCATCATGTGCTAGGCATGGGACTTAATGTTGATGGTGGATTTTCATTTAAGGGTAAAATTGTAAAACCTAAAAATTATGCGCTAACATCTTGTAAAATATAAGGCCATTAATAAGTGATGGATACTCCTTAACTTTATTAATTCACCTAGAATGGAGCATGTGACAACAATCCCATTATGTGAATAAAATACACGAAATTCATCCAGTTTGGAGCATGTGGCAACAATCCCATATACCCTGTGGATTTACAGCATTATTAATTAATGCGCAACCAGCCTTGTATTTCATGTACTCATTATCAGTGCGGCATGATGACTGAGTGTTGCTCTCATCATAGCAACACGAATCTCCAAGCATTATAATGAAACATGTACGAAATACCCGTACAGGCTGCAACTCTCGGTGTGTTATACTAGCCCGATTAAGCCACTCTCGGTGTGTTATACTAGACCGATTGAGCATCCGGATTGACCGCATCAATCTGGATATGATCACGACCATCCAACTCCACCAGTATGATTGGATGGCCCAGATCGATTCCATAACCCCCAAGCAAGTATGGAATATCCGCTGCCGAACCAATACGGGCCCCGCATGGTCGGCCTCCCCAAAAGATTGGCCTAGCTTGCCAAAACGTTCAAACCATAGAAGTATGGATGGAAAACCCTAAATTAGGGTTTGCGGCACATTACATGTGTCGCAAAACAGTCTTAACCATCCATCTTCGCAGGTATAGATGGAGGGTGCAGATGTAGATTCAAAGGGAACGGAGCATGTCAACACAATCACCATGGGCCCACCTACATACTTGACTGATCGGTCAGGACCAACTATAGTTGGTCGTCCTAGTTCATGCACTCCAAATTAGGTACAACACATGGACGGCAATACCCTGATTAGGGTTTATGTCGCGATCACAAGCGTCCATCTTCTCCTGATCGGACGAAGGGTCCAGGAATAGGCTAAGCAGGTCTGGTAAGTATCAACACGATCACTGTGGGCCCACCTATCTCTACACCCAATCGGCCAAGACCGAGCTCTCTTTTTCTCCTCGGTTCGCGCGCCTCCAACATGCATGGTCGCTCCTTCCAAATTGCAAACTAATCTCAATCGCTCGATTTCTCCGGACGAATTGAGTGGCTTAGATCATGTGTTTCATGGAACGGTAAGGCATAAGCGTGAACACCAGCCTACCACCTACACGCTTGAGCAATCATCCAAGACCGACCAAGCCTGGTCGTCTTGGAACTCATGCCCGAAGATGGTACGGTATGCGGCTTTTGCGGCACCAATTTGCTGTCGCAAATTGATCTCGACCACTCAACTTCGCCAGATAAATTGAGTGGACTAGATCACACTTTCGTGAGACAATGGGGTATGGGCGCCTACATTATCATGTCATCTACATGCATGTACGGTCGGTTAGCCAAAATTCGCATCCCAAGCTTGGATTCGATCAGGCTGAAGAGTGGTGCTTGTGCGCCTACTATAAAACCCTAATTTCACCAACGGTCGCAGATGCGTGTCTCAGAGACCATCTCGTCCGTCCAACTTCATCAGGTTGGTTATACAACCCTGGTCATGAGTTAATTGGTCAGTGTGGAGTCATGGTGATCACCACCCGTCACTCTACCATACCATGTGGTCGTCCAAGGGAGGACTTGTTTGCACAACCTCCAAACTATCACATTAAGTAGGCTAGACATGAGATTATTTTGAGACTCTCAAACAATGATGCTTCATACATGCTAAATATACTCGATGCAATACCTGCATAGTATACACACGATACTTTACAAGTATCAATTTCCTAAATAACGTAGCATTACATGCTACTTTTTGTGGGTCCCACGATCCACACGTTCAAGACATCAATCATGTCTCAAACTGGGGGATACATACTGGGGTATTGTTCTGGCGGTTTACAGCGTGCAGCGCACAACGCGCCATCACAAAAACATGTCAGGAAGTCATGGACGGTTAGTGATGATGGTAGAAGTGGGCAAGCCTGGTCGTGTGACACCAACACACTACTCCACTACTCTATCACTCCACTTTCTTCACTTCCCACGAGATACGAAGGTTAGGCTAAAAGACTTGTATAAATAGATTCTCCGCCCTATTTTTCACAAGAACAGAACAAGAAGAGATAACAGAGGCAAGTGTTGATACAATCGTATTCAAACACCGGAACTGATAGCTTACATCCTGCAAGACAGTTCATCTTTCTGATACAAGTCATACATATCCAACACCTTCACAATCTCAACACCTTCTTCGCTTCCCTCCCTAAGATCAACCCCATCTCCTTCACTTCGTGACCGAAACAAGTCTGGAACGACCATTTCTTGGTTTAGGCCGGACTTGCACAGATTGATCTCTCGAATCTACAAGCACTCACCGCGCAGTGCATTTGTTTAAGGTTTAGATTCATTCCTCATCCACACACCCCAAATTACCAAAATCGGCAGGAATAGTTTTCACCCATAAATAATATGGCGTATAGTTTCATGAGCTATGTCTATGTTGTCAGATATTTGCCTTCCATGAATGAAAGCAGATTGAAATGGGAAAATGATTTTGGGAAGCAGGGGTTTTAGTCGCTGAGCAATGAGTTTAGAGATGATTTTGTAGGTGGTATTGCATAAGGAGATAGGCCTGTAGTGAGTTGGATTTGTGGGTTTCTCAGTTTTGGGGATGAGGGATATGAAGGTTGAGTTCATTTCTTTGAGAATATGTCCAGATATGAAAAAGTTTTGGACCATGTGTATGATGTCTTCTCCCACAATGTCCCAATTTGTTTGGAAGAAGTTAGGTGGGAAACCATTGGGGCCTGGGGCTTTATCTCCTTCTATGCTGAAAAGAATGTTCTTGATTTCCAATGGATCAAGGGTTCTGAGAAGGTGAAGATTTTCTTGGGGGGTAATGGTTGTAGGTATGAGTTTTATAATGAGGGGGTTGATGGTGATATTTTCGGCAGTAGCCATATTAGTGAAATGGTTGGTGAATATTTTTGTGATTTCAGCATTATCATGAACCCAAGTGCCATCCTCATGTTGTACAGAATCAATCTTGTTTCTTCTGTATCTTTTCTTGGCAGCAATGTGGAAATATCCAGTGTTTCTATCCCCAAGCTTGATATTTTGGTCTCTGCTTTTAGTCTTCCAGAAAGATTCTTGAACATGTTGCCAGTGCTCCACTTGTGCTCTTGCTGCTTTAAGGTATGCACCTCTAGTATAATTAAATTGATTCTTGGTAATCCAGTCTAGGTGTTGTATACTTTCTTCTAAATTAGTTTTTATATTGCCATAGACCTCCTTATTCCATTTATTTCAATCTAATTTTGATGTCTCTAAGTTTCCTGGCTATTCTCATATCCCTCAAAGTGACTATTTTCTCATTTAACTTTAACATTTGGGCATGGTGGGACTTTGATTCAGTACGTTTGATGATTACATAATTATGCAACCTGCAAAATGACATTGAACCATCAAATAAACCAAAAGTGTATACTTATAAAACAGCTAGTATGTTGGTTTTTCAAGTGCAATTTTTTTATTTTTCCTTTTTTGATACATGTTTGTTTGCACGTTCATAAACACCAATTTTTTCGCCAGGATTACCACCTTTGGTTGTGCTATTCAACTGCCATCAACCACAATAGAATAAGCTTAATAAAGAGTAGTTAGAGGAAATGTTTGCAAAATTCTCAGCTAGAACTCTCTTACCATGTTATCTAAAGTGATAGATGCATTATAAGTACGAAAGACTTTGGTTGTGAGGCCTGGCATGAGTTCTTTGAGATGAGCATTCAGCTTATTTGTGTTCAGCTTGTCAATAAGATCTTGGCTATCATTTTTTCCTGCAAAAAAAATGTTGAGTCAATCATGTCAATCCAATCAGGGAAAGAAAGAAACAAAAATACGAATATGTGCTCACCCTTTTTAAACTTTTTAATTGCCTCATATGCAAGAGGTTAGACTTCAACAATGTTTTCGTATTGTATGGAATCTTTACCGAGGAATTTTATCTGGATAAATGATAAAAAGCCAAATCATGTAAGGCATAAAAAGATTAAGCATGAAGTGGATAAATATCTAGGTAGTTATTCTCCAAATGCTAGAATTATACAAAATGACCTCTATTTTGTTTGTTTGAGGTACTAAGGTAATATTCTCAACTTTCGGGGTGCAACAACCAACTAAATTACCTTCATCCGCATCTTAAAAAACCGAGGAATGATGATAAAGTGCATCAGCAAATTTTCAAATACTCTAAACACAACAAAAACCTGATGTGGCGTAACTATAGTTGTTACTATGAAGTCTTTGTATTCAATAAGCAATGAAGTTTTCGTACAAAATAAGAAATGAAGTTCTGAACAAAAACGAATTGCACCATGTAACTCTTATGCGAGATTTCTAAGTGACATTATCCTTTCAACAAAGAAACAGAACAACACTTGAACACATGTTAATTACCTTCTCATTGTCAGCCCTAAGAGCCAGCATATCAATAAGGTAAGCAGCGACTGCTATTTTCTGTTTTGTTAGATCTTTGTTTGTGAAGTCCTTTATGTAATTTGCTCTTATGCCAACAATGTAATCCTGCAATCAAATGGGCACAATAGTTAATTAGATATCTGTAAAATCGTCTTTGCTTTTTTAGATTTTCAGATAGATACGGCCAGTTGTATGAGATACAACAACTTAGTTACCTTGAGCAGCCTTTCTTTCTCATATTTCTCCTTGTCACTTTGACATTTCAGTGAACTACAAGTACCCAAAGAAACATACTTGACTTCTTTAGGATTGATTGGATCCTGCCAACATGCTAACCACGCAACACTATTATAGTGCTTCACTTCTTTCCACCTGGAAAGGTATGAAAAAATATGTTCAAAGGTCTGGCATAACGAAAAATAAACAACTGAGGAGAATTTTCAAATTGTCAAATGCATGCTTGATATACAGTTACGGTTTACAGAACCTTTCATCAGGGATTAAACATTCTGGAATTGACTTCCCTTTTCCTATATTATTTTAATTGTAATATCTTTGGGATAAATTCGTTTCTTTATCTTTCCCACCTGACATGGTATACAAAAGACAACATAAATTCTAGATGCCCTTTGCAGTGGAATCTCTAAAATCATAAATGCTTAAAAATCTCAACCTTAGGATGGTCTCCACGGCCACGGAACAGTCCAGGAGGTTCAACTCTGAAGTTCCCAACCTGCGAATAAATATGTCAAAAAAAATGGTAAGCAGACATGATCATGGCAGGAAGTACAAAGAAACATAAGCAAACATGATATATACAAAAAAAAATAAGGATTCAAGATAGACCTGCTCTTTCTTTCCATCAACAACATCCCACGTGTATTTCTCCTCCTACTCCAATTTTTCTTCTTTCAAGATTTTTTTCTCCTGTTGAACGAAATTAGACATCTTGTTCAGAACAATTGCGCTACATTTAATTTTGGATCAACAATACAATACTGCCACAATCATAGAGCACTAATTATCTACTTTATCAAACTACATACTGTTTAGAAACTTACTTCTGTGCTCAACTGTTTTCTCTTCTTTTTCTCATTCTGGTGCCAATCATAGGTTAGCGTGAAGTCACATAACTCAAATTTTTTAATCACGTGTTTCTTCCCAAGTAATACTTTCCAATCATCCATAAAGTTTTTTATAAACTTTGGCTCCAATGTGTAATGTGTATCTTTCATAACTGCAAACATCGTCGCTACCTACATTTGATGAAAAACAAATCCAAACTTGTCAGTCAAAAATGTGGGAGCATGCCTTGCACAAATCAATGACAACAATCTAAGCAGCAGACAATCACCTCTTCCTGTTCAGGACTCAACTCAATAGGTTATCCATTGTAAAGCATCTTCACTCCATGAGGCTTTGTAGGATCGAGCAAGAGAGAGGAGAGCACAACGCGGAAGCAAATAAAAGACTACATTGATAATCAAATTCGGTGTACAAATTTTCATGGCTCAACAGCCTATTTATAGTTTTAACAAACTTGACGACCACTCAAATCACTTTCCTAACAAATATCAAACTCTAAGATAGAATTCTTCTAGGGCTCTTCTAGAACCAAAACTCTAGTATGACTTCGACTTGTGCAAGTAAATCTCAGTTAACTATTACCAACAACCTCCCTTAAATTGAGACTTACTTAAGAAAACATTCTAAAAAATCTTTTGTAACCGACAAATGATTTACTCTTCAACACACTCTCTAGCATGTTCACTTAATTTTAATTCCTTAATTTCTTCAATGTTTATTCCAAACGCGAAACCAAGTCGTTTTCCTTTATCACCTACTTCACTTGTAGGATTTTATTCTCTTATCACCTACTTCACTCGTAGGATTTCCTTTCTACATACTTAACTCGCAGGATTTCCTTTCTCTCTCTTCACATGTTACTTAAACAAGAGTCACAACTGACAGTTAGTGATGTCTGTTACAACTGATCTTTTCACAGTTCACAAACCTTTCCTCTCTTCTCAAGTACACATGTTGCCTTACTTCTTCACGATCACACATTGTGACGTCTCTTCCAAAACTCATCTTCTTCTTTAATCACCTACAAGTAGGATTTTTCTTCTTTGATCCAGTCACTCTTTTGTTGCGAAACCTTCACACTTTATTTTTTTTACAAGATTCTCTCACAATCTTGTTGTCACGCTTCTGCCACAAGCTATAAGCTTTCTTTACAAAGTCTCCACACTTTGTAGGTATTCCAAGTTTCTGCCACAAACTCTTCAACCACACTTCTAACACCATAATAAATTCACTACATTATGCATAAATTCAACCACACTTCTTATCAACAGTCTTGTTATAACTCCGAATCACCACACTACCCAACATTCCTTATCCTTCTAAGTCTCTAAATTCGAATTCAACTTCATCAAATTGTACCAATCCCACTTTCTCGACTGAAATACTTTGATCCTTATTTGACTTTGAATCCATGACCTAACCCTTCAAACACAACCTCAACCCAAAAGCTTCCTCACCTTCTAAGATCATCACGCAACAAGACGCAATCACCATCACAACAAACAACTATATCGTTTTCTTTTTTCTTTTTTCTTTTTTCTTTTTTCTTTTTTATGGCAACAACAATTTCCTTCATCTTAGTTTCACAGAGACCACCGTTTCCTTGTCCTGATTTCCTTGAAACCATCAGTAACAGTAAATCTTCTTCACTGTTTCTCGGAATATCTAGGTCTCTAGAACAAACCCCTTACAAGTCCATGTTATTGTGATCTTATAAAACAAGCCTTTACCCTTCGCAAACAACCACTTACCATTCTTCATACTATCAACAATTCTTTCTTCCTTGTATTCTAGCATACCATCAGCATCTTCAATTCTTCTCGGTTTCAAACTCCACCGACAGGTTTCCCTTCTGCAAAGATATCCAGCTGATTTCTCGTCTTCTAACTATGTTCATACCCATCAGAAGACACGCCTTGGTTAATATCTAAATATTCTCAAACTCGTGACCCAGTTTCCTTTTCTTCCAGCAAGTTCTTTGTGATAGCTCATCTCCTAAACCAAACCCAAAGTCAGAACAAACCATCGCAACAACCAACTTTTTTCTAAACTCCCATGTCAGCACGCTTGCTTTCAAGACAGCATCTTCCTTCTTCTTTTAAAACATCAATAATTCATTTGAAAGGCATTCAAACAATTCCCTTGACAAACTCTCGAACAAATTTTTTTAACTCTCGAACCCGAATGCAGCTTAACAAACTCCAATTTTTTTAAACCATCAGAACTTCGCACAACTTCTTCTCCTTTAATGAAAAATAATTCTCTATGGAAAAAAAAACTTCGTTAACCTATCTTCCTCTCCTCCTTCTTCCTCTCACCTTGCTTTGATACCAAATGTAAGTCTGCGGGCATCCAACTCAAAACCAATTGGCTATGAGTGGAGAGGTCCTTCCATATTATATTTTAATTTTATTAAGGGGACATTAACAATGTGGGACTATTATCCTCAATAGGCTTGTACGGATGTGGGAAAATAACACCATTGTGTGCAAAAGTAGACCATTTTTTTCCATTAGTCTTCTCAAATGAAGAAGCAGAGGTTGTTGATTTTTGTTTGACAGTAGATTTTGACTTATCAATTGATGAAGTAGTAAGTAACTTATTTCTTCTATTATCGAGTGGAATATTATCCTCCTCTTCACCCTCGCACTCCTCCTCGTGGCCTCGATTTCCTCCTCCTCATCCACCACCACCTACTCTGATTTGGCAGAAACACATTCGTCCATTAGCTTAGGGTTTTTTACCGCAGATTGAACGGATACCTCGATATCGTTAGCTAGATTTCTTTTGTTCAGGGCATACTTATGGGATGGTTTATTTTCTTTCTCAGAAGACAAATTTTTAACCGATGATCCTCCACCCAAATTATACAATGACGACAAATTTATCTTATCCATCGCATCATCATAATCTTGATTTTCACTAATCTTACTGATCAAATGTTTTTTCTTTATAATCTTTTTGACTTCTAAACTTTGTTGAGCCAATTTCTTCGAATTATCCACCGATTTTAATTCTTTATTATTCTTTGTTTTGCAAACCCTAAGTTCATCGGGACACTTAGGTTTGGAGGCAACCATTATTGATATTCTTGACTGCAACATCAAAATAAAAATAACAAAATTCACAAAATTAAAAATCAAATAAGAACAAACAATATATTTTTATTTCAATCAGATCAAGATACACGAAATTAAATTAGATAGAGATCCTAAACTATATCATCACCTTATAGAATGAGACGACACTGCAGGAATCGGATGATTCAGATCAGTTAGACGCTTTAAGAACTACAGAGAGAGACAAAAAAAAAACTTGTTGGCTTAAGTTTGGTACCAAATACAAAACCTAATTAAAATAATATGAGATGGGAGAGTTTAATCCTTCTGGCTCAATCAATCTTCAGAGAGGGGATACAGTTTATAGAAATTGAGTTCTTGTGTTCTAAATTTTTCCCACCCCATTTTGAAAAGGCTAGACTAACCATCAGGGGTTAGCCCAGTTGGCCAGGAGCCTGACTCTCAAGTAGGAGGTCAGCGGATCGAGTCTCCGCTCACGAGTTTGGAGATCTCATGAAATACTCCTCATATGTAAATACTAATATCTTTGTTGTGGGAATGGGTAAGGTCTGCTCAGTGGAGTAGGCTCGGTGGCTACGTTGCCAGGGAGCAGGACGGGCCTATGCCAAGTTTCGAAAAAAAAAAAAAGGGGGGGGGGGGTGTTTTCTCGCAGAGGCGATTTGGCAATTTGGGGTTTTTGCCATAGGAATTCGGATTTCTTTATCAATCTTGTTCTACACAATCCCTCCATTGCAGTCGATTGTTTTTATCTTTCTCCCCCTTTTCTCAGCTACCGAATGACACCCTAAACTTGCCATTTGTACCTCCCTGCATTAGGTTTTGCCTTTTGTTTGGTTTTATGATTGACATGGATTTTTGATTGACATGGTTTGCACTTGTGGTTCTTTCCCTCAATCCCCCCAGCAATCTTCCTCTTCAGCAGATGAAGGGGTTTGCTTTCGTTGTCCTTTTACTGGATTCAATGGCTGTAAGAATGGGAATCACAAGAAAGGATACAAGGATGGCTCATTGATCACTCATCTCAGAGATCGGCATTACCCTGATGAGGATAAACAAGCTTTATGTCGTAGCAGGTTTAAGGATTACAAGGTTTAAAAAGCATGGGAGGAGGTTATGCAACAGTTGAAGATGTGGGTTTGTGTTGAGTGCTTGCGCTTACGCAAGTGGAGAATCTCGTGTAGGTCTCACAAAGGGGAAGCAACTCAAGGGCCTTTCAATGGATCTAGAGCTAGTTTTTTAATTCATGGCATTCCTTGCCCACCAGAACCTCATGCATCTGTCAATTCATATGATGAAGAAACTTCTGGTGATCCTCCTCCTTGTTTGAGCTTGGACATGTTGGATAAGGTTTTACAAAGCAATATTACTACTGTTTCCAGCATCATAGCTAATTGTAAGCTTGTTTTCTCGAAAACCCTCAATGCTGCGATTCAGAAAGTCATTGCATCTCCCAGGGATATTACATTTTGGATTCATCTTCTTCTTCTTCCCATCTGTGTGCTGCGATTTTTTACTCCCAAAAACAATGAGGAAGAAAGGTCAGGTACAAGGAAGAAGATGCAGATAGTTTCCATCAACTCCGCACTAGTTACGTGGGATGAACCGAATGGTTGTTGTGCTTTGGTTCAACAGGTGTTAGAGGAGCAAGAGGAATTATATGAGCTGCGTAAAAATATAAAGAAGAAGCAGTAGTTACACAATCATGAATCGACCAATGTGAGATTATGCCGTAAGAAACTTAGTTACGGTATGTATACTGCAGCCATTCGAACTCTTACTTCTAATGGAGTTGCACCTGCTAACGCTGATACATTAGATGAATTTAAAAGAAAATATCTATATGTCAGACCACCGAAAATCCCAGTCATACCCCCTTCTCAATCTGCTCTTATTTCTACTGATGAATTAGTTTAGGGAAGGATTAGAAGTTTCCCAAAGGGTACTTCTTGTGGAAGAGACGGGTTGCGTACTCAACATCTGATTGACACACTTAGTGGTGCTGCAGCTGCCGTGGCAGATGAATTGGTTTCCTCTCTTATATGTATCGTGAATATTTACCTGGCTGGGAACTTCCCACCTGAGTTGGGGGTGTTTGTTGCTTCTGCACCGCTCACTCCATTGCTAAAACCGAGCGGGGGTCTATGTCCCACAGTTGTGGGTACTATTTGGAGGCGTTTGGTATCTAAGGTTGCATCCACTCATGTGGGTAAGGAAATGGAGGCCTATTTAAGCGATTATCAGTTTGGTGTTGGTGTACAGTGTGGTGATGAAGCTATTTTTCATTCGGCTAACCGTCTGCTGGAAGAGTATGGTGAAACTGATTCGCGTACTATGCTTATGGTAGACTTCTCTAATGCTTTTAACTTGGTCGACATGTCTACTATGCTTAGAGAAGTTAGATTATGGGGCCCCTCTATTTCTTACTGGGTGGAGTTTTGTTATTCCAATCCTGCGCACCTATATTATTTGGATCATACCTTTTTCTCTGCGTAGGGTGTGCAACAAGGTGACCCCCTCGGTCCCATCCTTTTTGCTCTAACTCTCCACCCTCTTGTCCACAAAATTGCAGAGCAATGTACTTTGGACCTCCAAGCCTGGTACCTCGATGACGGAACGCTGATTGGTGATACTATAATGGTCTCGAAAGCCTTACAAATTGTTCAGCAGGAGGGCCCTTCTCTGGGTTTGCTTCTAAATATTTCTAAGATAAAGATTTATTGGCCGGTGGTTGACAATAGAGGGTTAGCTTTGGGAGTTTTTCCTGAAGGGATCAGTAGGCCAAAAAAAGGCGTGAAGTTACTTGGTGGACCGGTTAGTTTAGATCCACAATTTTGTAAGGACTTGGTTGTTAGTAGAGTGCATAAGACTTTGGAGTTGATGGAGGTTATTAAGAAGCTAAAGGATCCACAATGTGAGTTGTTACTCCTACGGAACTGCAGTGGAGTTTCCAGATTCTACTTTTCTATGTGCACGGTCAAACCCGAATACTTGTCTAATGCTCAGTCGTTGTATTATGAGAACTTATTCGAATACTTACGGCAACTTCTTGTAGGGGATGGACCTGGTTTTGGGCTGCTTCAACAAAGATTGGTCATTCTTCCTATCAAGCATGGTGGGATGGGAGTTTATACTATGAAAGACACTATGCAGTATTGTTATGTGGCGTCTTATACACATACAATTTCTCAGCAGCGTAATATTTTGCGACACTCCTATGTGGATGGCTCGAGCCCCAATCTTGGTCACGCTTTCAGTGCATATAATCAGGTATGTGGTATTGTAGACTCACCACTCAACATTGATGGAATCGCCCCCCTTTCTATGAGCTCCCTAGCGGTTAAATACTTCGATGTTGTGGTGAAGACAATCCCCACTAGCTTTGATATGTTTTTGTGTGATACAGTTTTGTGGCAATGCAACAAGTCTAAACATGCTAAAGATTATTTTCTTGTTATTCCCATTGATGGACTGAACCAAAGGATTGGACCTAGACGGTTTCAATCAGTGGTGCGTTATAGATTAGGCATCCTCCTTTTTGAGGTGGGTGATGTATGTTCTGCATGTGGGCGGGAGATGGATATTTTTGGATATCATGTTGTACACTGTACCAAGGGGATTGGTCTTAAATTACGACATGATCTTATACGAGACACTTTTGCTGACATGTGTTATCGCGCAGGAGTCCCAGCCAGGAAGGAAGTATCTTTAGGGATTATGTCTGATGAGGATTATGTCTGATGATGGTTCGGCTTTGAGACCCGCTGACATTATGGTTTATAATTGGTGTAATGGGCATAACATGTGTCTAGATGTTACGGGTGTCTCTTCTCTCACGGGTAAAGGGGTACATGCCTTTTCTCCGGGACAAGCGATTGCTAACGCTGTGGCTAAAAAGAATGCTAAATATTTCGAAAAGTGTTCAGCTCAAGGTTTCGGCTTTGGTGTCCTTGCTTTCACCACTTTAGGGGAGTTGGGTAGTGACACGATAGATTTTTTGAAGAGATTACGTAATTACATTGCCAGTCATGATGCGAATGTCAAGGTTGGAGATTTTCTTTTCCATAGGTTAGGTGTCGTCATTCAAAAAGGGATTGGAGCTCAATTTATTGCAAGACTCTCATCCAATTCTTTTAAACTCCTTTTTGTTGATGAGGATTAATAATTTTTCTTAAAAAAAAAAAAAAACTAGCTAGTCAAACTTTTCAAACATTACCAAGATATCCCTATCTTCTGCTGTAAATTACAGGAATACCTTAATTCATATTAACTTTTTCATGGGTAAAAGAGTAAGAAAGAAAAAAGGAAAAGCAAAACGGTGCCCTTTTGGTTCCCAAGGGGAGCCGCTAACAAGGTTTGGTAGATGTACACCTCTCATAAAGTGGGGTGCAAAAAGTAAAACATAAACATGGAAGATCTCACATGTGAGAAAAATCTAGAGAGAAACTTCTACTGCCACTAGAGAGTCTGTGTTGAATCTCTGTTTATGGCTGGTACATCCATGGAGGTTTCCACTGCTGCGGTTGCTTTGAGAACAGTTTTACACAGAGCTCATCAAGCAGCAGAAAAATCCGGTCGTCTTTCGGATCAAATTAAGGTGGTTGCTGTTAGTAAGACCAAACCAGTTTCCATTATCCGTCAAGTCTATGATGCTGGTCATCGGGTCTTTGGTGAAAATTACGTTCAAGAAATCGTTGAAAAATCACCCCAGGTTTTTGTTTTTCTTTGAATTTTATTATCAAACTGATTTTGGGATTGCTTTTTTTTTTTTTTTTTTGTTGTTGTTGTTGTTATTGATTCTGATTATAATTTGTTTTTTTTAATCAGCTTCCGGATGACATAGA
Organism: Papaver bracteatum; assembly: GCA_023529315.1. NCBI lineage: Eukaryota > Viridiplantae > Streptophyta > Magnoliopsida > Ranunculales > Papaveraceae > Papaver > Papaver bracteatum. The sequence goes on along the minus strand of JAJJWX010003811.1, from coordinate 1,046,649 downwards.
ATGGCACTTTATTGGGAATTTGCAGAGCAACAAAGTGAAACCACTTCTGAGTATGATTTGAAATTTTTCCTTCCTTTTTTCGTGTATAACTTAATTTTGTGAATATAAATTTGTAATGTTTCATTTTTGTTTGTGCCTTCTTTTGGAATTTTGGAACTTAGTTTCGACACAATTAGGGAAAATTTTAGCTTTACAAAACCACTTACCTCTCTAATAGCTCAAGATAGTGAACGATCCAATTAGCGTACCCTTCAGTTGGATCCACACATATTTCAGTCAGGATGAAACTTAACTTGCTGAATGGGGTATGAGCTTCCATGTTTTATTTGGACTCAGAAGGGTAGGTCTGAGATGCGCTGCGACCCTATCGAGAATCTTCAAATACTTATAAAAGAGGACAAACTAATATTTATTCATATTCATGTTCTACGGAAATGTAAAAGATTGCCGAAGAGGAATGTTGGACATCCATATATTTGGTGCTTATGGCTCCTCTCTGCTTTGAGCTGATTCCAATATTTGAAAAAAAACACTATGATTGTGGGCCTCGCTTTATCTAGCTTGTTTATGCTTGTATCTTTTCTTTTTTTTGTGGGAGAAAAATGTGACGAGTATTATTGTTTTGATATTGTGCAGCTGCTGTTCCAAATCTTTTCATGGTTGAGAGTGTAGACGATGAGAAGGTACACACTTCTATTCCCCGAGTTAGTGGTCCATTAGTAGAGTTGATCTTCATTAGGATCTCAAACATATCAGTATTCCCATTAGTGAGGCAACATGTTCATGCTTACTGTTAATTGGTGGTTTTATCCATTTCAATGGAACTGCATATGATCAAAGTCCACATCATGTAGGGAACCCATCTAAGCAGGTTAGAGAATATTGCCCACCAGGACATTCTTGCGCTACCTGACCTGTATTCAGCTCCTCACAACTTTGTTTTTAGGTAATGAGAAACATAATGTCCTTGTTGCTCCTTCCTTTTCATGAAATCATATAGTAGGGACCAAGATTCATTCCGTATAAGTTTTGGAAATTTTAATTGCCATTAGTACTGTATTTTATATTATTATGTTTGTTCTTCACAGATAGCAAATCGTCTTGATCATGTGGTTGGAAGTATTGGAAGAAAGCCTTTGAAGGTTTTAGTCCAAGTGAATACGAGTGGGGAAGAATGTAAGTGAATTTAGGAAATGTCATCCATTTTTTATGAAGCTCCACCTAGATGTTTGCTTGACTGTAAGATGACATAAAAGTCATACTATATTATTTCCTAGTTTTCGTTTTCCTTTCCATCCTAGCTTCAGTTAGGGAAATATGATAGCCGTTTTTGATGCACATCAATAATATTTAAACTTACTAATGGAAACCTAAATAATTTATGTTCTCCATCGGACACATTGGCAATGAAGGCATGTTTACCTCATAATGCATCCTAGTCCAATATCTATAAGTGGACGGAGCAGAGTCCAGCATACACCCCACATAACATATTTATTTTGTTAAAGATGGTTTGTATTTTGACTTTTAATCAGGTAATGCAGTTTTCCGCTTTGCATGAACCTAAGACTATGGCCTCTTTCAGTTAGTAGGTGGATTTACACCTGACCTTTATTTAGCACCTTAGTTCTTTATAACAGTTGTATGCATAACTGTGAATAAGTTTGTCTGTTACTTCCAGTTAATGTTGATGAGAATTATGTGCATAGTGGATTGATTTGGTTACCTTACCTAAAATAGTTAACCTGTACTGTCAATTCTATTTCCACCTGACCTTAAATTAATCAAAAATGTTATCTCTTTGCAGCAAAATTTGGTGTTGAGCCCTCAGGTTGTGTGGAACTTGTGAAACACGTGAAGGATGGCTGCCCAAACCTTGAGTTTTCAGGCCTAATGACAATAGGGATGCTAGATTATACTTCAACTCCAGAGAACTTCAGGGCTTTTTTCTACACATATTTTTCATCAGTCGTCAGTTTTATTAGTTTTTCGACCTGATTCATAGTTACTTTTGTTGGGCAGACGTTATCAAATTGTAGAAACGAGGTGTGCAAAGCTCTTGGAATAAATGAGAATCAATGTGAGCTATCCATGGGCATGTCTGGTGATTTTGAGCAAGCAGTAAGGAATATCTACTATATCTAAGAATTTGGTTACACTTAACAGATGCAAGTATGACAGATCTGATGAACAAAGTCTTTACTTTCTAGTTATCACTGAAAGAGTTACTTCTTCGAAACATGTTGTCAATCACAAGTATGAAAATTTGAAAATTTAGAAATACTCGATTCAAAGAAAAAATATCTATGCTGCGGATTCAGTTTTCCAAATTTTTATGAAATACCATGAGATTTGACATTTCAGGCCTTATAAAGTTGAACGATTTAGTTGACTTTTTGGTTTAGAAATCCCTTGACTACGATGGCTATCTATGGTAGAATAACTTGCTTTGTATTTTGGTTTTCTTGAACTTTCAAATTTCATAATTGTAGCTCAATCTTCGGACTTTTGTGTGTTTGCAGATTGAAATGGGGAGTACCATCGTCAGAATCGGATCAACCATATTTGGTGCGAGGGAATACCCAAAGAAAACTGAGAATTAGAAGGTGAAAAGCATGAAGGGAATACTCACATCTTTATGAAGTGCAAACAAAAGTGAAAAGCATTATTACTTAATCCAGGTCCTGTCTCGAGAACACATTTGTCCAAGTGAAAAACCTCCAAAGCAAACATTTCAACAAAAGCTCTCTTCCATTTTCAAATGATTGCATATATCAATTGGCGCATGCATTGATTATCATCTGAAGCTGCTCTTGCAAACAAAAAATAAGCTGCAAATTTATAGTCCAGAAAAATCTGTAATTTTGAAAGTGTAGTCCTGTCCAAACAAACCTGTAATTTATAGTCCAAAAAATAAGTCGCAAAAGTCGCATACTTAGGCTAAGTCCTATGTGCTAGATTGGCCAAAAAGTGTTGCAAATCATGAAAAAAGTGTGGGAAAAAAGTTAACACTCAATCTGGCTACTTCTCTCTCCTAGCATTTGCTAGCAAGCGCACTATCGGCGAGAATGAAACGCTGAATAGTGCGGCGCTTAAAAAGTAACACAAACGCTGGATTATTCGGCGTTATGCGAATATTCTAGAGAATAACGCTGAATTATTAGGCGCTGGTATGGACGTCGCTTGGTTCGGCGTTGATGAACTCGATCCGTCCACCACGACATGCATGCTATGGAAGAAGAGTTAATGAACTCGATCCGTCAACAACATTAATGGAGTAGGATTAAACAAAAGAACAGGGGGCGTTCATTAAAGGTAAACAAATTGTAGATGGAATTCTGGTGGCTAATGAATGCATCGATAGTAGGATTAAACAAAAGAAACCAGGAATTTTATGTAAACTCGACATGGAGAAGGCGTTCGATAATGTCAGATGGAATGCGCTATTCACGATTTTACAAAAAAATGGCTTTGGAGAAAGATGGATTAAATGGATGAAATGGTGTGTTTGTGAAGCTCAGTTCTCAGTTCTCATTAATGGAGCAGCTTCAGACAGGATTAAACCTTCAAAGGGCATCAGGCAGGGTGATCCATTATCACCATTCCTTTTTCTTCTAGTGGTAGAAGTGCTATCCATACTTTTGAAAGGAGCTGTGAATGATGGAAGACTAAATGGTTTTCAAGTTTCTGAAAATGGCTCTACTATCTCACATCTGCAATTTGCAGATGATACGATTATATTAATGAATGCTTCAAGAATTGAGGTAAGAAGACTACATGTTCTGTTGATTGTATTTGAATTGCTAACAGGTTTAAAATTAAATCTGGGGAAGCACTCAATGGTAAGCATTGGGGCTGATGCGATTGTTCATGAATTAGCAGAAGAATTGGGGTGTAAGGTAGAATCTCTGCCAATAACTTATCTTGGAATTCCAATTGGAGTGAATAAAAGGAACGTTGCAATCTGGGAGGTGGTAATATAAAGGATGAAGAAAAAACTGGCTCCCTGGAAGCGTAAATTCTTAAATAAAGCTGGGAGAATTGCTTTGATTAGACACTCGTTGGAGAGTTTAGTAACTTACTTTATGTCCCTAATAGAGTTACCGGTGACTGTTGAGAAGACTTAACAGCATAATGAGAAAATTCTTGTGGGGAGAAGATGAAAACATAAAAAAGATGAGTTGGGTAGGTTTTCAGAAAGTGTGTAAACCAAAGAAGTTTGGAGGACTTGGCATTCGGAAATTGAGACATGTTAACAGATCTCTCCTTTGGAAGTGGCATTGGAGATACCCTAGAGAAAAACATTCGTGGTGGAGAAAAATAATGGCGGAGAAAAACAACTTAAGCGAGAACTGTATTATTCCTGCAATTTCTAAGGAAGCTATAGGGAAGAGCATGTGGCACGTTATTTCAAAAACTAATCAGGATTTTCTGGAAGTGGTGGAAATTAAGGTGGGAGATGGAAGAAGCTTACGTTTTTGGTATGATTGTTGGGCAGGAAGGAAGAATCTAAAAAGTAAATATGCTCGGCTGTATAATCTAAGCACTCAGAAGGATGGTATGGTGGCTGATTTTCTAGGCGCGAATATGACGATTTTTTTCTCGAGAGCTCTCAATCCGGCAGAGAGAATAGATTTCCTAGAGTTAAAGCATGAACTAAGAAATGTAACTTTAACTGTTGACGTTGAAGACAATTTTTCAGGAAACTATACTTCTAAACTGGCGTATGACAAGTTTGTGGAGGAGGAAGATGTGGTGGATTTTGCAGGTCTTCTGGAAAACAAACTCATTCCGCCAAAAGTTATGTTTCTGGTTTGGGCTTCTTTACATGATTCTCTACCAACAAGATGTATGTTGAGAAGACGAAGAGTGGAGATTCCTTCAACAAATTGTATTTTCTGTGATGAACATGAGGAAGATTTAAAGCATCTCTTTGTGCACTGTAAGTGGACAAAACCATTCTGGGATTTTTTTCCTTTCTTCTGTAAACGTAAACTGGACTATGCTGGAGTTTTTCAAAGAGATGTTGAAGAGCTGGATTCTTAGAAAGGTCTCCAAGAGGAAATTAATAGTGTGGAAGTTAACTCCTTATGCCATTCTTTGGGAGATTTGGAAGGAGAGGAATGCACGAATTCATGGCGGTAGATCTAAAACTTTTGAAGATATAAAGATTATGATAATTCAGAATATTTGTTTATGGAGTTCTGGGAAGGATATTTTCAAGGATTACACCGTTAATCAAATTCTGTTTCAATGGGACACAATAGTTTCCATCTAATAGAAACTCTGTTTTCCCATTTTTTCGGTTTTTTTTCTATTTGAGATCATGTAATCTCATGTACATTCTGTAGTTATCTTTTCTTTCTTAATATATCCTTCATTTTCAAAAAAAAAAAAACAACATTAATATTTGGATAAAATATTATTATTATATGGATATGGTGGTATGGAGACTGCTCTCTTCGAGGTACAAGCCTATAAGCCTTTAGTCAGTATGGTTGGATGCTTTTTACTCAGTATGGGACTCGATTACACTTTTTTTTATGCTAACAAACAACGAATTGATTAAGGGCTGTCACGCACAATAGGAGGGTCTCCAATCCAACTATTTGATATACCCCCTTTCCAGGCATATTTTGTTGATTTATCTGCACAATTATTAGCTAGTCTTTTTGTGTGCACACATGACAAACTTGCAATATAAAAAGAAAAATTATGTCTTCTACTATGCCTCTAAGCTCCCATGGAACATGGGCATCTCTTCTTTGGATGGCTTGATATAGATTTAGGTAGGTAGTCGGTTTCAATGACTAGCTTCTTGAAGAACCATTTTTATAGGGACCATGTTTTTTTTTGGGGGACCATGGTCTTATTAGGCCAACCTCCCTATACTTATAAGGGGTGTCATAAAGTTAGGTAAATACACATTTACCCTTTACTTTAATTTAAATTAAAACTAACATAATTTATTAATAACTATATAAATCTAGGCTTTTCCTCTTAGAAATCCTAAGTATTGGCTTTACCCACCGATTGATCCAACTCTCCGATAAACCAACAAAGAAGGACAAGCGAGTTGTCCGTTTCCATTTCTTAAGTTTAGAAGAAAAAAAATCCAAGTTTACCCCTTAAGGAAAGTTAGTTTCCAACCCTAGTTAAGCTAATTTGGATATGTGAGGTTAACCCAGATCGCAAATGGATATGATTTGAGGGACAGAGTTATATCCCAATTCCTTTCTTCTTTTCGTCTCCGTATTTTAATTTGAGACAGAGCTATATCCCAATTCCCCTCCATCTTCTTCCTCTTATGTAACTTTGGAGAGATTCAGCGATGGATGGATATGAATTCATTAAATGAATAGGGTATATGTATTTATCTCTATGTAATTTTCATTTATATCAGATAGGAGATTCACTGTAATTGCAATTTTTTGTTTGCTGAAACCCTAACCCTCTTTTTTCTGTTTAAAACCATAATTCCCGTTAAATTCCTTTAGATTTCATTGGGTTATACTTCATATCCTGATAATAGTTGAAGGTGATGTAATTGAATGGAATCAAATTTGATTTTTAATTAGTTGGTTGTCTAATTCGGGTTGAAACCAAATGGAATGTAATGCTATTTATGAAATGAGTCTTGATTTTTAAACCACACTGCATAATCATAGTATGGATTACCCATCTGAAGTGGAACAAATATTTATAGTTTCAGGACTACCTAGTTGATTCACTGTATGTTGTACTTGGTTTTTGTTCTCTTCCATGATATTGATTTTAATTTTTTTATAATGTGTGCAATTTGAATGGAAGCGATAATGAAGCCCCTCATTCCTTGTCTCGTTCTAGGTCTTTGTACTTAGGTTTTAAAAACCCCATGTTGACGACAGGGTAAGTTTGATTTATTTGTATGAATGGTTATGATGTGACGACAATGATGTGTTTAATGTAATTTTGTGGTCTCGTGGGATAATCAGCCACTGGTCAGGCAATGAACCCAGTTACATCTGCGGTTTGAATATGTTCTTAAAGGTGTGTAAATCCCTCTAATGTGGCTGACTGTACGAAAATGGTGTATTAGTTGTACGAAGATGGTGTATTAGTTGTAAATCCAAATCTACTCCAAGGTCTTCATTAGTGTAGGGCCTTTTTGTTTTGTTGACATTTAAAAATCTTCAACCCTCGTGGATCCTGTGATCCAAGAACTTGATGGCCTCTCCCGGAACTTTTTCTTTTCCACATAATAGTTAATTAGTGTATTTGATTTAGTGAAGCTCGTATAGATGACATCAGCCCTGAGGTTAGACTCGTTTTTTTCTAAATTAGTTGCACAGTTCTTGTGGATTAACTACCCAAGTACTTCATAACCTTAGTTGTACGTCTTACTTTTAGCAGAACGCGAATCTGTCGAGGTTTCAATTTATATATTAAAACTATTATCTCAGAGTTATCGAACTGAGTTACTAACTTTATATGACTCTCTAAATTCAGATCCCTCATAAACGAGAACTAGGACAGAAAATTTGGATGTGAATGCAATTTTAATTCTACTTGCTCTTGCAATCTATTTGTTTATTAGGTTGAAAGACTGCTCCCATGTGCCTACTTGTTTCTCGAATCTTTTTTACTTGCATTTTATTGTCACCTCGATACGTAACTGAAGTGTTGAATTAGTTATTCAAGTCAATCTTTTTTATCCTTTTGATTGCAACACCTAAATCACGAGCATTTATTTGATGGAAGCTAGTGCTTGTAAATGAAATTCTATTGCAGAACGATTATTGAAAGTGTGTCAGTTGGTAATTTTCCTTAGTTTGAAACATTTAGATTGAATCTCTATATGCATAATAATAGCATCAGTTTGATATAATTTGTTCCGATTTCCGGACCAAAAGAGATTATTATCAAAATTATGGATCTTAAATAATTATTAGTATGATTGAGTTGAATCATTCTTGTCTGGAGTGTCTTCATTCAATTTGATGTCTCACAGTTTCAGTTATTTAGGCTCAACCATATGCATGAATGTTCAAATATATCACCTTTGGCCTCTTGTTTTAACATTTCTCGATTAATATTGAACGATGAAGTTTACATATGTTTTGTGCCTCATATTAACAATTACAAATCTTGCAGGATATCACTTTTAAGTGTGCATCGATCTTTTTGTTACATTCTTCATTGGTAGTCTCCTGCTTCTTTGTACTATGTTCTTTTGGATATTCACACTTTACTCATGTTTTTTATTTGCAGCGCTGTGGTTGATCCTACCAATTAGTTTTATATATTAAATACCGGAATTGTACTATCTTTGAAGAACCAGTTAACAATGGTAGGATCTCTGAAGCTAGTGATGGTACATATATAAAGTAGTATTCATGAATGCATGGTTTCAAAGGGAACTTATATAACAAAGAGAAAGTGTTAATATAGAATAGTCCCACACTCTCATAATAAACGTGTCACCGCCTGATCCATCAGATCAGAGTCGTCCCCCGATCATATTTGTCGTCAAGTTTGCTATGAAACTTGGGACCTCTTTTGATTTGTTTGCTGCCGTGTCCATAAAAAGAGTTATCAATTTATATTCGCTTACCCATTTAATTTTATACGACATGCAAGAATTAATCTTATAAGGAGAATGTGGTTGTTTCTGAAATTTAAACAATTGTAACCCTGAACATGATAACTCTTCCGGTGAACATTTGCGGTTAATGAAACACATTAGAGTATAACAATTGCAATAACCTGTTCTCCTTTTTCCGGTGAACATTATCAGTAGTGTACTAACGCATATGTTTTTCTGTTTCTAGGTTACTGTTTAGTAACTCTTAATTTAAAAATACCCCATATTCCGGTATTTTTTATAATAAGGAGTTATATGTTTATTTTCAGGTTTCTGAATCCATCCCTAGCGGAGACTTTTCAGGTTGTGTAAATTTTATGTAGCGGAAACTTCTGATGCTCCAGAAATTTTTGGTGAATCCCCCAGCAATGAAATGGTTGACTCACCATCAGAACCGAGAACCGAGGGACACCATGGTGCCGCAAAGTGGTGGTTGCATTAAATAAACCAAACAGACCGACAACTTAGGTCCATAAAAACTCTTGTAAGTTAAATGTCGAGCGGGGCATCAAATGTTACTTCAGAGATGGTTTAGGATTACTTCCACACTGCTAACCAACCGTTATTCAATAATGAATGTGTATAAGATTCCTATGGCCATATAACTCATCGGATTAGGAATTCATATAGCCATTCCAAGGTCTCTTAGGATTTCATATATCCATTCGAAGGACCCGTGATTTTGATAAATAAACTCTGTTGCTAGTGGAATTTAATTTTAGTACTATCAAGTAGTTCGATAATTTTGGAATTCTGATAATTTTAGTACTATCAAGTAGGATTTCATATAGCCATTTCCAGCATTGTCACTTTCTTTTGCTCGAAGAAGTTTTCTAATTCCGTTACAAGTGGTGTTTTTTCATCTCGAGTATATCCAAGGACAATCAATGGCTACATGATCATCGGCTTTGTTACACATGGGACATTCCTGACGAATCAATCAAATTCATGATTATCAAAACTATATATTCAAATTGGAAGTTAAGAAACCGATTATTCATAAGTGTTGTCAGAATAGATGTTCAAAATATTATAGGAAATTTATTAAACAAATTAGAAAGAACTCACCATTAAAGTGCTTGAAGTGGCAGCCATTTTCGAACTTGTCCAACTTTTGCATCAAAATTCACCTTAAAGCTTGAGCGGACCTTTTCTAATTAAACTTACCTCACTCTGCACACATACTTTAAAGAGAGAGACACACTACATCTTAATTTATATACTTATACGGGTGACAAAACAAGAAGACGACCGTTTCAAAACTCTCAAAATAAACAGTAACAATTTAGGGTGTGACAACTCCAAAATACGCTGGCATAATATAGATTGGATATTTTTAATTTTGAGGGTTTTAATTTCTGTTGGGTACTATCCAATATCGACCCAGTTATATTAAGTGGGTTGATGTTTGAATAAGGTAGAATGAATTACATTGGCCTTGTAAAATTACAGTGAAACCGACAAGTAACTCGGCGCCGGAAGGTGTAACAGATATTATGGACATATAAGCAAGAAAGTTATAGATCATTTTTTATAATAATGAATTCATACCCAATGACTTATATCCCAAATGCTTCAAACCGTCTAAACGGAATGTAGCCGTGGATGCTACACAAGTAGAGAAGGTGTTGTCCAACTTTATGTCACTGTTCATAAGTAAATTTGTGTCTGTAGCAATAGAAACCAAAAGAATGAATGGCAATTTAGTGCAGTCACTAACTTAAAGATGCCCTACTCGTTTGTTTTTCCGGATTCACAAATGCACCCCGCCTGGGTTACACCGGCGCATTTATTTGGAAGATGTGTGTATGGTGTTTCAGTCTGACCTATAAAATATATTGGGACTCTATTTGAAAGCGAACCATAACATTAAATTGGTTAATATCCTAAAATATTGCATAATAATAATTGGACATTTAGAAGGTTGGTGTTTTGAAAATAAATTAGGTACCTTGCCGTATCGACCCAATCATATTAACTGGGTGTTTTTTTAATAAGGTACAATAAATAACATTGACCAGGTAAAATTTCGTTGAAATCGACAAGTAACTCGCTGCCGGGACGTGAAACATCTTGGTTATGGACATATAACCAACAAAATGAAATATCATATTTGAGTATTATTATAATTGTGTAAAGTATTGTACAATAAATACCATGTGTTTGAAGACCACCAACGATGAGGGAAAAGTTGGGAGAAACTTTAATTCTAATGATATATGGCAAACTAGAAATGAATATTTCTCTGCATCAATGATTACTTAAAATTATATACTAACTTTCTGGTAGAAGTTCAGTCGAACCCATGTACCTTATTCTTCGACTACTAAAGTTTTTAACGTGTAACTGTGTTGGACGGTCATATAAATTTTACTAGGTAGGGAAGCCATTCGACACTATTAAAAAAATTGGACCTTTTTCTCCAAATACCTCAAATGTTTTGTTGGGTAATTCTGTTGCAGGGTCGTATAATTTTTACTAGATACGATGCCCAGTAGGTAGTATAATAATTAGTGGGTGAGTTATTTTACTTTCTAATGATGTAGTATATCGCTTTACGGGTTAACCGTAAATTCCTTCTTGTCGGGGGTTGGCTACAGATATTCTCGGTACTGTTTTTATTAGGCCTTTTTATTATGAGCTTTTATGTTAATAGTCGAACGACTATAGTGTTTTTGTGAAAGGAAGAAAATTAAATCTATAACAGTGTACGGCTAATGCACACTTTTAACAACACATGTCTATCTGGGTAAGCAAATATACCAAACGTCTAGTTGAATGGAAATATTACAGGCTTGGTTCAATCATTTTCTAACATGTAAGAAACAATCAATTGACGATGTATAAGAGTATCAATGGGTTAGCATCAAATGGTAAACCGTAATAATATACACTCAAATAAAATGGAAAATTTCATTCTAGAATGAAGATTGGATTTGTCCAGAGATTAAATGCACCAAATGCATGGTGAAAAATTATCCGGTGCCAAACCACCGCTCGGAAACGTAGTTCACAAGGCCATTTATAAGATCACTGGAAACGTCCCATATTATGATGACAAAACCTGCAGTTGGGTTGACCATCCCACGAAAACCATATGCGCATGCGCTTAGAATGACGCAGAGGAGGAGAAGATGCATCACTGAAATATAATACATTTATTTAGTGCCATGACTGCATTTAGTATTAACTTTAACTCAGATTTAAACAGGGATGGCTGATGGGCATGTCCCCTAGTGCGTCCATCAAAAAACAGAGTTACATTCATACAAGATGGCCAGTGTTACGTGACTAGGCGCCACAAATTATACAACAAAAAGTAAACTAAACTATATGGGGCTAACTACATGCAACCGCAAATACTAAGTGCGGGTAGGACGAGGAATGGGAGGTGTGTCACATGACCTTTTGTTATGACCCATCTCGCGACATTTACTGCACCTTACTGTAACTCTCACAACACTTTGAGACTCGATCCTCTTCCTCTTCTTTTTTCGACCACCATTGCGCTTCCAAATGGGTGGAATTATGTATTCAGATGTTGGATCATACGGCCATCTGGAGTAACCTTCACATGGGGCAAGGGTAACGGCGTAGGTGCGCCGATAATTGTCCATGGAATACCAGTCATGGCAGTAATCTACTAGATCCAGACCCATACACATTATAGACGAGAAGGCATGTATACATGGATCTTTTATCGTCCCACCAGACGACAATACCACATTCACTAGTTTACCTCTAGAGGAAACAACACCTAATAAACGTTAATAGACCATCAGATAAACACTCAACAAACAATTAGATCTAAAAACAACCCACATATTGGAAAAATATGTTATATACAAAAAAAATAAAAGTGAAATTTCAGGGAAACCCCGACCCTTGAAAGTTAACAATCTGTGGAAATAGATTTAATTTCACCTAGTGAGACCATATGAGAGTTTAAGTTATCAATACGAAACACAAGTATTACTATTCACCTAATCATACTGGGTATCGGAGGTGCATCAGATTCATGTACAAGAATCATCATCAAAAAAGTATAACAGTGGCTCATTCAAACACGTTTGAGATGAAAGTAGCAAAAGAACCCCCACAGTATAGTCACATTGAAGAATTTGAATCACTAAACTCTAACACAGATCATCTAAGTTGTCCAAACCCTGCTGCATTTGGATACAATAGGCCTCCTACACTTACAGGATACAACAACATCAAATCAAGAACCAAAACACGCTTCTAAAATCACCAACATGTTATCAAAACTTATCCAATGGAAAGAAATAGAGCAAAAAAATGCTACTTCACTATTAATTATCAGTAAATTCTAAGGTTAATCAATTTTCAATTTTCAACCTGCACATCAGGCCAAAATCATGGTCCAAAACTCAAATTAAACATTCAACCACTGCCTCAAAACCATATAATAGCACAATCTTCTATCTTATTCACCCAATCGTAATTTTTCTTCTTATCCAAATTAAAACACATTATACTCTAGATTCTTTAACTCTGTAATGGTTCAGATTAGGCATAAATAAATTATTCAAGCCTTCTTTTTAACATTATCACACTAACCCTAATTCAGTTCTACAAGAAAATCATAATTAATAAACTCCAGCCATACTGCTGGAAACCCAAACTAGGGTTACCATCATAAATACCTAAATACATCGACATGAAAATCTACACATGTTGTACAGATACATAATCAGAAGTGGAAGAACAAAACTAATTTTTACTCACCTAGAGGACTACCGTCCATCTCTGCTGCGATTCTCCTCTACCAGAAAAGATTGAGTACACTCAGTGAGAGGGAAAAGAAAAGAGGGAGTCCGAAATATAAAGAAGAGGTCGAATGGCATTCGGATTAGGTTAAATGGGTATGGATTTTGACTAGACCCATTTTGTGGTGTGGTTGGGTTAATTCTGAGGGCAATAAAGTATTTTTGATCTCAACTAGATTGACCGATTCAACCCAGTCCGTCAATATTCATTGACTCTAACCATCTCCTTACATAACAAATGACCCAAACCATGGGATTTCTATGAGGATTCATATATATCTAATCTAAATGGATCTATTAATCAAAACCAAAATCAAAAACAAAACAAGGGGAAATCGAAAGTTTTTAGTTTTGAAAAAAAAAATATTCTCTTCTTCTCTCTTTCCTTGGCGTTCCTCGTTCGATTGAAAAATGAGTATTAACCATCAAAATGAGTTGAAAATAGAAGTTGCAGAGGGATGTTCGGCTAGGAATTATGTGAAAAACTATGTCAAACTAACTGAACCTAATGGAAATGATGAACATGAAGAACAATTTGGCTATTTCGCAAAAAAAAAAAAAAATCCCAACCGAACCTTAGTTCGGTTATGTCGCAAAAAACATTTCCCAACCGAACCCTAATAGTTCGGTTAGTAGGCAAAAACATTTACCAACCGAACCCTAATAGTTCGGTTAGTTGCAAAAACATTTCCCAACCGAACCTTAGTTCGGTTATTTCGCAAAAATATTTCCCAACATAATAACAATCCGGTTACATTGCAAAAAACATTTCCTAACCGAACTAAGGTTCAATAACGTCGCAAAAAATATTTTCCAACCGAACCCTAATAGTTCGGTTACGTCGCAAAAAATATTTCCCAACTGAACCCTAATAGTTCGGTTACGTAGCAAAAAACATTTATCAACCGAACCTAATAGTTCGGTTAGTTGCAGATAACATTTCCAAACCGAACCTTAGTTCGGTTATTTCGCAAAATATTTCCCAACCGAACTATAGTTCGGTTAAGTCGGGAAAAACGTTTCCCAACCGAACAAAGGTCCGGTTACGTCGCAAAAAATATTTCCCAACCGAACCTTTGTTCAATTTTTTTGATTTAATCTTGCAATAATCATTTAGTTTAGTTTCATATTTTTTAGTTTAATTTTGTTTTTGATTTAATCTTGCACTAATCACTAATTATGTTAACCTAATGATACAACTAATCATTACACTAACTTAATTGAAATGGGTAATTTTGGTATTAATATAAAAATTTAGATAAGGGGTGACCTAGATTTACTTTTAATGTCTTTCCCATAATAAAACAATGGTCCCCAAAAGAAAGGCTGGTCCCCAAAAAAACGTTCCTTCTTGAATCCTAACTGCAAAGCCCACTTTAGCTTCAATGACTAGTTTCTTGAATCCCAACTGCAAAGCCCACTTTACTTCCACAACCGCTAAACTCTCTAGATGGCTTGTTCTAGACTTAGGTAGTCAGTTTCAATGACTAGGTTCTTGAATCCTAAATGCAAAGCCCATTTTAGCGCTTCCACAACCGCTAAACTCTCTAGATGTTCTGATCTCATTGCTCCCTTGAAGATAGTGCATCTATTGACTAGGTGTGTATTTGCAAAATCCCATAATATTAGTCCATAGCCACTGGATTTAGTTAAATGACAAAATGAAGCATCGGTATTGAGGTTAACATTACCCATGTCATGAGGAAACCCTTTAGCGCTCTTAGTAATCCTGACAGTGTCTTGCAACAGTCTTGGAATAGCCATGGCGGTATGCATAAAATGATCTATGGCTTGGATGGTTTGATGAAGGGTCGAGAGCTTGTTTTTAAATACACACATTATCATTTCTTCCATAAAAACCAACTAATAATAGTCATCTTAGCTATCATCCTGCTATCGGGGCAGTGAAACCATGTTTGAGATCTATTCCTTAAGAGATGACCATTGATCCATTTCAATTATATACCCTGCACTAAACCAAACTACCCTTGTGTAAGGACATTCAGTAAGAATATGCATAGTAGTTTATGTGATACTCTTACACCTGTTACAGATCACCTCTTCTTGAGGTATTCTTATATTGAGTATCTCTTTTGAGGGAATGATGTCCTCCTTTAGAAACATTCATATAAGAAGTTTAAATCTAGGTATAGCATCTATTTTCCAGATCTGTCTCCAGATATTATTTTCAGTAGAATGATGTGAGACTTGACCATATGATACGTCATGTTGTATAAAGCATGATGCGCAGATTTTTTCCGTAAAGCTTCAGCGTCCATATCATCTTATTTTCACTATTGAGTGGGATTATCATATCCATGATCTTTTGTGCAATATCTTGATCAAACATATTGTTAGCCAGCTCTTGTTTCCAATACTTCCTTTCTTCGTCAATTAGCTCTAAAACATAAGTGTAAGAACTAGGATTACTAGCAATGTAAGATGGAGAATGAGGGTTGTCATCGTGTAGTATCCACTTATCTCTCCAGATAAGTATTTGATTGCCATTACAAACTGGCCAGAAACTGAACTTCTTTATGAACTCAAACTCTGAAATGATACTTTTCCAAGACCAAGTAGAGTCTTCCTTTTTAAAGGCATGAAGAGGATTATGTTTTTTTAAGTATTTAACTCTAAGAGAGCCATACCACGTAATATTTTTTAATAGTACACGGTCTCCATGATGACTTTACGAGAAGTGCATGGTTGAAACATCTTAAATCTCTTATATTTTAAACCATCATCTTCGACATAATTGGACACACTAAACCATGCAGTGAGGTAGAGCCCTTTTCCCTCCAATTTGTTCCACCAGAATCGAAGTTGAATGGAATTCATCTTATTAATTGTATCTTCCGGGAGTTTAAATGAGGTCATATGATGAAGTGGTATGGTATTTAACACATTCTTCACCATAATAAATTATTATCTTGGGACTGAGTATTCCCCTCCACTTAGATAGTCTTCTCACCATATTATCGATAAGTATTGATAGAAGTCTTCCTTTTCTTGTTTAAAAAGAGAGGGATACCAAGATATTTGTCTTCGGGGTTCATTATTTTCACCCGAAGCATGCAAATAATATCGGCAACAGCAGAAAGACTAAGGTTGCGGCTGAAGGATATATTAGACTTTTGATAATTGAGCATCTGACTAGAACATAAATTAAAATATTGTAGAATGCTTTGTAGACATCCGATGTTGTTGAGGTTGGCCTTGAAAAAAATTAAGCAGTCATACGTGAAAAGTAAGTGACTTGTTGTGCGAGCTCTTCTAGAAATTTTGATACCACTAATAGCTTTAGAACTCTCAGCTGCAATTGTTTCCCTAGAGAAAGCCTTCATATAAACAATTAGGGAATGACCCGTGCTGTACCGGCACGAGCTATTTCACGGTGGCCGAAGCTAAGCTCAAACATTCTCTAAATGCATGTGTCAAAAAAACTTACTAAATTACCAAGGGCTCACCAAATTTATGTTAATGTATACTTCGGGAAAGCTAGGCTAGTAGATCTCCATGCAGTATAACTATTATGCAATTTTATTCTTCCATTCTAGAAAATTGTACCCTCACAAATTAAACATGTCGGACATAGTACATTAAGTCAAACCCAGGAAAACTAAAAGTAATACAGGAGGTCTCTAATAGTTGCAACAAATCCATCTTGACTAATGATTTTGTGGAATACTACTGAAAGATACAACATCAACAAAGAGCAGAATCAACACAGGTATCATTTTGATACCGATTAACATAGAGGTTTCCAATAGTTATCGTATTAGTGACTTCCATATTAATGAGTACCATAAATTTCCTAAATTTTGAAACTAATCATTGGTAATGTACCTCGAAAGGATTAGGCAAACGAAGTTGCAAGGATAAAAATTTATAGGGCCGTAGGCGCTACCAATAATTTCTTCTAATAATTTCTACTAAGATCATTTTTATGAAATCTCACTTTCCGATTGAATAGTCCACTTTATGTTATCAGTAAGTTGGCTTAAGTCGGATTTTTGTATACACAAAAAAGGGAAAAACCTTGTCGCATGTTCTTTATAGTACATATCTAGCAATTTGAAGTAAAAGCATCTATCACATAGCATATACCTTTTCTTTGAATTCTACATACATATTTAGACTAAGATTTCCTTCCCAACAAAACCAAAACTAAAACAGTAGACTACAAATATATAATCCTCCTAAGTGTTTAGGGATCATGCTGCACTTGTTGGGTTGTTGACTTCAAATATTCTGTAGCGTCATGTAACTGCTAAGAAGATGATATTAGTAGTGCCAGTAGATCCATCAGTAGTCCCAAACGATAATGTAAAGGTGGTGGATTCATTAACCACGGGGCAAGCATTGTGATGCTGAAAATGTTCTCTGCATGTGGAGGTGGTGGATTCATTGACCATGGGGAAAGCATTGTGGTACTGAAAATGTTATCTGCACATAGAAAGCATCCAATAAAATTTATCATTTCCCAATGAATCCAATTTACTCGAACAACTCTCGGTCTATAAGGAGCTAAATAATGGTCGCCTGCCATAAGAGAGGGAGATAAAAAGATCTTAAATATTGAATAACTAAAGAATTCAAATATCAAATATATTGAGAACAATGGTAACTAAAATTTTGTGTTGTTTCAAAGATCTAGGTTTAAGATTCTTGACACCGAACAAAACTTATGACAGATAAGAAAAATCAGAAATCATAAAAGTAGAGGAGCATATAAAAGCCGGACCTTAGGAAAACAAACCTTGTAATATAGTGAAATAAAGGGCAAGAAATATCTACTTTTTAGCACCAATCTAATATACACCAATCTAAAACCACATCACAAAGTTCATAAAGATGATGCCTTTTTTTTTATCACCCAGATTCCAGACTCAAAAACATAAATTTATTTAAGCAGATTATGATTGAAATAAACCAAAATCCTTGCTGCTTCAAATGGTTGAACAGATTATATATATATATATATATATATATACGGAGTATCCATTAAATGCATAAATATAAAGGTTGGATTGAGCTTAGTGAATGATCTAGTAAAACAAACTTCACACTCACTTGCTAGTGAATCAACTTATTTTAGCCAACAGACAATAACATGTATCAGATGAAAATGAATTGGAGGATTCATTCACAAATAGTTTAGATCATATATATGGTTGAGATCATATGTCATAGACCCTCTAAACTCTAAAGTCAAATTTATAAGATATCAAATTGATTCTACATTTATTATCATACATCTACTTAAAATATAACCCTTAATTACATTACATGTTAGGTTTCTGTAGTGATTTCAAATGACGGCCTTCGGAAGACATTATATGATTATGTCTAAATCCTTAGTCGAATGCAACAATCGTCATGTCTGACCCTCCAATGATAAATAACTCAAGAATCTCCTTTATCCTGAATACAATGGAAAACTAACCTAAAAATATCCACAGATACTAAGATTTGAATATTCAAATTGAAATATCATTTACCCTTATTTGTCGTTGTTTAGATACTTTCATAATCTCTCTCGTGTTTGTATCATGTATTTAAATGGTATGAATTTAAGTATTTAACGGTTGTTTTGTAGAGAAACTTTAATCCAGCCATCATATTTTATTTGCAGAGAGGCAGGCAACTCTTATTGGAAAGAGAAAAAGACACAGGAAATTCAGTAAAAAACTTGTAAGAAGAAGAACCTCTTAATTTAATAAAAAGATGTGTGATACTTACCTTCGTCGTCTCCGGTTACTTATTACTGCCACTTACTTTAGTTGATTAATAACGATATAATCAACTTATACTGTTCTTTACGGTCCTTCTTTAGGTTTCGCGGCTCTCTGAAAATTGAACGTACGTGAGCAAAGTCAAATTTCAATTGACAGATAATCACACCAATCAAAATGTTTCTACCTCAATTTATGCCTCATAATTGCATCCAGGAAGCCATATCAAAGCAAATTAGCAAAGAGATGGTGGGCATGCTTCCAAAACCTACCCACGGAGAAGAATACATACATTGTTATATAAGAAATATTAGTTCATTTGTTTATGGAAACAAAACTTAAGATTAAATTTGAAGTTATAAACCCTCAAAAAAAAAATGATTTAGCTACGGTCAAACATCTAGGTAGACGCACTTAAGAACCTTGCTTAAGGCGGTGGATCTTAAGGCTTGATCACTGCAGAATTCATCATCTTTTAATTCACTTAAAAAAGTGCAAAGAGGTTGTAACATATTAGCTCATTTACAAATTTCTATACTGTATCTCGAACTCTTCAAATATGTTATGCAGAAATGCACGGGGGATGCTTGACTTCAATCATGAAAAATCATGTTGTTATTTATCTTAACTTCATCCCTGCCAAACAAAAATAAATGAGAGTGGGTGCAGGGGCGGGGCTACGGGCAACAACTGGAGCATGATATTTTTCAACAACTTCTTTAAAATTAAAAGTAATCTAATTGAAATCTAAAGCATCTATGAAACAAAAACCATAGACAAATTTCTATACACTGAAAAATGCAGATAACAAACAATTAGACTTGTCTCATGCCCCAAAACTCTTTACTTGGCCATTTTCTCAAACACTATAAGGTTATAATCGCTCTTTTCATGTTGAAAAAGATCCTAAATCGAACTAAAAAAAAAATTAGATCACAGTGATAACTCCTTGATCAAATTACTAAACTTCGTTGATTAGGATAAATAAGTACCTCTCTTTAAAATTTCAACATAAAAACACAACCCATCATGACCTAATAGAACATAACAATATATAAATTGTATAATTGAATGAGATGTTTTATCAGGGTTTCTCTAACAGAACATAAAAATATAAATTATATAATCAAATTCATCTTTGAGTGAACTCAACTGAAGATTAAGGATCAATCACTATGAAGTAATTTTCAAGGGTTTCTCTAAGCACCACTTTCAGTAACAAAATCGATATCCATATCTGATCTAATGTATTCAAGTAATGTAAAAACATAGAGTGAGGGAGAAATCTGAGTATCGCTGCATAAATTTGAGAAAATGGAGGAAACCCCAAAAACCATACATTGAGAACTGAAAGAAGAATAAAAAGAAGGTTTTTTTTTCCCGGATATTCTTCAAATCTTACCTTATCAAATGGAGTATTTCAATCGATCTGAGATTCTGTTTTTCGTGGACGAAGAATAAGAGATATCAAAGAAGGAATTCATTTTCTGGTTAGATATCACTATCAGATAAATCTTTCAGTTTAAAAAAAGCAAAATAGACGAAACATTTTTTTTTTGCTTGAAGACCGGGAGCATTGATAACATACAAGTGGCCTAGTAAATGGATACGTGGGCTGGTCTCACGCGGAACCATTAGATCATTTAATATGAGATACCTCTTGGAGGGGGAGGAAAGATTCTAGCAGCCATTGGATCAACAAATTGAATACATTATCCTAGGAAGGGAGGGCAAATCTCATCCACTAATTAGAATTCCCTATGCATCTGGCCGCTGGGTGACACATCGGACCCTCATGTTGTATACATAGATTAAAAGATATGGAGAAATAGGGTCGCCTTGACGTATTCCTCTCGTAGGTTTAAATAGCATGCATGGTGAACCATTGTGAATTACATAAATTTTTGTAGTAGAAATACACTGATAGATGAATGAACACCATTTATCTCCAAAACCCATTATTTTCATTACCTCAATAATAAATCTTCATTCAAACCTATCAAAGGTTTTCGACATATGTAGTTTTAAAGTTCGTTATATATCACCTTTTTTTTTCCTTTTCAAAGTGTGAATTATTTTTATGTGCAAGAGAGATGTTATTGTATGAGTCTGTCTGGCACGTACGCTAATTGAAGATGATAAATAACTTTGTTGAGCAGAGTCTTCATTTTCCGATCCATAAGATTTGAAATAAGCTTATAAGAAGTGTTGCATAATGTTATAGGTTTGTAGTCTGCTAGTGAGCTTGGTATTTTCACTTTAGGCACTAACATCATTCTGGTTTGATTTGTTTATGAAGACACTTCTGAGAAACCATCTGTACCATGTTCTCATTAATGATATCACACTATGTCAAGTAGAATATCGGTGGAAATCCTTCCGGTCCCAGTGCCTTCCACGTATCCATGCTCTTCGGTGTTTTAAAAACTTTTGTTTATGTAAAAATATATATAAGCCTTTCGTAGTCTTGATGAGTGATAACATAACTTATATGCTGCAAAAAGTCTTCATTTAAAGGAGGCGATGATGTGGTACTAATCTATTGAAAATGGTTACTAAGAAGCTTGGATAATGCATTCTTATCATAACATCAAACTCCATTTTTTTCTTGCAGAACATCTACTTTGTTTCTAACCTTCTTCTATTTGCATTACCATGATGGAATTTTGTATTGTGATCAACTTCTTTGAAGATTTTTTTTTTCTTTTCTGCATCCAAAATTCTTTCTTTATTTCCTCCCATTTTTCAATCTCTTTCTCTACTAAAATGATATATGCAGTATTTTCCTTATTACCAGTGAGTGAATGGAGACTATCAAGCGAAGGGTGAAGTTTCTTTATATTTGTGTTTATATTCCCAAGGTATCCCTGTTCCAGAGTGCAAGAATCTTCCTAGCTACCAAAAGTTTGTGATTTAAATTGTAGGCTGCACTGCCTTGAATATTATCACTCCATAATTTGATGACTTTATCCTTGCAAGAGTTGTCCTTTAACCAATATTTAAAAAACTTCAAATCTTATACTCATATGATTATCAGATTTATAGAGATTTAGAAAAATAGGTGTATGATCTGAGACTAGATGAGTCAAGTGAGATAGTATCAGGGAATTGTATGATATAATCATCATTAACTAAATCTATATTTAGTCTAGTCTTAATTCCACTAGTACCATGTTATTCCTTGTCCAGGTATAAGGTTTACCATTATAGTAATCAGACCAGCCTCATGTATCTACTAAATTATAGATATAGATGTGAATTGGAAGATAGAAGTATTTCTACCAAATTTTTCACTAGGGTCAATAATAACATTAAGGTCTCCAATTAAAACCCAAGGTTAAGATACCTCTATACCTAAGTCCACAATGAAACTTCATTGAGATTTCTTGTCTTGAGGCTTACAAGAATAATAGACACGGGAAAGAAGCCATTCAAGCTTAGATGAGTCATGTATGACTAGAAAGTGAAACATATTCCTAGAAGAGTGGATTATTTTAAAATCAAATCCATCTTTTCAAAAAAGCAGGACGACACTAGATAGGTATATGGATGGTTTATAAGCAACATTAGGATAATCTAAGCTTTTGGATTAATCGGGGACTTTACCAGAACTAATTTTGGTTTTGTGTAAAAAGATAATGTCTGGGTTGTGAATTATGGCTAGATTTTTTATACGGTTTCTGGTGTTGGGATCATTAAAGACATGACAGTTCCAATCTATAATCTTCATAGTAAAATAATTTTCCTGATAATGAGCTAAGAAAGTAAAGAAACAATTTTGAGTAATTGTAAAAGAACTTTGTAAACAAAGTAGAGTGATGCAAACAGAAAAAGAGCGAATATTGGCAGTAATATTTCCTTGATCAAAGTATAAGGGCATGTTTTTGCATTAGTTTTAGACCATATGGCATGATTCTCATCTTCTTCCATGTTGTATGTATCATTATTTGTTGTAGTTATTGTCTCCATGCTATTAGGTGGATTAATATGAATATTATGGAGGTTCTGAGAAGGTGAAAGGTTCAAAGTTGAGTTCCTCATTCTATTGTGTTGTTTAGGATCTATTGTTGAGTCATCCACTATTTCATCTTCAATAACATCCAACAGAATGTCATGTCATGTCTCATAGGAAGATTCTTGTTCAACATCTTTTTCTCTTTGATATGCTTCATATTTTGGGATTGAAAGTATATCTAGCCAAATAAGATGTGATGTGTCTGCACATGTTTCATCAATATAATCTATAATATGACAACATGGAAAAATACTATGAGGTTGCATATCCCAGTGATAGAAGTTAACAAACATCATCTTCAATCGATGTTTTCACCAAGTATCACGGGATAAAGGTTTTTTGAGATAAACTTCAACTCTTGACTTGATTGTCCTACCATATCTTGGTCCGCGGTTCTTTGGCTCTGTTGAGATTTTCCTTCATATCCAAGCAATGGCTTCATCTATTATGGTAGTATTTTGTTATATTGCTACAACAATCAACACTAGGATAATGAAAAATGATTAAAGTAACATCATAAGTCGAAGGATTCAGGCCTAATCTGAGTTTTCAAAGTGTAACCAACAATGGTTTTATTTCAGGTATATGAAGAAGAAGACTTCTCTTACATACTTATAGGTAATGATTAACCCTAAAAACTACTCATTGGATGACAAACGCGTGTCTATAACCAAACGGTCACACAATTACCTAAATTACAGCATAGATGAAAAGATTGGGCACTCAACTACTTGTACTACAAGTAGCTTAATTGGTAGACCTTACTAGAGGGGTTATAACATCACCTCCCTCTGAAAATCATCATTTTCCTCAAAGATAAATCAAGGATAGTGAGCTTTGATGTCCGATATTTCCTAATATGTTGTATTTTCAGGTGATGAGTTAGTCCATTGAATCAACACATGTCTTACCAGTTGTTACCTAAGAGGACAGTTATGTTGTTCAACACCTTTTATGGAAGCATAATGATATCCCCTGTAATACCAACAACATGCAAAGTATAAGAAGGAATGGGTTTCATCTTAATGTGTTTCTTGAGCTGAGAGACGTGGAACACAAGATAGATACGGGAATGAGAGGGTAACTCTAACTTGTAAGCTACCTTTCCCACCTTCTGCAGTATTGGGAATGGGCCATAAAACTTAGTTGAGATCTTGAAATTTCTTCTTAAATACACGAAAGCCTGTCTGTATGGTTGTATCTTGATATATACCAAGTCTCCCACCTCAAAAAACCTCTCAACTCTGGTAGTGTCATCATATGGTTTCATTCTCTCTTGAGTTATTTGTAGTTATTCTTTAAGAATGTCAAGCATGGAGTCTATTTCCTTTAAGTAAGCTCCTACAACAGCTACAGAAGTTGTGTTATTGAAATGAAAGGATATGTGAGGAGATAAGTACCCATATAATGCTTAGAAGTTGTGATAGCTTGTATTATACCATCATTCTGCAAGTACTAACCATTGACTCCAGCTGCTGGGTTTGTGGCCAATGATACACCTCAAGTAATTCCCCAAACATGCATTGACCCTTTCATTTTGGCTATCTGAGCTCAATTTCAAATTAGTACCCAAAGTTCTGAAAAAAATATTGCCTAAAGACCTCGTTTCTGTCAGATACAATAGAATAAGCTAATCCATGAAGTTTGAATACCTGGTTAAGGAAAGCTTAAGCCGTAGAGGTAGATGTGTATGGATGTTGGAGAGCTATAAAGTGAGAATACTTAGACCGGTATAACAATATTTATGATGCTGACAGGCAAACCATCAATGAAGTCCATAGTGACATGCTACCATGCATGATCAGGGATAGGAAAGGATTCGAGTAAACCAACAACATTTGTATGATCACTCTTATTTTTCTGACAAGTGTCACAATGGGATATAAATAGAAAGATATATTTCTTCATTCCTTGCCAATAAAAGTGACTTTTATCTCTTACATAAGTTGTTCGTATTTCAGAATGGCCACCAATAGCAAAAGCATGTAATGATTCTAAGATATTGTATCTAACATTACCTCAAATGCCAATGTAGAGTCTGTTTTTGTATCTCAATATGCCCTCCTTACAAGTAAAATAAGTAACATTAGCAGTATTCAAAAGAAGTTGGGAAATAAGTTGGTCTGCCTTTGGATCTTGGACATAGCTGTTAAGAATATCTTGCACTCCTGTTAGTGTAAAAAGTGACATAGAATTGCAAACAGCTGAATCTGTAAGTCTTCTAGAGATAGCATCAACAACCACATTTTCAGTAGCCTTTTTGTATTGTATATGGTAATGAAGCACCAAAAGTTTCATAATCCATTTTTGTTGCAAGGAGGTAGTAATTTTCTGTTCAAGTAAGTATTGCATACTTTGATGATCAGTTTTGATGATGAATTTGGTGCCCTGCAAATAATGCCTCCATCTTTGCACATCCATGACAATGGCTAGAAAAACTTTTTCATGAGTAGATAGTGCATTGTCTCTTGGACCTAGTGGTTTGCTAAAGTAGGCAATGGATTTGTCCTCATGAAGTAAAACTGCTCCTACGCACAAGTCACTAGCATCACTCTTAACCAAAAAACGCTTTGTGAAATCTGGTAGATCTAATATGGGAGTGTTGATCGTTAACTTTTAAGTTTTTCAAATGCAGTTGTGGCAGCTGGATTCCATTGAAAAATGTCCTTCTTGAGTAGATCAATTAAAATCTTGCTAATGGATTCACAACCTCTCAACTTCTTAATAGTTGTATGAAGTGGCCATTTTTTACATGCAAGAAATCTTGTTAGGATCAGTAGAGACTCCATCAACTGTGATAATGTGGCCCAAATATTCTAATGAAGATTGGCCAAAGAAGCATTTATATAGTTTAGCAGAAAGTTGATGTTGTCTCAGTAATGAAAATACAAACCTGAGATGTTCTAAATGCTCAGTCATACTTGATTTATAAATGAGTATATCATCAAAGAAAACCAACATAAATTTTCTCAAAACTGGCTGAAATATTTCATTCATTAGTTCTTGAAATATAGCTTGAGCATTTGTAAGTCCAAATGGCATCACCTTGAATTCATAGTGGCCTTGGTGAGTTCTAAATATTTTCTCGTGGATGTATAAGTTATTTACTCTGATTTGATGGTGACCAGCTCTTAGATCAATTTTTGAAAAGACTGTAAACCCCTTCAGTTCATCCAATAATTCATCAACAATGGGTACAGGAAACTTGTCTTTGATAGTGATTTTATTTAGCTTTTCTATAATCCACGTGGAATCTCTAAGAGTTATCCTTATTTTTAACCAAATGTATGGGAGAGGCAAAAGGATTATGTCTAGGTTGTATGATTCCAAGATGAAGCATTTGATAGGTGTTTTAAACCCCTTGATATTTATCTATTGTTTATGCTTTTTTTGCGAGTTTTCTTGTAAGTTATGCATCTTACGATTGATTTTGAGTTTATTGGGTGCAATGGAATGATTTGGAGCGAAAGGAGGAGAAATTACTCATTTAGAGCGAAAAAGGCAAAAGGGTCATTTCATTGGCGAGTGCAATTGGGAGCCGATCACAGTTAAGGGGCAACTGACTAGAGTCCAAAGAATAATAGTTTCAAGCAACCCTTATCTATATTGTGGGTGCATAAATCATCTATGGTGACTCATATCCACTTGCAAGGTGCCACCAGTAATTACCAAGATTTATTACCAAACCCTAAAATCTCTCTCAATCATTTCATGTTGAAATTCAGAGATAATAAAGAAAAAAGATGCGCCAGTGGGCAGTTGTTGATGCTGAAATTAAAAAGGAGAGATTGAGAGCATGAAGCTGATGTTGTTCGATATAGGTTAGAGATGATATGAAAAGAAAATGGTGGTGGTTTTGTTCCTATCGATTGAAGCATCAGAGAGGATCGAAGTTAGCTAGGGTTTCTAATAGGATGAGAAGATGAATTACAGGTTTGAGGTTGTGCTGAAGTGAAGGTTTGAGATAATGGGTTGGATAAATTATATGGGTTTGTCGTTGGTAAATAAATGAATGTCGTAGGGAATGAGGTATGGTGGCATTATAAATCATATGTATGGCCAACAAGTTACACACAAGGCGTTTTTTAAAATGTCTAAATGACATGTTCAGTTTTGTGATACGTCAAATGTTGTCGCTAGTTAAGCTTTGTGTTGCTGCTATAAGTTTTATGTTTCATGATACATATTTGCATATATTGTATAAAATATATACTTGTCGATGTCAATGATATTGAATCCAAGTATCCCCCTCCCGTAAATCTCCTTGTTGCATAATACCTTCTGGAGGTCTCGGTTTCTTCCTCTTCACCTTTTACGTAATGAGTTATTAATTCTTGAATAAAATATTAATGGGTGTTGTATTCTATTTATAGGCAGAGGAAGTACCAAGTTCCTAGGATTTTTACCATTAACTTTTTATACTCAACCTTCCATCAAGGGAGAGTTAATAAGGTAATAAATCTTAATGAAAACTTAAGATAATAACTCTTTAATAACCTAAGACGCATGTCTAGCAATGTCTTGATTAACTTAGATTATTAATATGCAACCAAGAGATATTTCTAACAGTGTATAAATAATCTTACAGCTGTTGTAAGAGGGGTGTTGTTTTCAAGAGCAATGGACTGAACAAGTAGTTCTGTGATGAGATTGATAGGAAGTTGTAGCTGCGGAGCTATACAAAAGCTGAAATTGCAAGTGACGAAGCTAAGGATGTCAATGGTGATTTTGTATAAGGTGATAGGGGTTGTACTAGTGGTGATGCTGAGAATTATATGAGAATGGAATGATAGTGAAGTTGTTATTTGTTTCTACTATATGGCTAACAAGAGGTGAAGTTGTTGAGGAATTGAATGGTGCATTGGCTAGGAGATGGTAGTTCAGATGAACAACAAGAATTGGCATAAATTGTCAAGAGATGGCATGAGTCATAACATATAAACTGTATGAGAATTCCATAACTGCAGAAACATTTCGAAAAGTGAGCGAGAATGGTGGGCCGGTGGTACTAGCTCGGTTGCCGAATTTCTAAACCGAAAGTGGGGATCGTAAAGTTTCAATGAATTATAAAGGTAGAGCATGTTGGATGCATGAGTCGGATGCAACATATATGAGTTTGGAGTCGCGCTTTTGGGCACATTTTCGCAAGAATTCAAGAATTGGTTTAGATAGTTCATTTGTGATGTATGGATCTGAATTATGAGTGTATGAACTGCAGAGAAGGATAGTGAGTTTCTGGAAGTTACAGTAGTCGGATACAAGTTCAGGTAGCTAGAGACATTTTCCCGGTGATCGGATTCCGGCGACGGTGACCGGGTTTCGGTGATGATGTCATCAATCTGGCAACCAGGTTTTGACCCAAATTTTCCAGGGGAGATGTTTTAATACATGGGCTTGGTGGACCATTTGGAGATGTATTTTTGAAGATTGTGAAGACTTAACCTAATTTTGGAAAAAGTATCATTTGGAGAAACATATAAAAGAGAAGAGGTTTTCTAACTAACCATATCTCCATTAGGAAGACTTCTACTTGCTTTATATGGTTCCACATGATAGATTCTTCTTTACTCTTTGTGATGATTTCCAAAAACACAAGTAGTTAATTTATTTTTATTGGTTAAAGATACTTGGATTTTGAAAACAAATTATTTGATTTGATGAATTAGTTTTCTCTCATAATTATCGTTCAATTTCTATTGCTTATAATAATTGCATGATTGATGTATTGCAATATGATTTGAGTGTTTGTTTGATTAAGTATAGAATTGATTGAACTCACATCCATATCTACAACTAATTTAGGGTTTATCATCAAGCGATAACCTTGAATACGAGTAGCATGATGTGATTACGGATTATAATGATACTTTCTTGTAAACATATCTAGAAATTGATCTTTGTTAAAATTGTTTGCACAATGTATTTCAATTGCACTTGTAGTTGCAGAATAATCTACAACTACACCCTCAATAGAATTAGTAAAAACTCAAGAAGTTCTTGATGGTGAATGATAATTTTCTTATTAATTCTCTTAGTTGATTACATAGAATTATCAAAATGGAACTAGAATAGTTACAACTTTTTCTATTCTCTTTCCTAAGATAATTTCTTAAATTAAAAGAACCTCCTGTTTTACATTTGAACTCCTATTTATAGTAAAACTTAATTTATATGAATTGCGTATTTCATCCTCGCAAAACTTCATATTTCTCCGCTACTTCTATCATCGTATCATTTTATAAATCTTTTCTCCTTTATTTATTACGATAACTATTATCTTGCGCATTAAACCTCGACTAAAAAATTCAAGCCCTAATCCACGAAGAAGAAAATCTGAGAATCAAAAGGTAGTTAAAATACTTTGCCTTCTTTCCTGAAAAATATATTGTTGCCTTTGATTCGCAGGTTGGCGAAAAACCAAACCCTGGTAAGAGATATCGAGTAACTAAACCCACACCATTAATTCTGATTGATGATTTCCTTCCTGAAGTTGATAAGGAATTTTCCTCTCCTCCTCGTGAAAATGCTTTTTCACACACTCCTGCCTCTACTCCATTACCTACCTTTCAATCTCCCATCAGTGTCAATTTATCAACACTTCTTCAAGATCAACCCTCGCAAATTATTTCTTCAACTTCTTCTCTTGAAAAACAACCCTCGCAAAATATTTCTTCAACTTCTTCTCTTGAAAAACCTATCTTGTCCCCAAATCCTTTGAGTGCTATTTATCCAAACAATTTGCAGCTTGCTCTTATTCCTTCAAATTCTTCTCCTCTTCCTCAGAAATTCGAGATGGAATTTATTCAACTTTCCGAATGTTATCTCGAGGTTTTGACCAATATTAAAAGTCTACTAATGTTCGTTCACAATATGAGTTTTGCGAAGTGCTAAATAATTTCACAATCCAGATATTTCTTCTTCACGTCAATCCTTGGAAAAAGAAATTGAATTGCTTCGCCAATCTTTGAAATCTTCTCAAGCAGAATGCGAGGATCTCCGTAAAGAAAATTATCATCTTCAAAATGATTCTCTCGACTGTGCGATTCTTCTCAAAAGAAATGATGAATTGAAAGGTATGATTACTATCTTCATATTTTCCCTTTTATTTACTTATATTCTTCATATGCTTGAAACATCCATTAAAACCCATTCCCCTTTATAGAATCCATCCAGAAATGTAGAAGATTGGTACTTCACCATGAATCAGATGCAACAGAATATCAAACCAAGCATGAAAGCCTCTCAAACCAATTCTCCCATTTATCTAATCTTTACTCGTGTGCTCTTGACAAC
This sequence comes from Papaver bracteatum, assembly GCA_023529315.1. Taxonomy (NCBI): domain Eukaryota; kingdom Viridiplantae; phylum Streptophyta; class Magnoliopsida; order Ranunculales; family Papaveraceae; genus Papaver; species Papaver bracteatum. The sequence goes on along the minus strand of JAJJWX010003811.1, from coordinate 1,016,193 downwards.
TCTGACGCTCTTTTTCAAGAGAATACTCAACTAATATATGATCGAATTTTTTTGAATGATGACATATCTCAACTTTTTTCTTCCTTAACTAAAGCTAATTTGAGAATAGAAACCTATTAGAAGAGAACAAAACTTTATCAGAAGAGAAATGTTCGTTTTTGAATACAATGATTGTTTCTTCGCAAGAATTAAAAACTCTTCAGAATAAATGTTGCGATCAAGAAAATCTTCTTTCTTTGTTGAAAGGTGAACTTGAGGAATTAAAAAAGTCTTCAGATGCTGAAATAAATTCTTTTGTTATTGAGAAGAATTCCCTTATTAATAAGAATATAGTCTTGAGTACTAAGAAGAATCAACTTGAAGAAGATCTTAAACATTGTTGGAAGTATTAGAATATCTGCCTCAATTTATCTTACGAAGTTTCAACTTGTTACGATTGTAAATAAGAAATCCTCCCTTTTAAGTATAAGAAATAAAATATATGAAATATCCTTAATAAGTATACTACATATACAATACCTTTGAAGAAGTATTAGAAGTACTAAATCCAAATCAAATGAAGAGATATAAGAAGTATTAGAAGTACTCGATCCACCAAATGAAGAGATATAAGAAGTATTAGAAGTACTCAATTCACCAAATGAAGAGATATAAGAAGTATTCAACTTTTGGAGAAATATTCAATATATGGAGAAGTATAAGAAGTATGTAATTCTCGTAAAATTTTACGAATATGAACTTATCTGTCAAAATCGATCTTTTGTAAAGTCTTCGTTAAAATTCTTCAATGATGTTGTCTTCTTTGATAGGACTTCTTGTAAAAATTCTTCAATGATATTGACAGAGCTATCTTCTCTTCAAAACTTCATGATGTATATTCTTATAAAATTTCATCAATGATATCGACTTGAAGTCGCTTCTTTTTTCATATCTTCATAATGTATATACTTGTATAATTTCTTCAATGATTTTGATGTAATGAATTTCATTAATTTCTGTGGTCTTATCATGCCTTCCTAAGTAAAGGTCTTATTTTGCCACCTCTTTTGTAGTAAATTTTTGTATTTGATAATATGACAAGTCTAACATTCTTGCGAACATACAACCTCGTGACATTATCGTCTTGCGATGAAATCGCAGGACGCATTTTTTGGAGGCTGATCACAGATTGCGGTCTTTTTTCGCAAATTAATGAAAGTTTAATCGCAATATAAATTTTGAAACTCGTAAATTTTCCCAATTTCCTGCGAGCAAACAATATTAGTAAAAAATTTCATGAGTTTTATGGATAATACCTTTTCAAATATAGTCTGCTCCAAGGTCTACCAAGCCTCAAACCCATGTCTCTCCCTTCTCGATCCATCACCGATAAGCTCCGCTTCCTACAACTTCTTTAATAACATATGGTCCATCCCATTTTGGTGCTAATTTTCCTCCATTTTCTTTTTGATATCGAGGTGTTTCTGATGACCAAATCACCTGGTTTATATTCACGTTCAATGACTCTCTTGTTGTATTCTCAAGCTAATCGTTCTGATAAATCTTCATATGGTACAACACCTTTTTTCTTTTTTCTTCCAAATCATCCAATTCACTTAATATTACTCCGCACTTAAATTTCTTTCCCAAGCTTCTTTCTTTGTTGTCGAATTACAACCTCTGTGGGTAATACTGCTTCTACTCCATATGTTAGACAATAAGGAGACATTCCATTTGCTTCTCTTCTAGTTGTATTGTATGCCCAAATACACTTATATGTCTCCATTTTAATTTTGAATGGAAATTCTCGCAAAAAATCTGCGACGACTTGTGATTTTTGCGATGACAATACTTCGTATTTTATCTTGTAATGGTTTACTTGTGCATTCCACCTTTTTATTCTTCCTGACCTTTTTGTGTTCTTCATGATTGATTCAATTGGGACTTTGGTTACCACTTTTATCACATGTGCTTGAAAGTATATTCGTAACTTGAATGATGCATAAACCAGGGCTAAGATTAACTTCTCCATTTTAGAATAATTCTTCTCTGATGCATTAAAGCTTTTACTAATGTAGTAAATGGGCCTTTCTACTCATGCGTCTGCTCGCAACAGAACTGCACTTAGAGCATATGGAGTTGTTGCGAGGTATACCAATAATTCTTCGTCTCTCTGGTTTCTCGTAGTATAGATGTATTTGCGAGGTATTCTTTGATTCCTTGAAAAGCTTTTTCACATTCATCAGTCCACTTGAATTTTGATCCCTTCTTAAGTATGTTGAAAAAATGCTTGCACTTATCTGACATTCATAAATAAATCTTCCAAGTGAAGCCAAGAGTCCATTTAGATTTTGATTCTTTTACCGTTGCGGTGTTGGCATGTCACGAACTGCTTGGAACTTTTCTGTTTGATACTATGTATCCCAAGAACTTTCCGTGCAAGGATTTAATCTTCACATAACAATAAAAAACCCTTGGAGCAAAAAAGGCAAGATGTTCTTGATCTTCTTCTCAGTGATATTTGATTATACCCTTTATATCCATCAAGTGAAGTGACTCTATCATGACTTGATTTTGGGACATGCCTTGTTTAGATCAGTGAAATCTATGCAAATTCTTATTCCTTTATTCTTTTTCGAACAATGACCATATTCGCAATCCATTCGGATATTTTGCTTCCTTATGATCCCCAGATCCAACATCTTTTGTAATTCTTCTTCTATTTGTATTATTCTTTGTTTAAATGGTCTTACATTTTTATCTATGTTCAATCTATGACACGCCAATGATGGATCAATTCCTGGTATCTCATCTACACTTCTTATCTTTATATTCTCGCAAAAGATCAATAGTTCTTTTTTCTTCTTCTTCATCCATCTTAGTTCCAAAATAAAGGCTCCTCTTTACTTCCAATATTTATTTATTTAGTTGGTTCACATAGCTTGGACTTTGCTCCCCCATTGTTGGTTCTTTGATTATTTTTGCTTGGTTCCCCTTCTTTTTTTCTCGGAATCTCATTTGGTATACCTCTTCCTTCTTTTGCTCTAATGGTATAAACTCTAATATTCATATTTTGATAACAAAATTTTGCATATCAAGATCTCCTTTTATTTCTTGTATTCCATTTGGTGTAGGAAATTTGATTCTTGAATGTTGAAGCATCGCATGAATCCACTGCCTGTATTACATGTGTAGATTTTGTTGTAGATTTTCCTAATCCATGAATAAGACATTTTGAATTTGTGATTTCTTCATCTTTATGTCCCCTTAAGTGCATGATAGAATATGATATTAACAGAACTTAGAAAATTGATGGAGTAACTTATTTGGAATTTCTCTCTTGATATTTTCCGCTTTTCCCATTCTTCTAAAGTTGTTATCTTTTCTTCCTCCATGATGATAATATTACTATGAAATTCATCAATCATTGTCTTTGATTAAATATGAATTCTAATCATATTCATTCAAATACTTGTTTACAATTGAATATGAAACCTTTATCCAATATTCTCACATATTTGATTTGCTTGCTTTATTGCTTTGTTTGCTTTTATTTTAGATTAGCTTTATAAAAATGATGTTAGGAAATTGATGGAGTAACTTACTCTCTTGATACTCTAGGGCTTTTGATGATAATGAGATTAAATATGAATTCTAATCATATTCATTCAAATACTTGTTTACAATTGAATATGAAACCTTAAGAAATCGATTAGCTTTATAAAAATCAGAAAACCCCCTTGTTTTCCATAAGAAATCGAGACCGAATAACAATCCTAGTCCTTTCAGCGGGAATGATCCTTTCTTACCTAGTAATTCATTATATATTTTATGAGTGATAAAGTGTAATTATTTTTGACGCATACGTCAACGATAAACATTTCTGTGACAAGTTGTTCAACTACTCCTTTTGGATATAAGGACATTTGTAGGCTCTTTGGTTAATAGGTGTAGAATGAGGGTACAAGGGAATGGTATTCTTTTTGGTGGCAACTTAGTAGGTTCTTGAAAAAAATCCTTCAACTCTTGTAACAAGGGAAGTAGTATGAAAGGAGTTATGGGTATTGTGGTAGTAGGACAAATAGAAATTAGGTTCCCCGCAATACCATGAGATCTCTTAAAAATTTCCTCACAACATCAATACTTATCATTAATAAAGAAGGTATGGGTGCAGTTCCTTGCAATGTAATTATTAGAGCACTGCTTGGTTGAACTCCCAAGTGTTGCTATCTCAAGCTTGTTTGTCAAGTTTAGGTGATCAAAACTATAAGTCTTGATTTCTAGTCTACTTATAGCTATGTCTCGGATTAGTATAAAATGTGTAGTTGAGCTTTAGACTTCACGACGTTCATCGATTGAAGACGAAAATCTACTAAGGAGAGCTTAGAGGAACTTCATCAACAAAAGGTATGTGGAGACTAAAACTTATCTATCACTCAGAAGTCTATTATATTCTATCTCCTAATGAGACTAAGTCATATAGCTATATAGATTTCACATTATACACTTTTAATATTTTGAGCTGAGTTTAACTCGCTTATATCTTTCTCGAAATATGTGTTGGAAAGATTTTTGCTTTACTACGTTCATCATTATTCTTGACGAGTTTAGTTGGAAACAATTTATTTGTTAGAAACTAAATAATGAGTCAAAAGATGATCATGTGAAAATTACCTTGAAACATCTTACATGATTTATGTGAGACAGTCATTTGATATAGACTTGGAATGTTTCATATTGATCATTCGATCACTTGAAAATTACTTATAAGCTAATATTTTGTGTGAGAGAGCTATTGTCATCTTCTAAGGATTTTTCAATGATTGGAATGGGAGTTTAGAACAAATAACCGTTGTCTGGATATAACACAGTATACATACCAGTATGTAAATTATTGTAGTATGATTCAGATCCGGGAACCAAGTTTGCGTACCAGTATGTGAATGGTTATAAATGTCAAAGTCTGGGAACCAAGTTTGCATACCAGTATGCAAACGGTTTCATCTGAGTTAGGTCCGGAACGATAGTATGCATACCCGTTTACGAATTGTCGGATGTGACCAAAGTCCGGAACTTAAGTTTGCGTATCCATTTTCAAACTAAGTTGGTTTAAGTTCTAAAATCGGTTAAGTATGATTTCATACTCATGAACAAATACATTTATATATTAAGGAATGCAATCTTTGCAAACCCTGGCTAAAATGTTCATGAATTGATTCTTTTGAATCAAATCCGATTTTGTTTCAATTGTGTCTTGTATACTTCTATGAGAATATAAAAAATTGAACAACTCTATGAATAACAAAATTAGATTCATTTGATTATCATTAGATCTAGAAGTGTTAGATGAATGTGGTTAATACAAAAGTGTTCATATGGCTAACTTATATTAACTACTTTTGAGCCAACTCAATATACACGTTTAGGTACGGTTACCCATATCTAAATGAAGGTATATTTTATTCGTATGTAACAAGCTAAGATCATCTTACGATGAAGAGATATTGCTTTGGTTTTAAGCAAACTTATCTTGAATCTTAAATCATGATTTCATCTAACGGTGAATATTGATTGGTTTGTTTTAAAGCTATCAAACCCTGATTTGAAGATTATATAAGGGAGAACTCTAGCAACTGGGAAACCTAATCCCCACACCTGTTGTGTGATACTAGTTGTGTACTAGAGTCGATTCTCCTTTAACCTAGGTTTTTTCTAAAACCATTATAGGTTAATGATTTAAAGACTTCATTGGGATTCTGAAGCCAGACCCAACTATTTTCTCTGTAGTTGCGTGTTCTAATCTTACTTCTTCTATCGTATTGAGTACTATCTTCTCTAATATTTGCTCGAGATTTATATCCGATAGGTAAGCTATAAAAAGTAATCACAAAGCTCTTCGTATCATTCTTTGTGATTCCACAATAACTTGTTCTACTGCCATATAGTTAAGTTATTGTGAGGTGATTGATATTTCTAGGCTGTTCTTTGGGAAAATAAGACCGGATTATCAATTGGTTCATGTTCACCTTGATTTATCAAAAGACAAAACAAAACTTCATAGGTATTTCTGTGGGAGAAAGATTTATCTGTCAGAATAGACTTTTCTATGGGAGACAATTTTTTTTATAAAGTCTTTAAATTTGGGTCGTAGAAACTCTTAGTTGTGGGTGAGATCAGCTAAGGGAATCAATTGCATAGAGTCCTGCTTAGATTCAGAGGTGTAAGGAACTCGAGTGTACCTTAATCGGTGTGAGATTTGGTTAGGGCTCAACTACATTCCAGTCTGAACTTAACTTGCAGTAGTCTAGTGTCTATAGCGGCTTAATACAGTGTGGTGTTCAAATTTGGACTAGGTCCCCGAGTTTTTCTGGATTTGCGGTTTCCTCGTTAACAAAACTTCTGGTTTCTGTGTTATTTCTTTTCCGCATTATATTTGTTTGTATAATTGAAATGTCACAGGTAGTGCATAGTTCAATCAATTGGTAAATACAACCTTTAGTTATTGATTGAAATTGATCGACACTTGAACATTGGTCTTTGGCACCGTTCAAGTTGTTTCTCATAATAATCAGGCTCACGATTACATTAAGAAACAAATATATAACTCTTGGATATATTTCCTTGATTGAGTCTGACTGTCTAGTTGATTCTCTTAGAATTATATTGGAGTTAGTCCATACATATTGCTGAACGAAATATTGGGTGTGGTTTTTAGACCCCCGCTTTTTCAATTGGTATCAAAGCAGGAAAACACGCTTAAGACCTCATAAGTCTGTGTTTGTAGCAATTTGACTCTATGGACATAAGTGCTATCTTTGACAAACGCATTACCAGAGACAAAAGTTCTATTTCTATGGAATCTCTTAAAGAGAAATACTTGTCAATCTCGCATATAGATGAACGTTTTGTTCCCACAAAACATACATGTATTGATAAGTGTTACCCTGATTATCTTACTAACGAGTCTAACTCTGAGGTAGAAAGGAAAGCAGTCCAAGAAAGTTCTGCGATTCTAAAACTTGTTAGAATCTAGGAAATTGAAATCAATAGGCTGAAACACAAAGTCAATATGATTATTGGTATGGTAAAGGATCGTGATTCCCAACTAAGGGTTCTTCATGAGGAGGCTAAACTCAAGGAAGATTCCCTGGAAATAGACCATATGTTGAGTAATCTCTATATTCAATGTAAAGGATGCTCTATGAAGTCCATTATACCAATTGCTTCTGACTCAACTGAGATGTTAGAAAACGTGATTACTTGTAATCATGTTTCTCTGATGAAACCAGTTTCAGAAGCTAAATTGCAAACCCTTCTTATTAAAGATGTGCTTGGAACTTCCATTAATCAAATAATTACCACAGCTCATGGAAGGAAGAAATCTTCTAACGGTATTATTAATCCTACTCTTCCTAATCACTCTGGTGATCAGAAGGTGTGTCTCTTTTGTGATTCAAAAGGACATGTTCAACGGAAGTGAAAACCGAGGTTGAATGACAACTATTTTGGTTAACTTCAACACACCTTAGACTTAATACTCAAAGGTGTAAATGACATTCGGACGTCTAAACCATTTGGTTTTAGTACTCACCTTGTGATTCCCTTTAGGAAAGTTAGTTTAATCTTCTCTTCTAACGTTCGAACTTATAATAATATCATTAACATAAATCGATCAAGAAGATTTCATAAAGGTCCTCATCAATCTAAGGTGAAGAATGATGTTCAAGATGTGAGAATAGTACTGGAAGGTGAAAACAACAATGGAGATATGAAGGACAATCTAAATATGATAATTGAAGGATATAAGGATCTTATCAACAGGATGTCAAAATCCTCCAAACATACTTCTCCCGGTAAGGGTTCAAACATAGTTTCATATTTTGATGATAGTAAGTTCTATGATATTTTTCACATCAGGGTTTCCTCCAAAAATTACAAGGAAAAAGAGGATTAACCATAAACAATATTCATTTGATGAACATAAAGCTCATACTTATGCTAATTAATCACAAGGGTTGAATTCTTACTCATGAAAAATCATGTTGAGTAAGATATGCTAATAATCAGGTATACTTATTGGTATAATGCTTTCTGATTAGTTGAGCTATTTTCTTATCGTTCATAGCTAAACTATTGTCTATAGATAACTTTCCATAAGTTTTGTTTTGTTTCGAGAATCACTTCGAGTGTCTACTTTTAAATTTTTGAAAAGTATTTTTACAATTGAGTTGTGAGCTACTTTTGTGCTCTAAATTTTTCCTCCTGTGAGAATATAAAATTTATTGAGCCGAAAATTGTGAAAGAAAATGTTCACGTAGCAAAATTTTGTTGTGTTCTTCTTACCTTGTAAAGAAATACTTTACAGTTTTTATTTTGGGGACCATCTTGGTTTTCATACGGGTATTCATATTGACTTGTCACGAACCAATTGTTAGAAACCCTAAAGTTACTCCCTAAGAAACCATTTAAATACCAATCCTATTGAGTCTCATACGCATACGCTAGGTTACTTTTCTTTTTTTCAAGAATGTCATCACCTTCTCGCTCTTGTGATTTTGCAATAGGTTTTCTTGATAAGGGTACTGGTTTCGGGTTCAAAGGGAAGAATAAAAAAACCTAGTAGAAGTTGATGATATCAAATATCAAAATCCTGATGATTATTCTGATGTCTCATGCTACTATGCTTATACTCATCAAGATGTAGAGAATGATGAGATGGTTTTGGCCGAAGTGGTTCATGATTTTCTTAAATACTTTGAGAAAGCAAAACTGCAGCTCATTAATACTATGAAGGGTCTCGATGGATTACGAATTGAGTTGAAAAAGGTTAACTCTGACCTTATTCTCATTAAGATACATGTTAAAGATATTCTCAATGAGGATACATTTTCCATAAAAGCAGTGGATGTTGTCAATCACAAGCTCAAAGGTCCCAAGACCCGTGAGGGTTCCAGAAGTGTTCTTTAACTCCAGTTTGAGTTTTCTTTTTTATTTTTATGAATTGTTTTTTATATTGTCTAGGAAACTTCTTATGAGAATTTATTCTTGTGCTTTAAGAAGGATAACTAGGGTTTGGAATAGCAAATATTGTGATTACACATAGATATTGCCAACGATTTCCATCTTGCAATGTTTTAGATTTATTTATTTGAATTCTAAGTTATTTGGAAGATGATTTTGCAGTATTAATCTTTATGGTTTTATATATTGCAAAAAAATATTATGGGATATGAATGTTTACGTCCATGAACTATGATTGTCCCATATATGGTAAAAGTTAAGTCTATCACGTCTTTATGCAAATATTGATAAAAGATAGAATGGAATTATGAACATTCCGCAGTATTGATCTTTCCCTGATCCACTTCTGTGGTTCTCTGTTGAAGTATAAATATTTTGTGTTTACTACTTTTCTGTGATTAAGACAATTACGCTAAGTAATTTCAGACTCTATTAAAACTTTTCTTTAAGAACTTGTAATTCAATCTGTTGAATAATACGATCATGGTATCAATAGGACCAGAGATCCTCACGTCCGCTCATATACTCTGATCGTTTCTTTCATTGTTTACCAAATCTTGCTTTGTTTTTTTTCCTGTTTTTTCTTACTGTTCATCAATGGCACCCAATCTTTATGAATCACGAGTCTACCAAATTCCTCTAAATCAAATCACTAGTATTATCAAATTCAAACTCAAGGATGATAACTTCATCATATGGAAGAACTTACTATTGCCATTATTGAAACGATATAGAGTTCTTGGTCTTATTGATGGTTCCATCTGTTTTCCTCCAAAGTATCTTACTCAAGCAGATATAGAACAAGGTTATGTAAATCCAAATTATACTGCTCGGATTTATGATGATAAAACATTGATTTTATGGATCCAGTCAACCATATCAGATGTTGTTATTCCTTTTCTTGTTGGTGCTGATTCTTCTCGTGTCTTTGGCTTAGTATTGATTCAAGATTTGCAAGAACTTCAACTACCTACTTTATTCAATTATGCACCAAATTGCAATCGTTGAAGCTTGGATCTGGCACAATCACTCAATTTTTAGGGGATATCAATAAATTGTCATATCAACTTTCTGCTGCAGGATCTGTTGTATCTGATGATGAATTAGTAGTTTCGATATTGAATGAAATTTGGAATGACTGCAATGCCTTTAGTACTTCGATTCATTACGCAATCTACCATGGTCCTTTGATGAACTTCACAATTTATTGCTCAGTGAAGAAGTTGTTGTCAATGAAATATCAAAATCTCTCTTAACTGAAGCAAACAGTAAAGCCTTTGCTTCTTTTCAATCTTAATAGGCTTATTTGGCTAAGCAGAGATCTACTTCTTCACATTTTCCTTCTTATTCTTCATCATACAGAAGTCGTGGTAGAGGTAATAACTCATATAATCCTTCTTTTAGAAGCAATTTTCAGTTACCTGCTAGAGCATCTACCTCAAATCCATATATTTTTTTCCATTAATTATCAACCACCACCACCAAATCCTACACTACCACTAAATCCATTCTTACCAAATGCACCTATTGGACTAGATAATATCATTTGTAATATTTTCAATAAAAGTGGTCACACGGATCTAGCTTGTAAGCACATACTCAATTTTTTCTATCAAAATGACCATACTCTTCAAAATATGAGTGATATGTTAGCCACAACTAACATGCTAGGAGAAAACCCATGGTATGTTGATATTGGTGAAAATAATCATATAACACTTAATGGTTCTGAGATTCAACTTGCTTCTGCATAGAATGGAGATAAAGTTATACAAACTTCCAATGGAGAAGTTATGAAAGTTACTAATATTGGTTTTTCCTTAAAATCTACACCTAATCATACTTTTAGGTTGTCAAATGTACTTATTTTGCCAAAGGCTTCACAAAACTTGTGTCTGTTTAAAAGTTTACTTCTGACTATAACTTCTCAATTACATTTGACTCTAATGGTTTCACTGTCAAGGGCTTATCAACTGGGAAGACTCTTTTACAAGGGCCTCATCTTAATGGTCTTTATCATATGCAATTTATTCATGAACATTCATATAAAGCTCTTGTTGGTGTGACATCTTCAACCTCTTCTGATATATGGCATAAAAGACTTGGACAACCTTCATTTCAAATATTACAACATGTTTGTAGGAGTTTAGCTCTAAATGATGTAATCAGAACTCCTTTTCTCTGTCATGGATGTAGTGTAGGTAGAAGTCACATATTACACTTTGTTGAATCTCATCATTGTATGACAAATCCTCTGGAGATTTTACACTAAGATTTGTAGGGTCCTAGTCATGTAAAATCTAATTCAAGATACATGTATTATGTCAACATTATAGATGACTACTCTAAATATTGTAGGATATTTCCTCTTTATGAAAAATCAGATTTCAAGCAAATTTTTCTTCATTTTAAAGCTCAAGTTGAAAATATTCTTCATGCTCATATTGGCACAATTATAACTGATGGAGGTGGACAATTTCTCCATAAGGACTTATCTATTTTTCTTAGCACTAATGGTATTATTCATGAAATATCTCATCCACACACACCTGAACAGAATGGTGTTGCAGAGTCTAAGCATAGACACTTAGTAGATATAAGAAGAACATTATTATTACAATATGGTTTATCAAATTCTTTTTGGGTTGAAGCCTTTCATACTGCCAATTTTACTTTTAATAGATTACCTACAAAAGCTATTGGCAATAAAACTCCGTATGAAGTTCTTTTTCATCAAAAACCAGATTATACCTTCCTCAAATCTTTTGGTTGCTTGTGTTATTCTTGGATGAGACCATTGAAAACACGGGGGAATAACGACCACACCTAATATTTCGTTTGGCAATATGTATGGACTAAACTCCAATATAATTCCGAGAGCACCAACTTAAAAAGTGAGACTCAATCAATAAAGATATCAAAGAGCTATGTATATTTATCAATATAATCAGTAAATCAACTAGATAGAAATCCGTGAGACTAATTGATATGAGAACAACTCGGATGGTACTACAAACCAATGTCCAAGAGTCAATCTAGTTCTATCCAACAAACAAGGTTGGATTTATCAACTGAGATTGAACTACACACAACCTGTGATATTCCAATTATATAATCCAATATAATGCGGAAAACAAATAACACATATACCAGAAATTTTGTTAACGAGGAAACCGAAAATGCAGAAAAACCCCGGGACCTAGTCCAGATTTAAACACCACACTGTATTAAGCCGTTACAAACTCTCGCCTACTACAAGTTAACTTCGGACTGGAATGTAGTTGATCCCTAACTAAGTCTCACACCGATTAAGGTACAGTCGCGTTCCTTATGCCTCTTGAATCCCAGCAGGACTATGTGCATGTGATTCCCTTAGCTGATCTCACACACAACTAAGAGTTGCTACGACCCAAAGTCGAAGACTTATAAACAAATTTGTCTCCCACATATATGTCTATTCTAGTTTTGTTTCCGTCTTTAGATAAATCAAGGTGAACATGAAACTCAACTAATAATCCGGTCTTATATTCCTGAAGAGCAGCCTAGAAATATTAGTCACCTTACAATAACCTAACTGATTAACATAAGAAGCTATTTCGGAATCACAAGAGTCTGAGGCGAAGTGTTGTGATTACTTTATATCTTACCTATCGGAGATAAATATCGAGTAAATATTAGAGAAGATTAAACCTAATACGATAAAGCAAGTAAGATCAGAATACGCAACTACAGAGAAAATAGTTGGATCTGGCTTCACGAATCCCAAATGAAGTCTTCAAGTCGTTAACCTAATAATGGTTTTGGAAAACCTAGGTTAAATCAGTATCGACTCTAGTTTGCAACTCGGACACATGAAAGTCTTGGGATTAGATTTCCCAGATGCTAGAGTTCTCCCTTATATAGTCTTTCAAATCAGGGTTGCTTACAAACAAAACTAAGATAGCTTAGTAACAAAGCAATTGATATTCACCATTATATGAACTCCTAATTTAAGTTTCAAGTTAAGTCTGCTTAGAAACTAAGAAATCAATCTCCACCGTTAGATGGTATTAGCTTGATACACACAAATGAAATATACCTATATTTAGATATGGATGAACCGTACCCAAACGTGTATACCTTTTTGGCTCAATAATAGTTATCCGAAGTTAGCCATATGAACACTTATATCTTAGCCATATTCATCTAACACGTCTAGATCAAATATGATGATCAGTCTATCATGATAGATAATCAAATGAATCTAAATGTGTTTCAAGAGAGTTTTTTAAATGTTCACTATCGCATAAAAATATATATGAACCATTTGAAACAAAATCGATTTGGTTTGTAACTGTACAAAGTACTTATACAAGAACCAATTCATGAACATAATGCCATGGTTTGAAAAACAAGTTCGCATACCTTATTTCATTAAAGTTCCAGGGACTTTGGTTCGCAACCGAACCTAAGTTCATGAGTATGAAATTCATACATACCTATTTTATGACCTTACCACGTTGTTCGCAAACAGAGTACGTGAACCACAGTTCTGGACTTTGGCCTTATCATGCCGTTTGCAAACAGAGTACGCGAACAATAATTCCGTACTTAGCCTTATCTGGCAATTTACAAACAGAGTACGCGAAAAACAGCTCCGGACCTTTATACAGGTAAATCCATTCACAAACAATAGTTCCGGACCTGAACTAGAACTTCACAGTGCACATACAAAGTATACATACTATGTTATATCCAGGCATTGGTAGTCGTTCTAAAGTTTCATTTAATTATTAAAACATCCTTAGAAGATAATAATGATAATCATACACATACCACTAGCTTCAAGTAATTTTCAAGTGATTAATCGATCAATACGAAACTTCCCAAGTTAACATCAAATGATTGTCTCACACAAATCATGTAAGATGTTCAAGGTAATTTTCACATGATCATCTTGAATTAATATTTAGTTTCCAACAAATAATTGTTTCTAACTAAACTCGTCAAGTAGATGATGAACTTTATATAAAGCTAAAAGCTTCCAACACGTATTTCTAGAAATATATAAATGAGATAAACTCGTCTCGAAATTTTAATTGTGTATAATGTAAAAGTATATATAGATGTGTGACTTAGTCTCTTTATAAGATAGAATAAAATATACTTTTGAGTGATAGATAAGTTTTAGTCTCTACATACCTTTTGTTGATGAAGTTCCTCCAAGCTCTACAGTTCTTCAATTGGTGAACGCCGTGAAGTCTAAAACTCAACTACACACTTATATCCTAATCCGAGACATATATAGCTATAAGTAAACTAGAAATCAAGTATATAGTTTTGATCAACTAAACTTGACAAACAAGCTTGAGATAACAACGCTTGCGAGTTCGACCGAGCAGTGCTCTAATAACCATATACTTCTTCTAAACTTGATCCAAAAAGCATAGCTTATATTTTTCTTGGATACAGTCAACCACATAAAGGTTACATATGTTTAGTTGTTACTTTAGGCATAATCTATGTGTCCAGACATGTTGTATTTCAAGAATCCATTTATCCTTTGAAGACCACTTCAGTTTTATCATCTACTCCCACTACAACTGATACTGCAACTGCATCATTCTATAGTCCTCCTATTGGTATTGTTATTGATTTCTCTGAAGTTGCTAAGTTACAGGGCCACAATGTTATTCAGAAAATATTCCTACTTCTTCAACTGCTATTGTTTCAAATAATATATCTTCTACATCTTCATTACCAACTATTAATTCTCATAACATGATTACAAGAGGTAAAGATGGTGTTTTTAAGCCAAAATTTTATTCTTCCAAACATGCTTTATCTGCTGCAATGACTGACAATATTTCTCCTACTGCACCAACATGCTTCACTCAAGACAAGAAGAGTCTAGTTTAGTAGCATTCTATATTTGAGGAACATACTGCTGTCTAGGATGCATGTACTTATACTCTTGTTCCTCCACATCCTTCACAAACTTTGGTTGGATGTAAGTGGGTTTATAAGTTTAAACAAAATCCAGATGGTTCTATTGCTAGGTTTAAATCTATACTAGTTGCAAAAGGATTTTATCAAAAAGAAGGACTTGACTACACTGAGACCTTTAGTCCTGTTGTTAAACCAACTACAATAAGACTTGTTTTGGCTCTTGTTGTTCATTTTGATTGGTTTATTTCTCATGTGGATGTCAGCAATGCTTTTCTTCATGGTGATCTAATTGAAAATGTTTATATGACTCAATCTCCAGGGTTTGTGGATGTTTCAAAACCAGACTATGTATGCAAACTTCGTAAATCGTTGTATGGTCTTAAACAGGCTCCTAGGTCCTGGTATCAAAAGCTAATGGATGCCCTTCTCTCTTATGGATTTCATACTTATACAACAGATACTTCTTTGTTTGTTCAGAAAGTTGCCTCAAGAATCACTATCATTCTTGTTTATGTATATGGTATTTTTATTACTGGAAATTCACAGGCTTATTGTTCCTTTATCATCTCATCTCTTGGAAAGCACTTTCCAGTAAAGGATCTTGGAGTTATACATTATTTTCTTGGTCTTGAGGTAAAAAGAAACTCAAATGGTTTATTTCTTTCTCAAACTAAATATGCTCTTGATTTTTTGGACAAATTTGATATGGCTGGTGCTAAGACATGTTCTTTTCATGTTCCTGTAAGATGCAAACTCACAGCTAATTTAGGGACACCTTTACCTGATCTTAATCCTTATAGATCTTTAGTAGGTGCTTTGCAGTATCTGACATGGACAAGGCCAGAAATCAGTTATGATGTCAACCAAGTTTGTCAGCACATGCAACGACCAACCACACTGATCATTTTATTGCTGCTAAGAGGATATTAAGATATATAAAAGGTACCCTTGATTATGGTGTTTTATTTTCTAAGGGACTTTTTATAGTTCATGGATTCAGTGATGTAGACTAGGATGAAGACCCAGATTCTCGCAAAAGTACTGGTGGATTTTGTATCTTTTTTGGCTCCAATCTCATTTCCTGGTCTAGCAAGAAATAGATTATTGTTGCAAGATCCTCAACATAGACTGAATATAGGAGTCTATCTTATTCTGTAGCTAAGATAAGTTGGGTTTGTCAGTTATCGAATAATCTACATATTTTTATTCCCATGGCACCTATGTTGCAATGTGATAACATTAGTGCAATTTCTTACTTCTCCAATCCTGTTTTCCACAGTCGCATGAAGCACATGGATGTTGATTTTCATTTCGTCAGGGAAATAGTGCAGGCTAAGGCTTTATAGGTTTTCTATATTTGCACTCTAAACCAACTAGGTGATATTTTTACAAAGGGTCTCTCTGCGCAAATATTTGGTCATCTTATGGACAAGTTACAAGTGCTTTCCGCAGCCCAATACAACTTGAGGGGGGCTAGTAACACTTTGGATCAGTATTTCAACTCAGCATTACTTCTCTTGTCTGATTATTCCATCCTGGCTCTCTCAGTTCTTGCTAGCTGTCTTTGTCTCTTCGTGTCCTTCTCTCATTGGTCCTTAGTGTGTGTTCTAGATTGGTCCTTTGTTTTATGTGGTTCTTTGTTGCAATATAAATTTTTTTTTCCTGTTTTTTCTGTAACTAACATATAAGTAATTGCATACTCCATCAAACCGTTCTTCAAGAACTTGTAATCCAATCTGTGGAATAATACAATCATTTTCTGCTATCCATCCTTAGTATGCTACAGAAATAGCTGACCTCCAACACTACATAATCAATAGGTTGAATCCATTGCATAGAAACCAAATACAACTCCGTATCCAAATTATTGGTTAATAATAAACCCTGGTATGATCCCATCCTAAATGCTCATAAGAGGTACACCTTCGGAAGTTATAGTGCCTCCTTATTTATTTACCTCATCCTCTCTCTGGTTGCAATGAGGTTTAATAATTTGCCCAATTATAATCCTCTCTCTGGTTGCAAAGGTCTATGACGATCCATATTCCCCACTACAGTATGATGGGAAGTTAGGCACTCTTGGTCGTGGTTGGCATGTGCAGAAATGGTCGTAATTATAGCCAAGATTGCAACGTGGGGTTAACAAATTCTACCAACTAGCCTCGTAATTTTCACGATTGCTAAAGGCTGGTACCAGCTTTGCTAGGGCTGGTACCAATCCATATAAAACAACAGAGTTTTGGTCGTTGGATCTATGAATTGGTACCAGCCCTAGAAAATCTGGTACCAGCCTTTAGCAATCATAGTAATTTTGTCGTAATTTTTTTCATCAAGAATGTAATTTTATCTCCTCGGATCTCTGTCGAGTGTGGGACAAGTCAATAGATTCAATACTCAGCTCTGAGGATCGGGCGACCTTCTGAGTTAACTCGGTTTCGTTTCTCCCTCTCTCTTTTCATTGATTTCATGTATATTTCACTACTTTGTTGATTATGTTTTGATTCAATGTTGTTTCTGCAAACATTTTTATATTCTTTTTAGTACTTTACATTTCTTGATTTGTTCTTAAACTTTCATCTAATTTCTTTTTCCTTGTTGCTCATGTTTTTTTAACTTTCTTGTTTCCTCTTGAAGCGTTTGCAGTTAGATTTTATCTCTAATGGCTTTTGCCAATTTATATGTTATGATCATAGCGTTTGCTGAGTTTGTCTATGAGATTTTACTCAATGGTTTAGATTGTT
The DNA here is from genome assembly GCA_023529315.1 of Papaver bracteatum. Taxonomy (NCBI): domain Eukaryota; kingdom Viridiplantae; phylum Streptophyta; class Magnoliopsida; order Ranunculales; family Papaveraceae; genus Papaver; species Papaver bracteatum. The sequence goes on along the minus strand of JAJJWX010003811.1, from coordinate 998,524 downwards.
TTAGATTCAAAGCTTTTGCTAATGGTGTTCTGTTGAAGAAGTCTCATGTCCGTTTCAACCCGTCAAAAATCGGTTGTTCCTTATCCTTCCCTACTCAAGTTTTGAAAATTTTCAAATCTTTGAAAGTCAGCTGCATGAAGCTAATTTTATTCCTAAATTTACTCTATACACCTATAGACAGCTATGCTTCATACCAATCTTGGAAAGATATGGACTCTTTCTGTTACCATATTAATAGCAAAGAATATAATCTGCATTCATTCGATACACAACACTGCATCCAATTCTACCCTCATAACCCTAAATAATTTTTCATTATCTACCTATCCGTACCCAAAATAAATTCTAGGCACAAAACACGATTATTTGATGATGGTTATATGAAAATTAGGGTTACGAGAGAATTAGAGATAAATAAAGAAGATAAAGATTTACGTGGTTCAGCAAGTGTTGCCTACATCCACGGGGGAACGGAGATATGCTTTATTGATTATGATGTTACAAAGAATTTTCTCCGGGTTAGCTAACACAAAATTCCATGTAGGAATAGAAATTCCATCTTTGAGTTGGATTTTTAGCCTCTATTTGTAGGCAAAAAATCCTAATCTAGTTCCATAATAACCCTAGATTTGTAGTCATCCAAAATAACCACATGGATTTGTACTTATCCTTTAATATTTGTGTCTATACTTGAAGATGCATGTCTATCTTGAGAGATTCTTGTATATCTTCAAATGATTTGAGTCTATCTTAACAGATCCTTGTATATCTTCATAAGTTTTGCATCTATCTTGAAAGATTCTTATCAATATCCTAAGATTTGTAGCTATCTTGGATGACCCCTGTTTATCTTCCAAGATTTGTGTCTATCCCAAAATGACTTCTATAATAAGTCATTTGGGCTTCCATAATAAGCTAGACTGGGCTTCCATAATAAGTCCTCTGGGTTTCCTCAATAAACCCAAGTTTTGGTTTCCTCAATAAGTCCGGTATGGGCTTTTGGAATCTTCTTTAACGGGCTTTTTGGGCTTGATTCATGGGCTTCTAGTGTATTTTATACACGGTACAAACATCGTCCCCTCTTAACCTCCAACTTGTTGGGGGTTAAGAAGTTTGTTTTATCCTTCTGGATCGATCGTTGATGATGAAACTCGCCCCCAAGCATTTGTAGAGACATTGCGAAGACGCCCCCAATTGTGATAACTGTGATAAAGCATTTTTATCCTAACAATGCCAATGAAGAGCGATCAGGTACTAGGAAGAAACTACAAATTGCTGCCATTAACAATGCGCTGATTGAATGGGGTCAACCAAATGGATGTGTTAATATTATTCAGCGCCTATTGGAATCGTTTAGACAAGACCAGCAAAGACAGCAATAGCGTAAGAAACCTCTAAAGAAGAAGAAGCACAAGACCAATATTGAGGCATGCAAAAATAAGTTGAGTTACAGTCACTACACCGTAGCTATGCGCATTTTTTATTCTGATGGGGTCGCTCCTTCTAACGCAGACACCCTCCATGAACTGCAACAAAAACATCCATATGCTCGGCCACCCACTATACCATTTGATGCTCCCACAGCTGTAGTTGTTACAGTGAACATTTAAGCAGTCATGAGAGCGCTGAGGAGTTTTCCGAAGGGCACATCTTGTGGCCGTGATGGTCTTCGAGCACAACACTTACTTGATGCAACTAGTGGTGCTGCTGCCACGGTAGAAGATAATCTTATTGTATCCATTACTGGCATCATTAATCTGTGGATTTCTGGTAACTGCCCACCTGCATTGGGGGAATTTATTGCTAGTGCGCCTTTAACCCCTTTGCTCAAACCTGGCGGCGGCCTACGACCTATCGCTGTCGGCACCATCTGGCGAAGATTGTGCTCTAAACTAGCATCCTCAGTTGTGCTTAAGGAGATGACAACATACTTGGGAAATTATAAGTTCGGTGTGGGAATCCCATGTGGTAGTGAAAGCATTATACATTCAGCCAATGCCCTATTGGAAATGAAAGGTACTCAGGATTCTATGACTATGTTATTAATTGATTTTACCAACGCCTTCAACATTGTCAATAGGTCTGTTTTGATCCAAGAAGTAAGAGCCAAGTGTCCCAGCATTTCGAAATGGGTGTAGTTTTGTTATGCTCGACCATCCAAGCTATATTACAATGAATTCACCTTGTCTTCTGCACAAGGAGTTCAACAAGGATATCCCCTTGGCCCTCTGCTGTTTTAATTGGCACTACACCCACTTGTATGCAAGATAGCTTCACACTGCACCTTGGACCTTCACTCGTGGTATCTAGATGACGGTACACTGATTGGAGACACCATGGAGGTTGCTAAGGCATTACGGATATTGCAATAAGACGGACCATCCAGAGGCCTGTGCTTAAACATTCAACAAACTGAAATTTATTGGCCAAATCCAGACCCACGGTGCAGTGCTGTTTTCCCAACGGGGGTTGGTAGACCATCTAGGGGCATCGGGTTACTTGGTGGGCCAGTTAGCTTGGATGACCAATACTGCAGTAACTCCATATTGGCTAGGGTTGACAAAACCACTCACCTTATGGACTGTATCAAGAAGTTAAGAGACCCTCAGAGCGAACTACTGCTACTTCGTAACTGTGCTGGGGTATCCAAGCTGTACTTTATGATGTGGACCACAAGACCACATGTTATGCAAGATGCTCAACAACGTTTCGATTACCATTTACTGCAGTTTCTATGTTACTTGATTACAGGTGATGGACCTGGTTTTGGACAGCTTCAACAACGCTTGGATACGCTTCCCATTAACGATGGAGGACTAGGCGTCTACACAATGGCAGACACTATCCATTACTATTTCATAGCTTCTTGTTTTCATACGCAACCGCTCCAACATACCATTCTGCAGCGCATATCAGATCTTGGACATACTTTTCAGAGCGCTTTAGACAACTATATCCAGGTGTGCGGCCTATCTTCTTCTTCTTTCAACCTTAGTGACATCGCCCCACAGCCTATGCATCAATTGGCGACCCGTTACTTTGACTCCGTCAAGAAGAACATACCTGCTACCTTCACCATGTCAGAGCGCGACTCTATTTTATGGCAATGCAAAAACAAAGACCATGCGCAGGACTATCTCAAAGCCATACCTATTCAAGGGCTTAACCAGGAAGTAGGGTCACATCAATTCAGTTCCGTGCTTCAATATCGTCTGGGTATTCCCCTTTTTGCTGAGGATAGCACATGTTCGTGCTGCAAGAGAGTGATGGATCGTTTCGGAGACCATGCCATATATTGTGCAAGTGCAGTTGGCCAGAAATACCGCCACGATATGGTTTGCGACCTTTTCTCTGAGTTATGTCATAAGGCCAGCGTCGCAGCAAGAAAAGAGGTATCTATTGGCCTTATGTCAGATAGGTGTACCCCTCTTAAGCCTGCAGATATCCTGGTCTATAACTGGGTGAATGGTAAGGACATATGATTTGACGTCACCGGGGTTTCCCCATTCTCTAAAGGTGGAAATCGTAGTTTCACTCCCGGACACGCTATTGCTGCAGCAGTTACTCGTAAGCATAATAAATATGCAGCCTTATTTTCGTCTTTTGGATATGAGTTCGGAGTTTTGGCCTTTTCTACATTGGGGGAGTTGAGTGATGACATTTCTGACCTGTTGAAGAGAACTGTATGGCATGCCATGATGTCAACAAAAATTTGGGCAGTTCTTTGTTTCATAGGCTAGGTATTATTATTATTCAGAAAGGTGTCGGGGCGCAAATTGTTGCGCGTCTCCCTGCCAAATCCTTGTAATTAGACGTTTGCTTTTGTAATATTATTATTATTATCATAAGTAAAATAATAATTATTATTATTCATATAATAATTATAAAAAACACTCCACTCTGGAGAATATTCAGGCGATTGGAAACCTGAATCGATTTTCTATTATTATAAACACTCCCCCGCAGATCTTTTCCATCACCTACTATACCCTGTATCCTGAGACTTTGCTGCATCGATCAATACCATTTACTCCCCATTTCATCACTGTTTGGTGACGGTTAGGGCAGTTATCTTCATATGCCGAGAACACGAGCATCATCTTCCTCATCTACAGTATTGCCCATTCCCCCAGATTTGGGTTCTTCTTAATCTTTCAACGCAGGGTGTTCTACAACCTCGGCTTCGTCCTCATACTATACTCCACCATGCATTGACTCAGATGATGACGATGATCCCTTATGCCACTGTCCTTTCAAACAATTCGACGGGTGTTTAGATGGTGTAGGAGGCCAGGGATATGCCAAAACTTCGATCCTCAAGCATATACATGACAGACACTTACCGAATAAAGCATCCATCGATGTTTGTCGAGACAGAATCCGCAATGAGGTAAGTGTGTATATAGCCTGGGAAAAACTATTACGTCAATTACGCATGCTTTGTTTCCCTTGCTTTCTGTGGTTTTCTTGGAAGAGACCCTGTCGAGGCCATGCTGGTGGTATCATGAAAGGTCCTTTCAATGGCAGAGGAGCATATTTTCTAATATTTGGTCTTTACAAACCTACTTCACCCACCCCTGTCGTTGCTAATCAGTGTGCAGAGATTATTGCTAATGATGAACTTTCAGGGCTATCTATTGAGACGCTAAACTTACTTTTTCGGAAGCAAATTACAACAACCTCCAATATCCCTTCACAGTGTCGATTAAATTTTTCTAGAACCTTAAAATCTGCACTTGACAAAGTTATAGCACACCCATCTGAGTTAGGTCCATGGCTTCATTTACTGCTTCTTCCCATATGCACGCTCAGTCTCTATATCCCTAAAAATGCAATGGAAGAACGTTCCGGCGCCAGGAAGAAACTTCAGACGAACACCATCAACCTTGCCCTGGATAAATGGAAGGAACCTCAGGGTTGTGCTGCTTTACTCCACCAGATCCTGGAAGCTAACAAGGATCTTCAAAAGAGCAGGAAAAACACTAAGAAGCCACAGAAAACTAATGCCCAGGCCTGCAAGAAGAAGCTTAGTCAAGGACATTATACCGCTGTCATTCGAATCCTCTCTTCTAATGGTGTTGCGCCTGACACTGAAGCCACCCTTGCTGAGTTACAACATAAACACCCTTACACTTCTCCTCCGGTCATTCCTTCAACTATTGTTGACGCCGCGCCAATTTCAGTCGACAGCCAAGCGGTACTGGGCGCCATTCATAGTTTTCCGAAGGGAACATCGTGCGGAAGATACGGACTCCGAGCACAACACCTCTTAGATGCATTAAGTGGAGCGGCTACTGCGGTCTCATATGAACTCCTGTCATCCATAGTAGGTGTAGTTAATCTGTGGTTGTCAGGCCAATGTCCACCTTCCCTCGGAGAATACATCGCCAGCGCCCCATTAACGCCACTCCTAAAGCCAGATGGAGGTTTACGACCAATTGCTATCGGTACCATTTGGCGGCTGTTGTGCTCAAAGCTTGCGGCTTCCACTGTTTGCAAGGATATGGCCAGCTATCTAAGCGACTATCAATTTGGTGTCGGCATCCCTTGTGGAGGCGAGAGCATCTTAAACTCTGCGAATAAGCTGCTCGAACTTAAAGGTACACACAGTAACCTCGCTATGATGCTCATCGACTTCACAAATGCGTTTAACTTGGTAGACAGATCGACACTCATCCAAGAAGTTCGCGCCAGATGCCCCAGTATATCACGTTGGGTTGAATTTTTCTATGCACAACCAGCCCGGTTGTACTATAATGATGCAATATTAGCCTCAACCCAGGGTGTTCAACAAGGGGATCCGTTAGGCCCTTTGCTCTTCGCCTTGGTCTTACACCCTCTCGTTCGCAGAATTGCCTCCCAATGTTCTCTGGAACTCCATGCGTGGTACTTAGACGACGACACCATCATTGGAGACACAATGGAGGTGTCCAAAGCCCTCTCGATTATACAAAATGAAGGTGCTGCAAAAGGGCTGCATTTGAACATAAGGAAGACCGAAATCTTCTGGCCTACTGCAGATCCCAGGTCCCTTGCTAACGATGTATTTCCAATCAATATTGGCCGACCCACATGTGGAGTTAAGATACTAGGGGGACCAGTAATCCAAGATACGCAATATTGCAGTCATATGGTTATGCAAAGGGCGGAAAAAACAGTAAAACTAATGGACTGTGTTAAAACCTTGAAGGATCCTCAATGTGAGCTTTTGTTGCTGCGTAATTTCACTGGAGTGTCAAAACTCTACTTCACCCTCCGCACGACTGACCCTCGAGTTCTACAGACTTCCATAACATACTTTGATCAACACTTGGTTCAATTCTTACAACACCTAGTCACTGGTGACGGCGCAGGGTTCGGTCCCCTTCAACAAAGGCTAACAACGTTGCCTATCAAAGACGAGGGTCTCGGAGTATATACGATGAACTATACCAGTCACTACTGTTTTCTGGCTTCTCAGATTCAGACGCAGCAACTACAACGTACTATCCTGCATTCCACCGATATTTCTACCCCAAGCTCTAGCTATCAACATGCTCTTACCAAGTTCATGCAGGCCTGCAGCCTTCCTCCCTCGTCATTCGACATTACTTCTACTGCCCCACAACCTATGAAAAAACTGGCAGTTCAGTATTTCGATGCCGTAAAGAAAGAGGTTGCTTCCAAGTTCACCTTATCTACAAGAGACGCAATTTTGTGGCAGATTAATAAGTCAGACCATGCTATGGACTATCTAAAGGCTATCCCCATCCCAGGGATAAACCAATCCATCGGTCCCAGGAAGTTTAGGGCCATCACTCAGTACCGCTTTGGTATACCTATATTCCCCGAGGATAGCATATGCCCCTGCTGTGACCGGACCATGGACATTTTTGGAGATCACACCCTCCATTGTGCGAGCAAAGTGGGCCTAAAATTCCGTCATGACTTGGTCCGAGATGTCATCCTTGATATATGTTTTAGAGCCGGTGTTGCTGCTAGGAAAGAGGCCTCCTTAGGCTTTTTGACAGACAATGCTTCCGGTCGAAAGCCTGCGGGCATTCTGGTGTATAATTGGGAGAATGGCTTGAGTACTTGCTTCGACGTCACCGGTGTATCGCCATTTTCTGGAGGAGGAGGTCGCAGCTTTACTCCAGGACATGCTATCAATTCTGCAGTCAGCCGCAAACGGAACAAATATTTGGACTTATGCACATCCCATGGCTACGGTTTTGGAGTCTTAGCCTTCACTACCCTTGGAGAATTAGGCGAGGACATGGTTGTTTTTCTGAGAAGATTGAAGAACTTCTTGGCTAACTACGATGTTAACATCAAAGTCGGTGGTTCCCTCTTTCACAGGGTAGGCTTAGCAATTCAGAAAGGGGTTGGAGCACAGATCGTCGCCCGACTCCCACCCATTGATGTACCTAATGACGTGATGTAAACTCATTTTATTTTGTAATAAAATGCCCTCCGTGGCTCCTTTCATAATAATAATAATTATTATTATTATTATTCAAAGAACGGGTCCTAGCTCAGCTGGTCATCCCCGTTCCCCGAAGTTTCATGCGTTCCAGGAGGTCTCAGGTTCAAGTCGGCGTAATATTGCAGGAATTAACATGGAAGGTAGTGTTAGTTTGCCCCTCTTATAACACAATATCGCCCCCCCTCCCGCTTCGTCTTCCCTTGGCAAGGTTACCCATGAGGCTCGCTGGTAGGCTAGCACAGCAACCTGCTAAATTAATGTAGTAGTATGTCGTTGGAGCCTAGCTTGTTAGGCTTCCACCTAGTTTCATGTAATAATATTAAATAATTAATAAAATAATAATAATAACAATTAGAAGAACGGGCCCTAGCTCAGCTGGTCATCCCTGTTCCCCAAAGTTTCATGCGTTCCAGGAGGTCCCAGGTTCAAGTCCCCAATGACATAATATTGCAGAAATTAACATGGAAGGTAGTGTTAGTTTGCCCCCCTTGTGACACAATCTCAGCCCACCTATCCGCTTCGGCTCCCTTGGCTAGGTTACCCATGAGGCTCGCTGGTAGATTAGCACGACAACCTGTTCAATTAATGTAGTAGTATGTTGTTGGAGCTTAGCTTGTTAGGCTTCCAACTAGTTTCATGTAATAATATTAAATAATAATAATGTAGTATGTCGTTGGAGCCTAGCTTGTTAGGCTTCCAACTAGTTTCATGTAATAATATTTATTATTATTATTATTATTATGAAAAGGGGCCATAAGGCTTTTATTAAGGAGCGAAAACAAATAAGAGTTTACAGATATTTGGCAGGGAGACGCGCGACAAGTTGCGCCCCGATGCCCCTTTGAATGATAATGCCTAACCTAAGGAAAAGAAAATTGCCTAAGTTATTGTTGACATCGTGACTCGCCATGCAGTTTTTCAATCTTTTCAAGAGTGCTACCATGTCATCACTTAGCTCCCCAAGAGTGGTAAAGGCTAAGACACCAAAACCGTAACCATTAGTTGAGCATAGGTCGGCGTATTTGGTGCGTTTGCGTGTGATTGCAGCGGAGATAGCGTGGCCTAGTGTGAATGTCCGATTCCCCCCTTTGGAGAAAGGTGAAACTCTGGTGACATCTAAGCAAATATCCTTGCCATTTTACCAATTATATATCAAAGATCTGCCGGTTTAAGGGTAAAGCCCAATGATGCTTCTTTCCTTGCGAAGACACCTGTTTTATAACATAGTTTAGCAAACAGGTACCGAACCATATCATGGCGATATTTGATCCCTACTTCGCTAGCACAATGAATCGTGTGGTCTCCGAACCGATCCATGACACAGTTACAACATGAACAAATGATGTCCTCTGCAAAAAGCGGTATACCAAGACGATACTGTAACACCGATCTGAACTGTCTAGAACCTAAGTCCTTGTTCAAACCCCGGATGGGAAGTGCTTTTAGGTAATATTGAGCATGCGGTTTCTTGTTGCACTGCCACAGGATTGAGTCGCGCTCAGACATAACGAAGCTAGATGGTATATCCTTCATATTAGCCTCATAATAACGAGTATCCAGTAAATGCATGGGCTGTGGGGCGACTTCGTTAATATTGAAAGATGAAGGAGTTAAACCACATACTTGTATGTATTGATCCAGCGCGGTCTGAAAATGCGGGCTAAGTCCAGGGTTGTCATGTAGGATTTGACTCTGCAAGTGTTGTGTTTGGTAGAAAGAAGCCAAATAGCCATACTGGATGGTGTCTTGTAAGGTATACACCCCTAGTCCACCTGATTTGATTGGGAGAGTGGCGATGCGCTGCTGCAACTGACCAAAACCTGGTCCATCACTTGTAACCAGGTACTGCAGGAACCGAAAGAGGGCTTCATCATATCGCTGATGTCCCGCTTGCAGGCATTGAGGCCTAGTTGTACGCGTTGAGAAATACAACTTTGAGACTCCAGCGCAATTCCGGAGGAGAAGAAGCTCAGCTTGGGGATCTTTAAGCTTCTTTACACATTCCATTAGACGCAGCGTTTTTTCAATCCTATATTGGATGATGTTACTGCAATATTCGTCATTCAAACTCACTGGTCCTCCAAGTATACGAACACCAGTTTTAGGCCTGCTTATGACAGCAGGGAAAAGATCCATGCAGCGATGGTCTTGGCATGGCCAAAAGAGCTCTGTCTTATGTAAATTTAGTTGGAGACCCCGAGAAGGCCCTTCCTAACGTATGATCTGAAGAGCCTTAGCAACCTATGTCAACTCCCCAGCTAATGTCCCATCATCTATATACCATCCATTCAAACCCATTTCACAATTCGCTGCAATTTTGCATATCACCATGTGCAAAACCAAAGAGAATAGAAGAGGACCCAGTGGGTCTCCCTGTTAGACTCCCTGTGAAGATGTCATAGAATGCTCATTGTAGTACAACCTCGCCGGATGTGCATAGCAGAACTCGACCCAGTTAGCAATACTAGGACATTGTACTCGGACTTCTCGAATCAGAACTGTGCGGCTGACTACATTGAATGCATTAGTAAAGTCGACTAATAGCATAGTCATGTCGTTACGAGAACCTTTGAGTTCGAGCAACCTATTCACTGAGTGTAATATACCTTCTCCGCCACAAGGTATGCCGACGCCGAACTGATGATTGCCCGGATACCATGTCATGTCCTTAAGCACAGCGGTTGCTGCTAGCTTAGAGCACAACCGTCTCCATATTGTACCTACCGCTATCGGCCTGATATTGCCATCAGGCTTGAGGAGCGGTGTTAGCGGGGCACTGGCGATGAATTCGCTGAGAGATCGTGGGCATTTGGCATCGAGCCATAGGTTGACAACACCGATGATAGATGACAGTAGATCATCGGCAACCGCCGCAGCCGCTCCACTCGTTGCATCAAGCAAATGATGTGCACGGAGGCCATATCGCCCACAAGAGGTTCCCTTCGGAAAGTTGCGTAAGGCTTTAACTACTGCTTGCATTTCCACACTGACAGCGGAAAAATTAGGGGCGTCTGCAGGTATGGCAGGAGGGGGAGAGGGAGGGTGCTTACGTTTTAGTTCGGCTAGGGTCTCAGGCGTTGGCTCTGCAACACCTCCAGAAGACAAAATCCTGATTGCATCAGTATAATGTCCTTCTTCCATCTTTTTCTGACATGCCTCTACATTAGTTTTGGGTTTCTTGCGCTTGGGCCTCTTGTTATTTTGTTGCTGATGTTGGTCCTGACGTGCTCGAGCCAACAGGCGTTGGAAAATGGTGTAGCAACCGTTAGGTGATCCCCATTCCGCAAGTGCATTATTGATGGCTGCAATTTGCAATTTTTTTCTAGTGCTGGAACGCGCTTCATTGGCATTATTAGGGACGTACAAGTTCAGAGTGCATACAGGAAGCAGCAGCAGATGAAGCCACGGAACCAAATCCCTGGGGTGAGCAATCACCCTATCGAGTGCTGCTTTCAGTGCTCGTGAAAAGCTTAGCCTACACGGAGGTGGTATACTGGCAGTAGTTGTGATGTTCGTTTGATAAACCAAATGAAGCAAGTCTAAAGACATGGTCATTGGTTCCTCATTAGACGCTGAAGGGTCTGCATTAGCCACTGGTGAAGAAACTGCATGTGGTTTAGGGATACCATGGATGAGAAAATCCGCAGACCTGCCATTGAAAGGACCAAGAAGTATGTTACCACCATGTGGACGACAAGGGCGCTTCCAAGATTGCACTTTCATACAGTCACAGCAGAGCCACATTTCCAGAAGAGTTAATAAATTTTCCCAAGCATGGTACACACCCACATAAACTCGTATCCGTTCTTTACAGGCCATTAACCTAGTTTGAGTAGGCCATTATTGATCCTTGATGTGACGCAGAATAGAGGTTTTGGCATATCCACGGCCTTGGAAATCTTTACAATCATCAAAGTTCTTAAAGGGACAATGAGCCATTGTATCCTCCACTGAATTAACCCTTCTGTCAATGTCAGGTTCATCGTCATCTGATGATGAAACTGCTATATCCTGGGAATTAATAATGCATTGGCGCGCAGATTGTTGCTCGCCTTCCAACCAACCTTGTATAATTATTTCTTAATTAATAAATTATTAATAATAATAATAATAATAATATTTATCCAATTATATAATAATATTAAAAAAAATATAATAAAAATAAATAAATAATAATAATAATAATTTCAAGATGGGCAATTCTCTTTTTCATAGGTTAGGGATCGTAATTCAAAAAGGCATTGGCGCCCAGCTTGTTGCTAGGTTGCCTACCATCCCTTGTAATGTCGATTTTGATATTGAGTTCTAATAAATGCCTCTGTGGCTCCTTTTTATAATAATAATAATGCTCACGTGCTAGGCGAGACTTTTTTCCATGTGGTGGACTTGTGATGCTCGATAGCTAGTCGAGTCTTGAGGAGAATGTAGTATGTGCTTGCGGCTGGGGCAAGGCTTTTTGCTCGCAACGTAACAAGGCTGTAGCGCTTGCTGCTCGGGAAGGCTGGCTGTATTGCTTGTGTTGAGTACGAGTCTTTGGACCAATATTATGCATTGGGCTTGTGGTCAAGACGAGACTTTATGCTTGCAAAGGTGCAAGTCTTTGTACTCGCGTGCAAGGTGAGATTTTATGCTTGCGAAGGTGCAAGTCTTTGTACTCGCGTGCAAGGCGAGATTTTATGCTTGCGATAAGAACAAGACTTATGTGCTCACGTGCAAGGTGAGTCTTTAGGTGCTTGCGATGTGATGCAAGGCTAAATATTGGTGGGTTTAAGCAATCCTCATCTCGAACTCTCGATCATGTCGCTATCCACGAACCTCGAACCCGTTCACCGATCATGTCGCTATCCACGATCCTCGAACCCGATCATGTCGTTGCTCCAAGTGCACCTACAAGTCTCTATAACACTGGATTTTTCGCTTCCATGTTGTAGGAAATTCAAAGAGGATTCCAACGAGCCAAAAATCACTCAATTCGGACTTAAAACGAAGAAATTATTAACGAAACAAGGTTTGAGCGAAACGCGCGTGCTGTTGCATCCGTGGCACTGATGACTGTGCAAAATCGCTAACTGGAACTTCTGACCAGACAAAATTGATAACGTGGCACCAAACTTGCTGACGTGGCTGTCAGTGAATGGATAGCACTGCTGATGTGGCTGCTGACTGTGCATCGATGACATGGCAAGGTTTGCTGACGTGGCACTCGGAAAGTGCTGACGTGGATACGTCACGGCAACCATATGCTGACTGGTCGCTGACGTGGCATTCTGCTGACTGGACATTGTTGTTTTGTCAGTGACGTGGTGTTGACTCTACACTGATTAGTCAGCGCCTGAGAAGCACTGGATCGCTGATGTACGTGAAGCTAGATGAGATTTCAGCTTCTTGCAACGCTTTTCTGCAACACTTATTTCTGTTACTGTGTAAAGTGTTTCACAACAGTTTCTGCTACTGTTTTCTCCACACTTGCTTCAACTGTTTTTCAACTTCGCAACAGCTGCTTCAATTTCGCAACAGTTCTGGTTCTTTTGCAACGTTTACGGAAGAACCCTAATAAATAATTTGTTTTCCCTTTTTTTTGCTGCTGATTTTTGCATGGAATTCGTGCACATTTTTTGAGGTTTTTTAACGCACCTATCTCAATGGAAAAACACGATCATTTTACATGAATCCCCTTAGTCGGCGCTAAAAGATGTTCGTACCCAAAATAAATTCTAGGCACAAAACACGATTATTTGATGATGGTTATATGAAAATTAGGGTTACGAGAGAATTAGAGATAAATAAAGAAGACAAAGATTTATGTGGTTCGGCAAGTGTTTCCTACATCCACGGGGGAACGGAGATATGCTTTATTGATTATGTTTTACAAAGAATTTTCTCCGGGTTAGCTAACCTAAAATTCCATGTAGGAATAGAAATTACATCTTTGAGTTGGATTGTTAGCCTCTATTTATAGGCAAAAAACCCTAATATAGTTCCATAATAACCCTAGATTTGTAGTCGTCCAAAATAACCACATGGATTTGTACTTATCCTTTAATATTCGTGTATATTCTTAAAGATGCATGTCTATCTTGAGAGATTCTTGTATATCTTCACATGATTTGAGTCTATCTTAACAGATCCTTGTATATCTTCATAAGATTTGTATCTATCTTGAAAGATTCTTATCAATCTCCCAAGATTTGTAGCTATCTTGGATGACCCCTGTTTATCTTCCAAGATTTGTGTCTATCCCAAAATGACTTCTATAATAAGTCATTTGGGCTTCCATAATAAGCTATACTGGGATTCCTAATAAGTCCTCTGGGTTTCCTCAATAAACCCAAGTGTTGGTTTCCTCAATAAACCCAAGTGTTGGTTTCCTCAATAATCCTCCGGACTTCCTCAATAAGTCTGGTCTGGGCTTTTGGAATCTTCTTTAACGGGATTTTTGGGCTTGATTCACGGGCTTTTAGTGTATTTTATACACGGTACAAATACTACCCTCTTCTTTATTTCAATCCATTGGAAAATACTTCTCAGAACGTTTTGGTAACCGCTCTGCAATCCCAAATCTCAAAAAAAAAAAAACAAAAAAAAAATGGAAGAAGGAAAGTCTAGCCATGTAGTTTATTTGGTTAATAAATTCAAACAGTCCACAATTGATCTTGGAGATACAACTGAAGTTGGGGTTTCTAATCAAAATACCAGCAATGAACAAGAGAATGAATCTAAGTGGGAAGCAAGATCTATAGGCAAAATTATTATAGAAGGGAGGATGAATTACGACACAGTGGAGAAATACATCACTTTTACTTGGCCATTCCTAACTTTGGAGAATCTTAGGATTGTTGAAGTTGAGCCTAACTTGATGATTTTCAAGTTTAATGAATGGGAACTGCTGAATAAAGTTATTGAAGAAAGACCTTGTATCATCAACAAACATCTTCTGGTTGTTCACGATTACATACCTGGTATGATTTATAATGAGAAACATCGGGGCTTTCAACAGTTCTGGATTCAGCTCAAGTATATCCTCCCGGAGCATATGAACGTCTCTTCTGTCACGAAGATTGGTGAGATTATGGGTGAAGTTACTGGTATTGAACCTAAAGATGCTATTCCTGTTGGTACTACCCCTGTGAAAGTCTGTGTCAATATAGATCTATCTATGCCTTTGAGGAGAGGTGTTAAATGCACTACAATGGCAGGTATTACGAAGTGGCAAAAATTCTTTTATGAGCGTCAACCTAATAACATTTGCACTGAATGTTACATGATTAATCATTTTAAGGCAGTATGAAAGGATGCTGCTGACTATCTAAAGAAGGTACATGAAACACCTTATTTCTTTGGTAATGCGGACAATATTCGAAAAAATGTTACGGCAATAAAATCCAACTCGGCTCCTGCTGTCAAGAACACTCAGAAAAAATATGTCAAGACATCAGTTTTTGTCCCTCCAAAGGATGGTGAAGTAATTAATCTAGATTTTTTGCTCAAGAAAGATGGAGAAAACTCTGAGGAAGATAGCAGACTTGGAAAACATCATAGAGCTAATCACACATCAGCTGATAGTCCTTTGAATCGTGAGACTCCTTCACAGAGCACATCAACGAATCCTAACTCATCTGACCAGACAGCTCACATGGTCATTTCTGGAGATATTCAAACATCAAATGCTGCTAAGGGGATTCATGTATGTATTACTTTTAAGGTATATTTTTTCCCTGTTTAAGTACTTTTACATATTATTAAGGTTGTTTCTTGTTTTTTACATTTTTTCTTCTAGATTTTATAACTTCAGCCGTCACTCATTAATACCTCTTTGCAATCTATTCATTCTCTTGCATGCTCTTAATGCTCAATTTTTTATTTTTCGTCGTTCATGCATAAATAATCTTAGGAAGTACGTTAAAAGAAGAAATTTAGGTTATTTTTGTTTTTTCTTAATTCTTTCTTGTAAAATGAGGGTCATATCTTGGAATGTTCAAGAACTTAATACTCCAGCAACAAGAGATCATCTTAGAGACATTAGTAGAACTCAGAACCCATATATCATTTTTCTTTGTGAAACCAAGTTACATGAAGATAAAATGAAATCTTTATTAGATCCTTTTAGGTTCCCCAAACACTAGATACCTTCAACCTGTTGGTCTTTCTGGAGGATTAGTTCTTATGTGGAAAGATGGTTTTGTTTGTGATATTGTGAGCTGTGAGAATAACATGATTCATGCAGCTGTGCAGAGTGACCCAAGTCAACCAGAATGGTTATTGTCTTGTATGTATGGATATTGTGATTACTCTAAAAATAAAACACAATGGGAATTCATCAAAGACATTGGTTCAAATATTTCTCAGACTTGGATTCTTATGGGAGATTTAAATTTTCATCTTCTGGATTCTTCTTCTTCAAGTTCTTCCTCAAGTGATGGGTTAGTTCATACTATTCTTCAAGAAGTTGGTTTAGAAGATTTGGGTTTTATAGGCAGAGAGCATACATGGTCAAATAACAACATGGGTACTGGTATAAAAAGGTCTAGAATTGATATGGCCTTGGTCAATGGATCATGGAACAATTTTTTTCTAGATTCTAAAATTCTTCATCTTTCACAAGTGGGAAGTGATCACTGTCCAATAGTGCTTGTAACTGATTATTCTCAACCAAAGTTATGGAAGCCTTTTAAATTTTTCAAAACTTGGCTAAATGATAGATCTTGTGCAGCTGAAGTTGCTAAGGCTTGGGAAAAATCAGTTCAAGGTTCTCCAGGGCATAAACTTATTAAGAGACTTCAGTTTACAAGAATCACGCTTTCAAAATGGAACAAAATCTATTTTGGTGATATTAATCAGAATGTTGACTCCCTGCAAGAACAATTATCTGCCATACAAGCACTACCTTTTTCCCAAGAAAACACAAGAAAGACAGTTGAAGTTGGAAGAGAGTTGGATAAATGGCACAAAATTCAACATGATTTCCACAAACAAAAGTCAAGAGATAACTTTGTTAAAGATATGGATTATAATACTAAGTATTTTCATACTTTAACTAAGAGAAAGAGAGCTGGAAACAATATAGACTCTTTAAAAGATGCAGATGGTGAATGGTTACACTTAAGAGAAGACATTGGCTATCTTCTTACTAATTATTTTGGAAGCATAAGTTCTTCTAGTCACCCCATTATTGAGGAACATCACTATCTGAATATTCCCACATTAATTTCAGATGAAGATAATAAATTTCTTCTTTTGCCACCTTCTAATAAGGAGATTCTAAAAACTTTGAAGAGCATGGAGAGTTGATCAGCTCCAGGCCCTGAAGGTTTCCAAGCAGGCTTCTACAAGACTCAGTGGAACATAGTTGGAGAAGATGTCTGTAACATGGTAAAGAACTTTTTCTCCACAAAGTTCTTATCAAAACAGATTAACAAAACTTATATATCTTTAATCCCAAAAAAGAATAAAGCATGTACTCCTTCAGATTTCAGACCTATTGGGCTTTGCAATACTTCTTACAAGATCATCTAAGATTTTGGAATCTAGAATGAAGCCTCTAATGGAAAAAATTATTTCTCCTTATCAAGTTGCTTATGTGTCTGGGAGATTAATCAATGACAATACCATGATATCTCATGAACTAATTCATTATATGAAAAGGAAAGAAGGTGCAAGTGGCTGGATAGCTCTCAAGTTAGATATGTCAAAGGCCTTTGACAGGCTTGAATGGCCTTTTCTTCTCAAAGTTTTACAAAGTTTTAGATTCTGTGAAGAATGGTGTAACTTAATACATCAATGCATAAGCACTACTTCTTTGTCAGTTATCCTTAATGGCTCTCCTTGTGAAGAATTCTTTCCCTCAAAAGGTATTAGACAACGAGACCTATTGTCTCCTTATCTTTTCATTATTACTATGGAATGGTTTTCTAGAACTCTCTTAGCATCTCAAGACTCTAAAGCAATTCAAGGTATCATTGTAGCAAGAGGTGCTCCGCCTATAAATCATCTGCTTTATGCTGATGATTGCCTCATTTTTACCCAATCTAATTTAACCAGTGTGAATAATATTTTGCAAGTTCTGCAAGATTTTAGTTCACAATCTGGTCAGGTCATTAATTTTGACAAATCTTCTATTTTTTACAGCAACAACATGGAACCTTCTGTATGCAACACTATCACTAACATATTGGGAGTTAAAGAAATGGAGAAAAATGAGAAATATCTTGGCTCACCTATGATAATTGGTAAGTCCAAAGTAACAACATTTAGGGATATACAAACTGCTTTTGAGAGAAGACTTGGCAATTGGCAAGGTATTAATATGCATCAAGCTGGCAGATCAACAATGGTGAAAGCAGTTTTAAACTCAGTGCCCATGTATCAAATGAGCACTTTTAAGATTCCTAAAACTCTTATTAAGAAGCTGGATTCCCTACAAAGAAATTTTTGGTGGGGTTATAAGTCTAATAGAGGACTCAATCTAATCTCCTGGCAGAATATGAGTTTATCTAAAGATTTAGGAGGTCTGGATTTCAGGGATTTGGAAATGCTAAATCATGCTCTACTTACCAAAGTTGCATGGAGAATATGTCAGCAATCAGATCATTTGTTAACTAAAATTCTTAAGGCAAAGTACTTCAAGCACGAAGATTTCTTATATCTCACAGGTGAAAGAAACAACTCTTCATGGACATGGAAAGGGATCGAGCTTGGATTATCAATACTTCAACAACACTACATTATGGAAGTTAATAATGGGAAAAAAAAACAAAGATTTGGGTGGACAGATGGATCATTGGACCGGACATAAAAGTTGAACCACTATATCCTAATCATTTTCAATTGGTTTTTGTTAGTGAATTGATCATTCCTGGCACAGACAATTGGAATGTACCACTTCTGAACATTCTTTTCACTGAAGATATTGTGGAGAAAATCAAAAACATGCAACTCTCTCATAATGAAGAAGATGTTATGAGATGGCTCCCTTATAAGGATGGTAAGTTCACTGTTAAGAGTGGCTACAATAAACTCACGGAAGTTAGAGTTCAACAACAAGTTTCTTTAGATACTGTTCCAAAATTGGTTTGGAAAGCTCTGTGGAAAATGAAACTGCCGCATTGTGTGAAGCTTTTTATATGGAAGTGTTTGAAGGGTATAGTTCCTACAAGGATAAGATTATCTCAAGCTATGAATGATATGGAAACACACTATGAAATCTGCAAAAAGGAAGATGAAACTCTTTATCACCTTCTTATCAGTTGTGATCATGCAAAGGAAGTGTGGAGATCTCTTAACATAAACATTGATCAAGTAATTATTAACTGTCAGACAGTCAAGGAATGGATTATTTCCTGGTTTCAAAATGTTCAGAATGTTGGAGTTAGCGATCTACAAAACTGGAGAACCCTTCTAATGGTTGGCAGCTGGATAATCTGGAAGGAAAGATGCGATTGCGTTTTTCAGGATATAACTCTAATCCCTATGAATACAGTTTCTCGAATTCAATATCAGTTGGCTAGTTTACATAACTATGCACAGGATATTTCCAATGATAGTACTTCAGACCTTTCTACATCTCATAACACATTCACTCATACTGATCACAGTGATAACACCATTGATGCATCGGATGTTTTTGAGTTCTTTGCAGATTCCTCATTTGATTATGATACTAATGAATGTGGAACCGGCATGGTTCTATACAATCTTACAGGTGAATGCACCGGCTTCAAAGGATCTTATGCAGCTAGAGTGAATGATGCAGAGACAGGAGAGTGTAAAGCTGTTCCGGAATGTTTGCGATGGGCCAAAGTGATGGAACTAAACAAGGTTCATCTAGTAGAAGATGCAGAAACAGTTGTCAATTCAATAAATAATAATACCTTACTAGTGAGTTGGGTTAATAAGAAAATCATAAGAGATATAAAACTCTTGTTAAGCTATTTTGAGTATTTTAAAATTAGTCATATTAGTAGGAATTTTAATCATGTTGCTGATTCCATCTCAAAAATGACTAGGAAAAACAAGCTAAATTTGGAGTAATTCAGCCATGATATTAGGCATGTTGAATTGATGTTACACAGGCTTATTGAGCCAGACAATTCTTAGTAATGAAATTCTTTGTTATCCAAAAGAAGACCTCTTTCGAGTGTGGACTCCTTCCCGATATACCTACCATGCTTCCTAGTAAAGATTTTTACTTAATTATTTTTTATTTTATTTTATTTTATTTTGTGGTTAGGTTAGTGTTTAAATATGTCTAAGCAGCAGCAGCGACAAGAAACGCTATCTACAAACACTCTTTTTCTCGGGGTGGTAATATTAATTCCATCTCTTCTTCTGTAAAAATAAATGTAGGTCAGCCTAATACCGATAGAAAAATGGCTTCTGCTGAGCAATTGGTACTCGATCTTTGCAATCCCGATCTTAGAGAAAATGCTTTGCTTGATCTATCTAAGGTGAGAAAAAAAAACCCTTACTTTTAATTCTATATCGCCTCAATTTGTTTCTGAAAAGGATCGATTTATATATCTTGGGTGCACTTTTAGGGTTTGGATAATTTGAACTCAGTTTTGGGGAAAGTTGATGTAAGGGAGGAACTTTTCTTATCTAATTAACGATTTATATTAATGGGTTTCTGTTCAAATAGATCGATTTTTACTTATATAGTTTGCATTCCAAGTTCTAACCCAAAATTAAAAATTTGGACTGAAAAGACGAGATTCTGTTGATTTTTTTCCCTCTCTTGGGATAATGTTCATCATTGTTGCATTAATTCCTGTTTGCATGTCTATTCAAGAGTATTAAAAGTTTGGCCTTTTGGGATATTTGTTGTAAAAGGGGGAAGAGGTGTAAGCTGGCTTCTTTCTATGATTGATCTGATTTGCTTGGGTTAATAGTTAGAACAATACGAATTCAACTTTATTTTTCCTTTTTTGTATCAGAAAAGAGAGATATTTCAAGATCTTGCTCCTTTATTGTGGAATTCTTTTGGGACTATTGCTGCTCTCTTGCAGGTATCATTATCTTTCCATTCACATCAAGCTAGGGTTTTAGAAGTTGGTTTATACAAGTTTTGACTGATTTTTTTTTACAAAACTTTATCTCTTGCAGGAGATAGTTTCCATATACCCTGTACTTTCACCTCCAAGCCTTACTCCCGGAGCATCAAATCGAGTTTGTAATGCGCTTGCTCTTCTTCAGGTCATTGTTACTACTATTTTTTTAGTTTAATGTATTGTATACTTGGTATATGTGGTTAAGTTCATCATAGTTGAAACGATACATGGAATGTAAAGTGATCATATCTTATTTCATAATGATCATTATCTTATTTCATAACGATAATGCTGGTTACATAATTTCCATCGTTGTTCTTTCATTAAATCGTTTAAAACTTCGACATGTTACTCCCTGTTATACTCAGAATCTTAATATAATTGTTACCTCTTGGTCCTTTTTAGTTTTTACAGTCATACTTTTGGTTAAAACCTTTAACGTGGTTCAGCTGTTGAACTGTTGATTGTGTTTTCAGATGTGATACACATGAGACTTCCTGTTCCACTTATGTTGGAATATGGAAACATTATCTCTTCTTTCTTTTAGGTTAGGAAGTTATCAGTTTCCCTTGCTTCAAGAGAATCTGGTATAGCGATTTTTCTCATTATTTCTCTCTTGTTTTTCTCATTCTTTTTCTCTTGTTTAATTTCACAGTGTGTAGCTTCTCACCCGGACACGCGAACGTTGTTTCTCAATGGTATGTTATCTAAATCCTCATATACTGTATGAACTAGGAGTCATCCAATTTTTGTGTATCTTGAATCAGAAGGTTCGAAGATACTTCCAGTGCATTGGCACCTCTTATTTAGACTGGATGTGTGCGAGTACTACTCTTTCATTGTTTGAAAATGCTTTCTCTATGCACTGATATGTGGACGCCTCAACATTTCAACTAATTTATGCATATCTTTGAAACAAGATTTTGCATACAATAGATATCTGTAAAATAATAGGGATTTGTTTTTCTGTAGATTTGTTTGGTTTTGGGCAGTAGTCATAATTGGTTATTTGGCATTCTATCTTTTGCAGCTCATATACCTTTGTATTTATATCCTTTCCTGAATACCACAAGCAAGACACGGCCATTTGAATATTTAAGGCTTACCAGCTTAGGTGTTATTGGTGCACTTGTAAAGGTACACACTTGCAGATTTTATATGGTTTGCATTTTATTTTCCATACTTTTTTTTTATTGAACAGATTGGATTTGTGGCTTAAACCATACTTGTGTAATTTCTATCTCTGGATATCAAGCTCAATGTGCAGGATGAACATTATTAAGCCATTTTTCTATAGTAGTTACCTTCATCATGCAATAGCTAGATATATATTCTTGTAATATTCTTATTTGAGCAAGGTTATAATCTTCTTTTGCAGGTTGATGATACTGAAGTGATAAGTTTCCTTCTCTCAACAGAAATAATCCCCTTATGTCTGCGCACCATGGAAATGGGAAGTGAACTTTCAAAAACAGTGAGTAACTAGAGAACAAATGATAATAATGCCAAATCCCGTTCATGTTCATTATAAAAAGTTACTCTGAGCTCTGTTGATATTGTTTGTTGTCATTGTTCTTGTAAATACATAGGTAGCCACGTTTATTGTTCAAAAGATTCTGCTGGATGATGTGGGGCTGAGATACATCTGTGCTACAGCAGAGCGGTTTTTTGCTGTTGGTCGTGTTCTAGGAACTATGGTCGCATCACTTGCTGAACAACCTTCTACACGGTTGCTGAAACATATCATTCGCTGCTACCTTAGGCTTTCAGATAACCCAAGGTCTGTTTGTGGATGAATACCTTGGCATAATTCTCGTACAATAGACCATCCATATTTTCTGTCCGATACTTTCAGGCAGCAGTTAATGAATGTGATTTTTATCTCTTCTGCTTCCAAATGCAGGGCTTGTGAGGCACTGAGAAATTGCCTCCCTGATATGTTGAGAGATGCAACCTTCAGTCAATGCTTGCGAGTAAGTGCTACATGTTAACTGTCGCGAATGTTGCAACTGTTGGTTTTTCTCATTGTGCGGAACTGAATTGTGCTGTAGTTGCGTGCTTGCTTATGATTGCTTTCCAGTTCCAAATATATGGATCAGTTCTCTAGCAATAGACCATATTAGTAGTTTACTTTTGATAGTCCTCCTATAGAGAACATCAGACTATCAGTACCTGCAAGATCGCAAAGGATCCCCTTCACAGAACTTAGGTTACTTACTTCTATTAAAGTTCAGTTTCTGCTTCTTATTTAATCATGGTAAATTTCCAAATGCGTCTGAATTTATGAACTATGATTTAGGCATAGGCATTCCCCTGTCATCCATTTATCATTTTTGTATCTGAACTTCTTGGGAAACAATTATTGTGTGATAGTGCTTTTACATTTCCATTACTTTGTAGGATGATGTAACAACAAAGCGGTGGCTGCAACAGTTGATACACAATGTTGCATCTGCAGGAAACAACCGGGTGGCAGCTCTTCAAGCTGGAGGAGGGCTTGATCATTTACTAGCTAACCAGTCGAGGGTTCTTTAAGTTCATTTCCTGACTGCGACTACTACCACAACCACAACCACGGCAACTACTAATACGTATTGTCTGCATCATCAGTACGAGTTCTAATTTGGTACTACGTACGTACATTGCTTCAGGACGAATGCGAGTCTTTTGTTGGAGCAGCAAGGGCACCCCAACCAGTGAAACAAGCCCTTCTCCTATCATCTTGATTATCTATTGTTTCTAATAGATAATAGTAGTTTTAGAGAAAATTTGTTACAGTAATTATTTATGCTTTCCCATGTTTGTTTATGTTTATAAATTATGTGCTCTTGTTCATTAGAAAAAGTTAGAAGTGAAAAGAAAGGACCAAAGATGTCGCTATTATAACTTTCAGAGAGGGAATTCTGTTGAGAATTGTGAATCTTGTCAAATATTAATACTCTTTTGGCTTTTGCCGAATGAGTTCATGTGATTTTGGCGGTAACAAATGTTTCTCTTTTCCATCGTCTTCGTGGAAGGCTACACCTATTTGCCACCCTCATTTTTCCTATTTGCCATTCTCATCAAAATTTATAAGTTTACTTTTCAACCTCATAGCTTGTTGCTCGCTTGCTTTCTATGTAAGAATATTATGTTTTGAGTTAACTACTTCAATATTTTCCAAAAAAATTTCTATTTTTTCCTATTTACCACCTACAAAAATCAAATTCAATTTGACTATAATTGTCACCACTTCTAATTTGTATTTTTTTTTCATTAATCTCAATCTTCATTGAAAACCCATTAAAAAAATATAACCTACCAGTACTCTACTCATGTGATAGTTGGCTTTGTATACGCTTCATCTTTGGAATCCATTAACAAAAGAGTCCAAGAAAATACCCTATTTACAGTATGCTGATAGAGTAACGGGATGCATATATGGGCTTGGATATGATCACAAAATTGACAATTACAAACTGGTAAGGATTATGCTTAAAGATTGGTAGTCAAGATATTCTGAGGTTGATGTCCATAGATTAGGATCAAATTCATGGATATCTAAGCAGACCTTACCCTACAGATTTACGTTTGATGCAACAAATGATGGAGTGCTCCTTAATAGAGCCATCCATTGGCTTGCACGCACCATCGGTGGACAACGTTCCAGAGTTCTAGTCTCGTTTGATATTGTTAATGAGATATTAAAAGAGGTTGCACTAACTGATGAACCTATTCCACATCCAAATGAATGTTTGGAAAAGAATAAATTTTCTATCAATGTTGGAGCTTTGGAAGAGCAGCTCTGTCTAATGTTAATTGTTTTTAATGTCCGAATAGATCTATGGGAGAGATGAGTTGAAGAACGATAGAACTATGGAAGAGGCGGAGAAGATGAAGTGCCCGTCTGAATGAATAGAATAGAATTTAGGTTTTTTTTTTTTTTATGTGGGGTGTAAATAAAAAAGTCAAAGAATTAGTATTTAGGAGAAATGAAAAGGCATAGAGGTGTCAAATATGATAAATGGGGATGGAAATTAATGAGAATGGCAAATAGGAAAAGTGTGGGAGGCAAATAGGTGGAACCTTATGGAAATATTTTTCATATACTTGAATTTTGGTCCAGATCAGTGATAATCAAGGTATAGTCGCACACGGTATGAGCTGTAGCTGGTGATATTTGCTCCGTATTCTAGACTAGAGGTTGCGTGGAGACATTTTCATTTTCTTAACCTTTGCAAATCTATCAACTGTTGTCGAAGCTCACTTAGAGTCGCAGGATCAAATTTGAAATCGACATGGCTTGTTGCTAACTTTGTAATATGTACTCTGTAGTCCAGTCCCATCGTGGGACAATGAGTTTGTAACCCAGAAGACAAATACAAATTCTCCACAGAACTATTCTTCAGGTGACTGGAAACATTTGGCATAAAAACCATGTTTTACTTTTATGAGATTTTCTCTAGTCGACACGGTACTTGCTACTGGAACAAATTCTCCACAAAACTATTCTTCAGGTGACTGGAAACATTTGGCATAAAAACCATGTTTTACTTTTATGAGATTTTCTCTAGTCGACCCGGTACTTGCTACTGGAAAAGACTTGTAGGAATTACTGTTTAATCCAGTTTTTAATTACCCAGTTAATGGCTAGTCCACCCGTGAAAAATATTTACTCGCATGTTTTTGGACTAGATTATTTACTCGCTAATCC
The DNA here is from genome assembly GCA_023529315.1 of Papaver bracteatum. NCBI lineage: Eukaryota > Viridiplantae > Streptophyta > Magnoliopsida > Ranunculales > Papaveraceae > Papaver > Papaver bracteatum. The sequence goes on along the minus strand of JAJJWX010003811.1, from coordinate 973,323 downwards.
AAAAACTTTGTGGAGATTATAAAGTATATTTTCTAAATGCCTAAAACACCCTTCCAGATCTAATTAGTATCAACACATGTAAATGTTACTAGTAGTATCAATATGGTGATACTACATATTAATATGTACTGTACTAGTAGGAACAAAAATATGTTTAGTAAATTAGGTAACTACTTTACTATACTAGTAGTAACATATGTACTAGTAAACTAGTATAATATACTAGTAGTAACATATGTACTAGTAAACTAGTAGTAACTAGTATTAATACGTAGTAACATATGTAGTATAACATAACAACATTAATATGTAGTATCAATACATAACATAACAATATTGATATGTAGTACAATACATATTGATATTACATATCAATATATAGTATTTATTTATATGTAGTATACATAACATATTGATATGTAGTGTCAATATAACATAACAGTATTTATTTATATGTAGTACATAACATATTGATACTACGTATTGATATGTAGTGTCAATATGTTATGTACTACATATAAATATGTAGTACATAACATATTGACATATTGACATATAAATATAAATATTGACATATTGACATATAAATATGTCAATATGTTATGTACTACATATTTATTTATATGTAGTACATAACATATTGACACTACATACATGTTGATACTACATATCAATATGTAGTATCGATACATAACATAACCGTATTTATATGTAGCAACATATGTTAAAGTTACTAGTAACATACTCCTAGTATGTAGTAACATACTAGTATACTACTATTAGTACACTACTAGTGCTATGCTAGTACATATGTTACTAGTAACATATGTAGTATGTAGTAATATATGTAGTAACATACGTAATATTATGTGTTAGGGTTAGTAGAGTAAGTTTACTCTTTTCAAAACTTTTTTGGACTAGGGAGTAAATATGTTTTCCCGCTAGACTAGCCACTAACCCGGGTCGGGCTTAGTGGACTAAACAGCAAAGTTCCCAAAAGACTTTGGATTTGGATTTGGTTAATGTTTCTCTCTGGAAAAACATTATTCCCGCCAATACTAAGCTGACAACTTTGTTTGGATTTGTATCATTTTTTTCCCTTTAAAATGCAAGTGCATCTTACTCGTCTATATATTTCTGGTTGGGCACTGGTAAGTGAATCTATCATTAAGAAAATGATAGAAAACAATCAAAGCCGCTGATTTATTCCAACTACTGTTTGATGTTTTGAATTACTCCAGCGAGACTATCTTGCAAGAAATTAGGATATCTTTTCAATTTAGCCGGTCTTAGAAAAACATTGGCTAAGATTGAAGGGATATCAACGCAAGTAAAACATCTTTTCTGGGTGAAAGTTTACAACAAGGAAATTCAATCTCCATTTTCAGTATGGGTATTCAATTAGGAAAATATGTTTACTTTTGAACCTCCCTAATTCATGCTTTGTTTTTTGTTTTTTTATTTTATCTTTTTGTATCATTTTTTCCCTCCTTTTCTGCAGTGTTTTATAATAAACTCTTCATTCATTTCAAGATGGAAAACATCGTAACCAAGTGTTTGAGGATAAAAAAGGTTTGTTGGGTTTTGGGTAAAAGTGGTGGAGTAGGCAAGTGTTCGCATGTGGTGTAGGCCGCCAGACCAAAATCCTAATAAATATCCCCGTATGTGACATGAGTTGACGTCTCATATAAAAGTCTTCTTTACAGACATATTTTATATGGTCAATCATTGACCTAGTTAGACTATGAGTCTTAGCTAATTAATTTGAACGTAACTCATAATTCATGATTATGATGGATGAAGCATGAAGTTCCTGCCGAGACAGCAACATGCTTCGTAACCATAGACGTTGAGTTTGATGGGTCACTGATGATTGTGACATATCATTGTGCTAGCTGAAGCAGCAATGATAGTTGAATGATTTGGATTGATAAGCATAGGTTTAATAAGATTGTTGGATAGATCATAAACCATTATATTGGTGTGTCAAGCGTTTGACAGGAAGTCATATGAAGATGATCATTGTTGAACGATCATAAAAGGGTTCATCCCTGATACACATGTCATGAGTAACTCGAATGACAAGGAGAGAGATTTAAATAATGGTCAACTGATGAACCAACTAGGTGTTGGTTGATGAAGCAACAAAATAATGATTGTTGGATCAGTATAAACACTGCTTCCTTGAATATTGATAGTTGAATCAATATTGATTTGCAAAGCAATTGATAGTTGAATAAAATATTGGTACCTGAACTAAATATTAAATTATTAAGTAAAATATTGATTGCTAGATCAATATAAAATTATTAGTGTTTGAACCTGTTTAGAATTATGCTTTGCGGAGCATTAGGTTCAAAGCCCTAAATTTGATCGATGGATGATATAAGAATGATTGAATGAGAATCAACCAATAGTAAGATGGGACCGGCCATTGGTGGTGATGGACCGACCATGTGGAACCCAGGTGCTCGGTTGAACATTCACCAAAGTTAGTTGTAGAGCGTTTGATGTAAGGATGATTAATTGGTGCTCTGGGTTGAGTATCTGCAGCACCAGAGACATCTTTCAAATGAATTACAAATATTAAAAGTTCTTGCCTTAGAGGCTCTAACATTGCTGTCATGTATTATTGTTTTGATTAGGTTCAGAACATGAAGATATAAATTTCTTATGCTTCTGATGTTTTCAGAGATACATGTTTTTCATATGCGAGTTTACGAATTTAACCTTTGTCAAAAATCCACCATCAGCATTAGGTCCCCTGCTTAGTGTGCGACAGTCATGTTCTGCAATATGCACTAGATGGTTCAGTCTTCACATACCTAATTAATGAAGTTCTTCAAATGTCTTCGTCGATCTTCGGTCTTCAAGGGTGATGTCTGATACTCAACTACCAAATTATAACCTAGTCCAAGACTTGACTTTGTAGACTAGAAATAAAGATATATCTTTGATCAACTAATATTGACAACAAGCTTGAGATAGCAAAACTTGTGGATAGGGGTAAGCAAAAATTCCGGAACCGCAGATTTCATCTGTAACCGTCCGTAAAATTGTGGATGAAAACCAATCCTCAAGATTTATGGGTGGACACGGGTGGGATTCTCAAATCATAACCAAGGGAAGAATGATTTTCTTCCACAACTGATATCTAGTTTCTAAACAGCTTGAGTTACCCATAAAGCAGATGAAGGGTTCAACACGATTCAAGAACTATATAAGAATGTGAAAACACACGTACGTATCATTCTGAGATTCCTGATACAAATGTTACTGGAGATTTACAAGTGTCATAACTATATTCTCTTTTTCTGCTATGGTCTAGGAGTTTGATTTCTAATCATACCCTAACCTCTACTTCTTCAGGGCTTACTAACTGTATGAACACGGAGATGTATCGCTCATTATCTTGAATATTATCGTCATGTGGTTATGGAGAATAAATGTGATGTGTGACTGTCTAATTTTTTCCAATTCGTTTGTAAGCTAGATCCTTCTTATTTTTGCAAATAATCAGGGCAAAGAAACCAACTGCATTGAGGCTCCATAGATGGGGTGCGCGAGAATACTCCGGCCATTAATTCACAAGAATATAGCATAAGGAATATCAATTTGGGACCGGCTAAATAATTCATAAGACTTTTCATATAGCATTTGGAATAAAAAAAAAATCCTTTGGAGACTAAATCCGCGGTTAATCCGCATCCGGTCCGTATCACCCGCTAATCCGCGGGTGATTGGGCCGGACACGATTGGATTTTCCAAATCCGCAACTTTGACGGATTGGACGCGGGTGACCCCTAATCTGAATCCGTACATCCGTTGCACACCCCTACTTGTGGGTTCAACCGAGCATTGCTCTAATAATTGTATACAACGAAGATGAAATATGTTCTGCAAAACATAATTCTGATGGATTAAATGTTATTATCCATACCATAACAAGCTCAGTCAATTCATTGGATATTACCAGGAACTCTGATTCAATGACGTTGAATCAGAGTTGGAGGAGCAATAATTGACACAGTAACGCTTGAAGAATAATAGAGCATCGTCTGACGAGCATAAATTGGTGAGGCACCGGTGATTTGGATGATGGAGAGACCAAATTGATCCGTATATGGCACAGACATTGCTTGAAAGATGAAATCCTAGTCTGACCAAGATTTGGAAATCAACTTTATTAAAGGGATAAAACCATGATAATTTTTTACTCTTCATTCAAGCACTACCACCATCTTCTTCCTCTTCTATTCCTCCCATGTCAATGTCCGACAATAAGAGCAAAGGCGCTGGAATCCGGCGGACTGATCCGGCCAGGTAAAAAAAAACATGACTGTTTGAATATATGTGAGTAATATTCACGTTTTTAAGTCAAAAATCAAAGTTTTTGATTTTCAATGCTTCGGTTATCTTCGTATGTGCTTGAATCACCTCTTATACAATAACAAGAAAGTCCTTGAAGCATCAACCCTTGCATCATCACCATTAGTTGTAAGTTGGACTATAAATAGGTAAGAATTAGGGTTTTTACCATTTTTCTTTGTATACGTCGTCTGTTGTGACTGTTGTTGACGAAGAGATTGGTATATGAACCACTTCTTTATTCTTCACCAATTGTTCCTAATTTGTCTTCTTGTATAGAATAATGTAAAAAAAATTCAAACGGGCTTATTGCAAAAACGTAATTTTAGGTCCTTGGACCATTTGCTTGTATCTTGAATTCTTGTTAAAGAACTTTGATAATGTTATTTTACTTGCACTCAGAATTTTAAAATTAATGCACAAACTTTGTGCTTCAAACATCATCCATCCATGGAAACAACACTTTGATACTGTTGAAATCATAAAGGGTGGTGCTAGTAGTAGCATACCTTGGAAAATGGATGACTTAGACTGGTCAGGGAATAAAAACACCATATATCTCTTTGACCATGACGTCAGGCATTCATAGTTAATGGACTGCCAGTCCCCAATGTCATTAACCTTTCATGCTTGCGTAAACATTGATCATATTCATAATCCAGGTCTTCAGTGAAAAGCGTAATTGATTTGATCATTCATATAAGATAAGTATCCGTTATATTACGTATGTTAATCTCCAAGACTTAGGGTTTTGTACTTGTATAAATACATCACATATGTCTCTTTCATATATGGGTCTTGTCGGTTTAGCATGATCTTTAGACCTAATTACAACACCCATAGCAATATGTCTAATAGTAGCGCATCATCTCATGGATCTCCTTCAAAATAGTAGAAATGGTAAAATTGGAGAAGAAGGGAGATGTAACTTACTTAGGGAAACTCGTGTATGATGAAAATCACTTCAATTGATGCTCTATTTATGACCAGAACTTGAAATCAACTAAGAAGTATCAATATTTATAGAGAAACTTGTATCAAGAGCAAGTGATTGGAAATTGGTTCCATAACCCTAATTTTCCTCTTCATGTTCTATAACTGTTAAAGAATGAGAAAATACGGACCATTCGTGAACCCTACAGAACTTATAAGGCCCTCATGGTCTTGGTTGGTTTCCGACCCACTACCAGTTATATATCGAGCAAAGGTTTGTTAGATTCTAAAACTGAGATTCAATGATAAGACTTTACTGATGAAAATAAATTCAATCAGTGTTTGTGGAAAATTGATTAACTGATACATAATCCGATATATACATATTGTTGATGAGAGAAAATAATTTACTGGTTTTTGAGGAAAAGTGATGAGACGAGGGTCGATTCCTCAAACGAGAAAATTTCTTTGATCTTTTGCAAACAGATGCACTGCACGGGAGTACTTTGAGTTCGAGAGATCAATCTGTAAGACTCCATACTAAATCAAAAAAATTGTCGTTCCAAAGTCAATTCGGTCACAAGAGAGGATGTGTCGATCTGTTGGAGGGAAGATGAGAAGTGTGTGAGATCAATGATGATTAAAGGAATGTGAATGTGTTGTAGGTTTCTCCAAATTGATGAACTGTTGAGTTCCAATAAGTTCGAATTCTGCTCTGTTGAGAGTGATTGTTCAGATGAGAATTCATGTGATAATTCCCATATATTTGTCCCCTCTTTCAATCATGAATTCATAAAATTATTTATATTGCCAGAATGTAGACACATTGATCTCCAGTAAGTGTGACGGTTGCTTGAGTGAAAGAGTGCGAAAGTGGGAGATCGTCCACCCACTACTTTCCTAACTTCCTCAACCGCTTTCACGACTTACTCACATTTCTCGTCGTGGGTGTACACACGTGCCGTAGGCCGCGATACCAAAACCCTAAAGAATATCCCCCCCATGTGACATGATTAATGTCTCATGATTGTGGAGTCTACAAGGCAGACATGTATTCAATTAGTCAGTTGTTGACTTGATTAGACGATGAGTCTTTATATTGCTGAGTCGAGCATGACTGACGAATTCTCTAGGATTCATGGATTGAGCATGTTTGTTGAGACAAATGTATAATTCTCGAAAGAATATTGATATAAATATAGTCTGAGCAAATATTTCTTGTTTGATGAGTTATTGAATATTGATAGATGAATCAATATTGCTAGTCTGAGCAAATATTGCTCGTCTGAGAAAATAATGCTCATGTGATGAATTATTAAATATTGATAGTTGAATCAATATTTCTAGTCTGAGCAAATATTGCTCGTCTGATGAATTATTAAATATTGATAGTTGAATCAATATTTATAGTCTGAGTGAATTAATATTTCTAGTCTGAGCATATATTTCTCGTCTGAGCAAATATTGCCCGTTCGGTGAATTATCAAATATTGATAGTTGAATCAATATTTCCAGTATGAGCAAATATTACTCGTCTAATTATTATTAGTAGCATGACCGAATAAAATTAATTAAAATGTTGATTGCTGGATCAACATAAAAACATTGGCATTTGAACCTATTCAGAATTATGCTTTGAAGAGCATTCGGTTCGAAACCCTAATTTTGATCGATTGCTAATCAATTGATGATTTACTGGAAATCAATGAGTGAGAGGGACCGGCTACATGGGATGATGGGCCGACCATGTAGCGTCCAGATGCTTGAATGAGCAAACACCAAAGTCCTTTGCACACCAGTTGGTGAAAGAATGGTTAAATGCTGGTTTAATCATTTATTAAAATAGTGATCGCCTGGAATTAGGTAATAAAACCTAATTATGGAGAGATAAGGGACCAAAAAAAAGGGGTGGAACCGTCCCTTGGTGGTCGTGGGACCAACTGATGGTCGTTTGGTCAAAAATCCTATTTGTTTGGAAAGAGTTTGAACCTAATATGAATTGTAGAAGATCAAATTAGGTCAAAATTATGAAGATATGTGGGCCCGACTCCTTTCAATCCAAAGGGCCGGCCACGGCTAGGGCATGACTGGCCGGACAGTGGGCCCGGTCCCTAACACTCTTCGCTATTTTATATTATTTTCATCGTGTGAGGAAATATGGAGAAACTAAGAGTTTTGCTCGAATAAGAAAGTTTTCATGAGATTAGAAATAAATAAATAATAATATAAGATAAAATAAAATAAATGGAGAGGTGTGGGACCGGCCATGGCGGCATGACCAGACGGTCGGTGGGCCTGGTCCCCTATCGCCTCTTTATTTTATTATTATTTTTATTTTATTTTGAAATAAATAATAATTAATCAATAGGTTCTTACAAAACTTTGGTTGGTAGCCTAGCAACAAGCTGAGCACCAACACCTTTCTGAATAGCAACACCTAACCTATAGAAAATAAATTTACCTACGCCACTACTGACATCATTACAAACTAAACAATTCTTCAATCTCTTAAAAAAAACACAAAATATCATCACCTAGTTCCTCCAACGTGGTAAATGTTAGGACACCCAAACCATATCCATGCGAAACACATTGATCTAAGTATTTGTTACATTTTCGCAATACAACGTTAGATATAGCTTGGCCCGAGATAAAAGCACGAATACCTTCACCTGTGAAAGGTGAGACTCCTATAACATCCATAGAAACATCCCGACCATTCTCCCAATTGAGAACAAGGATATCAGCAGGTCGCAAATCCCTATTATCATCAAAATGAAACCTAAGGGTGGCTTCTTTACGTGCGGGCACACCGACTTTATAACAGATGTCAGCGGTTACGTCACGTACCAGGTCGTGTTGAAATTTGGGCCCCATATCCTTGGCACAATGAAGACCATGATCACCAAAAATATCCATGGGCCTATTACAACTCGAGCACATGCTTCCTTCGACAAACAAGGGGATACCAAGATGGTAGCAAACTACGACTCTAAACTTCCTTGGACCAAGACATTGATTCAGGACACTAATGGGTACGGCCAAAAGGTAATCTTGAGCATGCTTAATAGGTTACACTCCAAAAAAAATGGAATCTCTTGTAGACATAGAAAATTGGTTTGGGATTTGCTTCTTAACTGCGTCGAAATAAGTGACTGCCAGGGAGAAGCCATAAAATCATCCATATTTTTGAATAGGTTTCCTCGTTCTTCCATATTTTTTGAATGCTCATTCGTGCATTTGGGTGCTCGTTCTTGCATTATTTTTAAGTACACTTGCATCATTTTCTCGGGGCTTACTCGGTGGTAGCTCAGATGCTCGTACGTTGAACATTTATTGCTAACCCATGGAATTCTGCTTGGAAAAGCCATGAATTGAAGTAATAAAATATTATGATGAACATAGAATATTTACTAGGAATTTAATTGATGAATCTTGTGACTAGAATAATTAATTGATGGCTTTACACTAGCAGGCAAGCTGTCTAGGAGCATTGTAATTATTCGAAAATCGAGGTATGAGCTAGTTGAAGCGTCATACTCATTTTGAATGTTTTATTCTGTAAAGTCAGGGAACATTGCGACATCCATAAGACATTATTGCTCTATACTAGTGATTAATACATCTAGGAGCCATCCAATCATTTCGATTTTATACAGAAGTGAATACTGAAATTGATAAGTTGATGAAACATGTCGTGGTCTCAGTTGAGAGACTGCATATTCATGCGTACTCTGAGAGGCAGTAAACTCAATCAGAAATCATCATGGCATGAGCTTTCATGCTTAGATTCTGAAATATAAACTTCAAATACGTGTCCGAAGCTGGTTAGAAATATGCTAAGTTATGATCTGATGATTTTAGCCTTCATCAAACATCCACCATCAACACATACATACATACATACATATATTCGTATATATATATATATATATGAATTATTAAATGGAATATGTATTTGCATAGTGCCTTCAATTCGACCACAAATCATAATTTAAATATCAACATAACGATTACAAAATTCGAATAACATTTGAAACCTGGATTGTCTTCATTCTCTTGAATCCTTAATTGTCTCTTGAGGAGTCAGAAAACTAGGGAGAATGATTTAGGCCACAAGTTTTTTTGATACCCACATCAAGTCATAATTCAGACTAGGAGGTGATTTGGTAGCACTAAGTCATAATGACTTTTTCAGAATAAGGTGCGAGGCTCAACATAATATGAGTAAGTCTTCTAAAATATCTTTTATATAAAAGGATAATTTTTCTATATTTAGTGTAGTATCAGAAAGCATTCAGAACTCACATGAACCATCCGATAAGACATATATACGAATCATAATTAAACCAATAACACAAATAAAATAAATAACTACTTATCTGTAACTTGCCCCATCTCAAGCTATTTACATGATGGGGTGTTATATCATAGTTCGGTTGAACTCACCAAGCGTTGGTATGTCAAGTTTGGCTGTCATATTTTAGTGTGTCAAAACTCATATAAAGTCGCTTGATTATATACCAGAGTCAACTTCGTTTACGTTAGACTCGAAAGTATAGGAATGTTGAGACATACAAGTATTACTCTGAAGACCTCAAGAATATGAAGAAGAAGCGAACTATAACGACAACATCATCATTCCTCTTGAGCTTAGTAATATTGACTTGAAATGTTTCATTCCTAAGGTATCTTACAAGTTGTGCTATATTGAAAACATAACTGCGAAGCTGTATATACTGTACATATTGTATAATACTCTAGTGATATGACATGGTTGTTAGAGCACTGCTCGGTCGAACTCGCAAGCGTTGCTATCTCAAGCTTGTTGTCAAGTTTATTTTCCAAAACTATAAGTCTTGATTTCTAGTCTACTTATAGCTAAGTATCGGACTAGGATATAAATGATAGTTGAGCTCTAGACTCCACGGCGTTCATCATACAATGAAGAAGAACTACTCAAGGAACTAGTGGAACTTCATCGACTAAAAGGTATGTGGAGACTTGAACTTATCTATCACTTAAAAAGTCTATCTACTCTATCTCCTATCTTGAGACAAAAGTCATATTGTTATATAAACTTCAATTATACACATTTACTATTTTGAGTTGAGTTTATCTCGCTTATCTTTTTATCGAAATATGTGTTGGTAAGCTTTCGCTTTGGCTGATTATTTCAATATCTTGAAATTGCTTTGATGGAAAATAGTGTGTGAATAGACTCTATTTAACATCCTCTAAGAATGTTTCAATGATTGAAATAAAGAGTTTAGAACATGTAACCATCTTTGGATATAAGCATATAATGTGCTCGCGCATTAGTGTATAAGTCCAAAACCGGGAACCAAATGTATGCATACTTTTGTGTGTACTAAATGGTTGATGGAGACTGGGTAAGTATGCGTACTCGTACGCATACTGGCGGACGTTCACGTCCGTGAATTTCTGCTGAGTTTGGAAATAAAAACCAACTCAATCCAGTTACCAAAGTATGAGCACACGTATGCATACTAGCAGAAATTTCACATCCGTGAATTTCTGCTAAGTTTGGAAACCAAAACAAACTCAAATCTGGTTACTTAAGTACGCATACCCGTACGCATAGTTATTACTTTCTAAAATTGGTTTATTCGTGAACTTAAATATATATATAAACAAAGGAATGCATATTTGCAAACTGTGGCTATAAAGTTCATGAATCGATTCGAGTAAATCAAAACCGATTTTGCTTCAATTGTGTCTTGTATACTTCTATAAGATCTAAGAAATTGAACAACTCTGGAACTAGTTTATTTGAGTCATTTGGACTAGTTGTGGTGAAGATGAATATGGTTGATATGAAAGTGCTCATATGATTAACTATTTGGTTAACTACTGTTGAACCAACTAAGTGTGCACGTTTAGGTACGGTTACTCAAACCTAAGTGACATATATTTCATTTGTGTATAACAAGATAAGTTCGATATAACGGTTGAAATATATTAGCTTGAATCTAATCAGGTTTTTATCTAACGGTGAATATTGAATGCTTTGTTACCAAGGTAACTTAGATTGCAAACCCTGATTTGGAAACTATATAAAGGAGAACTCTAGCAACTGGGAAAGTTAATCCCCACACCTCCTGTGTGATACTAGTTCTATAAGCTAGAGTCGATTCTCCTTTAACCTTAGGTTTCTACCGAGACCCTGTTGGTTAACGACTTAAAGACTTCATTGGGATTGTGAAGCCAGACCCAACCATTTTCTCTGTAGTTGCGTGATCTAATCTTGCTGTTTCTATCGTGATTGAGTGAAATCGTAAGATTGGCTTGAGATTAATTTATCCGATAGGCAAGATAGTAAAGTAATCACAAACATATGTTTCTCATCGTTTGTGATTCCACAATATCTTGTTTCGCTAGTCGATTAAGATTATTGTGAGGTGATTGATATTTTTAGGCTGTTCTTCGAGAATATAAGTCCGGGTTATCGATTGGTTCATGTTCACCTTGATTTATCAAAATACGGAACAAAACTTGTAGGCATTTCTGTGGGAGACAGATTTATCTATTCTTGTATACTTTTCTGTGTGATACAGATTTGTTTATTAAAGTCATCGACTTTGGGTCGCAACAACTCTTAGTTGTGGGTGAGATCAGCTAAGGGAATCAAGTGCGTAGTATCCTGCTGGGATTAGAGAGTAAGGAGCATAACTCTACCTTGGATCAGTATGAGATTTATTGGGGTTCAACTACAGTCCAGGCCGAAGTTAGTTTGTAGTAGGCTAGTGTCTGTAGCGGCTTAATACAGGTTGTGTTCAATTTGGACTAGGTCCCGAGGTTTTTCTGCATTTGCGGTTTCCTCGTTAACAAAAATTCCGGTGTCTGTGTTATTTATTTTTCGTATTATATTTTGTTATATAATTGAAATATCACAGGTTGTGCATTGAATCAATCAATTAGGAAATCCGACCTTTGGTTGTTGATTGAAATTGATTGATACTTGAACAATGGTCTTTGGTAGCATTCAAGTTAATTTCTCTTGTATTCAATTAAACTCGTAGATTTCTATTTGCTTGAGTAAGTATTGAATCGATAAATTGAGATATAACTCTTTGATATACTTTTTGTTAAGATTGAGTCTGACTGTCTAGTTGATTCTCTTAAAAGTATATTGGAGTTATTCCATACAGATTGCTAAGCGAATTATTGGGTGAGGTTGTTGTACCCCTACTTTTTCAATGGTCATATTTGTATGATCATAGTGTTAGGGAATTAGACTATGAAGTATAACTCTTATCTTTTGAACTTCGTAGATATGACATCGACATAATCTTGTATGTACTGTTATGATTGTGTGAATGGGTTATGGTGAAGATTTCATCCTAGGAAACAATGTTTTACATTTGTTTAAAGGAAGTACATTCATAAACTTTTTTTATGAATCGAAAGGGAAATCGTAGGCTTATTGGTACGGCTTTTCATTGCAAATATGTGGATTACCAATATATGTGAGATGGTAGAACCGATCATAACTTTGTTATTTATCTTGGAATAACTAATCACAATGCCTGACTTATGATTTGGTATGACTAATTTTTATTAATTGGTGTAACCGATCCTAAGTAATCACCATGAGATGGTATGATCGATATCTGTAATTGGTGTGATCGCTCACAGAGAGTTGTGTAATCGATCCTCATAATTGGTAGTCAGTCCTGGTAATTTGTGTAACTGATCCTGGTAACTGGTGTGACCCATCACAAGAAATACCATGAGTATATGGTAACACATCCTGGTAGTTGATGTAACCGATCCTGGTGATTGATGTAACCGTTCCTAGTAACTTGTGTAACCGATCACAAGTATTTTCATATTGAGGTATAACCGATCCTAGTGATTGGTAGAACCGATTTGATATTTGATCAATCACATAGTAATCTTGGAATATAGGTGAACCAATTCTAAACTTGTTTGGAAGTGTGGTGTAACCAATTCTAATAATGTAAATCCATTTAAATATGAATAAGGATTTACAGTGAAAAGATGTCAACATACTTTGAAAACATACAATAACTCTTATCATTTATTGTTCAAAGATATTCCTTAGTACTCAAGGAGATCCTGTACCGAAATAAATTGAGAATCTTTTAATTAAGGTTTTTGGTTTTATATGCTTTAATTACCAGCAATTAAATATTTATCTCTAGAGAATAAAAATTAGTAATGTGCATTTAATAATTGGAGATTTTCTATTGAGAGATTTCAAAAATTTTGGACAAGCATTTATTGGAATTAGGAAAACCGAATTTTGATATTCATTGCATATCTTGAGAATATTTTCGGTTTTGGAAATTCCTTGGTGTCTAAACATCCTTGGTCTATAAATACTTAAGTTTTCATTTCTAGCAAACTTCATTCTTTTTTTTTCCTAGTGGAGCCGTCTATTCGGAGAGGAAAGTATCCTAATTAGGTGAAATTTCTTACGGCCGCTCATTTAAAGTCTTCTGTGGGATCAAGAAACTCTACAAGTACCATTGGTGGGAAACTAGATAATTGCAGTGTTATTAGTTTTCGATTAATTGGATTGAATAACGGTTGTTGAAACTTTGATCACACCTAGTTTGTTTATTCTTGAGAATCTTCTCTTCTGATATAAGATTCACTCAAACTAGATCGAAGTATCGACGGGATCTTTAGAACTGTTTGTACATCTAAAGACATCTTGTGATAATCCATTGTTAACAGACTCCGTTCTGTGTGTGATTGATCACAAGAAATTCAAGTGGTGTTGTGTGTTTATTGAAAATCTAAGAAGATTTGAAGATGAATAAGATTTTAGTTCTCATATCTTTGTGTGCACAAACCTTGATTGGATGGGATCCAACTAGAATCGGATTTATGATTGATTAGTTGCGTGAGATCGGTATCAACTAATAGTTCTCTTCGAGATCTATTTTGATTGTTGCAAATCCGAATCTTATTACTTAGGTAATAGAGATTGGATTCATCTGACTAGGCAAAGTAGTTTATTAGATTAAATGAAATAGCCTTTACATATGACTTAAGATATCTTTATCATAAAAGAATCGAAAGAGTTGTTACCAAACAGATTTGTTATTCATTTAATTTTTGGAATACGATCCAAAGGAATTGTTCCAGTGCGTGCACTCATTAAAGTTGGAAGTGAAGGGATACTGAGGAATCTAAGTGAACAAGGGGTAGTTGTTTGGTCTTAACTATACGAAGTTGGTGTAGATTTTGTATAGCGGCTTAATTTTGAGAGTATTCAATTTTGGACTAGGTCCCAGGGTTTTTCTGCATTTGCAGTTTTCCTCGTTAACAAAATCTTATTGTGTGATTTACTTTTGTTTTCCGCAATTATATTTGTTTATATAATTTAAAGTAAATTACACAAATGTTAACTCCGCATATACTTGATAGTGATCCTATAGAGTTTGGTTAAGTCCAAACCTATTATCAAGTATCATACTTCGTTGTTGTATTGTCTATAACTTGTTGTTGTTTTGTCTCGATCTCGTATCCCTAGACGATCACACGAAGTGTGAACCGATTTTTTGTATTGTCTCGACTTTGTCCATAGACAATCACTTTCGGTAGAGGACTTATATGTGGATAAATAAAAGATTGTGGTTTATTTGGATACCCTCGTCTTTTCATCGGGCACGATGCTCAATGACCATCTCAGATAGTAATCATCTCTGGTGCTTGATGCACAATCAAAGAAGTGAGAATTCTCAATCATGCTTGAAACCCTCCGTTATGTTCCCTTTTTGTTGTTGAAAGGATTAACTAGTTGAGTTCCTTGACAGGTAGCAAATGCCAAAATCCCTGCAATTTTCTTTTTAGGGAATGTGCAAGATTTCTTGATATGTGCAATCTTTCCACGCAGAAAATAAAACTTGTTATAGTCTGAACAATGCAAGGTATTAGCCTGGTTTATGATCACCACAAGATGTTGCAAGAATTCAAGAGTATTTTAATGGACACAAAAAGATCTCTGTCTATAGATCTACCTTTGTTGCATTCCTTACCTAAATCGATAGACAATCTTTTAAGATTGTGTAACCTGATAATCTTGACGGACATATTCTTGATATTTGTTCTTGCCAAGGGAACATTTATTTTTCATTTAGATTCTTTATTCTCAACCAAGAGATTGGAGGTCTCATATATATTGAGAGTATCTCGAAAAATCGATGATTATTTTCTAAACAAAATATTCTATAGAAATTTTAAGGGATTCTGGTGTACTTTATAGGTTAACAAAAGAAGCCTTCCAAAGAAATTCTCCACAAGAATATGCTTTTAAGGATTGATTACAAACACAAACTTATTAGGTCTAAAGATATTTGCCTGCTCTGATACCAATTGAATAGGAGAGGGTACCAAATACGCCACCAACTTTTTCGTTCGGCAACCTGTATGGAAAAAACCTAACACAATTGCAAGCAGACCAACTTAATGATCCTTGAAAATATATATACAAAGTTTATATCTCTACCTCTTCTCAATCAGTAATATAGACTAGGGAGTCTGTGAACCATATTGTTAAGAAGAGTACTTGGACGATCCCAAAAATCAATATCTAAGATCAATCTAGTCGTTTCCAAATAATCTAATCGAAATTCTGCCAGGGAAAAAACTTGTTATCTATCTTTCAAGATAAGAATTCTACAAGAAAAAAGTCTCATAATCGATCACAATTATATGGACATATGTACTAATATTGAATACGTACTACTTGTGTAAATATTATTATAAAGATAAAAAATATAATACGGAAAGTAAAAAACACAAGACATCAGAATTTTTGTTAATGAGGAGACCACAATAGCAGAAAAACCCCGGGACCTCGTCCAGATTTGAATACCAAATTATATCAAGCCGCTACAGACACTATTATACTATCAGACTTCATAATGGAATGTAGTTGAGACTGGATCCACCCTGTAAGCGATTTAGTTACAGCTGCGCTTATTGCGTCTCTTGAACCTCACAAGGCTCTACACAATTGATTGCCTTAGCTGATGTCCCTTACAGCCTAAGAGTTGCTTAAAACCTAAGTCAAGACTTTTAATACCAATTTGCCTCTAATAGATAAGCCTATTTGATTTCCCTTTAGATCAAAGATCAAGGCTTGGAAATCTGTTTGCAATAGACAAAGCTAAAAAACCTCAAAAATCCGGAACACTTACACTCAATTAAATGAGAAGCCTGGATTTTTTTAGTAATCTTCAACTTATCAATTAAGATATATTTCAAATATCTATCTTGAGGAATTACAAAGTCTGAGACGAAGAGAACTTTACGATCACTATCAAT
This sequence comes from Papaver bracteatum, assembly GCA_023529315.1. Classification (NCBI taxonomy): domain Eukaryota; kingdom Viridiplantae; phylum Streptophyta; class Magnoliopsida; order Ranunculales; family Papaveraceae; genus Papaver; species Papaver bracteatum. The sequence continues at coordinate 956,697 of JAJJWX010003811.1, read as the reverse complement.
TTTTCCTGAAAGAGATTACGAAAAACTCGATAATAAAGAAACAAGATCAGGATACACGAACTATCAAGGTAAAAGATAGTCGAACCTGGATTCAAGAATCCCCAAAGCAAAGTCTTTTAGTCGTAAACCTAATAACATTTCACAAGGGAAACTTAGGTCAATCGAGGAGACTCTAGCTATTAACTAGGACACAAATTATCAGTGATTAATTTTCCCAGTTGAAAGAGCATCTCTATTTATAGTTTTTCAAGACCGAGGGTTAGTTAGAATTCAAACTAGAATAATATACATAGTGGTCCTGTTATAGAACCGTCTATAATGACTGTTCTTTTTGGCAAATATCCCTTATGAACTATAAGCAATTTGATGTTCATTTAAACACTTAAAAATTTAATCACGATACACATAGAAAAGTGTTTTAGTGGTAAATGATGTGTTAGAGGTGTTAAAGAGAGTCATAACAATGCTAAACATAATAAGTCTTTGGTGAAATGGTTCGTGAACCTTTTAAGAAAGTTCACAATTCGGGGAGCTATGGTTTGCGAACAAAGTTTTCCAACCCTACTTAGATCGAGAACTCATATGGACTCGGTTTGTGAACTGTGTTCGCTAATTATTATCCTTTTACATCAATATGAAAATTTTGGATCACCGCGATTCGTGAACTGTCCCATTATGAACTTACGGTTTGCTTGACTCGAAATTTCTTGTTTATAAATCTACTAGAAGTCATAAGATATATAATGGTAAGATAGTGAGTAAAATAGAATGGTTCAGTCTTCACATACCTGATTAATAAAGTTCTTCAAATGTCTTCGTGGATCTTCAGTCTTCGAGGATGATGTCTGATACTCAACTACCAAATTATAACCTAGTCCGAGACTGGACTTAGTAGACTAGAAATAAAGATATACCTTTGATCAACTAATATTGACAACAAGCTTGAGATAGCAAAACTTGTGGGTTCAACCGATCATTGCTCTAACAATTGTATATAACGAAGATGAAATATGTGTTTCAAAGCATAATTATGATGGATTGAATGATATTATCCATATCATAACCCAAGATCTTCAACATCATGTATCTACATGCATTATGTCGAAGCAAGTTTTGGATATCTAAGAAATCGTATTTCGGAATACCTCAGAGAAAGAAGAAAAGCTTTAAAACCTAATTTCTGACTGAGAAAACCCTCATATGACTGGTGAAGATTTATTTGAGGAATTTTAATCACAAAAACTGAGATAGTGAATGTTTCTCATGCGTTGGTACGACGGTTTCCGAAAGGGGTACTATGATAAAAATTCTGAGATCTTTACCATCTAGATATGAGTTTAAGAAACACACATAGTAGGGTTTAGTATGTTCGCATCTTCTTTGTCAATTAATTCTGGAAAAAGAGTGAGAGTTTTCAACAGAAGTAATCACAACATTACCCGTTCTGTGACTGTTATTTATGTTACTTAGTTCATAATCAAAAATATTTAACTTTCCTACGAGACTGCTTTTGGAAAGTGTTGCAAGATCGTTTTGTTCCAAGTGTCTTGGTTTTGAACATCATATCTCTGTATGTTCTTACAAGGAGTATTGTAACAAATCCAAAGCCTTTATGGCCACTATAGACTACCGTCCAGATGATAACCATACATATAAGGATTAGCATCTTATTTTCCTTGATGATGATGATGTTCACGGTTTTAGAAATACTTAAATTTCCTCATAAAACATCCTGTTTGCTCCAGAAAAATAAATTAATCTCTTGGTAGAATAAATTCATTTAATAAAAGTTAGCTTTCATATGGAAAATAACGTCTTACAAAAGGGGTTGAAGATATGGAATGTCAGTTGAATCTTATGAAAAAGAAACAAATACGTACTAAACTTATCTATGATCTTAAGGTTTACAATGAGAAGAATCCATCCAATGTATTGAGAGAATCTCTTAAGAACACTCCGCGAGATTCCTCAAAACACGTGGCATAAATCCTTCATCTCCAGTTTGGAGGAATACCAATCTATCTGCAAGGTCACATAACCTATCTCCCAGTGCTCCTTATGCAAAAAATGGGGTCATCCAGATAATTAGCGTGTTATGAGAATCAATCCTCAGAGAAAACTTCGTTCACATTCTTCTCGCACTTTGAAAAGGAAGAAAAGTCGAAAAACAATAAAGGCAAATCTTTCAAGAGAAATGGGAAAAATTATATTTGATCTTCGCGGTTCTAAAAAATTTCTAAGGAAAAAGTTACGAAACATGAAAAGACAAACAAAGTCCTCAGGTAAGTCTCTGACATTATTCTTGATTCCCTTGTTTGAGAGAAAAGATTTCACACGAAAACGTTCTCATAAGAGCTTATCTATTCCTGAAAAACTCTCTAGCCTCCTCACATAGTAGGAGAAATTTCTTTATGCAATAATCCTCTAATTGGTTCTCATATTTCCCTTGAGTGAGATCTACAACCGGAAGAGGGTAAGTTTTTCTGATTAACTTCTCATAAAGACACACTAAAGGAAATTACAAATCTGTTGTAGTATATCAATAAAGACTGGAAAAAAAACATCTCATAAACTGTTGAGCTATGCTCCTCGGAGATTTATCCTTGTTCGATAAGTTTTATAACCAGTTGTTAAAAAGGTTTCTATGACCAAAAAATGTTTTAGTAACTTAGCAGTCTTACTTCCCCCCCCCCCCCAATAAGTCAATTGACTTGTGATACTACATCACTTATAGTGAGTCCAATACGTAATGACTCGATGTAGGTATCAACTTTTCTTATGCTTTTATAATATATTCTCCCTGCCTATCTGACTCCTAAAAGAGAGACGAGAACAAGATCCACGAGAATTTTTACATAATCAACTAAGAAAACTATGCACTAAGATTATTATCTTATCATAACATTGATATATAAACTTAAGAAGTTTTTGTTTACTTGAAGACTGTCTTTAAAAAAAGTTTAATCCAAGATAAATTTCTAACTAGTTTGATTTTTCTCAAACTATGCTAAGGTGAATATAATAAGGGAAAGGATGCATTTTCTTTATCCACAAGAATGATGTCTTCGTTGGAAAGTTATCTATGATGATGCACCACGGTTCTGTAACTGTCCTAGCAAGAAACTCTTATATTTGAAGGTTATAAAAAGCAATGAGGATTTTTCACTCCTTCTCAGAAATACTTGCTCATAAGGTACCTGAAATCATGTCTTTTTCTTCAAGTCTCTCTAGCAAGAAAGATAATGTATAGACTATCCTACTTCCCACTAAGAAAATTCATCTAAGATCTTCTGATAATGATTCAAGCCAAGAAAAGTGTGTTTTTATACCTTATAATGATTTGCCAAATTATTAACTTAATAAGTTTCCTCTTAGAAATCAGTTTAGTGCTCAACCAAATTCAGGCACTAATCAATTGTCTACAATCTTCCTCAAAAAAGGATTGAGGACAAGATCAAAAACATTGAATCCAGGCTGGTTCTGATTGAAAAGGAACTTGAAGAATACATGTATGTTGAAGATTACACACCTAAGACTCTTGAGTAAGTTGTTCAGTTTATTTCTAGTTAACTCCGTAGGAATTTTATTCTTATTGTTTTAAGGAAGAACACCCTCTTCTGGAGTAGCGTTTTACATCAGCTATTCCAAATACTATCATCTTGCAATGATTAAAGTTTATTTATTTTAATTTTATTTTAGAGATGATTCAAATACCTAATCTTTATAGATTTGTATTGCTTATTTTGTGATTATTTATTTTTCGTTACCCTATTTCTGGTGATTAGAACGGATATCTCATATTTTCCCATAGGCCAAGCTCTTAACTCTTTATTTTATCACTAAAAGAGGAGTACGCTATTTTGAGAATTGCAATATTGATCATCCCAAAATTACAGTTTGTGAATATATTTCAGGGACTCCATAAGATGTTCTCTAGTTGTAGCCTTTCCTCCCCGAAACCGTAACTGGCAGGGAATAAGATCAAGAACTTTAATTTATACTCCCGTACATGGATACAGACGATACAATTATTATGTTGAGTCATATCACAAAAAATATCCTCTTTATTCGTAACTGACCTATAAAATAGTTTTAGTCTATGATTATTTTTCCCGTGAAAGTAATATATCTTGGTGTCTCTAACATTAAGATCTTTTTTTTTTTTAACTTCTTTGTTTGTAATTGGCGAGAAGAGAGAAAAATATTTTGGATAAAAATGTACTTTTTCGTAACTGACAAGTAATTAGTTAATTTCCAAGAAAATCCTTCTCTTGTAATTGGAAAAAGGTCGCTCATGTTGTTCTATTTGGAATGACATCAAACGGGGGATAGTTCAATTTGAACTTGTGCTTAATTGATATTGAAAAAGCGAGGGTCTAACAACCTCACCCAATATTTCGATTAGCAATCTGTATGGACTAACTCTAATATACTTTAAGAGAATCAACTAGACAGTCATACTCAATCTTAATAAAAAGTATATCAAGGAGTTAATATCTCTATCTCTCGATTTGATCTATACTCAAGCAAATAGAAATCTGCGAGTCTTTATCAAATACAAGAGAGATATAAACTTGGATGGTACCAAAGACCAATATCCAAGGATCAATCAATTTCCAATCAACAACCAAAGGTTGGATTTCACAATTGATCGATACAACGCACAACTTGTGATATTTCAATTATAAAACAAAATATAATGCGGAATAGAAATAACATAGACACCAGAAATTTTGTTAACGAGGAAACCGCAAATGCAGAAAAACCTCGGGACCTAGTCCAGATTGAACACCACACTGTATTAAGCCGCTACAGACACTAGCCTACTACAAACTAACTTCGGTCTGGACTGTAGTTGAACCCTAATAAATATCACACAGATTCAAGGTACAGTTACGCTCCTTACGTCTCTGATCCCAGCAGGATACTACACACTTGATTCCCTTAGCTGGTCTCACCCACAACCAAGAGTTTCTACGACCAAAAGTCAAAGACTTGAATAAACAAATATGTATCACATAGAAAAGTCTACAATAATAGATAAATCTGTCTCCCACAAGCAAACCTACGAGTTTTGTTCCGTCTTTTGATAAAATCAAGGTGAACATGAACCAATCAATAACCTGGACTTATATTCCCGAAGAACAACCTAGAATTATTGATCACCTCACAATAATCTAAATTGTATGGTAACGAAACTAGATATTGTGGAATCGCAAACGATGAGACGAAGATGTTTATGATTTATTTTTATCTTGCCCTATTGGAGATATAATCTCAAGCCAATTATTCAATTAAACTCGTACGATAGAAAATGGCAAGATCAGAATGCTCAACTACAAAAGAAAATAGTTTTGTCTGGCCTCACAATCCCAATGAAGTCTTCAAGTCGTTAATCGACAGCGTCTCGAGAAGAAACATACGATTTAAGGAGAATCGACTCTAGCAAAACTAACTAGTATCACACAGGAGGTGTGGGGATTAGTATTTCCAGTTGCTAGACGTCTCCTTTATATAGTTTTTCAATTAGGGTTTGCAATCTCAGTTACCTTAGTAACAAAGCATTCAATATTCACCGTTAGATGAAAAACCTGATTTATCCAAGCTGATATCTTTCAACCGTTAGATTTAAACTTAGCTTATCACACACACAAATGAAATGTATTTCATTTAGGTTTGAGTAACCGTACCTAAATGTGTACATTTAGTTGTTTCACGAATAGTTAACCAATGGTTAGCCATATGCGCACTTTCTTATCAACCATATTCATCTTTCTCATAATTAGTTCAAATGACTCATAATATCTTTCAACCGTTAGATCAAAACTTAGCTTATCACACACACAAATGAAATGTATTTCATTTAGGTTTGAGTAACCATACCTAAACGTGTACATTTAGTTGGTTCACGAATAGTTAACCAATGGTTATCCATATGAGCACTTTTATATCAACCATATTCATCTTTCTCATAATTAGTTCAAATGACTCATAAGAACTAGTTCAAGAGTTGTTCAATTGCAAGGAAATCTTATGTAACTACACAAGACACAATTGAAGAAAACCCTGTTTGATTCACTTGAATCAAATCATGAACAATATAGTCACGGTTTGCAAAGATTGCATTCCTTATTGATTTATTGTTTAAGTTCATGAACAACCGATTAGAGATATAACCATCTTAGGTATGCGTACTCTAGCTTTACCGGAATTGGGTTTGAAAACCTAGTAGATATTTTCGGATGAAAAACTTTTGTGGGTACGCGTACGGGTATGCGTACCTAAGGTGAATGGTTTGTAAGTTCGTAAACTCCAAACTCATCAGAAATTCACGGATGTGAACTTCCTCCAGTACGCATACCCAACCTGTCTCCTTCACCAATACCGCATGCACACATATGCACGCACTTGGTTTCCGATACATGGATTTATACACTAATGTGCGAACACACTATATATGCTTATATCCATAGGTGGTTACGTAATCTCAACTCTACATTTTAATCATTGAAACATTCTTCTATAATGTTAAAATAGTCGTTAGACATAAAAAATCGACTATCATCATCAAAGCTATTTTCAAGATTGAAACGTTATCATGACTTTCGTCACGGGTAAAGGTGAAATGTGGTTAAAGCGAAAGCTTACCAACACATATTTCGAGAGAAAGATAGACGAGTAAATTTGCATGTATGAAAACTATCATACTTATACGACTGTTATCTCAAGAGTAGGAGATAGATAGACTTTTGAGTGCTAGATAAGTTCAAGTCTCCACATACCTTTTTGGTCGGATGAAGTTCCATCGGTTCCTTGAGTAGTTCTTTGTCTTCATAAGATAATCGCCATGGAGTCTAGAGATCAAGTATATTTAACTATCCTAAACCGAGACGTAGTCATAAGTAAACTACAAATCAAGACGTATAGTTTTGATTACTAATATTGACAAATATGCTTGAGATAGCAACGCATACGAGTTCGACCGAGAAATGCTCTAACAATCTCCCCCTTTGTCAATTTTAGTGACAAAACTATCAATACATATGGATTACAATGTAAATAAAACTTTGTAGCTTCTCGTCCACATGCTTGATCTTCTTGGTGCTTCAACATTACTCGAAAATTTTGTGTTTTCCAAGTACTCCCATGATTCCATAGATGTTTAGTTCAGCATCATAGTTGTTGAAGTCCCGTAGCCATAACAATGAGAAAACAAAAGCTCTAGATCATTGTTATACATTGTCATAGTATTATTACACAACATCAAAGTTCTTATATCACAACTTCGACAACAATACTTTCGTCTCAACACGAAAACCACTCCCCCTTACATAATGATCCGAAAACCATATGTATTTGTAGTGTGAACTACATATTAATTCTCCCCATTTTTGTCAATAAAATTGTCAAAGGTACAAAAAAGGGATCCTAATGAAATTTTCACGGAGACGCTTCAAGACCAAAGAAAAGGACATATCAACTTGTTTAGATGCAATCATAAAGCCGAAGCTAAATGCATTCATCAAGGAGTTTATAAAGATACAAGATAACCCCTAAAAATTCCATAACCGCACTCCCCATAAAGATATGGAAATTAAGCGCAAGTTCAAAAGAACTCTTCCCCATTTGATGTCATTCCCAGGAGAACAACAAGAGCGACCTTACTTTTACTAGAAAAGAACTATTTTATTGGACACAAAAAATCACAAAAATGATTTTGTATCCAAAAATTCTTAATTAAACTAACCACAAGAGAACCCATGATTAAGTTAATTGGAATACACAATCAAGTTAAACACAAAAGTGATCAATTTAATTGAACATGCTCAACATAAGAGAACTTACGGAGATACGACTATTTTAACTATAAAAGAATGATTAACTCAATCGTTTTATGCTCAACACAATAAAACTTATGGAGCATTGCAGTACACAAAAAATATGGATCAGGGAAAGATCAATAATGCGGCATAGACAAAGATTCATTCTATTTTTCATCAATATTTGCACAATGAAATACAATAGACATAATCCTTGTAAACAAAAGATTTTAACCTATCTTCCATCAATGAATTGACATAATAGGCTTAATTTTTGTTTGTCAAAATTTCATCGATCTTGTATCAATACTTGCATATCGACATATAAAAGAGATAACTTTTGACATCGTATGGGACAATAATAGTTCACAGCCGCAGATACACATATCCCACAACATATTGCAATATATAAAACCATAAAGATTAATAATGAAAAAATCATCTTCCGAACAATTTTAGAGTTTAAATAAATCTAAAAAAAAAATGAAAAAAAAATGGACATAGCTATGTGTAATCACAATAATGGCTATTCCAAACTCTAGTAATCCTTCTCTAAAACAAGAATAAATTCTCATAAGAAGTTTTCTAGTCATCAAGACAAACTCGCAATGCACATATAAGATGATTTGTCCTTATAGGGTAGAATCAATCTTTTTCACCCGGATTTATACCAAGAAAAGCTACCAAAGGCGTATAAAAAGATTTTCTTAACAAAGAAGAACATACAAAGTCATTAACTACCATGCACCATAGTTCACATAAAATGATTGTGAACATTCAAGAATCCCATAGTAATGCGTACTACTGCCCGTTTTCGAACTTTCTTCTTTGTGATTCACCAACAATATTCTTGTAAAAGCTACAAATGAGCTTATAAGAGAAGTACTCCAAGAATTCAAGTGCCCAAGTCCAAGAGAAGTGGAACAAGTGCGACAAAGCAGAGCAAAACACTCAAAAACAAGAGACAGGAAAAATACCAATCTTAACTCATCCAAATTCAGGAATTCTCATCTCCAATTTGAAGATAATTCAAAAAGAAAGAGAATTCGAAAAGAATGAGGTCATTCTGAGTTCGAACGAAGAAGTTACGGCCAAAAAAAGGTTTACCGAATATCGACGTCAAGTATGCATACGGGTATGCTTACCTAAACCCCTTGATTTTGGTTTTAAATGATGTTATGCATACTTGGTATATGTACCATGAAGTCTAAACATCCCGTACTATTGTTTTCATACCTTTTTAGAAGAATCCATTCAAATTCTATAGCCTTATCGAATATAATATGTGTGCCCCAATTCTCATGCTTCCTTCACCATGGCACCAAGAAAGAGTTTCTTTCCAACAACTCTTACATCTTGTAGTGTTGAGAAACACCCAAGGAACTGTTTTTATAAGTCTATCAAAGAACTTCAAGGGAACCCAAAAATATTTGTGTTCCTGATTTCTCGTTTTCCAACTAATAAAAACAGTTTTTGCAAATAGTTTTTAGTACTGCGAAGGGAAACTCTTTTGATAAAAAGATACGTCCTAGCTTCTTCATAAAAGATGACAATACTACTATCTTGATGGGAAGTATCAGGAATTAAGCAATGAATCGATTCATTCTGAGAGGTGATATACTCAGATGACTGAGATTTAAACTCCCCTTGTAATTCGTTTAGTTTGTTATAACTAATTGAATTACGCAGAGGAGGAGCATTGATCTTACTGATTAGTAAATCAATGTCAACTTCAACATGAATATTATTCATCATAACTTGATTTAGCTTATCAAGAGATTCTTACTCTTTTTAGAGATATAACTCAACATCAAGAGACAAGCTCTCAAGCCTTTTCTCAAGACCTGAATACACTTCTAGAGATTTTAAGCCTAAGGGAGGTTTAGATAGAATTTCTTCTACAAATTTTATTAAATCAGTCATGGAAGAAAATTTTGTAATCCCTGGATCTGGTGGTGCGTCTATTGAGATAGCACTAATGTCCATAGAGTCAGATCGCTACAAACACAGACTTTTGAGGCCTTAAACGTGTTTGCCTGCTCTGATACCAATTGCAAAAGTGGGGGTCTAACAACCTCACCTAATATTTCGATTAGCAATCTGTATGGAGTAACTCTAATATACTTTTAAGAGAATCAACTAGACAGTCAGACTCAATCTTAATAAAAAGTATATCAAGGACTTAATATCTCTATCTATCGATTTGATCTATACTCAAGAAAATATAAATCTGCGAGTTTTTATCAAATACAAGAGAAATATAAACTTGGATGGTACCATAGACCAATATCCAAGGATCAATCAATTTCTAATCAACAACCAAAGGTTGGATTTCACAATTGATCAATACAATTCACAACCTGTGATATTTCAATTATATAATAAAATATGATGCGGAATATAAATAATACAGACACCATAAATTTGGTTAACGAGGAAACTGCAAATACATAAAAACCCCGGGACCTAGTCCAGATTAAACACCACACTGTATTAATCCGCTACAGACACTAGCCTACTGTATGAGTGTCGTAACCACAACAAATTAATTAATATTTCACTACCTAATTAACAAGTAATATAGGGTAGTCAAGATCGATCCCACGAGGAGCACGAGATTCTAGTTGTCTTATAATGTCACAAAGGGGGGTATGTTTTAGATAAGTAAAAGAAAAGAAAATAAATAAACAAAACAATTAAAAAGATAAGAGAAATCAATAAGAGAGATTAGATCAAGGAATCCTTCTTTGCTGCAAAACAATGATTAAAGTTATGTTCTTTTCCACTTCTTATTAGTCACATATTATCATCAACCGTAGGATAGCAGGTTCGCTTAGCTAACCCCAAAATTCCTTATTTCACTGAGTAACAGGTCCGCTTAGTTATCAGATTCTATTCAAAAGAACCACCTTGAGGTTCGCTTACAAGATGTAATTCCCCGAAAGCATTAAGATTTATGAACTTAGGTTTAGTAATAGTAGTTAGACTCGGTTCGCTTGGTCCACTTTCTAGCGTTGTTTTCACACACAATTTCTCCACGGAATCCCTCCGCAAGGTCTTGTGTTTTCTACTTGTGTAAAGAGTCAAGAAACGATTACTTATCCCCTAACTTTCACTAGATTTAGATTAATTAACAAATCAATTTAGTATGCATCCTAAACAACCTATCAATCAATCATAAACACTCTTAATAGCAAAAACAAACGATAATCATATGAAAAACTTCAAAGTAGAATTGAAACAAAACTCAAACCATATGTTAAGAACTAGGAATTCATCCTCAATCAATTTAGTTACTCATGCTAAGAGTTCACACAAAGAAAAAAATATTGTGTGTGTAAAAGTGTGCAAAAGTATTGTAAAAGATGTGTGTATCTAAGTGCATCTAAATGTATGGAAGTGTGGAAGTGTATGGAAGTGTGGAAGTGTGGAAGTGTGTATAGAAAAGTAGAGCACTTCTCTATTTATAGGCTTCAATGTTCTCCATATCTTCCAAGGAATAGAATCCCTTTCCTTTTGTAGCTCAATTTCCAAATCCAAGCCTTTCTCAAATCTTCCATCTCCTCTTTCCAAATCCAAGCCGAATTCTTCATTCAATTCCAAGTCCAACTCTTCACATCCCATGAGAGAAATCCACACAAAATTCTGCAACTTTGGCTCGCCGGAAAACTGGGTTTTTGGCCGGAAATAGGCCGGAATCCGTTGTCGTCGGCCACCTGAAAATTCCTCCCGGTAAGGGAATATTCCGTTGGTCAACCTTCATGACTAACAATCAAATTAGTCAAATTTAACGGTCAAAGGTTAGTCAAGGATCAAGGGGCTGAGTTAGAACGGGTCAGAACCGAGTCAGCTGGCTAACTCGGCTGACTAGTTCTGACCAAGCCACTTGCACTGAACCTTATTGTTCACGGCCAAGATGGCCATGCTTCACTCTGCACACCCAGCCATGATGGATGTACACCCTTTAATTTCTCCAGATATGCATCTGCTATTGTAGCTGTTTGTAAATGCAGCTGCTCCTTGGTTCAATTCCTGCACTTTTTAATAACAATCATCACCATATCTTTCCTTGAGTCCCCTTTGCTGCCATTGTCTTATTCACTGTAACACCAAGTTCTACAGTTGCAACTCCATTCCTCCATTCTCCCAGCAACTTCAATTTTTTCACTAGAGCAACAAACTAGTACCTCCACTTCATAGCTCAACTTAAACCCCTTCACTCCAATGGAACTAACAACCACAAGAACAAATTGCAGTTGCACTTCAAAGACCAAATTCCATTACATGATCACCAGCTTGTAAATCACCACCCATATCACTGCATTGCAGCTCTTGCACACCAACCTCAATTTCTGAATTCATCCCAGGCCAGCTGTAATCTTATCCTCACCTCAAACAACTTCATTATATACCCATCTCGGCTCCATTCAAATCAACAACAACCATCAATCATTCACACAATAGCACCATCTGAATCTCTCATAATTACAGGACAGAACCCATCTGAGCTCAAATTACAACTGCAGCTCTATCTCCTCAGAAGCCCATCTCCAATTCACTAGATCAAACCTCAAATGGCTAACAATATCAAATTCTTCCCACTGCTACCTGCATCTTCCCATTAAATCAAGCGAAGAACCTCCTTTCTCTTCTTGCAAACAACAGAAGCTCAACTCCTCGGCTAATTCATTGCAGCTTAACCTCATCATTCAACTCCAATTTCTCCCTGAAACAGTAACAACAGCGGCAAGTGTGTCATCTTTCTCAATCACTCAAACCCCGAATCGAGTTCTTCGTTCAACGACTGCAGATTCAGTAACAGCTTCATCGCCATTAGCAGATTTATCTTGTTTAATCTCTCCATAACCTCTCAATTTCTCGATATGGTCACGGTAGAAACCCGTCTTCTTCCCTAGAATCATCACTGTAATTTAATGGTAGCAAAGAACTCTTCTTTGATTTCACCTCTCCCCTTTCTCGATCTCTTGGAATTTAGAAATGCGGCTACTGCTTCTTCTACATCTATTTCAGGGGGTGAATGATTAAGAAGGGGAACTTGATTTAGGTTTAAGAATTATTTGGGGTGGATGGTACACCCCATGGATAAGACCACCCCAGTTATTTACACCCATTCATAATGATAAGGGATACCCATAGATCAACCCCTTAACCACATTTGGTCTTTGTATAATACTCCTCCAAAGAGCTACCCCTTAACCAGTACCGGGCTCCAGATAGTGCTCGTCCTATGAAATGACAATTCTGCCCTTTTTGCACAATTTTGGTAATTTCTTCTTATTTTCCTCCGTACGACTCCAGAGTACCTAATAACTAAAAAACACACGTAAAATACATAATTTACAAGAAAAATAGCAAAGAAAGCATAACTATTAGATAGTAAATACGGTGTATTCTACACCCTATCACCTACTACAAACTAACTTCGGTCTGGACTGTAGTTGAACCATAATCAATATCACACTGATTCAAGGTACAGTTGCTCTCCTTACATCTCTGATCCCAGCAGGATACTAAGCACTTAATTCCCTTAGCTGATCTCACCCACAACCAAGAGTTGCTACGACCCAAAGTCGAAGACTTGAATAAACAAATCTGTATCACACATAAAAGTCTACGATAATAGATAAATCTATCTCCCACAGATAAACCTACGAGTTTTGTTCAGTATTTTGATAAAATCAAGGTGAACAGGAACCAATCAATAACCTGGACTTATATTCCCTAAGAACAGCCTAGAATTATTGATCACCTCACAATAATCTAAATCGTAGGGTAGCGAAACTAGATATTACGGAATCACAAACGATGAGACGAAGATGTTTGTGATTTTTTTTATCTTGCCCTATCGAAGATATAAGTTCAAGCCAATTATTAAATTAAACTCTACGACATAAAATGACAAGATCCGAACGCTCAACTACAAGAGAAGTTGTTTCGTCTGGCTTACAATCCCAATGAAATCTTCAAGTCGTTAATATACAGGGTCTCGAGAAGAAACCTACGATTAAAATAGAATCGAATCTAGCAAAACCAACTAGTATCACACAATGTAGTCGATTTCGGCCTTCTCGGCCAAAATCTCGGCGATTTTTTCGCCTAGACCAGATCTCACTAGTAATCTCGCCGGAATTTTTCGATATCGGTTGTAATCTCGGCCGTAATTTCGTTGGCTTAACTATTTCTAAGGTTTTTATTTAATTGAAACTCCTCAGTCAAAAGAAACGCCATTGAAAAATCAAACAAACAAAAAAAAAACGCCATACAATGATACACAAATCAGTATCACCACTGCCCAATCGATCAAATCAGTATATCTAATTAGTGAGCAATTATTTTTTTTCTAATCTTATACCATCATCACCCCTGTTATGATTAAAAGTCTCTCACAAATATAGTTTCCAGAATTCGTTGATCTCCTTTTTCCTTTTTTTAATTTCTCCAAAATCATTATCAATTAAACATAATTTTCTATAGAAGATTTCGGTTAATAAAACCAAAGTCTTAACCTCAAAGTTTCTAAGAAAATTACTCATGTGAGAGAGTTAGAGAGAAACATAAATTCAATTCTTAATGAAAAATGAGGAAGCTAATACTATATTCCACCTTCTCCTTCCTTCTCTTACTACTAGTGACGATGGTTTCAAATGACCAAAGGGTATACAGGTGTTGCTGATCTGATGAGTTAATTGACACATGGAATTATATTAAGTTTTTATACTTATAAATTTCAAACCATCCATTTTAGACTATTATTAGTGCTCCGAAATTCCGGCCAAATATCCCTGCGAGATGGATTTGTATCGGTGTCTCGGACCCAGCCGAGACAAGCCGAGAAGCGAGATCGACAACATTGGTATCACATAGGAGGTGTGGGGATTAGTTTTACCAGTTGCTAGACGCCTCCTTTATATAGTTTTCAAATCAGGGTTTGCAATCTAAGTTACCTTAGTAACAAAGCATTCAATATTCACCGTTAGATGAAAAACCTGATTTATCCAAGCTAATATCTTTCAACCGTTATATCGAAACTTAGCTTATCACACACATAATGAAATGTATTTCATTTAGGTTTGAGTAACCGTACCTAAACGTGTACATTTAGTTGGTTCACGAATAGTTAACCAATGGTTAGCCATATGAGCACTTTCATATCAACCATATTCATCTTTCTCATAACTAGTTCCAATGACTCATAAGAACTAGTTCAAGAGTTGTTCAATTGCAAGGAAATCTTATGTAACTACACAAGACACAATTGAAGCAAAATTGGTTTGATTAACTTGAATCAAATCATGGACAATATATCCACGGTTTTCAAAGATTGCATTCCTTATTGATTTATTGTTTAAGTTCATGAACAACCGATTTGAGATATAACCAGCTTGGGTACGCGTATGGGTATGCGTACTCTAGCTTTACCGGAATTGGGTTTGAAAACCCAGCATAAATTTTCAGATGGAAAAATTCCGTGGGTACGCGTACCTAAGGTGACTGGTTTGTGAGTTCATAAACTCCAAACTCAGCAGAAATTCATGGACGTGAACTTCTGCCAGTATGCGTACGGGTACGCGTACCCAACCTGTCTCATTCACCAATACCCCATGCACACATATGCACGCACTTGGTTTCAGGTACATGGATTGATACACTAATGTACAAACACACTATATATGCTTATATCTATAGGTGGTTACGTAATATCAACTCTACATTTCAATCATTGAAACATTCTTCTATAATGTTATAATAGTCGTTAGACATAAAGAATCGACTATCATCATCAAAGCTATTTTCAAGATTGAAACGTCATCATGACTTTCGTCACGGGTAAAGATGAAACGTGTCTAAAACGAAAGCTTACCAACACATATTTAGAGAGAAAGATAGACGAGTAAACTCGGCTCGAAATATGTATTATGAAAACTATCATACTTATACGATTGTTGTATCAAGAGTAGGAGATACATAGACTTTTGAGTGCTAGATAAGTTCAAGTATCCACATACCTTTTTGGTGGGATGAAGTTCCACCGGTTCCTTGAGTAGTTATTCGTCTTCATAAGATAATCGTCATGGAGTCTGGAGCTCAACTATACTTAACTATCCTAGACCGAGACTTAGTCATAAGTAAACTAGAAATCAAGACGTATAGTTTTGATCACTAATATTGACAAACATGCTTGAGGTAGCAACGCATGCGAGTTCGACCGAGGAATGCTCTAACAATCCCCCTGTTGTCAATTTTAGTGACAAAATTATCAATACATATGGATTAAAAAATAAATAAAACTTTGTAGCTTCTCGTCCACATGCTTGATCTCCTTGGTACTTCAACATTACTCGAAAACTTTGTCTTTTCCAAGTACTCCCATGATTCCATAGATGTTTAGTTCATCATCGTAGTTGTTAAAGTCCTGTAGCCATAACAATGAGAAAACAAAAGCTCTCGATCATTGTTATACAGTGTCATAGTATTATTACACAACATCAAAGTTCTTATATCACAACTTCGACAACAATACTATGGTGATATGTATCACTCCCCCTTAGTCAATACTTTTGTCTCGACACGAAAACCACTCCCCCTTACATAATAATCCGAAAACTATATGTATTTATAGTGTGAACTACATATTAATTCCCCCCTTTTTGTCAATAAAATTGGCAAAGGTACGAAAACGGGATCCTAATGAAATTTTCATGGAGGCGCTTCAAGACCAAAGAAAAGGACATATCAACTTGTTTAGATGCAATCATAAAGCCGAAGCTAAATGCATTCATCAAGGAGTTTATAAAGATACAAGATAACCCCTAAAACTTCCACAGTCGCACTCCCCACAAAGATATGGAAATTAAGCGCAAGTTCAAAAGAACTCTCCCCCATTTGATGTCATTCCCAAGAGAACAACAAGAGCAACCTTACTTTTACTAGAAAATAAGGATTTTATTGGACACAAAAAATCACAAAAATGATTTTGTATCAAAAAATTCTCAATTAAACTAACCACAAGAGAACCCATGATTAATTTAATCGGAATACACAATCAAATTAAACACAAAAGTGATCAATTTAATTAAAAATGCTCGACATACGAGAACTTATGGAGCTACGACTATGTTTACCATAAAAGAATGATTAACTCAATCGTTTTATTCTCAACACAAGAAAACTTATGAAGCATTGCAGTACACAAAAAATATGGATCAGGGAAAGATCAATATTGTGGCATAGACAAGGATTCATTTTATCTTTCATCACTATTTTCACAATGACATACAATAAATATAATCCTTGTAAACAAAAGATTTTAACCTATCTTCCATCAATGAATTGACATAATAGGATTAACTTTTGTTTGTCAAAAGTTCTTCGACCTTGTATCAATACTTGCATATCGACATATAAAATAGATAACTTTTGACATCGTATGGGACAATAATAGTTCACGGACGCAAACACACATATCCCACAACATATTGCAATATATAAAACCATAAAGATTAATACTGCAAAAATCACCTTCCGAACAATTTTAGAGTTTAAATAAATCTAAAAAAAAGATGAAAATAAATGGACATAGCTATGTGTAATCACAATAATGGCTATTCCAAACTTTAGTAATCCTTCTCAAAAACAAGAATAAATTCTCATAAGAAGTTTCCTAGGCATCAAGACAAACTCGTAATGCACATATAAGATGATTTATTCTTGAGGGTAGAATCAATATTTTTCGCCCGGATTTATACTAAGAAAAGCTACCAAAGGCATATAAAAAGATTTTCTGAACAAAGAAGAACATACAAAGTCATTAACGACCATGCACCGTAGTTCACATAAAATGATTGTGAACATTCAAGAATCCCATAGTAAGGCGTACTACTACCCATTTTTGAAGTTTCTTCTTTATGATTCACCAACAACATTCTTGTATAGGCTATAAATGAGCTTATAATAGCAGTACTCCATGAATTCAAGTGCCCAAGTCCAATAAAAGTGGAACAAGTGCGACAAATGGAGCAAAATACTCAAAAACAAGAGACAGGATAAATACCAATCCTAACTCATCAAAATTCAGGAATTATCATCTCCAATTTAAATAGAATTCCAATATAAATAGAATTCAAAAAGAATGAGGTCATTCGGAGTTCGGACGAAGAAGTTACGTCCAAAAAAAGGTTTACCAAATATCGACGTCAAGTATGCATACGGGTATGCGTACCTAAACCCCTGGATTTTGTTTTAAATGATGTTATGCATACTTGGTATATGTACCATGAAGTCCAAACATCCCGTACTATTGTTTTCATACCTTTTTAGAAGAATCCATTCGAATTATATAGACTTATCGAACATAATATGTGTGCCCCAATTCTCATGCTTCCTTCACCATATACATAGCAGGGAATTCCTTGGTGAGGATGCACTTACAACACAATCAAGTTGTGTTGAGGTGAATAATGTCTTGCTCACCATGGCACTTAGAAAGAGTTTCTTTCCAACAACTCTTATATCTTGTAGTGTTGAGAAACACCCAATGAACTGTTTTTATAAGTCTATCAAAGAACTTAAAGAGAACCCAAAAAGATTTGTGTTTCTGATTTCTTGTTTTCCAACTTATAAAAAACAGTTTCTGTAGATAGTTTTTAGTAATTCGAAGGGAAACTCTTTTGATAAAAAGAGACGTCCTAGCTTCTTCATAAAACACGACAATACAACTATCTTGATGGTAAATATCAGGAATTAAACAATGAATCGATTCATGATGAGAGGTGATATACTCAGATGACTGAGATTTTAACTCCCCTTGTAATTCGTTTAGTTTGTTATAACTAATTGAATTATGCAGAGGAGGAGCATTTCTCTTACTGATTAGTAAATCAATGTCAACTTCAACATGAATATTATTCATCATAACTTGATTTAGCTTATCAAGAGATTCTTGCTCTTTTTAGAGATATAACTCAACATCAAGAGACAAGCTCTCAAGCCTTTTCTCAAGACCTGAATACACTTCTAGAGATTTTAAACCTAGTGGAGGTTTAGATAAAATTTATTCTACAGATTTTATTAAATCAGTCATAAAAGAAAATTCTGTAATTCCTGGATCTGGTGGTGCATTTATTGAGATAGCACTATTGTTCATAGAGTCAGATCGCTACAAACACAGACTTTTGAGGCCTTAAACGTGTTTGCCTGCTCTGATACCAATTGAAAAAGCGCGGGTCTAACAACCTCACCCAATATTTCGATTAGAAATATGTATGGACTAACTTTAATATACTTTTAAGAGAATCAACTAGACAGTCATACTCAATCTTAATAAAAAAGTATATCAAGGTGTTAATATCTCCCTATCTCTCGATTTGATCTATACTCAAGCAAATAGAAATCTGCAAGACTTTATCAAATACAAGAGAGATATAAACTTGGATGGTACCAAAGCCCAATATCCAAGGATCGATCAATTTCCAATCAACAACCAAAGGTTGGATTTCACAATTGATCGATATAACGCACAACCTGTGATATTTCAATTATATAACAAAATATAATGCGGAATATAATAACACAGACACTAAAAATTTGGTTAACGAGGAAACCGCAAATGCATAAAACCCCCGGGACCGAGTCCAGATTGAACACCACACTGTATTAGGCTGTTACAGACACTAGCCTACTACAAACTAACTTCGACCTGGACTGTAGTTGAGCCCTAATCAATATCACACTGATTCAAGGTACAGTTATGCTCCTTACGTCTATGATTCTAGTAGAATATTACGCACTTGATTCCCTTAGATGATCTCACCCACAACCTAAAGTTGCTACGACCCAAAGTTGAAGACTTGAATAAACAAATCTGTATCATACAGAAAAGTCTACGATAATAGATAAATCTGTCTCCCACAGATAAACCTACGAGTTTTGTTACGTATTTTGATAAAATCAAGGTGAACAAGAACCAATCAATAACCTGGACTTATATTCCCAAAGAACAACCTAGAATTATTGATCACCTCACAATAATCTAAATCGTATGGTAGCGAAATTAGATATTGCGGAATCACAAACGATAAGACGAAGATTTTGTGATTTATTTTTGTCTTGCCCTATCGGAGATATAATCTCAAGCCAATTATTCAATTGAACTCGTACGATATAAAATGGTAAGATCAGAACGCTCACCTACAAGAGAAGTAGTTTCGTCTGGCTTCACAATCCCAATAAAATCTTCAAGTCGTTAATCTACAGGGTCTCGAGAAGAAACCTACGATTAAAGGAGAATCAACTATATCAAAACCAATTAGTATCACACAAGAGGTGTGGGGATTAGTTTTTCCAGTTTTTAGACGTCTCCTTTATATAGTTTTCAAATCAGGGTTTGTAATCTAAGTTTACTTGATAACAAAGCATTCAATATTCACCGTTAGATGAAAAACCTAATTATCCAAGCTAATATCTTTCAACCGTTATATTGAAACTTAGCTTATCACACAAATGAAATGTATTTCATTTAGGTTTGAGTAACTGTACCTAAAACGTGTACATTTAGTTGGTTCAAGAATAGTTAACCAATGGTTAGCCATATGAGCACTTTCATATCAACCATATTCATCTTTCTAATAACTAGTTCAAATGACTCATAAGAACTAGTTCAAGAGTTGTTCAATTGCAAGAAAATCTGATGTAACTACACAAGACACAATTGAAGCAAAATCGGTTTGATTCACTTGAATCAAATCATGGACAATGCAGCCACAGTTTGCAAAGATTGCATTCCTTATTGATTTATTGTTTAAGTTCATGAACAAACGATTTGAGATATAACCAGCTTGGGTATGCGTACTCTAGGTTTACCGGAATTGGGTTTGAAAACCCAACATAAATTTTCTGATGGAAAACTTCCGTGGGTACGTGTACCTAAGGTGACTGGTTTGTAAATTCATAAACTCCAAACTCAATAGAAATTCATGGACATGACCTTCCGCCAGTACGCGTACCCAACCTGTCTCCTTCACTAATACCGCATGCACACATATGCACGCACTTGGTTTCAGGTACATGGATTTATACACTAATGTGCGAACACACTATATATTCTTATATCTATAGGTGGTTAGGTAATCTCAGATCTACATTTTAATCATTATAACATTCTTCTATAATGTTGTAATAGTCGTTAGACATAAAGAATCGACTATCGTCATCAAAGCTATTTTCAAGATTGAAACGTCATCATGACTTTCGCCATGGGTAAAGATGAAACGTGGTTAAAGCGAAAGCTTACCAACACATATTTCGTGAGAAAGATATACGAGTAAACTCGGCTCAAAATAGCAAATGTGTATGTATGAAAAATATCATACTTATACGACTATTGTCTCAAGAGTAGGAGATAGATAAATTTTTGAGTGCTAGATAAGTTCAAGTCTCCACATACCTTTTTGGTCGGATGAAGTTCCACCGGTTCCTTGAGTAGTTCTTCGTCTTCATAAGATAATCGCCATGGAGTCTGGAGCTCAACTATACTTAACTATCCTAGACCGAGACTTAGTCATATGTAAACTAGAAATCAAGACGTGTAGTTTTGATCACTAATATTGACAAACATGCTTGAGATAGAAACGCATGCGAGTTCGACCGAGAAATGCTCTAACGGATATATCTTTGTGGGAAGTGCTACTGTGGAATTGTAGGAGATGACTTATACCTTTATCTCTCCTTGATGAAGACCCTAAGCTTACTTAGTGAATTTGCCTAAATAAAAAACCGGTATGTTATCTCTAGTCTCACCAACTCTTTTGTATAATTCATTACGATTCCTTGTTTTTCGCCTTTGCCAATTTTGTTGACAAAAGGGGAGAATTATTTAGTAGTAATCTACTATAATATATGGCTTCTCGGAGCATTAGGGGTAGTGGTTTATAAATTATAGGTTTTATCTCTTATGCTAAAGAGGGAAGTAAAGACCAAGGGAGAAAACATATCGCCGTAGTATTGCTTAAAAGTTGTAGTACATTCAGACTTTGAGGAAGGTAACATCATTATGTTTTGGTATAACAATCATTAAATTGAGTCACTCTATCATTCTGGAAAATCTCTAAACGAGATCATAAGTTTCTATCACTACGAATCTTCAATAACAAAAGTGTTGAAACCATAACATGCAGAGCCATAGAATAACTCAAGACGATATTGAAGAACCAATGAAATCAAGCATGATGGATTTTGAGCTGAAATATTATTTATTTTTGAATCCATATATATTGATAGTTTTTTCACTAAAATTGATAAATGGGAAGATTGTTATAGTATTGCTCCGTCGAACTAGCAAGTTTTGCAATCTCAAGCTTGTTGTTTATGTTAGTTGCACAAAAATATATCTTGATTTCTTGTAAACTAAAATCAAGTCTCATAGTAGGATTAAAGTATGGTAGTTGAGTATCCGACATCACTGAATAACCCTCGAAGATTGAAGACTGAAGACTGAAGAACAAACGATGACATTTGGAGAACTTCATCGATAAATAGGCATGTGCAGACTAAACCATCTTATTTACTCACAATGTTTACCTTTCTACCTTTTGTGAGACTATGTCATATGATTTTAGGATATTTCATATTGCAAAAAATAAATTTCGAGTCAAGCTTGTCTTGATAAATCTCTCGAAATATGATTCAAGCAATGTATGCTCATATTATCTTATCTTATACTAATATAAAGAAAAGAGCTCTTTTTGGTAGGAGACTGATAAGAACCTGGTAGATTCTTATCAAGAGGATAGACAGAAGCAAGTCGTAACAATAAGTTTATAGAATAAACTATATCAAAATTCTTCTCTGCCTTTAGTTCGACAGACTCCTGGTATTTATATAGACTCCAAATACTAATAATAGATCTAACTTATAAAGGGAAATTGCAAAATATAACTTACGGACATAGGAAAAGACTACTTTCCTAACTTAACCTTAAAGGTTATGACCCAAACTAAGACAAACCCACCTTACCGTAGGATTAATCCTAGGTATTTAGGACGTTTCCTATCAATCCTACCCCCTTAAGAGCATTATTATCCTCAAGAATTATGGATAACATTAATAGAGATGATAATGGTTCTTCATCAACTTCAACAGGGAGCTCCTTGGACACTTCAAAGCTCGGCAGTACAGCCTTCTTTAAGTTTGATACATGAAAAACATGATGTATTTTTGATCCTTCCGGTAGTTCCAACCTATAAGCCACTTTGCCAATGCGCTCAAGAATCTTGTATGGACCAAAGAATCGTGATGATAATTTTTGAGAAGGCCTGCGGACAGTTGAATATTGACGATATGGTTGAAGTTTTAAATACACAAATTCTCCTTCTTGAAACTCGATTTCAATGCGCTTTTTGTCGGCATATTGTTTCATTCATTCTCTTGCCACCTGCAAATTCTCTTTCAAATAAGCTAATATTTTATTTCGTTGTATAAGAGTTTCATCCAAATTGGTACTGCTTGCTTCTCCAGGAACATAGTTGTTAAGAGCAGGAGGTGGTATCCCATAGAGTGCTTCAAATGGTGTAACTTTTGTCGAAGTATGATAAGTTGTGTTATACCAATATTCAGCCCATGATAACCATAAAGTCCATGTCTTTGGTTTATCATTAATGAAACATCTCAAATAGGCCTCTAAACACCGATTAACCACTTCACTTTGTCCATCGGTTTGAGGATGATATGAAGAACTGAGCTTGAGTTGAGTTGAGTGCCTTGCAATTTGAACAATTCTTGCCAAAATATACTTGTGAATACAGCATCTCTATCTGATACAATGGTTTTCGGAAAACCATGAAGTTTAACCACAAAATCCATAAATTTATGAGCCACGGTAGCAGCTGTGTAAGGATACTTTAAGGCTACGAAGTGAGCGTATTTGGTGAATCTATCAACCACCACTTATATGGCAGTCTTACCATAAGAATTTGGCAATACGTCGATGAATTCCATGGATATGTCTGACCAAACTGTAGTGGGTGTTTTAAGGGGCTCTAACAATCCATACGGTGATAGTGTGCTATACTTATTCCTCTGACATATATCACACCCAGCAATAAAATCCTTCACATCTTGTCTCATTCCAGGCCAATAAAACAACCTATTTAACCTCTGAATAGTCTTCAAGTAACCTGAATGACCAGCAGATGGTGATGAATGAAATTCTTTCATAAGAATATCCTTCCATTTGGACAATGGACTGACAACTAATTGGTTCTGACGATATTTCAGTAAACCATTATCTTCAGAAAAATTCTTGGTACTGAAACTACTTTGATCCAACTTTTGTATCTTCTCAATTATCCAAGGATCAATCTTAAGATCCCGTTTGAGTTCATCCATCCATGAACAATGTACATAAAATATAGGTTGTAATGTGCCCGTATCATCATATATTCGAGATAATGCATCAGCGGCTTGATTTTTGATTCCCTTTTTGTAAACAATTTCATAGTCATATCCTAGCAATTTGGTTAGCCAATTTTGCTGAGAAGGTGTAGTGGCCTTGGCTTCCAAAAAATACCTCAAACTTTGTTGATCTGTTCGTACCAAAAACCTACGTCCAACCAAATATGGCCTCCATTTGGTAACTGCATGAATGATTGCAAGTAGTTCCTTTTCATACGTTGACATACCCAAGTGTTTAGGACCAAGTGCCTTACTAATGAACGCAATTGGACACTTTTCTTGCATTAAAACAGCTCCAATACCTCTCCCACTAGCATCACTTTCAATTACAAAAGTTTTAGAGAAATTAGGCAGTGCTAATATAGGAGATGAAGTCATGGCTTCCTTGAGGGAGATAAATGCTTCATTGGCTTCATTGGACCACTTAAAACCATCTTTTTTAAGTAATTTTGTTAGTGGCGAAGCAATTTTTCCATAATCTCTTATGAATTTTCTATAATATCCTGTCAAACCCAGAAAACCTCTTGGTGCTTTGACGGTAGTAGGTGTTGAACATTCCTTCATGCATTGTATCTTTGATGGGTCGGCAGATACTCCTTCATGGTTTATTACATGCCTAAGATATTCAACTTCTTCTTTTCCAAAAGAACATTTGCTCAATTTCACCACCATCTTCTGGGATTGTAATATATCAAAAACAACTCGTAGGTGTAACAAGTGATCATCCCATGTTCTGCTATAAATTAATATATCATCAAAAAATACCAAAACAGACTTACGGAGCTGGTTTCGAAAAATGTCATTCATCAAATGTTGGAATGTAGAAGGAGCATTCGTAAGTCCAAACGGCATCACTAAGAACTCGTAGCGCCCATCATGGGTTCTGAACGCCGTCTTGGGTATGTCATCTTCATGCATTCGAATTTGATGATAACCTGCACGTAAATCCAACTTCGAGAAAAAACAAGCTCCATGTAGTTCATCCAACAACTCATCAATTACCAGTATAGGAAATTTATCCTTCACAGTAGCAAGATTTAATGCTCTATAGTCTATACACATCCGCCATGATCCATCTTTCTTTTTCACCAATAATACAGGTGAAGAGAAAGGATTGGTACTTGGGCGTATTAACCCCGTATCCAATAATTCTTTGACACAATTTTCAATTTCATTTTTATGATAGTGAGCATACCTGTATGGTCGCACATTGGCAGGAGTGCTATTTGGAAATAATGGTATTCGATGATCATGCGTTCTTGAAGGTGGTAAAACAGTTGTGGTTGAAGATACTTCCTTGAAGTCTTCTATAATTTTGCAAATATCAGGTGAAATTTCAGACCCTTTGGTTTGTGGTTGTTGTGCTTTCCGTATGTAACAGACATAGCTAGGAGCTCCACTTCTTACCAAACGCTGCATTGCATGACTTGTAGCTATCCTTGGATTATGATTTATCTCACCCACTAATCGAATGACTCTATCATTCACAGTAAATTCCATTGTAAGCTTCTTAAAGTCCCAACTAATTGGACCCAACGTTTCCAACCATTGTGCACCCAAAACAACGTCACACCCTCCCAACGATAGTACATGAAAATCACACACAAATTTATAATTTTGTAATTCAAATCCCAAACTAGGACATCTTCCTAAACATGGTACTCGTGTTCCATTTGCAACCATCACTTCAAAACTCTCATCACTTAATATTTCCACTCCTAATTTCTTTGAAATTATGGGGTCAATAAAGTTATGGGTGCTGCCAGAATCAATCAAAATTGTTACCTTTTCCTTCTTTATAGCTCCCGTTACCTTCATTGTTTGAGGTGTTCGAGACCCTACTAATGCATGAACATATATCTCACCTACCTCTTCTTCGCGGAATTGCTCTTCTTCTTCTCCACTGGATGTTGGATCGACGCCATCTTCACCTTGCTCTTCTTCTCCCTCAATTAAGAAACTAGTTTTAGGTTTGCATTTATGTTCTCTAAACTACTTCTCATTGCAGTAATAACACAATTGTTGTTTTCTTCTTTCATCAGTCTCAGGTTGAGACAATCTTTTAGCAGGAGGAAAACTTGGTGATACCTTAGTTTGAGTATTAACATTAGCTGGTACCATTGGTCGATTACTATTTCTATTAATTTGGCGTTCAAGGAAACTTTTGCATCTTGTAATCGCGTAGTGTTAATAGCTTGTATTAATGTAGTTGGCTTGAATGAAAGTGTTTCCAGACCAACTTCTTCTTTAAGCCCACTAATAAAACAACTTATAAGATAAATTTCAGGTAATCCATTTACCTGATTAGATAATCGTTCAAACTCCTCACGAAAATCTTCAAAGTTTCCGCAACTGCTTTGCCTAAGCTTTGAAAGTTTAGCTGCATAATCTTCAAGGCCGGTACTCCCAAATCTTTTTAACAATCCTGCATGAAATTATTTCCACGACATATCCATCATGTAATCCTGTACCCATTGGTACCACTGTGCTGCTTTTCCGTCAAGATGAAAGCTTGCCAATGTTACCTTTTCTTAGTCACATACCTTATAATACTCAAAATAGGTTTCAGCCTTACTCAACCAAGTTTCTGGATCCTGTCCATCAAACTATTGCAGCACAAGCCTAACGGTTGGCCGATATTCTTTTTTAGATTCAGAAATTTGAATCTCCAGAGCGTGCACTTTATCTTCTAGATCTTTGAATTGTTTTTCCATCTTCCTCTTTTGTGTTCGTGTGTAATGGTGTTTGATCATAAACTGGACGAACCAGCTCTGGTACCAATTGATGATAAGAACCTGGTAGATTCTTATCAAGAGGATAGACAGAAGCAAGTCGTAAAAATAAGTTTATAGAATAAACTATATCAAGATTCTTCTCTGCCTTTAGTTCGACAGACTCCTGGTATTTATATAGACTCCAACTACTAATAATAGATCTAACTTATAAAGGGAAATTGCAGAATATAACTTACGGACATAGGAAAAGACTACTTTCCTAACTTAACCTTAAAGGTTATGACCCAAACTAAGACAAACCCACCTTACCGTAGGATTAATCCTAGGTATTTAGGACGTTTCCTATCAGAGACCCTTTAAATTACTTGGTTGTCCCCATTTTTTACGCATTTACATAAATACCATTGTTTTAAAAATAGGTCAAATTTTTTAAAAGCTTAATATCTTTCAAAAAAATTAAGAATAGTAAATTTTTATTTTAGAGAAAAAAATTCATGGCTTTCAAATTTAGTATTGTTGGATGAATAAAATGCAAGCATGTGCATCACACATGTGTCCTTACTAGTGGATCCTTAACAGTCTTGGTTAAAATTAATTTATTGTTCAAGAACTATATTTGTTTCAAGTTGATCATTTGAAAATTTCATAAACAATGATATTTGGTATCTATGGCGATCGAGGATATTTCTAATTGTTTAAAGTAAATTTTCAGAACTTAATGAAATTCTAGACATAGGGCTGGTATGCATAACTAGTACGTACCCTGAGGTTCCGAATTCGCGAATGGGAGAGGTACGCATACCCTAGCATCCTGAACTTATGAATTGGTCCATGGGTATGCGTACCCCTACACATACCTACCCAGTACGAATTAAGTAGATGCTCATATATTATTTTCACAAATATGCTTGGCATTGATATAACTTTCATAAACACTTCTAAGACAAATTTGTGTTTATGAATCATGGTCTAAGTCTTGAGTGTCAATGAACACAATTATGCTTATAAGTTCTTAACGCATATTTTATCATGACCTATCATTGTACAGGGTTCTAGTACCCTGAACCATAATGTATATTCTTTTATGTAATTTAAAGAATTTTATCTAAACTGAGAAATCTACCTATGGTCCTGAAAGTCTATAAATAGAAAGACTCAAACAACTGGGAATTCCAATTCGTGACACTTTTGTATTCTAGTTGTATACTAGAGTCATCCTATATGAACCTAGGTTTCCTTCTTGATGAATTGAAGACTTCACTTAGGGATTCTTGAAGCCAGGTCCGACTATCTTTACCTTGATTGTTCATGTATCCTGATCTTGTTCTCATTGATTGTCGATTTTTTAGTCAATTTCCAATCAAGAACGAGATAAATAGAATTCGCAAGGGGACATAAAGAGAAAAATTGCAGATGAATTTCTTGGAGGGTTAGTTCGGTCTCAACTATATTCCAGTCCAAAGTATGATAGTAGGATAGTCTGTAGCGATTTAATGCAGTTTGGTATTCAAAGATGGACGAGGTCTCAGAATTTTTCTATAGGTGCAGTTTTCATCGTTAACAATTGGTGTCTTGTGTTTTTCTTTTTTTCGCATTATATTGTTTTATCTTTATAATATAGGAATAACATAAGTAGTATGTATTTAATATTGGTAGTTTAAGTACTTATTAAGTGTGCTCAATAATGAGACTCGTTTTTGTTGAATTTGTATCTTGAAAGATAGATAACGAGTTTCATACTTGGCAGAATTCAGATCCTCTTGATTTGGATACGACTAGATTGATCTTGGACATTGATTTATGGGATAGTCCAAGAATTTTCATACACAATCAGGTTCACGGACTTTGTTGTTTAGACATATTGATTATGAAATAGATAAGAGAAAATTGTATATATACATATTATTCAAGGATCTTTAATTTAGATCTACTTGTAATTGTATTAGGTTTTGCCCATACAGATTTACGAACAAAAAAGTTGGTGGTGTACTTGTCACCCTCTTCTTTTTAGTACCATCAAGAAAATTTTAGTTCAACAACTACCGAGTTCCCCGAGAACAGAAAAACAAGGTTCACGAACTCAAGTACATCTCAGACTCAACAGAACTTTCTTTAAATTGCACAGTTCACGAACTAGAAAAATTAATTCGCGAATTCTACGCAAATAAATATGTCAGTAGAAAACATCCCAAATTGCACAGTTCGTGATAAACTCCAAAATTTTGTTGGCGAACTGTAAGTAAAAATGGATGCCAGCTGAAAACATCCCAAAATGCAAAGTTTGTGAACTCCAAAAGTTTGTTCATGAAATCTAAGGAACCTTGGATGTCAACATGAACTAGAAAACATGGGTCGCGAATTCAAAGATTTTTTTTTCATAGAAGTTCAAACACATCTATTACAAACACTCAATCCCATTGATATCAATACTTTCTCTGCTTCCCTCCCTAAGACCATCATTTTCCATCTTTGTGACTGAAGAAAGACTGGAACGACCATTTCTTGGTTTTTCCCAGGATTGTACAGATTGATCTCTCGAGTATAAAAGTACTTATACAATCCATACTTTATAAGGGTTTAGACGTTTTGCTCACACTAGTATCAGCTTACCCTATCATTTTACCATTCCCCTATA
Source organism: Papaver bracteatum (assembly GCA_023529315.1). NCBI lineage: Eukaryota > Viridiplantae > Streptophyta > Magnoliopsida > Ranunculales > Papaveraceae > Papaver > Papaver bracteatum. The sequence continues at coordinate 927,040 of JAJJWX010003811.1, read as the reverse complement.
AATCTTTTTTTTACCCCGAAACAATATAGGATATCTAGTCTTCACGTACCTTTGTTGTGAAGTTCTCGCCGATGTCTTCATGACCTCTAGTATTCAATCTTCAAATGTATTCACTGATTATGATACTCAACTACCTAAATCTAACACTAACCTGAGACTGACTTTAGTAGACAATAAATCAAGAAATAATTTTAATCATCTAATATTGAAAATACGCTTGACATACCAACACTTGTCGGGTCAACCGAGCAGTTCTATAATGGGTAATGACAAGTATACTTACAGGCTCAAACGGTGACTCATCCATGCCGCGCCCGATGCATGAAATCAAGACTACATAAAATTCATGGAAATTCCTTTAATTTTTTGCACTAGAATAAATCTATCCTCTTTGCGGTCAGGATTTCATAAGAACCTTGGACCAAAATGATTAATTATCATTTCACAAACCGCTGAGAGATTTGCAATTATTGTTGCTTACCCATACGAATATACTCATCAGTTGCATCCGCTAGATATTAGTAATGCAATCACTTTTTACTCGGGACTATTTCCTAGAAGATGTTGTATATCACAATAATAATTAAATTTAGGTTGCACATAATAAATATATTCAATAATAATACACGCATCCATGAAGAAAATAATCGTGCATCAACTTATGGTGGTAAAATTCTATCCTTGAAATGTCCAGTATTTTTTGATTGAAAGATAGAATATATTAGAAACATAGAATATAAAAAAGTCTACCAAGGCTAGAGAAAAGAAATTAATTACAAAAAATAGATTTCCCCAACCTCTGATCACATAACTAGCAAAGTTCACATGAATTTTCCTCCCAACGGCTGCATCCTACAACAAAATCATCATTTTAGCATCATGACCCAAATTATCATCTGTTTTGTAATACCCCGATGTTCAGCAGTAGTTTTCCGAATGAAATATAAGTAATGATTTGTCATTTACTAACACCGAGATATTTTCAACACAGTTGGCTCCAATATTGGCAGAAAACTCTGCAATTAAGCGTGCTCGGGCGGGTTAATATATCCAGGGATGGGTGACCTCCCAAGAAGCTATTGCTGGATTACCGCAGATATTCCCATTGAAAAACCCCACACTTCCGGGTAACCACATTGGCTAAGTGGGGATAATATCAGTGGAGGTGGGGATAACATCGGTGGAGGGTCGGGTGGTTACAAATGGTATCAGAGCCGATGACGGGTCACCTGCCGAGGGTGGGAAGGTATGATGGACGGGGTTGGTTAAGGTACTTATCTCACGAGGGGCATGGAACGTCGGAGATCTGGGCTTGGATATATTTTGGAGCTGAGGACAGATCCAATTCAAGGTGGTCGTATTGTAATACCCCAATATTCGGCAGTGGTTGGATGAATGGAATATAAGTAATGATCTGTCCTTTCTTAACCTGGCTTGATTGGGGTATACCCAGATTAATTTGGGTATACCCAATTTCAAGGGGACATGGTGTGTCATTATTAAAAAGAGTGATATTACTTTAATACCCTTTAACTAATTAAATCTTAAAAATAAACCATTTCTTAATTTCATTAACCCTAAAATTAAAAAACTAAACAACTCTTAATCTTCTCTTCTTCTTCTTCTTCTTCATCTTCATCTTCCATCAACCAAAGCCACATAAAAATCTTCAACTTTGATTTTCCAAAAAAATTGTTGGCTCTACCAGCGAAAAGAAGACTATAAATGATGTTTAAACTCAAACCCATCATTGTGTTGTGTGATTTGATTTTAATATTAGGTTAGAAATCGAAAATTATGATTTTTGTGTTTTAGGTCGGCAAGGTCGTAACATGCATATCTTGCCGACTTTTCATAACAGCCATGGCGGCGACTGTAAAAATTTTCAATAGCCGGTAGGGTATTTTTTAAATACCTTGCCGGCCAAAAAACAGCCGGAAGGGTATTTTTCAAATACCTTGCCGGCCAAAAAACAGCCGGAAGGGTATTTTTTAAATACCTTGCCGGCCAATATTTTTTTCAGCAGCCGGTGGTTTTTTTTTGTTGTAGACCTTGCCGACTAATATTTTTCAATAGCCATCTCCTGTGTGTCAAAAAATAAAGTCGGCATGTTCTTCATTTAAATACCTTGCCGACCAAAAAATGGTAGGCGTTTTCTTCATCCAAGGACCATGCCGGCTAAACCCGGTCGACATGTTATTCAAACGTATACCATGCCGGCGAAATATAGCTGGCACCTTATTCAAACGTCGACCTTGCCGACCTATCACATTTTTGAAAACCAATTTTTTTGATCTTAATCGAACTCATAAGACAAATTAAAGGTTTAACCTACTGAATTTTCATTTTCAAAATTTTAATCTAAACTCAATTAATTAACCTAATCAGTTTTTTAGTGTTAATTAAACAAGGGCATTTTTGCCATTTTGAAAATATTTGGTTAAGGGGTGACCTCTTTTACTTCAAAATGACCCTATATTGTCTCATTTGGTATACCCCAATTAATCTGGGTATACCCCAATCAATCCAGGTTTCTTAACACCTTTTCAGCATAGTTGGCTCTACATTTGTTAGAAAACTCTGTAGTTAAGCGTGCTTGGACGGGAGCAATCCAGAGATGAGTGACCTCCCCGAAAGCTTCTGCTGGATTACTACATATATTTCCGTTGCAAAACCCACACTGCCAGGTAATCGCAGTGGATAATTGGGGATAATATCGGTGGAGTGTCAGGTCATTACATGTTTTATAGGTGTAATTGACTTCAAAAATACGATTTTTTCGTTCTCTCCATATCTATTCTATTATATAATGGGAACACCCCTTAGTTGAAGCTGCAATTTTTGTGGACTACTTTACCCCTGTTTTTATATGTCACACACGCCCATTAGGAAAATCGCTGAGGGGCATGATGGTAAATGAACCTACAAATTATTAGTATTACAATTTACCCCTGTTAAAATATTTCAAATGTGCATTCGTACGAGAAAATAAGGGCACTAAAATAATTTTAAAGTCCTTAAAAATGAATCTCTAAATTTATCTCATGTAGCCAACTAGCCATATTCTTAGCAACAGTGTGGTTGGTATCAAATTGAACATCTAACACGAAAAGAAGAAACAGATCAAACAAGCCTTCATCAACAGAAATAACAAATTACTAATCCCTGATTTCAAAAAAAAAAAAAAAATACTAATCCCTCCTATAAAAATAACATCAAGTGATTAATTAACTTTTTGTTTTTGGTGTTTCGATGGACGAGATTATGGCTTGAGGTGGTGGTGTTTAAGATTTTAGTGAAAGAAGTGGAGCCATGTTGCAGAGAGGTGGGCAAAGAAAAGAGAAGAAAGATCACTGCTTAAGCAGATGGAGGCAGGAAAATAAAATAAAGAGGGCGTCGGAGAAAGTGGTAGAGGAAAGGAAGAAGAAAGAAGGAAAAAGAAGAGTGAGAAAAATCTAATTATTGGGTTTCGTTTTAGGTTTAGGGATTATTATAAATGAATGGGCAGGATCATATATAAAAGTAGAATCCACGGTTAAGATGGATTCACATAGGTTGTAGCACGTGCAAAGCACGTGTGGTGTGTTCTTGTTGATAAGATAATAGCAGCTGATATTAGACTCCAAATAAAGTTTTCATTACTTAAAAAATCTTTACTATACGGTTATATTAATTATATGTCCCTACTTTTAACTCCCTACAAATATATCCTTATGCAATAATAAATACGTCCTTCCTTTTTTAATAATCTTATCCATTAAATATTAGATTACCTTAATACCCTCACCTATATAATATTTTTATTTATTTCAAAATACAACAAATTTCTTCCTCTACCACTTCACTACCACCACTAGCACCAAACATTCAACTACCATTTCACCACCACCTATTAACCTCCACCACCACTAATATTCCACCACCACTCCTTCACCGCCACCATTACACCACCACTAGTCCTCCACCACCACTAGTATGTTTCCGCCACCACCACAAGTTTGTCGCCGCCGCCCCCACCGTCACCGCCGCCGCCACCACCGTCGCCTCTGGTTCAAATATTTTTGTATCAACAACAACAGTTGATCCAAATAAAAATAGAACCAACAGCAGAAGTTTATCTAGTTTATCCAAGAAAAAAGGATCAACAGTAGAAGTTTATCTAGTTTATCCAAGAAAAAAAGATCAACAATAGAAGTTGATCCAACTTTAGTGGATCAACAATGGAAGTTGATCCACGTAAAATTGGATCAATAATTATAGTTGATCCATGTAAAATGGAGTGAACTTGGCGTGAGTCGAACACGCATCATCTGACATGGAGTCAGTCATGCTACCATTGCACCACAAGTTCAACATTGGGACAAATTTACATGATTTAAACTACAAAAGCATGAGTTCAAAGGATCAACATCAGTAGTTGATCCCATATAGATGGATCAACAACCATAGTTGATCCAAAATATATGGATCAACAACCATAGTTGATCCAATATCACCGCATGCTTCAACCCAGAGAACCACCATATTTCATTACCTGATCATTACATGTAGCTTCATAAACACCAACAGCTCCAAGACCAGCTTCAAAACCAATCTAGACAACTACAACAACCGGAACCACCATTCTACTACTATTTTCATGACTAATTTCTCATTCGTACCTCTCCACCATTACCGCCACCAAAAAATCACACATATCCAGCACCACCACCACCAAAACAACCAGAATTGTTTCAGACATGGTCTTGCTCGTTACCATTTGGTCCGCAGCTATGATATAAGCGTTTTCTTTCGGCAAAAAAAATGCCACAGCAGTACCTCCACCCCGACCACTTGGTTAATAACAAACAATTAGAAATTAAGCATGTAAATTAACCTTCATTAGATAAAATGCAACAACAATTTTTAGAATAACTTACATGGCTGCCATAGATGTTCCGCAAAGACATACGAATGTATGTATATTAAACTGATATCGTGCACTCCAACTGATGAAAACATATATTAGATCTATATTCATATATGCTTGTTTACATCCAAAAAGCACCAAATTTTCTAAAGTGAGAAACGACTGATCAAACATCTCATCAAAGTAAAACCACTCACTAAAAATCAAACTGTTAGTTACCATTTTGTTTCTGTGTTCTAGTATGACAAAAATTATCTTACATCGATGACTATTCCCATAAACTTGATGTCAATAGGGTGGCTTGAGCCTGCGCCTACACCTGTACTCTCTCTAGGGGAAGCCTTGGAGGCTATTAAGATAGAGAAAAACTCCATGTTGGAGGCTAGTATTAGTACTGGTGCCTTAAGAACTGCACTGAACAATTAGATACGTACATGAAATTCAACAGAAATTTAGTACCACAAAGATTCAATTACGAGAAGAACAAATTAATATACAGAGTACCCAATATGAGAAAATGAATTCTCTTCCATCACCAACACAGAAGCATCTCATTGTCCACAACCTAAAACCCCAATTCCACCAGCACCACCTCCGACTCTGTCGCCACCAACGCCAATTACATCACCAACAATGCATCCGACTCCAATTCTACTACACCAATCGAAAATATTAGTACCTGTAAGACATGCAACTGCATTTACAACAAAAAAATAATGAAACAAAGTTCCACAATCTCTACAGAATTTTGAAATCTAAGCTTAATTTTATGAATTTAAATCTAAATTTGCAAATCGAAAAAATGAATTACCAGAAATTAATTCCTAAGAAGAAATCTCTCTTGAATCTTGATGATGAACTGCTGATAATAAGGATTATATCTCTTTCACAGTTGATTCATCTATTAATTTACAACCAGAATTTATTCCTTTATCGTTTATTCCGCCCAAAAAGTCTCTTTCTCAAATGAAATTAGGTACTACAACATGTTCGAATTGAAGATGGTGGCAGAGGTCTTGGTGGCGGAGGTTCTATCTATGACGAAAGAGAAAAGAGAGGTGGCGGTGGCGGTAACATAGGTGGTAGTGGCGGTGGTGCTTGTCGTTGGAGATGAAGAAAGATAGGGATCTCGATCTCAAAAGAACAGAACGAAAACTCGTCTATTATTGTGTAGAGGGTAAATATGGAAAGATGAAATATTATAATGGATCTAAATAGATTTAAAGATGGAGAGGGATATATTTATTATGTGATAAGGATATTTGTGAAGCTCATCAAAACTAGGGACACTTATTCAATTTCCACTTACTATTACAATGTCAAGAGCTCAAATAGGTCCATTTTACTAAAATATCCATACAAATAAAATAAAATCATAAATTATTCGAGGCCAAATTCGTCAAATTCTCACTATGGACCCCTAAGTACAAAAAGCCACATGTTCAGCTCGAACTTCAAGAAACTGGGTTTTCAAAATTCAAATTGAAAACTACTATTTCTTTCTCTAAACCTCAATTTTGATGCAACAATGTTTGTCTATTCTTAATATAATCAGGGTGTTGTGTGTCACGTGTTGAACTCTAACAACACGTGCAGCTCACGTGCACTTCACTAGTTGGTATTATGCCGACAATGAGGTAACATCTTCCTCATTGTAGGAGTGACCCATGCACAATGATTACTTGGCAATAACATCGACTATATTTTAAACACAACCTTGTAATATATAAATAAATAAATAAATGGTCACGTGTTTCAGAATCATCTCCACAAAATATACAATAGTTGGGTAACGTAATGCCTTTAAACTGCACAATGTCTTTTGTATTTAATCTGCCGTGATTCAAACCCCAACAAATTTATTAATCTTAAGTGGTATAGTTTCCTTCCAAATGAAGCAATAAGGTAAATTATCTATGCCAGTTGATTTAACCAGTTTAGGGTTGTAGGAGCAGAATCTCGCAACAACATTTTCTTAGCGTGCGAGATTCGTCCATTTCTTTACCCAGCAAGAGCCTGCGAGAATATGAGTTGTACTCCACTATATGTGAGTTGTTGTCATCCACTATGTAAACACCTATATAAAGGGAAAGTCAGAGAGAGAAATAGGGGAGGTATTTTTAGAATTTGCATTATTATTATCTCCTTCTTCTTCCTTCACTAACTTGGAGCTCCAAATACCCATTAATGGAGTCTAAATGTAATACTCATGTAATTCAAACAATCATAGTGAAGAACCATGGATGTAGATCACATTGATCGAACCATGTAAAAAATCCTTGTGTCTATTTATATTTCTAGTACTTAAATTTGAGATTTAGATGATTAACATGTTTAGATCTAGAAATTGTTATCATAATATGATATGGGGTGTGTTATGGGATTTCCTGCAACTACATTTTTGGCGCTAGAAACATGGATCAACTACTGTTGGGGTGTTAGATTGAAGAAGATTCAAAGAAATCAGCTACTGTTGGTGATAAATTCAACTGGATCTGTAAACTTGAAGGACAAAGAAAGACCATATTAATTGGAGTACAAAAAAAAAAAACGGATTCGAAGTTTTGGCAAAATGAAGTCAACATAATTCTCCACAACTGTTATCAAAAGGACAAATCTCTTCCTTACTACTCTTATTTTATGTTCAATTATTTAAATCAGATAGTTTTCAAACAAACTTTGAATTTTTTTATAAGAAACTTTGTTTGTTCTTGAGCAATAATAGATTTATCTCTTCCAAATGTTGATTCAAAATGAATTTTGATGGAGTTGTTAATGACAAAGAAAATCTACAGGAAAGTAAAGCATCAGTTTGGAGATGAAGATAGAGGTCTTATGCGTCAATAACGCAGCAACAATATCCTTGGTAGAAACTACCTCGTAAATAGCTTAAGAGAAAGGGACGCACACGGTTAGCAAAGCTCCAGTGAAATTTCTCTTGTGCGATAAGATGCACCCACCAACTCATCAATACGCAACGTCAGCGAATAAATGGATTCAAACCAACACCGGTATTTTAGCAGAAATTTAAGATTCCAACGGAGGAGAAAGAACAACAAGAGCCCGAACTTCGTCAGGAATTAGTTCACTTCGTCAACAATTTTGGCGAAAGAAAATACTAGGAGGCAGTCATTTCGTCAGGATGAATTTAAGTAAAGACATGCCACATATCAAATCCAAGTTGCGGCAATAAATGATTAAACATCTTTTGTTGACGATGAATGAAGAGATAATTCCACGAAGAGATAATTCTGCGACGAAATACAGTTAATACTATTTGTTATCACCTACCTATTTCATCACCAATTATCTGAGTTACTTAGGTGAAGACAAGGTACAGTTACATCGTAAAGGAGTGAGGAAATTTCACTTCGTAAGAGCATCATAACCCAGCGAAGATCAATGAAGATCAGAAAGAATAAGGAAAAAGAATCAGTTAATGATTCGCAGCAAAATACTTCGTCAACCAGGTGTGAACATGCAACTCTAGCAAAGACAAAGGTGATAGTTCCATCATATAAATATTCTCTAAATCCAAAAGGTTCACGAAGGAACAACCTTGCAAAGAAAAGATATATTAAGGATAATTACTTTGTCGACAACTAGTTCTACTTGCCAACACCATCACAGTTTAGGACAACTCGCGTTATAGATACAACTATCTCTTCAAAGTAAAGAAACAACCGACGAAGCTGATATAGTTTAGCAACTACGAACTTGAACATGGGCGAATTCATGGACATATAAAATTGAGATCATGAGCAGGAAAAACAAAAGGAAAGCATATCTTATCCTCCCTCTAACTTAAACAAATATCAAATAACATTCCTGTTAAGATTTTCGTTAATGCATGAATAATTATAGAATCTAATTCTTATGAACTGAGATAAACCACTTATTATTACAGCATCAAAAAGATTATGATATTTCTTAATCCTTGTTCATTTGAATTACAAGATGCGGGTGAATAAACAATGTCAGAGCAGCTAACTAATCAAACGTTAACGAGATGGCCTCCTTATGAGTTAAAACAGTAGCTACTAGAATCAACAAAGGAAACAAAATTTGATAACGTCAATATGAAGTTAAGCATGGATTCACTATAAAAGAACATCCTAGCAATTGGAATACTTAACCAGCAGCCATCAAAACTCATCCGGCTGCAGTAGAATGCGAATTTAAAGACAAAGCATCAGGCGAAAAATTCACAACAATTCACTTCGTCAGCAACTTTGTGCGAAGATCAAATATCAAACGAGCAGTTTCGCAGGGGAAAATATATACATGCGAAGAAAATACAGCAAACTAAACTAATGAAGAAGACAGCAGCTAACACATCACGTAAGAGAGTAAAGCTCAAGGACGACAAGTAAAACAAAAGATACATCGTGGAAATGTACATCATCACAACAAGAAAATCAATCAATAACACCAGGAGCGAAAAGAAGAACAAAAGCTATAGCACAAGGACAATCCACTTTACCGTGTGATTTAAGAGAGCAAGGAAATCTCGCAGATAACAACATTATTTAGTTTGTGAATCTTACCACATAAACACAAATAGATGTTCGCACAGATGTTCACCAGAGAAAATAAGAAGCTTGATGTCACAAGATCGATTCTCACCGCAACTATATTTTTTCACATTTTTTCTACATCCTAGAGAGGAGAAAAGAATAAGAGGATGGATACATGCGTATATTCGCAAACAGAAGCCAGCATAGATGGTCAGTAGCGAAGAGAAGGAGTTTGGTGTCCAGGGTTCAAATCTTCCCCTTCGCACAGAATTTTTTGCCTTGCAAATGTTTACATTGCAGACGTTTACCTTGCAAACATTTGCAGCAAGAATGAACACTTCACAGATATTCGTGTGGTTTGCAAAGATGTTTACTTCGCCTAAGTCATTACCAGAGTAAAGAAAAAATGAGTAGCAGGCAAGCCCAATTCGCCAAGCCCATTGACTCGATAATTTATGCGATATTTCCGCACAACTAAGGTCCAATGATTAGTAAAGAAATTCATATTCTTCGCGAAAGATGACAGCAACATAAAATCACAAGAAATGACAGAAATAAAAGAATAAAGAAACACAAAAAATTCGCAGAAACGCGAATAACATTTTGCAGAGATTAATGACATATTAGAATGGGACGAACCTTTATGACGTACACCCTAGTTCGCGAATAAAATTTCGCAAGAGGAAAATGTAATACCTAAAGTGCATCATAGAAGGGGGTATCTTTTGCATGGCTCAGGGATAAGGTTATACCACTGATGGAACCTGAGTCATGGAGATTTGGGGTAAATGAAGCCCATCCAGGAAAGGCACCTTGGATTTTCAACTTAAGCATATGACTTGAGTTGGGCGACTAAGGTAATAAGGACTCTTCTAAGGAGTGCAAAGTATGATCAAGGCGCCGAGGTATACGGTTGAGCCAAGAGTGCCCAGGGCGTATGAAACTACCCTGACCATTCTTGGCAAGTCTTGACTATGATGCACTCGTCCCGAAGAAAACCCCACTTAGGGTGCAGTCTCGTAATCATAAGCCATATAGGCAAAAGGGATAAGAGGATGCGAAAACAACTGGTAGTTGTCAGGACTGGATGGGAGGAGCTAGTCTTGTATGACAGAAGTACGTCTCCTTGAAGGGGAAACCATGGGGAAGATAAGGGCGGCACCCTCCATTAGGGAGCTGATAAGTGTCTTAAGACGCAAATGTCATGAGGCTTTTAACTCACGGGAGTATTAAGACTTGTCATATTTGTGCGACAATCCTGAAGATGAAATAATACAAAAAATAAGATAAGATGAGATCAATGGGTCATTACATGCAAGTGTAAAGACGTCTGATAGATGCATTTATGTGTCTAATTTGTCCTCAATGTTTTGTATTGTTAGTACTCATTTTTGTCCTTATTATGGTGTTTTGTGTGTTTGTAGGTATTTTTGGGAAATAAATATTGTTGGAAAATTTGACTCAAAAAGTTGTCTAAAGCACCCGGAGGACAAGTGTTATTCGGACTGTCGCTTTTGGATAAGGGGTGTCCAGTTGATAAGGGGCACACTCTTTACTGTTCACAGTCACATGCTATCGGCACCCCATCACAGGATAAGGAGCACATCACCTTCTTCGTTTGAAAAGCAGATTTTGGCGGGAAAACCATTTGCAACACAGTTCAGATTAGGGTTTGAAAATCAGAGGTGTTAGATTGTGATTAAAACTCTCAAATTGAATGGGTATCGACGTATGAACTAAACAAGGCTGGTAAAGTCTTTTGTTTCGATTAGAATTGGCTGAATCATCGAGATTGAATTGAACAGGGAGTTATGGGTTTTTCTTCCTAAGGAAACCCTGTTGAGAAGTTAGACAATTTTCAGTAAGAATCGAGCTATGGAATTGGTTGCTTTGGGCATGTTTGGACCAAACATGGATGGTAAGTATTTTGGATTCGATTGGATTTTGCTGAATAATAGTGTGAAAGATAACAGGGAAACACGAGTTTGCTCGAGCATGTCACGGGGTTACAAGGAGTTCCAGCGTGTTTGAAAGACTTGTGGAGCGTGAATGTATTAAACAAGGAGATTTTGGGGTGAAGTGGACTGCTGCTGACACGTGAGGATGGAAAGAAGAGGATGAAAAGGAAAATATTCCCGTGAAAATAAAATCATTAAAGAGAAGATTATCTGGAAATTATCGCAGAGATTTGGTGGTGCTGCTATGTATTTAAAGGGTGTTGGACGGTCAGAGAAAGGATGGAGAGTTTGTGGAGTAGTTTAGAACATTAGAGAGCCAAAAAATTGGAGTTACAGGGAACTGCCATTGCTGCTCCTATGAAGAACATAAAGAACATTAGACAGTAGGGGACAGTCGTATTTCTACAGTGCCAACGATGCTTCTTAATTATCGTTCTCTGTAATATTTGGTTTTGTAACAAATATAAGTGTTACAAAATCCAGTTTTATTGTTTCTCTCCAGTTCCTTATTGTGAACACCTTTTTGAGCAATGAAAAATTCCTTTGAGTGTGTTTTCACCATGCGGAGCTAGAACCCATCACTGGGACAATTGAGGAAGAAACTTTTCATGATTTTGGTAAATGAATTAATTCTTTATATGACTTTTTGCATAATTTTAATTGCTTTATGATTTCTATTAATTATTTTGTCTGATGTCGCATGCTTGGTTTAAATTACTTTTGATGCATCATGCTTACGACTTACAGATAATGTTTTATGAAATCTATTTTTGGCAAAGAATTAGAGTCACAACTTCTTTTGTTTGAGCTGTATTGTATAGAGTTAATGACTGAACCACAAGAATATGAAAAGTAGTGAAATCCTGCGTCCTAGTGTCTCTTCATCCCGTGACAATATTTTGTATATATATTTTTCTATTATTTTAGTTTATTAATTCTTAAAATCAATCTCATCAAGTCCGAGTGAACGACAACCTTTTCTTATCACTTTCTACAACATTATTGATTCACATCAATTTTTGGCGCCGCCGACGCAGACTTGTGTATAGATTTGTTTTTAGGTTTTATTTTATTTTTATTATTTTTGTTCCTTTTTAAGCGTTTTGGTTTTTTCTATTTGCTTTCAGACTTGGTGCGGTGCTTATATAAAAGACAAAGTGTTGAAAAGTAAAGCGAAGCCAAAGAAGGAAAAAAGAAAGAAAATCCAAAGGAGTAAAGAAGAATATTTTTGTATATAGTTAATTTATTTTTATTTTTATTATTTTTTAGAAACTGTAATTAGGGTTATATTTTTGTAATCCTTTATTTTTGGACTTTCTTTTTGAACTTTTTTTTTCTTCGGGACATTGAACATTGGACATTATTATTTTTAAAACCCTAAGGAAGGGTTAAAAATTAAATAAAACTTCTTACAGGGAAGGATGACAGTTACAATACTGTCTCGGTTCATACACTGACATAGGATTCGGTGGCCCAAGTCGACCTCAACGGTTCATCCCTCGTCTGGAACGGGAGGTAAGAATTCTAAACACTCGTGAATCCCCTGTCAGCGGGTTTACTGGATGATTTTGTATGCATATATGTTGAGGACCTGAAATCGGATTTAATTTTCTAGTAAAGGGCAAGGCCTGGACATATCAATATAAGGACTCAAATTTCATCACCGTTTCCTTCTTGCCCGCCTTAGGATCACGTAACCTACGCGAACCTAAGCCTTAAAATTTGGACTAGAACGAGACCGATAGGGTAACGAGCTTAATAGGAAAGTCGTTCGAAAAATATTGGTTACTCTTTTGAGCATACTTCAAAGTTCATGATGGTTTCTATGAGTTGAATGCATGACTGCGCCACCTTGTAATACCGGTGAGGCCTTGGGTATCAAAGCTCCACCGATCTTCCCTCGCCTCTATTCAACTTACTTAAACTCGGATTGATTCCAGAGGGGCTTTCTTAAATTGTAACGAATTCCTTTTCGAAAGAATAGAAGCTGGTCTAGAAACAATCTAAGTGGAGCCATCATGATTTTTGTTTGCTAGAAATCAGTAGGTTTGTTGTGGTCGAGTCATCCTTCTTTGTGCTTGTTTAGAATTCCCTTGCAGTTAGGATGTCGAACAGGTATTATAATAGCCAATACAATGAGTATCCGACTGAGCAGCTTGGACATTATCCATTTTATGACCATAATGTGAATAGTGATTGGGAACGCGAAACTTTTGAAGGTTATGGTCCATACCATTGTGATCCCAATTACTATCCACATACCCACAGGTCATACGAGCAAAACAATCCTTCTATTTCTCTAGAAGAGTCTCTCAAGAGTTTCAATGAGTCAACACGGAAGTTTCACTTATTTATGAAAGAGACTTATAATATTCTTCCCCCAGAAGAGTCCCTAGAGCAGTCAACTAAGATGTCTCTAGGAGAGTCCCTCAAGCAATTTACTGAGAGTACAAATAGGATTGTGGAAAATCTTGCTCATGATAGTATTAATTTCCAGTATAGTGTTCCCAATACCACCCTTGAAAATAAGGATAGTTTATGTTCACATAATCAAGATGACGAGGTTAGAATTGGCAACACTACTTGTTTTGATGAGGTTCAATTTTTTTCATGTTATTATAGTAATGATCATGATGTGGATAGTGTTGATGAAGAATCTGAAGTTTTTAGGCATAGTGATCGGGAATTTGTTTCTCCAATTGAGATCTATAATGATAGTAATATTTCTGGTTTAAATCCAAATAATTTTAATAATTATTCACCTATTCTAAAGGATGAGGATTTGACTAGAAATACCTCCGTTTTAGACGATGAAGTATTTCCTTTTTACGAAGCCGGTGATAGTTTTAAGGAACGAGTTTATTCTGAGAATATTGTTTTAGAGTCTAGCGATTTAGAAACATTAGATTTAGAAAAAGAAGACGAACTCGTAGAGCTTTTAAATATGAGTGAAGATACATCACCTGAGTATAACCTACAAGAATCAATTGACCAATTTTAGGATTCTGATAATCTAGAAATTAGAGAAATTGTAGCTAGTCTATCTAGAGACACCCAAAATTCTAAGTTTGGGGGTGATTATCATTCTCCTTGTGCCTTACCTTTAGCTCTTACAGAGATCCCTCACTTGGGATTTGATATATGTGCCTCAACCATTGTGCCATATTACCTTCATACTAGTTCTCCCGAACCTAATAATGTCCAGGAAGAAGTTCGGTTGTTAGAAACCCATCCTCTGGTTGATGTGGTTTACCCAGGCAATAATACCCAAATTGACTTTGTTTTCCCACCAAATATTTTTCAACCAATTGTGGGAACATATAAGTTTCAGATGTGTCAATTATTAAGTTTTGAGACTAAACCTAATTACTTTAGGAGAATAGGGTCGACACATTTGCTTAAAGAAGACCACCTCTTTCATTGTGGTCAGCTATGTGAGTCAAATATGATTGACTTAGAGGATCCCCAGTTATTTAGGTTAATGTTATGTTCTTCTAAGTTGTTATTCGAGTTTTTCCAGACTCTAGGACATGAACATTCGGATCTAACTTTTGAGGAATTGCAACCCATGAAAATATGTTATCTAGACCCAGTTATAGAATCTGAACTTGAACCACAACTATTTGTAGTTGTCTTAAACAGAAAACTAGACAAGGGTGTGCTTTATTTGCTAATTTTCTTAGGATGTTGTAGATTCCTTTTATTTGTGATAGCCCTATTTGGTTTTGGTGATCCGCAGTTATTCCGGCTATTACTTTATGATTCTATGAGGTGACTAATTCCTTATGATGTCTGGCTGAAGACTTTAAACTCAACACTTCTTGGGAGGTAACCCAATATTCAAGTGACATGGTAATATCCTTCCTTATTTCTTTTTCTTCAAATAGTAACAGTTTCTTCTTGTTCATGTTTTTAATTTCATCTTTAGAACATTGAGTACAATGTTAGATTTAAGTTTGGGGGTATGGGAGAAACTTTTTAGTTTCAATAAATAAAAATCCAGAGCCTAGAAGTTTATGCTTATTAAGGTTGGCACTAACCAATCTAAGTGGATGGGAATATCTTGGTTGTAGGAGTTGAGGAACCAATCTGATTAGATGGAAACATCTAGAAGAGTCTATTTATAAAAGCACATAGCTCAGGTGTTAGAAAAGAAAACATGGTAGTTTCTCCATATCCTCGTGATGGAAACATCGAAAGAATCCTGATCACTTCTTTTATTTTTATTTTTACCATTGCTAGGGTGAAATAGAGTGACTGAGATACCAAAAAAAAAAAATTGAGAAAAAAGAAAAGAAATTGAGACCAGACCATCAGACCAACCGGAATAAATTCAATAAAGTCGACCACTGGTACCCTTGTATATGCCAGCTGAGTTGACCTAGAGTTAGGGTTATCGACCACTGGTCCCCTTGTATATGCCAATGTGTTAATATTAGTCCAGACCAGTATCTCAGTCCATTAGGATAGGTTCACCTTAGTCAACATCATCCACGTTTTTCTCTACATCCATCTTCTTAATCTATCCATGTGATTGGTTGACTCCGGTTTATGATGTCCAGAAACTATCTAAGTAGAGCTCTGTCACTTTATATGAATTTTAATATGTTTGAGTGCAAACTTGTGTACAACAATTGGAATTTCGCATCAGGGTACTTCCACCTGTAGTCAATAAGTATGCCAACCAAGGAGATTCTTTAGTTCCTTCCAAGGTTCTGCGTAGATAGCTAGGGTCTGGAGTAATGGTTTTGTGGGTACACCTCTGGTAAACCCTCCCGAGATTAACTCGGTTTTATTTTTTATTTTTTTATTAGTTTTGCTCGAGGACTAGCAAATAATAAGTTTGGGGGTATTTGATAGACGCATTTATGTGTCTAATTTGTCCTCAATGTTTTGTATTGTTAGTACTCGTTTTTGTCCTTATTATGGTGTTTTGTGTGTTTGTAGGTATTTTTGGGAATAAATATTGTTGGAAAAATCGGCTCAAAAAGTTTTCTAAAGCACCCAGAGGACTAGTGTTATTCGGACTCTCGCTTTTGGATAAGGGGTGTCCAGTTGATAAGGGGTACACTCTTTACTGTTCACAGTCACTTGCTATCGGCACCCCATCACAGGATAAGGGGCACATCACCTTCTTCGTTTGAAAAGCATATTTTGGCGGGAAAACCATTTGCAACACAGTTCATATTAGGGTTTGAAAATCATAGGTGTTAGATTGAGATTAAAACTCTCAAATTGAATGGGTATCCTCGTATGGACTAAACAAGGCTGGTAACGTCTTTTGTTTTGATTAGAATTGGCTGAATCATCGAGATTGGATTGGGTTTTTCTTCATGCGGAAACCCTGTTGAGAAGTTAGACAAGTTTCAGTGAGACTCGAGCTATGGAATTGGTTGCTTTGGGCCTGTTTGGACCAAATAGGGATGGTAAGTATCTTGGATTTGATTGGATTTGGCTGAATAATAGTGTGGAAGAGAGCATGGAAACACGAGTTTGCTCGAGCATGTCACGGGGTTACAAGGAGTTCCAGCGTGTTTGAAAGACTTGTGGAGCGTGAATGTATTAAACAAGGAGAGTTTGGGGTGAAGTGGACTGCTGCTGACACGTGAGGATGGAAAGAAGAGGATGAAAAGGAAAATATTCCCGTGAAAATAAAATCATTAAAGAGAAGATTATCTGGAAATTATTGCAGAGATTTGGTGATGCTGCTATGTATTTAAAGGGTGTTGGACGGTCAGAGAAAGGATGGAGAGTTTGGGAGTAGTTTAGAACATTAGAGAGCCGAAAAATTGGAGTTACAGGGAAATGCCATTGCTGCTCCAGTGAAGAACATGAAAAACATTAGACAGTAGGGGACATTCGTATTGCTACAGTGCCAACGATGCTTCTTAATTATCGTTCTCTGTAACATTTAGTTTTGTAACAAATATAAGTGTTACAAAATCCAGTTTTATTGTTTCTCTCCATTTCCTTATTGTGAACACCTTTTTGAGCAATGAAAAATTCCTTTGAGTGTGTTTTCACCATGCGGAGCTAGAACCCATCACTGGGACAATGAAGGAAGCAACTTTTCATGATTTTGGTAAATGAATTAATTCTTTATATGACTTTTTGCATAGATTTAATTTCTTTATGATTTCTATTAATTATTTGTGATTTTGTCTGATGTTGCATGCTTGGTTTTAATTACTTTTGATGCGTCATGCTTACGACTTATAGATAATGTTTTATGAAATCTATTTTTGGCAAAGAATAGAGTCACAACTGCTTTTGTTTAAGCTATATTGTATAGAGTTAATGACTGAACCACAAGAATATGAAAAGTAGTGAAATCCTGCATCCTAGTGTCTCTTCATCCCGTGACAATATTTTGTATATATATTTTCTATTATTTTGGTTTTTTAATTCTTAAAATCAATCTCATCAAGTCCGAGTGAACGACAACCTTTTCTTATCACTTTCTACAACATTATTGATTCACATCAACGTCCTGCGATTTCGCCGCAAGACGGCAATGTCATGGGGCTTTAATTTCGCAAGAAAATTTAGGCCTATCATATTGTTGCAACAAAAATTGACAAAATAAAAAGTTAAGGCAAGATCAATGGGTTTCCGCATGAAAGTGCAGAGACGTCCTGCGATTTTTTCGCGATGACAAGAGGTGGCAAAATAAGACCTTTAACTAGGAAAGCAAAATAAGACCACATAAGAATTTGAGTAAGCAAATAAGCTTGCGAAAATGATTATATGTAAGAAAATATGTTTGCAAATATATACATGGAAATGAATCTGAGACAACAAAAATAATAAAGAAGTATTATTCAGAATCTCTCTGAAGTATTATTCAGAATCTCTAGGAAGTATTATTTAGAATCTCTCAGGAGTATTATTCAGAATCTCTCAGAAGTATTACTTAGAATTTCTCAGAAGTACTATTCAGAATTTCGCAGCACTATTCAGAATTTCGCAAAACTATTCAGAATTTCGCAGTACTATTCAGAATTTCGCAAAACTATTCAGAATTTCGCAGAATGTGTCAGAATTTCGCAGAATATGATTATTTTGCAAAATGTAGTTATTTCGCTCAATTATTTCGCACAAATAAAAGCAACTTGAAGAGATTATACTATTGCATGAGCAAAAAACAAGAGACATAGGCAAGATAAGAATGAAGAAATAATTTGCTCATTCAACACTTTATCGAAGATTCTACCTTTATAGATAAAGAACAGAGGCAACTATGGATTACCAAGAAAATATTTTATGTTCTTTATCTTCTCGGCAAGAATCATTCCCAAAGTGGGGTGTTCACTAATGAACAACAAGAATCCTCACCAAAAATGGAATAATAATTTCACATGAATAGAGACAATACTTACTACTCTCATTCAAGGATGAATACTTCTTATATTTCGAGGATTGAGTACTTCTTATTCGCAATCAAGGATACTTCATACTTCTTATACTTCAAGAGTTGATACTTCTAATTACTTCTCAAAGCTTCGGAACTTCACAAAAGAATAGAGGCAAGTACGTACTTTTCAAGTCCAATATTCTTTCGCTCGTTCCTTTGTCAACAAAGATCAAAGACTACTACAACAACGGATTTTTTCTTAAAGATCGCTCTTCAAGCAATATTCAAGAAAAAAGAGGAAAAATGTAGGAGTAGAATCTCGCAACAACATTTTCTTAGCGTGCAAGATTCGTCCATTTCCTTACCCAGCGAGAATGTAGCAAGAGCCTACGAGAATATGAGCTGTACTCCACTATATGTGAGTTGTCATCCACTATGTAAACACCTATATAAAGGGAAAGTCAGAGATAGAGAGGGGAGGTTTTTTTAGAATTTGCATTATTATTATCTCCTTCTTCTTCCTCCACTAACTTAGAGCTCCAAATACCCATTAATGGAGTCTAAATGTAATACTCATTTAATTCAAACAATCATAATGAAGAACCATGGGTGTAGATCACATTGATCGAACCATGTAAAAAATCCTTGTGTCTATTTATATTTCTAGTACTTAAATTTGAGATTTAGATGATTAACATGTTTAGATCTAGAAATTGTTATCATAATATAAGATGGGGTGTGTTGTGGGATTTCCTGCAACTACAAGGGTTGGTGGTGTGTCTACAATAAGAAAAACAAGAGCAACAAAGTCATCTGTTTATGAACTTGCGAGGACTCTTTTGAAGTCAAACTTCTATCTTCCATCAAATGTTATCATATTCGCAATCTTGATATTCCTTTATTTAGATAACCTTTAGAGAATAAGAAAAACAACATCCAAAGCATTCTATCCACTCCAAATATCATTCCAGATGGAAATATATCTACTTAAATATAGAAAAAGAGAAAAATCCTAATTAAAGTAGCAATATCGACAATAGCTCACCAACAAGAATACTTGTTTTAGCTCGGGTGGCGTAGGAATAATTCATGCATGCTGTAGTGCCAACATAGTGTCTCTCTCTTGTGTACCCTTATTTGATTCATTACACAGTAGTTTCAATATCTCCAAATACTTTAGGTGCTCTTCATTATATTAGAAAATGGTAGAAACTTGTGAAAGTTGATTTGTGTAAGTAGGTTGTGAGTTAGCTGAGAGTGTGATGAAGTATGTTATATAAGATTTGAGGATACAGTCATTGCACAACGGCTTCAAAAATGTATTTGTGTAGATGGTGAATTTTCAACAAAGGCTAAAATCGTAAAACCATACTTATATGTGCTCCTGATCCAACAATTAGACGAGTATTGAGGCTCATGTTTCTTATCGAAAGCGTGAAAGCTCATGCCACAAGAATCTCTGATTGAGAATACTATCTCTCAGAGTATATATAGATATGCGGTCTCTCAGCTGAGGCAACGACATATCTCATGAATACTGAGCAATTTCAGTGATTAGTTCTATATTGAATCGAAAGATTGGACGGCTCCTAGACAACTTGCATGCTAGTATAAAGCAATAACGTCTTCAGGATGTAACAACGTTTTTCCTGACTATATAAAAGAAATATGATGCTTCAACGAGCTCATATCGCTCACAATTGATGCTCCTAGATGATCGTACTAGTATAGAGCCATCAATTAATCATTCTCAAAATCATTAGATTCATTAACTGAATCCCTGAAAAATATTCAATATTTTTTATAACATTTCGTTACTTTAATTTATGGTTCTTCCCAGCAGAACTTCATGGGATAGTAATAAATATTCAACACACGGGCATCTGAGTTACCTTCGAGTAAGCCTCGACTAAAATGGTGTAAATATATTCGACAAATAATGCATTAACAAACACCTGAATGAACACGCAAGTATTTCAAAATACGACGAGACGATGAACCTATGCAAATAGGAAAGAAAATAATAAAATATTCACCAAGGCGCTGAGGGACTGGACCCACCGGCCGGCCAGTCATGCCGTGCCCAGTCCCACGCCTAATTCTATATTTTATCTATTTTCTTTGATCTCATGAAAATCCCTTCATTTGAAAAAATATCCTTTGTTTTAAGGAAACTCCTCCGTTTCATGGTGTTTCCTTCGAATCAAGGAAATAATATAAAATTAGAAAAGGTGTCATGGGACTGTGTCTATTAGCTGGCCGGCCAGGTCCTAGTCATGGTCGGTCCCACACCTCATGGTTCCTCAATATTTTATTATTATTTCCCTAATCCCATGAAAACTCCTTAATCTTATGATATTTCCTTGATCACATGAAAAATAATATAAAATTAGGAAAACCCGTGTGACCGGGCCTAAGCCGGCCGGTCATGCTCTATCTGGCCCCACACATCCCATTTTATTATTATTATTATATTTTTTATGTTTCCATAATCCCATGAAATTCCTTGATTTCATGATATTTCCTTCAAATTATGAAAATTCCTTCAAATCATGAAATAATACATAAAATTAAGGAAAAATCACGGGACCGGGCCCTAGCCGGCCAACCATGCCCAAGCCGATCCCACACGTCCCTTTTTTTTTTAAATTATTATTTTTTATGTTTTCCTAATCTCATGGAAACTCTTTGATTTCAACAAAACTCATTGGTTTCAACAAACTCCATGGTTTGATCATATTTCCCTAAAATCATGAATATATGAAAAATAATATAAAATTAGGAAAACCCGTGTGACCGGGCCTTAGCCGGCCGGTCATGCCCTATCTGGCCCCACACATCCCATTTTATTATTATTATATTTTTTATGCTTCCATAATCCCAATGAAATTCCTTGATTTCATGATATTTCCTTCAAATTATGAAAATTCCTTCAAATCATGAAATAATACATAAAATTAAGGAAATATCACGGGACCGGGCCCTAGCCGGCCAACCATGCCCAAGCCGATCCCACACGTCCCTTATTTTATTTTTTTATTATTTTTTATGTTTTCCAAATCTCATGGAAACTCTTTGATTTCAACAAAACTCATTGGTTTCAACAAACTCCATGGTTTGATCATATTTCCCTAAAATCATGAATATATTACAAAAAATTAGGGAAAACACAGTGGGACCGGGCTCCTTGGCCGTCCGACCATACTTTGATCATAGCCGGTCCCACACTTCATGATTCCCTCATTTTGTTATTTTTCTTCGTCTCATGAAGGTTTTTGACGGTTTTAGCAAAAAATCCCTGATTTCTACATATTTTCTCAAAATGTTGCTCAAACGTGATGAGTGCCAAATATTGCATATTCATGCACCTTTTCATTGGCACTTAACTCATCTTTCGCGCTTCAAAGTCATATATTATCCCAAATTCTGCATTCTTACCATCTTCAAGAATAAATATTTGTATTAATTAATTTTGTGTTTTTAAGTACTAAATAAAGCTTGGAAGAATTGAGAAGACAAAAGAGAAGAAAGTTGGAAGCATTGCAACCCGCTGGTTTGTTTACAAATTCATTGGATTAAACAACCCATGATCCAAAACCCAAGACCCAAATCCATTTCCACCTCACCCCCATTGATTCTTTCCAAAACATCCACCTCACCCCATTGTATTCCATTCTATCCATCAATTAAGAAAACATGTTTTGTTTAATTGTTGAGTGGTTGCTTCTGATAATTTCGAATCCCAAGTGTGAGAGAATTTTTGTGTATAAATAGAGAGGGTTGTTGTGTTGAAAACTCATCCAAGAATAGCTTGTTCATGTTAGTTTATCAAATTTCAATTTTGTTGTAATGTTCTTCATGTTCTAATTTCATTTACTAGGGTTTAGATGAAGCCCTAATCTCATTGGTATGTATTCATATCTTGTATCTTGTTCTTGAAAGTTTAGAATTGTTTAAAGATATAATTTAATCCAAGTTTTTCAACATCTTGCTCTCACAATGTATGTCATGTATCCATTGTAGTTAGAATATCTCTATGTTGATTATGCTACAACTCATACTTAACCAAATATTGATCTTTAGATTAGTTGTGCTTAATTAGACAATTAATGCTTTGGAGAAATACTTTAGTTGTGATTAAATTATCCATTGGAGAAACACCTTTTATATGATCCCACACGTCCCTTTTTTTTATTATTATTTTTTATGTTTTCCAAATCTCATGGAAACTCTTTGATTTCAACAAAACTCATTGGTTTCAACAAACTCCATGGTTTGATCATATTTTCCTAAAATCATGAATATATTACAAAAAATTAGGGAAAACACCCTCACGGTGGGGACAAGTAAAATTCGGGTTTGGGGGTATTTGATGAGTGCCAAATATTGCATATTCATGCACCTTTTCATTGGCACTTAACTCATCTTTCGCGCTTCAAAGTCATATATTATCCCAAATTCTCGTATTCTTACCATCTTCAAGAATAAATATTTGTATTAATTAATTTTGTGTTTTTAAGTACTAAATAAAGCTTGGATTCTTTCCAAAACATCCACCTCACCCCCATTGATTCTTTCCAAAACATCCACCTCACCCCCATTGTCAATTAAGAAAACATGTTTTGTTTAATTGTTGAGTGGTTGCCATACTTTGATCATAGTTTATCCAATTTTGTTGTCCCACACTTCATGATTCCCTCATTTTGTTATTTTTCTTTTTCAACATCTCATGAAGGTTTTTGACGTTGTTTTAGCAAAAAATCCCTTAATTAGATTTCTACATATTTTATCAAAATGTTGCTCAAACGAATAATACACCAAAAAATATCAAAATTCTCTTGTTATTTGCATCTTTTACTTTTATTATTTCAAATCCTTGAAAATCATATCGAGACAAAATCAAACCCCTTTTGGTTATTCTGGTGACATGAGTATGTTTCCTTGACACGATACATAAGGTTAGCTATTAGGCTTGCAAGAAAGAACATCCCATATATTTTCACCGACCAAGGTTATCTATTAGGCTTGCCTTATTTTCACAGTTTGACCTAATTTGCGCAATTGCTCGTATTAGGTCCAAAACTCTTCCAAACAACCCGGAACTTCATGAAACGATCGTCATTCGATCCCATGACCACCCAAGGTAGGTTTCATGACCCATTGGTGGGTCCCTCATCTCTTCATAATTAATTAGGTTTTATCACCTAAGGTTCAGACGAACATTATTTTAATAAATGATTAAACCAGCATTTAATCATCCTTTCATCAACAAACCAACTGGTCTTCAGGAGATCTTGGTATTTGCTCACGTGAGCATCCGGGCATTACATGGTCGACCCATAGTCCCATGTAGCCGGTCCTCCTTCGTTATGTGGTTAATTTTCAATAAACCATCAATAAATCATCAATTGATTAAATTAGGGTTTTGAGTCCAAGGTTCATAATTCCAGATTCAAACGCTAATAATTTTACGTTGATCTCATGACCAACATTTTATTATACTCGGTCCAGTTGCCAGTATTCTGATTTAATACTTTATTTTGGTCACGCTACCAATTTTCCATCAGATGAGCAATATTTGCTCAAACCAAGGAATATTTGTTCAACTATCAATATTCAACAATTCATCAAATGAGCAACATTCGCTCAGATCAACAATATTTGTTCGCATTGAAATATTGATTCAACTACCAATATTCGGTAACTCATCAAACAAGCAATATTTGTTCACATGAGCAATACTTGCTCAAATCAAGGAATATTGGTTCAACTATCAATATTCAACAGTTTATCGAATGAGCAATATTTGCTCATTTACATATTATATCCATGTCTCAACAAACATGTTCAATTCACGAGTCTCAGAACATTTTCGAATCACGTTCGACTCAATAATACAAGGAATCATCGTCCCATGAAGTCATGAAGTTAGTAACTAACTAACTAAATACATGTCTACCCTGCAAACTCCATAATCACACGAGACATCAATCGTGTCACATGGGGGGATATTAACTAGGGTTTTGGTCTGGCGGTCAATGGCACGTGTGTTCATACATAGGATGAGAATGTGAGCAAGTCATGCAATCAGTTGGAGGAGTTAAAAAAGTGGTGGATGGAAAATCAACCAAGTCTCCGCACGTTGAGCAACTGGTTTTAACACGATTTCCACTTCCCAATTCTTTGATTCCATCAACTGTCACACTTTATGGGATCATGGTGTTTGCAATTCTAGGAATTTAAATAAGTCTCGGAATCATGATTGAAACAAGGACAATCTCACGTCAAACAAACAACACGAGATTAGCAATCCAACTCTCAACAAAGCAAATTCAATCATTCAGAACTTATCTTATTTTTAGAATACACAATACACCTACTATATTCGATCACCATTGATCTCACACATTTCTCATCTTCCCTCCTACAGATCGACCCATCATCTCTTGTAACCAAATTTGCTCTGGATCGGCCATTGTCTTGGTTTAGGCCGGAGTATTACATATTGATCTCTCGAATTCAAAGCACTCCCTTCTTGCAGTGCATCTGTGTGAGTTGAAGAATTTCGCTCGGTTGCAATCTCAATTCTCACAAAGATGGCCAGTCTTAGGTACAGTTCAGTTACCAACCCGGATTTAACACCTGGTTCTAATATTGATATATCTAGTGGCACTGCTAACACCACTCCCCAGGTGAAACCTGCCACTACCACTCCTCCGGTGTAACCTGCCACTACCACTCCTTCGGTACAACCCGCTACTACTACTACTCCGAACGCTGGTACCGGCGTTGGAGCCAGCAATAATCCACTCTTCAGATGGTCTCCTGAAGAAGTTGGAGAAAATCCACCTACCATAGGTGATCTCATGAAAGTGCAAGAAACTCTTGCCAAAAATCAGACTGACATGGATGCTACTCAGAAAGAACTATTCAACTATCTCAAGACTCTTACAAACAAGATGCCAGAGAAAATTCAGGAGAAAGGAAAAGCTAAGGAAACGTCTTTAGATGCTGATCCCAAGGTCACTCCGATCCATGTAGTAGATGATGAGGAAGTTCCTAAGGCTACAGATAATCCACCAGCGAACGAGCAATCCAGTTTTATCACCCGTGAAAACCTAGAGCGTCTTTTGGAGGACCGTGGAAAATATAAGACACCTTCTGTCTATCGTCATCAACCTCCATATCCTACTGCTACGTAGAGAACTCCTCTTCCCAAAGGTTATACCTCTCCAACCTTCACACTCTATGATTGAACAGGCAATGCTCGAGAGCATGTTTCCCGATTTCTTTCTGAACATGAGCACAATCATACTTATCTCGGAATTTTCAAAGTCTCTGAAGGGTAGAGCATATACCTGGTACAACAAAATCCACCAGGAAGTATCAAAAGTTGGGGATAAATGGTTAATACTTTCTACAGGAAATACTTATTCGTTTCAGATCAAATCACCCTCTCCGACCTATGAAGGATGTTTTAAAGGAGCAACGAACATCCTAACGATTATGTGAAAAGGTTCAGGGTTCAAGCCTTGGATTGCCATGATCCGAAAGTCAAAGAGCAACAACTCGTGGATTTGTGCATCAATAAAATGATTATAGTCTACAGATCCCTATTAGAAAATCTCAGGTTCCAGACTTTTTAGAACTTCATGAAGTGACCAAGAGATCAGCAACTACTACACCTGCTTTATTGGAAAGGGCTAAGACTACAAAATCTGAAGAACCACGAGAGACTCGAGGTAGCAGACTTTTAATCAACAAATAATACAACCTTCAACCTTCCACAAATAATGTTACGGAAGGGAACAAATGAAAGTCTGAGCCACTGCACAAGCATGCTTACTCAACTCCTACAAAGACACAAAGGAAAGATAATGCACAAACTCCTGCTCAACAAACAGAAGCTGATCCAGAGGCACAAGATTTCCCCTGCTCCATTGAGGAAGTTATTGAGCTGTTAGATGCCTGGGTTCAAGCCGGCGCAATCAAACTGCCTTATGTCAAGAAATAGCCAACTGAAGAGGCCATGGAAAACCCTCGCTATTGTCGATTCCATAGGTTCTTCAACCATCCCACGAGTGATTGCAGAACTTTGAAGCGCATATTTAAAGAGAAGGTCGAATCAGGAGAACTCAACTTGGGGACTGAAGGAGTGCACATAGACCCTCTTCCAGTCAAGGCCTTCACTCTTTCTGAACCACCTGTCAAAAAAGCAGTTCAATCTTTAATCGAACATGTCTGAGAATCGTTATACTTATCAAAATCTCAAAGGGGAGACATGTTCGTCACAATGAATCACATCGTGTCAGGAAAGCGTTTATTGATTCAAGAAGCATCTCCTGAGCCGCCCTCAATGACATACAAATAAATTTACGACTTTGGACTTCTCACCAGTCCATCTCAATGGAAAGGAGTTCAAACGAGCACTGATTGATGTTGGCACCGCTGTCAATGTTATCCCTCTGAAAACTCTCCGAGCTGCTGGTATCATATGACAAGAAGACGTTCATGCTCCAGTAACAATCACAAACCATGAAGGAACACCCAGAGATGCTTATGGCCACATTACTCTTAAGGTGAACATAAACTTAGTCTGGACGGAAACAAAATTTTACATAATCCGAGAAGATTCGGGATATGACATGATCCTTAGACGTACATGGGTTCATGCTAGAAAGGTAATATCAACACCTTCAATTGTACATTTCTATGTTGAAGAAACCTCTGATTCAGAAGAAGAAAAAGAAGACATCTTGCCATTCAAATATCTGCAGGAGGTCAAAGCCCTGACGGAGCTAACACAAAATCCTGAGGAAAATGCAAATGCTTTTATCAAAAGATTTCGTATTCATGCAAGTCTTATTCCTCCTCATGTGCCCATATCATCAGTTTTCAAATATGCTTATTTAATCAAAGGGCTTCACTCCACCAACAACTTAGCAATTGCAAAATGCTATGAATGGATGACCTCACCTCAGCAATATTTCACCAAATGGGTAAGCTCCGAGTTTCTTTAGATCGAGCATACCATCAAAAAGTTTATTGCTGAAGACGTAGCCAAGCATAACAAACAGTATCTCAAGTACTCTCTCCCGCACGAGTGTCCGTACGTACCACTTCCATGGAACTCCACTACACGAGGAATTCCGAATCAGCAGAAGATATTCAGAGCAGGAACGGTCAAGCCTAACAAATTCCAGGAAGGAGATTTAGTTCTCAAAGAAACTAAGCATAATTCCCATTCTACAAAGAATTCCAAATGAGAAGGAACCTTCATGATGTCTAAGTCTGTTGCTGGTGGATACCACAGATTGATCAACATGGATAGCAAGGAAGGTGTGGCCGTGATACATGAAAATTGGCTTCCAGCCTTTGACATCTGAGGTTTTGTAGATTCGGAACATTGGGCACAACGT
The DNA here is from genome assembly GCA_023529315.1 of Papaver bracteatum. Lineage (NCBI taxonomy): Eukaryota > Viridiplantae > Streptophyta > Magnoliopsida > Ranunculales > Papaveraceae > Papaver > Papaver bracteatum. The sequence goes on along the minus strand of JAJJWX010003811.1, from coordinate 898,883 downwards.
CCAAAATATTTGGCATTCAGATTTTTCTTTCATTGTATTTCAATTCCTCCAAAATGTTTGCAATACTTGCATTCAATAATTTAAATCCAACAATTTATCAGAATTCAGTTTACTTAAAGAAAATCTCTATCAAATCCAAAGAAAATCCTCAAACATCTACTTATCCAAAACCAATCAAAACCAAAAATAAAACCTCACATCTCTTAGAAGTTCAGAAGTTCAAGAGATTATGAAAATAAATCAAAGGAAATCAACAAAGAAAGATTTTTGCTCATCTGCATCCTTCAAGACTTGTAAGGCCGCCTTCTCCATGTTAAGCTCTTCAGTCATTCTGGCAATTCTGTCTTCCATCTCCATCACATCGTCATTGGGAAAGGGTATGTCATTTTCACATGAGTCCTTAATAGTATTCATCTTCTTACGAAGCCACTTCACGTTGAAGCCAAGTCTCTCAGAATTCTCCAAGTTGAACTCCCAATCAAAAAGTATATCTGGAGTCACAGTATTTCTCGCCCTAGTGCATATATCATTTACAACACGCAAGATAACACTTACTTGCATTGTTAAATAATAAGCACGCTCTGGGTCTCTAGTGACGACGATGTGACCGAACTTCCTCCATATTTTATCATATAAGTCTGAATATCCAATGGGAATGCTGAATCCACAGACTAGCTCATGGTATGGGAGTGATTCATCAAATGGGGGATCAAAATAAACTCCTGCACTTGGGTATTCATGCACCACTATACGGTTTTCAATTAATGGAGCGATTTTTACAACATCAGTTTCTTCGGTCTCTTCTACTCGCGGCTCAGTTCCTTTCGCCATTGAAACAAAAACAATTGAAGTCTCGATCTCCTTAATTGCTTCAACAATTTTTTTTTCATGGCCTTGAAGTGCAGAGATGGTTGACTCCTTATCATTAACCCCAGGGTTGCTTGTTTCGTCATTATTGGCTCCTTCATTCTCAACTTCGGTATTTTGCACCTAATACGAAGATTACATGAGATTAGGATCATCCAAGTATAAAACCCAAAATAAATTGTGAACTATAGCATGAAAATGATCTAACATCATCAAGGTTCTTCATTTTACATGCTAGATGTCAGCCAACAACGTGAAAGTCACAAATACATATTTTATGATAAGCTCGTCATAGAAGATTTTACACTTCCATGTACGAGATGATGAACTGGAAGCAATTGATAGAGAATCAAGGGTTGAGTTATATACCATTCTCTTGGTATTGATGTTATATATAACATATCAAAATTGCATAACAATCGGATGAACGAGCAAAATGATGTGGTCGAAACTCGGGACTACATGACAGCTGAAAATTTCCTGAAAGTCTCCTGGATGTTTACTGTTTCGTCTATTTCGACTCTTAAACGTGCTCAAAATTTAAAAATATTCTTTGTTAAATCTTGGAGATTTCCTAGGCATAAATATAAATATAAATATATATGCGGATCATGAAAATATGACATCGGACGAAGATTTTACGGCGTTTTACTAAAATGCTGACTTCTGAATTTTCTGGTGAAGTATTTTCGAAATTTTTTTTCATATATTAATATGCATCCTCACTCATTCAGTCGTAGATCAACAAATTTATGCTTCTATGGATAAAATACAAGATAAATACTTACTTGGGTGGTCTCCAAAATGCTCAAAGAACCAGAATGGCTCACTCCGACATTGACAACACCATTACTTTCATTCAGTTTCGAACTCTGGGAGTTTTCTTTATCACCATTTTTCGAGCGAGCATCATCAATATTCTCCGCTTCCATGGAAACATCCTCCTGGATATATTCTCAACAATTAGCATTTTATTTACTAAGCATCATAATTTGCTATATAAAGAAATACTTACTTCGGATTCTTCTTCAACACCCAAGTCGGAAACCGTCTGCCCAGTAGTAGAGAACTGAAGACCGTCAATACTCGATGGAGTAAAATTTTGCAACAGAATAGCAAAGATTGGTTTCAAGATCCTAATTACATGGATGAAAAGAAGTCATGATGAAAGAAATATCGATAACTCACCAAACAAATCACTGACTTTATGGTGTTAGAGCAACTGCAGGCATACGACTATAACTAAAGAGTAAAGAGAAAAAAATTTTGAAAAATTTGGGTTTACTCCGTGTGCGACATATTTTCTTTGATCTCATGAAAATCCCTTCATTTGAACAAATATCCATTATTTTAAGGAAACTCCTCTGTTTCATGGTGTTTCCTTCGCATCAAGGAAATAATATAAAATTAGGAAAGGTGCCATGGGACCGTGTCTATTAGCTGGCTGGACATGCCCTAGTCATGGCCGGTCCCATACCTCATGGTTCCTCAATATTTTATTATTATTTCCCTAATCCCATGAAAACTCCTTAATCTCATGATATTTCCTTGATCACACGAAAAATAATATAAAATTAGGGAAACCCGTGTGACCGGGCCCTAACCGGCCGGTCATGCCCTAGCTGGCCTCACGCATCCCATTTTATTATTATTATATTTTTCATGTTTCCACAATCCCATGAAATTCCTTTATTTCATGATATTTCCTTCAAATTATGAAAATTCCTTCAAATCATGAAATAATACATAAAATTAGGGAAACATCACGGGACCGGGCCCTAGCCGGCCAACCATGCCCAAGCCGCTCCCACATATCCCTTATTATTTTTTTATTATTTTTTATATTTTCCTAATCTCATGGAAACTCTTTGATTTCAACAAAACTCATTGGTTTTATCATATTTCCCTAAAATCATGAATATATTATAAAAAATTAGGGAAAACATCGTGGGACCGGGATCTTTGGCCGGCCAGACATACTTTGATCATATCCGGTCCCACATTTTATGATTCCCTCATTTTTTTTATTTTCCTTCGTCTCATGAAGGTTTTTGACGGTTTTAGCAAAAAATCCCTGATTTCTTCATATTTTCTCAAAATGTTGCTCAAACGCACACCAAAAAATATCAAAATTCTCAGAACTGAGACACAAATATTCTGGTGACATGAGCATGTTACCTTGACCAACCAAGGTTATCTCTTTGTCTTACAAGAAGCCGGTCCCATATATTTTCACAGTTTGACCTAATTTGCGTAATTGCTCGTATAGGTCCAAAATCCTTCCAAACAACCTGGAACTTCATGAAATGATCTTCATTCGATCCCGTGACCACCCAGGGTTGGTTTCATGACCCCTTGGTCGGTCCATCATCTCTTCATAATTAATTAGGTTTTATCACCTAAGGTTCAGACGAACATTATTTTAATAAATGATTAAACCAGCATTTAATCATCCTTTCATCAACAAACCAACTGGTCTTCAGGATATCTTGGTATTTGCTCACGTGAGCATCCGGGCATTACATGGTCGACCCATAGTCCCATGTAGCCGGTCCTCCTTCGTTCTGTGGTTAATTTTCAATAAACCATCAATAAATCATCAATTGATTAAATTAGGGTTTTGAGTCCAAGGTTCATAATTCCAGATTCAAACGCTAATAATTTTACGTTGATCTCATGACCAACATTTTATTATACTCGGTCCAGTTGCCAGTATTCTGATTTAATACTTTATTTTGGTCACGCTACCAATTTTCCATCAGATGAGCAATATTTGCTCAAACCAAGGAATATTGGTTCAACTATCAATATTCAACAATTCATCAAATGAGCAACATTCGCTCAGATCAACAATATTTGTTCGCATTGAAATATTGATTCAACTACCAATATTCGGTAACTCATAAAACGAGCAATATTTGTTCAGATGAGCAATACTTGCTCAAATCAAGGAATATTGGTTCAACTATCGATATTCAACAGTTCATCGAATGAGCAATATTTGCTCATTTACATATTATATCCCTGTCTCAACAGACATGTTCAATTTACGAGTCTCAGAACATTTTTAAATCATGTTCGACTCAATAATACAAGGACTCATCGTCCCATGAAGTCATGAAGTCAGTAACTGACTAACTGAATACACGTCTGCCCTGCAGACTCCAAAATCACACTAGACATCAGTCGTGTCACATGGGGGGATATTAACTAGGGTTTCGGTCTGGCGGTCTGCGGCATGTATGTTCATACATACGATGAGAATGTGAGCAAGTCATGCAATCAGTTGGAGGAGTTAACAAAGTAGTGGATAGAAAATCAACCAAGTCTCCGCACGTTGCGCAACTGGTTTTAACAAGATTTCCACTTCCCCATTCTTTGATTCCATTAACTGCCACACTTCATGGGATCATGGTGTTTGCAATTCTAGCAATATAAATAAGTCTCGAAATCATGATTGAAACAAAGACAATCTCACATCAAACGGACAACACGATATTAACAATCCAACTCTCAACAAAGCAAATTCAATCATTTAGAACTTATCTTATTTTCAGAATACACAATACACCTACTATCTTCGATCACCATTGATCTCACATATTTCTCATCTTCCCTCCTACAGATCGACCCATCCTCTCTTGTGACCGAATTTACTCTGGAACGGCCATTGTCTTAGTTTAGGACGGAGTACTAAAGATTTATCTCTCGAATTCAAAGCACTCCCTTCTTGTAGTGCATCTGTGTGAGGTTAAAATTTTCGCTCAATTCAAGGAGTCTCCTCCACACGGTCATCTCCTCAATTCCGTAAAATCCATCAAATCATTTTGCCCCATCTACAATTTGTTAGTGGTAGTGACTATGCCAAGCGGCAAACCCTAGGACACTGGGCGACAAATTGTTTGTCATTTAGTATAGTCTTTCCTTCTGTGAAATCTCTATGTCGCTACACGTTTGTTTTCATAGTGAAGAAGCCCATTTTCCAATTCATTTGACTTCTCAAATTAAGGTTTTTAACAAGCCTCGTAGAACTTACCTTTAATGTTGCAATTGCAAGTATATGAAGTGGAGGAATTCGTTCCATGCTATCAAATAGATAATTCTGTATATTTAGTGCCTTTTTACATCTCTTTTTTGAGAACCATCAAGTGCTCAAATTTTTTTCATGCTCCCTCGTACTGTGGAGGTAGAGATTTGAATCCCGTAATTGCAAAATTAACTCCCATTTAAAGGAGTTTGAAAGTAGTCCAGGGACTACTGTTGTACCCTATTTGAAAAATGAATTTCTTTCATTTATACTATTTTTATTTCTTATAACATATAACAGTGATCCTTAGGAAAATTAAGTTTAGAGATAATTATTGTGTTCATTTTTTCCAAATAATTAGGCCGATTCTTATGGGCATGGCAAAATTGAGAGTTTGTCATTTTTGCACCCACTATGGAGCTGGCAAACTGGCTTGGCTAAGTGGCAAATTACTTAGCCAGGCCAAGTCAAGTTTCCACCAAGCAGTCGAGTCTAGACCGCTTGGTCAAGACTACACCGTTCGATGTTTTGAACACCGGTAGCAGCTTTTATAAGACCGGGCGGTCTAGTCTACACCGCTACGTACAATCTAATCCAACGACCATAAATCTTCCCCTATAAATACCAAATTCCTCTTCCATTTAAACTCACACCTTCTTCTCATTTTCTTATATTTTTCAATGACTCAAAACATGTCTATGGCTCAATTCATAGAAGAGCAGCATGCAGCCGAAAATCAAAGAGTTGAACTTCGAGCTAGTGTGCAAAATGAAATAAGAAGAGCAAATAGTAGGAGAAATAGTTGGAGAGTTGCACATCAGCGCAAATTTAACACGTTAGAAGATGAATGCATCAACATGAATTATGTTCTCTTCACTAATCATCCAATCGTTGATGGTGCATTACGGCTTATTCCGTTTTGGGGACGCGTTTTACTGAAATTTGAAGAAGAAACAATGAGCCTCAACAATCGTGATTCGTTGGTGTTGAGTGCTCGGTTCTCCATAATTTCTAAGAATGTTAACAAGTATATTGGTATGATAAGGTAAGAGACTCGAAACATGAGAAGTGGTGAAACCATGCTGGAGAATGATCAAAGATGTCGTGCAAAGTGGATTCGTGACAACGGAAAGCAGTTCCGATATGCAAGTTATTATGAAATCTTAAAAGTGTTTCCCAAATTCAATCTAATGTATCGATTTTAAGTTCTCAATTTTAACTTAAATAGAAAACTTTAAATGAAGATTATTATTTATCAAATAAAAGTGCAATTACATTAACGATTTAAACAAACCATGATTCATATTAACGATTAACATTTATCTATCAAACTAACGATTACCAAATAAATAATCCCCTATGCCTATTTGATCTTGTGAAAACTCATTATTTGGACTCTGAGATGGTGGTTGAGTAGTATCAGGTGATTCATAACCTTGATATGGTACCAAAGATGGTTGAATTGGAGGTGTTTGAAATCGGTGAAATGCTGAACTTACTGGGGTATAAATTTTCATATTTACGCCACCACCAGGAGTATATACATAACCTTGGGGCATGAAACCAATAGGAGATTAGAAATTCGTCTTCACGTTTGCTGCTGTTGGTGGTAGTTGAGTCTCTTCCACCATATTTGGAGTATGATGACGACTTCTACGACCTCCACGACTTCCACTTCCATGACTTCTTGCATTGCTATCACCGGGCATTTGAGAACTTGACCCTAACATAATTCATAATTCATATTCTCCCAAAGTGTTTGCATCCGTCTCAAGTGAAAATTCTGGAATTAATTTATAAAAGGCGAAAAATTGTTCAACTGGTTACGATACTCTTCTTGTGATGCCACCACACCATAGTATGGATAGCTCTGCTGCATACCCTCACTAGTAAGTGGAACTGTAACAATATCTCCACTTGGTGATAAAGTCTGGACTTCCCAAGATATTGGAAGCATATTTGACGACCCCATTTGACTGTTAGGGTACGTATATGGTTCGCCCGTCGGTGGTAGGGGTTGATATGGAAGATCTGTAAGTGGAAAATTGCCAATTGCTAGAAAGTCAACACTACCTAAGTTTTGTGGATAAACAACAATATTTAGCTTGCATACCTTTTGAAACCAGCTGAAGTAATCATAGTCATCTTCTGGAATTTGGATCAAATCTTCACCTTCTTCCCAAGGTTGTCCATTATTTATAAACTTTATCCAATCATCATGTGAAATTATTAAAGTTGGAAACGGGTTGATTGCTTTTACCTTTCTTCCTTGTAGCTGAAACATATGTCTTTCTCTATAGTACCAAATACCCTGACCACTACTTGGACTGTAAAACACAAGTCTCCTAAGTATTCACTGTAGCATGTCTTGTGCCGTTGGTTCATGGAACTCGTCAATTCCTGTATACGGCATTGGCGTAATGTTGATACTAGTTCTGCACACTTGTTGCATCCTCTTAACAGCAGCGACATTTTGACCATCATTAATCTGACCAATCCAATTATCAGCTTTGTACTTGTACACGACTGAAAAAATTAATCGTGTATCGTGAATATCAGGTTCGCCGACCTTAAAGTAAGTATACCACCAATACTGAAAAATAACATTGACGAAAATTGATATGTTAGTACATTCACCACTAGTTTGACAACTCGATAATAAATCTAATAAATAGAAAGGGATTGTGGTTCTTACCTCCAATACGACCCAAAATCTATTAAAGCTTTCTGTCTTCTTACATGAGCAATCACCAAGACATATGTATAGCTCAGCTAAAATTGCAGAACCCCAATCATAATTTGGTGCTTTAGTTAAATCTTCTAAAGAGTCCAGAAAACTAATTAATGACATAGAGCTACCATTGGGGAAAAAAACTTGACCTAACATCCATAATACAAAAATACGTTCAAGCTCGGGATAATCTTCAGCTCTGTTTATCCCCTTGGCATTGTAACGGCTCAAAAAAGCCTTCAACCCAGACACTCTTAATACAAATGAGTGTAACTGTCTGGATTCTGGCTTTCCTTCAGTATCATTTGAGTACAAGTTGTTTCCATCTTCCTTCTGATATCCACTTTAATTGGTTAAATTGTACTATTTCACCCTCACATTTTATTCCAGTCAACATATACAAATCTAACGGTGTGAACCCTAAAAACAACATGGTCATAAAATTAAAGTTTGTATGTGGAACTAATATTCGTATCAAACTAAATAATTAAATCTCTAAAAATTAAAATTTGTTTCTGAACTAAAAATTAAAATATTGAATGGAAAAATAGAATTTACCACACTCGAAATCCTTGAAAAAGAACGTATTTGCAGTGTTCCACCAACGTTCACAAATAACTCGCACAACTTGAGTCCTGTGGTTTTTTCCTTTCATGAAATATAAACACTGCCAAGGATATCTTCTCAAGGATTCTTGAACAACTCCGGGGAGTAACCCAAACACTTTGGTTAGCTCAGACCACCCACCTCTTACTTTAGGTAACAAAACTCGCTCGGGATGGTTACATAAATGCGCAGAGGTTACACCAGGTACAACTAGTTGCCTAACATTAGTGAACTCTTGTTGTTTATCCCGAACCCATACGAGATCACTATCTGCAACAGATTTTCCTTTTTCTTTCCTGTTTCTTTTACTTTGTCTATTTGTTTTGGAACTACTCATTTTTAAGTAAAAAATCGCTCTGGTCTGCTCTCTAGAGAAGGGAAGAATTATTTTTTTGTGAATGAAAACTGAAGGGAATGGTGGTATTTATAGGCGGTAGAGCATCGATCGAGGACGGTCGAGTTTAAATCACTAGCGGTGTAAACTAAACCGGACAATCGAAATGAGACGCTAGCGGTGTAGTCTCGACCGCTAGGTGGAGACTCGATCACTTATTTTTTTTTTCCCATAGTGACGCGGCTAGTTTGCCAGGCTAGCTGGCATGGCAAATGGGTGAGTTAGCCACCCCCATAGGAACCAGCCTTACAGTGTTCAATCCCCAAACTTTCCTATGGGAGGGAGCACGAGAACCCTTTGGGAGAGTTCGGCCACCTGTTGATGGTTTTCAATTTTTCTCTTCTACCTAAAGTTCTGTTACTTCAACCATGGAAGCTAGGAAGATCACGGCTTTATACCCAAATTTTTCTAGCATTTTCGTTCAACCATCCACCAGATTGTCATCAAGCGACACAAGTACTAATGCATTTGTACGCTATTTTCACAACACATTTAATCCTTTCATTTAACTTGTGATTGTATCTCTCTCAAAGATTCTCTCTCCAAAAAAAAGATTCTCTCTCCAAAAAAAAAAAGGATTCTCTCTCCAAAAAAGAAAAAGAAAAAAGGATTCCAAACGAAAACTTCTTCTGCTTGATCGTTCTTTGCTCAGATCGGCTTCTTTGGAGAAGATCTGAGCAGATCTAGCACCGTCAATCGTTTTTATTCACCTTGATCTATATGTTTGATGTTTTAATTTTCTTGTTTTCTGCTTCTGATTGGGTTCTCGATCGGTCATGTTGTTGCGATTTTAAGGTTTTGCGCCTTGAATCGTTGTTTGTTTGTGCAGATTTGGAAGGTGCTCCTTTGAAAGGAGGAAATCAGGGCATATCATCAGCTTCACCTCTTTTTTATGGACAAGACGAAGCAACTCCGGCAGATTTAGAAACGGCGAAATCTCCACCTCGTTGTATCCCTGTTCATGATGGTCGGATTTTATTTTCTAACCTTCATATTCTGGGTTGTTTTAACAATCTAGTTCTATCTTTCGCATCACCGTTTCATGAACTTTTCGGTTTGGTTTGTTTTCCTAGGGATGGTGTTGTTCGGCTTTTTGTTTGTATAGTTTTAATTTTCTGTAATATGATTGTTCTAGGTTGTTTTACAACTCTAGTTTTGGTCGGATTCAGAATGTTTTCGGCTGTTTCTTCTAGGTTTAAGCTATTTTTTTCCAGTCCTTTTTTTATCCATGTAATCTTTGGTTTTGTGACCTTTTCTCTGGATCTGATCTCCGGGTATGATGTTTGGTTCCTGATGGTTGTTTGCCTCAAGGCTATTGTTGATCGGTGTCTTCTCCAGTGGGAAATAGAGTTTTGTCGTCGCCGGCGGACTTTCTTTGTACCAGTTAAAGAAGATGTGTATCAAGATGAATCTTATGGTTCCTTTTCTTTTAGAAGAGGGTTCTACTTCTTTCAGATGTTTATTAAAAATTGTGTTCTTCCGAGCTGTGAATCATGTATCATCGATTCAACTTCTCCCGTAAAGTCGGGTGTTATGGTTCTACTGTTACAGTTTCAGTTTGATGTTCTGATAGGGATTCGAGAGACGGGAATCGAGTTACGAGATGATTCGGGTTACGGGATTCGGTTTGGAATTTTCTTAGCTTTAGACTCTGTTTGTTTTGGATTCTCAGTGTAACATTAGGGTTTCCCTGTTTATTTATTAAAAAAAAAAAGTATCTCTCTCAAAGAATCTAACGCGAAAGTAAAAGTAAACATCCCGTTTCCAGACACTGTACTTGGAAATTATAACATTTCTCGTGCTCCACACTCATTTGGATTTCACCTAACTCGAAACTGCACCGGTAGAATTTCCTCTGGCCGAATTACCCTTACTTTACGCTGTAAATAAAATATTTGCTTCCCGAATTATACTCTTTCTCTGAAAAGAGATTACTTACTCCATCTACTGTGACAAATTCTGACTCAGAAAAGAGAGAAAGAAAGAAAGGACTTTAGTCAGTCCTTCGCTTTTTCCCTCCACTCCCTCTCTCTAATCAGAAACGCCTTTCTCTGTTGCTGTTTCTCCCTCGTCTCGTCTGTATCAATTAATGAACAGAAAAAGTTGTTAACAGAAAACCCTAAAAATAAACCAAGAAACTTCTTAATATACGTCTGATTCAGTCACTGTTTACACAAAAGGGGAAAAGAAAAACAAAACAAGAAAGAAAGATGCTTGCCCTAACCAATTACTCATCCACCATGACATCAGAAGAAAATTTTCATTCAGAAGAGAATCTATCAGTATTAGATGTAATAAAATCAACAACAATTTGGGTATCATCGGTTGAAGAAATAATACAATACAGATTTAGAAATAAAAGTTTGTTAGAAGAAGCATTAACGCATTCATCTTATACTGAATCACCTTCTTATCAAAGGCTTGAGTTTGTTGGTGATGCTGCTTTGGGTTTAGCTGTTGCTAATTTTGTTTTTTTAACTTATCCTGATCTTGATCCTGGTCAGCTTTCTCTACTTCGTGCTGCTAATATTAGTACTGAGAAACTTGCCAGAGTCGCTATTAGACATAATCTTTATCCCTTTATGCGTCATAATGCTCCTTCTCTTGATATTAAGGTACGGAAACATCTTTCCTTTGCTCTGTTTCAAGTCAAAACTTGTTGGTTCTTTCTTTTTTTTTATGTTCGTGAAGGAAAAATTGGTTCATAATTTAAGGTTTAAGGGTTTTGATTTGAACTTGTTGCTGTGATTCTTGCATGATTAAAACTCCTTTTGTTTAAATGAAAATTGGGTCTGGATTGCTGTGTTACAAGGGTTTTAAGGGGTTGATGTTGTTATTTTTGCTTCAAATTTGTTTTTTCCTATTTATGAATTTCTAAGTGTAAATTGTTTTTTTTTTTTTCTTGTTTGGAGTAAATTTGTTGATTATAATTAAAAAGGGTTGACAAGGAATTGTTCTGTTGTGTTGCATGGAAAACTAGGTGAGAGAATTTGCTCTGGCAGTACAAGAAGAGGGAGATGAAATTCCACATGCTGGAAGTGTTAAAGCACCTAAGGTTTTAGCTGATCTTGTTGAATCAATTGCAGCTGCAATTTATGTTGATTGTAATTTTGATTTAAAGCTTCTTTGGGAGGTACTTTATATTGTAACATCTACAAAAAATTCACTAATTTAGTGTGGTGTTTGCTTAGTTTTTCCATTTACTTTAAGGGGGAGAGTTTGATGTTTGCAGTACTTTAGTCGGCTGTTGGAACCGATTGTAACTCTAGAAACCTTGGAGCAGCAACCTGTGACAATGTTGTACGAGGTTTGTCAGAAGCAGGGGAAACATGTAGATATTAAACATTGGAGAAAAGGAACCAGAAATATTGCTAGTGTTTATGTGGATGGCAAACTCATAGGATCAAGTAGTTCTGATCAAAAGGATATTGCAAAAATTAGTGCTGCGAAAGAAGCTCTTGAGAGAATGTACGAGATGGGTTCTTTGCCTTTGGAAGATGGGAGTATTGTCAAGGTGGATTACTTGCAAGAGATTGAAGGTGCGAAGCAAAAATTGAATTCACTTTGCACCAAGAAACGATGGTCAATGCCAGTTTACAAGTATGTACTTTCTCCCAACTCAACCTCAAATATCAGTAGTAAAATTATTATTCTTTCCTTAAATGAAAACGCATAATTTGTAGTATACCTGATGCATTTCTTGTACTAAGTGAACTTCTGCGTGCATATTAAGTATTTTATTATAAGAGAACACATGTATGGAAGATTCATTGGTAGTGCACATTCGAGATATTTTCGACGGTTTTGTTATTATCGATTCATAGCTTGTCTGTAATATTTCAAGAATTACTTGGCGTGTTAGGATTTTGATTAGATTAAAAGTGATTTGCATCTTTGTTTTGTCAATATCAATATTACAACTTGGATTTAGAGAAACCTATGTTTTCCTGTAATGTATCGATTTAGTTATTAGCTCACAACAGTATTGAATCTAACCTATAACAATGTGTTGGTGTTTGAATTGACTTCTTGAAGTGAACCTATGCTTGAGCTTTAGCTCAGGAATTGTGGTGTCCAGAAACCATCTCTATCCATCATTACTTAGTTTTTTCAATTTTTATCATGCAAGGTTTCAAGTTTAGTAAGAGTTTTGTATTACAAGTAATCTAGAGTGTTTGTTAAGTTTTCTTTTTGAAGTATGAAAATTTCTTTACCTAATAAGCTTTCAGATACAGTTATGTATTTTCTCTTCTCTTCAGGTGTGGGAGTTGTTATCTCACTTTTTAAGCTACGAGACTCTGCCTATAAATAGAGATCCCTAGATCGTTGAGTGAATCAAAAAACCTGAGAAACTTTTACTTCAGATATTTTTAATTTCCCAATGTATATTCTCTTGCGCTTGTGGAATCAAAAGACTTCTGCCTCGAGAATGTAGGACTTTTATTGCTTCTTTCATGTCAAAAGCTATCAAAAGAATTATGTAGCATGTGCAATAAAAATCCTTGCTTGGTTGAGGCAGAAGTCAATCTCTTGAATCTGTAAGAGTAGAGTCCTTACATTTTGTGGAGGTTAAATATATGAAGGGAAAAATCCCCCAGGTTTATACATTCACTCTGTAATCTCGAGACCTCAAGTTATTTGTAGAGTCTCTTAATTTAAGAAATGGAAGTAACAGCTTTTCTACTCTAAGAGAAAGGATAATTGATGACTTTGAAATTCAGAAATTGCATGCCTTGAGAGAAAGTAAAGAGGAAGTACAAAAGGCTTTGGTAAAAGAATTAGTAAAAATTAGTTAAATCTGGACACTTTCATAATGAATATAGAACCTAACTATGTTACCTGTTGTGGTAACTTTGATTTAGTACATTTTGCATGGTAGTAGCAGTAGCAACTGTACATTCAAGCCGTAGCTTATGTTTATGATGTATATTTTTTTCTTCCTTCCTCTAGTGGTGGTATGTTACATTCTGTCAAAAAAAAAAAAAACCGAAGATTGAAGTGAAATATCCCAGTGTGTTTACGATGCTCAAGGGTCAAAGTTAGAATGCTTTGTGCAAAAACTGCAAATGTTGTATATCATATTTGCTGAAAGGAAATATTGAATTTAGCTTCCTAGGGCTCGGTTCAGTACTAGTCTCAGCCACTTCATTTCTGAATCTTGTTTTGCGGATAAACGTTACTTATATGCTGTTAATTTACAAGAATACACTTAGTTGTTTTGTATCTAGAAGTTCAGCATCAGGTAGGATTTCGACTGTGGTTTGTCTACCAAGTTTTCCGAATCACTCTCTTATCTAATTACAGCACCTCTTTCCCCGCACATTGTATTTGGTGTACTTTGCAGAGTTGACAAAGAACTCGGGGCTGCACATGAGAGAGGATTTGTTTGTTCCGTACAGATTGAAACTGCTGCAGGTACTTATGTGACATCAGGAGATGTAAAGACGAAGGTGAAGGAGGCTGAAAATTCTGCGGCTTCAATGATGTTACATGGTTTAGAAGACCCAAAATTTGGATTGGGAAAAATCTCCTGAATAAGGGGAAGCCCTGAAACCCATTAAAATTCGCGTTCCTGTGCATTTAGCTGTACTTTCATGTTATTTATGTTCTTTTAATAAACTAGTGTGTACCATTTGTCTATGTTTCTTATTGTTACATTTTCTGTCATCCTATTCTGCAGATCCTTTAATTTTCATTTAAATGAAGCTCGATTCGGTGCTTGTTTCATTCTTGGGATTATGTTTGGGCTTATGCATTTGTCCCATATTCTTGATCTAAAACGAAGCAATACAGATAGTAAAGCACCATATGTTATATGTTGATGTTCAAATCTATGACAGTGACTGGGTTGGTTAAGAATATACTTCTAAAACCGGTCATGAGTTGGTTCTCGATTATGGGTTGCCATCTCAGTAGTAGGTTTTTATTTAAAAAGTTGGATATTATATGGTATAAACCAAGTCGAGTGATCGTGTATGTCTCCCTTGAGGCCGTCTGTTGTCTGATGATGTGCCTCTTGTGCCTTGATCACTCTCTCCCTGACTGGTACATTCTATTGAAACCGTAGGTCCGTAAGTTCTTCCTTAGTTTCTGATCTGTGAGTAAACTATAAAGCTGCTCCCAAACAAGTGTTGTACTATATTCATCTAGTACTTGAGAGTTGAGATGCAACTTGAAGTATAGATATGCATTGATAATTTGATATATAATTATGATTTTTAGGCAATCTCCTTGGATATAAATTTTTGAGATCTGTTAAGAAGCTTAAAGGTTCGTGAACAAAATGTTGGATAGATTAAATCAATCTCCAAATGATATGGGTGAGCAAAAATATCCAAATCTTAAATCAATCTCCAAATGATATGGGTGAGCAAAAATATCCAAATCCACGGATTTTATCCAATAATTGTATTTTGGTGGATGGATACCTAATCCGTTTCTTGGCGGATTGGACATGAATGAATTTTTGAAACCTGTCATTTTTATTGGTTGGACGTGGGTGGAACACCATCCATTGGACACCCAACCCTAAGGATAATGTTAGTAATATACATGTATGAAGGTTATTATAGAAAATTGTTAGATTACATATATATGTATAGTCTCCTATTGAGATGCATTGAAATTCCTCAAAGATATTCCAATAATAATAATTTTGGATTAATTGAAAGCCTTTATGTCAATAAAAATTATAATTTTGGTTGTTGGAAAGACATTGTATTGCTCTTGTTATGTTAATTACTTATATTTCAGTATTTTAAGTTTTAAAACTAAGTTATATTACTCATCTTCAACATTTGCTTGTTTTCGTTTATATTTTTTTAAATCCATGAATCAATCTGTATCCAATCCGCTCATCTGCAGGTGTCAAATCCGACGGGTAATGGATTGGACGCGGGTGAGAATTTAGATGATTGGACGCGGGCGATATCAAATCCTCATCCACCCATCCGTTACTCACCCCTACCAAATGAGATATTTATGGTGCTTACAAAGAGAAAAAGAAACATATTTAACAAACCCGACTAGCTTGAGGCCTATAAGAATTATTTGGGGCTTATCATTCTTCTCCCAATTTATGCAAATGGTTATGGGATGTCTAAATTGAATAAAAAGACCAATATGTCCTCAACTTAACCCTAATCCTAACCCTTATAAATACAAATCGTTACTATTTTTTAGGTAAATCCAACAAAACTAAACTTCTAAACAAAAAGAAATTTTCCGTATTTTTCTAATCTTACCAAATCTATAAACCCTGATCATTTTTTGTTGTTGATCTTTTTGTCCAACTATCGTCGATCCAACAAAAGTAAGGTAAACCTCCATCAACCCGTCCTATTAAACTGATTTACTCATTGATTTACACATCTAAAACCCATTTTGAAAATCAAAATCTCTGATTTCTACTCAGAATCGGTTTATGTGGATCCACTGTATCCATCGCTTCTGGGTTATTCTTCATCTCCACGAAGAACATGCAGCATAATCGTTTATAAGATGACTATCATCGAACGATTCTGGATAGAAATCAAAAAATATAAAGGTATACCAGAAACGGTTTATAAGTGCATGAACATAAATAGATTCTGAGTACTATTTTTTTTTTTTTAAAAATTTATGCTCTTATAATTTGTTTTTATATATGTGGTTCATGTACCAATTATGTCACTTGTCTTTTGAGATTCCCATATAAGAATCGGT
This sequence comes from Papaver bracteatum, assembly GCA_023529315.1. Lineage (NCBI taxonomy): Eukaryota > Viridiplantae > Streptophyta > Magnoliopsida > Ranunculales > Papaveraceae > Papaver > Papaver bracteatum. The sequence goes on along the minus strand of JAJJWX010003811.1, from coordinate 882,554 downwards.
TTTAATTATGTATTATACATCGATTCTTATGGTTTCATTTTTCTTTCTATTTTTCTATACATAATCGGATTGCATGTATTCTCTTATATACCCATTCTTCGGACTACATTTTTCAAAAGTTTTACACGTAGAGAATGGGTAGTTTCGCAGGTGTCTAATCTAACGATTGTGTTTGATTTTACTTTTTGCAGTTATGGACTCCAGTCACTTAAGTTTTTTTTCTCGAGACATCCAACAAGAGGATGTTGACAGGAAATCAAATGTAATACATAGAAGGTCGTACAAGGTTGCCTTTGGCAATGAGACCACACTGGCATTATTAACAAGCTTGTATATGATGAGCTTATTCAACTATCAGTTTTTCCAGAAAAGAGAGGGATGAAATTGCGAGTCGGAGGACATACGAAAAATAGATGAATGCTTTGTATGCAAAAACGAATGAAGCTTTAGCAACAGAAGCTGCTGATGTTTGTGTTGTTGCTGATGGTGATGCTGATGCTCCAAACGCTGGTTCTCCAAATGCTGCAACTCCTTGATGCTTTGTGATGTTAGTTAATTATAAGTTTAAGTGTTTACGACTTTTAATGGTTTATAATTATTGTAAGACTTGTTTGGATGATGGTTTTCTTGAATTACGACACAATGGTGTGATGCTACAATGAACTTATGAATTTTAATGATAATTATTGTATGTAATGGGTTTATGGTACAACGAGTTTATGCATGCTTCAAACTTTGGTTTGCAAATACAAGCACATAGTAAATCCGTATGACTATACCTATGAACCGATTCTTAAGGTTTGAACCTTGAGTTGGCTTATGTAGGTATTCGTATAGTCCGATTCTACAAGTCTTAGAAATTCAGTTTTCTGTATCTTTTTCTAATTAGAATTAGATTACGTGTGCAAAAATATGAACCTATTATGGTCGGTGGAATGTGCATTTTTTTTGTTGAATTTCATAGCTACAATAGGTGAATGTTGACAACTGTATGAACCGATTATGTTTGACATCAATCCACAATCGGTTTTCATGAGAATTCATGAGGGCCGATTCTGCTCAAATATTTCATTTTTTTTCGGAAAAACTAGCGGTTGGGTCTTTCTCTATGTAAAGAGACCTCATTCCCATACCCAATTCGCCTCAAACTTGCATATTCAATCCACTCATACTCCATATACTATACAAACCCACATTTCATACATCTACGTACAACCATCACATCATTTGACTCCGTCGAAGATTTGGCCATAATTATAACATGATACACCGAAAGTTGAGTTGTAGATCTCTCCCTCGTAAGGGTAAAACCCAAAACCTTTTGGCCAAAAATATATAACCAATATAAGTGAGATTATGAGAATCAAAAGAGGAGAAGTTTCAACAAATTCATGATATGTACCAAGTTATCCAAAATGCGATAGTTACTTTTATAGCGATTTTGCATCCCTTAGCTATACTACACGGATACTAAGCGATTTTGCATCCCTTAGTTTCTATGTAAATAGTGTCAAACGGATACTGAGTATCCGTGTAGTAAAAAAAAGAGAGTAAAAATAAATAAAAAGAGTGAGAAAGAGAAATATTAACCTGAAATAACGAAAACCAGAAACGGATACTGAGTATCCGTTAAATATTACACGGAAACTTAGTTTCTGTAAAGTGAAAATGCAAACGGATACTCAGTATCCGTGTGATTTCTCTACGCTACAAAGCTTATCAGATCTGATCAACTTTGTAGAGTAGCTAAGGGATATCTCTTTTCTAAAGGGATATGGAAGACCATAACACTTGGTGAAGCTGCAATGGTTGGTTTAATTCTGGATATACAACTATCACTTGAAGGATTTCTTACAAAAAAAATCATGTCAGCTATAGTATCTGTCCATGGAGCGCGCAATGTTAGAATTACATTAATTAATGAAATAAAGATTTCATCTATTTATGAGTTGTTGTTGTTGTTGTTCATTGTACACTCCTAAAGGTATTGCTGCAACTTGTTTGAATTATCTTGGCGGTAGACATTGGTTTTCTAGTCCAAAAATTAAGATGTCTTTGAATTGCTAAGAATATTTGAATTCTAAATTCTCATTTCACCTTAAAAGTTCGGTCACGTCTTCACATTGACGATGATTCAAGAAAGCGATTTCCATATGAGATTAACATTTGTGTAGTTAGGTAATGAGGAGGAAATCACATCAATTTAGCAAAGTGGCACTCTGAGACGTATCGAACTTTTAAGGGGTTATAGGCGAAACATTTAAAATGGGGGTTTTAATTTTTTCCTTCTATTGTTTCTAGAAAAAAATAATATGAATGATATATATTAGAATATAAATAAAAGTAATTATGTAAAAGTAATTTTTCTTGCGTCAATTTGTTTCTTTTGAAAAAAAAAATTCCCGACAGAAGCTAGTATCGGGTTTGATAAAAAAATATCCCGCTTTGTTCCAATATATATCAATTGAAGCTATTATAAAATATATCTAACAAAGTGAAAATTTATTTTTGTGTTATATGTGATACCACAAGTATCACATTTTAAAAAAAATATGAAATTATTTATTGTTATTTACTGGGGAACTTCTAAATAGGAAAAGAAACCAATGCAACCCTTTCAACACCAGAGGGGGGAGACGTTCTTATTTAGTCGTGTAAGCTTCAACTATTCTCGCACATTAGAAAAATGTTATGTACAAAAAAAGAAAGAAATGTCAATATTGTTACATCATGATATAACCAGGTAATAAAAATGGTTCTTGCACACTTACGTGCCCTATCATCCGGGGCCCCTAAGCGGGTACCTAGGTAGCATATGCTTACGATTTATGATATAAAGTGATCGGAGGTAGGATTTTTTTTCTTTAATACAGTAAACCCTTTAACAGTTGAAAATGCAAATGCAAATCAAAATTTAAATTTTTTACATGCCAAACATGAAAATATTTGAATAAACTCCTAGGCTCTGAGAAAGAAATAAAGGCTTCTAGCAAGAAGCAACTCCATGAAAGACATAGTAACCTCAACATATACAATATAAGTGCTAGAATGTAAATACCTCGGATTTTACATGGTTCGATCCATAACGGGATCTACATCCACGGGTTGTTTCACTATGAGTATTGAGATTACATAGAGACTCCATTAAATAGTTTTGGTTGAAGCTCTAGTTCTAAGGTGGTAGAGAAAGAAGATGACCTTATGGACACTAGTCTAGACGCATGCGTGATACCCCTTTCGTTCATTATATGGAACCATAGAAAGTCCCACCATCACGTAACACCGTTCATTATATTTATTAGCTTCACATGAAGTTAATTCCTCATATAAAAAAGGTGAACTAATTGGTCTACATGTCCACAATACGTCAGAATAAACCATCAAAACAACTACAACTACAACTGCACCAATATATATTAATATATTTCTTCATATACGAACATATGCCTTTAGTTATATTTTCCTATTATTGACGAATATCTCTAAAGAAATATTACATAGAAAAATTAATACAAAAAATAGCACCAGCAACATATGATAATAGGTCTAATAACGATACAAAAATGTGATACGACAAAAAGGAGAATAAATAAAACAGAATAACCTTTACTATGATAATAACATACTTAACATGAGCTTATTAGATTGAGAGTTATAAGGATAGTTAGAAATCATAGAAACGCCTTGGTATTCAATTAAGATTTATATTGAATCACCAAATATCCATGGAATTCAAATTTGAGTTTTTGAGATTCCATGTATATCTTAGGTGTTCAATTTCCTTAGGTGGGTCTAAGATATATAAGGAGTCTTATGGATACTTGCAGGCAGAATATGTATATTATTATCTTCTATCAATCTCAATCCAAACCATGAGAATTTCATGGATTCTTATGGATCATATTATATGCTAGAGACATTTTTATTTTTATCTGGTATGCCATGTTATTCCATTGAAACATTACATTCTCTCTCATGAATTTATTAGATGGTGCTGCTCATGAGTTTCTCTTTTAAAAACAACCTTTTTCTTCATTAACTTGCTTATTTACTCCTCTATAATTATTGTATTTTCTATCATTTATTCATTTATCTCGATATGTTTCCCTTGTTACGTTATCTTTTCGAACTTTGTCATTTGACTCGGAATATGAAAACTTTTAGAAAACTCTTTATTTTTTTTAATGTACTATAACCTTCTTTTGAAATAATGATTTGGTGTTTCGAATTCCATTTCAATCTGTATAAATCTAAAAGTATTCTAAATTCAATCCATCATAGTCCAAAATTATACATCAATACAAATCTAGATTTTGCTAAGAGCAAGCATTCACTTTCAAATTCAATAAGAAACCAGGTGAAGGAGTGATTTTTGGAGCGTGGGAGAAAATATAACTCACTAAGAGGCCCATCAAAAATAATTTATTTTTTAGGCATGAAAATTTCTGGACCTAATAAGCTTTCAGATACAGTCATGGATTTTATCTCTCTTCAAGTATAGGAGTTGTTATCTCACTTTTTAAGCAGCGAGGCTCTCTCATATTATTTTCACAATATACAACAACTTTAATGTCGTATGGAGAAAAAATTACCGAAATGACATAATGTTTGTCGTTTGATTTTTTTATTTTAAGTAAAATTGGCGGCTGAAATTCCATTCCATTTCAATAAATAAATAACATATACGAAAGATTCAATGCAATCCAAAAGGAAGATGACAGAATGTCTACCATATATTATTCCCTTTCAAGCAACTGATTCAACCGTAGTAGAACCCGAAAGAAAATAAATAAAACAAAGTAACCTCTACTCTGATAATAATATATTGTAACAATGGTGTATTGGATCAGTAGTTATAAGTTAGAAATCCTAAAAGCGCATAGGTATTCATTTAAGATTTATATGGAATCATTAAATATCCATGGTATTCAAATCATATTTTTTGAGATTCTACGATATCCTGGGTGTTCAATTTTCTTAAGATTTCTCAAGTTAGTCGAGGGCCTAAGATATATAAGGATTCTTAAGAATAATCGTAGGCAGAATTAGCACATTATCATCTTCTATTAATCTCAGCCCAAACTATGAGAGTTTCATGGATTCTTATGGGTTAGCTTATATGCTGGAAACCTTTTTATTTTTATCATGGTATGCTATGTTTTTTTATTGAAACAATACATTCTCTCTTATGGATTTATAAGATGGTTTTGTTCATGAGTTTTTCGTTTCAAAATATCTTTATTCTTTGTTGACTTGCTTATCCCCCTTTATAATTATTGCATTTCCGCTCATTTATCTCGACATGTTGTCTTTTTGAACTTTGTCATTTGACCCGTAATATGAAACTTTTACAAAGCTCTTTATTTTATTTTTATGTATTGTACATTTCTTTTGAGAAATTATTTAGTGTTTGTAAATCTATCTATCTATCTATATAATTTAATTTAAATTCAGCCTATTATAGTTCAAAATTATACATTTATAAGAATCCAGGATCATGTTAAGAGCAATGGCTATGGGATGAGTGTTATAAATACTCGTTCACATTCAAATTCAATGAGAAACTAGATGAATGAGTGATTTTTTGGAACACGGAAGAGAAAATATAACACACTAAGAGGCTAATCATCAACTGCTTGGAGAAAAATTAAGACCCGGGTAGCTGATCATTAGGCGCTCTAGTTTTTTTTTTTTTTTTTCCATAAGAAAACCTGAATGGGGCATGCCTTAAAGAGTTTTAAATAAATTAAAAAAACTAATATATGCTTGAGAGGTAGATGATCAGCCGCTCAAGCAAAAATATTTCCAAGCGGTTGATCTTCAACCTCTCAGTCTCCTAACGACTACCACCTAGTATGGTGGTTAGGCAGTTGCGTGAGAAACCATTATCAAACAGGTTCGATTCTCACTGATATCCTTCTTTTTTTAGGAAGGCAGCTTGTAGAATTGAATTATTTTTCAAAAAGGGACCAAGTCGCGCTCTGCAACTCGGCGATTGGAATGACGACTTTTTTCTCAAATTTTTTCCTGTTTCTGTGATACATCGTCATCAATTCAGGTGAAAATTTTGTTGCAATTGTTAGTTGGAGTAGTTTTTCATCGTTGATTTCAGGTGTTTTTCATTCAATATGTCTAAAAACTGAATATCGATGGAGGAATCTTCAAATTCTCGATTGGAGTCTGAGATTTCAAAAAAGTTTAGTTCAGATGATTCTTATGTTCCTCAGAGATTTAGTCCATCCGTTTTCATACTTGATGAGATTATAGATGAGAGTGTTAATGAATGGAGGTTTAGTTTGTTTGGTCGACTGGATTTTGTGAAATTGAAAATTTCAACTATTGAAGCAAGTTTAAGGAAACAATGGACTCTCACTGGTAAATGTAAGTTTATTCCTATTGGAAAAGGATTCTTTATCATTAAACTAGAGAATCAGGTGGATATGAAATATGTATATGATGGATTCTGGGAGAGAGATTTTAAACCTGAGCAACAAAAATCCTCAAGTTCTTTTGTTTGGATGTTATTTCCTGGTCTTAGTATTGAGTATTGGAAGGAAGATATTCTTATGTCCATGGGTAGGGCAATTGGTAGACCAATCCGAGTAGATCCTACAACTCTGAAGCAAGAAATTGGATATTATGCAGGTATTTTGGTGGAAATTGATCACTCTAATGAAATTCCTAATAAGGTAGTGGTTGAATCAATATACTGTAAATTTGGGCAAGAAATTAGAGTTTCCAAATTACCTAAGTTCTGTAGTAAATGCAAGATTGTGGGTCATCTGGTCATTGAGTGTAGAGTGGCAGGGAGGGAACAAAACCAAGGAATGAAAACTAATACTAAGAAGAAAACTCAATGGAGGTACACCCCAAAAAAAAGTCACAATGCAGAATTCTGGTGGGTTTGATATTTGCTTTCTTTCTAGTAGTAAAATCTGTGAAGATGAAGAAGTGGATGTAATAATTCCTCCAAGTCTTACACCTTTCAATTAATAAGGAGAAAGGATTTACTGGTCTTCTAGAGTCACCTAATGATTTTCCTTCTTTATCTGCGGATAGAATTATTGATGTGGGTGCAAGTGTACCACATTGAATTTAGTTATTGAAATACCCTCTCGAGAACAAGTTACAGAAAAATTTCAAAATATTGTTACAAATGAGATTTTATATGCACAAGTTTTGTCCAATATAAACACAGAGGTAGCTACTTCAGGAGGTTGGAAAGAAGTATCTGGAATAAATAATAAATTCAAAACTGTGAACCATACTTCTAATCTAGGTAAAGGCTTTGCTTCTTCAAGTAAGTTCAGGCTTTAATTGAGGTAGCTGAAAAGCAGGATCATACTTTTTCAAAAGTGATTAGCAAACCTGTTAAAGGGAAGAATAATAAAGGAGCTCCTAATGTCATCACTAGAAAACAAGCTAGTGCTTCAGTTAAATCAAATGTTAGTATGGGAGGTACAAGTACTTCCCAATTAACTCAATCTCAATGAAAGTACTTTACTGGAACATTAGAGGCTTGAAAAGAATTTAAGCCAAAGATAAATTAAGAAATTTAATTAAAAGTTTTAGTCCTTCATTATTATGGGTAACTGAGCCAAAAATAAAAGTCTAAAGCAGTGGAGTAGAGTGTTTGAAATTACCTGGGATGAGTTAAATGATTATACATAATTATAGTAATACTACAAAAGGTAATATATGGCTATTTTGGAATTATTCTTTATACAAACCAGTGGTAGTTTCTTCTTCAAGTCAATCCATTATAGTTAAAGTTGGAGATGTTATGGTTACAGGAATTCATGCAGCATGTCTAAATGTAAACATAACATAATTATGGGATGAACTGATAAATATTAGTCAAATGAATTATCCTTGGATGATAATTGGAGATTTTAATGTGGTGTTGAGATATGAGGAAAAATTGGGTGGTACAAGACCATTAAGAGTATCAATGCAGGATTTTAGAGATTGTTTGGAGTCTTGCAATTTAATTCATGCTACAAGAACTAAAATCAAATTATTCTAGTGCAACAATAGAGCTGGTAATTTTTTTTATGTGACCTTGTGTTTGTAGGTAAAAATGGTTTCCGCAGATTTCGGTAATTGCGGGTGTGCAGGTGAGAAACAATTTAAACCCTAAACAATGCACTGCAAGGGAGTACTTTAGATTCAAGAGATCAATCTGTACAAGCCCGACCTAAACCAAGAAATAGCCATTCCAGAATTGCTTCGGTCACAAAGTGTATGATAAGGGTTGGTTTAGGGAGGGAAACGAAGAGAGTGTTGAGACCAAAATAATTCTGGAAGAGTAGTAATTGACATGTATCATAGGGTGAAAGCTTTGAGAAAGCTAGCAAGAGTTGCCTTTCTGAGTGTGGTATTTTCCCTGACCAAAAACTTGTGTCTCTGGTGGAAATAGGTAAGCCTATTTATACAAGTCCAAAAAGAAACGTACTATGGCCTCATAAGAAAATAAAACAGATGAGTTAAATGGGAAGAGGTGGAAATGCCTGGTATTTATGGAATTTGATGGAATTGATGTTCCATATTGAAAGAGCGTTTCACCGTTGCTTATTGCATTTACTAACCGTCTTATTTTTATTACACTATCTTGAAACGGGCATTTGTATATGTCGCACGCTGTATACCACCAAACCAATACCCTAATGAGCATCCCTCAGTTTGTGTTGATGTCTAGAATGTTTTTGGAAAACATGTAGCACGTTTTTGTGGCTTGGAAAGTCAAGCTCGGGAAACTTGCTAGCCTGGTGACCTTCGACGGTCGAGATTTTGCATCTTGAGAGGAGGGGAAACCTTTGATCGTTGCACGCCTTCGTTTTGGTAGCCACGTAGTTAGGGCCAACGTGGTGGCGCAACTAGGTTGGAATGGCGTTGGCATGGCATGGTTTGGCGTGGCCAAACTTAGGTTTTCGGGCCAAAGGTTACCATGTGTCGTCTGATAACCTTGGACGACTAGGATTTGCTCCTGGGATTGAAGGGCAACTGTTGATTATTGCACGCATTCGTTTTGGTGTCCGCGTAGGGAAGGCCAGCAGGGTGGCACGGCTAGGGTGTGGTTAGGATTGGCATGTGGGGCCAAGGGTTCACATTGGGCGTATGGCGTGGCTAGGGCCAAGGAAAGGGCGTTTGGATTGGCATGATGTGACTAACATGGCTAGGGCCAAGGCAAAGTGCATTTGGCATGGCGCGGCTAGCTTGGCTAGGTTTGGTTTGGTTTGGCTTAGCATGTGGGGCCAAGGGTTTGCCGTAGGCGCATGACGTGACTAGCTTGGGATAGGTGCGGTTTTGGCTTGGCATGTGGGGCCAAGGGTTTGCCATAGGATCATGGCGTGTCTAGGGCCAAGGCAAGGGAGTTTGGCATGGCATGATGTGACTAGCATGGCTAGGTCCAAGGAAAAGTGCGTTTGGCATGGCGCGGCTAGCTTGGTTAGGTTTGGTTTGGCTTGGCATGTGGGGCCAAGGGTTTGCCATAGGCGCATGGCGTGACTAGCTTGGGTTAGGTGCGGTTTTGGCTTGGCATGTGGGGCCAAGGGTTTGCCATAGGCGCATGGTGTGGCTAAGGCCAAGGCAAGGGCGTTTGTCTTGGCATGATGTGACTAACGTAACTAGGGACAAGGTAGAGTAAGCTTGGCATGGCGCGGCTAGCTTGGGCTAGATGCGGTTTTGGATTGGCATGTGGCGCCAAGGGTTTTCCATAGGCACATGGCGTGACTAGATTGGGCTAGGTGCGTGACCAATCTAGGGTTTTGGGAACAAGGGTCGTTTGGTAACCTTAGACGGCCAGGATTTTATCTTGGGATTGAAGGGCAACCATTGATTATCACACGCCTTTGTTTTGATAGCCGCGTAGTGAAGGTCAGTATGGTGGCTCGGCACGGGGCCATGGCGAGGTGCGTTTTGCATGGCGCGGTATGTGTGGCTGGCATGATTTTCCATTGGCACGGAGGTACGGCTAGCATGGTTGGCATGCTTTGGCGCGGTCGGTGTGGATGGCATGATTTTCCATTGGCTCAGAGGTGCGGATAGCATGGTTGGCATGCTTTGGCGCGGTCGGTGTGGCTGGCATGATTTTCTATTGGCACAGAGGTGCAGCTAGCATGGTTGGCATGCTTTGGCGCAGTCGGTGTGGCTGGCATGATTTGCCATTGGCACAGAGGTGCGACTAGCATGGTTAACATGTTTTGGCATGGTCGGTGCGGCTGACATGCTTTGCCATTGTCACAGAGGTGCGGCTAGCATGGTTGGCATGTTTTGGCGCGGTCGGTGAGGCTGGCATGATTTTCCATTGGCACAGAGGTGCGGCTAGCATGGTTGGCATACTTTGGCGCGGTTGGTGTGGCTGAAATGATTTATCGTTGGCACATAGGTGCGGCTAGCATGGTTGGCATGCTTTGGCACGGTCAGTGTGGCTGGCATGATTTGCCATTGGCACACGTGGGAATTAGGGTTTGGCTTGTCGTAACCCTAATTTTAAAAAGATACCCCGATAATTATTTAGAGACACATTAAAGGTTTTAGTAAATGAGCATAGTAAATGCTTGTTACCTTAAATATTGTGACATCACTGTCTGCTAGGGTTTAGTGTTTTACGATTTTAACCCTAAGCTAAAAACCACCATCAACATTAAGTCCCCTACTTAGCTCCGAACAAGTGCCTTGTTGCGAGGTAAGCATATGATGGTGACAGACAAGGACGGAATCGAGGTGTAGATCATTGCAAAGATGGTTAGGAGAATCTTACTAACCATTTTGAGTGGTAAAGAAAGTTTTGGCTTCCTGTGTTGCCGACCCTGCGTAAGTTGTACTGGGAATGCAGACTATGAAGTGGTTAGATGAAAGTTACCGGCTTGGTCTGGTCGTACATCTCCTAGGCGAAGGGGGCGCGGTCTTGGAAGGTGATGCAAGTGGACGGCTTGGCTCGAGGGGCCAAGAGGTGGCATGGTCTTGGTAAGGAAAACGCGTGTGGATAATAGGGTCGGGTCAGCGGAGCAGGTGGATTGGCATAGTGTGGACTTGTAAAGACGAGATGTACACGGATGGCTAGGCGTGGTGGGGCCGCGATAATGGAGTGACGGCGCGGAAATGGTAGGGCGCGGTCGGTGAGGTGAGGCGTGCACGGACATCTTGGACATTTGTCTTCATGGTACCAGTTGCCTATTTTCCTTACTTTTTCGAGATGTAAGTAGAATCCGCGTTCATTGCATCCGGTAACTTTGCACAAATCCCAGTATGACTAGGTGTCTTTGGGGCCAGGCTTTGGGAACGCGAGGCGGAGCTACTAGCATAGACTTGGCATGAAAGGGATTTGTCAGCACCAATGGGCTTGGAATGGGCGTGGGTCGCTTGGCAAAGCATGGCGTCGGTAATGGAAGCGCGACAAGGGGAAACGCAGGTTGCTGTCAAGGCTCTGACGTGGTCCACTGGCAAGGCGTTAGCATGGAAAGCGCGGATTTTATTGGCTGGCGCAGAGCGTTGGCTGGCACTAGCAAGAAAGGCGCGAATTGTTGCAAAAACTGAACGTGGAGCGCTGGCAAGACTAGTACTGGCAAGGAAAGTGCGAATTTCTTGGGAGTGGAAAGGCTTGCTCTTGTGGGACCGATTGCCTTTTTTCATGCGCGGCTTTAACATGAAATTCTTTCCTTATTCAAAAATATTTTTCGAGAGGTAGGTAGCATCCGCAATCCTTTCATCTGGTAGCTTTGCGCAAATCCCGGTATGATTGGGTGTCTTCAGGGCTAGGCTTTGGAAGGGAAGCGCTTGCAAGGGAAGCGCTTGCGGTTTAGGGTTGGACACGCCGAAACCCTAATTAGCGCCCTTTACTAGAATCGCCGTAGAATCCACGTACGGACTCGGATTTTGATGGTCCGCCCCTTTATCGGACACAAAACAGAATTCTGTATCTCCTTACGCGGGAATATTTAGGTTTCGAGCTCGCTTAGGAGGGGAAAACAACCCGATAGAGGAAATTAGGAAGAAGTCATGAGGGATGTTGCAGGCCCGGGGTGGCATAGTCGCGCGCCAGTCACCTATTCCCGTTCATGAAGCAAGAAGGAACACACATTTTGTTCAAGCTCTAAAAAGTCTGTCTGCATGAAAAGAGGTATCGACATTTTTCTGTTTTTCTGTTGTTCGTCTGGATCCGTGTTTTCGTCTGCAGTGTCTCTCCAGTGGATTCCTAAATTTTACCAAAACTCCGCTGTATTCTTGGGATGGATGGATGAAATATATGCTCGGAAACGATCACGTCAGGGATAATCTTGGAGATTGTGGTTGCGTTGTCGGTCCTTCCTCGACCTTAGGTTGTTCAGTGGACCTTCTGATCGTGATGATGATGTGTTGTGAATTCTTGCATGGTCGAAAACTTCTGTCTCCCCTGGATGAAATAGGGAGACGTTCCATTGCCGATGCGCTGCTATCAAGTCTCCAGGGACTTTGTTCAAGTTTACATCCTTCGAACCATCTTCTGAATCTTGGACTATCGTACTGAATGGGATGCGGTGAGAAGTCCCCAGTTATACTTCGGTTTGATATGATGACATGGATGAATATGTGAATGTCGCCTTCTGGCGTGCTTTTGGAGTCTTCGGTGCACATGTATGGCTTCATGTTGAGAAATTCCCGCGGCTCGTAAAACCTCGACAATGATGGTGTTGAAATCAGTAATAACCTGGTTGAGTGGAGTGAAATCATATCATGCTGGTATCCCCCATGCGTAACTTACTTTTATTATATCACCTTGAACCCCTGTCTACATGATTTGATATAAGCCTATCGTACTCTTCTGGATGTGACACTGGGATGCTCAGAAATTACATGATGAAATATTCTGGATAGTGCAGGATTTGGATCCTCCTCGGCCTCGTAAAGTGTTGAAGGCGTCTTATAGATAGATAGGTGATGATGTTCTTGCATTGCACCCTTGAAGAGTATATGACCTTGTTGTGGGTACGTCTTTTTGGTTGACTGTGTCTTCTGAGCTTTGACAGTGAAGGGATCCCGTGTATATCCTTAGTCCTCAAGTATGGTTTACATGTTTCCATCTTTGTAGTAATTGCTGTTGTGGTGAAGCTCAGAGACTACATTGTCGTGGTAACAAAGTAGGTTGGCTGGAATTGTATGGGCTTTCATGAAAGTAAAAGAATTGGCTGGATACATAAGCGAGCAAGCTGTCCATGATCACGAGCTTTGGCGGGATGGATCAGAGCGCGGCAATGACTACGAAGATTGGCTGGCTGCGATCATGATCCTTGACATGGGGAGCATGGTGGCATGACCCTTTGCAAGAAGGAGTGGTATTGAAGTGAACGTTGAAGCGGAGCCGCTGCTGGAGAACGTTGAAGCGGAGCCACTTCTGGAGAGAACATTTAAATGATGCCTTGCAACTCTCAGAGCGTTGACGGTTGCCATGTTGAAGTTGGAGGCTACGTCACGTTCTGTCAAAATCGACATCCCTCAAGTGTACAGAGGTTAGGAATCCCCTGTTTCATCTATCGATCGTGCTTTCCAGGAGAGGTTAGGGTCTAGGAACGGCTTTCCTGGATGGAAACGCATGCTTTCCATGATGCAGTGCGGTTGAGGGATAAAAATATATCTCGATGTTATGCCTTGGAGAAATATAGAATCTCACATAACTGTTTCATCATAGACTGTACGACTTTGTGGGCCAAGTTCCCATCGTGCGGGTCCTGATGAGAAGAGGGTCTCTGTGAACTCAGGAGGGTTGCTGATTTCCTTTGCTTTCGATCTTGGAGAAGTCGTTCCTGATCTTTACGTGTGATGAAATTGGATTGCTTTTCCCCTTCTACCGGGCGTTCAAGAGCAAAGCGAGCCCCTTCATCTATAAACGCACATCCTGCTGAAGTGTCTTTTGTCTTTTCATCAAATCAACAGTGGTAAAAGGAGGTCGGCTTCTTCCGGCTCTTCCAGTATCTTGCCCCGATGGTGGAGTAGCGTTTATGGTGACGATTGGAGCTTCCACGCTTGAAGAACCGTTGGGGTGGAGGAAGCGGCTCTGGTTCTGGTGATCGTAAGTGTATCATGCAGGGATGACACGATTTTGATCACGAAGTGCTGGAGCCATGGCGCTTTTTTAAAGGGTGAGGATGGCGCTGCTTTGGCCGGTTGTGGAACGGGAAAGATGGTGCTGGAAGGGCGCAAGATGTTAGCGCTAGAAGGATGCAAGATGTTAGCGCAGGGTATGGTATTGCGGCTGGCGTGCGCGTGCGGCATATGTGCCTGGCATGTGCGTCTGGTAAGCACATCTGCCAAGCGCGCCTGGGAAGCGCGTCTGGTAAGCGTGTCTGGGAATCGCATCTGGTAAGGATGTCTGGAAGCGCATCTGGATAGCGCGTCTAGCAAACGAGCCTGATAAGTGCATCTGGCAAGCGCGTCTGGCAAGCGCTGGATCGGCTTGGAATGGGCGCTGGATTGGCATGGACGCTGGCTTGGATTTTGGTGCGGCGTGGACCGTTGGCAGGGCATGGCGCAGGCCGTTGGCTCGACATGGTGCTGGCTTGGCATGAAGCTGATTTGTTCTTGCGGGCCCAGTTGCCTCTTCCCACACGTAGCTCAAACATGAAATCCTTTCCTTATTCAAATTCCAAAAAGTGTTATGCTTAGGAAATGGGTTGGCTCCCCTTTTTATCTCATATCTTTGTTATCACGTCCTGGTGTTAGCGGTAGCTTGGTAGTGATAAAGTGGGCAAGCATATCCCATCTATATACTCCAGCGTTTCTTTTTTAATTTGTTTTCTTGTGCTGGTGCAAACCATAGCCATAAGTACGCCTTCCATAAGTCTGTAGAAACATTTTTCTCCTGAACTGGTGTAAACCCTCGCCATGGGTATGCCTTTCATAAACTTGTGGAAATACTTCATCATAAACAATTCTTCGAATGTCACCGTAGTAACGTCTGCTAATAGTGACATGTAATCATTGTTGTGCAAAGTAGGCACGGGTAGGTGACTTTTTTTCGAAAGGAAAACTAAACTCCTAGTTTATGGTTTTTGATTTCCTGGATTTCTTGGGTTGATAGATAAATGTTACCTTGACGGTTTTGGGTTATTCTTTTTGGAATGAATTGATTAGGAATTGATTGTTTTGGTTATGATTAAAAGTGACACATACATCCCAGGAGAACCATGGAACCGTGTGTTGGTTGATGACATGTGATGAAACATAACATGGATATCGGTCTTATCATTCTTCTGAAACTTTAAAAAGCAAACCATGTATTTTATCTAGGTAATACTTACTTGGTTTCTTAGGTCTTCAGATAAAAAGTAAACCTTCCGGGTGTAGGACCAAGCTTTACGAGAAACGCGGCCGTGGGAAGTCCCCAGTCATTACTGAGCTATCTGATTAACCGAGCCGTTAACCCTCAGGCGGATCGTTTTGATTTTAACCTCTGGGAAGTCCCCAATCATCTCTTGTGGTGTCATGACTGATAATCGAGTCGTTGGGTAACTGAGTCGGAGTGGATCGTCTTCCTTTACCATCTTGATGTATGGGTCGAAGAACGAGGTTGACGGTCGAAAATTGACATTGTAACCGAAAGATCGAACCTCCCGCTGTGGTCGCCAATTGTTTGTAGGTAAAAATGGTTTCTGTTGATTTCGGTAATTGCGGGTGTGCAGGTGAGAAACAATTTAAGCCCTAAACAATGTACTACAAGGGAGTACTTTAGATTCGAGAGATCAATATGTACAAGTCCGGCCTAAACCAAGAAATGGCCGTTCCAGACTTGCTTCGGTCACAAAGTGGATGAGAAGGGTTGGTTTAGGGAAGGAAACGAAGAGAGTGTTGAGACCAGAATAATTCTAGAAGAGTAGTACTTGACTTCTATCAGAAGTTGAAAGCTTTGAGAAAGCTAGCAAGAGTTGCCTTTATGAGTGTGGTATTTTCCCTGACCAAAAACTTGTGTATCTGGTGGAAATAGGTAAGCCTATTTATACAAGTCCAAAAAGAAACGTACTCTGGCCTCATAAGAAAAGAAAACAGATGAGTTAAATGGGAAGAGGTGGTAATGCCTGGTATTGATGGAATTTGATGGAATTGATGTTCCATAATGAAAGAGCGTTTCACCGTTGCTTCTTACATTTACTAACCGTCTTATTCTTATTACACTATCTTGAAACGGGCATTTGTGTATGCCGCACGCTGTAGACCACCAAACCAATACCCTAATGAGCATCCCCCAGTTTGTGTTGATGTATGTTTTTGGAAAACATGTAGCACGTTGTTGTGGCTTGGCAAGTCAAGCTCGGGAAACTTGCTAGCCTGGTGACCTTCGACGGTCGAGATTTTGCATCTTGAGAGGAGGGGCAACCGTTGATCGTTGCACGCCTTTGTTTTGGTAGCCGCGTAGTGAGGGCCAACTTGGTGGCGCGGATAGGTTGGCATGGCATGGTTTGGCGTGGCCAAACTTAGGTTTTTGGGCCAAAGGTTACCATGTGTCGTCTAGTAACCTTGGACGGCTAGGATTTTCTCCTGGGATTGAAGGGCAACCGTTGATTGTTGCACGCCTTCGTTTTGGTGGCCTCGTTGGGAAGGCCAACAGGGTGGCGCGTCTAGGGTATGGTTAGGCCTGGCATGTGGGGCCAAGGGTTCGCCTTGGGCGTATGGCGTGGCTAGGTCCAAGGCAAGGGTGTTTGGATTGGCATGATGTGACTAGCATGGCTAGGGCCAAGGCAAAGTGCATTTGGCATGGCGCGACTAGCTTGGATAGGTTTAGTTTGGCTTGGCATGTTGGGCCAAGGGTTAGCCATAGGCACATGGCGTGACTAGCTTGGTCTAGGTGCGGTTTTGGCTTGGCATGTGGGGCCAATGGTTTTCCATAGGCACATGGCGTGGCTAGGGCCAAGACAAGGGCGTTTGGATTGGCATGATGTGACTAGCATGGCTAGGGCCAAGGAAAGGTGCGTTTGGCATGGCGCGGCTAGCTTGGCTAGGTTTGGTTTGGCTTGGCATGTGAGGCCAAGGGTTTGCCATAGGCTCATGGCGTGACTATCTTGGGCTAGGTGCAATTTTGGTTTGGCATGTGGGGCCAAGGGTTTTCCATGGGCGCATGGCGTGACTAGGGCCAAGGCAAGGGCGTTTGGCTTGGCATAGTGTGACTAGCGTAGCTAGGGTCAAGGCAGAATGCGTTTGGCATGGCGCGACTAGCTTGGGCTAGGTGCGGTTTTGGATTGGCATGTGGCGCCAAGGGTTTGCCATAGGCGCATGGCGTGACTATCTTGGGCTAGGTGCGTGACAAAGCTAGGGTTTTGGGAGAAAAGGTCGTTTGGTAACCTTAGGCCAGGATTTGCTTCTGGGATTAAAGGGCAACCATTAATTGTCGCACGCCTTCGTTTTGATAGCCGCGTAGTGAAGGCCAGTATGGTGGCGCGGCATGGGGCCATGGCGAGGTGCGTTTGGCATGGCGCGGTAGGTGTGGCTGGCATGATTTGTCATTGGCACGGAGGTGCGGCTAGCATGGTTGGCATGCTTTGGCGCGGTCGGTGTGGCTGAAATGATTTTTCATTGGCACAAAGGTGCGTCTAGCATGGTTGCCATGCTTTGGCACGGTCGGTGTGGATGACATGATTTGCCATTGGCACAGAGGTGCGGCTAGCATGGTTGGCATGCTTTGGCGCGATCGGTGTGGCTAACATGATTTGCCATTGGCACAGAGGTGCGGCTAGCATGGTTGTCATGCTTTGGCTCGGTTGGTGTGGCTGGCATGATTTTCCATTGGCACAGAGGTGCGGGTAGCATGGTTGGCATGCTTTGGCGCGGTCGGTGTGGCTGGCAAGATTTTCCATTGGCATAGGTGGGAATTAGGGTTTGGCTTGTCGTAGCCCTAATTTGAAAAAGATACCTCGATAATTATTTAGAGACACATTAAAGGTTTTAGTAAATGTGCCTAGTAAATGATTGTTACCTTAAATGTTGCGACATCACTGTCTGATAGGGTTTAGTGTTTTACGATTTTAACCCTAAGCTAAAAACCACCATCAACACCTTGATAAAGCATTTTACAATCTCAAATGGCTGGACAAATTTGATGGTTGGTCTTATAAAGTGGGGGTAAGAGGTACATCAGATCATGGTCCATTGTTTGGTTTATTGGTGAATATTGGGAAGCCTGTGAATGCACCTTTCAAATATAAACCAGTTTGGACTTCTCATCCTGGTTTCATGGAAGTTATTAAATATGCATGGAATGAAACCATTTTTGGTAATCCTGCCTTTTTCTTTCATGAGTAAACTTAAGAGATTAAAACTAATATTGAAAAAGTGGAATTGGGAGGTTTTTGGTGATCTCAGAGTTAAAGTTCAGAAAACTGAAGAGAAAGTACTTGCTGCTGCTACTTTATCAGAAGCAGATCCTGAAAACCTTGAACTTTTAAATAACTTGGTCATAGCAAGGGGAAGACAAGAGATAGCTTCTCAACAATATAATGAATTAATGATATCAAAGGCCAGAGTAAAGTGGATAAAGGAGGGTGGTGCTAATACAACATTCTTTCATGCAACTATCAAGATAAGACAATCCCAAAACAGTATTACTGAGCTGGAAAGTACAAAGGGTAATATAGTAATTGAGCAATATCAAATTGCAAATATTTTGGTGGAACATTATACGAAGAAATTTGAAGAGCAGAGTGTCATAATTAATGAAGATATATTGGAAGCAATTCCTAAGATCTTGACTGAGGAGGACAATAATTTTCTTGATGCTACTCCCACTTCAGTTGAAGTGAAAGAAGTTGTATATGGAATGAATAAAAATAGTGCTCCTGGTCTTGATGGATTTCCAGGCAGTTTTTACAAATTTGCATGGGATATTATTGGTGTAGAGTTAATAGAAACAATACAATACTGCTGGAGTAATAGGTTTATACCAAAAGGTCTAAATTCTAACTTCTTATTTTTACTTCCTAAAACTCAAGGTGCAAGAAGAGCTGAGCAATTCAGACCCATTGGTTTAACTAATTTCATCTTCAAAATCTTCACTAGAATCATTACTACTAGATTAAGTACAATGATTGAAAGATTAGTTTCTGTTCAACAAGGTGCTTTCATTAAGGGGAGGAACATTCAAGATAAAATTGTGTTAGCTTCAGAAATGATTAATGAGCTCAATATTAAAAGGAGAGGAGGGAATGTTTGACTTAAACTGGATATAACTCAAGCCTATGACTCTTTGAATTGGGATTTCTTATTTGAGGTACTTAGAAGATTTGGTTTCTCTGAAATTGGAATTAACTGGCTCAGAAAAATCTTTCAATATGCAATGATATATGTTCTTGTTAATGGAGCCCTTGTGGTTTTTTTTGGTGTTGGAAGGGGTTTAAGACAAGGTGATCCATTGTCACCCATATTATTCATTCTTGCAGAGGAAGTTCTTAGCAGAAACTTATCAAAAGTGGTGAAGGAAGGCAAAGTGTGAGCAATGGTGACTAGAGGTAATTGCCAGCATTTATACTTAATGTTTGCTGATGATATTTTTATATTCTGCAATGGCCATAAAAAATCTTAGGATAATTTAACGACACTATTAAATAAGTATCAATTGTCATCTGGACAAGTAGTGAATAAAAACAAGAGAAAATGCTTTGTTGGTGGAGTTTGAAATGCAAGAAGAACTGATATAGCTGAATACATGCAAATGGGATTATCTGAGTTGCCTGATGCCTACTTGGGGGTTATTTTAAATCCCGGGAGAGTAAAGTCATATCAAGTTTGGGGGATGGTGGAATTAATGCAGCAGATGATGGCTGGATGGATATGACAGTTATTGGCTTTCTCTGAAAGATTAACTTTGGTTAAACATGTATTGTGCATCATTCCCATATATAATATGGCAGTTTACAAATGGCCCAAAGCTATTATAAAAGAATATGAGAAAATTATAAGAACTTTCCTATGGTCTGGAGATCCTTCAGTTAAAAAACTAGTTACGTTAAATGGGATGAAGTTAATGCTCCATTAAATGAAGGTGGTTTGGGATTAAGGAGATTTGAGGTAATGAATAAATCCTTATTAATGAAGATTTTGTGGAAGATTGAAACAAATGAGGTTGAATGGGTTCAATTCATGAGAGAAAAATACAAGAATAAGAGCAATGAATGAATATCTTCTTACAAACAATCCTCAATTTGGCCTGGGCTTAAATGAGTCATTGCAGAAGTAAATGAAGGTAAGAGATGGATAGTGGGAGATGGAAAATCGATATCAGTGTGGCATGATAAATGGATCAAGGGTTATACTCTAATTGAAAGGCATGCAAATGACATCTATGTTCAGATGAATAAGGATTTGAAGGTTGCTAATCTAATTGTAGATGGAGTTTGGAAAATACCTGAGAAAATGTTTCAATATTTTGAGAAGAATGAAGTTCCATCTATTGGTGGTGGTGATGATAGGTTGATATGGGAGAAGGACTTAAATGGTAAATTCTCAGTTGCAAGTGCATCTCAGCAAATAAGAAATAAATTTCCTGTGGTACCATGGTTTAAGCAAGTCTGGAACCCCAGTGTGCACCCCTACACCTCTACAAACCTATGGAAAATCTTGAGAGGTGCTTGTGCCACTGAGGAAACTGTAAGGAAGAAAGGTTTTTCAACCATCTCAAAATGCTATCTATGTGGCAATGCACAAGACACAATGAATCATATTTTATGGGAATGCAGTTTTAGTACTAAAATTTGGCATTTGATGGGAGGAATATTCTGTTTCCTTAATCCTTTATCATTTGAGGATATTCTGAAGTCTGCAAAAGGAAAAAGTGAGGCATTTCGGGAAGTATGGTTCAATAGTGCATTTAAGGTGATGGTTGAATTATGGCATACAAGGAATAGGAAGATATATGAGAATGCAGAACCTAACTTTGAAAAGTTTAAACAGACAATATAGTCTTACACAAAGGCATGTGGTATAAGAATTAGAGGTTCTAAATGGGGGAATGTATGTGATTTACAAATTTTATTACATTTTGGAATCACAGGAATTAAAACACATGTGTCAGATGTTAAACAGTGCTTCTTCAAGTTGCCTAGGAGAGGTTAGGTGCTTATATGCTGTGATGTTGCCTCCAAGGGTAATCCTGGCAATGTAGGATTGGGGTTTTTGGCAAGGAATGAAGATGGTAAATGCTTGGGAGAAGCTACTGGAGGATTAGGGGTAGCAACAAATTATCTAGCTGAAGTGATGGCATTGGTGGTAGCTGGTGAATGGGCAGTCAAGAAGAAGTATGTGGATGTAGCTTTCAACCTTGATTCTAAAGTTGTACTGCTAGCTTTCAATAATGGTAATATTCCATGGGTTGTGGTGAATAGATGGAACAATATCATAATACATATACCAAGAATCTCTTTCACTCATTCATATAGGGAGATCAACTTTTCTGCTGACAAGATGGCTAAGAAGGGGGTATTGCTAGCAAGAGGTGCAGTTATCTATTATGATGATAAGCCAGATTTTCTGAACAAGCTTGAGTGTGAAGATGAGATATATTTTAGATTATGCTCATGAAAATAGCTTTGAGAGATATCAGTAATGACTCCTAGTGAGGAGCTGTGATGCCTAATACTTTGCTTTGTTAGTATTGCTCAGTTATTGGGCTTACTTTTATGGGCTTCGGTCTTTATTTTGATTAGAGCTTTAAAAGTTACAGTTGTAATTTTTGATTCTTTGGTAATAAAATTTTATGACTTAAAGAAAAAAGAAAAGAAAAAGAGTTTGGAAGAAAGTGGATGAGTTCTCATCCCATGATATCACCTAATTTGATCATTTTTAATCAAATTCTTTCGATCTTAATGGGAGTTCTCATTCCACAACTCTTGCTCTAAAAAACATAATATACCAATTAGACTTAGGCAAAACTATTATCTTATTCTATCCATATAAATCTTGATCCAATATACGTTTGTAAGCATGCTTTAGGACTAACTAATTTAAGGGAAAGATGTTTTGTTATTCACCGATCATGCAACATTGTTAGTAGGAGATATCAATTTGCTTGTCTTTTGTTGATTTTAGCACACTCCCAACCAAATTGGTGCCCTTATTAGCAGCCATGTTCGGGAAACAGTAACTTGGCTCCAAGTAAAGCACCGACTAAATTCTCAGTCAGCTGAGTTCTGAATAAAATAACAAAATACTGAGTTAATACGGGGGTCCAACATCCTCACTCTCTCACCATTTTTTCACAAATCAAAACCACTTTTCATTTTATCATCTAGTAAAACTATAACATACCATGTTATGAATATACACGATTACGATTGATGATCAATAACAATTCCGTATTCTATTCACACTCATAACCACTTCATTAAATCTTCTTCTACTTCTCTTGCTAGATCTCTTCCTTCTCTTCTACAGTGCATAAACTAGATAGAGAGATGGCTGTACATGACCAGCCTAGTTTTGGATGGTGTAAACCAGGTGTTTTAAAGATTGTATTAGGGTTTCTAGGTATGGGTTTGATTGGTTACATCTTAGGTCCTCCTTTATACTGGCATCTAACAGCTGCTCTCAGCCATGATTCTTCTTCTGTTTCTTCTTCCACTTGTCCACCATGTGTTTGTGATTGTTCTGCTCAACCACTTATATCTATGCCGGAAGGTAATCTCATGTTTCAGATCTTTGCTTTCAAGTTCTTGTTGTTTTTAGTAATGGGTTTATCCCAATTGGACAAAATAGGGTACTCATTGCGTAGATCTGTCATAATTTAAGTTATTGATCAGTGATTTGAAGAGGTGTTTATTAGAGATCTTTAAAAGGAGATAAAATTGTGGGGAAATGGGAATTGGGTTTTGATTGGATTGACTTATCAGCTTAGGTTAATAAAGAAATTCATAAATTTTAAATGATCTCTCTGGTTTTTCTATGTTAACTGTCATTTTCTGTTCTTATCAGTAATCCAATAGTTCTACCTTGTTTTGGGCCACCAATAGAATAGAGATTTGTGATAGACAATAGTTATTCTTCTAAAATACTAGAATATGAGGGGAATTAGTTCTGAAAACCTAGATTTAATGAAAGTTATTGCGACTTCTTGGAGGCTTGGGTGTTCTTTCTGGGTGGTGAGGGATGGGAACAAGCATCTCTTGCTAATCTATGACTTTTGTACCACCATCTGAATTGTAAACTCTCTATACAATGAACTAGCTTTTTCTGTTATAATTTGCCTATCTGACCGTAATGCCTTGGATTTCATGTCTTAGTATTTAACTTATTATTCTGATTATTATATTTTACGATTGTCAATAAGCTATCCCCTGTTCTTATGTGTTTTAATCTATTCTCTCGCAGGATTGAGCAACAACTCATTTGCAGGTTAGTTTCTTTTTTTGGCAAGTTAGATAAAGTTTGTGATGCGTTTGCAATTTAGATTTGTTTTTGAGTTGTTATCATGCGCACATCCTCGCAATTTATATCACTTGGGTAAACTGGTAAGATGTGTTAATTGGGTAGCTGATAACTGACTTGTTATGAAGGTTGTTGGAGGCAGGGATTTTATATCCAATATGCTTGGATGTTGGATATTAATTTAGAGTTTAGACCTATTTCCACATCTAAGAGCATAATGGACCAGTTTGTTAGCTGAAACTGATGCTATGATTCAGAAGCATAAACTGTATATGGTGATCAGTCTTTAGAAACTCCAGGCTCGAACACCTGAAAATAGCACATCGTTGGCATTTAATCTACAATGAGGGTCTATTTTTACATTGACCGATAGATAAGGTGTGAGAAGTTTTTATTTTTGCACATGGTTATGGTACCGTGTTTGATATATGGTGTATGTGACTCATCCACGTGTATGTCAATGTGCGATTCCTCGTAATAAAAATGACAAGGGTGAAACAGCAAATTACCTATAATTACACTAATATAATAGTGCATTACTTAAAATGCAGATTGTGTAAAACATGACATGGATGTCAGTGAAGACATGGAGAAGAATTTCGCAGAGCTCCTTTCAGAGGAATTGAAACTTCGAGAAGCTGAAGCTTTGGAAAGTCAGCGTAAGGCTGACATGGCATTACTTGAAGCAAAGAAAAGCGCATCTCAGTATCAAAAGGAGGCAGACAAGTGCAATTCGGGTATGGAGACATGTGAAGAGGCAAGGGAGAAATCTGAAGCTGCATTAGCAGCGCAGAAGAAGTTGACTGCCATGTGGAAACTGAGGGCTCTTCAGCGAGGATGGAAAGAAGGAGCGGTCAATTCAAGATAAATACTGATTGAGTTACAAAGGGCACCCTTGGTTTCTGTCTTCTCGTGACGCTATAAATAGCTTTAAAGGATAAACCTCGAAGAGGGTTGTTTGATGTATAACGATGTCCGAAATGGAAAAGGTTTTGGGTTCTGCTTTTCCCTTCGTTGAGTCCAGCCATCCAATTAGTTGTACTTAGATTAATGAATCTGACAAACTGGTTCAAGGTTCTAGTTATCGTTTTTGGTTCTCTGCTACTTTTCAGTTGGTAAAGAAATACGTATTGTCAGCCTATTCATATCCTCGTATGTTCAGAACAGTTAATTATGTTTATAAGAACAAGTGCATTCCTCGCATCTTGTCTCATAGTTATGAAAGTCCTATTGAAGAGCAGTAGATTCTGATTACTTTTTTCTTCTTTTGTAGTATTTAAGTATTAACTCAGGTATGGCATTTAAGTTTAAATCACATCCAACTGACAAATGAACTGGACTTTTAGGTATTCTTTTCCTCCATGCTGTATTCTCCTTTTCAGTTTCTTTCACACGCCAATTTTGTCTATGTAAACTTGTAAGGGAAAACACCCACCATTGAAAGATATATAAAGTGAGAAGACATGCATGGAACTGCCAGAGACATCTTCAAGGAGTAGTTTTTCTTTCCATCATTCCATGGACTTCACCTCCTAAGAAGTTCCAGTGCTTGTAGTAGGGTTTTCCTAAACCTTGATATGTCAAGTGTAACATTCTGCCCCCGAAGATAGATTTTGCTTGAAACAGCATAACCTTGCTTGCCTATAGTTGCTGGATTGTTAATCACTGGACTGTCTCGACCGTACTTTTCTAGGAGTGAGCTCTCTTCTGGAATGATCTTGTACTCCAAATAGCGGACATTCATTTTTCCAACAACCTTGCTACCATAGTAGGTTGCAGAGGCCCATTCTAGTCCTAGTGGAACCACCTGCAGCATCACTGCTCCATCTGGCAGAAATAGCGCATTAGTAAGACCTGCACCATGGACTCCCAATAAAACACTGCATGAGTTTATCTCGTCAGAAAATCTACTCAAATTTGACATCCGTTTTGGTGTTGTGGTGATTGCGTTGAACCCTAATTCAGTTGCCAATCCCAATATTTCTTTTTCATTCAAGAGTGCTCTTGCCCTCTGACGTGAAACTAGTATTAGAACAGGTTTTTCAATCTCAGTTACATTCTTTATCTTCAGATTAAATGAATCTCTTAGAATTCTCCTGAAATCATTCATGGAATAGCCACCAGGGATGCCACTAGTGTTGCACGTGAGGTCGCCATGGTACACAAGACCGATTACTCCTCCAGGAAAGCAATGTACCTTCTCGTCTTCTGCTGGGTTGATGACTTTGTAGTTTGATAAACTGGTTAGTATTTGGTGATATTTTGAATCCCAGTGCTCTTTATAATCAGTGGCGACTAATTGGACCTGAGATTGGAAATGACGAGTTGTTAGAAACAACGGGATCATCACATCATTAATTTCATGGAAGAAATTTCCACGGTAGCCACCAGAGGAAAATACGACTGCTGGAACGTTATGGTAGACATCACATAGTGGTGGTGGTTTATTCTTTATACCACGAATTATCTCCACCTTTGCGACATTACCCAAAGCTGCTTTGTCTCCCTTCCTGGCATATGGCTGGACTGTCCAGTTTATTGGAGGTAGAGACTGTTTTTGTGGAATGTAGACAGTTCTGGCCTGCATGTCAATTGTAAGAATGTCCGTCGAAACGCAAATATCCGAATGGAGAGATGATGAATTACAAGAAAATCCGGTAGTTTCAAGTTCTACGCTTCCTCTTCCTGTATTTTCCGAAGTGTTGTGTTTTTACTGTTAGTTCAGACAATCAGAGATGTTAAATACATTTTAGAAATCAGAAGAGAACACACCTCGAACAAGCCTTTGTATAGATCCTATAGCACCATCTCCCATAAATCTACTCATCTGATTATAACCATTCCAATTTGAAAGCTGGTTCGTCCCTTCAGCCCCATTGAGTCATAATAGTGAACCATGAAACAAAGGAAAAGACAATACTAGTTAGAAGATGAGCTACCTTCAACAGATTTCCTTGCTGTCATATTACTTACTTGGAGCATTATGACATGGCGAACGAGACAGATACAAGAGAAAAAAAATGGATAGGCATAAACATACATAAAATAAGGGCGTAGATACTGTTGGATCTGAAGAGTGCAACGTAAATGAGAGGTAAAAGGATCAAAACCAACGACACACTGATCGGCAGTGCCCCAACTCTTAACTTATTCATACTTGAATCCAACTCTGAAACTATATCAATGAAACAATCGATATCTGGTGTTTGAGGATGTGGGATTTTTTTTAGTAGGAACACCAGAGTGTTAAGTCAATGACTCTATTACAGTTACCAAAAGAGTGAAGAGAAGCATTTGTTTGGATTACCCACGCCAATATATGCACATTCGTTAGTTACAAGAACCTTCAGGGTAAAAAACGAAAGACCAAAAATCCATGATAAATGAGGATCTTGGATTCAAGGCATGCCCAAATCTTGGGATATCGCCGGTATGATCATTGAAAGATTTACCACCATTAATGATATAAGTATCTGCATTAATATTATGGTATCTTCTTCCTTAATAGGACAATCAAAGCGGATACTATTTACTTCCACTTTTCCTTGGTCGCAGCATTAGCAAATGAAGAGTATCTCATTTAGGTACTCGTCAGCAGGCAGACTACTTCATTTTAAAATTTACATCCCAAAATTTCAAATAGTTACATAGTTCTTTTTATGGATTTTGACCTCTACTTAATCTAGTTCTTGTCTACTTCAGTTGTACCATCAACATACGCATCTCTGAGAGGAAATTCCCTCACTGCAGGATCTTAGAATGACCGGATGATCTCGATTCTTGACCCTACTTTTCAATTAGAGAGCTCTGTTCTAAATCATCTTTCTAAACTTAGTAAATTATATTGGATATTTTCAATAATATAGAAAATAAAATGGTTTTTATTTTTGGTTAGCCACTACAATGGGGAGTGTCATGAGCCTAATAGATGTAATGGATGTTAGTTGGAGATGAAAAGGCATCTCCATAGGGTGTGATGGTTCACAAGAGACACATCCATTCCCATTAGACACTATTGGTGTCTTTTGGAAGTTAAAAGACAGCTCCAATGGGCATGAATTCCCTATAAATAGTGATGGTTTGTTTTCATTCAAACAATGGAAAACACATCTGATTTCTTTTCTCTCTAAGCATCATCAGAAACTTAATATTGTGTGTTCTTGATTGGGACAAGGGGTGCAAACCTTGAATCCAATTTCTCTGTTGTAGGGCTTTCATTGTATCCTGAAGGCATTATTTCGCATACCTGTTGCAATCGCCAATTGATATTGGGAGGATAAAAATAATCGTCTAAAAGAAATCTTATGAGCCTTGAAAGCTTTTGAGTACAACAATTTTTTTTAGTGTTTTCATCCTCCGTTTTTTACCCATATTTTTTCCAACAGTTTTAGACGATTTTTTTTTTTCTTCCGATGACAGAGGATGAAATTTGGTTAGTTTTATCAATTTAAAAAGGACGGAAGGGATAAGTGGAGAATTCATATTTGGATGAACTGGGCATGTGCCTAGCCTTTACTCAAACCATATTACAAGAGTTAGAGCATTGGTGGCTGCTGTGTGGGACTACAGAAACGTTCCTAATGGTTTTGAAGTTCTCTCTTTTGTTCCTTCCACATATGCATCTTTTCGGAATAGTTTCCGACAGTATGGGAAATACGGTCATGAGATGCTGTGCACATCAAAAGGTGCATGACGGTTAAGTGACCAGGGATTTATTTGATCAACGGTTCCAACTTTTGGAAAATAAAAGTTGCGTATATTGGGATCTCTTCTCAAAACCTAGTTTTGAATCTCTCATCTCTTTATTTTGGGTGTTTAAAAAGGCGTGTCCATTCATCAAAAGGCATTAGAAGAGACCGAAGGGTGTTTTTCCGTTGGTACTAATGGTTCATAGTCTATACGGTGAACAACCAAAAGTTGTGGTCTTGCATTGTATGGCGATCGCGACTTTCCGATTCACAATAATCGTCTAAAATTGTTGGAAAAATATGGGTAAAAAACGAAGGATGAAAACACTAAAAGAAATTGTTGTACTCAAAAGCTTTCAAGGCTCATAAGATTTCTTTTAGACGATTATTTCTACCCTCCCAATATCAATTGGCGATTGCAACAGGTATGCGAAATAATGCCTTCAGGATACAATGAAAGCCCTACAACAGAGAAATTGGATTCAAGGTTTGCACCCCTTGTCCCAATCAAGAACACACAGTATTAAGTTTCTGATGATGCTTAGAGAGAAAAGAAATCAGATGTGTTTTCCATTGTTTGAATGAAAACAAACCATCACTATTTATAGGGAATCATGCCCATTGGAGATGCCTTTTCACTTCCAAAAGACACCAATAGTGTCTAATGGGAATGGATGTGTCTCTTGTGAACCATCACACCCTATGGAGATGCCTTTTAATCTCCAACTAACATCCATTACATCTATTAGGCTCATGACACTCCCCATTGTAGTGGCCAACCAAAAATGAAAACCATTTTATTTTCTATATTATTGAAAATATCCAACAATCTCCCCCTATTTTCAATAACCAAAAACCATGAAAATAAAACAAAGTAAAACTTACAAAATTGGAGTGGCTGCATCACTCAAGTGACTGCCTACGTACCCGAGTGGGATCAAGCCAACATAGTTCAAGTTTGATTGGGAAATAAGCATCATCGTTGAAATCAATACATAAATGTTAGGTATCTTTTGGATTTGAACCTTCACTTAGTGTAAGAAATTCAAAGCCTTATCGGGGTTCAGTGGTGAAACCAGTCTTGAACCAAGTACCCCATGCGATAAAACCGGAATCTCAACACATAATGATTTCATGGATTGTGTGTTCTGTAGCCAAGCACGTTAATGGCCATGTGCTTATATCCTTGATTCATGAGTCTTCTTTAGAGAACGGTCTTCTTCTCTTAGGAAACGACCTAATTTCCATACTCATATAGGTAAGTCTCGAAGGTGTTTCTGCGATACACCTTTTACTAATCACAGACTCATTAAGGATTCACATCCATCCTATTTTCTTGCAGAACCCAGTACTAATTAGAAATGAGAAGTTTTATATTAGTGCTCCATAATCTACATCCATAACTTGTTGGTACCACATTGAACCTTGTTTATCTTTTTCAAAACATAGGTTGGATTTCTGCTATGGGAGATCAAACTTCTTTCACAGACCTTAGTCCCATTTCTTTATACTTCATTGAAAACATTTCCTTTGGGAGACTCTTCATAAATATGTCTTTCAAGTTTTTCTCCGTTTCAATGGATAACTGCAATTACTCCTTTCTTGAGTAATTGACTTACCGTTCAATGTACAAGACTTGTATGTCTTGACCTTTCATTATAAGTCTTTGTTAGAGACGTTATAGATCATATCCTGATTCACAATAATGCTGATTAGAAACGGAAGATGTAATCTTTCCGTGAGCCCGGATATGCCAATCTATTAGTATTGGTGATGGTGATACAATATGAACTCAACAAATGGAAGATCACTACGGAAACTATCTTCTATGAAAATGGTTAATAAGTGATTTCATTTGACGCTTGTGAGTGTGGTTGTGGCAAGCCAATGCCGTGTATTGAGATAACCATGGAAGGGAATGAAGTAGAAGGCTTATGTCACTAGGAAATTCTTTCAAGTGTATTGGAGTATTTTGAACGGTGTTAGGGTCCACTGATGATATATCATGCCATTGGAGTGGATGACTGGTTACAATTGACTGGCATCATTTTCTACGGAAAAGAGAGTATGAACAGGTAATTCTTGTGCCATTAATTTGTGTTGATACTGTTACCATATTAGTACAAAAGATTTGGTGTTTGAATGCCATGGTACCCTTTTAAGAGCAGTTCCCTTGTTGGATAGTTTTCCATAAATGGCTAAAAGGGGTCTGAGTATAATGGTTAATGATCTCTATTGTTCATGAGGAACACTGAGAATCAATCCATTTTACAACAATAGCAATGGTCATGACTCAGAAAATGGTCGTGACGGAAAAGGCCAAAAGGATACGTATGCATCCATTTCATTGATGTTTCATGACACTGGATGATCATCATGAATGTGGGGGGAAATGGATTGAGACTTATCGTTTAAGTATATCTGATTTGGTATGTGTATATCCAAACAGAACGGACTTATCCAGTCCCTGGATTGTCAAGGAAAATTAATATTAATATAAGTCAAGAAGCGTGATTTCATGATATCTAATTCCATTTTGCCATTTGAGAATTGCCATGAAATGGAAGGGAAAGATACAACTGCTATATGAGAGTGTCTAGTGGTTGTGAATGGGTCATAATAATTGTTGAGACAACAACTGTATGGCATGAACATAATTCTTTCAATAAGGATTGTAGGTTCCAAAATTTGGAAAATGGGATATCTTAAATGATATCAAAAGAGGTGAATATGTAACGTATTGGAAGATTGGGCGCGCGACCAAATATCCAACGGTGAGGTGTTACAATATTACCGATGCATAAATTATGAACATTTGCATTACATAATGTCAAATGTTAAATAGACATTGTCTATGTTTTTGGGTATTAATTTGTAGAAGATTTGGCATGAGTAGAGGAGTTACTCATCGTAATAATGTGCTTGTTGAAATAGCAAGTAAATTTCCTACAAATTTTCTATGCCTCTAGTGTATGCAAGTCTGTAATGAATTCTTGTGAATTAACCGTAAATGTTAATTAGGATCACTAGAGAAGTTATAATTATTTTTGTAAAATCAAATAAGAACATTTTAAATAATGTTTTCAGAATTGGTTGCATGAGTAGATGCAATTAATGAGGAGGAATGGCTTAGAACCTAACTTGTAGAAATCCCATTTTTGGAAGAAGCCATCTCAAGCGGTCTTGATTAGTTGTAAATCAGGCTATGATCTATAATGTCTCTAACAAAAACTTATAATGAAAGGTCAAGACATACAAGTCTTGTACATTGAACGGTAAGTCAATTACTCAAGAAAGGAGTAATTGCAGTTAGCCATTGAAACGGAGAAAAACTTGGAAGACCTATTTATGAAGAGTATCCCAAAGGAAATTTTTTCAATGAAGTATAAAGAAATGGGACTAAGGTTTGTAAAAGAAGTTTGATCTCCCATGGCAGAAACCCAACCTATGTTTTGAAAAAGATAAACAAGGTTCAATGTGGTACCAACAAGTTATGGATGTAGATTATGGAGCACTAATATAAAACTTCTCATTTCTAATTAGTGCTGGGTTCTGCAAGAAAATAGGATGGATGTAAATCCTTAATGAGTCTGTGATTAGTAAAAGGTGTATCGCAGAAACACCTTCGAGACTTACCTATATGAGTATGGAAATCAGGCCGTTTCCTAAGAGAAGAAGACCGTTCTCTAAAGAAGACTCATGAATCAAGGATATAAGCACATGGCCATTAACGGGCTTGGCTACAGAACACACAATCCATGAAATCAGTATGTGTTGATATTCCGGTTTTATCACATGGGGTACTTGGTTCAAGACTGGTTTCACCATTGAACCCCGATAAGGCTTTGAATTTCTTACACTAAGTGAAGGTTCAAATCCAAAAGATACCTATCATTTATGTATTGATTTCAACTATGATGCTTATTTCCCAATCAAACTTAAACTACGTTGGCTTGATCCCACTCGGGTACGTAGGCAGTCACTTGAGTGATGCAGCCACTCCAGTTTTGTAAGTTTTACTTTGTTTTATTTTCATGGTTTTTGGTTATTGAAAATAGGGGGAGATTGTTGGATATTTTCAATAATATAGAAAATAAAATGGTTTTCATTTTTGGTTAGCCACTACAATGGGGAGTGTCATGAGCCTAATAGATGTAATGGATGTTAGTTGGAGATTAAAAGGCATCTCCATAGGGTGTGATGGTTCACAAGAGACACATCCATTCCCATTAGACACTATTGATGTCTTTTGGAAGTGAAAAGGCATCTCCAATGGGCATGAATTCCCTATAAATAGTGATGGTTTGTTTTCATTCAAACAATGGAAAACACATATGATTTCTTTTCTCTCTAAGCATTATCAGAAACTTAATACTGTGTGTTCTTGATTGGGACAAGGGGTGAAAACCTTGAATCCAATTTCTCTGTTGTAGGGATTTCATTATATCCTGAAGGCATTATTTCGCATACCTGTTGCAATCGCCAATTGATATTGGGAGGGTAGAAATAATCGTCTAAAAGAAATCTTATGATCCTTGAAAGCTTTTGAGTACAACAATTTCTTTTAGTGTTTTCATCCTTCGTTTTTTACCCATATTTTTGCAACAAATTATACTCATGTCACTAACCGTACGTATCATCATAGTGCGTTGTGCATGAAAATATAACCTTAGTGGCACTGGGACAACCTGAGGAGAACTGCTCCCTTCCGTCGAGAACACTCCATTTGTCAGTACTGAACCATGTCAGTTAACATAACACAACAAATGTCTATATTACTAGCTAATTTCTGCAATTTCTAAAATCAAGCGTATGTGTATAGTTGGGATACCCTTGACTCTATGATAGTATTCAAACCTATGTCAGAAAATTCAGAACTCACAACCATAAACCTATGAGCACTAGAATGCTCAGGATACCCTATAAAAACATAATCAACGGTTTTGGGTCCTATCTTATTTTTCTTAGGAGGAGGGATGCCCACCTTTGCCAAGTACCCCCACACTTTGAAGTAATCATAAGATGGTCGTTTACCTTTCCATAAATCATATGGAGTTTTATCCGATCCTTTAAAGGGTACTATGTTCAGGATGTAATTGGCAGAGAGGATAGCCTCACCCCACAAATTCGAAGGTAATCCTGAACTAATTAACATGGCATTCATCATATCCTTAAGGGTACGGTTCTTACGTTCAGCTGCACCATTGGATTGAGGTGAATAAGGGGCTGTATTCTCATGTATTATGCCATGTTCTTCACAGAAATCTCCTACGGGAATTTCATACTCACCACCACGGTCAGACCTAATAGTTTTAATGGTAGTATTCAATTGGTTTTCGACTTCACTTTTATAAATTTTAAAGGCTTCTAAGGCATCATCATTTCCTCTAAGTAAGTAAACATGGCAGTACCTCGTACAATCATCTATAAAAGTAATAAACCATTTCTTACCACCTCTTGTTTGAAATGACTTCATATCAACTAGGTCCTAGTGGATTAAGTCTAAGGGTTTAGAGTTTCTATGGACATTCTTATTGAATGATTTCTTAGCATGCTTAGATTCTACGCAAATCTCACACTTATGATTTTTATCTAAAGTGAATTTGGGTATGCAGCCTATGCTAGCCAATTTATGCATTGATTTATAGTTTACATGACCAAGTCTACCATGCCAAATGTTCAATGACACACATATGTAAGCGGAAGAATCATTCAAATTCAATTCAGGATAGGTTACATTAAGTTTATATAGACCCACGGTCTTATCACCCTTACCCACATAATCATTTCCCTTAGTTACTATAAGTTTTTTCAGACTCAATTGTAACTTTAAAACCCTTATCATCTAAAACATAACAAGAAACAAGATTTTTGCTGATGTCTGGAACATGAAGAACTTCATTCAATGTGAGAGTGTTTCTAGATGTGAGCTTCAGACCGACCTTTCCTTTTCCTGCAACATCTGATGCAGATGAGTTACCCATATAGAGTTTCTCGCCTCCCAATACCCTATGGTAAGATGTGAACATGTCTCTGTTCCCACAAACATGCTTGGTATCTCCAGAGTCTACCCACCAATCCATCACATTGGTCACCAAGTTAACTTCAGACACCACAGCAGAAAACTCGTCTTTATTCTTCTCAACCAAGTTAGCATTATTCTTCTTATCCTTACGTTGTCTGTTGTCTACAGTGAACTTCCATATGACCAGAATTTCCACATACCCAACAAGCACCTTTAATTTTAGTAATGCCAGAATCTGGTTTACGAAACATACCTTTCTTGTTAGGTCCATGATTCGTGTTGCGATAGTTGTTGTCACTTTTTCCAGCTTTGGGTGACTTGTGTTCAGACATATGAGCTTTTTTCGCCATGTCCCTTGTAGATGACACGTTCCTGTCTTTGGTGCACAACATCTCTTCCACTTGAATCTTCTTTCCCAATTCAACCATGTTGATCTCGCCAGTTTCATGTCTCAGCTTTTTCTTGTACTCCGACCAAGAAGATGGTAACTTCTCAATCACCGCAGACACTTGAAAAGTCTCATCAATAACCATACCTTCAGCAAGAATCTCGTTAATGATTTGTTGAAATTCGAGGAATTGATCAACAACAGACTTATCATTCGTCATCTTGAACTCCATAAACTTTGCCACCAGAAATTTCTTGCTTCCTGCAGTCTCAGCTTGGTACTTTGCTTCTAACGCAGTCCACAACTCATAAGCAGTCAAGTTCTCTTTAGCATTGTAAAAATCATACATCACATCTTCCAAACCATACATGATATGATTTTTAGCCAGAAAATTAGACCTCGTGTTAATATTGACCTCCTCCGCAGTCAAACTTTCAACATCGTACAAGTCATCACCTGGAACCAGTACGTAGTCCAGTTCATGATGGCTCAAATAAAACAACATCTTGGATTGCCATCTCTTGAAATCCTTTCCGTTAAACTTTTGTGGTCTTTCTACGTCGTTGTTTCCCATTGTTACAAAGGAATAAATAATATGTTAAGATTGTTGGGATCTTGCAACAATAAACAACACGTTAGACGTATCAAAATAATATGTAAAGAACTAATCCTAAACAACTCTACCGAAATAACTTGACGAAGGCAGAATCACAGGTTCAACAAGTTGTCCTTAACACATTAGTTCGCGGGTATACTCGAGTTGAGTAATGCTAAACCCCTCACAACGAAGATGTGTCCAGGATAAGACTGCCTGATATAACTTGAGTTAGCACAACACAAGTTACCCTCTCTTCGAACTCAGCAACGGGGATGGAAGTAAAACCTTATAGAGAAAACCCTAGAACAAAAGAAGAATTTTCGATGTATAGAAAACAAAATTTCGAGTTGTATTTAAAGGAGAAGACACTTGCAAATCAAGTTAGGTTTTTGGTTTACTTCAAAAACTAGTAAAACACCTAAAAGGAATTTACGCATAAATAAAACTCTAAAAATATTTTAGGAATTAATTTCCTAAAGAAAAACTCGCCCAAACAATTAAATCCGAGTAGAAGAGGAACTTGGTGCATGGCATACGCGCATATCGCATGGGTCAAAATATGTATTTTTTACAACATATCCATAAGCATATGGTTATATAGTGGAGCTCCTTCTCTATTATACCCAATGTGGGACTAAAGAGATTCATTCACTCATAAAATGAGTAATTATCCTTGGACCCATAGGTCACTAGATCAAACCACACCAAAACCATAATATGTTTTATTAAAACTCATTTTTCTCCAACATAAAATCATCTCCTTATTTGCATATAAGTTCCCCGGAAATGATTAACTTCCCGCGGGTTGGATCCCGCGGGCTATCCCGTGAAGGTGAGATGTGAGAGGGAGGGGTGGGACCCACATTTTGCCCACCCCCTGCTAACCGCCGAACCATAAACGGATCCCCATTTTTCCCTTGTCGGGATACACCGCGGGACCAGCCCGCGGTGAGTGTATCAGCACTCTAAGTTCCCCCACAAAGTAGAGAATTAACAAAATTAATTAGTAAGACATACGCAGTTCAACATATTTAGGATTTAAGTTACATGGTTGTGAATTCTAGCTGGTTGAAGGCGTAAACCCAGTATTCAAGAAACAAAAAACTCCATACATTAGTTTTCTTACTTTACTTTATGGGGTGTTGACCTTCGGATCAGTTTGGTGGCTTGCACCAGGGTTCCTCTAAACCTCGACAGGTTAACTGTGACGTTCTGGCCATCGATATAGACAGCTCTTAAAGCAAGATAGCCTTGCTTGTGTATAGATGCTGGATCTGTGATGACCGGATGGTCTTTACCGTACTTCTCTAGGAGCGAGCTCTCTTCTGAATTTATCTTGTACTCAAAATAAGTTAAACCCATCTGCTTTGCTGGATCACTGTAGTAGGCTGCAGATGCCCACTCTAGTCCTAGTGGAACCACTTGCAGCATCACTGCTCTTTCTGGCAAGAACAGTTCATTAGTAAGACCCGCACCATGGACTCCCAACAACACGCTGCACGAGTTTATTTGATGAGAGAGTACGTTCAAATTCGACATTTGATCCGGTGCTACAGTGATTACTTGGAAGCCTAATTCAGTTGCCAAGGCCACAATCTCATTTTCGTTCAGCAAGACTCTTGTCCTCTTACGTGAAATTATCATAAGAAGAGGTTTTTGAATCTCCATCACATTGTTTATCTTCAAACTAAATGAATCTCTTATGAATTTAGTGAAGTTCCGAGCGGAGTATCCACCTGGGATTTCACTAATGTTACAGGCGAGTTTGTCGTGGTACTTCAGACCCATCACAGCTCCAGGGAAGCAGTGCACCTTCCCATCTTTGACAGAATCCATAACATTGTAGTTTGACAAGTGGGTCAAAACATGGTTATACTTGGAGACCCACCATGCCTCGTAGTCAACAGCTACAAATTGGAGTTGATACCGGAAGTGGTAGGTTGTCAAGAACAACGGAATGATCACTTCACTGAATTCGTGGAACACATTCCCTGAGAAGGCACCTGTAGAGAATATGACTGCCGAGACGTTATGAGTCACAGCACATGGAGGCGGTGGCTTATCTTCTACACCGCGAAGTATTTCCACCTTCCGGATAAAACTCATTGTTTCACTGGCCTGCTTATTGGCATATGGCCGGAGAGTCCAATTCATTGTAGGAAGTGACTGCTTGTGCGAAAGATATACAGTCATGGATCGCATATCAATCCTTACAGGCTCTTTAGAAACACATACATCGGAGTTGACAGATAAATCACACGAGAAGCCAGTTGCGTCGAGTTTGATTAAATCTCTTCCTGTGGTCATTGTGAACTTGATTATTTTTTCACTTTAGTTCAGTTAGATTACAACTAATAACGAGATCAATTAACAACTTACCTCGTACTAGTCTTCGTACAAGTAAATCTGTAGCAGGATCTCCTTGAACTTCTTCAACAAATTGGTGGTTGCTTAAACTTTTGTTGTTCCTACCATTACTCCAATTCAAAATTTTGTTCATTCCTAAAATTCCATCCAAAAAAAGTAACACTATTAGAAAAACGAAATGTAATTATCTATTCAGTAATAACAGACATTTTACTTGAAACTGGTCAAACACTAATGCCAATTAGTAATTGACGAAAAAATGTTTCACTTCAGATGCTAAAATTGAGAACCAAGATAGATGGCATGGAATCATGGACTGTGTGCGCACATACTTGTATTAGCTAGTGATGAATTGGACCCGAAGACTACATAAATCAATGGAAGAAGAATTAAGAAAACAGCCGCACTCATCAATACACTAATTCTCCACTGATCCTTGTTTAGATTACCACCCATAGTTAAAACAATTCCAAACTACAGACGACTGAAAATCAGATATATGTTAACGATAAATGTTTCTCCATACTCCTTATATATGTTCTAGAGCAACAAGTGATGATTTTCTTTGATTATTAAAAAGTTTAGTAGTGATATATTCTTCTAAAGATCACTCATTATCTTTGCAATGAAATTTTCTTTGTGAAACTATTGGACTTAACGCATGGTTGGCAGGTGAAAACGATTCATGAACTGAAGAATCATTTTTTTTAAAACATGGAAACTGTTTTGCGCAATACGAATAAGTGGACTGAAGAATAATGCATCTTATTTGGAAGTGCATTCAAACAAGTCGTGGTTTGGTAATAAGTTCTAATCCAGTTGCCCATTTTTAAAGTGTCTCTTAACGTTTCGCATTTCACTCCCGCGTCAAATACTATAATTTGATAAACACTCCTTGTCTGGCAGTGGTTCGTCGTATTACTCAATTTTTTGATTCTTTTCCAAGAGACTGATTCAAACAAAAATAACCAAAGAATCACGTATACTTAGTCTTGAATTTGTTTTAGTTAAGAAAAGAAAATGGGACAGATGTCAGTATCCTATTGGTTCAGACAAGGAAACTGGAGGATCCAAGCCCATTTAATTTGTTGATAACATGGGTGTATCCCGAATTTCATTTGCTTCTCTCTTTCACGAATCCTGAAATCAAGCAACCGTCGAATCAACTTTGACCTTGATGCCTCCAATTAAGCTTTTTTTTTTTTTTTTTTTGGCTGAGAAACACCCCTTGATGCCTCCAATTAAGCTACTTCACTCTAACTTGTTTTTGTGATCTAATGTTTTGTAGTATGTTTGAATGTGTCTGAATTTGTCTTGATTCATAGGGCTGTCAATGGGTCTAGATCCTCCAGAGTACCAAAATTGGACCAGATTATTTGAGCCAGTTCCGAGTTTGCTCACGAATTCTGTGGATCCAAAACCAGACTAGATATAAACAACGAGTTTTGCAACTTTTGATAAACAAAAGAAAAAAATTGGCAGACTTAAAGTGTTGCCAAAAGAAATAACTCCAAGTCTCGTTAACAAAAGAAGAATTAATTGGGGGATATGGGAATTAATTAGGGATATAGCTACGGGACAAAATAGGTGTCCCAATAGCAATTCTGGGTGACCCCCTATGTATTTTTTTTTTAAATTCCTAATCTAGCCCCCACTAATTAGGATTAGTGATTAAGTATAATTAGTAAAATGTTAAGTATTTGGGGGATAAATTAGTGTGTATTTTTATTTGTGTTTGGGTGAGAGTAGAAGGAGGGAAAAAAATATTTGAGAGGAATTTCTTTTTTTGAAAATGGGAAGATGATTGTGATGAGAGAATTACTAGATAATAAGAGGTTGAAAAATTGATTTTTTTTCTTTGAATCCACCATTGTTGCAATTTGAAAAAGCTTGGTGCCGGCATGGTATTCAACCAAAAACTCATGCCGGCAATTGTTGGAAATGTTCATAAATTGTTTGCCACTATCCGGGGGGGCGTAGCTCTCTCGTTACGATTTTTTTCCTGGTTTTGATCTTCCGAATGTTGATTTTTTTCTGGTTTTGAACAGGTACCGGCATGGTAATAGTTTTTTCGAAGTGCAGTACATTCTGTTCCGCATAGTATTTTGCTTAAATACCTATGCCTAACGAAATGAAAAGTATCCGTAATGTTGATTTTTTTTTCACTTGACTACCGGGCATTGATAGGAAATTATCGGGCATGCTTGCATCAGTGTTCCAAGATATGGTCTTCATCAATTCCGGCATGATATTCCTCACTTCCATTTTGAATTTTCCTGCTTTAAAAAGCTTGGTGCTTGGCATGGTCGATTGATATGAAGACCATGCCGGTATTGTTTTTCCATAGGAAATAAATATGAAAACTATGCTTGGGAAAAATACCCTGCATGGTCTTCATATCAACTCGACCATGCCGGTACCAAGCTTTTTAAAGCCAGGAAAAATTCAAAATGGAAGTGACGAAGACCATGCCGGAATTGATAAAGACCATATGCCGGAACCCGATACGATGGTCTTCATCAATTCCGATGGTCATCATCACTTTCAACATGATCTTCATCACTTCAATAAAAAAAAATTCGTTTCCAAAGTGAGGTGAAGAGAATTTGATATAGAGTGGGGAGAGTTTAGAATTTGAAAGGGAATGGAGAATATTTGGGTTTCAAAACACTACCCCTAAATAAGATTAATAAGAAGTGGAGATGGAAATGAGGGATATGATTTAGATTTTTGATTTTAAGTTTTTAATTTTTATTTTGAGGGAAGAAGTGGAGATGGAAATGGGGGATATGATTTTGTTTTTTGATTTTAAGTTTTTTTTTTATTTTGAGGGAAGGGTATTTTAGTATATTCATAACCAAAAGTCACCCCTTAGCACACACCATGGGTTAGGGGAAGTAATTCATATCCCCCAATTAATTCCCATATCCCCCAATTAATTCTTCTAACAAAAGAGAGGAGATAGTTTTGCAATTTTGAATGTTTTTTTTGATGTATCTTATAGCACGTTTGGATGCATATTTAGAAGTTATTTTTTGACTTCTGGAAGTCGAAAAATAAAAAATCAGTTTGACAAAAAATTTCAGTACGACTTCCAAAAGCAATTTTTTGTGAAGCAAAATTGTAATTCACCATCATGTTCTGAAGGACATATAAATAAAAATTTATCATATGAGGATTAGTTTTCACTTCTAAACAATTGCACCAACACATACAAAATTATACATCGACTAAAAACAAAAGCATTTTGTAGTTGATACGCTAAATTAAGCTCAAAATGTATGCCATTTCTAACTCGGGATAGACCAATAATGAATGTGTTTAATGTGTGAGGAAAAGCATGCCATTTCAAATTCCCAATCAACAAACAAGCCAATCGATCAAAATCAAAATGCATCGTATCTGTGATCACATGGACCCCCCGTACTTATATGCTTAGGAAATCTAGTGTTTATAAATATTCTCTCGTGCACATGTAGCTTTCTTTGGTGTCCAATAACAAAGTCAAATTTGCTTTAGGACAACCAGACATCCGGTAGTCCATGGGATCCGGACCTGATGGTCCTGGTAGAGCTCAAGAAGAAACAAGGTACAGGTTGAGATATGTATTTCCAATATTGTCACTAGCATTGTAATACAAATCGCCGTAATAGAATAAGAAATTCTCAGTTCATTTTTCCAAGAATCTAAACAAATGTCATTCAAAAATCCATAACCCAAGTTATTTACCTCATATGCGGCATTGTATGGCTATCCAGCAAGAAACCCCGCAATCATCAGGGCCAGTCGCTACAAAATATAAAGGACTTCGTAATTATCTATCTAATCTAATAACTAATATAATAAAAAGAGGTATTTTGGTAGGTCACAAAAAGACAAATTAACTAGGTATAACCTTAATATTACTAATATGATCTTAAATATCAACTGCTAATATTTGTATATCTTTATTTAAAGGTAAAAACCTGCATTAAATCAATATTTACATATTCATAGAACTACCACTGTTTTAAAAATACATCAAATTTTTAAAAAACTTGATATCTTTCAAAATATACACAAGATTTTTGTAAAATTAACATATTTTGAAAGCTCTTTGAAATACCTACATAATGAGTACAAATAAGAATATTAAATTTTATTTTACCATAAAAAATATCACTATTATCAAATTTGGTATTATTAAAAGAGTAAAATTCAAGCATGTGCATCGCAAATGAAGTCTCACTAGCACTACGCCAGAAATCACCTTTATTAACAGACCATGTATGTCAATAATACAGGTGTTGATGGTGGTTTTTAGCTTAGGGTTAAAATCGTAAAACACTAAACCCTAGCAGACAGTGATGTCACAACATTTAAAGTAACAAGCATGTACTAGGCACATTTACTGAAACCTTTAATGTGTCTCTAAATAATTACCGGGGTATCTTTTTCAAATTAGGGTTACGACAAGCCAAACTCTAATTCCCACGTGTGCCAATAACAAATCATGCCAGCCACATCGATCGCGCCAAAGCATGCCAACCATGCTAGCCGCACCTCTATGCCAATGGAAAATCATACCAGCCACACCGACCGCGCCAAAGCATGCCAACCATGCTAGCCGCACCTCTGTGCTAATGGAAAATCATGCCAGCCACACCGACCGCGCCAAAGCATGCCACCTCTGTGCCAATGGCAAATCATGCCAGCCACATCGACCGCGCCAAAGCATGCCAACCATGCTAGCCGCACCTCTGTGCCAATGACAAATCATGCCAGCCACACCAACCGCCAAAGCATGCCAACCATGCTAGCCGCACCTCCGTGCCAATGGCAAATCATGCCATCCACACCTATCGCGCCATGCCAAACGCACCTCGCCATGGCCCCATGTCGCGCCACCATACTGGCCCTCACTACGCGGCTACCAAAATGAAGACGTGCAACGATCAACGGTTGCCCCTCCTCTCAAGATGAAAAATATCGACCGTCGAAGGTCAACATGCTAGCAAGTTTCCCGAGCTTGACTTGCCAAGCCACAGCAACGTAGTACATGTTTTCCAAAAACATTCGAGACATCAACACAAACTGGGGGATCCTCTTTGGGTATTGGTTTGGTGGTTTACATCGTGCGGCGTACACTACGCCCGTCATAAGGAAGCGTCATAAGGGTGAGGCGGTTAGTAAATACAGGAAGTTATGTGTGAAACGTTCATGGGACATAAAGCACATGCGTTAACAACTTTATGGGACATCAATTCCATAACGTTAGCAATTTCATGAAAACCAGTTTCATGCATTAACAACTTTATGTACATCAATTCCATGCATACGGTTACCACCTCCTCCCATTTACTTCCCCACTCCTTAATGAGACCAGGGTACGTCTCTATTCTGACTTGCATAAATAGGTATTACCTATTTCCATTGAACAACAAGTTCATACGGGAGATACAACACTCATAAATACTTACTTCCTATCTCACCTTGTTAGATCTCTCACTTTTCTGATAACAAGCCGTAGTAACCCAACTACTCTTCCAGAATCAACTATTCTGGTCTCACCACTTTCCTTGCTTCCCTCCCCAAAACCAACCCATTCTCCTCCACTTTGTGACTGAAGCAATTCTGGAACGGCCATTTCTTTATTTAGGCCGGACTTGTACAGATTGATCTCTCGAATCTAAAGTACTCCCTTGCAGTACATTGTTTAGGTTTTAAATTGTTTCTCACCTGCACACCCGCAATTATCAAAATCAGCAGAAACCATTTTCACCTATAAACAATTAGCGAACACGGCGGGAGGTTCGATCTATCGGTTACAATGTTAATTTTCAACCAGCGATCTCATTCTTCGACCCGGACGTCAAGATGGTAGAGGAAGGCGATCCAATCCGACTCAGTTACTCAACGGCTTGATTATCAGTCATGACACGACAAGGGATGACTGGGGACTTCTCAGAGGCTAGAAGCAAAACGATCCGCCCAGGGATTAACGACGCAGTTATCAGACAACTCAGCAACGACTCGGAAGACTGGGGACTTCACATGACCATGTTTCTCAAAAACCTTGGTCCTACACCCGGAAAGTTTATTCTCATCAGAAGACATGCGAAACCGAGTAAGTCTTATCTAGACAAAAATACGTGGTTTTCTTTTTCAAGTTCTAATAAAACCTATAGCCATGTTTCATCTACCAACACACGGTTCCATGTTTTTCCTGGGACGTCTGCGTCACTTTCATTCATACCCAAAGACAATTCAATTCTAAACATTTCATTCAAAAAAATATATATAATTCAAAACCGTGAATGTAGCATTTATCTATTAACCCGAGAAAATCAGAAAATCAAAAACCAAAAACCAGGCATCTCATTTTCCTTTCAAAAAAAACCTAAAGATAAGAGGTCCAAAAGACAGATATATATTCAAGGTAATTTTTCCAACAACGGCTTGCTCATTTTGGCAAAGGCCTACTCCTTTTGGCAAAGGCCTCCCTCGTGCTTTGGAGAGCCACCCTCTTAAGTTTCAGCTTCCTGCACAACTTCTTGAATTCCGTTTCCTGCTTCTTCATCATGTCTGTGGAAGGACCTTCAACTGCTCCGACCAACGAACTTTCAACATCAGAGAGACCTTCAACGAACCTGGGAACGTTGAATTCGAAGCCCACGCACATGTCACGATGGAACTTCCAGCTCGAGATTACATCCTCAGAAACTGTATGACCAGTCACGTTGCACATCTCATCAATCGAAGACAAGGCTTCCTCCACACGCTTGACCAACGCATGTCGACTAGTGATCTTCTTAGTCGTGGAAATGTGACCGTAGATTTCCCAAATCTTGGTGTACAATGTCACATGTTTAGCTGGCATGCTAAATACACCAATCAACACATGACCTGGGAAAGGGGCCAGATATGGAGGATTGAAGGTGGCACCTGCAACTGAATCAGCAACTGGCAGGAGATCCCTAACTACGATTTCGCCCCCCGAAGTGCTCTCCTCCACTTGAGTCACGGCAGCGCCCTCTGGACGATGAATATCCATGTCTAAGTCGCTAGCTGGCACAGTTTCCGCAGTGGGAAGTACGGCTACGTCTTTACTCTGGTGGTCTTCCACTTCAAGATCATCCCCAGGAACGGTTTCCTCCTAAAAATCAAAATATAGTTTTACTGCAAAAAAAAAAAAAGGGAAAGAATAAAAACATGGAGGGGACTCACCGATTCAGTTTCAGACTGACTAGACGAAGA
Organism: Papaver bracteatum; assembly: GCA_023529315.1. Taxonomy (NCBI): domain Eukaryota; kingdom Viridiplantae; phylum Streptophyta; class Magnoliopsida; order Ranunculales; family Papaveraceae; genus Papaver; species Papaver bracteatum. The sequence goes on along the minus strand of JAJJWX010003811.1, from coordinate 837,873 downwards.
TTTAACACTGCTATAGGAAGAATTGATCTCGCCATCGCTAGACCCTGAACTCTCATCCTTTTCAAGTTCTGCGCCATCATGGGTAGGATCTGCAACGCCGCTCTCTGTCTCGAAAAATGGTGTTTTCTGACTGCCTGCAAGTTTGGAAAAGGCGTTCGTACTACTGAGACCCTGGACAGAATACAAGGGCGCATTCTCAGAAAAGGAACAAGGAAATAAACGATCCAAGCCAAGGTCAAGAGGAGAGCCGTACGTACTCGCATATTGGATGAACTAAAAGTAGGCAAAACCGTGGAGTCTGAATGAAAGCCTCCAACACGATCTTTAGATCTTCGTTCCTTCACCTGGGGACTATCTGCATTTGGACTAACGGATTTTCTCTTGGGATCCCTCAACAGTGGATGTTCCGCTAAAGCCGCAGGAGAAGGCTTATCCTAACGATTCTCTACCACATCATTCACGAATCCATGAATAGCAAGAAAATCATCCTGCCAAAATATGTTATATTTGGAGGTCGTTGATGGATTCCATTCCGCGAGGAAAGGCATACTTTTACACGACACAAGAGCACTAGCATCGAGAACAGTTGATAACGTGATTTATTAAACAACCGGCTGACGAATAATTGGGACTCCTTGGTCAAAACCCATATGTCGAGCAGCCCTATCAACATTGTAAAAGATCGATTTGCAAGCTCCTCGAAAAAAAGATAGAACGTGGCCAGGTGTGCAGCTACGCATGAACACCATCTCTCCAACGCTCAGGCCCTCCTCATCAGAAGACAAAGACATATTCGAAACAGGAGCAAAGGTACTAATCTGAGTTATGGACGCATGCACCGAAGCCCATGGACGAAAATTAACCGCATACGAGTTGTCAAGAAACTTAATCAGTTTCGGACAATTGTTTTGATGCATGTTCGACCAATGTAGTATTCTGGAGCCACCCCAAGACTTAGGAAGTATAGCCAACGGTTTCGGGGCATACTTCTAGAAATTCTCCTACAACCATGCCTGGAAAAAGGATGCATGAACATACGAATCCACTTTCACATGACCGTTCGAGGCACGCATGTCCGAAACCATCTGATCCAGGTGTGCATACAGAGAACCAAGAAATAAACCACCGAGGGGGAGAGCGACGCTCTTTGCTAATTTTATAGCAAATGTGATAAGTTCCTGTCTTATCTCTTTCTTGTCCGAGCCATCGTCAAAAATATCCTTGGAAAGCCAAAGAGCCAAGAACGCCGCGACATGAAGTACGCTATTCTTCTGGTTCGACTCCAACTCGTCAGGAAACCACTGAGACACCCACCAGTCATAAAAGCACTTCGTCTCATTTTACTTCCGAACGAATCCATTTGACTTCGCAACTAGGGTGGCGCGAATTTCTTATTCGTCTGTAGACAGCCTGACGTCGAGGTTTCCAATTACAGGAAGATTTAGCAACACATCCACACTCTCCAAAGAAATTGTCATTTCACCCCACCTGCATATGGCCGTATGGGTGTCTAGACACCATCTAGAAACAAAAGCAACCAACCCTGGAATGTATTTCCTAATCTTAAGCACTACGGAAGCCGCAACAACGTTGAAAATCTGCGCCCTGGTCAAATTGGTCTTTACAGGTTCCTGGTCCATCATAAATCGCGTCAATTTCTCAAAGGAACGCAACGTACTTGCAGGGATTTTAAAGTCGATAGAAGAGGCACGATATTCTTTCCTCTGAAGGAAAAACCTTATTACGCCTCCTAGCCGAACCGATCGATCCTCTCCTTCGCTTTCCGAGCCGGTTAGAAGGATCGGCACGTATTGGGGATGGTTTCTCCTAATCGTGGATGATGCCGTGAAGAACTCATCATCTATGTTTGGCTTGGAATGACCCCCATCCCTCGGTACCGCGGAAACTATTGACATCTTAACCAAAATTCTCTTACACAATTTTCACCACTGCGATAACTACAATGGAACAAGAAGAGCAGGAATTATTACATAAAGCGTATAAATTATTCTATTGGACGCAAGGGAGCCGCCTCGAGCACAAACTAATTGGTTTCAAAGTCCTTTCATGCATACGCGAAAAGTGGGGACAGGCAGACTCTACATCACCACTACATGCAGCCAGAAACTCACGCTCATCCAGATAGATGCGCCCAAAAAAAAATAGGGGGACCATGCACACGGCTACACCAAGACAAGGAGTAAACCCTAAAAACTAGGTTTTCATGGAAAAGGGATAACAATTACTATCGCGTGCTTACTTTGCACAACGAGTTGAGGCGGTCAACACTACTACAGTATTCATGCCTAAGTACTACTATGAGCTTGTGAAATACATACCTACGGATGGGATTTACACCAACATTTTCTACAATGTCATGGAAAGGTACACCTACAACTAGGGTTTTTCACCAATACAAGAAAACAAATGAAAAAGCAAGTCACAGAGGAAGTACTGGAAGACATACCTAATCTGCTCGCCCGCTTCACCGCTACCAAGCAACAAAAGAAGAAACAATAAAGGCATGAATTAAAGGGAGAGGGCAGCCATCCTTTTTATAGGCGTGATACTTGGGAGTTCGAACAAGAAAAGGATTTCAAATTTTGAGCCAAGGAAGGAAAAGAGGAAACCGGTCCCGCAAAGAACAATTTCCACGTCCAAGACCACTCACGCCATACCACGTCCCCAACACGCCTAGCCGTCCTTGCATGTTCCACCATGCCATTTTCGCGGCCCCACCACGCCTAGCCATCCGTATACGTCTCGTCTTGCCAAGGCCATACCCTGCCAAGCCATTCGCTCTATAATCGCGGCCCCACCACGCCTAGTCGTCCGTGTACGTCTCATCTTGCCAAGGCCACACCCTGCCAAGCCATTCGTTCCATTGCTGCGGCCCCACCACGCCTAGACATCCGTGTATGTCTCGTCTTGACAAGGCCACACTATGCCAAGCCGCATGCTCCACTGTCTCGACCCTATCATCCACACGCGTTTGCCTTACCATGACCACGCCACCTCTTGGCCCCTCGAGCCAAGCCGTCCACCTAGGTCGCCTTCCAAGACCGCGCTCCCTTTGCCTTGGAGATGTACGACCAGACCAAGCCGGTAACTTTTATCTCACCAGTCCATGGTCTGCATTCCCAGTACAACTTACATAGGGCCGCCAACACAGGAAGCCAAAACTCTCTTTACCACTCAAAAAGGTTAGTCAGATTCTCTTGACCATCTTTGCAATGATTTACACCTCGATTCCGTCCTTGTCTGTCACCATCATATACTTACCTCGCAACAAGCCACCTGTTCCGAGCTAAGCAGGGGAGTTATTGTTGATGGTGGTTTTTAGCTTAGGGTTAAAATCCTAAAACACTAAACCCTAGCAGATAGTGATGTCACAACATTTAAAGTAACAAGCATTTACTAGGCACATTTACTGAAACCGTGTCTCTAAATAATTACCGGGGTATTTTTTCAAATTAGGGTTACGACAAGCCAAACCCTAATTCCCACGTGTCCCAATGGCAAATCATATCAGCCACACCGACCGCGCCAAAGCATGCCAACCATGCTAGCCGCACCTCTGTGCCAATGGCAAATCATTCCATCCATACCGACCGCGCCAAAGCATGCCAACCATGCTAGCCGCACCTCTATGCCAATGTAAAATCATACCAGACACACCGACCGCGCCAAAACATGCCAACCATGCTAGCCGTACCTCTGTGCCAATGGAAAATCATGCTATCCACACCGACCGCGCCAAAGCATGCCAACCATGCTAGCCGCACCTATGTGCCAATGGAAAATCATGCCAGCCATATCAATCACACCAAAGCATGCCAACCATGCTATCCGCACCTCTGTGCCAATGGAAAATCATGCCAGCCGCACCAACCGCGCCAAATCATGCCAACCATGCTAGCCGCACCTCTATGCCAATGTAAAATCATGCCAGCCACACCGACCGCGCCAAAGCATGCCAACCATGCTAGCCGTACCTCTGTGCCAATGGAAAATCATGCTATCCACACCGACCGCGCCAAAGCATGCCAACCATGCTAGCCGCACCTCTGTGCCAATGGCAAATCATTCCATCCATACCGACCGCGCCAAAGCATGCCAACCATGCTAGCCGCACCTCTATGCCAATGTAAAATCATGCCATCCACACCGACCGCGCCAAAGCATGCCAACCATGCTAGCCGTACCTCTGTGCCAATGGAAAATCATGTTAGCCACACCGACCGCGCCAAAGCATGCCAACCATGCTAGCCGCACCTATGTGCCAATGGAAAATCATGCCAGCCACATCGACCGCGCCAAAGCATGCCAACCATGCTAGCCGCACCTCTGTGCCAATGGAAAATCATGCCAGCCGCACCAACCGCGCCAAATCATGCCAACCATGCTAGCCGCACCTCCGTGCCAATAGAAAATCATGCCAGCCACACCTACCGCGCCATGCCAAACGCACCTCGCCATGGCCCTATGCCGCACCACCATACTATCCCTCACCACGCGGCTACCAAAACGAAGGCGTGCAACGATCAACGGTTCCCCTTCCTCTCAAGATGCAAAATCTCGTCCGTCGAAGGTCACAAGGCTAGCAAGTTTCCCGAGCTTGACTTTCCAAGCCATAACAACGTGCTACATGTTTTACAAAAACATTCGAGGCATCAACACAAACTGGGGGATCCTCTTTGGGTATTGGTTTGGCGGTTTACAGCGTACGGCGTACACTACACCCGTCATAAGGAAGTGTCATAAGGGTGAGGCGGTTAGTAAATACGAGAAGTTATGTGTGAAACGTTCATGGGACATAAATCACATGCATTAAAAACTTTATGGGACATCAATTCCATAACGTTAGCAGTTTCATGCGTTAACAACTTTATGGACATCAATTCCATGCATACAGTTACCACCTCCTCCCATTTACTTCCCCACTCCTTAATGAGACCAGGGTATGTTTCTATTCCGACTTGTATAAATAGGTCTTACCTATTTCCATTGAACAACAAGTTCATACGGGAGATACAACAGTCAGAAATACTTACTTGCTAGCTCACCTTCTTATCTCTCTCACTTTTCTGATAACAAGTCGTAGTAACCCAACTACTCTTCCAAAATCAACTATTCTGGTCTCACCACTTTCCTTGCTTCCCTCCCAAAAACCAACCCATTCTCCTCCACTTTGTGACCGAAGCAAGTTTGGAACGGCCATTTCTTGGTTTAGGCCGGACTTGTACAGATTAATCTCTCGAATCTAAAGTACTTCCTTGCAGTATATTGTTTAGGGTTTAAATTGTTTCTCACCTGCACACCCGCAATTACCGAAATCAGCAGAAACCATTTTCACCTATAAACAATAGGTTTTTGACAGTCCTCTCCCGTCAGATGGCCTGTCATATTTTAAGGTGTCAAAAACCTTATTTGATGGTAACCTACTATCAATAAAAATTAATGATAAACTACAGGCTATGGTTGTCAATAATTTTTGACAGGCATTGCTTGTCAATCAATTCAAAATTGATTTATTAGCCTATAAATTATTCCTGATAATTATGTAAATAATTTCTTATCACTTAATTAGTAATTAAAAGAAACATTAACACATTCTTAACTTCTAAATAAGATTCCATAAATCCTAAATGTTTAACCTCAAACGGATTCTTCGTCGAAACAACATCCAACAAGACGACATAAGAAAAGATCACAATAGACAAGAAGAGTAATTCATTCAAAACTACATTGCTAAAGTCTAAAACTACAGTGACATGGTTTATTCCTGATAAGGCTTGACACTTGCTTTCAGCCAATTGATTACCTCCCCAAGCATAATATCACCAAGAGTTCCATCTTTATCATACAATTCTGCATCTCTATCAAATATTTCTTCAAGAATTACGCTATATACATTTTCCACTAGGGAAGCACCGGTATTGTAAATTCCCAAAGAAATGGTTCTCCCTTTGAAGTTTTTGATGAAGCATTTACTAGCAGCAGGCAGGTAGGACTTATCAGGCGCCTAGATGCAACAATACTAAAATTCTAATGTAATGTGAGTGAATGACATGCATGGAATCACCCTTACATCTTTGTTTATGCTTTTCCAGATAGTTTATGAATTTAACAAATTACTTTCTAAGATTTAATATTGATTGTACCTGATTAGATGACGATGATGATGAAATACATCTTTGCACGAGTGTCCCAACTTGTGTTTGTAGTAAATCGATATCAGACCGCATACTTTTGCTTTCTTGTTGTACTTTACGAAGAGTCTCTCTACTTGATGCCAAAGAACGCATCTGGGTCTTGGTAACACCTCCTCCCATTCCTTGTACATTACCTTTTTGATCACGCCCACATGTCTGAGAACGAGACATTAAAAGTAAGGCAATAAGGGTACTCCATTCACCAGTGGAGAAGATTAAAATTCACAAAAGATATAATAATAATGTTCTTAATTACCTTAGCAATAACATCATTGTCGACGTCATTTTGACCTTTTGGATCAGCATCTACGAGCTCTTTAATTTTCCTCTACAAGATCAAAAATAATCTAGATGCAACTACATACAGAAGGAATTACTTTTCCAATAGTCTGATAGAGAAACTTGAGTTCTCTATTCACGCAAGGACAAAGACACATACAAAATCATAAGAATTTGATTAGTCTTACAATTTTAACATCAGAGGCGGATGTGGATGTAGGATCATTTATGGTCTTGGTTACATGGGTTATCGCAAACACCACACATCTGTTAATTTCACCCGTTGGACTCATATTTTCCTGCAATTGATGACAAACAAACACATTATTTATCGAACCAAAAAGTGAATCATGATTGATCTCATTATCGACTATAGTTCAGATTTGTAGTTGTAGGAAATCCCACACTACACCCTTGTTATGATCTTGCTATATTCAACTCACAATTGAAGATTAAAAATGACACTTTTATTATTTTGTTCTCAGAAATGTTTACAGAAATGGAAGAATTCAAGATTACAACTATTCTCTTGAAGTTTCTCTCTCCTTAAGACTTTCTTAACTCTCCAAAATACATCATCCTTTTCTGGACATATTGGGTCTATATTTATAGGGTAGTTACATAGTGGATGACAGCTAAGTTTTCCTCTTATTTCGGATTGGTTCTGCGATTGTACCGCGATAGTTACGATGTTCATTCTCGCAAGATTTGTAACCATCGCGGGACAAACATGATTTTCTCATGTTTTCTTCAATCGTCAGTTATTACGTCACTCTTTTGACTGCTTTTGTGACACTCACAAATCATAGTTGAAGATATTGCGGTGATGCTCGCTGGGAAGTGTTGTTAATCTCGCAGAGAAGTGTTGTAGCGATATTCTGGTCCTACATCTTGCCTCTTCTCATGTCTTTTCTTCTAAGAAGAAAAGATATGAGAACTGTATTTTTTATGATGCTGCAACTGCTTACCTTTTTGCATTCTTCTGTTTTGACACGTTTCTATATTCTTCGCCAGCTGTCTTCTCGTATCTTTTCTTCCATTCAATCTTTGGAATGTCCTTTTAAACTGTCGCAATCTAACCGTTCACGTCCTCTAATTGCATTAATTGTGTTTATCTTCTCGAAGAATTTCTCCTTCTATAAATACTCCTTTCATTCTCCCCTTTTCCTCTTTTTGCTTTCTCCTTCTTTATCTGCGTAACTTCTCTGCAAATTTACTGTTCTTCCACAAATTGCGCGTCTGTTATCGCTGTGATTTCCTTCTCATTTTTTAACCTTTTCCTTCATTCCCATACTCGAAAATAGTTGCTGCTGGTGCTAAAAATTTGGTTGCTTTTGGTGAGATGCAAGAAAAACTCAAAAGCAAAGGTTTTACTCTGTCTACAATTCCAAATCAGAACCCTAAATCCGAACTTTCTCTCAAATTATTCACTGATTATCAATGCTCTCGCGAGAAGGTTATAGTATCGCTAGGTCAACTTGAAGCTGGTCTTCCCATTCCTCTCTATGATCCGGAACTTCCACTATTCTATGAAATAATTTCTAACGAGAGGTTCTCGCGAGCGATATATCAATTGGGTGGAGATTGTATTCGATTGATGCTTGAATATGCTTCTCGCGGTGCTGATAAAGGATCTCGCTACCCTGAAGCTACGAAGAATCCTCAATTTAAATATGTTCCCATTGTTTTTGCAGATTATACCGTGGATAATTTCTTTGAAAATTACAAAATATTCCCTATGTAGAGGGATAGTACTTGCTGGGGTGTTCGCTTGAAGTAAGAAAAGATCGCTGATAATAAAGCTCTTATGCTAGACATTGATTGGCATACATCTACTAATCAAGGCCCTCGCCACTCCAGCGATGATAAGTGGTTTATTTTTCCATTATGTCTTGAAGGTTCTTATATTTCTGGTTCTCGCGCATTACCTGCGAATCTTTCAGAATATCAACCTTGGGTCTTCAAATGGACTGAAAGAACTAAAGAGGTATGTTATCTCCGGTCTTTTGTATAATTATTATTCACTATCTTCCTTACGTTTTTATATTTTCGCTAATTACTTCAATCTTTTCCAGATTGACAGGATGAAGCTCAGCTACCAGGCCTTTAGGAAACCCAGCACTTTCTTAGATCTTAAATCTTTCACAGATGAAGTAAGAAATATCTTTTCATTAGTTTTAACAATATATTGTAGCCCCTATTTCTTATCTTTATCTGTGCTCACAGGAAATTGAAGAATTAGAACCAATAAAACCTGCGAGAACCAAGGTGAAATCCACAGTTGATCGCAATGGGAAATCTTCTACTCCTCCCAAAGGGAAGCCTACCGCTCTTCGCAATGAGGAATCTGATGGTCCTTCCTTAAAGATAAGAAAAACCCAACTCTCTTATTATTCAACTCCTCAACCTATTCCAGAAAATCTAAGTGTTGATTTTGATAAGAACAACAATGATGATGATAACGACATTCCTTTCGTGAAAGATTCTTCTTCTTATGAGTCTTCAATGGCTCAATTATCCAAAAAATTTGGCGATATTACTCATGGTATCGCTAATAACCATGGAGATGAAGTTCTTAATAAGACATCCCAGGCTCTCGCCAAAATCTGCGATGCTCCCATATTGGTAGATAATGATTCTCTCAAAGGAATCTCTAGATCGCTGACTCCCAGTCTCTTAAATTCTCTTGGTACCTTGGTATGTTATCATTTCTTCAACCTGCTTATGTATTTTATTCCATCGCCAAGTCTTAACTTATATTATTCTCTCGCAGGTTGGAAGAGCTTCCTTTGCCGTTGCCTCTGATTTAGACAAAAGGCGTGCATTCTCTCAACAGAAGAATGTTGCTCTTTGCCAAAAGAATGAAGAACTAAAATCTGAATCCACTAATCTTCGCGAGAAGAATGAACAAATGGAAACTGAACTTTCTAATCTTCGCGAGAAGAATAAATAACTTGAAAACAATCTTTCTCAACAATCGCTCAAAGTATCAAATCTTGATACTGTTAACAAACAACTCTTAGGTATGATAACCCTCTTCTTTTTCTTCATAATTTTACGTTTCACTATTCTTTCTTACTTGATTTATCATTCTCGCAGACGTTTATGGTCTCACTAATGAGGCTTTAACTATTCGCTCTTTTCCTGAACTAATAGACAATGATACTCTTCTAGAACTTCTGAATAATTCTTTAAATAATCCTTCCAATATTAATTCCCTTTCCATAGATGAACATAGATCTAAGTTTCGCCTCTTATAAATTGACTACAGATCTTGTTTAGATATAACTCATAAACTTAAACAACTTTATCACAATTCCAAAGTTGAGATTAAAACTTTAAAGGCCAAGAACAAAGATCTCTCAAAAGACAAAGACCGTATATCTATACAAGGGTCTGAAACCTTAGCAAATTTTCATAAGACCATTCTTGAAGTTCATATTGAAAGGGATGGGATTATTCGCGAGAAGGAAGGTTTTATTAAAAGATAAACCCAACTTCGTTCCCGTCTTCTTATAAATAATAATGTGGAGTTTGCTTGGGCCGCGAAAGTTCTTGACAATGCCAGAACTAATTTAGGTTTAGATGTCAGTCTTCATGTTGAACAAGCGGATTTAATTAAAGACATGATTTCTGAAAGAGAAGGTTGTTAGTCATCCTTCCTTATTAATTTCTTGTTTGTATTGTTCTTCCTCGCAAAATTTTCAATTTATTGTTATATACTTGCAGGAGCTGAAAAGAGATATTCTAAAAGGATAAAAGAACTTGAAGATGAGAAGAATCAACTTGCGAGCACCCTTTCCGCTCGCAATGAGAAGTATTCAAGATTGAAGGAAAAGTTAAAGATTACTTCAGCGAATTTTAGTACTTCCCTTATTGAGGTTCGTAATAATTCCATTAAGTTGGTCTGCGATGATCATGACATTTCTCATTCTAAGTATTCTGATCTTGGAAAAGAAGTTCCAGCAAAAAATCCAAACCTGGTTATCTCTGATAGTGAAGATGAAGAATTTAGCGAAGATAAAGATGATAATAACGATGGTAATGAGGAAAAATCTGGCGAGGAAGAGGAATCTGACGAAGATAGAGATGATAATGATGAAGAAGTGAAATCTGGTAATAAAGAGAAATCCGAAGAAGAAGAGAAATCTGATGAAGGTGGTGATGGATCTTCTTAGTTTTGTTTCTTCTCTTTATATTCCTTGTAAATTTTGTACACTTATTTTCTGCTTCTCGTAATATTGCTGCGAGTTTCTCTAATTTGATGTGTAAATTTCTTTTACTTCTATCTGTACGAATTAGAAAACAATCTTTTTTCTGCAACATAATCAATCAACATAATTATTTCCCTTTAATTATTTGTATAGATCTATATTTTAGCAATATCTATGCAATTTTATCATATGATGGATGAATAATAATCTCATTATTCTATGCATTCTCATACTTGCCTCTATTATTCATCTGCAATATGAAAAAATTGAGTAGAGATTAGATATTAAATGTAAATTAAATTTGCCTCAATATCAGCGGTGCTATCGCTAGCAATAATCGCATAACCTTATGATTTATGTGTAAAATCACAAATCTCATATATTCTACGAGCATTATCGTAGTAATCTTATGGTCTTATTATGCCTTCCTAATTAAAGGTCTTATTTTGCCACATTTTTTCGTTTTGCGACAAAATCGCAGGACGTCCTTACATTTGCATGTATTGACCCATTGATCTTGTCTTATCCATTTTTCTTTGAACTTTCTGCGACAATATGACAGATCTAAATCCTCTAGCGAGAATAAAGTTCCATGAAATTGCCGTCGTGCGATGAAATCGCAGGACGTCCTTATATTTTCATGTAAAAACCAATTGATCTCATATAAACATATCTCTTTTGGCTTGTTGCATCTGTATAATTTACGTCACGCGACAATATGACAGGCCTAAATTCTCTTGCGATCATAAAGCCCCATGAAATTGTCGTCTTAAGACACTTATCAGCTCCCTAATGGAGGGTGCCGCCCTTATCTACCCCCTGGTTTCCCCTTCAAGGAGGGCACATCGGCCATACAAGACTATCTCCTCCCATCCAGATTTGCTAACAACCAGTTGTTTTCGCAGCCTCTTGTCCTTTATGCCTATATGGATTATAGTTACAAGACTGCACCCTAGGTGGGGTTTTCTTCGGGCCGAGTGCATCATAGCCAAGACTTGCCAAGGATGGCCAGGGTAGTTTCGTACGCCCAGGGCACCCTTGACTCAACCGTGTACCTCGGCGCCTTGATCATACTCTGCACTCCTTAGAAGAGATCCTTAGTCGCCCAACCAGGGTATAACCTTATATTGTTGGGAATCCAAGGTCTCTCTCCTGGATAGGTTTTCTTTAACCCCAATATCTGCATAACTCAGGTTCCAGCAGCGGTATAACCTTATCCCTGAGTCATGTAAAGAGATACCCCCTTATATGAAGCACTATTAGGTCTTACATTCGCCTCTTACGAAATTTTATTCGCGAACTAGGGTGCACACCATAAAGGTTCATCCCATTCTATTAATCTCTGCGATATTTCATTCGCCTCTCTTGCGAGTATTGAAACTCTGTTAAAATTTCATTTCTTTAATCTTCTTTCTTCTTGCATAATTCTGCAATCTCTTTCAAATGAGGTATTCTTTTCAATTACACTTTCTTCAAACAAACCATTTATAAACTTCATAACTTTCATTGCTTTTACCTCTCTACTTACTGTTTTCTATCGATGCCTTCTTATTGCACTTTGTTATTTTCTCTTCATTTGCAAGGCAATCGCTATTAATTTGTCACCTTCATCTTCTTGCTATTTTTAGTGAAGATTGATTCTGCATCATTTCATCTTCTCTCTGTTCTATTGTATCGACCATCAATTTGTCACCTCTTTGTTTATGCTTGTCATTTTGTTTCCAATTTCTATTTCTCGCAGATCTTTCTTCGCAGGTTTCCATGTCAATTTCATAGCATTTCTTGCTTTCTCCCCAATCTCCTTTAATGAATCCAACACCCTTTGGTTGTGGAAACTTAATGCATTGATGATAAGTTGATGCCACACCCAAGATTCCGTGCAACCAAGGTCTGCCAATCAGAGCATTGTAAGGTGATTCAATGTCAACAACACAGAATAAGATTATAGAAGATATGCCCTTTAATGGAATTCGCATTGTAATCTCCCCTTTGGGTTTGTTAGCAGTACCATTAAAACCATAGATTTTATATGTTGATGGTATTAGATCTTCGTCTCTCCCACCCATGGTCTTGTAAGTATGATAGAATAAGATGTCAACTGAACTCCCTGTATCTATTAAAACCATGTTGATGGCCCAAGAATCTTCAGTTTTATCATCATTTTCTTCATCTTCTTATGCTTGCTTTGGATTTATCTCTAATCTTACCACTAACGGGTTATCATGCTGCTCGCCAAGTTCTGGTGCTTCTTGTGCAGTGAAAGATATAGTTTGCTTTTGCCACTCTTCTAGTGGCGAGGCTCTCGCTATATTCATTATTTCTCTGCCATCTATGTCCCTCGCGAAGACTCTGCTTAGAATATTATCATGGAAATCCCCGATAGTTCTGTAAGAATGTACAATGGAGTTACAAAACAAATTCTTTGCTTTAGCCCCAACTTCTATTACGAATGTTTCTGCTCCTTTTACAGTATTCACCCTGCGAATTTCTGGTGTTGGAGGTAATCGCTGAGATTGTGGATGTCCTACTGAAAAGTGGTTTAACTATTCTTGGTCAATCATCCTTAAAATTATTCTCTTTACATTCCTGCAATCATTTACTGTGTATCCATGAAAGTGATGGTAAGGACAAAATTCTTAACTACGATTATTAGGATGTGGTTATTTTCCCATATTCCATGGTGATGGTATATTTTCCATCAAAATGATAGCTTTCCAGATTTTTTCTATACTAGCATTTAGAGGTGGCATCTTAATTTCTTCCCATATTATCTTCTGATTACCTTGGCTTCTGAAATTGTTTTGCCTCTGTCCACCATAAGTTTCTTGCGACTGATCAAGCCTTTGAATCTTACTATTCCCACCGCGATTGTAATAATTCTTCTCCCTTTCATATTCTTCTTGATCTCGACTGCCCATAGCTACCAACTTCTGCTGGTTATCAATTTCCATTTTCTCTTGTTGTGTTTGCGAGCTGCTCGCCACATTGTTAATCATTTTAGGAAGTAAACTCCCATTTGCTTCTACTGAACTGGTATTCACTATTGGATATGATTCCATCTCATTTTGTTTTTCATCCAAGGCAATGTATTCCTCCTGTAATTCCCGCAGCTCTGTCATAGTGATTATATTCTTGATTCTGAAAATTTGTATGTACAGCAGATTGGTCGCGAACATTGCATTGACAAAAGATAAGATAAGATATCTCTCGTCTACTCTTCCTGCCATCTCACTGCACATTGTCTTCCATATTATGGTGAAATGTTTCAGACTCTCGCCAACTCTCTGTTTTAACCCAAACACATCTTCAATACCTGGCCGCGATGAATTGTTGCTTATATATGCTCCCAAAAATGTAGCTTGCAAATGATCAAATGAAGTTATAGTATTTTTTGGCAATCCCTCAAACTATTTTAGCGCCTCACCAGTTAAGCTAGATGAAAAATACTTGCACAATACAGCGTCATGATTCTCCCATTGCAGCATACACCTAACATAAGCCTTAACATGTTGTACGGCACAGGTAGTTCCATCAAAAATGCCGGTTAATGCTGGTAAGTTGCACTTTGGAGGTATTCCTCTTAACTGTACTTCTTGAGTGAATGGAGTTATTGCAGCTTCTTCAATAGCTTCATCAAGTTGCCTTATACCTCCTTCTCTTCTGTTATTTATTATTCCCCTCATCTCTGCTAATTCTCTTAAAATTTGGTCATTCGCAGCTGAATTTGGTTCCATTGGTCTTTTCAATGCTGCTTCCCTTCTCCTGCGTTCATGTACTTCTTGTCTTGCGAGATCTTGTGTATCTTCATCTACATCCACATTCCTTCTTCTGCGATCTTCTTCTTCACCTTCTTCTTGCCATCGCAGCTGATTATACTGTCTATTTTCTTCTCTGCGAACTTCTTCATTTCTCATCGTTTCTCTTCGTTGTCTTTATATTCTCCTTTGTATTCTATCATACTATTCCTGAATATTATTATTATGGCGATTTTGCGTCCGTCTCCTTTCTCGATTTTCATGGTTATTTTGCCGTATTGCTTCTTGGAATTCTTGTTCTTCTACCTATGCTCTTAATCTTTCTCTCTCGCAAGCTAGACGTGCTTGTTCAGCATAATGTCTCTCAATTTCTTCCTCAATATTCTTCGATTTCTCTGAATCTCCCGCCCATGTAATATCCTCCTACCTTCGTCTGGATTATCTTCATCATTTTGGTTATTTTCATCCTCTTGATTTCTATTATTGCGTGTATCTTCCATAGTTTTACCTCGCGGATCTTGGCGATCTTCAATTACCTCTTCTTCTCTATGACGTTGCTCTTCATTTGGATTTTGTCTTTCTTCTCGAATATTTTCTCTAGAATTTCTTATTGGGGAATTTCGCCTAAATTCTTCTCTTAATGATCTTGAATTTGATCTAACGGTACTTCTTGATCTTCTACTTTGTAATCTCAAATTCTCCATTCTCAACTCGTGATTTTTTCTTGTTAAATTTGCACGCTCTTCCGCCTCTAATCTTCTTTCCTCTTGTATTCTTTGTCTTGGATCATCTGCTGTTTCATTTTTGCCTTCTTTGTGAATTAATCCTTCAACCACTCCTTGATTTCTTTCTTCTCTTCTTCCGTTTCTTAATTGTTGATCTTCTACATCTTCCATCAAATCCGATCTCCAAGTATGCACACTCACTCTATCATAATCCACATTTCTATCTTGTATCGGTGTTTGTTGATTCGATTGTGGAATTTGATTTTCTCCTTCAATCCTTGTTCTATTTCTTCCTGTTCTTATCCTTGAAGATTCTCCTAATTCATTTGTTTTTTCTCCTGCAAGTCTTTTACTCCTCCTTACAGTTGTTGGTGGTTCTGATGTATTTCTTCTTCTTCTATCCATTTCTTCAAGTTGTAATTAGAGATTTCTTAGCTTGATTCTCCCTGTTTCGAGCGCCAAAATGTAGTTGCAGGAAATCCCACACTACACCCTTGTTATGATCTTGCTATATTCAACTCACAATTGAAGATTAAAAACGACACTTTTATTATTTTGTTCTCAGAAATATTTACAGAAATGGAAGAATTCAAGATTACAACTATTCTCTTGAAGTTTCTCTCTCCTTAATACTTTCTTAATTCTCCAAAATACATCATCCTTTTCTGGACATATTGGGTCTATATTTATAGGGTAGTTACATAGTGGATGACAGCTAAGTTTTCCTCTTATTTCGAATTGGTTCTGCGATTGTACCGCGATAGTTACGATGTTCATTCTCGCAAGCTTTGTAACCATCGCGGGACAAACATGCTTTTCTCATGTTTTCTTCAATCGTCAGTTATTACGTCACTCTTTTGACTGCTTTTGTAATACTCGCAAAGTATAGTTGAAGATCTTGTGGTGATGCTCGCTGGGAAGTGTTTTTAATCTCGCAGAAAAGTGTTGTAGCGATATTCTGGTCCTACAAGATTGCTTCTAATTTATTATGAACGGTAAAAACACTCTTCCATGTATGTAGATTCCACCTCCAAATAAATTGAATGTTCAAAGCTATGTTCTTTGCCTATATCCAAGTAAACAATGGACTCAAAATGCATAACATTGTGCTGCAATGCTGGAGAAGAAATAAAAAATGCATGAGGTTCCTTATCTATGTTATCTTAAAAAGTGGGATGGCAGAACAGAGGAGAAACGAACCCTTTGTGGTTCCTAAACCCTTATGGAATGGGAATAAGTTACTCTAATGAAAATGGTCCTACAACTGAGTAAGTAATTCAGACAAGAAAAGGCAGTCAAAATAAAACATAAGGGAAGATATGTAGTAATTTACCAGGTCGTATATTATGCCAGAAATTCCTTTCCTGCCACATGATTGTAGTAGCTCAACAAATTCTCTAGCCTTTTTACCAGCTGAACGACGGTTCTTATCCTCATCGGTGTTGTAGAAAATCAACAAAACTTTCCCAATCTTCTCTTTTTGCAATTAAGCGTTCATGCATATTTCTTTTCATCTCGACAATAGTGTCATACTTATCCAACACAAGTCGAAGCTAATACTTCCAGTTTCTCCAAGAAACATTAGCCTTTGTCAGTATGTTAAGCTTATAAATTTCAGCTACCTCATACTTAACCTACAAATTAAAAATTATAATAGAAGCAAATTAAATTTCAGCAACCTCATACTTAACCTTCCATTTTATTATGTATCGATCATAAAAATTATAAAGGAAAATCAAATAATAACAATTCACTCATAGCGACGTTATTACGTATATTGTATTTGATGCTTTCTGAAACAACCGTCCAAGAATCAATTGTCGAACGACAATGTACCTGTACTATCTTTCCAATTTCCATCACAAATTGTTCTGAACCGATATCACAAGGACGCCCATATTTGTCGAATATAATCTGCTTATGGTTTCCTAATGAATGAAGTGTTCAAATATTACAATATTTTCATATACCAACTGATAAGAAAACAATTAGTTTGTAAGTTACAATATGTGAGTATTTACCTGGTAGCCTAGGAGTGTTTCCATAATTATCTACAATATGGTATTCATGGTTAGACTCGCTATAAGAGTCAGTTTCTCTTCTGCGGCCTTCAACAACTTCATGTTCACCAGTACTAGATTGACATATGTTACCTGACATCATCAAACTGAGTAACCAAATGCGTCATATATTGGAGAGGGTAACTATTAAACCATCCATAAACATACCACCAAAATGTACTACAAATACAACCTCAAAATAAAACTTTTATTAAAATTAAACAGTTATCTCATTATAACTACTAAACCATCACAATGTATGTTAGATCATAGCTCGGTTGAACCCACCAAGCGTTGGTATGTCAAGTTTGGTTGTCATATTTTAGTGAACCAAAACTCATTTAAGAGTCGCTTGATTTAAATGTACTAGAGTCCACTTCGTATAGGTTAGCTTGAAAGTACTAGGGTGAGACATTACAAGTGTTGTGAAGACTTGAAGAAGTGAAGAAGTACGGAGCTACAACCACAACATTATCCTTCCACTTGAGGTTAGTGATATTTGACTTGAACTGTTTCATTCTCTAACGTATCTTTTAAGTCGTGCATATTGAAAGCATAAAACTGTGAAGCATGAACACTCTAGATAGACATAGTATTAAGGAATACAATATGAAGTTTCTTACTTAACCATTAAACTTTGTATTTAAGACATCAACATAATCGTATGAATTCTATTGTGATTATGTATGGGTATGAGGTGAGGATTTCATCATAGGAAACAATGTTTTTACATGTGTTTTAAGGAAGTAAGTTCATGATATGTGTTGCGAGCCGAAAAGGAAATCGCCAGGCATTATTGGGGATGTTCTTCATTGCAAATCTTATGAACGACCAATATGTGTTATTAGTATAACCTCTCATGACTTGTTTGTGTTCTTGGTAAAACTATTCACATGAGGCGTGACTTATGTATTGGTATGACTTTTATTAGTGAAACCGATCTTAAGTAATCACCTGGGGTATGATCGGGTTTGTGAGTGTCTGACCAAATTTGGGAAAGGGGAACCGATCCTATGAAGAGGTGCAATACATCACAAGGGGGAACCGATCTTTGTATGTGGTGCAACAAGGTTTATAGAAGAAAGGGGAACCGATCCTATGAACATGTGCAACACGTTTTTAGGCAAGGGGGAACCGATCCTATGGACATGTGCAGTGCATACAAGTTAGATACCAAATATATGTGGGGAACCTATCCTAGTACCTAGTCAACCGAATTTAGGTAAGCTAGTGTGACTATGCACAATATTCACATGGAGGTATAACCGAAACTTGTTTTGGTAGAACCGTTACACCCATGGTTTGTGATTGAGTGTTACTTGATCAATCACATAGTTCTTGAAAGTCATATGAACCAATTCTAAACTTGTTTGGAAGTGTGGTAAATCTGTTTCAAGTGAGTAAGTATGAAAAAGGACTTGCAAGAGTAAGATGTCGACACACTTTGAACACGCGCATTAATGTGTATTCTTTTATTGTTCAAAGATATTCCTTAACAGCTAAGAAGGAAGTAAATCCCAAGATCGAATTTAAATAAGTTAAGAATTTTTAATTAAGGTTTTTAATTATATATGGAAAATAAGAATTAGTAATGTGCATTTTATAGTTAAAGATTTTCCAAGGAGATTTCGATCATTATTTTTGGACAGTGCATTCACAGGAATTATGAAAACTGAATTTGGGTTAATATGGAAAAATATCTTGAGAATATTTTCAGTTTTGGAAATTCCTTGGTGTCCAAACTTCATTGTCTATAAATACTTTGAGTTTGCATTTCTAGCAAACTAATCCTTCATGACAGTAAACTTCCTCTATTGCAATGTTACTGGTGAAGCTGCCTATCGAAGAGGAGGGTAGTCTAATTAAGTGAAATCTCTTACGGCCGCTCAATTTAAAGTCTTCTTTGGGATTGAGAATCTCTAGCGCGACCCATTGGTGGGAAACTAGATATTGCGGTTTATCTTTAGTTTTCGTATTGATTTGATTGACTAACGATGGTTGAACTATGATTGCACCTAGTTTGTTTATGCTTGAGAATCTTCTCTTCTGATATAAGATTCACTGAAACTAGTTCAAGGGTTCGGTAGAGATATTTAGACTGTTGTTAGATCTAAAGACGATATTGTGATAATCCATTGTTAACAGACTTCGTTCCGTGTGTGATTGATCACAAAAGATTCAATTAGTTGTGTGCAGGTGTTTATTGAAGATCTAAGAAGATTTGAAGACAAAGAAGAGATAGAAGATTTCAGACTTGGTTTCATAATCTTTGGTGTGCACAATACTTGTTTTGGAAAAAGAGGTTCCAATTAATAATCGGTTTATCCTTGTGGTAGATTGGATTGATTAATTGAGAAGATCGGCATCAACACAGTTCTTTGGATTAAGAGTGTTGATTGGCTTAATCTTAACGATTACCTTTTGGTGATTGAACATAAGATAGATCTTGGATCCTGGGAAAGGAGTTTATGTAAAGGTAAACAGAAGAGCCTTTGTGCAACTCATATCACTTGGTTGAAGAGAGTTGATACCAAACAGATTTTTTGTTCCTTTACTATTTGGAATACGAATCAAAGGAATTAGTCCAAGTACGTGACTTGTTTACAGGTTGGAGGCGTGGGAATACAGACGGAACTAGGTGAACTATATGTTTAGTTGCTTGGTCTCAACTATACGAAGTTGGTTTATTTTGTATAGTGGCTTAATCCTGAGAGTATTCAATTCTAGACAAGGTCCCGAGTTTTTTCTGCATTTGCGGTTTCCTCGTTAACAAAATCTTGTTGTGTCATTTAATTTATATTTCCGCATTATAATTGTTTTATTATAATTAAAGTAAATTGCACAAACGTTAATTACTATTTAATTGATACGTGAATCCTATTGAGTTTGGTTAAGTCCGAACCTTTGTATCAAGTAAACATACTTCGTTGTTGTATTGTCTCGATCTCGTATCCATAGACGATCACACGAAGTGTGAGCCGATTAGTTGCATTGTCTCAACTCAGTCTATAGACAATCATTTTCGGATAAAGGACTTATAGGAAGGAATTTTTTTAGCTTGAGGTATATTGGGGTACCCTCGCCTTTTCAATGTACTAACGAAAAATAATGGACCATAAAAAAATACCCAAACATGAATACTATATATCTAATTTTCTTCGCTCTCTCTAAATGTAGACAACAGGGCTTCATCGGAAGCTCCAGAGAAAACAAAAGGATTTTGATATGCATCAACATCAGGAGTCAAACTTTTTGGAGCCTCTAATACAATATTCCAAGTATCCCTCGAAGGTCTGGGGTAATGGAATGGATGATAGCATTTAATCCATCAAGATTTTCGCTTTGCAGCAAAATTCTTGGCAGGATCATAAGTACCAATATCCTTCGAAATAGTTACATCGCCTTCAGCAAAAACTGGAGGATCATAGCCATTAACTACACGAACCCATGATTGAAAATCACGCGCTTGAAGAAAGGCACACATAGCGATTTTCCACCATAGATAATTCGAGCCATCAAAACTGGTGGTACGTTTATAGAGATAACGTATCTGTCCATAGAGTCAGATTGCTACAAACACAGACTTATAAGGTCTTAAACGTGTTTGCATACTATGATACCAATTGATAAAGCGGGGGTCGAACAACCACACCCAATATTTCGTTTCAGAAATCTTTATGGACAAACTCCAATATAATTCTAAGAGAATTAACTAGACAGTCAGACTCAGTTAATGGAAATACATCCAAGAGTTGTATCTTTGTTTCTCAATGCAATAAGCAAATCAAACAGATAGAATCCGTGAGCCTGATTATTATGAGAAACAACTTGAACGATACCAAAGACCAATGTTCAAGTGTCAATCAATTTATATCAACAACCAAAGGTTGAATTATCTAATTGATTGAACTACGCACAACCTGTGATATTTCAATTATATAAACAAATATAATGCAGAAAAAAAATAACACAGACACTAGAAATTTTGTTAACGAGGAAACCGCAAATGAAAAAATACCCCGGGACTTAGTCCATATTTGAATACCAAATTGTATTAAGCCGTTACATACACTATCCTACTACAAGTTAACTTCAGACTGCAATGTAGTTGAGCCCTAACCAATCTCACACTGATCAAGGTACAGTCGCATACCCTACACCTCTGAATCCCAGCAGGACTCTACATATTTGATTTCCATAGATGATCTCACCCACAACTAAGAGTTGTTGCGACCCAAAGTCGAAGACTTGATAAACAAATCTGTTTTACACAGAAATGTCTATCTATTAAATAGATAAATCTGTCTCCCACATAAATACCTGCAAGTTTTTGTTCTGTCTTTTAATAAATCAAGGTGAAAAGGAGCCAATTGATACACCGGACTTATATTCCCGAATAACAGCCTAGTAATATCAATCACCTCACAATAATATTAATCGTATGGTAGCGAAACAAAATATTTTGGAATCACAAACGATGATACGAAGATGTTTGTGATAATTTTTTATCTTGCCTATCGGAGATTAAATCTCGAGCAAATCTTAGATAAGATAGTACTCAATACGATAAAATAAAGCAAGATCAGAACATGCAACTACATAGAAGTAGTTGGGTCTAGATTCATAATCCCAATGAAGTCTTTAAGTCGTTAACCTATAATTGTTTTAGGAAAAACCTAAGTTAAAGGAGAATCGACTCTAGTCGCAACTAGTATCACACAGGTGGTGTGGGGATTAGGTTTTTCCAGTTGCTAGAGTTCTCCCTTATATAGTCTTTAAAAAAAGGTTTTGCAATCAATGTTACCTTGGGAATAAAGCATTCAATATTCATCGTTAGATGAAAAACTGATTAGGCTCAACCTAATATCTTTCAACCATTAGATCGAACTTAGCTTGTTACACACAAATGAAAAGTGACTTCATTTAGATATGGGTAACCGTACCTAAACGTGTACACCTTGTTGGCTCAACAATAGTTAACCGAAGTTAGACATATGAACACTTTCATATCAACCTTTTTCATCTCAATCACAACTAGTTCAAATGACTCAAATGAAACTAGTTCTAGAGTTTCTCAATTGTTTATATTCTCACAGAAGTATACAAGACACAATTGAAGCAAAATCGATTTTGATTTACTCAAATCAATTCATGAACATTATAGCCACAGTTTGAAAAAGATTGCATTCCTTATTATATTTAAATGTATTAGTTCATGAACAACCCGATTTTAGTACATAACCCACTCAAGTATGCAAATGGGTACGCATACCTAAGTAGCCAGATTTGGCCCGGGTTTGCCATTATGCGAACGGGTACGCATACTGTCGTACACCACCAAACTCATCCTGGAATTGAATTTACGCCGATACGCATATGGGTATGCATACTAGGTTCCCAAACTTAAATTAACAAACCAATACACATACGGATATGCATACTATGGTTCCCGAACTTGGAATAACTTGCAACAGTTAGCATACAAGTACGCATACTATGCTATATCCAATCATGGTTAATTATTTTAAACTCCCATTTCAATCATTGAAATATTCTTAGAAGACGACAATAGCTGTCTTACACAAATTATTAGATTTAAAGCAATTTTCAAGTGATCAAATGATCAATACGAAACATTCCGACTCTACATCAAATGATTGTCTCACACAAATCATATAAGATGAACTTGGTTAAAGTGAAAGCTTACCAACACATATTTCGGGAAATATGTAAGCGAGTTAAACTCAGCTCGAAATATCAAATGTGCATAATTGAAGTCTATATAGCTATACGACTTTTATCTCAAATAGGAGATAGAGTAGAAATAGAGAGTGATAGATGAGGTCAAGTCTTCACATACATTTTGTTGATGAAGTTCCACAAGCTCCCCTTAGTAGTTCTTCGTATTCAATCGCTGAACGCCGTGAAGTCTAAATCTAAACTACACATTCTATCCTAATCCGAGACTTAGCTATAAGTAGACTAGAAATCAAGACTTATAATGTTGACAACTAAACTTGACAAACAAGGTTGAGATAGCAATGCTTGCGAGTTCGACCGAGCAGTTCTCTAACAAAACTCTTATAAGGAGTCCATGTAAGCATGTGAGGAATATGTCTTGGAATCACAGAGAAGAATATACACTATGGTCCGAGTACCAGAACAATGTATATTGTTAGTTCTAGGCAAATATGCCTTTTCAACTTATAAGCAATATCGTGTTCATTTAAATACTTAAGATTAGAATCATGATGCACAACACAAGTGTTTTAGTTATCAATGATGTCTTAGAGGTATTTATGAGAGTAATATCAATGCTAAACATATTTAGAAACATAGTATACAGTAAAACATCTATAAAATAATAGGCTTGGGACCACCCAAATCCTATTATTTTAAAGAGATATTAATTAATCGATAAAATAATAATTTATTATTTTATACATATAATAATAATATATTAATATAAAGAATAATTCTTAATTTAAAAAATTTCTTTAGAAAAAACGAGAATTTCCATATTAAAAAAATAGAATAATGTATCTTAGGATAAATACCGAAATAGATTTTTTTTAAATGGAAAATATAGAAAAAGATTAAAAAAGAATTAAAGAAAATATTTTTAGACTGGCATGCATTTGTATTTAAAGTGATAAATCTTATTAATTTCCACGAACAAATATTTTTATACTTAAATTTTCTGTATTTAACATACAATTTACAATTCAATTTAATCACAAACAATACAAGCTTCTAAAGAACGCGCAATTGGGGGATATGGGAATTAATTGGGGGATATAGCTACAAGACAAAATAGGGATCCAAATATCAAATCTGGGTCATCCCTTATGTAATTATATTTTTAAATCCTAATCTACCCCTCACTAATCAGGTTTAGTGGTTAATAATAATTAGTAAAAATCTTAAGTATTTGTTAATGATTAGTGTGTATTTGTATTTGGGTGAATGAGATGAGAGTAAAAAGATGGAAAAAAAATTTGAGAGAGAACTTTTTTTGGTGAAAGTGGAGGATGATTGTGAAGAGGGAACTGCTGCTAAGAGGTTGAAAGTTTGTTTTTTTTCTTCTTTGAATCCACCTTTGTTGCAGCTGAAATAGCTCGGTGCGGGCATGGTATTCAACCGAAAAAACCATGCCGCCATTTGTTGGAAACTTTCATAAATGTTTGCTACTATACGGGGGGGTGGTTGCGTAGCCTGCACAGTCAGTTGACTCTCGAGCATGCCGGCATAGTATGTTGCTTAAATTTCTATGCCGGCACATGATGAAAAGTATCCAGAAAGTTGATTTTTTTTTCACTTGACTACCGACATTGATAGGAAGTTCTCGAGCATGCCGGCACCATTTTCCGGCATATGGTTTTCATAAATTCTTGCATGGTATTCATCAATTCCGGCGATGTAAAAAAATAATCCGTTTTGAATTTTTTCTGGTTTTAATCAGTCCACTGCCGGCACAGTTCGTTAATTCTCGAGCATGCCGGCACTTGACTACCGAAATAGTATGTTGCTTTAATTTCTATGCCGGCACCGTTTTTCGGCATGGTCTTCAATAATTCCGGCATGGTCTTCATCACTTTTAGCATGATCTTCATCACTTCCGAATTAAGAAAAAAAAATCGTTTCCAAAGTGAGGAGCCGGCAGAGAAGGAGAAGAGAATTTGATAGGGAGTGGGGAGAGTTTAGAATTTGAAAGGGAACGGGGTATATTTTGGTTTCAAAGCTCTAACCCTAAAAGAGATTAATAAGAAGTGGAGATGGAAATGGGGATATGATTTTGTTTTTTGATTTTAAGTTTTTGATTTTTATTTTGAGGGAAGGGTATTTTAGTATTTTCATAACCAAAAATTACCCCTTAGCACACACCATGGGTTGGGGGAAGTAATTCATTTCCCCCAATTAATTCCCATATCCCCCAATTGCGCGTTCCTTCTAAATCACTAGGATGTCTTATTATTTCTTTGATTTGACCTTCAGGGAAAAACAAACCAACATTGAATCATATTTTAAGAAAATTCAATGTGTACGAATTATTTTTTTTTTTATTTTCTAATGAAATTATTATTTTATATAATATTTGGAACCTATTAACATTTAAGGGGAACTTTTGAAATGTATTATATTATAATTTTATCAAATTTATTATTTTAGCACTAAGGGCCCAAATCAGGACTGAAAATTTTTATTATTTTAGCGAGACTATTGTATTATCGAGTATTATTTTAAAAAGGTTTTACTGTATAAGAATCTAGAAATTCGTACTGGGTAGTTATGCGAAACGGTACGATTACCTACGACCAGTTCGTGAATTCAGTGACCAAAAATACGCGTACTAGGTACGAGTATTGCCCACATTCACGAATTCAGAACCCTGAGGTACGTGTACTAGGTATGTGTACCTACATATTCCCAAAATCAGATATCTATGATATGCATACTAGGTACGTGTACTTTCCATATTTCAGTAAGTTACTGAAACTCTCTTTCGATGTATTGAAACATTCCTAACTTCCATGGATATAAAATATCATTGCTTGGGAAATTTCCAAATGATCCATATGACACAAACATAGTTCTTGAACAATAAATTAAGGACCTACGAGCATTCATTGGTTGAATCATATTTTGAGATGTTTAACAATACAAATTTGACTCGAAATTTCTTCTTTGAAACATTAAATCTATTATAAGGCATACGACATAGTGTCATATAGATAGAATGGTAATTGACATAAGTAAATAGAATGGTTCAGTCTCCACATACCACTTGTTGATAAAGTTATCCAAATGTCTTTATTTGACCAGTCTCCAATCTTCGAGGGTTATACAGTGATGTATGATACTCAACTACCAACCTTTAAACCTAGTCCGAGACTTGACTTTAGTATACTAGAAATCAAGATATAGTTTTGTACAACTAATATTGATAACAAGCTTGAGATAACAAAACTTACGAGTTTTAATGA
Source organism: Papaver bracteatum (assembly GCA_023529315.1). Taxonomy (NCBI): domain Eukaryota; kingdom Viridiplantae; phylum Streptophyta; class Magnoliopsida; order Ranunculales; family Papaveraceae; genus Papaver; species Papaver bracteatum. Next base: position 811,641 of record JAJJWX010003811.1, on the reverse strand, counting down.
GCAATTCTCTAACAAAGATTTTAACACATGTTCAAATACTATGTCGACATCTTATTAACTTTCCATATTAAACAAACTACATTTACGATAGCTATGTAAATCCTTAGATAATAGCCAAACCGAAAACGTCTATTTTTGTTAATTTAAGGATCGGTCCTAGCAATGATCCTAGGTACCAATCCTAGTAGATATACTTGGTAAGGAATCGATCCTCGTAAAGATCCTTGTTTAAAAATCTGTCATAGAATAGATCCATTGATTCCTTTAAATTACGAAACAACTTTTGTATGTCTAATTCCTTAAGTCTTCGAGGTATGGAATCAACCTGAAAGTTCAACACACTAACTAATTTTTTTTATCAATTAATGTTGTGTCTAATATACGAAGTTCAAATAGCTAAACTATATTTCACAATATTATATGCCAAAATTATATAAAACAACCAGTATATGTTTCCTTGACACTTTGATCATAATGAAGTGATCAAGTAATACTAGAGATACAGAAATAAAATTTGCATCTTATGTTTTCAATCTAAATGAATTGAAAGAAACATACATAGAAATGGAACAAGTCAATATGTATTGATAGCCTATAACGGAAGGAAGGTGTGCTCGTTGATGCCAATGCTCTTCAGGTTCTTTCGAGTAACACATGAGAGTCTTTACATTTATATTGTTCCTAGTCTAACTTAATAAAGTTGACTCTAGTAATCAAATCAAGGAGCCTCGAGTTTTGGAGCTAAAATATGACAACCAAACTTGACATACCAACGCTTGGTGGATTCAACCGAACAATGCTCTAACATCTTTGACCAAAGGAATTTATATTGATTAAACAAAAGATCTTCTACTTAAATTTAGCTATGGTCAAAATCGTGATTTAGGAGATTGATAAGTGAGTTGGTTACTGAAACAAGTTTAATTAGTTGCTGTTTCGGGCTACGATTCTAAGGAATCGACAACGAAAGTCTTCACATCAGGTGAATCGACTCAAGATAGTGGACTATGTCTTGTGATTCATGTGCGTAGACTATATTAGTTATAGACACAGGGATGATGGAGGAACTGAGTAACTAGGAGTAATTTACTTGGTCTCAACTATACGAAGTTGTGGTAGAAAATTTATATAGCGGCTTAATTCTAAGAGTATTTAAAATTGGATTAGGTACCAAAGTTTTTCTTCCAAGCAGTTGTCCTCATTAACAAAACTTGTGCGTCGTGTCATTACTTTATTTTACGTATTATAATTATTGTTGTAGTTATAATTAAGTAATTTTACTTGTACGTTAATCCACTTTGTACGATCCCATAGTTAGTGCGGTCACAAACTTAGACTGTATACCAAGTTAATTATATCTTGTTAAAGTAATTCTTTGACCATTATTGTTTTGGCAGAATGACATAAGGTGTTTTGTATTGGTTGATATCGAAAATTATTTACGGTGTACTCATTACCCCCATCATTTTAATATTTTTTAGAGGATCTTCTCAGGCTACCAAAATGGTATCATTTGCTAAATTTGGTTCAATTTTCAAGGATACATAATCCTTTGAATGATACATCTCAAATCTGCAAAATAGATGAAAAATTTGCCGAGGCCTATTTGGGGCAGTTGTAAATGTTAGTATTTTATGTAGGGATGTTGAATATTAACATTTCACGTAGGGATGGTTTTATTAAACAAATTTCATGTTCTCCAAAATTCGGGAACTCGAATCCATTTTATTTCATCCAAATAACTTTAAAAAATATGGAAAAAAATAGTTCTCGTTGGATTTTAAGATTCAAAAACCTTCCTTGTACAACAATCTTATTATCGGAAATATTAGAAAAATTATAGACAAACATTCCTTTTAAACTACATCAAAACATGTATACACAAAACAAACCCAAAAATGAGATCCCCTACTTTTTCTGGGGGGTGGGGAGCACCTTTTCATGTGTCTGCACAATTTTTCTCTTGTTTAAATAAGCGGTACATGTACAAACAATTATAAACAACATTATATTCATTTATAAATTTTTAACAAAATTCTTTCATATTTTTTGAGTAAAGTTAAAATGATTTTTCTTATATATATATATACTAGGTATCACCCCGGCCTACGGCTGGGGCTCAACCATTTTTCAATTTTTGTTGGTTGTTTGGTCGGCCGGTCAGTATCATCCCATAAAATTTAATGAGACTGTAATGGTCGGGACCGTATTTAGTTGGTCGTGTCCCAGAATATTGTGTAAGTTAGTCGGGTCATAGTAACGTGTTTAATTAGTCGGGTAATTTAGGAGTTGAGCATGTAGATTAATTGGAGCCTATGGTGCGTTGTTTTGTTGGTTGGGTCAAATCATCCGTAGCCTACGGCCCCGGCCGTAGATTAGAAAACCTAGAGTCAAATATAGTCCCCGATAAAATTATCTAGGTTGAAATCTTGAGGGTTGAACCTATAAGACTGATCCTGATGTTTTGTTGGCCTAATCAAATTAGACGGGGTTGTACCCTTAAATTCTCTTTAAGCCTATATAGGCGAGAGGCTCAACCTTTTTCGAGTTTTGTTTACTGTTTGGTCAGCCGGTCAGTACCCTTACACGAAATTGTAGTCAAGACGTAATAATTGGGGCCGTGTTTAGTTAGTCTAGTCATAATAGTCATAGAAAGGCTCAACATTTTTCGAGTTTTTTTTACTGTTTGGTCAGCCGGTCAGTACTCTCACACGAAATTGTAATCAGACCGTAATAATCGAGGCTATGTTTAGTTATTCTAGTCATAATATCCAGGGCCTACGGCCCTGGTCATATATTAGAAAATCCAGAGTAAAATGTAATCCCGTATTAAAATTATCCGTTATTCAAATGTGTTCCGTATTAAAATTAACCGTGATTAGGTTGAAACCTAAGATGAGACCCCGATATTCTGTGGGCTTGATCAAATTAGCCGGGGTTGTAGTGGTCCCTTATATTTTCTTTGAGCAACGAAGAAGATTAACAATTACCTTTTCTTTCTTTTTTCGTTTGGTAGGCAGCAATAGAATGTCCTGGTTCTTTCTTATCAATCAAAAATTCTAAGCCCAGAAGGAAAACATTAGTTGCACCACTCAAGAACACAAACCAAACCTAAGTTGCGGTAGCTTGTTCAATTGTTCTTTAATACTTCTTCCTAGTGGTATATTTACGGAAACACGGTGGAATGAGGAAACGTTCCATATTGTGTCTGTTATTAGGAAACCGAAGTATTTGCGGATAGCATGTTGATTTTGCTATACAAAAACAACGGAAATGTGAAGAATTTAGCAGAACAGCATCTCCAAATTTGATTGGTTGGAAAAATTTAATTGTAAAGAAAAACTACTGAAAGTGTGACGAAAGAAGTATATAATGGTTATGGTTAAAGATTAATTTAAAGGAAAGAAACACGGATTAGGAATCCGGTTAGCTTTGGTATGTGTTGGTCCGTGTTAAGAAACATAGTTATAAGAGGAAACCGACGACATTGTTTGTCTGCCGACCGGACCTCCGTTTCCTTATTAAACCCTGGTCTGGAATTTTAGCAGGACAAAGACATATTATGGAAGCCTACACAAATTTACCGAAATTAGGAAAAAGAGGCATAGTCAAATATGGAAACTCCACGATCCGACGGACATCTATATAGAACATATAACGAATCGATCCACGCCGTGGGATGACGAAATCGATGGTCGGATATGTAAGGCTACACATACACCACTTCTTTTTATATCTGACTATGTCTCACTCAAGAACATTAGTTGGGATGACGAAATCTATCTGAAAACATTATTTGCACCACTCAAGAACACAAACCAAACCTAAGTTGCGGTAGCTTGTTCAGTTGTTCTTTAATACTTCTTCTTAGTCGTATATTTACGGAAACACGGTGGAATGAGAAAACATTCCATATTGTGTCTGTTATTAGGAAACCGAAGTATTTACGGACGACATGTTGATTTTGCTATACAAAAACAACGGAAATGTGAAGACTTTAGCAGAACAGCATCTCCAAATTTGATTGGTTGGAAAAATTTAATTGTATAGAAAAACTACTGAAAGTGTGACGAATATGGTTAAAGCTTAATTTAAAGGAAAGAAACACGGATTAGGAATCCGGTTAGCTTTGGTATGTGTTGGTCCGTGTTAAGAAACATAGTTATAAGAGGAAACCGACGACATTATTTGTTTGCCGATCGGACCCCCGTTTCCTTATTAAACCCTAGTCTGGAATTTTAGCAGGACAAAGACATATTATGGAAACCTACACAAATTTACCGAAATTAGGAAAAAGAGACATAGTCAAACCTGGAAACTCCACGATCCGACGGACATCTATATAGAACATATAACGAATCGATCCACGACGTGGGATGAAGAAATCGATGGTCGGATATGTAAGGCTACACATACACCACTTCTTTTTATAATATATATATGTTTGATCTTGTTTAGATTTTGTGTTTGATCTTGATTATATTTTTGAGTTTGATCTTGGTTCGGTTTCAATATTGGGTTTGACTTTGATCATCGCTCAAGTCATTTTTGGTTAAAAAATTAATTAGCGATATTACGCAGATTTGACCTATGTAAATTAGAATTTATTTGGTGAACTATAGAGACTAACTCGTGCCATGATTGCACAGGTGTGTTATAAACTATGTATTATGTTACATTATTTATTGAAAATAGCTTATAGTTAAATCCTTTTTGGACGTTGAAACAAAAGCCCGAAAAATGGGGCATTCTATGAACATATATGATCATTTTGTAAATACCAATCAATTGTCGAATTATAATGCCTGGCTTGATTGGGGTATACCCATATTAATTGGGGTATACCCAGATTTATATGGACATAGTGCCCTGACTAAGGGGAGACCAAATATGGGTGAAGCTACAATACTACCCTTGCCCTTTATAATTCTAATTACCCTAATAGTTTTTTATTTTCATTTCATCTTCCTTCTTCTCCTCCACCACCATACCGACCTCCCCCGTCACCACCATCAAAATTCGACGAATAAATCGAGTGGATCGTAGATTCAAAAATTCCGATTAATCTTAAAACATGGATCCGCCATGAACTAGGGCTAGTCGTATGAAAGACGCTAATCGAAAACCCAATGAGTATAACCCTGGCATTTCAAGTTTGGTTCAAAAGAAAGTGAAGAAAAAAACGGTTGAAGAAGAAGAAATCGAAGTCGCTCAAACGGAAGAAATGGCGCGATTAAGAAAGTAAGGGCTTACTTAAACTCACTCTAGTACTTTAATTTCATGTTTGCATGTCAAATTAGGTCAGAAAAATCGAATGTTTGAATTTCTAGTTATTTGGCCGACAAGGTGATTGTTCCACGACCTTGCCGGCTTTTCATATTTAGGGTTTCGCCGGCAGGCTCTTAGGTTGAAGATCTTGCCGACTGTTTAGTATTTGTAACTGATTTTACAGGGTCAACAAGTTATTCAACCTATAAGCTTGCCGGCGCTAGTTTTTTTTTAAGCTGGGTTGGTTATAAACTTTTACCTTGCCGCCTATATTTCAGTTTTTTAGCATCTCCTGATGTCTTGAATTATGAAAGTCGGAATGTTATTTGGATAAAATCGTGCCGGCTATTTATTAGCCGACAATGTATGGGTAATGGACCATGCCAGCTGTAGTGGAAAATTTTAAGCATCTCCTGATGCCTTAAATTTTTAAAGTCGGAAGGGTATGTAAATGCCACCCTGCCGGAGTTATGTTAGACGGTGTTGTTTTTATTATAGAGCTTGCCGACTATTGATGTTGAAAACCCTGTGTTCATAGTTGTTAAAAACCGGCAGGTTATTGGAATAAAACCCTGCCGACCATGATTTAGCCGGCATGTTGTTTAGATATTTACCCTTCCGACCTTGGTCCGCCGGATTGGTTGTATATGTTGACCCTGCCAACTTATAATTTTTTTCTTAGTTGTTTTTGTTCAGGTTGCAAAAGGCAAAGAAGAAAGCTCTGAAAGATCTTAGTCCTCCTTCAAGACCTCCTCGTGTTGGTGATAAACTATTGACTTCAAGACATCAAGGGGCATACGTTGTGCCGGGAACGCTCAAGATCCGTGTACTGAATGATTCTGAACCACCATCGAAACCCAGTGATTCAGACGAGACTCCAGATAAAGACCAATCAATTCCATCTAGTTGAAGAGATGATAATGATGATGTTGATGAAAGAACTCCGGCTGCTGGAGGAGGTAACAATGATGATGATGATGGTGATCAAGACATGCCTAATGCTGGAGGAGGTAATGATGATAATGATGGTAATGGAGATAAAGATAAGGATATCGAAGAAGAAATTATTGAAGAGGAAGTGGAAGAAGAATAAGAAAATGGAGATGGAGAACAAACTCTAGATATTGTTCAACAAACCGAAGATTCAACTGAAACTGAAACCGAAAAAAGAATAGGGTTATCACTAAACCAGCTAATTCCCACATGCCTCCCTCTTAATTGAAGGTTAAACTGAAACCATGTGAGGCTCTAAAGGGGACCCCAGAAGATGGTGGAAATTTTCTTTTTGGATACAAAGACTCATGGGCATGTGAAATCCAAAATACTATCATAATTAATCTCAATCCGTCTTTGTTTTTTTATTTAAGTGTATCTTATCTATCTTAAATTTGCGTCAAGTGTTTGTATTTCTTTTCATTTTGTATTTTTGGTATTTAGGATCACAAGCATGCCATCCATCTCTTGAGGCGCCAAGCTTCATGTTCAGTGACTAATAACTTGGACCTTGACAAGGAATGTGACGAGGTGCAAGCGATTGTCAAGAACTCCGGGTTGTGCCCTGCGGTGGAGAGTTCGAATATTGAATATGATAGAGTTACCGTATCTTCATTCTATTGGAGGTTATATGGAGAGACTGATATAATGTTATTCCCATTCGGTGAGATGGCGATAACTCCCGATGATGTTCATCAAATTCTAGGCCTCGAGGTTAAGGGAAAACAATCAGTGAGGGATTCGATAATGACATTTCTTGGGAGGGCATCTTCAAATTGGCCAATAAATTGTTAGATTGGAATCAGGTTGAGACAGAGTCTGTGCTTGTGATGAAGGAGGGTTATCTAAGCAAGAAGTTTAATCTAAAGAAGTTGAGGGATACATTATCTGGGACCAAGAAAATATATGATAAGGAAGGAAGGGTGAACTTGGTGCGAATCAATTCTAGCGTGTCAGCTTATCTTCTCTACGTCCTAGGCAAATGTATGTTCCCCGACAGTTCCAGAAGCTTGGTTGACGCCAGGTATATACAACTGTTGGATCCCTTAGATAAGATGCATGAGTATTCTTGGGGTACTGCGGTGGTCGACTTCTTGAACAATGAGTTGACAAAGGCTTCAAGGGCACTCACTGCGCAAGTCAACGGAAATATATGTCTCTTCCAGGTAATTTTATTGTGTAAATCATTTATATTTGCAAAATGCTTGTAATTTTTGATTCTTACTAAACTTTGTGTTTGCATAGGTTTGGATATATGAGCACTTCCCTACTTTGGTGAAATCCAACTCCTACATCAAAGTGAATGGCAAGCTTGCGATTGATAATCCAAGAGGACAAAGATATAGTTTTAAGGGTGTCAGGATAAGGATATGTCGCAGCAGCTTATCAACGTGCAAATCTCCTTGGAAAAATTGACTGCGGATGAGGTAATATTTGATCCCTATCGAGATACTAGAAATCAAGGTTTAATCCAAAGGAGAGATGATGTTGCATTATACTACGGTTCCTTGTGGTTCACCCATGGATTTTCAATGTACGATCCACATAGGGTTATGCGACAATTGGGTTACGTCCAAGAAGAACCCAATTTCGATGCTGAGCCGTTCTTTAAAGTGGTAAGGGAGGAGTGCAGCACGTCCCAAAAAGGTATTGACGTCCGTTACGTTCCAGCGCCAGTTAAAGATCATTGGAACGGAAGACGTGACCGTAAAGTCGATACAAGTCTTTTGGACAAGGTAACCGAAGGTCATGAAGATCATGAGATATACACGACGCGATACTTGGGATGGGATCGTCCTACTGTGATTAGGGAATATACTGCTGAACAATTGGCTCGTAAGAGGAAGATGGCAGCGAAAAACCCAGCAACAAGTCATAAGTTCTTTGTAAGTATTTTAGAGTTGCTCTTATTGTTTTAAGATTACATTATCGAATCATTCTATTAATTGTTTGTTGTTTAATTGAAAATAGAAGGAGCATTTGAAGACTTTTGTGAATGTGTTGTGTTGTGAGAGAGAAAGAGGAGAGCCTTTGTCGATTGAAGAGCAAACCAAGTATATTCACTATGCTAGCAATCTTGACAATGAGGATGCCTATGAATTGTTCAAGCAAGCTGATGTTGAAGTAAAGAGGGAATAAAAATCCAGAAGGGAAGCACAAGCCAAGATGAATGCTGACAAAAAGAGGGTTTGTTCCCGTGATGGTGGTAGTGGTAGTGGTGGTGGTCGTGATAATGCTAAATGGGGTCGTGCTCGTGGTGGTGAATGAATGCATTTCTAGTTCATTTCTTTATGTTGTGGTAGACAAATATTAAGGTTCATTGTTGGACAAATATTTTTTTTTAAGGTTTATGGGACATGTTTTCGTATTTTGGACAAAAAGTGTTGGATTTATAGTCGTTGAATGAATGGTTTGTTTAGCTACGTAAATTTTCAATACTTATGCCGGCTTGATTTTTTTAAGTTACATTGCCGACCAAACCAGGGCCGGCAAGGTTTTGAACTATCAGACTTTCGGCCCTGACAGCAGAAAATAGTTGCATGCCAGGGTTGGCAAGGTAATCAGATCAATACCTAGCCGGCTGTTATAAAGCCGGCAGGGTATTATGTTATCGACCCTGCCAGCTATGTGTTGCAAAAAATTCCTTATCCTGATGCCTAAAATCATCATAAGGCCGGCATGGTTATAAATTACGATCCCACCAACAATATCATAGCCGACACGCTGGTGACCAAATACCATTCCGACGGTTAAATAGAATAAAATCAACTTATGATGCCTAAAATCATCATAAAGTCGGCATGGTTGTACAATATGACCTTGCCGACTATAGCATAGATGACATGCTAATGACCAAATATCTTTCCGGCGGTTGCACAGAATAAAATGAACTCATGATGCCTAAAATCATCATAAGGTCGGCATAGTAACAAAATTTGGACCCTGCCGGCCGGTATTAGTCGGCATACTGTGGAAACAAAAACCTCATCGGCGAATTCTAAATTCAAATTTTTGCAAGTACAATTGTATTGATTGACTTGTACTTAGGCACTATAACGGCCAAATTTGGGCACAATCCTATAAATACACTACTTCTCTCTACAAAACAACACACAAATATTTGCATATACTCTCCAAAGATCATACCATCATACAATCCATCTAACTCACCCAATAGATCTCTACATACAACAATGGCTTCATTTGATTCAAATTGAAGAGGCGAGGTACCCAAATATACCTCAAGCTATAAATTTTCCTTCCTATAAGTCCTTTCTCCGAAAGTGATTGTCTATAGACAGAGTCGAGACAATACAACAAAACGGTTCACACTTCGTGAGATTGTCTATAGATACAGGATCGAGACAATACAACAACAAAGTGTTTTTACTTGATACAAAGGTTCGGACTTAACCAAACTCAATAGGATTGCATATCAAGTAAATATACTACACCATTTTTCCATATTAGTAACTAAGTTTAGCAACATCTCTTACGCAGTTGCGAATTTGCAACAGAATTTGCAATGGCTATAATATTCGCAACGTCTATCTGCAGTTTCGAAATTTTCAACTGCTCAGTAGGTGTTTCAATTCGCAACTGATGTGCATACCACGCGTGCTACCTGATTATGTGCAAGGTAACACCTAGACTTTAGATGTGCGATCTGGCTGTGTGGCTGGCAACACCAGATGATATTTCATCCCTAGTATTTGCAATTGGTTTGGATGGGAAATATCATTACACCCTTTTTATCATCAAATATCTAATCATATCTCCCATATCTTCTTCTTCCACTTCTTTATCGAGCAGCCTCGGGTCCACACTATTTCACTTCACCGAGAACCCTAACTCTCGTACCTTTCTTCTTCTTCTTTCACTTTATTTAGAGTTAGTATCTAAACCATCAATTACTTTCCCCTTCTTCTTCTTGTTGTTGTTCTTCTTCTTCTTCTCATCACCACCTCCACCACTACCACGAGACTGTAGATTTAGGTTGGAAATCGTAGCATTTTGAAGCTTTATTAGGTGTTATTTACAGATCCGTTTATATATTCTGCTCTAATATCACTCCGTTTGGTTATAAATTGAAATGATTTAAAGCTAGGGTTTCAAAATTTTGGGTAATTATTTTTAGGATTTTAGGGTTTTATTTTATCTATTGGCAAAATATTTTGAGTTAGTTATCTGTTCATTTTTGTATTTTGATTCGTCATTAATTGGAAATTGGGTTTAATTTTATTCTAATTTTTTACATCTACTGATCTATTTTGTATATTTTTTAGACTTCAGGTGAAGCAAATAATCATGAAGATGATGGTACGAGTGACTTAGAAGGGAACAGAAAGTACAGGTGACTATTGGTGAATGATTAGAAATTATTGTTGCTTAGGTATCTTGGTGGAATTTATATGTCTAGTGTAGTTTTGAGTTTTTTAGGTTGTGTATTCTTTGAAAAATTTTGATTTTTTTTAGAAGTGGTAAATGAAGCTATTCATAATATATTGAGGGTTTCAAGTCGGGTGACTCTTGTTCATGTTGTTATCTAAGTTTATAAAGTATATGAGATTGAAAATGGCTAACATTGATAGATTACTTTTGTTTATTTTTCCTTGTTTTTTTTATAGTGCACATCCTTAGCTTATACCTCGAATAATCACTTATTACTTATGCAATTTTCCGTCGATCATAATTGGACTAATGACACATATTATCTCTACTTTGACCCCTACATAGCAAATAAATGAAGTTTACATAACTCAAGTTCATTATTTTTTAGGTGGAGAAAAGCTCCAATGTTGCTGCTCTAGGTACTTGGAGAGCTTAAAAATATATCAAGACTTTATGAAACCTTTGATTCCTGGTAAGTTAGCAATGTTGCAAACAATTTTTAGCTTTTTTACAAGACTTACAATTACTTTCAGTGAGAGTTTGTTCTTGCCATACTTTGTTGATGTAGGCCTTTTATTTTGATTTGTATCTCTTTAAAAAACTTTAAACGTCGGTGCTTGATTGATGTTGTTGCCGAACATCTGGATGTATATTGGTTTTCTTGTGGTGATCAAGGTATAGTCACATATCTTCCCTTGTCTTTTAATTTCCATTTTAATGATTGCTCTGAAGATTTCTGTATAACTATGGTATGTTGGATATATTTAGGTAACTGCTGCTGGTGGTGGAAATGGTATGCGTCTTGCGAATGAATGCAAGGAGTTTCTGGAGTTATTTCCAAGCAGTTTGTATTCCTTGTTTTCCCTCGGTGTATATACCACTTCCTTATTCCTTGTTTTCCCTCGGTGTATATACCACTTCCTTATTCCTTGTTTTCCCTCGGTGGAGCATAATCTTCTGAGTGCAAGGAAGCTTTATATAAACATAAGGTTAGACTTTCAGTCTTAACAATTATTTTGTTGTTTTTTTCCCTCCACCCTAACTCTGAGAAGTGAATAGATTGTTGTTTATTGATCAATCACAATTTTTCTATCTTTTTTGATGTAGCTTTGAGAAATTAAAAATTAGCGTGCTACATAATGCATTTGAATGTGATGTTTATGTAGGTTAAAGAATTTTGGGTTTCTATTGACATTTAGCTCGTCCTTTTCTTTGCCAAGTCCGACTGACTTGCATCTTTTCAAGGATGCTATTAGGCCTTTGTAAGAAGTAAGTATTATAAGCATCAGTGTGCTTCTACTACTTCTATTGCATCATTTATTTTCTTTTTCATTTAGATTATTTGGTAATCAATATTACTAATATATTGTAAGGATTCTATTTGGTTTTGTCATTGATATGACAATGGATTCCTATCAGTTGCTTTTGGTGTTTTTCTGGTTTGAATAATTTCGCTTGCTTCCTTGATGTGGTAGTCTTAATCTAACTAAAAGTGTTCTATTACTTGGACTAGATGTTGGAGGAGGGTGAAGGAAGATATTGATCCATATTGAGGTTGAAGCTTGAGAACCATGTTCAGGTAATTGCAATAATAAATTGCTCAAAAAAAATTCTTTTGTATAACTCCTCCAATTTGCAGTAAACTAAATTGCAGTTTAAATTCTTAGACAAGACATTTTGTTCAACTCTCTTATTGCGTACAGTTTCCTTACTTATACAGAACCTTTATTAGTTTTTATGAACGATAATGGTGATTTGTTTTAAGTGTTCCATGCCATCTATCTTGATATCAACTTTTTATTGGAAGATGACTAAATGAGAATGATTTTCCTTGGAAGACAACTTTGTCAATGGATCAGAATGGTACTTTAGGGAATACAATAAAAGGATTACAGATGCTAAAAAATTTTCCTTCACTTAAACTTTAGTACTCCATTTGACTGGTTGCATCTGTTGCATAATGCAGGTAACACATCCTCTAAGCGATATAAACAACTTAACCAACTCCCAGTCGAAGATGATGACTGCACTAGTAATGCGAAGGAAATGATAATTGGTTCGCCGTTATTGAGCAAGATGGGAAGTTGCAAAGTTCTCAGGTGGAAACAATGATGCATCACCATCCTCATGCTCGGCAAGCCATGGGAATTGGTGCTGCTAGAGCAGCTAGTCGAGAAAGTTACGATACTGGCTACTGCTTGATCTTGCAATAACGATTACTGGTCAAGGTGAATAACTTGTCCTTGATGTAAATCTGAACTAATATGTTACTTGTATTGTATATGCATGAATTCTGGTCATATTAAACTGATTTAGATGTCTTTCTGTATATTTCTTGGTTCTTTTCTCCTATCTGAATTAGTTGTTCTTAATTGTTGCAGAAAATAGGGAAGTGCAAGTGTTTTGTACTATGCATGTTTCGTTCTTCAGGTACATTGTCTTCATGTAGTTGATATTTACATAGTTGTTAGATTGCATATCTATTCCTCAAAGATATATTTCATAGTTTACGCTATCTTTTACTCTTTTTTTCCGGATTTATCTCAAGACTTGTCCTCATGGAGGATGTATATAACGGTGATGATAGGAAGGGATCTAAACTGAAAAGAGCTCCTCATGGCAAGGTACCACTGGAAACATAGTAGAAGATCTGGAATTTTTCGGTTACAACAAGCTAGGGACGAGTTGCGCCTTAGCAGAATCTCACAAGCAGTTATTTGATTATGTCAGCAACTTGATCTCAGATAACAGTCTTGAGGTATAAGGTTCCTTGGACTTGAAGTACTGGTGCTTGCAGAAGTAGGCCTACTCTTTGTGATGTATTTTCAACTTATCTTTCATGTACACATTTGTAGGACCATAATATCGCTACAATTATATTCACGAGAGATTAACAACATTTCACGAGCGTCACAGAGTAATTAAAAGAATGACGTAATGGCTGACGATGGAAGAAACACGAGAAAGGCATGTTCGTTCTGTGATGGTTACAACATCTGCGAGAATGAACATTATAGCTGTTGCGATGAGATCGCAGAGAATATCCGAAATAAAAGGAAAACTTAGCTGTCATCCACTATGTAATTTTCTATATAAAGGGTTCCTATAGATTCAGAGAAGGATGATGTATTTTTGGAGAGTTGAAAGAGTCTAGAGGAGAGAGAAACTTCAAGAGAATAGTTGTATTCTTGATTTCTTACATTTCTTGTAAACATTTCTGAAAATCAAATAAAGAAGTGTCGTTTTTAATCTTCAAGTGTAGGTTGAATATTACAAATTCTTAACAAGGGTGTAGTGTAGGATTTCATGCAACTACATTTTGGCGCCCGAAACAGGGATGAATTGAGAGATATTTGAAGAAAAGGGTAAAAATTGACACTGTGATTAGAAGGAATTTGGAACAATTAGTAAAAAGATCTTACACAATCTTCAACAGTTTAATAAGAATTAATGGCTGGAAGAAGAAGAAATACATCAGAACCACCAATAACCGTAAGGAGAAGTAAAATACTTGCAGGAGGAAGAACAAATGAAATGGGAGAATCTTCAAGAGTAAGAACAAGAAGAAATACAATAAGAAATGAAGGGGAAAATCAAATTCAACAGCCGAATCAACAAACACCAATACAAGATAGAGTTGTGGATTATGATAGAGTGAGTGTGCATACTTGGAGATCGGATTCGATGGAAGAAGCAGAAGATCAGCGATTGAGAAATGAAAAAGGAGAGGAAAGAGATCAAGCAGTAGTTGAAGGATTAATTCATGGAGAAGGTGAAAATGAAATAGCAGCTGATTTAAGACAAAGATTACAAGAGGAAAGGAGATTAGAAGCGGAAGAACGTGCAAATTTAACAAGACAGAATCATGAGTTAAGAATGGAAAATTTAAGATTACAGAGAAGGAGATCGAGAAGTACTGTTAGATCAAGTTCAAGGTCATTTAAAGAAGCACCAAGGAGAAATTCCCCTATGAGAAATGTTAGAGAAAATATTCGAGAAGGAATGCAAAATCCAAATGAAGAACAACATCATAGGGAAGAAGAAATAATTGATGATCGCCATGATCCGCGTGGCGAAATTTTGGATGATAGACGTAACAATGGAAACCAAGAGGGAGGAAACAACCAAAATGGTGAAGAAAATCGAGAAGAAGGTAGGAGAATATTACATGGGCGAGAGATTCAAAGAAATCGAAGAATAATTGAATAAGAAATTGAGAGACATTATGCTGAACAAGCACGTCTAGCTTGCGAGAGAGAAAGATTAAGGGAAGAAGTATAAGAACAAGAATTTCAAGAGGCAGTACGACAGAATAACCATGAAAATCGAGAAAGGAGACGTACACAAAATCGCTATAATGATAATATTCAGGAAGAGTATGATAGAATACAGAGGAGAATAGAAAGACAGCGAAGAGAAATGATGAGAAATGAAGAAATTCGCAGAGAAGAAAATAGACAACATAATCAGCTGCGATTTCAAGAAGAAGGTGAAAGAGAAAATCGCAGAGAAAGACAGAATGAAGATGAAGAAGAAGATGCACAAAATCTCTGCGAATCGCTGTGATTGACTCGGAGATTTTTTTTTAGAAAATTTTGGAGGAATATTTTCGTCGGTCGCTGGGCTAGATCGATCATTGTCAGAAATTAAACATTAAGAATGATTAGTGGATCTGAAACGTCTTACCACCCTGATTAAAGATCTTAAATTTCAAAATTTTCCAATGAATTCGGCATCAAATCAAAACTTCTGTCCCTGGGATGAATATCAACCAGGGATGGGAAATTCAAGGTCGTACAAGAATGAAGAAGATACGTTGGGATTGAATCAAAAGAAATCATATGCTAGTATGGTTTCGTCTTTCAAAGCACCAGAATTTGATCCAGCAAAATTAGCAAAACCGTGCTTCAATGGTCCGGTGGTATCAATTAAAATATCTTAAGATGAATACCAACAAGGGGTGCTTGACTGCAAAAATTGTTTGATTGGCAGACTAGTGCAACCTAAGGAGTCGATTACAATGAAAATTCCAGAAATCAACGAAAAATTAAGACAGATCTGGAAGATCCAAAATTGGTTTATTTCTCCCTTAGGTAAGGGATTATTCTGTTTCCAATTTTCTTGTGAGGAGGATGTAACTTATGTTCGATCGAATGGTGCTTGTTCTATTAAACCAGGGATCTTACACTTTCTAAAATGGATTCAGGATTTCAATCCCGGTAAGCAAAACCAAACTCTGGCTCAGGTTTGGGTAAGAATCTTTGATTTAGGATTTGAATACTGGAGACATAAAACTCTATTTGAGATTGCGAGTGCTGTAGGCGATCCATTGCTGGTGGACAAGTCAACATTATCAAGAAGTTTTGGGTTGTATGCAAGGGTTCTGGTGGAAGTTGATATAACTAAAACACAGACAGATAAAATTCAGGTAGAGAGAAACAATCACTCTTTCTTTGCCAGAATTGCATATGAGAAAACACCTTCTTTTTGCTCCTACTGTAACACGATTGGACTTGTGGAGAGTATCTGTAATAAGAATAAAATGAAGGAGAGTAATGTGAAGGACACTGGTAAGGAAGGAGCAAAGCAAACGAAAGCTCAAAGGAAGGCTGATAAAAAAAAATATGGGGAAAATCAAAAAGTGGGAGAAATTCAAAACCTGAGAACCAACCCGGAGGTGGTAGATAATGCTACTGGCCAGAGCGCTGACATTATGGTGGAAGAAGAAAATGTCGCTAGTACTATGGATTCTCCTATGGAGGTGGTGGAAGGTGTTGTAGATGTTAACCAAATTAGCATGGAGGGCACGACTCAGAAGACAAATGCAGACTTGATCCAGAACCACTCTGGACTCACTCCTGGAGATGGGGAGAACATGGATTCGGTGGTTGTAAATGAAGATCCAACCCTGTCAAGCAAGAATGTGGAATCTAAGGAAGATAATCAACAAGTGGCAGAGATCAACCAAAAAATTAGCACGATGGAGATAACACAGGAGAAGAAAGATAATCCGGATTCTGCGGCTACTATTGCAGAATCGGTCAAACAAAAAAAAACAGAAGGTAGTTCACGCAGAACTAACTTATGCGGTGGAATCTAAGGCAAGCTTAAGCACAGGATAAATAAGCACACTTAGCACACCAAATTGGCATGAGGAGGATACGGTAAGCGTTGAGACGCTTGACGAGCATGAGGAGGTGATGCAGCCCTTTGAACGTGTTCTTTCAAAAAGGGACCGGGTAAAGGAAAAAAAGAAGGAGACTGGTGATACAAAACCTTGGACAATGCGCCCAAGGAATGTCATAAATCCTCCTCAATGAGAACACTCTACTGGAACCTGCGTGGATTTGGTAACTCTGAAACGCAGATGGTATTTAAAAATTACTGTTGTAAACATTCTCCGGATATTATTTTTATTGCGGAACCTTGGATAAAAATAGAGTCTATTCAAATAAATTTCTGGTCCAACCTTGGACTGAAGATAGTGGCGGTGAATGATAGAGGTAATAAGATTCCTAATCTATGGTGTGTAAGTAGTACTAATATTCATATGGATGTGGTGGAAAATTCTGGTCAGATGATTGCTTGTAAAGCTTCTTTAGGAAATATGGTGTACTATGTCACAAGTGTTTATGCTGCTACTTCCTATAGAGCGCGTAGAAACCTATGGTTAGACTTGAGTAATTTGATGGGGAACCTAACTGGTCCTTGGTGTGTTATTGGCGACTTCAATGCTGTGTTGGGAGCTCATGAAAAGTCTACAAGACCTCCTCCTTCAAGAAACTCCTGCGATGACTTCTTGGCTTTTACGGAGACGAATGACCTGCATCATCTGGACACAAAGGGAGCGTTTTTTACTTGGTCTAATGGTCGTAGGGGAAGATATCACACGGAGCTTCGCCTGGACAGAGCTGTCTGCAACAAACAATGGCTAATGGCTTGGGACTCTACGGTTTGTAGCACGCTAACACGTGTTAAATCCGATCACTATCCGATCATATTGGAATCTCTCAAGGGGGGTAAAACTCATGCCTCTTCGTTTAAATTCCAGCGAACATGGCTAAATCACTCGGGGTTAAGAGAGGTGGTGGAGAAAGCTTGGATGGAGCAAGTGGTGGGTTGCCCCATGTATGTTCTTATGCAGAAGTTAAAGATCCTGAAATCGATTCTCAAGTGTTGGAACAAGGAGGTGTTTGGTGACATACAACTCAACGTTAATGTGGCCACAATTGCTCTGGAGAATATTCAGTGCCGCATCATTGATGAGGGTTACTCAGATGATCTGCACGGGATTGAACTAGAGGCTTCGAACAGACTCATTGACGCTCTAAATATTCAAAAAGATTTCTGGAAAGACAAATCGAGGTTACAGTGGGTGAAAAATGGAGATGCTTGTACAAAATTCTTTCACACCTATGTTAAGATTCGAGCGGCGACCAACAAAATAACTCATCTAAAAACAGATAATGATCTGCTGAGCTCCCATGAGGAGGTTTTAGAGCATGTTGTTTCCTACTTTAAAAATTTATATAATACTGATGCTGCTATTAGTCCAACAGATTTCGTTTCCAGGAATACTAGCAGAAAGGTATCTCAGGAAGAAAACAGGAGCCTCACTGCCATTCCATACGGGTTGGAAGTTAAAGTGGTCATTGATAACATGAATGCTAATGGTGCCCCGGGTCCGGATGGTTTCGGCGGCGTCTTCTTTACATCATTCTAGGATATAGTAGGTACGGAGGTGGTTAATTCTGTCCAATTTTTTTTCAAGAATGGTTGGCTCTTTCCAAATGCAAACCCTTTCCATGTTATTATTATACCGAAAGAAACGGGAGCTGATAGAATTGAAAAATTTCGTCCTATATCTCTTAGTAACTTTCATTTCAAGATCATTGGGAAGATCCTAGCTAACCGTTTGACTCCTATAGATTCAAAGTTTATATCTCCTCAGCAGAGAGCTTTCCTCAAGGGAAGAGACATTTTTGACTGCATTGGAATAACGTCGGAGGCTATCAACTTGCTGGAATACAAATGCTTTGGAGGTAATGTGGCTCTTAAATTTGATATTAGAAAAGCGTTTGATACTCTTGATTGGGACTTCCTCATTAAGGCAATGCAAGGCTATGGGTTCAGTGACACGTTCCTGGGTTGGATTATTTCGATCCTGAATTCGGCTAGGCTTTCGGTTGTGATTAACGGCAAGGCAATGGGATACTTCAGCTGCAAGCGGGGTTTGCGCCAGGGCAATCCACTATCTCCCATCCTATTATGCTTGGCGGAAGATGTTTTAAGTAAGGCTCTAGCGAATGCTTTTGCTCAGGGGAGGATTAACCACATATCTTCGACAAGAGGTACAACTTTTCCTTCTCATGTTTTGTACGCAGATGACATAATGGTCTTCTGCAGAGGAACTAAGAGGGATATTACGTCTTTAATGGAAATCTTTAAGGAGTATGGTCAGAATTCAGGTCAATTCATCAGTGTTGAAAAGTGCATAATGTACTCAAGCAAATCTGCTCATAACAGAATGGCAGGGATAGCTGCTTCTTTTAAGTTAACAATGGGGACCCTGTCATTTCGCTACTTGGGTGTTCCGATCTTTCGGGGTAAGCCGAGAGCTGTTCATTTTAGGGACATTATGGACTGAATAAAGATTAAGTTTTCTGTTTGGAAAGGAAGGTCTCAATCAATGATGGGAAGAGTGGAACTTGTAAACTCGGTGATTGCAAGCTCGGTCATGCACAACATCCAGATCTACAGTTGTCCTGCCGCGCTAATCAAACTTTTGGAAAAATGGATAAGGAATTTTGTCTGGTCGGGAGAGATCAATACTACAAAACACCACACTTTGTCCTCGGATAAGGGCTGTCTTCCAGTGAATGAGGGGGGGGTCTGGGAATAAGGTCTATATCTAGCTTGAACAAAGCTGCCTTGATGAAGATGACATGGAAACTGATGACAATCAACTCTATTTTTGGTTCTTTCATTAAAAAACATTTTGCAGGTACAGCTTATAAGATTTCATCCATCTGGCATGGAATTAAACATCAGCGGTGCATTATTAATGAAGAAGTGTTATGGTTGGTTGGAAATGGTAACAACATTGATTTCTGGAAGGACTGTTGGAACGCTAATATGGAGATGTCGATTGCGGAGTATTTGGGGCTGGATGACTCAAATCTTCAAAATGTGGTGGCAGATTTCATAGTGGAAGATCGATGGAGCATTCCCTCTTATATGCCGGAGTTGTCTGGCCAGGTTGAGCAGTGGATAAAAGAAACTCCATTTGCTGCTCATTCTGAGGATAGACAAATCTGGAAGCTAAGCTATTATGGGAACATCAACATGAAGGAGGCTTATGAGTTCCATCGACACAGGGTACCGGAGTTAAGAGACTTCAAGGATCTTTGGGATATCAAGATTCCGCCGCGTCGCGCTTGCACGGTCTGGAAATTGCTACATAACAGGGTTGCTTCTGATGACAATGTAAAGTTTTTTGGATGCGACACGGTAAACTGTTGCAACCTCTGCCCTACCCCTTGCTGTAGGGAAACTCAAAACCATTTATTCCTGGACTGTTGGTTTGCTACTTGGCTCTGGAATTGTATTATGCAGGTATTCAATTATAGGTTGAATTGTTCCAGTACTAATGCTATATTTGATGATGTAAGGAGGTTCGTGGGCTGTTCGCAGACTAAAAATCTCCTCTGGGTGGCAGTGGTGAGCTGTATTTGGTTGATTTGGACTTCCAGAAACAAGCTAAGGTTTGAGCATATTGCGACTTCTCCTCAGCAGGCGGTTAAGCATCTGGCGAAACTGATTATGGAATCTAGTACACATAGCGGAGGGTACTCCTTCAACACCTCAGCAGATAAATGCATATTGGAGAGTTTAGGTATCAAGAGTAGAGCACCTAAAATTCCGAGCGCGGTGATGGTGAAATGGCTGCCGCCTCCGCAAGGGTGGATGAAAGCAAACACTAATGGATGTTCGTTGGGAAACCCGGGTCCTTCCGGATGCGGGGTGGTGTTCCGAGACTCAATGGGTATAGTCAGGGGCTGCTTGGCGCAAAATCTGGGTTTCAAAAATTCACTGCTGGCGGAGCTGTGTGGGGCTATTTATGCCTTCAGAATAGCGAAGACAAGGAGGATTAGTCGTCTGTGGCTGGAGTGTGATTCTGACTTTGTCTTACAGGCTATCAACAATCAAAGTCTTGTCCCATGGTGCTTATCTATGCACTGGGACAACTGCATCAAGTTTTCCTCTTCTATAACGTTTAAATGCTCTCATGTATTTCGAGAAGGTAACTCGGTAGCAGATTCTATGGATAAGCATGGGGCATCGGTGGAGTCTAGATGGTGGACAAACCCTCCTTGTTTCACAAGAAGAAATATAGCGATGGATAACTCAGTGCTATCCTTATATAGATTTCGCAACATGTAACTTTTTTTTAGTTCTGCTCTTTGCTTTGCTTTCTTTGTTTCTTTGTACCTTTTGGGGGTATGGCTCAGCCCTCCCCTTCTTTTTTTCTTGGTTTAATAAAAGGCACCAGGGTGCATTTATTTAAAAAAAAAAAAGATGCACAAAATCTCGCAAGACAAGAAAGACAAGAACGCAGAAGAAGAGAAACTGCATTAAAGAGACCAATGGAGCAAAATTCAGCTGAGAATGAGCAAATATTGAGAGAATTAGCAGAAATGCGAAGAATGATAAATAATAGAAGAGAAGGAGGTAGAAGGAAACTTGATGAAGCAATTGAAGAAGATGTGAGAACCCCTTTCGCTCAGGAAGTACAGCTAAGAGGAATACCCCCTAAATGCAATTTACCAACATTAACCAGTATCTTTGATGGAACTACTTGTGCTGTTCAGCATGTTAAGTCTTATGTTAGGTGTATGCTACAATGGGAGAATCATGATGCTGTATTGTGCAAGTATTTTGCGTCTATCTTAGCTGGCGAGGCGCTAAAATGGTTCGAGGGATTGCCAAAAAATACTATAACTTCTTTTGATCATTTGCAAGCTACATTTCTAGGAGAATATATAAGCAACAATTCATCGCGACCAAGTATTGGAGATGTATTTGTATTAAAACAGAGGATTGGCGAGAGCTTGAAACACTTAACCATAAGATGGAAGTCAATGTGCAGTGAGATTTCTGGGAGAGTGGATGAAATATACCTTATTTTATCTTTCATTAATACAATGTTTGCAACCAATCTATTGTACATACAAATTTTCAGAATCAAAAATACAATCACCATGACAGAGTTGCGAGAATTACAAGAAGAATACATTGCCTTGGAGAAGAAACAAAATGAAATGGAATCATATCCAATCGCAAACACCAGCTCAGTAGCAGAAAATGGAAGTCTACTTCCTAAAATGATTAACAATGTGGCGAGCACCTCGCAGACACAACAAGAGAAAGTGGTGATTGATAACCAGCAAAAATTAGTAGCCATGGGGAGTCGAGACCAAGATGAGTATGAAAGGGAAAGGAATTATTAAAATCGCGGTGGAAATAATAAGATTCAAAGACTTGATCAACCTCAAGAGACTTATGGTGGTCAGAGGCAAAACAAGTTTAGAGGTCAAGGTAATCATAAGATAATATGGGAATAAATTAAGATGCCACCTCTAAATGCTAGTATAGAAAAAATTTGGGAAGCTATCATTCTGATGGAAAACATACCATCACCATGGAATATGGGAAAAGAGTCACATCCAAATAATCGAAGTCAAGAATATTGTCCTTACCATCACTTTCATGGCCACACAGTAAATGATTGCAGGAATGTAAAAAGGATAATTTTAAGGATGATTGATCAGGGGAAGTTAAATCACTTTCTAGTAGGAAATCCACAATCCCAACAGTTACCACCAGCACCAGAAATTCGCAAAGTAAATACTGTAAAAGGAGCAGAAACATTCGTAATAGAAGTTGGGCCCAAAGCAAAGAATTTGTTTTGTAATTCCATTGTACATTCATACAGAACTATTGAGGATATCCATCACAATGTTCAAAGCAGAGTCTTCGCGAGAGACACAGATGGAAGAGAAATAATGAATATAGCGAGAACCTCGCCATTAGAAGAATGGCAAAAGCAAACTATATCTTTCACTGCACAAGAAATACCAGAGCCTGACGAGCAGCATGATAACCCATTGGTGGTAAGATTAGAAATAAATCCAAAGCATATGAAAGAAGAAGATGAAGAAAATGATGATGAAAATGAAGATTCTTGGGCCATTAACAGAGTTCTAATAGACACAGGGAGTTCAGTTGACATCTTATTCCATCATACCTACAAAACCATGGGTAGAAGAGACGAAGATCTAATACCATCAACGTATAAAATCTATGGTTTTAATGGTACTGTTAACAAGCCCAAAAGGGAGATTACAATGCGAATTCCATTAAAGGGAATATCTTCTACAATCTTATTCTGTGTTGTTGACATTGAATCTCACCTTATAATGTTTTGATTGGCAGACCGTGGTTGCATGGGATATTAGGTGTGGCATCAACTTATCATCAATGCATCAAGTTTCCACATCCAAAGGGAGTTGGAGTCATTAAAGGAGATTGGGGAGAAAGCAAGAAATGTTATGAAATTTACATAGAAACTTGTGAGGAAAGATCCGCGAGGAATAAAAGTTGGACACAAAACATCAAACAGAAACAAAGAGGTGACAAATTAATGGTTGATGCAATAGAACAGCGAGAAGATGAAATGCTGCGAGATCAAAGAAGTGACAAATTAATGGTTGGAGGCGAGCGGCTCGCAAATGAAGAGAAAATAGCAAAGCGCAATAAGAAGGCAGCTAAAGAAAGTAGTAAGTAGAAAGGTAAAATGATGAAATTTAGAGAAGCTTATGAATGATTTGTTTGAAGAAAATGTAATTGAAAAGAGTACTCTGTTTGAAAGAATTTCAAAATTTTACAAGAAGAAAGAAGATCAAAGAAGTGAAATTTTATCAGAGTTACAATACTCGCGAGAAGCACGAATAAAATTTCGCAGATATTAATAGAATGTGACGAACCTTTATGGCATACACCCTAGTGCGCGGATACAATTTCACAAGAGGCAAATGTAAGACCTAATAGTGCGTCATATAAGGGGGTATCTCTTTACATGACTCAAGGATAAGGTTATACCGCTGCTGGAACCTGAGTCATGCAGATGTTGGGGTTAAAGAAAACCTATCCAGGAGAGAGATCTTGGATTTCCAACTATATAAGGTTATACCCTGGTTGGACGATTGAGAATCTCTTCTAAGAAGTGCAGAGTATGACCAAGGCACCGAGGTACACGGTTGAGCCAAGGGTGCCCGGGGCGTACGAAACTACCCTGGACATTCTTGGTAAGTCTTGTCTATGATGCACTTGGCCTGAAGAAAACCCCACTTAGGGTGCAGTCTTGTAACTATAAGCCATATAGGCATAAAGGACAAGAGGCTGCGAAAACAACTATTTGTTGGTAAATCCGGATGGGAGGAGCTAGTCTTGTATGGCCGATGTGCCCTCCTTGAAGGGGCAACCAGGGGGAAGATAAGGGCGGCACCCTCCATTAGGGAGCTGATAAGTGTCTAAAGACGACAATGTCATGGGCTTTATGATCGCAAGAACATTTAGGCATGTCATATTGTCGCGTGAAAAAAATTATACAGAGGCAACAAGCCATAAGAGAAAAGTTAAGATGAGATTAATGGGTTTTTACATGAAAATGTAAAGACGTCCTGCGATTTCATCGCAAGACGGCAATGTCATAAGGTTTAATTATCGTAAGAGAGTTTAAACTTATCATATTGTCGCAGATATGTTGAAAAAATATGGATAAGACAAAATCAATGGGTCAATACATGCAAATGTAAAGACGTCCTGCGATTTTGTCGCAGAAAGAAAAATGTGGAAAAATAAGACCTTTAACTAGGAAGGCATAATAAGACCACAAGATTAAATGTTTACGATAGTGACGCAGAAATTATGAGGTTTGCGATATTTATGCAGAAATCAAAAAAATATGCAACTATTGCTAGCGATATTATCGCAGATATTGAGGCAACATCTATCTAATCTCTACTAAATTTTTTCATATTGCAGATGAATAATAGAGGAAAGTATGGGAATGCACAGAACGATGAAATTATTATTCATCATCATATGATAAAATTGCATAGACATTATTATGACACATTTATGCAGATAGTTAAAGGGTAATAATTATGTTGATTAATTATGCTGTAGAAAAAGAGTTGTTTTCTAATTCATACAGATGGAAGCAAAATAAATCTATACAAGGAAATTTACAAGATTGGAGAAACTCGCAGCAATATTTCAGGAAGAAGAAAATAAATATACAAAAATTACAAGGAAGACAAAAAGAAGAAACAGAACTAATTAGATCCATCACCATCATCTTCATCAGATTTCTCCCCCTCGCCGGATTTTTTTTCATTATTATTATTATCTTCATCATCAGATTCCTCAGCTTCACTATCGGAAATAACAAGGTTTGGAGTTTTTGCTGGAATTTCCTTTGCATGATCAGGATATGTAGAATGAGGAATGTCGTGATCATCGCAAACCAGTTTAATGGATTTATTGCGAACATCAATAAGAGTGGTACTAAAGTTCGCGGTAGTAATCCTTAATTGATCTTTCAGTCGTGAATACTACTCGTTGCGAGCAGCAAGACTACTTGCGAGTTAACTCTTGTCAGTTCCAAGTTCCCCAATTCTTTCAAGATATCTATTTTTCAGCTCATGCAAGTATATAACAACAAGTTGAAAAGTTTGCAAGGAAGAACAATAAAAACAATAAGTTAATATGGAAGGATGACTAACAACCTTCTCTTTCAGAAATCATGTCTTTAATTAAAGCCGCTTGTTCAACATGAAGACTAACATATACACCTAAGTTATTTCTGGCATTGTGAAGAACCTTCGCAGCCCAAGCAAACTCATCATCACTATTAATAAGAAGACGAGAGCGAACTTGAGTTTCCCTCGCAAGAAGATCTTTATTCTCGCAGATAAGTTTATTTCTTTCCATTTGAATAGTAAGAAGAGTTTTATGAAAATCCCTTGGTGCCATTTTTAACAACACGATCTTTCTCGTCTATAAGATCACTATTCTTTTTTCTTAATCTATTAACTTCTTCCTTTGAATTAAGATAAAGGTGCTTAAACTTATTGGTTAAACTTAAATTGAATCTGTGCTCAATCTTTAAGAGATTAAGTTTGGATTCAAGTTCATCTAAAGAAAGAGATCTAATCTGATCATCTGAGAAACTACTTAAAGAACTATTAATGCGAGCAAGAAGGGTATTCTCATCTACATGTTTAGGAAAAGATTGGAGGAATGTAGCCTCATCAGTAAGACCATAAATATCTGCAAATTAAGAGTGGTTGCTTGAATAAGCTGCGATATGGTAAGAAGAATTAAAAGAGAAAAGAAATAAATCATACCATAGAGTTGTTGATTAGATTTGTCAAGATCAGAGATTTTTTATTTATTAACTAAAGCTTCAGTCTCCAACTGCTTATTTTTCTCACGAAGATTAGCAAGTTCAGATTCCATTTGTTCATTCTTCTCGCGAAGATTAGTGAATTTAGATTTAAGTTCTTCATTCTTTTGGCGAAAAACAACATTCTTCTTTTGAGAAAATGCACTCCTTTTGTCCAAATCTGAGGCAACAACAAAGGAAGCTCTTCCAACCTGCGAGAGAATAATATAAGTTAAGGCTTGGCGATGGAATAAATACATAAACAGGTTGAAGAAATGAAAACATACCAGGGTACCAAGAGAATTTAGGAGATTGGGAGTCAGCGATCTTGAGATTCCTTGGAGAGAATCATTATCTATCAATATGGGAGCATCGCAGACTTAGGCGAGAGCCTGGGATGTCTCATTAAGAACTTCATCTCCATGATTATTAGCGATACCATGAGTAATATCTCCAAAAATCTTGGATAATTGAGCCATTGAAGACTCAGAAGAGGAAGAATCTTTCATAGAAGGAATGTCATTGTAATCATCAAAATCATCATCATTGTTATCCTTATCAAAATCAACACTTGAATTCTCTGCAATTGAGTGAGGAGTTGAAGAAGAAGAGAGTTGGATTTTTCTTTTCTTTAAGGGAGGATCATCAGACTCCTCACTACGAGGGGAAGTAGGCTTCCCTTTGGGAGGAGCAGTAGATTTCCCCTTGCGATCAATTGAAGATTTCACCTTGGTTCTTGGTTCTATTGGTTCTAATTCTTCGATTACCTGCGAGCACAGATGAAGATAAGAAATAGGGGAAACAATATATTATTAAAATTTATAAAGAAATATTTCTTACTTCATCTGTGAGTAATTGAAGAGCTGAACGGGTAGCAGGTTTACTAAACTTCTCATAGTTGGACTTCAATATCTCAATCTAATAAACAGGCATAATCAGCGAGAGCTTAAAGATATGAAAATCAAAGAAAAATAATAAAAATAACTTGTTATGCAAAGAACTAAGGAGAACATACTTCTTTATCTTCATCGGGCCAATAGAACACCCATGGTTGGTATTTCAAGAGATTTACAGGCAAAGAATGGGTGCCATAAATATACGGACCCTCTAAAATTAGAGGAAAAATAAACCACTTGTCATCGCTGGAATGGCGAGGACCTTGATTGTTATTTGTATGCCAATCAATATCTAACATAAGAGATTTATCATCAACAATCTTATCTTTCTTTTGCAAGCGGACACCCCAGCAAGTGAGATCTCTTTTCATGGGGATTATGTCATAGTTGATGAAGAAATTATCCACAGTATACATCGCGGGAATGATTGGAACACCCTTGAATTGAGGATTCTTCGCAGTATCAGGGTAGCGAGATCCTTTATCGGCACCGCGAGAAGCATATTCAATTAATAATCGAATAAAATCTCCACCCAATTGATATATCGCTCGCGAGAACTTCTCGTGAGAGATTATTTCATAGAATAATGGAAGTTCCGGGTCATAGAGAGGAATGGGAAGACTAGTTTCAAGTTGACCTAGCGATACTATAACTTTCTCGCGAGAACATTGATGATCAGAAAATAATTTGATGGAAAGTTCGGATTTAGGGTTTTGATCTGGAATTGTAGACAAAGTAAAACCTTTACTTTTGAGTTTTTCTTGCATCTCACCAAAAGCAGCCAAATTTTTAGCACCAGCAGCAACCATTTTTGAGTATGGGAATGAAGTAAAAGGTTGAAAAATAAGAAAGAAATCACAACGATAAAAGATGCGAAATTTACGGAAGAACAGTAAACTTGCAAATAAGTTACGAAGAGAAAGAAGAAGAATGTAAAAAGAGGAGAAGAA
This sequence comes from Papaver bracteatum, assembly GCA_023529315.1. Classification (NCBI taxonomy): domain Eukaryota; kingdom Viridiplantae; phylum Streptophyta; class Magnoliopsida; order Ranunculales; family Papaveraceae; genus Papaver; species Papaver bracteatum. The sequence continues at coordinate 783,631 of JAJJWX010003811.1, read as the reverse complement.
AAGAATGAAAGGAATATTTGTAGAAGAAGAAATTTCTCGAGAATATGAATGCAATAAATGCAAAGAAAGAACACGAAAGGTCATATTGCGGCGGTTGGAGAGGACGTGTCAAAGATCTATTGGAAGAAACAATACATGCAAACAGCTGGCGAAGGATACAGAAATGTGTCAGAACAGAGATTAATGTGAAAAGATAAGTAGTTGCGGCATTTTAGTTCTCATGATCTTCTCTTATTCGCAGAATAGACATGAGAAGAGGCAAGATGTAGGACCAGAATATCGCTTTAATTATATTCACGAGAGATTAACAACATTTCGCGAGCGTCACAGAGTAATTAAAATAATGACATAATGGCTGACGATGGAAGAAACACGATAAAAGCATGTTCGTTCTGCGATGGTTACAACATCTGCGAGAATGAACATTATAGCTATTGCGATGAGATCACAGAGAAGATCCAAAATAAAAGGAAACCTTAGCTGTCATCCACTATGTAATTTCCTATATAAAGGGTTCCTATAGATTCTGAGAAGGATGGTGTATTTTTGGAGAGTTGAAAGAGTCCATAGGAGAGAGAAACTTCAAGATAATAGTTGTATTCTTGATTTCTTACATTTCTTGTAAACATTTATGAAAATCAAATAAAGAAGTGTCGTTTTTAATCTTCAAGTGTAGGTTGAATATTACAAATTCTTAACAAGGGTGTAGTGTAGGATTTCCTGCAACTACAACACTATCTTTTATTCCAGCAATAAAGTGGCAGTACTATGTATTAATGGTTTGGCAGAGTTTAGTTGAACCTAATTTATGTGATACATGGAGTAATTGATTTTCCAGTGTAGTGTGTTTTCATAGTTTTGGCCTGAATTTGTTGCAGAGAACTCTTGACTAGGTCAACAACAAATTGACTCGACTTTTTTTTTCATGTTGCAAAACTTTAGCAACGGCTTGAAACTGTTGCTAAATTTAGAACCAGAATAATAAAACCATGTCCGGCTAAGATAGCCGTTCTAAGTTTTTTTGGTTTTAAATTTCGCAATTGCTGGAGACTGTTGCGACAAGAATATAGCAACAACACTGAGTTGTTGCTAAACGTATTCGCAACGGCCGAAACCGTTGCAAAGGAAAAGAAAAAACAGATGGTTAAACCGAAAATCGTTGCGAAAAAATTCACAAGGGCTGTTGCAAAAAAATGCAACGCCATATTTCGCAACGGCTGGCTGCTATACAAAAAAAATGCAACGCCTTGTGCAATTTACTTTAATTATAATAAAACAATTATAGTGCGAAAATATAAAGTAAATGACACAGCAAGATTTTGTTAACGAGGAAACCGCAAATGCAGATAAACCCCGGGACCTAGTCCAGAATTGAATACTCTCAGGATTAAGCCGCTATACAAAATAGTTGAGACCAAGCAACTAAACCTATAGTTTACCTTGTTCCGTCTGTATTCCCACATCTCTAACCTGTAAACAATTCACGTACTTGGACCAATTTCTTTGGTTCGTATTCCAAACAGTAAAGGAACAACAAATCTGTTTGGTATCAACTCTCTTCAACCAAGTGATATGAGTTTCGCAAAGGCTCTTCTGTTTATCTTAACATAAACTCCTTTTTCAGGTTCCAAGATCTATCTTTTGTTCAATCACCAAAAGGTAATCGTTAAGATTAAGCCAACAACACTCTTAATCCAAAGAATTGTGTTGATGCCGATCTTCTCAATTAATCAATCCAATCTACCACAAGTATAAACCGATTATCAATTGGATCCTCTTTTACCAAAACAAGTATTGTGCACACCAAAGATTATAAAACCAAGTCTGAAATCTTCCATCTCTTCTATGTCTTCAAATCTTCTTAGATATTCAATAAACACCTGCACACAACTACTTGAATCTCTTGTGATCAATCACACGCAGAACAGAGTCTGTTAACAATGGATTATCACAAGATCGTCTTTAGATCTAACAACAGTCTAAAGATCCCTGTCGAAACCTTGAACTAGTTTGAGTGAATCTTATATCAGAAGAGAAGATTCACAAGCATAAACAAACTAGGTGCAATCAAATCAATATGAAAACTAAAAATAAACCACAATTATCTAGTTTCCCACCAACGGTACGCACTAGAGATTCTCAATCCCAAATAATACTTTAAACTGAGCGGCCGTAAGAGATTTCGACTAATTAGGTTACTCTCCTCTCCGAATAGGAGGCTTCACCAGTAACAGTATGAAAAGACGAGGGTACCCAAACACACCACAATCTTTTATTTTTATCACAACCTATACAAGACCCACTGTGTATAAACCTCTTGGAGCAACAATCACTCAAGGAATATTTCAATACAATGTCCACTTGAAATAGGGTTAGTGCGGACTGGCCTAACACGTGAATTATTATATCAGATAAGTAACGAAATCCAATACACTTTGTGTGATCATCTATGGATATGAATCAAGATAATACTACGACAAAGTGTTCACTTGATAACCGAAACCTTATAAGATAAATATCAAGTGCCTAGTTAACGTACAAGTGTAATTACTTTAATTATAATATAAAAACAATTATAATGCGGAAATAAAGTAAAACACACACACCAGAATTTTGTTAACGAGGAAAACTACAAGCTTGTAGAAAAACCTCAGGACCTAGTCCAGATTTGAATACTCAATAAATTAAGACGCTACAAAAATTAAACCTACAACTTCGTGTAGACACTACTAAGTAAACTAAGATCCTAGTTACTCAGCTTTAGCAGTATTCTTGATTTGATAATATCTAGCAGAACCGAAGTTCTCAATAGATATTTAATACCCAATATCCTAGCAGAACAACCGTTCTCTTTAGGAGTAGATCTAGTATATCTTCTTAATGATTCACAACAACTTCTTCTTCAAATCTTCAATCTTCGATTTAATCTTCAAAGTAACAATCTGCAAAAACAAACTTGATTCCTTATTGATTTGTCGCACAGAATGGAGTCTATTAACAATGGCAAATCAATGAATCTATCTTACGGATCTAGAAAAAACTTAGATCCGTAGAAACGCTAAATCTTTGATCTAGTTTGAGTGAGCCTTATATCAGAAGAGAAGGTTCTCAATAATAAACAAACTAGGTTCAATCAAAAGATTCAACAACCGTTAGTTAATCAAATCAATCGAAAACTGAACTAACAATGCAATATCTAGTTTCCCACAAACGGGTCGTGCTAGAGCTTCTCAATCCCAAAGAAGACTTTAAATTGAGCGGCCGTAAGAGATTTTACCTAATAGATGACTCTCCTCTCCGATATGCGGCTTCACCAGTAACAAAGACAAAAGAGGAAGTTTAAGGATTAGTTTTCTCGAAATGCAAGCTTCAAGTATTTATAGATAAAGGAAATTTGGATTCCAAGTAATTACCATTAATATCCAAATAATATTACCGAAATCTTGATAACCAAATATTAGCTAGCATATAAAATACTTTACTAATATAAATCAAGAGATATGCTTAATATCTATCAAATGTGTTAAAAACACAATAATATATATAATTCCGAATTTTCATAATAAATGTGTTAAAAACACATTTCCGAAAATTTCCATATTAATATACTATATTATCATATTAACTCTTAATGTGTTTAAAACACATTTATGAAATTATCATAATAATATATTTTCGAATATTAATATATTAAAAGCATATTTCCAAATATCAAAAGATATTAGGAATATTTCGGTTTGAGTATCAAGGAATATCTTTGAACAATTAATAAATAAGATTTATGCACATGTTCAAGTATGTCGACATCTTTTACTTTGTAAGTCCTTCATACTTATAACCTTGGAACCGATTTTCCACACTTCCAAACAAGTTTAGAATTGGTTCATCTGACTTTCAAGAACTATGTGATTGATCAAGTAACACTCAATCACAAACCATGGGTGTACGGTTCTACCAAAACAAGTTTCGGTTCTACCTCCATGTGAGTATTGTACATAGTTACACTAGCTTACCATAATTCGGTTGATTAAGTACTAGGATCGGTTCCCCACATATATTTGGTATCTAACTTGTATACACTGCACATGTCCATAGGATCGGCTCCCCCTTCCCAAAAACGTGTTGCACATGTTCATAGGATCGGTTCCCCTTGTGATGCACTGTACCTCTTACTAGGATCGGTTCCCCTTCTCCTAGACACTAATCAAGTTACTTAAGATCGGTTTCACTAATAAAAATCATCATAAGTCGGTCTCATGTGAATAGTTTTACCAAGAACACAAACAAGTCATCATACCCACATGTGATTACTATAAGATCGGTTTCACTTATATCATTTTGTTCCTAGTCTATCATACCCATACATAATCACAATAGCATTCAAAAGATTGACTTATATATTTTAATAGTTAAGCAATAATACCTCGATATTCTTAATTCTTTGATCATAATAATATAACTTCGTTTTTTTCAATATAAAAGATTTGAACTAGATAGATATGGAACAACCAAGTCTTGTTACTAACCTACCTTCGTTGTCTTCAATCCATCTTGCTTTATGAGTAACTGGTTCAATCATTTCAAGTCTATCCTATCGCATAATATCGACTTTTTGGAACTAACTAACAATCTCCCCCTTTGTCAATTTAGTGACAAAACTCTATTACATATGGATAAACAAATTACAAAAATAACTCATTCTATATACGTTACATTCACATTTCAACAACACAAAAACCTGGAGATATTCAAACCATAAATTCCGTTGTTGACATGATGATAACAAAGCTATACTACCACCCCTAAAGGTAAGATAGGTAGATTTGCAATCCACACGTCTTTATTATACCAATCATATGATATGTTACTCCCCCTTAGTATGTGCTTTTCCTCTTTCGTTAGATAAACATTCAAGCACCATTGTCCTATTCCCTAGTGATACCAATCAATATAAAATTGATACCAGCATCACTTGTTTACTCCATATATTTCTCCCCCTTTTTGTCACAAAAATGACAAAGAAACGAAAAAAATAAAGAACAACACCAAAAGGATCTTACAAATCTCAAAATAGACTTGCAACCTGTTGAGTTAAGCACGAGGGTTCCACATACCATTTTTGATAACCAATATCAAAACCGAAACTACAAATTAATTATGTTTTGATATGTTATCATGGAAATAATTGCCCGAAGCAATTTTCCCAACTAGTTTAGCAAACCAAAAATCAACTAAGCAACTTAGTTCCTTTGCTAAACCGATTGTATAAATACAACCGATTCATTCGATAAGACCAAAACAAAGATAAACTCCATTTTTCTCATCAGGTTCTAATTATCCATATAACGCATACCTTCATATTTCAAACCAGCCAAATACTAGGTTAGTTAACTAGTATTTCCTTGTTTAATCTTTCGGCTAGACTTTAATAACCGAAACCTCCACTTTGATAAGTCTAACTAAGATCAAAATTAACTTAGTTTATCTTATCCGGAATCGAACTGGACTAAACAACTCATCCCATCAACATATTCATTCGTTAAGCCATAAATAATCCATACAAACCAATAAATCAACTTGCATAATTATTCACCTCAACCGGATACAATCGAAATAACATATATATCAAGGTTTTATTATTGCACCGACATTTTGTAAGCCTAAACAATTGATACTACACAATAAAGAAAACTAACAATTATTTTACTTAAATGGAAGCAATTGAATCAACATAAACATTAAAGCACCGCAATTGCACCAAATTTCGTAAGCCTAAACTATTGATATCATACAACAAAGCAAGATAACAAAAGTTTTACTTAAACGGAAACAATTGAATCACACAAACATCCACACATACATAATGGAATAAACAAATCAATTGTACTAACTATTTTATTCAAGCAAAAGCAATATATATATCAAATAAAAATAGGCTTTTCTTAAAATAGGAAAACAATTAACTAACAAGATTGTTACCTCAATTTCGCATCCACTTGATCTCCTCATTGTTTTTCTCATCCTTTCGCTGAGACAAGATAACAACAAACAAAACCTTTATCAGAGAAAGGTTGAAAAGGTTTTAACTATTACGTGCCAATAGTAATAAGCTAATACCAAAGACTCATATGTATACTATGTACACAACTTATGAGAAATAAATTGATAATAATATAGTCGTGACTCACATATGGGATTAATTGTCATCATCCTTTTATGATTATTTTATTAAGCAACCCAACAAGTTAGATATGAAACCCGCTAAATCAAAAGTCACAAAATCATAAAAAGGTAACCGATTTTGAGACCTATCTCATATACTGATGACAACACGGAGATATATTCATTTGTTCAAGAACGTTTAACACAATATTCTGAATGCATGAGTATTGAAACTTGTTATTCGAGTGTCATCATTGTGACTATCTTTTGATACCATCATGGTTGTCTTTAGAGAAGACTTTGGACTCCATTTAGAAATGGGTTTTGCTGAAGCAGCTTTGTTCTTCCTATTATTTCTTCCTGAAATCCAAGATAAATCTCTTGAGGAAACATTAGGGTAACTGAAATGTTGAAAACTCTGAGAGTTAGCCTTTCTCCAATTTGGAACATCAGATCTAGTCTTTATAAAGTTATCTCTTCTTTTGTAGTTTGAAAAATTCTGAGAAAACTTCGTAGAAGCCTGATAAGCAAACTTTGAACTATTATTACAATAATTCTTTTGTTTAGTTTTAGGACAATCATGTCCTGATTTAGCATTATTGAGTTCAGCCAATTTTGCGGAAACATGTGCATCTATGGCTTTTTCATTCCTTTTACGGAATCTGCATCCTCTTTCCAAGTGTCCTTTATTTCCACAATAAGAACAATGCTTAGTAACATATGAACCATTGGTTTTAGTGTTACCTTGATGTGGAATTTCTTTCATTGGAGTTTGACGGAATTTTCGTTTTCTATCTTTTGCTGAAGATGAAGGTGCTACAGATTTTTGTTTTATGGAAGAGAAGTCTTTTGTGGCAACTTTTGAAGAAATTTCTTCAGCAAAGTCTTTAGGATTTACAAACTTTGTCTCCTGTTTAGCATTCAAAGTTTGTTTACCTTTGTATCCCAATCCTCGAGTGTCACGAGGAACTATATTCGACTTCAACATTGAGTCAAGTTGTTTTGTGCTACTATCGAACTTTTTCAAGTCCATTTTCAGACTCATATTCTCTTTCTCCAACATTTTTATTTTTTCAAGAGCATCATCTAGATCAACGTTAACTTTATCAATTTAAACTTTATAATCTAAAGAAATTTCAGATTCGTTAGAATTACTGACCTCGGTGTTCTTTAGGTTATCCAATTTTGTATATAGTTTCATTTCTCGATCATGACTTTCTTCAATTTTCTCTCTGTAACATCTCATGGCTCCAAGATAATCTCTATATCCTCATACAGATCATCAAGTTCCTTTTTCAATCTTTCATTCTCTTCAAGAAGATCACAGTCGAGTTCTTTTGGCTCTGGAGCTTCTCTATCATCACCTTTTTGTTTTCTGTATTTTTTCGATACTTCAAGATAATTCTCACCATTATTTACACGTTTTATATCCTTATATAGAATATCAAGTTCCCTTATAAGATTTTCATTCTCTTTGCATAGTTTATCACATTCAAGTGTTTTTGACTCTAAAGTTACTTCAATATCCTTTCCAGATGTGCATTCAACAGTTGCATGGAAAGCTTTGTTCTCTTGAACCTCGGAATAATTAGAGCTATCAGAATTATTTTGTTCTTTATTCTCTACACACTTTTGTGTTTTTTGAGAATTCCTTTTCTTTTGTCTTAATAACTTTCTAAATTCTCGTGCAGTCATATCAACACTACAATTCTCAGTTTTTGTATCTGAAGAACAAGTCTTAGTTACAGCTTTAAGGTTAATAACCACTTCATTCTTGAATTGATATTCAAGGTCAAATATCTTTAATTTACCAACTAGAGCGCTTCTAGATAGTGTGGAAAGATCATTAGCTTCCATGATGGCATGCTTTTTAGATTCGTATCTTGGTGGTAAAGACCTTAGAATTTTACACACAATATCTTTATCTGAAATAGTTTTTCCTAAAGCATAAGAGGCATTCAATATTTCCGAAATGTTTTTCATCAAACTCATCAAAGGTATCGTCTTCATCCATACGAAGATTTTCCCATTTAGAAGATAGGGTTAGAATCCTAGCTTCTTTTTCATAGGCATTCCCTTCAAATACGATATTAAGAATATCCTAAGCCTCCTTTGATGTTTTACACTTGGTTACATGATGATGGAGGTCTCGAGTTACGGCATGTATAATGGCGTTTAATCCATAAGAATTTTGCTTCGAAAGCAATTTTTCTTCATTACTGAATTCTTTCAATTCCTTTAGTCTGAACTCAGTGGTTGAATTTTCGACCAGTACTTTGGGTGTGCATACCCATCAATAACTAAAACCTAAGTGTTAAAGTCATGAGATTGAAGAAAAGACTGCATATCCATTTTCCACCATAGATAGTTTGAGCCATCAAAACCCTTGAGGTACGTTAACCGAATCAATTATCATTTGATTCAAAACTTTATAGGTTGGATCACACCAAACACAGATTGATAGATCTTTTCGTGTTTGCCTGCTCTGATACCAATTGAAAAGACGAGGGTACCCAAATACACCACAATCTTTTATTTTAATCACAACCTATACAAGACCCATTGTGTATAAACCTCTTGGAGCAACAATCACTAAAGGAATATTTCAACACAATGTCCACTTGAAATAGGGTTAGTCCGGACTGGCCTAACACGTGAATTATTATATCAAATAAGTGGAGAAATCCAATACACTTTGTGTGATGATCTATGGATATGAATCGAGACAATACTACGACAAAGTGTTCACTTGATAACTGAAACCTTATAAGATAAATATCAAGTGCCTAGATAACGTACAAGTGTAATTACTTTAATTATAATATAAAAACAATTATAATGAGGAAATAAAGTAAAACACACACACCAGAATTTTGTTAACGAGGAAAACTACAAGCTTGTAGAAAAACCCCGAGACCTAGTCCAGATTTGAATACTCAATAAATTAAGACGCTACAAAAAGTAAACCTGCAACTTCGTATAGACACTACTAAGTAAACTAAGATCCCAGTTACTCAGCTTCGGCAATATTCTTGATTTGATAATATCTAGCAGAACCGAAGTTCTCAATAGATATTTAATACCCAATATCATAGAAGAACAGACGTTCTCTTTAGGAGTAGATCTAATATATCTTCTTAATGATTCACAACAACTTCTTCTTCAAATCTTCAATCTTCGATTTAATCTTCAAAGTAACAATCTGCAAAAACAAACTTGATTCCTTATTGATTTGTCGCACAGAATGGAGTCTATGAACAATGGAAAAACAATGAATCTATCTTACGGATCTATAAAAAACTTAGATCCGTAGAAACGTTAAATCTTTGATCTAGTTTGAGTGATCCTTATATCAGAAGAGAAGGTTCTCAATAATAAACAAACTAGGTGCAATCAAAAGATTCAACAACCGTTAGTCAATCAAATCAATCGAAAATTGAAATAACAATGCAATATCTAGTATCCCACCAACGGGTCACGCTAGAGCTTCTCAATCCCAAAGAAGACTTTAAATTGAGCGGTCGTAAGAGATTTCACCTAATTAGATGACTTTCCTCTCTGATAGGTGGCTTCACCAGTAACAAAGACAAAATAGGAAGTCTATTGTTACGAAGGATTAGTTTTCTCGAAATGCAAGCTTCAAGTATTTATAGATCAAGGAAATTTGGATGCCAAGTAATTACCATTAATATCCAAATAATATTACCGAAATCTTGATAACCAAATATTAGCTAGCATATAAAATACTTTACTAATATAAATCAAGAGATATGCTTAATATCTATCAAATGTGTTAAAACACAATAATATATATAATTCTGAATTTTCATAATAAATGTGTTAAAAACACATTTCCGAAAATTTCCATATTAATTCCAAATATGTTAAAAACACATTTATGAAGTAAGTTCATGATATGTGTTGTGAACCGAAAAGGAAATCGCCAGGCGTTATTGGGATTGTTCTTCATTGCATATTTTATGAACGACCAATATGTGTGATTAGTATAGCCTCCCATGACTTGTTTGTGTTCTTGGTAAAACTATTCACATGAGGCCTGACTTATGTATTGGTATGACTTTTATTAGTGAAACTGATCTTAAGTAATCACCTGGGGTATGATCGGGTTGTGAGTTTCTAAACTTATTACTGGGAGAAGGGGAACCGATCCTAGTAAGAGGTGCAGTGCATCACAAGGGGAACCGATCCATGTATGAGGTGCAGCAATGTTTATGGAAGAAAGGGGAACCGATTCTATGAACATGTGCAACACGTCTTTGGGAAGGGGGAACCGATCTTATGGACATGTGCAGTGCATACAAGTTAGATACCAAATATATGTAAGGAACCGATCCTAGTACCTAGTCAACCGAATTATGGTAAGCTAGTGTAACTATGCATAATACTCACATGGAGGTAGAATCGTACACCCATGGTTTGTGATTGATTGTTACTTGATTAATCACATAGTTCTTGAAAGTCAGATGAACCAGTTCTAAACTTGTTTGGAAGTGTGGAAAATCGGTTTCAAGGTTGTAAGTATGAAGGACTTACAAAGTAAAAGATGTCTACATACTTGAACATGTGCATAAATCTTATTTATTAATTGTTCAAAGATATTCCTTGATACTCAAACCTAAATATTCCTAGTATCTTTTGATATTTGGAAATATGCTTTTAATATATTAATATTCGAAAATATATTAAACATTATTCCCTAGGATAAAATCCTCACCTCATACCCATACATAAGAACAATAGCATTCAAAAGATTATGGCGATGTCTTATATACAAAGTTTAATGGTTAAGCAATAAACCTCGTATTATGTTCCCTAACTATTTGATCATAATAATATAACTTCGCATGTTATTTTTTCAATATAAAAGATTTGAAAGACACAAGATAGAAATGGAACAAGTCAAATCATAGTTACTAACCTCAAGCTTGAAGGAAGATGTCTTCGTTGTCTTCAATCCATCTTCAGATCTTTGTGAGTAACTGAAGCACAATACTTATATAATTTCTAGTCTATCCTATCGAAGTTGACTGTAGTTTACATAATAGCGACTCGAGTTTTGGAACTAAATATGACAACCAATCTTGACATACCAACGCTTGGTGGGTTCAACCGAGCAGTGCTCTAACACAGTACAACAAAGGAAATTTACTGTCACGAAGGATTAGTTTGCTAGAAATGCAAACTCAATGTAGCGCCCCCCGTAGCTAGCAGCTGACTAATCCAAGAGATTAACTAAATAAAGATGCACTACTTAAAATATAAAACATCTAATTAACATTCAATTAAGAAATCTGATACAAAGTTTAACCCAAAAACTAGCCCCGCTCAGAAATATATATATTGATACATATACAATAGTCAATTGGTTTGAAAATTAAATATACAACTTAATAAACATAGCAGAAGACTCAACGCCACAAAGCTTCCACTGCGCAACTCTGATCTGTCTCTGAAACTGAAAGTTGGAATGGGTGAGCACATCATCCCTAAAAGGGGTGCCCCGTAGAAATAACAACTAGCTTTTAAGTAATCATTAATATGATTCGAAGACAATGCAGGTTTTATCGAAAGTCTGTAATACAAGGAAAGATGATAAAACATAATGTAGAAACTTATTCAATGACATTCATAAATAATAGCAAACATCCATGTATGAGATGTGTGTTGCCGCACATAAGGAAGAGTAATATTGATGCCAATTCCATACTGATTAGGTAATATTGCAGTGTATCGCCCTAGCCTTAGAATACTGATATTGTGTCGGCACACATCTCATACCACACCAAGCACACAAAGATATGCATGAATTTCACAACACAAAGATTGATTTGTAAAAAAATAATGAATACAAGAGAGTTCGTTATCGATTCCCACCACTTTTGATGACAAGCCTTGCCTACTTCGAGATTCTCCATCCACTGGTTCATCCTTTGAATCGATCGTTGTTAATAACTAACTTTTAATTACACAAGAACTCTAAGAATCTATTCAAAATGACTCATACAAGAATCATACAAGTATATCTAATGGTTCTAAGCCCTTTTATGGTTCTACACCATTTTATTATCTATCTTTAGCATAACTAAGAGTGTACTAATCCGATTAAATTGATTATATAGTCCATAGCTAAGTCTTATGAAATCCTACAACTTTGTAGAATAAACCAAAGGCTAATTCGGATCATAAATGGTCCAAAATATCTAACTAAGAATACATGGCACTAAGCTCAAGTCCACTAGACTCAACCTATTACACAAGTGCTGACCCAACTGGTCAACTAACGGGCACTGATTGTCAAATGGTTCAACTAATAGTTAACGTCCCTCCAATGTCAAGTCCAGGGTCAAATGGTCACTCAGTCAAAGTCAGGTCAACGAGTTAACTCAGTCAGCAAGAATGATTCAAGTAAAAGGAATAACTCAGCCAAACAGACTGAGTCAGACAACAACAAAACCGAGTCAGACTGAATAAGCTCAGTCAGACAAACCAAAGGTTCTCACACAACTGCAACTCCATTTTTATAACTCTAACTTAAGTTCAACTTCAAACTATGTATTACACCAGTTCATTCATTCTTAAACAAACTTCATAATCAATTACAATAGATAAATTAGCTTACCTGCAAAATGCACCTTTAAGCAACATCTAACTCAATCTTCATACCTTCTTTCACATAATTATACAACCACCATATTAATGCTTCAACTCTAAACTCATCTGCGTTTCATCCACAACCATAACCACCAAACTGGTTCACTCATACACAACTTCAACCATCAACATTTTGTAACATCATATACACAATGACCCATACTCCTTACCATTCCCACTTCATCTTTGTAATTACAACTCCAGCTATAATCCTTAAACCAACAATCCACATAGCACCAGCAACTCCAAATCTTCAATCTAGTTGCAGCTGCATCTCAACCATTATTCCCACTCTTAAGAACCGCATCATCAACATAACCTCAACTTCCACATATCACTTCAGCTTCCTCAGTTAACCACCCGATACAGTTGAAACTCCAATTCCATTTCAATCATCTTACACTAGTTCAGGCATCTTAGCTTAATCACTCCAAACTTAATCTATATAACCAACAACATCAGTTCAACTTCAACATCATTACTACTCAACAACTCAATCATTCATATCACCTGCAACACTAGACCATTGTCTTCCCATTCCACTAACAATAATTTCAGCATCATTATTGTCCTTTCCTTTAACTCATAACAACACCGGTTCACTTCTAAATCCATACCCATATCAACTTCAGTTCCGATTATTCACCATTAGAATACCACCAACCCAGTTAAGTTCTACTGACCACAGTTTCAACTTCAATTCTCCATGTATCACCACCATCATCTCAAATAGCAGTCTAAATAATTTCAGTGTCTTAAAATACCAACAACTCCCGTACAAATTCATCACACATCTTAGTTTATGGCATCTCATAACTTCAACAACTATAAATTGTAATACTTTATTATGAAATTGTAATACTTTATTATACTTTAACAATTTCAGTATCTTACATAACTTTTCGAGACCTATTCCATGATGTTGGTTTCATATCTAGATCGTTGTTAGATTAACTCTTATTAATTAACGTTCATGTTAAACTAATCGAGTTATTAGCAGCTAACGCCTCTCTTGACTAGTCTAATAGCGTTGACGAGCTTGAGGGTCCTTACACTCAAAGTATTTATAGACAAGGAAGTTTGAACACCAAGGAATTTCTAAAACCGAAAATATTCTCAAGATATTCAATATTTTCAGAATTCGGTTTTCATAATTCCTGAGAATGCACTGTCCAAATTTATGATCGAAATCTCATTGGAAAATATTTAACTAGCAAATGCACATTACTAATTCTTATTTTCCATATATAATTAAAAACCTTAATTAAAAGATTCTTAACTTATTTAAATTCGATCTGGGGATTTCCTTCCTTCCTAGCTGTTAAGGAATATCTTTGAACAATAAAATATACACATTAAATGCGCGTGTTCAAAGTGTGTCGACATCTTTCCTCTTGTAAGTCCTTTTTCATACTTACTCACTTGAAACCGATTTACCACACTTCCAAACAAGTTTAGAATTGGTTCATCTGACTTTCAAGAACTATGTGATTGATCAAGTAACACTCAATCACAAGTCATGGGCGTAACGGTTCTACCAAAACAAGTTTCGGTTCTACCTCCATGTGAGTATTGCGCATAGTCACACTAGCTTACCAAAGATTCGGCTGACTAGGTACTAGGATATGTTCCCCACATATATTTGGTATCTAACTTGTATGTGTTTCACATGTCCATAGGATCGGTTCCCCTTTTCCTAAAAACGTGTTGCACATGTTCATAGGATCGGTTCCCCTTTCTTCTATAAACCTTGATGCACCTCATACAAGGATCGGTTCCCCTTGTGATGTAATGCACCTCTTACTAGGATCGGTTCCCCTATCCCAAACTTGGTCAGACATACACAAACCTGATCATACCCCCGTTGATTACTTAAGATCGGTTTCACTAATAAAAGTCATACCAATACATAAGTCAGGCCTCATGTGAATAGTTTTACCAAGAACACAAACAAGTCATGAGTGGTTATACTAATCACACATATTGGTCGTTCATAAGATATGTAATAAAGAACAACCCCAATAATGCATGGCGATTTCCTTTTCGGTTCACAACACATATCATGAACTTACTTCCTTAAAACACATGTAAAAACATTGTTTCCTAGGATGAAATCCTCTCCTCATACCCATAAATAATCACAATAACACTCATACGATTATGTTGATGTCTTATATACAAAGTTTAATGGCTAAGCAATAAATTTCATATTGTATTCCTTAATACTATGTCTATCTAGAGTGTTCATGCTTCGCAGTTTTATGTTTTCAATATGCACGACTTGAAAGATACGTTAGGGAATGAAACAGTTCAAGTCAAATATCACTAACCTCAAGTGGAAGGATGATTTTGTGGTTGTAGCTCCGTACTTCTTCACTTCGTCAAGTCTTCGCAATACTTGTAATGTATCATCCTAATACTTTCAAGATAACCTATACAAAGTTGACTCTAGTACATTTAAATCAAACGACTCTTAAATGAGTTTTGGCTCACTAAAATATGACAACCAAACTTGACATACCAACGCTTGGTGGGTTCAACCGAGCTATGCTCTAACAATCTCCCCTTTTGTCAATTTTAGTGACAAAACTCTTATAATCATATGGATAACCAAATTTCAATAATTCATTACACATACGCTTGATTCCCGAATTCAACAACATATAACTTGCATTAATTCAATCCTTAAAATTTCATTGTTGACATTATAATAACAAAGATCATACTCCCCCTAAAGGTGAGATAGGTATATTTTCAATCCGCGCGTCTTTGTTATACCAGTCATATGATATGTTACTCCCCCTTAGTCTGTGCTTTTCCTCTTTCGTTAGATAAACGTTCAAGCACCATTGTCCTCTTCCCTAGTGACACCAATCAATATAAATTGATACCAATATCACTTGTTTACTCCATATATTTCTCCCCCTTTTTGTCACAAAAATGACAAAGAAACGAAGAAAAAAAAAAGGACAACACGAAAAGGATCTTACAAATCTCAAAATAGACTTGCAACCTGTTGATTCAAGCACGAGGGTTCCACATACCATTTTTGATAACCAATATCAAAACCAAAACTACAAAGTAATTATGTTTTGATATGTTATCATGGAAATAATTTCCCGAAGAAATTTTTCCAACTAGTTTAGCAAACCAAAAATCAACTAAGAAACTTAGTTCCTTTGCTAAACCGATTGTATAAATACAACCGCTTCATTCGATAAGACCAAAACAAAGATAAACTCCATTTTTCTCATCAGGTTCTAATTATCCATATAACTTAAACCTTTAGATTTAAAAAAAGCCAAATACTAGGTTAGTTAACTAGCATTTTCTTGTTTAGGCATTCATCTAGACTTGAATAACCGAAACCTCCACTTTGATAAGACTAACTAAGATCAGAGTTAACTTAGTTTATCTTATCCGGAATCGAATTGGACTAATCAACCTATCCCGTCAATATAATCATTCGTTAAGCCATAAATAATTTATACAGGACAATAAACCAACTTGCATAATTATTCACCTCAACCGGAAGCAATTGAAACAAAATATAAAAAAGTTCCGCTATTGCACCGAAATTTTGTAAGCCTAAACAATTGATACTACACAACAAAGAAAAATAACAACTGTTTTACTTAAATGGAAGCAATTGAAATAATATAGACATTAAAGCACCGCAATTGCACCAAACTTTTGTAAGCCTAAACGATTGATATCACACAACAAAGCAAGATAACAACAGTTTTACTTAACCGGAACCAATTGAATCACACATACATCCACACATTCATAATGGAATAAACACATCAATTGTACCGACGATTTTGTTTAAGAAAAAGCAATGTATATATCAAATAAAAATAGGCTTTTCTCAAACAGGAAAATAATTAACTAACAAGATTGTTACCTCAATTTCGCATCCAACTTCTCCAATATGATCGCATCTTCTTCTTCTAGGGAGAATTGATATCGAAATACCATTGTGTTGTCATCCTTATTTAAAAACAAAATAATAACAACAACTAACCTTTACTAGAGAAAGGTTGAAAATCGATGTTAACAATTGCAAGCAAAAGTTGAAAACCGTCGAAACACATATGCTTTTATGCTAAACCAATACCGATTCAAAATATTGTGACTTTTCACATATTATTTCTACAGGAACCCCTCATGATCCTTTGATAAATCCTACCAACATGGGCTAGAACTTAATCCTGCTAAATCAAAAAGTCACCCAAACCATAAGGGTTCACAACATATTATGAGATCGAATATCAAGGTAATAAAACCGAAATCAAACATCCCATAAACATTCATAGCAAATAAAAAAGCATCCAAGCACATGATATGTAAATCAAAAACTATCACAAGAAGAATTATAATCAAATAACTTTATTCATAATAGTTTTTACCCATAATAGACACTTAATCAAAAATTGAAATCAATCAACAACTAATGTCTACTTTTATTCTTTGAAGAAAATAAAAACTCAAACTTCATTTGTTTGCACATTGAGAGCTTTTTGACATTTTTCTTCAATTTTTGATTCAATATTCCAGAACTCGGATTCAATGCTTAGAATTCATTTATGAGTTTCTGGATTCTTTCTGGCAGCAAATGCCATCTGTTTTTGAAAACAGTCAAGTTGTTTACCAATCTTTTCAAGATGAATACCGAGAGACTTCTTGAAAAACTTAGATGGAATTATTTCAACCACATCCTTGGAGGCTTGTCCTCCTATCATTTGTCTCATAATCTTATCAGTTACAATACTAATGCTTTTCATATCAATAAAGTTATCTTCCCAAGTATTTTCACAAATTCTGGTGATTATACACGGAAACCCAAGATGTCTCTTGATTCCAGAAGACGAAGTAGAATTTAATATCTTTATCATTTGACTGACAATTATCCCACAAAGATCTATCTGGGAATCTTATTTTAACAGGAAATAGACAAATTCAGCAAATGTCTTGTCCCAAACTGACTTATCTCTTGTACTTGCAAACATAGTTGCTAGTGCAAGTTTACCAAAAACCCTCAGATGAAAGGGTATATCTTTTGTTGGTAATCTATCATTTTCCCACGTAGCCTTCTTTCTAATGATGCATGTTGAAATGTTATCGTGTTCAATTTTAACTCCAGTAATTAGGTGATTACTTTCCACATTGTACTTAATAGCCTTTGAAATTGTTGAACGATCAATGTAATAGATTCCTCGACCAACAAGAGTCACAAAACTGAGTTTTTTGTGATCAATATTGTGCATATTGGCATAGAAAACTCTTGCCATCTCAGGTGAATATTCTTCAAGATCAAAAAGATTTCCCCAGTTCTGATTTTGAACAAACTTCACATAGTCCTTATTTCGGACTTCAGGATCTAACCTTTTCTCAACAGTAAATTATATTCCCTTGAGTATTTCATATTTCTTAAAGCATGAGCTATCAACGAAACGAGAAAATTCATGCTTGTTATCTATACAGTTAGGAAATCTGATCCTTCAAAAATTATCAATTCTGACCCGATTATCAGCGGACTTAGTCTTTGATTTCCTTTTTCCCATATTTGCGAAAATATGAAAAACCCTAGTTACGGTTTTGACTAGTCTTCCCAAATATGTTCGAACACATAGAAAGATATTATATTTTATAGGAAGACTTGAGATCAAAAATCGGAAATAACTAGTTTTAGGAAATACTAGCAAAATCGGAAACCGAGACTTGTGAGGAGACAATTCCGATTTTGTTTCTATGTCTTTCTTTTGGAAAACCGGTTTTTCAAGGACTGGATATTTATTTCGGATTGATTCCATATTTTTGTCCAATATTTTGTTTACTCTTTTATTACCAGAGATTGATAATATCACTTGAAACATGCTCAAGAATTTTAGAGAGTATACAGATATATGATTGAACAAAATATGATATTTATTAAAAATACCATTTGAATCATAAACCCTGTAGAATTTTAAAAGATCACTTGCTTCATCAAAACAATTGTGAGGTGTATGAAGCAATCCATAGTTAATAGAATTATTAACTGAAAACTCAATCCTTGTAGGATCACATATTTTCCAAAATTGCATCTAAGAAAGCGAAACATTGAGAGTCTTTGATCTGAAAATGTATACGAATATACTTTGATAGGGTATCCAAAATATATTTAAGATTCCAGATTTCACAAGAATACAATAGCCGAGGTTCATAAAAATCTTAAGTAAAATCTTATGAAACTTCAAGATACGATCTGTATCATTGACCATTAAATCATTATTTATCATAATGATATATAATCCTATGACAATCAAAGGATTATGCAAGTCATTCACTACATACATATGCATAATTCCTAACAGGTTTAGGAATAAAAGTATTACATACTCCATAAGTGTTTTCCACCACGAACTCCTGAAGTAGTCAAATCCTGCCATTACGTTAATTGAATCATAAAAAAGATTCAAGTCTTATAAGATAGATCGCACCAAACATAGATTGTTAGATCTTTTCATGTTTGCCTGCTCTGGTACCAATTGAAAAGGCGAGGGTACCCAAATATACCTCAATCTATAACTTTTCCTTCCTATAAGTCCTTTCTCCGAAAGTGATTGTCTATAGACAGAGTCGAGACAGATACAAAAAATCGGTTCACACTTCGTGTGATTTTCTATAGATACGAGATCGATACAATACAACAACAAAGTGTGTTTACTTGATACAAAGGTTCGGACTTAACCAAACTCAATAGGATTGCATATCAAGTAAATAGGAATTAACGTCTATGCAATTTAATTTAATTATAATAAAACAATTATAATGCGGAAATATAAAGTAAATGACACAGTAAGATTTTTTTAACGAGGAAACCGCAAATGCAATAAAACCCCGGGACCTAGTCCAAAATTGAATACTCTCAGGATTAAGCCGCTATACAAAATAAACCAACTTCGTATAGTTGAGACCAAGCAACTAAACATATAGTTCACCTAGTTCCGTTTGTATTTCCACGCCTCCAACCTGTAAACAAGTCACGTACTTGGACCAATTCCTTTGGTTCGTATTCCAAACAGTAAAGGAACAACAAATCTATTTGGTATCAACTCTCTTCAACCAAGTGATATGAGTTACACAAAAGCTCTTCTGTTAACATAAACTCCTTTTCCAGGTTCCAAGATCTATCTTATGTTCAATCACCAAAAGGTAATCATTAAGATCAAGCCAACAACACTCTTAATCCAAAGAATTGTGTTGATGCCAATCTTCTCAATTAATCAATCCAATCAACCACAAGGATAAACCGATTATTAATTGGATCCTCTTTTACCGAAACAAGTATTGTGCACACCAAAGATTATAAAACCAAGTCTGAAATCTTCTATATATAATTTGTCTTAAAATCTTCTTAGATCTTCAATAAATACCTGCATACAACTACTTGAATCTCTTGTGATGAATCACACACAGAATGGAGTCTATTAAGAATAGATTACCACAAGATCGTATTTAGATCTAACAACAGTCTAAAGATCCCTGTCGAAACCTTGAACTAGTTTGAGTGAATCTTATATCAGAAGAGAAGATTATCAAGCATAAACAAACTAGGTGCAATCAAAGTTCAACCACCGTTAATCAATCAAATCAATATGAAAACTAAAGATAAACCGCAATTATCTAGTTTCCCACCAACGGTACGCACTAGAGCTTCTCAATCCCAAATAAGACTTTAAACTAAGCGGCCGTAAGAGATTTCGCCTAATAAGGTTACTATCCTCTCCGAATAGGCGGCTTCACCAGTAACAATACAACAGAGAAAATTTACTGTCACGAAGGATTAGTTTGCTAGAAATGCAAACTCAAAGTATTTATATACATGGAAGTTTGGACACCAAGGAATTTCCAAAACAGAAAATATTCTCAAGATATTCATTATTTTCCAAATTCGGTTTTCATAATTCCTGAGAATTCACTGTCCAAATTTATGATCGAAATCTCCTTGGAAAATCTTTAACTAGCAAATGCACATTACTAATTCTTATTTTCCATATATAATTAAAAACCTTAGTTAAAAGATTCTTAACTTATTTAAATTCGATCTTGGGATTTCCTTCCTTCCTAGCTGTTAAGGAATATCTTTGAACAATAAAAGATACACATTAAATGCGCGTGTTCAAAGTGTGTCGACATCTTTTCTCTTGTAATTCCTTTTTCATACTTACTCACTTGAAACCGATTTAGCACACTTCCAAACAAGTTTAGAATTGGTTCATCTGACTTTCAAGAACTATGTGATTGATCAAGTAACACTCAATCACAAGTCATGGGTGTAACGGTTCTACCAAAACAAGTTTCGGTTCTACATCCATGTGAGTACTGTGCATAGTCACACTAGCTTACCAAAGATTCAGCTGACTAGGTACTAGGATCGGTTCCCCATATATATTTGGTATCTAACTAGTATGTGTTGCACATGTCCATAGGATCGGTTCTCCTTTCTTCTATAAACCTTGTTGCACCTCATACAAGGATCGGTTCTCCTTGTGATTTACTACACCTCTTACTAGGATCGGTTCCCCTCTCCCAAATTTGGTCAGACATACACAAACCCAATCATACCCCAGGTGATTACTTAAGATCAGTTTCACTAATAAAAGTCATACCAATACATAAGTCAGGCCTCATGTGAATAGTTTTACCAATAACACAAAAACGTCATGAGTGGTTATACTAATCACATATATTGGTTGTTCATAAGATATGCAATGAAGAACAACCCCAATAACGGAAATTATTTTGCTCTAGCAGTGCTAGAGCATTTTTTTGAACTAGCAGCGTTTGCGGCCGTTGGATGGAAGAAATGTGATGTCAGCAGAAGACAAAAAACATGCAATGACGTCACATTCACATGATCTAATGGTTAGAATCGCTGCTAGAGCAAATGCTGCTAGAGCAAACTCGTTCCCCCCAATAACGCCTGACGATTTCCTTTTCGGTTCACAACACATATCATGAACTTACTTCCTTAAGACACATGTAAAAACATTATTTCCTAGGATGAAATCCCCACCTCATACACATACATAATCACAATAGCATTCATACGATTAAGTTGATGTCTTATATACAAAGTTTAATGGTTAAGCAATAAGCCTCATATTGTATTCCTTAATACTATGTCTATCTAGAGTGTTCATGCTTTACAGTTTTATGTTTTCAATATGCACAACTTGAAAGATACGTTAGGGAATGAAACTGTTCAAGTCAAATATCACTAACCTCAAGTGGAAGAATGATGTTGTGGTTGTATCTCCGTACTTCTTCACTTCTTCAAGTCTTCGCAATACTTGTTATGTCTCATCCTAATACTTTCAAGATAACCTATACGAAGTTGACTTTAGTACATTTGAATCAAGTGACTCTTAAATGAGTTTTGTCTCACTAAAATATGACAACCAAACTTGACATACCAACGCTTGGTGGGTTCAACTGAGCTATGCTCTAACACAAATGAATATTTGGCAATCACCAAAGCATGGTACACGGAAACTCGAGTTATACATGAGTCCCCCATAAGGGTGGATGTCGTAACCTTTTGGGCTATGGTACATAACAAGTTTAGGCAAGATTTTGGGAATCCTAATGGACGAAGTGTTCAACAAGTGCACGATAGATACATAGTCATTGAAAATGCGATACTCTCTTTTTTAGCTCTCCAACCCCGGATTTTCAAAGCTACCAACTTCAACTTGTCCATTGAGCAATTTGTAAGTGTTTTTGTGGTTTATTTTACGTAATCCATGTTATTTGATCTTCCTACTAAACACCACTAACAAATTAAGTTTGTGTTTTGTTTTTGTAGCATGAAACCGTGAAAGCGCGCTACTTGGAGGAAAAGGAGGAAGCATTCGCATTCGATGCAAGCTATGAATTCATGGTCTCCAAAATTCCGGAGTATGGCCCGGACTTCATGCAGGCCGGAGATGAATGGGATTCCTCCAACAAAGATTGATGGTTTTAGTGTAGGTTTTGTGGGTAGAATTCTATGTAAACCCTCACGAGACTATAACTCGTCCACTAGGGTCGCCTAGGGGTTCAAAGGCTTGATGCACATGCTAAGTGCATTCGTTTTTCCGTCGACAAGGAGTTGTATTTTATGTTTCAATCAATGTAATAAACAAAATTACATGAATAAAGTGAACTGCATCTATTAGAATTCAGTTTATTTTATTTTTTTGATAACCAAAGTCGGCAAGGTTGTAAGATTACTACAGTGCCGACTAAATGCTAGCCGGCAAGGTAAGAAAGTTAATAAATGTCGACTACAAAATGCCTGCATGGTAATAAATCAATACCATGCCGACTACCTACGCATTTGTAATAGTCTCCTGTGTGTCAAAAAATAAATAATGCCGGCATCTTCTTCATTCCTATAACTTGCCGAACATTTTAAGTCGGCACTTTCTTCATTCATCGACCTTTCCGGCCTACAATGGTCGACATGATCTTCATTAGTCAACCTTGCCGACTTTTCGTACTTTCAGAATTGAAAGTGTTGATTTCTTCTTTGATTTTGAGTATGATTTCATACAACAGATTTGCAATCCCCTTTTTAGAAGTGTTTTGGTTGTGTGCTTCATTTTCCTTGCAAGAGATATTCTCAAAAATAAAATAAATCATCATAAATCATCCCACAAAAGTTCAATCAAAAACAAAATTTCATAACTTAAATTCATAAGTTTTAATCTATTCAATCAATTTAAACTTAATTAATTAATCTAATCAAAATTTTAGTGTTAATTAAACGAGGGAAATTTAGCCATTTTGAAAATATATGGTTAAGGGGTGACCTCTTTTACTTGAAAATGACCCTATTTTGTATCATTAGGTATACCCCAATCAAGCCAGGTTATAATGTGTCATATGAATAATATTATAAATTTCTCTCTAAGTTATTTATCAAGATGAAACCAAAATCTATTTCCACTAAAGTCTAAACAAAAAGAAAGGAAAAATTGGTACTTGAGAATTTTTTACCTTTCTAGACCAAAAAGTTATGAATCGACTGAAACCCCGGCGTGCTACGATAGCCAAATTTTCATAATCTGGCTAATAAAAATTACAGACACCCCTGAATTTCAACCATCAGATTATTACAGTAAATTAGGCTATCTTTAAAAGAACACTTAATTGGGGGATATTTTACTGTAGCTGCTGGCATGGTTTTTCAATGCCGGCAGCATCAAAAAACCATGTCAGCAAATATCCCCCAATTAATTTATGTATCCCCCAATTTGGTGTTCCTTTAAAAGCGTATACTTCAGTTAAATATACAACAAATGAAATTCAAGAAAATGATAGAGACCCCCAAAAAGAGAATGGGGTTTCTCAAACATTGTCACCCCAGAGTAGTTTGATTGATCAGAGATGTACTCTTTTGTGGAAGAATATTGAGAGAACATGGAAAGAAGATTGAGCGGAAGTATATTCTTGGATTTAAGTTTTTTTCTCTCCGCAATTTGTCTCCCCTTCTCAAATTTATTACTGATTTTCGTTTGCTCCAAAATGGGGAATTAGAGTTTTCAAATACGCTCATCCTACCGGGTATGAGTGAGTGAAATTATTGTGCAGTTTTATGGGAAGGTAGGTTTGTTATTTTAAGTTAACCAAATTTTTCCGTTGTGATTTTATTTTTGAGATGGGAAGAAGAGAATATGTAATAAATTTTTCTCAATTAAAGGCGTATTCATACGATCGAACACAGTCGTGAATTTATCAATTGAGAGGAAAAATCAGGACCGGTCTTTATCTTGACTAACTTAGCGAAGCTTTGTTTTATAATATTGTGCAAAAAAATAGGCAAAAAAGTATACCTAACTAGGGTACCCTCACTGTAACGACACATCTTGAAAGTAATCTTTTGTGCATTCATTTGGACTTGTGTCGTCTGTTTTTAGTAATTATATAACATGACATTCTATTTAAAAAAAAAAAAAACTTTCATGTACTTTAACCGAGTTTATTTTATCATTAAGACGATCAACCACGTCTTCTAATTCATAATGTTACTCATGTTGTGGCGACATGAAATTAATATAGTCTATTACTACTTACCAACAATCGTCGCCACCACAAAACCATCTGATATCATTTCTTTCTCCGCCATATTCGCTGCTCACCTCTCATTGGCCATACTTCTAATTTTGAATCACAAACATTATGTATAAAGTTTTGTTTGAACAAACTTAGGTTATTAATTAATTTATTCAAATATATTTTTTATTGTTGTATTCTATTTTACATTGCAATTAATTTTATTTTAATGGTTAGAACTATGATTTATACAATCGGATACTAAAGGCAGCTGGGGTACCGTTTCGGTGATCTGACGGTCATAATCATTTTTTCCTAAGTGGTGTGTATAATCCTCAAAATTTGGTATCTGTTTTTATCAATCGTGTTAAGAACAACCAACTACATCTTTCATAATATATTGTCACCCGCGTTGTAAATATACATAACTAATATTGTCCACAACTATTCACCAACATGGCAACACCCACCACCATAAAACCACCCATCGCCACTATTTCTTCCACCACCATTAATATTATCGCCTCTACCACTCACTAGCACATGCCACTGCTTCTACAAGACACTATTTCTTTCACTACCACCACTAATTTCTATTGATATAATTTTAATAAAAAAATATATACATTAGATTAATTAAGAGGACACTTATAATGAAAAAAATTATAAAATGATTCATTATGAGCAATTAATGAAACACTTGATTAATAAAACATTTATAATGTTTTTAAGTTGAACTACAACCATTGATTTATATTCTCTCTAGATAAATTTGAACCTCTCTTCATCTTGCTTAACTTGTCCAAATTTTTTATGGCAGTGTGGGCAGAAAAAAGTAATTTCTTAAAAGCAACCAAAGAAAATAATGAGAATATTATAAATACCCTCCATTTTAGTTGACCTTGCACAAATATTCCTGAGGGGTAAAAAATAACTTTTTCCGGAGTCAACTTGAGAAAGTTGCTTTCGCTTCTGGAAACAACTTATATTAATTGCTTTCCCTTTGGATAGATTTTTGTGAAAACAGAAAAATAATAGAAGTTGTGTGAGTTAATTGGTAGATGGGAGAAAATTTATGTAAGTAAAACGGAGATATAACCGTTGGATAACGGTTAAAAATGTAGCAGTTGTCAACCATCTCAGAGATGACCGACTCTAATTCAACCGATCCTCCGATCCTCGGCTTAAGTTAAACTGAGCATTGGCTCAACTTGGGGCGACTGTCCCAACTTGGCCGATCTCCTCAACCATCCATCAATAATAAACTCTTTTAACACCGTGAAAAAATGAGTCTGCCCATCACTTGGAGTCTTGGACCATCAGGTTATTTTTCCAAGTCCCACTGGATTTTCTATTAAGAGATAGAGTCGTGCTGTCACGCAGGTATCCGCGTGAGAATAAAAATGAGTTCGCGGGTCTACACCGTCAGATGAAAGTTATAGTAATGCACAAATCTAGAGATCCGGAATTAATGTTATTATATTCTGTTTAGTTATCTTTTACACAGACTTCGCCTAATTTTTATTCAGTCCCTTCATCCTTAAACAGATCTTACATCCATGTAATCTCCACTCTGTCGTCTTCCTTCTTCTCTGTTTCTATTTCATCTTCTCTTTAAAAATTCATGCGAGCATGGAATGATTTACACACTTTCATCTTCTCTTTTTGAAAGTATAACTGACAGGCTCGATTTTGCTTTTATCTGAATCTCTTATTTTATACTAGTAAAGTTGCACGTGCGCTGCACCTGCCGTGCCGAATTTTATACTAGTAAAGTCGCACGTGCGCTGCACCTGCCATGCCGAATAGTCATTTCGTTACAAAATATAGGGTAAAACACTAAGAGTCTAAGACGGACAAATTCCCCCTCAAAATACAAATTAATGTTTCACAATTCTATTTCTTGTAGTCAAATTAAAATAGATGCGACTTACATTTCAGTGAGTGAAAAATTCAACATAGATCCTAAAATGTAAGAACTTCCTTGTACACAACGTTCACCAGAACGTTCCAACTTTATCAGCAATGCTTCCTTTCTTGATTACCACCTTAGTGTTCTCGCTAGAAACACTCCGTGCTATTAAGGAATTCAATGGACTGGGATTATGAGAAGCGGTCTTACGAATTGCATTTTGTGTATGTACTTATCATTGAGCTAGTTCGATGGGTCCGTATTTTTATAAAATGCCTATACGGAGTGTTATAGGATATAGCTATAGGAGGTTGCATACCACCCTCTTCCCAATACTCGTTGCTGAAAAATACCATATCCCAAAACCAGTTAATGCACTTTTCATTTACTGCAACAATGTAGTATTGTAGTAAAAACAATTAAACAAGTTACAACTTATGTATGTTGTGACTGACATAAAATATTTGATAGATGTTTCGGATGGCAATCTGAAGCAGAGCCCTCCATTGCTTTCCTCAACAAAGATTTCAAAAATTGGACACAAAATTTTTATAAAATGACCAAGCCATATGATGTCCAGATATACTGGACCGAGATTGATTCTCTAGTTTGCAAGGTATTAGTAAATGTTTCATTTGTTTAGATATTCAAATCTAAGTTCAATACATTAAACCAAAACCCATCGACGCAAATCTCTTGAGAAGCGGTCTTACGAATTGCATTTTGTGTATGTACTTATCATTGAGCTAGTTCGATGGGTCCAGCGCTTATACGGAGTGTTATAGGACTATAGGAGGTTGCATACCACCCTCTGTTGCTGAAAAAAGTTAATGCACTTTTCATTTACTGCAACAATGTAGTATTGTAGTAAAAACAATTAGTATTAGCAGACTGAGTGCCCTCCATTGCTGCAAAAATTGGACACAAAATTTTTATAAAATGACCGCCATATGATGTCCAGACTGAGATTGATTCAGTATTAGTAAATGTTTCATTTGTTTAGATATTCAAATCTAAGTTCAATACATTAAACCAAAACCCCGACGCAAATCTCTTTAACCAAAGGAATTCATTCTTAAACTTTACTGGATTTATAGTAGGGTGTAAACCATTTACAATATATACTTTTATGAACATTTAGTCTTACCCATGCTGATTTTCTTTGCATGATAAGCATTAAAACGCCTTTCGCGGATTTTTTCTAGGCCAAACTCAGACATTGAACTTCTCTTTGCCTTCTCCAAACGCGGTGTTCTTGTAATTTATCCATTTGAAGAGGATATTTCTTGCTTGATTCACTGTCTGCGACAATGGTTTTCAATTTCTGAGATTGATCTATAACAGAGCACAACACCATTATTCTTCTACAATACAATTTATTTTAAAATGCAATAAAGCATCTGACAATGAACATGAGATGGCAACACATCTTCATAGGAGACGTCAAAGTTGTTTTATTTTCAAATGTTAATTACTTATTGGGTCCTACTGCAACTACAAAACCCACATAAATACTTGAACCATCTGACATTAATACTATTTAACAAACACAGACCATTGAGCTGTAACAAAATTGTTCAGAATAGTCCAATTTTGGAATTTGGCAATCCCAGGCCTAACCACTCATTTTCATCCTAATACTGACAAAGTTCATGCTATTGGAAGTTTAACAAATCTATTTTTTAAGGACAGTTATAGGGACATGCATTGGACTGGGAGTTCATGCATTGATAGTTAGAAATCCTAAAACACAAGGGGTGTATTGGATTAGGATTTAAGAGACAATGAACATGATGCCGCAAAATGTCGCATGTAAAGTAAGGTAACGAAATTAAAACCATTAATACATGTACATATCCCAGATTGTGTTTGAATGTTCTGTGTGAGTCGAGGACTTCTACAAAGGTTTAAGTTAACAGACCGAGTGGCGAGTGCCCTCCATTGCTGCAAAAATTGGAAAAACAAAATTTATTAATTGACCACCATGATGTCTAAACTTAGATTGATTCGGTATTAGTAATTGTGCATCTTATCTGTTTACATTTTCAAATTTAAGTTCTGTACGTTTAACCAAAACTTCAAGGAAAATCTATTTAACCAAAGGGACATAAATGTAGTCTTACACTTTACTGGAATTAATGGAGGATGTCAACGCTTTACAGTATAATACTTCTACGAACAGTTATATTCTTACCAAGACTGATATTATTTGAGTGATAAGCATTACGACGTCTTTCACAAATTTGTCCTAGTTCAAATTCAGACTTTGAACTTCTCTTTGCCTTCTTTAAAATACAGCATTTTTTTAACTGAAGTTCTCTTTGTTCTGTGCCAATTTCATGAAAGCACTTCTGTTTTCTTTTATTTTCAGTAGCTGCCACTACTGGGTCATTTTCTCAGGTTGTGTTTGCTGACGTTTCTTTCCTCTTTCATTCGACGTAGCTTTCACTCGATGCTGAAGTTGTTCTATGATTCTAGGGATCTGGCGAGTATCATCATACCTTGTTGTTGTAACCATTTGACTTGTGGAAGTAGTTGATTATCTGCATATACAAGCAATATCATCACTTAATATTTTTCTCATAGCGACAATGACTGGAGAGTTGAAAGAACACTTGTATACTAAATGTAAGATGATTATCCGTATCACATCACTTACTACTCGTTCCCGCTTCATGGTCTTGTGGTCGAACTTGAGTGGCGGTAGTAAGTTGTTTGCTTGTTTCTACTATGTGCCCATCTTTGTTTTCACATCTAATTCTTGTTTTTCTTCTCTCATTAGCATTACACCATTGCTGAAGAAGCATTTCATTTAAGGTCATTGAATCTCGTTTTGCTTTGTATAAAACACGGCGCTGTTGTAAGTGAGCATCTCTTTGTTGTGAATTCTCCTGACTTTATCATCGTTGTTCATTTTCTTTACCAGCCTCAGCTAGCTCTTGAAGTCGAGCAAGCTCAACAATTCTTGGACTTCTACGTGGCTTCAAATCCAAAATCTTACCTTCAATTGTCATCTGTAAATCAAAGGGAGAAGTGATCAAAATTTAACAGAGAGTTTCAGTTGAACCCTATGACAATACACTATATGAGGTGCCAAAAATGAGAGAACACTTACGTTAACTTCTTAGAAATTTCTACAAACAGGTAGAAGCTAATTACTGAATTTAGTAACAATCTTTTTTTTTTTTTTCTTTTTTGATAAAATAGAAATTGAAACTAATGAACTATCACAAATCATTTTGTTAAACTTCTCAAGAATTTCTACAAACAGCTAGAAGCCAATTGCTGAATTTAGTAAAAATTGTTTTTTGTTCCTTAAAATAGAAATCGGAATTGAAACTAATAAATTATCACAGATCATGTTAAAGTTGTTTACCACTTACTGTTGATTAACGAAATTCAACCACTGGTGAAGAGGTCTTAAATCGAGTTTAACCATGAAAGTAGCTGAGTAATTCGATCAAAAACTGAAACAAACAAAAAACCATGTCGTCAGATTCGTATTCAATACAGATAACAAAACCAAACAGATACGAACAACACCAACTATAATTTTCCCTTAATTAAAATCGATAACTAACAAACCAAAGAAGCAGAATATCAAAATTACCCAAAACAAAACCCTAATTCAAATTTAGGTTTGGAATCAATCAAATTTCAAGAAGTAGAATCGTATACTGAATTATGCTCCAAATTTCGGTGGGCGAAGTTGAGGACTTTCTTAGTCTTTGAGGAGAACTTCGTCGATTTGATTGATACTATTGGATTAGGAAGAAAAGAAGATAAGAGAGGAAAAGGGAAAAGAACAAAGCAAATTTCGTGAAGGTCCTTGATGATTCAGCTAAGCTAGGACTTTCAATCGGGGTATTCTGGTAGTTTCAGGATCCATGTAAAAAGAAAAGACCCGGTTGAAAAGTCTCCATTTTCTTTATTATAGTATAAGATTAAAAGTTTTCATGATTTTTTGATCTGTTTATTTGGAAGAAAAAAATCATCTGATTATTGCAAAATAAATTGGGGCTTAAACTAAGAAAGCCCTTAGTATTAAGGTATATTTGATTTAATCAATGTTTCATCTGAAATCAAACGGGATACATAGAAAACGAAAATCTAATTTTGAAAATTTGAAACAGAAATTCAAAATTGTTAGAATCAAAATACAGTCTTCTTGTCTCTTGAACCAGTTCATACGGGATAAATAAAGAACAAATGAAGTAAAGAGTTGAGATCTTGTTTACACAATTTTATTCCTAACACATTTAGGGCGACTCAATCGCAATTAGGGGTGACACTAAAAGACAAAAAAGGTCACCCAAACGTAAAACTGAGCTACCCCTTATCCGCGATTTTTCAAAATGGCAACTATGCCCTTACATAATCGGTAGCCAAAACCACAATCGGTAGGTTACAAACAATCGGTAGTTTAAAATGAATCATTAGCTACCGATTAAAGTATGGATATTTCGGCTAATGTTCCCTTTTATAATCGGTAGTTAATTGGACCTATAAAACTACCGATTGTAATCTCAATTTCATTCAAAATAGCTTTAATATTCTTACATAGCAGGCAAGCGAGCAACAAGCTGCGCCGCAAGCCCTTTTTGAATTGCCTTCCGATTATAATAATCGGAAGTTTAACTGGTTACATTACCTTCCGATTATAGGTTGCCCCAAAATGAGTTTTTTTCTAAAATCCATTTTCTCCAAAATTTTGAAATCTTCCATAATCGGTAGGATATTTGGCTACCGATTATAAGTAGCCCCACATCGGACCTTTGCCAAATTTCCACTTGGCTCTGGGTGCAGAGCCACCCCTAACCATTTGGTTCGTGTTTGAGACGTAACCATAATCGGAAGTTTAACTGGTTACATTACCTTCCGATTATAGGTTGCCCCAAAATGAGTTTTTTTTCTAAAATCCATTTTCTCCAAAATTTTGAAATCTTCCATAATCGGTAGGATATTTGGCTACCGATTATAAGTAGCCCCACATCGGACCTTTGCCAAGTTTCCACTTGGCTCTGGGTGCAAAGCCAACCCTAACCATTTGGTTCGTGTTTGAGACGTAACCATAATCGGAAGTTTAACTGGTTACAATACCTTCCGATTATAATAATCGGAAGTTTAACTGGTTACATTACCTTCCGATTATAGGTTGCCCCAAAATGAGTTTTTTTTCTAAAATCCATTTTCTCCAAAATTTTGAAATCTTCCATAATTGGTAGGATATTTAGCTACCGATTATAAGTAGCCCCACATCGGACCTTCGCCAAATTTCCACTTGGCTCTGGGTGCAGAGCCACCCCTAACCATTTGGTTCGTGTTTGTGACGTAGCCATAATCGGAAGTTTAACTGGTTACATTACCTTCCGATTATAGGTTGCCCCAAAATGAGTTTTTTTCTAAAATCCATTATCTCCAAAATTTTGAAATCTTCCATAATCGGTAGGATATTTGGCTACCGATTATAAGTATCCCCACATCGGACCTTCGCCAAATAACCACTTGGCTCTGGGTGCAGAGCCACCCCTAACCATTTGGTTCGTGTTTGAGACGTAACCATAATCGGAAGTTTAACTGGTTACATTACCTTCCGATTATAGGTTGCCCCAAAATGAGTTTTTTTCTAAAATCCATTTCTCCAAAATTTTGAAATCTTCCATAATCGGTAGGATATTTGGCTACCGATTATAAGTAGCCCCACATCGGACATTCGCCAAATTTCCACTTGGCTCTGGGTGCAGAGCCACCCCTAACCATTTGGTTCGTGTTTGAGACGTAGCCATAATCGGAAGTTTAACTGGTTACGTTATCTTCCGATTATAATAATCGGAAGTTTAACTGGTTACATTACCTTCCGATTATAAGTTGCCCCAAAATGAGTTTTTTTTCTAAAATTCATTTTCTCCAAAATTTTGAAATCTTCCATAATCGGTTGGATATTTGGCTACCGATTATAAGTAGCCCCACATCGGACCTTTGCCAAATTTCCACTTGGCTCTGGGTGTAGAGCCACCCCTAACCATTTGGTTCGTGTTTGAGACGTAGCCATAATCGGAAGTTTAACTGGTTACATTACCTTCCGATTATAGGTTGCCCCAAAATGAGTTTTTTTTTCTAAAATCCTTTTTAATCGGTAGGCAAAGGTGTTACAAAGCTTCTGATTAAGTTTTAACAATCGGGCACAAAATACCTCCCGATTATAAAGGGACATGTAAGTATTTTCAACCTATTTTGTCTTTTTGTGTCGCCCCTAATTGCGATTGAGTCTCCCCTAAATTTGTTTGGATTTTATTCTTTGCTTCTCACGAAGAGGCAAGAACGGACGAAAAACTAAGTATTAAATCAGTGGAG
Organism: Papaver bracteatum; assembly: GCA_023529315.1. Taxonomy (NCBI): domain Eukaryota; kingdom Viridiplantae; phylum Streptophyta; class Magnoliopsida; order Ranunculales; family Papaveraceae; genus Papaver; species Papaver bracteatum. The sequence continues at coordinate 750,444 of JAJJWX010003811.1, read as the reverse complement.
GACTGAATACAAGTTATTTAAATTGTGCATGGGCGTCAATGATATATAAAATAATGAAAAAATATTAAACAACATCGATATCGGATCTTTTGACGTGGGCATCTATGATTTCAAATCTAACGGTGTAGACCCGCGAACTCATTTTTGTTGTCATGCGCGCATCCGCGTGACATCACGACTCAGATAGATACAAGAGACTGAGTAAGAGAAAGACGGACAGCTTAGTAAGAGAATACCACCCCTCTACTACTGTTTCATTCCTATCTTCTTTCCCCAAAAGCAGTTCGAAGGTTTTTGGTCATTGCCAAGGCCGAAGAGAACAGAGATTCATGTGTTACCAATCTCCGCAATAGACTTTTGTAACTTGGGGAGAAACATTCATTGAGTGTAGCCATGGGCTATTATCCTAAAGGAGGCCGTATTGAATAGTGCCCCCATTTATCTTTTACCAAGCCACTGTGTTGTAGATGTTGTCGTAAATTGCCCCCAATCAGTAGATTATCAACCATTTTCAACGGCGCCAATTCATCTGATCAGTTTTCACTATGTCAAGTATCAATAGTATTTCTTTCTTTGATTTTTTGTCAATTTTATTATTGCACCCAACAAGTATTTAAACGTTCATACATAGAGATTCTACTGTAATGACAAACATGCTGTATGTCCCGCCATGCCGCTCAGTAAAGGGAAATACTATGAAGAGTGTTTGCTAGACTGGGTGTGGTAAACAGGTAAAGTACATAATGGGCCAATGTGCCAGTTCACATAATATCCTGCTTTAATACCATTGAGAATTTGCAAGTGGTAATTCAGAATGTTCTGCCAGTAATAGCATGTAATGGAAACATTACCAAAAATGAAGAATGTACAGGGTTGTAAAAATGGAACGAATGATGAATTGATATACACTACACATCAGGTAGATAAATGTCCAGTACCTTTCCAAAATTCAAGACCAGGAGCATTTAGCTCTCCTTTCCTTGCTTTAAAACCTCAGACCGTCCAGTGAGTGTCAGTGCTTGTACTAAGGTCTCCTTAAACCTCAACAGGTCGATTTTAATGTTTTGTCCATCGATATACACAGCTCTTTCAACGGAATAACCTTGGTCACGAATTGATGCTGGATCAGTAATTACTGGATTATCTGGACCGTATTTTTCAAATAACGAGCTCTCTTCTGGATTGATCTTGTACTCCAAATAATGCAGACCCATGTCACCAACCGTGTAACCATAATACACTGTGGATGCCCATTCTAGCCCTAGGGGAACCACCTGCAGCACCACTGCTCCTTCAGGCAAGAACACTGCATTACTGAGACCTGCACCGTGCACTCCCAATATAACACTACACGAGTTCATAACACTAGCAAATCTTTGCAGATTCGACATCTGGTTTGGTGTTGCAGTGATAACTTGGAAGCCTAATTCTGTTGCCAATGTCACTATCTCATGTTCATTTAAAAACACTCTCGAGTGTTTACGGGAAACCAGCACAAGAACAGGTTTCTCGATCTCCCTTTCATTCTTTATATGCAAACTGTATGAATGTCTCAGGAATGTCTTGAAATCAACCATGGAGTACCCACCAGGGATTTCACTAGTGTTGCAGGCGAGGTTGTTGTGGTACTTAAGACCCATAACTACTCCAGGAAAGCAATGTACCTTTCCATCATCAGGAGGATTGATGACTATGCGGTTTGATAAGTGGGACAAAATCCGATTATATTTCGAGACCCACCATGATAAATGATCAACAATGATGAACTGGAGTTGAGACCGGAAGTGGTAGGTTGTCAGGAACAATGGAATAATCACCTCATTGAATTCATGAAACAAGTTTCCGGAAAAGCCACCAGTGGAGAATATGACAGCTGGCACGGTATGAGTCACGTCGCACAGAGGTAGTGAGTTGTTTTCGGTGCCACGGAGTACCTCCACCTTACTGATTATACCCATGGTCATGTTGTCGAACTTCCTGGCATACGGTCGGACAGTCCTAGTTACTGAAGGAAGTGACTGGTTTGGTGATAGATAGACAGTCATGGAATTCATATCGATCCTCACGGGATCTTTTGAAACACATACTTCAGAGTAGAAAGATGTATCGCAAGAAAAACCAGTGGCATCGAGTTCAATTCGATCTCTTCCTGTGAGTGTCATTGGTGTCCATTAGTTTATCATTCATTTTAGCTAATTAGATTTATGCAATACAATTAATTTATTGAATGGATTCAAACTGAAAATATACTTATTTTACGATGAGCGGACACTAACTAGCAGTAAAATATCCCAAAGAAGTAAGCTCCAAAAATTACCAATTTGGAATAGGGACCTTACTTGTATCAAAGACTCCAAATCCTAATGCGATAGGACCATTTGAAACATTTACTGTTCTAATGACAACCGTATATTAAGGCACTAGATATGTCAAAAAATAGGTTTTGATTGGAGTGATCCGAACGAAAGCCAGCAATCGCATAAGCATAACTACAACTTGAAATGGTATCATATGGATATAGACAACACAGAGAACTTGAAGTCTTTCACGTGGTGCCTCTGTGCAGTCCTTATCTCCTTAGTAGAGCTTCAATGGGTCTCTGGATGTTATTAATCCTGATCATTTTCCATAAGATCCTAGCAATATACTTTTGAAATTCATTGAAAGAAAGATTAGTTAAGAAAGAATATATATATTTAAATTACCTCTTACAAGTCTCTGAACAAGTAAACTTATGGAATCTCCATGAACATCTTCTCGGATGACTCCACTGCTGCTCCATCCACCACTCCAGTTTGAAATTTGGTTCTTCCCTTAATCCATTGAAAACCAATACAAATGACATCAGTAACAACAGCTACTTATACTGATCAAACAGTACATCAAAAACATACATAAATAAGTTAATGAAAAGATGCCTCATAACCGAAAGTTTAAAAGATGCTGAAAGACATACATAAATGAAGTGATGAGCTGATATTGTTGGATCTGTAAAATGCAGCATAAATCAATGGCAGAAGAATTAAGAAGAAGGCTGCTCTCTTGGGGATGTTATTTTCCGACTGATCCTTGTCAATATTCCCCATATCCGAATCAGACCATAGAAAATACTAGTTAACTGGATGTCTTAACTATCCTTGGATATATATAGTACTACTAATAAATGATTATCTCTAGTAGTGTCATTTATGTTTACTAGTGGTTGTTCTAGACTAGCTCATCTGTTTGATGATAAAATCTTATCAAAATTATTTGAATGATGTTCAGTAAATGAAAACGATTCCACAACAAAAGAATCATTTTGTTGAAATGCGGAATAATTTTTATATTATTGAAATAAAGTAGAGTGGGTCATGATAGACTCCCAAGTAATCTTTAGTAGTTTAGCTAACACATTTTAATAGTATTATATGTTCATCATTTGTCCATTCAAAAGTCAGTTACCAATGCAAATTTTCTCTCAACTTTTCCATTATACACTTTTATGGCATGTATAATACTCGGCTCCATTGTTGTTTTTTATTAGTGTTAGTTAATTAATAGTACAGCAACATACAGAGGGGTTTTCTTTCATCAGTCAAGGACAATCGTCCTCACTCCTCAATCTTTATTCTTTTAACAAAAGAGAACATCTACCCAAACATGGAAAATTGGGACAATTTTAATAAAAAGGTTGCACTAGAAGATAGAAAAGCTGCACTTTCTCCTTGTTGTTTAGCTTTGTCGCATTGTGATAATACCGACGTAATATATATAATCGCCAATGCCAAGACAATAGTGACAGTGGTCCTCTCATGTTCTGTTTTCTCGTTCCGATGATTTTTTTTTTTTATTAGAAGAGAGATTTTATTAAGAACAATAGAATTTATAAAGAAACTACTACCAGAGGTAGTAGGAGAAAAATAACAAAAAATGGTACACCAGTTCTGAACTGTGTACGCAGTATTAACGACTATCCTATTTCCAGAACTAGCAGCCCAAGAAAGCACTAGAACCTTAGCATCAGTGCACAATTGTTCATCAGTTTTGAAGCAGTAATTCTCTTCGAAAACGCGACAATTCCTTTCTCTCCATAACACCCAAACTACAGCAGCCGATATGAGTTCCCAGACCACCTTTCCATTACCAGAGACGCTATTATTGGACCAAGTACATGCCAAGTTCATCATCGAATTCGAGAAAACCCATGCCCAGTTAACATCAGGCGTAATAGAGTACCATACCTTATGCGCCACTTTGCAATGCAGTAGAATATGGTCTTGAGTCTTAGGAGCATCCCCACATAAACTACAAGCACTATAAATATCCATTCCTTTGTGCTGTAACATATCTTGCGAGTTGAGTTTTCCATGAACAGCGCACCAAAGAAGGAAGTTTAACTTAGGAGGCACAGCAGAAACCCAAACAAATTTGTGGGGGAAATCATCAACTCCTTCATTACATATCAACTTCGCATAAAGTGACTTTACTAAAAAAATAACTCTAGGATCAAGCGGCCATCTTCTCGTGTCCGGTAGAGTATCAACAGTTGGTGGATTGGAGCCAATAATGCCCAGTAAAGCAGCCAAAGAGTTAGCATCATCATTTGTTAGCGTCCTCTTGAAATCAAAATTCCAGGACCCATCATTTGTGATATGCTCAGCGAGGGTCGCGTACTTTAATTTGTCAATCTTATATAAGTCTTTGAAAGAATGCATTAAGCAATAGTCACCACACCATCTATCATGCCAAAACGAAATGTTTCTATCCGAGTGAATAGTGAGTGCATAATTCCCTGTAACCAAAGCCCCTGTTTCTGCAATAGATCTCCAACATGAAACACCATGAGATGATTGAACAGTACCTGGAGTCCAGAATGATAAATTGCTGCCATACTTCTCCTCAATGAGCTTGTACCACAAGTGAGATTTTTCCGAACCAAATCTCCAGCACCATTTAGCCAATAAAGCCTGGTTCATGAGCCTTAAATTCAAAACTCCAAGACCACCTTTTTCTTTATTTGCCATCACTATCCTCCAGTTTACTAAGTGAGAGCATTTACTACCAGAATTATGCTCCCAGAGAAAGTCTCTCATCTTCTTCTCCAGTGAGTTAATGATCGAAATAGGTGCTTTAAAAAGTGAAAAGTAGTACATAGGAATGGAGCTAAGAATGTGTTTTAGAAGCGCTAATTTACCTCCTTTTGAAAGGGAGATTTTGTTCCAAAAGGATGGTTCCGATGATTAATGTGTAACATTTGAACTACTACTAATTTTCAAGGCTAATTAATGGAAAATCATCATAGAAATCCTATAGTTTGGGTCAAGCCTTACATCAGGACAAGGTTTCAGTCAAACCTATTTTGACGGACTGAGTTAAATAGGTCCGTTCTAGTTGGGAGCGATCCATGCTAAATTACATTTTTATCCCTTAACCAGTTAACTTAACCACTGTTAAATGGGTGGAGTAAAATACCCGAACCCGTTAATCTGAACCCAATAAATAATTACATCAGTCTTCTAACCTTACCTTCTACTTCTACTTTGCTCAATACGGCAAGAATCATTTATGATTCAACCCTGTCTTTTGCACTTATGGAATTGAAACATCGCTTAGTTGGTCCAAGTATTGACCGATCTTAACATTTCTTCATAAAAATGTACTTTCCAAACAACAAATGACACGACAAAATAAATATGCATTATTCTTCAAATGTCTTATAAAATAAGTTGGGTATGTTGTTCTATGGTCATACAAATTGAATGGTCAACTGTTTCAAACGATGATGCAAAAAAAATTGGGTACAAAGAAACCACTGATTAGAGGAACCCATAGCTCTTATAAACCTCATGACCAATCTCAACAAGAGCTTGGTGACACCATTTGCAAATGAGGAGGCAACTTTTCTCCTGATTCTAAAGTTGATATTGGCATGATGGGCAGATATATTTGACTGTCTGGCATCTGTAGAATAGAGATTTGATGCATATTTCAAGAGATAAAACAAATTATGAAATCGTAAAATGTAGGCATGCTGACAATAAAAGAACTAATAGAGAAGGTAAAGCATTACACTTACTTGTCCTGCATCAAGAAGTTTGACGGTTACAGCTGGAGCGAAAGTTAATTGCGGCATTTGGAGTTATACTTCAAGTTTGGTTGAGTTTTCCGAGAGTACCATGTTGTATGGTGTTCTATTTCCGAGAGTTATAATGAGCAGTTACAGAAATGAAAGCATGACTAGGAGATTAGAGAAACAAAATACTAAGAGCCAACGGAAAAATAAAATAAAACAAGATAACTACGGAGAATAAAAACTTCTACTTATGGGTATACCTAGTTTAATTTATACTACCACCGAGTGAGTTACCGGTCAAAATTTATAGTACCTTCAAAAATAAAGTACCCATTCAAATTTATACGACCGTGTTATCGAGTTACCTAATTTATTTTATAGGACCGTATGAAACACAGTACGCATTGATTTTCTTATTAACGCAAATAAGAAACGATAAATAATGGCACCGCAGATGTTAACTTGCCTACCTCAGAACGAAGATAAGAAATCGATAAAGATGTAAAGACAAATCCAGCAATAATGAAATACGAAGGTGGCTTTCCCTTGATGTGTGCCTGAATGATTCATTTGTGTGGTGCACGTTGTATGTTGAATACAAGGGTCTTTGAGTTCCGTAGAACTTTAACTGATGCATTTTCATCGGTATATTTTTGGGAAACAAGGTAACTAAAACCAATACGCTCCCCATGCCTGAAAAGAATTGAAATACACCAAAACAGAAAAAACCAACATAACTCAGAAATATACCTATCATGAGAAACATAACTAATACAATGATTCCTTAGTTCTAAATAAGAAGGTGTTCTACCAGTAACATGCTTGGTTCGAATACTTTTCTCTTTAGTAACTCTTTTCTTTTGTTTCTTTTCTTTTCTATTCATTTCTTTCTTTCTTTTCGCTAAATATTGACAAAATATTCCAAACAAATTCCCAAATCCCAATCAAAATCATAGCGTTATAAAGTGAATATAAGTGAAGACCATATTGAGATGTTGAAAATAAGAATGTTCATTTCAACTCAAAGATTTTTAAATACAAACAATGAATCAATAAAACAAAATGTATATACAAGAATTTATTATTCTACCAGTAAACAGATTTACATTCAAGACTTGGCATCCTTACTTTCTCAAAACTCTTGGGAATTTAGAGTACGATTTAAAAAATTATATGAAAAAGAACAAGCAGAGCATAGAATCCTATAAATCAAACCATCAAGTGACACAAACCACTGGTTGGCAACAAAAAGTACTTAACAGAACAATAGCTATCTCACTAAACAGGGGACATGGATCACACCCATATTAACAGCATATAAGGCAAATAACACATATTGTACAAATGAATATCACAACAATGAGAAAGGCTTACTTGTCCCATCATTAGAAATATCAACTCCATCTAAACTGAGGATAATATCAGATGGATTCAGGAGCTTCTATTCAGTAGCAGTAGGCTCAATTCTTCTGATACGAACACCTTTCTGATTGGAATTCATCCCCATAGCCATGCTCATTGGTCAAGATTTTTCATCTTTCTGCCACTCCACTCCAGGACTTGGAAATCCTACATGTAGAATAATGTCCAGAGTTGCAATAAGGAAATGTAAACTCATACCATATCAGAGAAACTACGGCTGACCCAAATTTCATTTTTCCATTTAACCCTACTAGTATATTCTCCATTTTTCTCATAATTTTGAATGATGTGTGTAATCACAGGTGTTGGTATGACACAACCAATATTCTCCACATCATCGTGCTTAAGTGATCACTGAAATGCATTAGCCATTGGCTAATTGAATCATTAAGGGTCATATATAGTCTTTCGGCTAATGAACGTCTATCCGAAACTAAAATTATAGTTATGCAAATGAAAAATTCGCTGCACTAGATAGTGGGGATTGACATCCTAAACCCGAAAAGAGACAAAGATTCTATAAAATCACAAACAACTTCATTTGGGAAATTTGGGCATAGATTAACAAACCTTGTTCAACTAATTTGTGGAGAGATAAAAATTGAGAAATTGAGAAATAATTTGCTCATATAGTAAATGTTGATATTGTTAGTGAATAACAAACCATCCAAAATCCCGATATAGCCAGGGTTGATGTGTATGAAATTAGGGTATCTAAAGAAGAAGTTAAGATCTGCAAAAAACTGACTTAAAAGGAATAAATTAAATCCGTTTCATGACCAACTTGATGCAGCTGCAAAAGGGGTGTATATATTGAATAGAGATTTTTGCTCATCTCCCCAGTACTAAAGTTTTTCTGATTCATTTATCAATATTAGATATGAAAGCAAGTCATCCATTCAATCTGGCAAGTACATTTTAGTTGACATAATAAATTGAGCATTATGAAGACTTACACCAATCCCTCTATACTATTAACAATTTCTAATGCTTACCATCCCCAAAACCATGCCAAAAGCCGACTCCGCATCCCACATCTGCTTCAATATTCTTAGCTCCAAACCTTCTTAACTAAAAATGATACCAAAAAAACAAAAAGATAAGAAAATGCAGATTGAAAACATTTCAAAAATCCACAATTCCTTTTTAATCCCATAAAACTAAAACTTACAGTGTTGTACACATGTCTTCAAGCTCCCGAAAAAGAATCAATTGCACCTCTAGCCACACTCATTACTTGTTCTAACGCTGGTATTTCCCCTAAATTTAAACAAATTTCATCTCAATTTAAACACAAACTCAAACAATTTCTGCAACAAATTGATGAAATGGATAAAACAAAAACCCATTTTTATTTGTATTACCAATTGATTTGAGATGAGGGTTTTCACTATTATTATTAGGTTTTGGAAATCCCCCCCAAAATTCATCATCAACAATGTACATGAACTCAATGAATTTAAGAATTAAGAAAGAAAGAAAGAAACAGAGGGGGGTTTACCTAAATCTCAAAGATAAGATAAGCAAGAAAGTGTAAGAGTGCAACATCGTCATCATGTCTTACTTCAGTTGATTAATTTTGAATGTTCATATTGTCTTGGTAAGTAAAAATTGGGGATTTAGGTTCGCAATTCCTCACCTCTTCATTTCAATTCACTCTTTCTATCTGTGCTTTTCGTTGGATTGTAGTCTGTAGATTCAGATTTCAGTTAGGAGAGAATTTGGTTATGCACAACTGAGAAGAGGAGAGAGGAAGAAAAACAATGTAGGAGAATTCGATTCTGCTTCTTTAGACGGAGAAAGATACAATCCAACGACGCGTGCCAAAAGTACGGGATTATCAAAAGTACGTTCACCATTAAAGGGGGAGAGATACTAACCACATTCCAATCGGTTTCTCAAACCCCCCCCTCCCCCCATCTCTCCTAAATAATTCATACTCGCCTCTGAAATTGAATCCTCAGACTAGTATAACCATCTTCTTCTTCATATCATACTCTTAAAACCAACCCTCAATTATTCAATTTCATACTAAATTTATTGTGATAGTCAGTATTAACTCACAACAAACCCTAACCATTCAATTCTTCTTTGTGAATCGAAAATAAAATGCTAACTCTTCTCTTTTACGTTCAATACACAAAACCCATCTTCAATTGATCTTCTAGAGTATCAATTTTATATTTTGAACCCTCTCTGCAATTCTAGTGAAACCCTAACTCTTCACAGAACCACTAACACCTTAGTTCTTCTTCAAAACAATAATACAACTTCAATTTAGCAGCAACTTCAATTCTACACAAACCCTAAATTCTTCAATTCATCGATACAACATCTTAGGAACATTGACTAAACATCAACATCATCATCGGACCTTCTTTGATTATAAACTAACAACATCATCACTAGCGATCAATCCTTAACATAACCCCTACGATGATCGATCCCACGTTCCTAGGAAATTCTCAGAATCGCTGGAGAATAAAAGAAGAGGAGCAAAAGAAGAATGAAAAAGAATGAAGAGATTATCAATTCCAATCGGTTTCTCGTACCCACCATCTCTCCTAACCCAAATAAAATATAACTATGGTTAGTTATTAACTTTGCTGGAGGGGTAAGGTTGGAAAAAAAAATCAAACCTTAACAAACCGATACGGACAGACTCACTAGACCTTCTATGAGGGTTGAATCAAATGTTGGATGGATCGGTTGGAAAACAGAAAATTTTGGATTTCGTTGAGGATAGCTCCTAATTAACGACTTCTGATAAATTGATTCAAAGAAAGATGGACCTCCTTTCTTCTTTTATTGACAGTGATAGACCTCCTTTCTCAGAGACGGCTTTACGTAAATTGTTAACACTGAATCATTTTGTGTTTTGGTAATAAGTTTCGGCCATGTTTTTGTTCGAGAGTTATGTTTGCTTACCGAAAGAGTTCGAAACTTGACTAGCGTTTATATCCTATCCAATTTTTATGGGAACCAAGTATTGTACTTCGCTAAATTTTTAACAATTTTTTTTTTTTTTTATAAACGATGGTTATAAGTTAGCCATCATAGTCAGTAGACACTGAAATGGAGGCTGAACCATTACAGTGATTAACATCATAACACAAAACAAATGTACTAGAAATGAAATACAGATATGTGTTTAGACAAGAGTAAATGCTACCAAGTAGTGAAGTAGATATCCTCACTCGGTCAAGTACTGAGAAGGAAATAAAAGTGTCTACCAAGTCTTCATCAGTCCCACTCCGACCATTATTACAATGTACTACTACCGGAACCTCTTTCAAGACGTGAATATGTTGACGTTTAATTCTCATCAATGAGCCACGCGTGACATATAATTATGCATCTTTCCTCCCGTAAGAAAGAAGATAACTAACAAAGTTTAAGTTAGACCGGTTTCCTCCAAACAGTAGAACATCATTCAACTTGTGGAAATCGAAGAAAATCAAATCCCACTTATGCCAGATATATGTACTGACTTCCCAAGCCCTCTCCGAAGGAGTGGATTGGCTTAATGGTCTAATGTCGAGGTATGCCCGACATGGGTGAGATCCAAGATCCCACATAACATCCCAAGAATTCCAAGAAATATATTGATGGGAAAAAAAGAACATAGTGAAAAAATCCTTAAAACCCTGTCGAAAAGAAAACCCAAACTGCTGAAAATTCCATCCAAAACACTTATGATAAAACACAGGCTTCATCTTACTACTATCCCAAACATAAGTACTAACATCCCAAGCCCCCGAAGATGATAACTAGCTTAAAGGTCTGGCAGCAGGATAAGTCCAACATAGGAGTAAACTGAAAACCGGCAAAACATCCCAAGAACTCAAATAAATAAGATAATATAGGGAGAAAGCTTTGAACATAAGACTCATTTCATACTTCATAAAGGACAGAGAAGTTAGTCCATTCCACACACGAGAAAACCAATAAAAATCCAATTCAATCTGTCGAGAAGCAACCACTGTGATGGATAAGGTCTTATAAAAATCTTTACAAATGTAATGAGAATTAAGACCATTCTTCTGATTCTGACTTGAGCCACCCCAGTTCTCATCATACTACTCAATTAGCTTATGAACCCCACAAGAATGTATGAGGAGTCTAAATTCAGAAAAATAATCCATCATGTTACAAATACTCGAATAACTTCTAGGGCATGAAGTCCACATAACAAGTTCACCATCTAAGATATTATTACAACCTGAATTATAAGCTCTAAAGGTAAGTGTATTAAAGCGCATCCATTCTCGAGAAAACAAATAAGCATCAAGTTTTATCTGTCTTTAGGTAGTATTTTCCCCGACTGCGAGATGCTAAAAATCTCTATAACCTTCTTTAAGAACACAATCATTCTTAAGGTTAATTCCTAGACAACCACATCTCAAATATTTCAAGAACCAGGATGTGTTACCATCAATGTTAAGACAAATACTCAGAGTACGCCCTAGACAATAACTCCCCAAATCAACCTCGCTTGTCAGGTTAATCATACATATAATAACATACTTCTTATGAAGAGAAAAACTTAAACCCTTCCACTCAGACGAGAACAAATAAATATCAAGTTTAATTTGTCTGCAAGTCTTGATATCAATTAAGCAAATGAGACTGTAAAGAGGTATGCAGTACCTGTAGCTTTTTGAGGTTCTTACTGTATTTGAAGAAGAAAACAATATAGAGTTTTACAGGCAGGTCCTTGAGTTGCCTTGAATATATCGATACTTAACTTGATCCAACCTTTGACACTATCTTAACCGACCATTTCCTTGGCAAAAGCATGTACCCTTGTCGGATCTGAGATTAAATTGACCAAAAACTAGGTCATCTGAGACTTTTAAACTGTTAACCAACCTCCCCGGAAGGTTCAATGTCTGTATAACAACGTCCCTTGGATTTTTACTTCTTCTCCTCATAAAACAAAATAGGCCCAATAAATCCCACATATAAAAGAAACACCAACAGGCTATAAAGTTATCTACAAGCCCATTATTCACATTCAAACCAAAAGTGAGACTTAAGTCTGAAGAAGGGACTTGACCTAAAATTAGGTCACCTGAATCCTCAACTTCATCTATCGGTAAAATGTTATCACCCACGTCTCCTTTTATTACACTAGTACGGTTGCTTTCGCCGGAAACATTAAACTTGCAGGTACCTGAATTACCAGTCTCAGTTGCTTTACTATTATTGAATAACGTAGTTCTTTCCTTCTCGCCGGAGATTTTGAAGCTAAACTAGTCCACCTTCAGAGTGTCAAGGTTGGAGCTTGTGTCGACTGAATTTAGAAGAAGGTCCCCGGAGAGGATGAAATCAATCACCGTAAAACTATTTTTTAAATCTGAATCTTCAACAACACAAGAAGGAGGATATTCTTCACCATCATCGGCCAAGATATCATCACTATGACTATTGTTAATAGGGGAAATAACTCGTTCTGCTTGATCATTAAGAGAAATGATCCCAAGAAGCTGATTAACAAAGGTTTTACTATTCTTCCGTAAATTCCGGATCTGCTACTGTTACAATTTTTCTTTCGATATTTTACTCTTTCAATCTTCATTACCATACTAAAAATGGTTGCATCTGGTCATAAAAATGTTCTTTCCTTTGAGAAGATGCAAAAGAAACTAAAGATAAAGGTTTCACCTTATCTACTATTCCTGATTAAAGCCCTAAGGCTGAACTCTCTGTTCTATTATTTTCTAATTTTTCATGTAACCGTGAGAAAATCATAATCTCGCTAGGTCAGCTTGAGGCTGGTCTTCCCATTCCTCTCTATGATCCTGAACTTCCTTTATTCTATGAAATTCTCTCTCACGCGAATTTATCACGGGCGATATATCAATTGAGTGGGGATTGTATTTGCTTAATGCTTGAGTATGCTACTCATGGTGCTGATAAATAATCTCGCTACCCTGATGCTCCAAAGAATCCCAAATTTAAAGATGTCCCAAATGTTCCCGCAAAGTATACTGTGGAGAATTTCTTCGAAAATTACGATATAGTCACTTGTAAAAAGGATAACACTCGCTGGGGCATTCGCTTGCAAAAGAAGGATAACATCGCTGAAGATGAAGTTCTCATGTCATATATTGATTAGCATACGGGTAATAATCAAGGCCCTCGCCATTCCAATGATGACAAATGGTTCATTTTTCCATTATGTTTAGAAGATCCCTATATCTCCAGTCCTCATGCATTGCCTGCAAATTTCTCAGAATATCAACCGTGGGTCTTCAACTGGTTTGAAAGAAATAAAGAGGTATCTTGTTTTTCCATTATTTTTACACTGCCTAATTATCATTGTTATCTTTCTCATTCCTTCATACTCTCGCTGACTACTCCAAGCTTTTCCATATTGACAAGCTGAAACTTCATTACCAGAAATTTGGGAATCCCAGCACCTTTTTAGCCCTAAAATCTCTCACATATGAAGTAAGAAATACTCCTTTATGATTCTTAACAATATATTGTTGCCTCTATTTTTACCTTTATCTGTACTCGCAGGTTATTGAAGAAATATAACCTGTGAAGATTGTGAAGATTAAATAAGGGAAAGACAAAGATGCTTCTCGCAAGGAGGAATCTACTATTCATCTCAAAGAGAAGTTTGCTGCTCTTCGCAGGGGAAAATATGGTGCTCCTCCTTTGAAGAAAAGAAAAACCCAATTCTCTTCTTCTTCAATTCTTCAGCCTAATACAGAAAACTCGAGTGATAATTTTGATGATGACAATAATAATGATAATTTTAATGATGATGTCCCTTCTTCGATGAAATTTTCTCAATCTGATTCCTCCATGACTCAACTGTCCAAGATTTTTGGCGATATTACATATGGTATTGCAAATGATTATGGAGATGAAGCTCTTAATGGGGTATCCCAGGCTCTCGCTAAAGTCTACAATGCTCCGATACTGGTTGATAATGATTCCCTCCAAGGAATCTCAAGATCAATATCTCTCAGTCTCTTAAATTCTCTTGGTATTCTGGTACGTTTTCATTTTTTACTATATTTATGTATTCATATCCTCGCTAGATTTAATTTACATTGTTCTCTCGCAGATTGGAAGAGCTTCCTTTGTTGTTGCCTCAGTTTTGGAGAGGAGGTGTGCATCCTTTCACAAGAAGAATGTCGTTCTTCGCAAGAAGAATGTGGATTTGGAATCTGAGTCCGATAATCTTCGCGGGCAATTGGAATATGGGTCAACTGAACTTTAAGAAAAAATCAAGCAGTTGGAAACTGATCTAACTTTCTCGCAAGAAAAGGTCGCAAGCCTTCAATCTGCGAATGATCATCTTTATGGTAAGAAATATTTCCCTTTCTTTTTATCCTTGTATTCCTTTGCATTTTTTCTTATTATTCTTCTTCGCAGATGTTTATGGCCTTTCTGACAAAGTTGTATTCCTTCGTTATTTTTCAAACCTAATAGATGATGATACTCTTCCCAATCGCCTTAATGAATCCTTAGGTAGTTATTCAAATGAACATATTAACTCCCTTTCTGTAGATGATCTTAGATCCAAATTTTATCTTTTAGAAATTGATCATAGATCTAGTCTGAAAGCGGCCAATGCATCCAAGCGTCAATATCTTAGTTCTAAAGAAGAAATCAAGATTCTAAGAGCCCAAAAAAGTGATCTTATAGATGAAAGGGATCGTATCTCTAGACAAGGAGCACAAACCTTAGCGTATTTTCATAAAACCCATCTTGAAGTCCAAATTAAAAGAGATAAACTTATCCGCGAGAGAGATGATCTTGTTGAAACAGAAAACCAAATCCGTTCCCGTCTTCTTATTAACGATGATGATGAATTTTCTTGGGCTGTAAAGATTTTTGACAAATCCAGAGCTAACTTAGGTGTAGATATTAGTCTTCATGTTGTACAAGAGACCTTAATTAAGGACATGATTTCTGAAAGAGATGGTTGCTAATTGTTCTTCCTCATTAATTTCCTATCATTAATCTTCTTATCTTTGCAAAATTTTCAATTTGTTGTTATATGTTCGTAGGAGCTGAGAAGAGATATACTAAAAGAATTGGAGAACTTGAATCTGATAAGAATCAACTCACAAAGACTCTTCTTTAAAATGAAAAATATTCAAGATTGAAGGAACAATTAAAGATCTCTACTTCGAATTTTAGTAAAATTCTTGTTGGTGTTCGCAATGACTCCATCAGGGGAGTTTGTGATGATCATAATATTCCTCAATCCTTGTATCCTTACCTCACTGAAGAAGTTCAAAAGAATTCTCCAAATCTTGTTATCTCTGACAGTGAAGCTGAAGAATCTGGCGGGGATGATGGTGAAGACAAAGAAGAAAAATCTGGCGAGGATGATAATGGGTCCAACTAGCTTTGTTTCCTCTTTTTAATCTCCTTGTAATATTTGTACATTCATCTCCTTCTTCTTGAGAAATTACTGCAAGATTCCTTGATGTATAAATTTATTTTGCTTCTATCTGTATGAAAAAAAATTCCTTTCTGCAATATAGTTAATCAACATAATCCTTAATCTTTAACTGTCTGTGTAAATGTGTCATATAATAATGTCTAAATAAATTTATCATATGATGATAAATAACAATTTTATCATTCTATGCATTCCCATACTTGTCTCTGTTATTCATCTGCAATATGAAAAAATTGAGTAGAGCTTAGATATCAGTTGTAAATAAAATTGAGTTGCGAGCATCATCGCAAGTAACAATTGCATACTTTTATGATCTATGCGCAAATATCGCAAATTTCATAATTTCTGCATAAATATCGCAGTCATTCAATTTTAATTTCTTGTGGTCTTATTATGCCTTCCTAGTTAAAAGGTCTTACTTTGCCACCTTTTGTATTTGCGACAAAATCTCAGGATGTCCTTACACTTGTATGTAAAAACCCATTGCTTGCCTTATCTGTATTTTTTCAATTTCTCTGCGACAATATGACAAGTCTAAGTTCCCTTGCAAGAACAAAGCCTAATGACATTACCGTCTTGCGATGAAATCGCATGACGTCTTTATACTTTCATATAAAAACCCATTGATCTCATCTTAACTTTTTCTTATGGCTTGTTGCCTCTGTATAATATTCGTCACGCGGCAATATGACAGGCCTAAATGTTCTTGCGATAGTAAATCCCCATGACATTTCCGTCTTTAGACATTTATCAGCTCCCTAATGGAGGGTGCCGCCCTTATCTTCCCCCTGGTTGCCCCTTCAAGGAAGGCACATCGGCCATACAAGACTAGCTCCTCCCATCCGGATTTACCAACAACCAGTTGTTTTCGCAACCTCTTGTCTTTTATGCCTATATGGCTTATAGTTACAAGACATCACCCTAAGTGGGGTTTTCTTCGGGACGAGTGCATCATAGCCAAGACTTACCAAGAATAGCCAGGTTCGTCCGTCCCGGGCATCCTTGGCTCAACCGTGTACCTCGACTCCTTGGTCATACTCTGTACTCCTTAGAATAGACCCTCGGTGGTCCAACCAGGGTATAACCTTATATAGTTGGAAATCCAAGGTACCTCTCTCAGATAGGTTTTATTTAACCCCAACATATTCATGACTCAGGTTCCAGCAGCGGTATAACCTTATCCCTGAGTCACGCAAAGAGATACCCCCTAATATGACGTACTTTAGGTCTTACACTTGCCTCTTGTGAAATTGTATCCGCGAACTAGGGTGTATGCCATATAGGTTTGTCCCATTCTTATGTCTCTGTGAAATTTTATTCGCGTTTCTTGCGAATATTGCAATTCTGATGAAATTTCTTTTCTTTGATCTTCTCCTTATTTGCATTTCAACTCTTGTATAATTTTTCAATTTCATTTCTTTCATTCAAACAAAATATCTTTGTGAAATATTTTCTTCAACCAATATATTGCGAGTTCTTCAACGAATCATTCATAAACTTATTAAATTTCTTCATTTTACCTTTCTACTTACTACTTTCTGCTTCTGCTCTTTTGTTGTGTTTTGCATCTGCGATCTGCTCGTCATTCATACACTCATATTGATTTCGCAGTATTCCCTCCTCTCGCCACTCTATTGTGTCAACCATCAGCTTATCACCTCTTTGTTTTTTCTTGATGTTTCGTTTCCAGTTTTTGTTCTTTGCTACCCTTTCCTCTCAAGATTTCATATCAATTTCATAGCATTTCTTCCCTTCAGCCCAGTCTCCCTTTATTATTCCAACACCATTAGGATGAGGAAATTTAATACATTGGTGGAAAGTTGATGCCACAACTAATATCCCATGTAGCCAAGGTCGGCCAATCAGGGCATTATAAGGTGATTCAATATCCACAACACAGAATAAAATCTTAGAAGATAACCCCTTTAATGGAATTCGCATTGTAATTAACCCTTTGGGCTTGTTGGAAGTGCCATTGAAACCATAGATCTTATAGGTTGATGGTATCAGATCCTCGTCTTTTCCACCCATGGTTTTGTAAGTATGATAAAATAATATATCAACTGAACTTCCAGTATCTATTAGAACTCTATTAATGGCCCAGGAGTCCTCAGTTTCATCATCATCATTTTCTTCATCTTCTTCTTCTATTTGTTTTGGATTTATCTCTAACCTTACCACAAGTGGGTTGTCATGCATCTCGCCAGGCTCTGGTACTTCTTGCGCAGTGAAGGAAATAGTTTGCTTTTGCCACTCCTCTAATGGCAAGACTCTCGCGATATTCATTATCTCTCTTCCATCTGCGTCTCTCGCGAAGACTCTGCTTAGAATATTGTCGTGGAAATCCTCAATAGTTTTGTATGAATGTACGATGGAATTACAGAACAAATTCTTCGCCTTGGCTCCAACCTATATCACAAATGTTTCTGCTCCTTTTACAGTATTCACTCTGCGAATATCTGGTGCTGGTGGTAGCTACTTACGGATGTCCTATTAGAAAATGATTTAACTTCCCCTGATCAATCATCCTCAAAATTATTCTTTTTACATTTCTGCAATCGTTTATTGAATGTCCATGGAAATGATGATAAGGACAAAATTCTTGATTTCGATTATTTTGATGTGGCTCTTTTCCCATGTTCCAGGGTGATGGTATATTTTTCATCAAAATGATAGCTTCTCAAAAAAATTCTATGCTGGCATTCAGGGGTGGCATCTTAATTTCTTCCCATATTACTCTTTGATTCCCTTGTCCTCTGAAATTATTTTGCCTCTGACCACCATAAGTCTCTTGCCGCGATTGTAATAATTCCTTTCTCTTTCATACTCCTCTTGATATCGACTTCCCATGGCTACTAACTTCTGCTGATTTTCAATCACCACTTTCTCTTGATGTGGATGCGAGGTGCTCGCCACATTGTTGATCATTTTAGGAAGTAAACTCCCGTTCGCCGCTATTGAGATGGTGTTTGCGACTGGATATGATTCTATCTCATTTTGTTTTTCCTCCAAAGCAATGTATTCTTCTTGTAGTTCTCGTAGCTCAGTCATTGTGATGGTATTTTTGATTCTGAAAATTTGTATGTATAATAGATTGGTTGCGAACATTTCATTAATGAAAGATAAAATGAGGTATCTCTCATCCACTCTTCCTACCATTTCACTGCACATTGTCTTCCATCTTATGGTTAAGTGTTTCAGACTCTCGCCAATCCTATGTTTTAATCTGAATACATCTTCAATACCGGGTCGTGAAGAATTGTTGCTTATATATGCTCCCAGAAATGTAGCTTTCAAATGGTCAAAAGAAGTTATTGTATTTTTAGGTAAGCCTTCGAACCATTTTAACGCCTCGCCAGTTAAACTAGATGCAAAGTATTTGCATAACACAACATCATGGTTTTCCCATTATATCATACACCTAACATAAGCCTTAACATGTTGAACAACACAGGTAGTCCCATCGAAGATACTGGTTAATGCTGGTAAATTGCATTTTAGAGGGATTCCTCTTAATTGTACTTCTTGAGTTAATGGGGTTCTCGAAGCTTCTTCAATAGCTTCATCAAGTTACCTTCTACCTCCTTCTCTTCTGTTATTCAACATTCCCCTTATTTCTGCTAACTCAATTAAAAATTTGTTCATTCCCAGCCGATTTTTGTTCAATTGGTGTTTTCCGTGCAACTTCTCTTCTTCTGCGCTCGTGTCTTTCTTGTCCTGCGAGATTTTGTGCTTGTTCTTCAGCATCTTCATTATGCCTTCTCCTGCGATTTTCCTATTCACCTCCTTCTTGAATTAGCAACTGATTATGTCTTCCAATTTCTTCTCTGCGAGTTTCTTCATTCCTCATCGTTTCTCTTCGCTGTCTTTCTATTCTCCTTTGTATTCTGTCATATTCCTCATTGATATTATTTCTATGGCGATTTTGTGTGTGTCTCCTTTCTCGATTGTCATGATTATTCAGCCGTATTGCTTCTTGGAATTCTTGTTCTTCCACTTCTGCTCTTAATCTTACTCTCTCGCAAGACAGACGTGCTTGTTAAACATAATTCCTCTCAATTTCCTCCTAAATGATTCTTTGATTTATTTGGATTTCTCGCCCATGTAATATTCTTCTACCTTCTTCTCGATTTTCTTCACCATCTTGGATATTTCTGCCCTCTTGATTTCTATTATCACGTCTACCATTCACAGTTTCTCCGTGTGGAATGTAGAGATCATGAATCATCTCTTCTTCTCTATGATGCTGCTCTTCATTTGGATTTTGCATTTCCTCTCGGATATTTTCTCCAGCATTTCTCATAGGGGAATTTCGCCTTGGTTCTTCTCTAAATGATCTTGAACTTGATCTAGTAGTACTTCTTGATCTCTTACTTTGCAATCTCAAATTCTCCTTCTTAACTCGTGATTCTTTCTTGTTAAATTTGCATGTTCTTCGGCTTATAACCTCCTTTCCTCTTGTATTCCTTGCCTTAAATCATCTGTTGTTTAATTTTCGCCTTATCCATGAATTAATCTTTCAACCACTCCTTGATCTCTTTTTTCTCTTCTCTCATTTCTTAATTGTCGATCTTCTGCTTCTTCCATCGAATCTGATCGCCAAGTATGCATGCTAACTCTATCATAATCCACAACTCTATCTTGTATTGGTGTTTACTGGTTTGGTTGTTGAACTTGATTTTCTCCTTCATTCCTTGTTCTATTTCTTATTGTTCTTATTCTTGAAGATTCTCCCATTTCATTTGTTTCTCCACCTGCAAGTCTTTTACTCCTCCTTACAATTGTTGGTGGTTCTGATGTGTTTCTTCTTCTTCTAGCCATTAATCTTAGTAATCTGTTGAATGTTGTGTAAGATGTTTCACTAATTATTCCAAATTCCTTCCAACCACAATGTCAATTTTTATCTTTTTCTTCAAACAATCATCTATTCATCCCTGTTTCTAGCGCCAAAATGTAGTTGCAGGAAATCCTACACTACACCCTTGATAAGATCTTACAGTAATTAACACATATTTGATGATTAAAACAACACTTTATTATTTGATTTTCAGAAATGTTTACAAGTAATGGAATAAGATCAAGAATACAACCGCTCTCTTGAATTTTCTCTCTCCTCAAGACTTTCTCAACACTTAAAAATACATCATCCTTTTCTGAATCTACTGGGTCTCTTTATATAGGGTAGTTACATAGTGGATGATAGCTATGTTGTCATTTAATTTCGGATCCGGCTCGCGATGTTCCCGCGGTAGTTATAATGTCCATTCTCGAAAGCGTTGTAACCATCGCAAGATAATCATGCTCTTCCCGTGTTTATCCATTCGTCAGCTACTACGTCATTCTTCAAATCACTCTGTGACACTCATGAAGTGTTGATGAAGAATTCGCGATGATGCTCGTAATAATGTTGTTAATCTCGCAAGAGTAGCATCATGGCGATATTTTGGTCCTACAATAGGTTATTCAACCGTAATCTCTTCCCAATGCAATAGTCCAGCGTTGTAGCATTGATGTGTAAGGCTCATCCGCTTTTGCAAGTTGGTTGAATGACCTAACAAAAAACTCTGACATGTTAATCACTTTAAATCACTTCCATGAGTTATCATTCACACTTTTGTACTTGTTAGAGAGAACGGATATAAAGCCTAAATAACCTCGTTTAATTGGGAGCCCTGCACTACATGACAAAAAGGGACATGAAATAGCAATTTTGGGGACCCCTTATCCAACTATTTTTTAATGTCTAAACTATCCCTAAATGATTAGTGTTAATAATTAATTAATTAAGTTAATTAGTGTGTTTAAGTTAAAATCAGATTTAAGAGTTAAAACTTGGAGATTTTTTTTCTTCATGTTTTTGTATGTTGAGAAGAAGAAGAGGAGTTTTGGGGGAAAACTTAGGGGTTTTAGAAATGAGTGATTCAAGTAGAGGAAATGATGTTGGTGAAGATTCAAATAACAAACATGATTGTGATAATGGTAAGATTAAACTTGTATGTCCGTTTCTCCAAGTGGTCGAATCATCCACACCATGGAACAACTCAGTGTAAGGGTCGTCATAGTCGGGGGGTGTATACCCAAACGACTCTCCTATGTCGTCACTTTACTGAAACTACCAATAACGATTTGTCATAGAGTAAACATGAAGAATTAGGGTCGTTAGGGTATAACATCATACAGAGTAACGACCCTAATTATGATGCTATTATAATTTTTTGCCCTAGATTATGAAAAATCGTTAGGGTAGTGTGATACAGATTGACGACCCTATCAATATTTTGGACAGTGAGTATTTTTGTTTGCAACTAGGGTCGTCATCTTTTACTATATCTGGGTAACGACTCTATTCTAAACCAAAAGAGTTCAATGACGACTTGCTTATATATATTGACGACACTACCATTTTTTAAGACATATAGACTGTTCTTATTAGAATTAGGGTCATCAATAGATTCGGTTACAGAGGTAACGACCCAAATCTAGGGCAAAAAATTGTAGTAGCATAATTAGGGTCGTTCACTAGAACATCGTACAGATTAACGATTTTTCATAGAGTATACATACAGAATTAGGGTCGTTAGGGTATAACATCATACAAAGTAACGACCCTATCACTGTAACTGAAAAAAATCGGTTCGAGAACTAAATTTCACAATCAAAACTCAAGAAAAATTCAAAACATAAGTGGGTTTTAGTCACTTACTTTCTAATGGACGATTATTATTTTTTTGTGTCGTTAATGGAGGAGGGGGGAGAACTAGGGTGGGAGAGGAAGGGAGGGGTGGAGAGTTTTCTGATTTTGGTTTTAGAAACTGAATTGGGGGCCTTATGTTTAGGGTTAATAGGTTTTTAAGTAGTAAGGGTAAAATAGTATTTTCACCACCTTTTAAAACTCCCCTAAAATTTTTGGTGTGGGTATAAAATGGTCAGGGCTCCTAACTGTTTTTAGGGGCCCAATTAAACGAGGCTAAATAAATGGATTACTTTTTGAATGGAGTGTCTATCAACTCTATGAATGTTTGTGTTTTTTGGAACATAACAATCATCGTGATTAGCAACAGATATATTTTTGGAGACACCGTCCAACGAAGAGTATTAATTTTAGTGAATTCAAATAAGGTTTTATTTATTTCATTAAGTTCAATTTACGACACAAGATAGTATAATGATCGTATATAATCACCAAACCTAAGCCTAAGTCACTTCCGCATGAACCCCAGATGCACTGAGCACGCTGCAACAAGACGTTAAACCGGTAAGTGATCCTAACGGCCAAGTAGTATCTCGGGAGGGTTTACAAGAGGTATACGCACAAAACCAGTAATGTTGGTGCAGTTATGTTTCTATCGGCGTTTTAATAACACCCTTGGATTGCACTCATCCAAAACGTCCTTCAAAAGGAGGTAGCATTCATAAAACCTGAAATCGTGTCCCTGTTTTTCAGAGAAATAGCGTTTCGCCTTTGTTTCTTACATGAAGTTAACATATAATCAATTTACTATGTCATCAAAAATTCTATTTTAAAAAGTACTTACAACTAAAATTACTTACGACATCATTCATATTAAATCTTGGTGGAAAGTCTCTGAATAATGTAGATTGGATGATAACATACATTTTCACCTCTCTTTTTTATCGTTCCAAGATAGAACTAACAGAAGATAGAACTAACAAAAGACGAGAAGAGTTTAAGAAGAGAAGAATGAGACTTTAACAGAACTTTGTTTTTATTAACTTGACATACAAAAACGTTACAAGAAGATTGTACTTATATACATGAATAATCTTGACCTCCAAGTTAATCTATTTCCTTAACAGAGTATAACTTCCTAACATACAAGAGTACCAAAGATAGGAAACTCTTAAAAAAGAGAAACCACCGTGTACAATGTTGGGTCACATTGTACACCGACTATATTGTGTTAACACCCTCCCGCAAGCATAACGGGTTATCTTGAACCGTTAGCTTGAACCTTAATAAAGAAAACCGGTCCTTGGATAATGGTTTTGTAAATATATCTGCAATTTGATCCTTAGATGATATAAAACGGACATCAAGAAGTTTCAAAGCAACTTGATCACGAAAAAAATGATAGTCAATCTCAATGTGCTTTGTTCTCGCATGAAATATAGGATTGACAGTGAGATAAGTTGCACCAAGATTATCACACCATAGAACAGGAGGTGATTGAGTGGAAACATGAAGTTCTGAAAGAAGTGACTGAATCCACATAATTTCAGCAGTAGCAATTGCAAGTCCCCTATATTCTGCTTCAGTACTAGAACGGGAAACTATTTTCTGTTTACGAGCACTCCAAGAAATAATA
Source organism: Papaver bracteatum (assembly GCA_023529315.1). Taxonomy (NCBI): domain Eukaryota; kingdom Viridiplantae; phylum Streptophyta; class Magnoliopsida; order Ranunculales; family Papaveraceae; genus Papaver; species Papaver bracteatum. The sequence goes on along the minus strand of JAJJWX010003811.1, from coordinate 726,206 downwards.
TTACCACCCAAGAAAATACAATAACCACTCGTAGAACATCGATCTTCAAGAGAACCAGCCCAATCTGAATCAGTATATGCACTAAAGGATAACTGTATAGAAGGAGATGGCCGAAGAAGTATACCAAAGGTAGGCGTATTCTTAAGATAACGAAGTATACGTTTTACCAGACCCCAGTGAAACATAGTGGGTGCATGCATAAACTGACATACCTTATTAACAACAAATGCCAAGTCGGGACGAGTAAATTTCAAATATTGTAAGGCTCCAACAATACTATGATACTCAGTAGCATCAAATAATAGGGTACTACAATCAGAGGATATGTCGCCAGAAGTACTAAGTGGTGTTTGAATAGGTTTAACACCATCCATTTTGGCTCGAATAAGAAGATCATGTGCATACCTTTGTTGAGAAAGAAATAATCCCGAGGAAGTACGAACCGCTTCAATTCCAAGAAAATAAGACAACGCACCAAGATCTTTAATTGCAAATTCTTGCTGCAGACGAGTGAGAATAGAAGTAATACCAGAGGAGTTGGAACCCGTAACAATAATATCATCCACATATACTAACAGATAAATAATGCCATATTGACCATTGTAAATAAAGAGAGAGGTGTCACATTTTGAGGTAACAAACCCAATTTGTAACAGAAAATTACTGAGCCGGTGATACCATGCATGTGGAGCTTGTTTAAGTCCATAGAGAGAACGATGTATCTTGCAGACATGTGTAGGAAAACGAGAGTCAACATATCCCGGAGGCTGTTTCATGTACACCTCTTCTTGAAGTTCACCATGTAAGAAAGCATTTTGCACATCGAGTTGATGAATAGGCCAATTTAAAGACAGAGCCAATGTAAGAATAATACGAATAGTGCATGGTTTAACAACCGGACTAAACGTTTCTGAAAAATCTATTCCTTCTTGTTGATTATATACTTTAGCAACCAAGCGAGACTTAAAACGTTCAATTTCCCCATTAGAAGGATCATATGGTACTAATGTCCAATAATATTCATAGAAGGATCATATGGTACTAATGTCCAAGTACCATTACGGAGCAATGCATTAATCTCATCATCCGAGGAAACACGCCAATCTGGATTTTTATGAGCTTCAAAAATACAAGTTGGTTCTTTAAGAGAATCACATACCATAGCATATTTGGAGTTGGGATTAAAAATTCCATCCTTGGCTCGAGTCACCATTGGATGAGTACCTGAACGAAATGATGCATCAGATGTAGTGGAGACAGGCACGTTAGGACTTGACTGAGGAGCAGGCTGTACAGATGTGTCAGAGCTTGTCGGAGCAGTTGGACCCAACGCTGAAGTTGAAACGTCACTGCATGAAGTTGAAACATCACTGTCTGGAGTTGAAACGTCACTGTTTGTTAGTGACACAGTTGACCGAGAAGAATTTTGTACATGGGTAGACTGTACAGATGATGAAGAAGCATGACGTGCAGATTCAGGAGAGACACGTGCAGATGATGATGACACATCACGTGAAGCATCTAAGAATAACGGCTGTGCAGGTGCGGTCTGGGCAGGTGCGAACTGATTAGTAGTTCTTGCAAACGGAACTGAGGAAACCGGCAATAAAGGAGATACAGTGAAACGAGCAACCGAAACTGGTGGTAATGAAACAGACAAGGGTGAAGTAGGACATACCTGAGAAGTGATCGATTCTGGTGAAGGTGAGAGCTCGGATGCAAAGGGAAAGGTAGTTTCATCAAAAACAACATGACGACTTACATAAATATGCCCCGTAGGAATATGAAGACACTTGTAGCCCTTTTGAGATGGACTATAACCAACAAACACACATGTAGAGAAAAGAGGTTCCATTTTGTGAGACCGATATGGACGTAGGTGAGGATAGCATAAACAACCAAATACACGAAGAGAGGTGTAATCCGGCGGAAGACCAAAAAGAACTTCATATGGAGATGAATTATTAATAGAAGTGGAGGGAACACGATTCATTAGATAGCAAGCAGTGTAAAAAGAATCATACCAATATGAGGATGGTACATAAGCCATGTTTAAAATTGTAAGCCCAGTTTCACGAATATGACGATGAAGGTGTTCCACTAAACCATTTTGTTTAGAAGTGTGTGGACATGAAAATCGATGAAAAATACCAAGTTTCTGAAGATGCGGAGTAAGTTTGCGATACTATAATGCATTATCAGATTGAATTTTTTTGATTTTTCGATTAAAAATATTTTCAACATGCTTTTGAAACAAGAAAAATATAGAAAAGACATCAGATTTTTGGGACATAGGAAACATCCAAGTAAAACGACTAAACGCATCAATAAAAATAATATAATATTTATAACCTTCATTAGATAAAATATGAGAAGGTCCCCATACATCGGAGACAATTAAATCTAATGGATGCAAATAAGTAGTTTTACTAGAATTAAAAGGTAACTTATGACTCCTATGTTCATGACAAAATGAACAAAACTTAATAGTCTGACTGGAAACCGGAAGTGAAAACTGAGAGACGACTTTACGAACTGTACGCATCATTGGATGTCCCAATCTAGAGTGCAAGTCTTGCAAGCTAGCACGTTCTCTTATGTAAACTTTATAAGACTTAAACAAATCATCAAGTTGATAGAGACCACCCTTCCTACTACCGCGAATTAAAACCTTCCCGGTACATCGATCCTTCACAAGACAAAAATTTGGATGAAATTCAAATAAGACATTATTATCAGTTGTAAGACGAGAAACTTACAATAAGTTATGAGAGATTTGTGGTGCAAAAAGAACATTACGAAGCTGTAACTTACGGTTGGGAGTTCCCAAAATAGAAGATCCAACATTAGAAATTGGAATAGAAGAACCATTACCCATCTGAATTTGATCAGGACCGGTGTACTCGGTTGAAAACTGAAGACGAAAAAGATCATTCGTTATATGATCGGTAGCACCACTGTCAGGAGTCCATGGAGGAGTTGGTAATAAACCAGTTTGAGCAGTATATGCATGTGGTGCGGAAGCTGGTGGTTGACGACGCGGAGGACGGAAGCCACGATCAAAACGGTTCCAATAGTCCGGTGCTTCGTGATTGGGACGACCACAAAGCTGACAAGGAATTTCAGTCCTGTTACGTTGTGGTGAAGGAGATGTAAATCGAGAGTTGGTCGAAAATCTATTATTATTTCCGTAGTTGGGCCGAGAGTTGGTTGTTGTAGAGTTGGGCCTTCATGTTACGGAATGAGATGGGCTTGGACTGTAGACGGAGTGAGCTGGGCTGGTACTGTAGGCCGAGGGAGCTGGGATGGGACTGTGGAAACGAGACGAAGTTGAGGAAGCTCCATGGGATTGACCAACAATGTTTTCTACAGGTTTATTTTGTAATTCTTTTTCCTGATGCTCCATACGTAACTCAAAAGTGAGAAGAAAAGTGAGAAAATCTTCCACAGTTAGAGAACTCATCGTGGTAGTCAAGGATGTAACAATAGCATCATACGAACTGTCAAGACCGGCAAGAAGACAATGACGAAATTCTTTGTCGGTAACTGTTGTATTGGCAGCAGCAAGACTATCCACTAAGTCACGAGCATGATTGATATATTCTCGCATAATTTTTGACCCCTTTTTAAGAGCACATAGCTCACAGTGAAGATGATGAATTTGTGCATCAGATTTGGAGGCATATTGATCTTCAAGAGAGTCCCAAATAGCTTTTGAAGTTGTAAGACGATGAACATGTCGAAAAACAGCAGGTGTAAGAGATGAGAATAGCCAACTTACTAAGATTTTGTCTTGTTTTGTCCAAGAGAGAAGAGCCGGTGAAGTAGAAACACCATCAACAGGAGAATCTGGGCAGGGTTTTGTACCAGTAACATGTCCATCAAGTTCGTAACCCTGAAGATATGGCAAAAATTGAGCACGCCACAAAGAATAGTTATTTTCATCAAGTTTAACTATAATAATATGGTGAGGTTGAGAGAACTGAACGGAGGCCAAAACCGAAGACTGTAAAGAGACAGTTGAAGACATTAAAACACCACTGGTAGACGATTCGGTAGACATGGATGTGAAGGACCTAACCCTAGATGATACCAAGATAGAACTAACAAAAGACGAGAAGAGTTTAAGAAGAGAAGAATGAGACTTTAACAGAACTTTGTTTTTATTAACTTGACATACAAAAACGTTACAGGAAGATTGTACTTATATACACGAATAATCTTGACCTCCAAGTTAATCTATTTTCTTAACAGAGTATAACTTCCTAACATACAAGAGTACCAAAGATAGGAAACTCTTAAAAAATAGAAACCACCGTGTACAATGTTGGGTCACATTTTACACCGACTATATTGTGTTAACATTCCAACCTTGTTTCTTATAACTTGCTTTGATATCTGGTGAGGATTCAAAAAAAATTCTACAAAAAGGTTATGGACCAGTTCCCAATAATGTTGTACGGGTATTAAAGATCTTTCTATAAGTGGAGCAGACATTACTCTAACCCATACAGGAATGATTTTTGTATCTTCCTAAGGGGTGAATCTGGCAGCCATATTGGCAAAAGTAATTATAAAATATAAAATACAGAAAGTAAATAAGATGTTCACAATTGGGTTGTGTTATTATCAGTATAAGGGACTCCATAAAGTAAATAAGATGTTCACAATTGGGTTGTGTTATTATTAGTATAAGGGACTCTATTTATAGGAAAATTTGTAAAGGATGTGTCATCCCTTCCACCCACTCTTCACGGATGCGTGTTAACCAAATTGCATAACAATATTTTGGACGTATAATCTCGTTCATTGTTATCGTTTTTAATCTTGCAACATGTATTCCCACACAATGAGTGTCACTGATCAATCATTTCGAACATGAAGTCTTTTGTACCTATGAAATTGAATTATTTTTTCGAATAGTTGGTCAATGAGCTCGGCATGAAGCTATGTCATTTTCGCATGACCCACTGTTACACTTAGCCTGTGTAACAAGCCTTGAGATGAAAATGGGTCAAACCTATCCCAAACTCCTGAAAATGAAAAGTTTTTGTATTCTTCCACCACCCTTCACAGATAGTTTCACATAATCCTTAATCCCCATTCTTGAAATTAAATTTAAATACTGATAGAAAAACCACAAGTTTGAAGAAGAACCATTACTTGAGGGTTATCTTTAACCACTATATTGTATATGTTAGAGCACTGCTCGGTCAAACTCGCATGCGTTGCTATCTCAAGCATGTTTTTTAATCTTAGTGATCAAAACTATAAAGTCTTGATTTCTAGTCTACTATATCTAAGGTCTCAGACTAGGATAGAAAGTGTAGTTGAGCTCAAGAACTCCATGGCGATCATCATATAAGACGAAGGACTACACAAGGAACCAGTGGATATTCATCGACTAAAAGGTATATGGAGACTTGAACTTATCTATCACTCAAAAATATATATACTCAATCTCTTATCTTGATACAAACGTCGTTTTACTATATAGACTAAGAATATGCACATGTGACATTTCGAGCTGAGTATATCTTGCTTATCTATTTCTTGAAATGGGTGTTGGTAAAGCTTTCGCTTTATCCAAGTTCATCTTTGCCTAGTGATGAAAGTCATGTTATGCTTCAATCACTTTGGAAATTGCTCTGACGAAAGATAGTTTGTGAATAACAACTATATAACGCCCTCTGAGAATGTTTCAATGATTGAAATGAGAGTTTAGACTATATAACCATTGTGAGATATAAACATTGTTGTGGCAACACATATATGTATAAGTCCTTAGCACTTGAACCGAAGTTTGCGAACTTTGATGACCAAGTGAAACCGGAACGTGAGCAGTCAACTCAGTCCACGAACTGGCGTAAGTTCTCGAACCCGAGAATATCTACTGAAATTGAAGCTCAGGTGCAGTCTACGAACCCATTCCGCGAACTGACGGAAGTTCTCGACCCGAGAAATTATTCTGGAGTTTATTAACTTCAACCGGTTATCTTGAGTCCGTGAACTCAAGAGGTTATGTCTAAAAACGTTGTTCGTGAACTTATCTTAAATTACTAAGGAATGCTTTTGAAAACCATGGATTTATAGTTCATGAAATAATTCGAGTGAATCACATCGTTTTTGATTCAATTGTGTCTTGTGTAGTACATGAGATCTCATAGAAATTGAATAACTCTCTAACTAGTTCATTTGAGTCATTTGGACTAGTTATGGTGAAGAAGAATATGGTTGATATGAAAGTTATCATTTGGATAACCATTTGGTTGACTATTATTGAACCAACCATTGTATACGTTTGGGTACGGTTACACAAACCCAAAATGTCAAGTACATGTGTGTATGGCAAGTTAAGTTTTCGATCTAACGGTTGAGAGATATTAGCTTGTATCTAATCAGGTTTTCATCTAACGTTGAATATTGAATGCTTGGTTAGTAAGCTAACATTGATTGCAAACCCTGATTTGAAAGACTATATAAGGGAGAACTCTAGCAACTGGGAAACCTAATCCCCGCATATTCTGTGTGATACTAGTTTGCTAAAGCTAGAGTCGATTCTCCTTTAACCTTTGGTTTTCTTCTTCTAAAACCAGGTTAACGACTTAAAGACTTCATTGGGATTGTGAAGCCAGACTGATACTACTTTTCTTATAGTTGTGTGATATAATCTTGTTGTTTCTATCGTACGAGTACAATTGAAATAATTGGCTTGATATTTCTATCTCCGATAGGCAAGATAAAAGTAGTCACAAACATCTTCGTCTCATTGTTTGTGATTCCTCAATAATCTTTTTCGCTGCGTCGATTAAGTTTATTGTGAGGTGATTGATGAAACTTAGCCGTTCTTCGGGAATATAAGTCTAGTTTTATCGATTGGTTCCTGTTCACCTTGTTTATCAAAAGACGGAACAAAACTTGCAGGTTTATTCGTGGGAGACGAATTTATCTATTACCTGTAGACTTTTCTGTGTGAGACAGATTTGTTTATTAAAGTCTTCTACTTTGGGTATGTAGTAGCAGGAAATCCTACACTACACCCCTCACAAGAATTCATAATAATCAACACATATTTTAAAGATTAAGGACAACACTTTTATTAATTGATTTACAGAAATGTTACAAGAAATGGAAGAAAACGAGAATACAATCGCTCTTTAAACTTTCTCTCTCCTCAAAACTTTCTGAGCACTCTCAAATTGATCTCTCCCTTCCTTACGCTTGTTCAACTCTTTATATAGGAAATTACATAGTAGATGACAGCTAATCTGTCCTTTATTTTAGGATCCGACTTGCGATGTTCTCGCAAGAGTTCTATTGTCAACCTTCGCAAGCACTATAATCATCGCAGAATCGTCACACTTTTCTCATGTTTTTGCAATCGTTATATGTTATGTCATTCTTCAAATCACTCTGCGACCCTCGCAATGTGTTTCTAACCAAGCTTCGCAAGTGTGTCCTTCTTGCGATATTCTGATCCTACATCTTGCCTCTTTTCATGTCTTCTCTGCGTAGGAGAGAATGTCATGAGAAATTGTTCTTCAAAATGCCGCAGCTGTTCACCTTTTCTTTCAACTTCTTTTTCTATCGATAAGGCTCCGTGAATTAAGCATAACCGTCAACACGTGTTGAATATTCCTTTAATTACTGGCACGTTTTATCATTAACCGGTCATCTTCCTTGGCCTATTTAGAGAGGGGTTGATAAGTGCATATTTCACATATATTTGGTGTTAATTCCATACTAGTATTTGATGGTTTTCTTGCAGATTATTGTGTGTTACGCGTGTTTTCTCTTATTTGTGTGTTAGAAGGTGAATAATCCAAAAAGAAGTGAATTCGAGCTTAGTTGTGCAGTGAAAGAAGCTAGCTAAGAGTGAGGAAGAGCCAAAGACCAATTGTAACTCGTTCATGGGGTAGAGGATGAGAAGGCGAAACCAACGGCGAAAGAACGGAGTCATTCGGAGTTCGTATGAATAAGTTATGGGCAAAATGGTCATTTTCCAATGGAGAATACTATTGGCACCTTTACTGTTCATTAAGGGATACCCTCATGTTAAGGGGCAAAATGGTCATTTTACAAGGGAAGTGCTATTGGCACCCTCACCTTGGATAAGGGGCATCCTAAGTAGACACCTGCTATTCGCACTCCTGGTTTGGATAGGGGGACACCACCTTCTTCACGGTTTCAAAAAAAAAAAATTTGGCGGGAAATTTTTGTTCACCTGGGTAAATTTCTGGGAAGAATTCGGACGCGATTTTTTGAGATTTAACGGCCGGAGTTGATTGATATCACCCTGTTTTGATTAAACAGGGATGGTAATGAGTATGGTTTCATCACATAATGGCTATATAACTCACGGGTGGAGTTTGTTGCTCGACAACGAAATGGTGATCGATGGAGGTTGCTATGGTTCTGTGGCTAGTGATGATAGAGAGTTGATGGAGCTCGAGCTCAGGGAAGCTCAAGGAAGTTCAGGGGGACGAGATGGACGGCTCGAGCAAGTTCAGGGAAGCCCCGGCTATTGGAGTAACGTGGATGAATATACATGGCATGCATGCATGGTTGTTGATGTTGCTGCTGTTCATTACCTCCATTGACGGAAAAGTTTGCCGTAACATTGATGGACTCGAGCTGATTGGTAACTACAGTTGGAGCTCGAGATGATGTTCATGGCAGAGGTGACGAGCTCGATGATGGGTTTCTGTTGGTTTCATGGAAGTCTACAGCACATGAAAGTGAAGCACGTGAAAGAACATGAAGCAAACATGGAGAACTGTCAGTGTAAGGTGGTAATGATGAAGATCGAAGTAGAGAACGTGATGGCATTAAGATGATGGTCGTTGTTAACCTTTGGCAGTGACGTTACAATGAGCTGGAAGGTGTTGTTGCTCGGCTGGTGCGATGGAACTCGAGGTGGCTATGATGATTGCTAGTGAACACAGCGAGGAGTTGTTGACAATGATGGCAGTGCACATGAAGAAGATCAATGGTTGTTTGCTGCCATGGGATTCGAATGATGCAGCCTACATGGCCATGCACGTGAGTGCCAGGAAGAGAGGAATGGGTGAGATGGCCGTTCACGTGAAGAAACAAGAGGAATCAAAGATTGTCTAACCACTCTACCTATAAATAGGGCTGTGGTGTTTTGTTGAAGGGAATCGGATATCCCACACCTCTCCATACCACACACCTCTACCTCCACACACCTCTCTTCCCACACCTCTTCTACATACTCTTCTTAAATTCCTTCTTCTTTGTTTATTGGTTAGTATTTTTAATTATGAGTAGCTAAATTTCTATCTAGGATTAGGGAGGAAATCCTACTATGTGTGCTATAATGTTTTGATTATTTTCTATAATAATTCTCTTGGTCCTTATTGTTGATTCGTAATCTAATAATTTTCTTCATGTGTCCTATGATGCTTGATAATTGATTTATATATTCTATGTTAGAGAATAGCATTTTATAGTGAAAAAAATTGTTAATTATTTCGGAATTTCGGAGGCGGCGCAGTCACGCATTCAATTTACAGAAACCATCATGAATTTCGGAGTATGCCTAAAGAGTAACCAATATTTTTCGAACGACTTTCCTACTAAGCTCGTTACCTTATAGGTCTCGTTCTACTTCAAATTTTAAAGCTTAGGTTCGCGTAGGTATCGTTTTCCTAAGGCGGGCAAGAAGAGAACGGTGATGAAATCCGAACCCTTATCTTGTATGGCCAGTCCTTGCCCTTTACTAGGAAAATAAAACAGCCGTATTCAAGTCCTCAACATATATGCAAACGAAGGAATACAAGAACTCGCTAACAGAGATTCGCGAGTGTTTCGACAAACTTACCTCCCGTATCATACGGGGGATGAACCGTTGTTGTCGACTCGGGCCACGACTCATATGTCATGCACGAACCCGAGGGGCCGAGGTGATATTGTAATCACCGTCCTTCTCTGCAAACAGTTTGATATTTAATATTACCCTTCCGTAGGTTTTTAAAAAATAATAAAAGAATGTCCAAGTCCAAAGTCCCAAAAAAAAAAAAATGCAAAAGAAATATAAAATTACAAGAATATAGAAATCCTAATACAATCAATAAAATAAAATAAACTTTTTTTTTTTTATGTAAAAAAAAAAAAAAAATTTCTTTTGCTCTTTTAGCTTTGCTCTTTACTCCCAAGTCTTTTTACACATTCACCAAAAGCTTTTTTTCCCGCTTGAATTCCAAATTCTCTTTTGGTATGCAATTCCACAATAAATATAGAATATTACTGCACAATAAAGAAAAATAACAAGAATAATACCAAGTAAAATCAAAGAAAATAAAATAAAACAAAAACTAAACTAAACTAAAATTTAAAATTTAACTAAAAAAGAAAATAAAAATCTAAAACCTAACCTAAAGGCAAGTCCGTCGACGGCGCCACCTTTTCTTTCAAAATTTACCACTTGTTCTTCAAAATTTACCATATATTTCACATATATTTGGTGTTAATTCCATACTAGTATTTGATGGTTTTCTTGCAGATTATTGTGTGTTACGCGTGTTTTCTCTTATTTGTGTGTTAGAAGGTGAATAATCCAAAAAGAAGTGAATTCGAGCTTAGTTGAGATTTAACGGCCGGAGTTGATTGATATCACCCTATTTTGATTAAACATGGATGGTAATGAGTATGGTTTCATCACATAATGGCTATATAACTCACGGGTGGAGTTTGTTGCTCGGCAACGAAATGGTGATCGATGGAGGTTGCTATGGTTCTGTGGCTAGTGATGATAGAGAGTTGATGGAGCTCGAGCTCAGGGAAGCTCAAGGAAGTTCAGGGGGACGAGATGGACGGCTCGAGCAAGTTCAGGGAAGCCCCGGCTATTGGAGTAACGTGGATGAATATACATGGCATGCATGCATGCCATTGATGTTGTCATTGTTCATTACCTCCATTGACGGAAAAGTTTGCCGTAACATTGATGGACTCGAGCTGATTGGTAACTACAGTTGGAGCTCGAGATGATGTTCATGGCAGAGGTGACGAGCTCGATGATGGGTTTCTGTTGGTTTCATGGAAGTCTACAACACATGAAAGTGAAGCACGTGAAAGAACATGAAGCAAACATGGAGAACTGTCAGTGTAAGGTGGTAATGATGAAGATCGAAGTAGAGAACGTGATGGAAGTAAGATGATGGTCGTTGTTAACCTTTGGCAGTGACGTTACAATGAGCTGGAAGGTGTTGTTGCTCGGCTGGTGCGATGGAACTCGAGGTGGCTATGATGATTGCTAGTGAAGACAATGAGGAGTTGTTGACAATGATGGCCATGCACGTGAAGAAGATCAATGGTTGTTTGCTGCCATGGGATTCGAATGATGCAGCCTACATGGCCATGCACGTGAGTGCCAGGAAGAGAGGCATGGGTGAGATGGCCGTTCACGTGAAGAAACAAGAGGAAGCAAAGATTGTCTAACCACTCTACCTATAAATAGGGCTGTGGTGTTTTGTTGAAGGAATCGGATATCCCACACCTCTCCATACCACACACCTCTCTTCCCACACCTCTTCTACATACTCTTCTTAAATTCCTTCTTCTTTGTTTATTGGTTAGTATTTTTAATTATGAGTAGCTAAATTTCTATCTAGGATTAGGGAGGAAATCCTACTATGTGTGCTATAATGTTTTGATTATTTTCTATAATAATTCTCTTGGTCCTTATTGTTGATTCGTAACGGTAATAATTTTCTTCATGTGTCCTATGATGCTTGATAATTGATTTATATATTCTATGTTAGAGAATAGCATTTTATAGTGAAAAAAATTGTTAATTATTTCGAATTTCGGGCTGCTGCGATCACGCATTCAATTTACGTAAAACCATCATGAATTTCGGAGTATGCCTAAAGAGTAACCAATATTTTTCGAACGACTTTCCTACTAAGCTCGTTACCTTATAGGTCTCGTTCTACTTCAAATTTTAAAGCTTAGGTTCGCGTAGGTATCGTTTTCCTAAGGCGGGCAAGAAGAGAACGGTGATGAAATCCGAACCCTTATCTTGTATGGCCAGTCCTTGCCCTTTACTAGGAAAATAAAACAGCCGTATTCAAGTCCTCAACATATATGCAAACGAAGGAATACAGTAACTCGCTAACAGGAGATTCGCGAGTGTTTCGACAAACTTACCTCCCGTATCATACGGGGGATGAACCGTTGTTGTCGACTCGGGCCACGACTCATATGTCATGCACGAACCCGAGGGGCCGAGGTGATATTGTAATCACCGTCCTTCTCTGCAAACAGTTTGATATTTAATATTACCCTTCCGTAGGGTTTTTAAAAAAATAATAAAAGAATGTCCAAGTCCAAAGTCCCAAAAAAAAAAAAAAATGCAAAAGAAATATAAAATTACAAGAATATAGAAATCCTAATACAATCAATAAAATAAAATAAACTTTTTTTTTTTTATGTAAAAAAAAAAAAAAAATTTCTTTTGCTCTTTTAGCTTTGCTCTTTACTCCCAAGTCTTTTTACACATTCACCAAAAGCTTTGGCAAATTTTTCCGCTTCGAATTCCAAATTCTCTTTTGGTATGCAATTCCACAATAAATATAGAATATTACCTGCACAATAAAGAAAAATAACAAGAATAATACCAAGTAAAATCAAAGAAAATAAAATAAAACAAAAACTAAACTAAACTAAAATTTAAAATTTAACTAAAAAGAAAATAAAAATCTAAAACCTAACCTAAAGGCAAGTCCGCGTCGACGGCGCCACCTTTTCTTTCAAAATTTACCACTTGTTCTTCAAAATTTACCATATATTTCACATATATTTGGTGTTAATTCCATACTAGTATTTGATGGTTTTCTTGCAGATTATTGTGTGTTACGCGTGTTTTCTCTTATTTGTGTGTTAGAAGGTGAATAATCCAAAAAGAAGTGAATTCGAGCTTAGTTGAGATTTAACGGCCGGAGTTGATTGATATCACCCTGTTTTGATTAAACAGGGTGGTAATGAGTATGGTTTCATCACATAATGGCTATATAACTCACGGGTGGAGTTTGTTGCTCGACAACGAAATGGTGATCGATGGAGGTTGCTATGGTTCTGTGGCTAGTGATGATAGAGAGTTGATGGAGCTCGAGCTCAGGGAAGCTCAAGGAAGTTCAGGGGGACGAGATGGACGGCTCGAGCAAGTTCAGGGAAGCCCCGGCTATTGGAGTAACGTGGATGAATATACATGGCATGCATGCATGGCTGTTGATGTTGCTGCTGTTCATTACCTCCATTGACGGAAAAGTTTGCCGTAACATTGATGGACTCGAGCTGATTGGTAACTACAGTTGGAGCTCGAGATGATGTTCATGGCAGAGGTGACGAGCTCGATGATGGGTTTCTGTTGGTTTCATGGAAGTCTACAGCACATGAAAGTGAAGCACGTGAAAGAACATGAAGCAAACATGGAGAACTGTCAGTGTAAGGTGGTAATGATGAAGATCGAAGTAGAGAACGTGATGGCAGTAAGATGATGGTCGTTGTTAACCTTTGGCAGTGACGTTACAATGAGCTGGAAGGTGTTGTTGCTCGGCTGGTGCGATGGAACTCGAGGTGGCTATGATGATTGCTAGTGAAGACAAAATGAGGAGTTGTTGACAATGATGGCAGTGCACATGAAGAAGATCAATGGTTGTTTGCTGCCATGGGATTCGAATGATGCAGCCTACATGGCCATGCACGTGAGTGCCAGGAAGAGAGGCATGGGTGAGATGGCCGTTCACGTGAAGAAACAAGAGGAAGCAAAGATTGTCTAACCACTCTACCTATAAATAGGGCTGTGGTGTTTTGTTGAAGGGAATCGGATATCCCACACCTCTCCATACCACACACCTCTCTTCCCACACCTCTTCTACATACTCTTCTTAAATTCCTTCTTCTTTGTTTATTGGTTAGTATTTTTAATTATGAGTAGCTAAATTTCTATCTAGGATTAGGGAGGAAATCCTACTATGTGTGCTATAATGTTTTGATTATTTTCTATAATAATTCTCTTGGTCCTTATTGTTGATTCGTAACGGTAATAATTTTCTTCATGTGTCCTATGATGCTTGATAATTGATTTATATATTCTATGTTAGAGAATAGCATTTTATAGTGAAAAAAATTGTTAATTATTTCGGAATTTCGGAGGCGGCGCAGTCACGCATTCAATTTACAGAAACCATCATGAATTTCGGAGTATGCCTAAAGAGTAACCAATATTTTTCGAACGACTTTCCTACTAAGCTCGTTACCTTATAGGTCTCGTTCTACTTCAAATTTTAAAGCTTAGGTTCGCGTAGGTATCGTTTTCCTAAGGCGGGCAAGAAGAGAACGGTGATGAAATCCGAACCCTTATCTTGTATGGCCAGTCCTTGCCCTTTACTAGGAAAATAAAACAGCCGTATTCAAGTCCTCAACATATATGCAAACGAAGGAATACAGTAACTCGCTAACAGGAGATTCGCGAGTGTTTCGACAAACTTACCTCCCGTATCATACGGGATGAACCGTTGTTGTCGACTCGGGCCACGACTCATATGTCATGCACGAACCCGAGGGGCCGAGGTGATATTGTAATCACCGTCCTTCTCTGCAAACAGTTTGATATTTAATATTACCCTTCCGTAGGGTTTTTAAAAAATAATAAAAGAATGTCCAAGTCCAAAGTCCCAAAAAAAAAAATGCAAAAGAAATATAAAATTACAAGAATATAGAAATCCTAATACAATCAATAAAATAAAATAAACTTTTTTTTTTTTATGTAAAAAAAAAAAAAAATTTCTTTTGCTCTTTTAGCTTTGCTCTTTACTCCCAAGTCTTTTTACACATTCACCAAAAGCTTTGGCAAATTTTTTCCGCTTCGAATTCCAAATTCTCTTTTGGTATGCAATTCCACAATAAATATAGAATATTACCTGCACAATAAAGAAAAATAACAAGAATAATACCAAGTAAAATCAAAGAAAATAAAATAAAACAAAAACTAAACTAAACTAAACTAAAATTTTAAAATTTAACTAAAAAGAAAATAAAAATCTAAAACCTAACCTAAAGGCAAGTCCGCGTCGATCACGCCACCTTTTCTTTCAAAATTTACCACTTGTTCTTCAAAATTTACCATATATTTCACATATATTTGGTGTTAATTCCATACTAGTATTTGATGGTTTTCTTGCAGATTATTGTGTGTTACGCGTGTTTTCTCTTATTTGTGTGTTAGAAGGTGAATAATCCAAAAAGAAGTGAATTCGAGCTTAGTTGAGATTTAACGGCCGGAGTTGATTGATATCACCCTGTTTTGATTAAACATGGATGGTAATGAGTATGGTTTCATCACATAATGGCTATATAACTCACGGGTGGAGTTTGTTGCTCGGCAACGAAATGGTGATCGATGGAGGTTGCTATGGTTCTGTGGCTAGTGATGATAGAGAGTTGATGGAGCTCGAGCTCAGGGAAGCTCAAGGAAGTTCAGGGGGACGAGATGGACGGCTCGAGCAAGTTCAGGGAAGCCCCGGCTATTGGAGTAACGTGGATGAATATACATGGCATGCATGCATGGCTGTTGATGTTGCTGCTGTTCATTACCTCCATTGACGGAAAAGTTTGCCGTAACATTGATGGACTCGAGCTGATTGGTAACTACAGTTGGAGCTCGAGATGATGTTCATGGCAGAGGTGACGAGCTCGATGATGGGTTTCTGTTGGTTTCACGGCAGTCTACATCACATGAAAGTGAAGCACGTGAAAGAACATGAAGCAAACATGGAGAACTGTCAGTGTAAGGTGGTAATGATGAAGATCGAAGTAGAGAACGTGATGGCAGTAAGATGATGGTCGTTGTTAACCTTTGGCAGTGACGTTACAATGAGCTGGAAGGTGTTGTTGCTCGGCTGGTGCGATGGAACTCGAGGTGGCTATGATGATTGCTAGTGAAGACAGCGAGGAGTTGTTGACAATGATGGCAGTGCACATGAAGAAGATCAATGGTTGTTTGCTGCCATGGGATTCGAATGATGCAGCCTACATGGCCATGCACGTGAGTGCCAGGAAGAGAGGCATGGGTGAGATGGCCGTTCACGTGAAGAAACAAGAGGAAGCAAAGATTGTCTAACCACTCTACCTATAAATAGGGCTGTGGTGTTTTGTTGAAGGGAATCGGATATCCCACACCTCTCCATACCACACACCTCTCTTCCCACACCTCTTCTACATACTCTTCTTAAATTCCTTCTTCTTTGTTTATTGGTTAGTATTTTTAATTATGAGTAGCTAAATTTCTATCTAGGATTAGGGAGGAAATCCTACTATGTGTGCTATAATGTTTTGATTATTTTCTATAATAATTCTCTTGGTCCTTATTGTTGATTCGTAACGGTAATAATTTTCTTCATGTGTCCTATGATGCTTGATAATTGATTTATATATTCTATGTTAGAGAATAGCATTTTATAGTGAAAAAAATTGTTAATTATTTCGGAATTTCGGAGGCGGCGCAGTCACGCATTCAATTTACAGAAACCATCATGAATTTCGGAGTATGCCTAAAGAGTAACCAATATTTTTCGAACGACTTTCCTACTAAGCTCGTTACCTTATAGGTCTCGTTCTACTTCAAATTTTAAAGCTTAGGTTCGCGTAGGTATCGTTTTCCTAAGGCGGGCAAGAAGAGAACGGTGATGAAATCCGAACCCTTATCTTGTATGGCCAGTCCTTGCCCTTTACTAGGAAAATAAAACAGCCGTATTCAAGTCCTCAACATATATGCAAACGAAGGAATACAGAACTCGCTAACGGGAGATTCGCGAGTGTTTCGACAAACTTACCTCCCGTATCATACGGGGATGAACCGTTGTTGTCGACTCGGGCCACGACTCATATGTCATGCACGAACCCGAGGGGCCGAGGTGATATTGTAATCACCGTCCTTCTCTGCAAACAGTTTGATATTTAATATTACCCTTCCGTAGGGTTTTTAAAAAAATAATAAAAGAATGTCCAAGTCCAAAGTCCCAAAAAAAAAAAATGCAAAAGAAATATAAAATTACAAGAATATAGAAATCCTAATACAATCAATAAAATAAAATAAACTTTTTTTTTTTTATGTAAAAAAAAAAAAAAAATTTATTTTGCTCTTTTAGCTTTGCTCTTTACTCCCAAGTCTTTTTACACATTCACCAAAAGCTTTGGCAAATTTTTCCGCTTCGAATTCCAAATTATCTTTTTGGTATGCAATTCCACAATAAATATAGAATATTACCTGCACAATAAAGAAAAATAACAAGAATAATACCAAGTAAAATCAAAGAAAATAAAATAAAACAAAAACTAAACTAAACTAAACTAAAATTTAAAATTTAACTAAAAAGAAAATAAAAATCTAAAACCTAACCTAAAGGCAAGTCCGCGTCGACGGCGCCACCTTTTCTTTCAAAATTTACCACTTGTTCTTCAAAATTTACCATATATTTCACATATATTTGGTGTTAATTCCATACTAGTATTTGATGGTTTTCTTGCAGATTATTGTGTGTTACGCGTGTTTTCTCTTATTTGTGTGTTAGAAGGTGAATAATCCAAAAAGAAGTGAATTCGAGCTTAGTTGAGATTTAACGGCGGAGTTGATTGATATCACCTGTTTTGATTAAACATGGATGGTAATGAGTATGGTTTCATCACATAATGGCTATATAACTCACGGGTGGAGTTTGTTGCTCGGCAACGAAATGGTGATCGATGGAGGTTGCTATGGTTCTGTGGCTAGTGATGATAGAGAGTTGATGGAGCTCGAGCTCAGGGAAGCTCAAGGAAGTTCGGGGGACGAGATGGACGGCTCGAGCAAGTTCGGGAAGCCCCGCTATTGGAGTAACGTGGATGAATATACATGGCATGCATGCATGGTCTGTTGATGTTGCTCTGTTCATTACCTCCATTGACGGAAAAGTTTGCCGTAACATTGATGGACTCGAGCTGATTGGTAACTACGATTGGAGCTCGAGATGATGTTCATGGCGAGAGGTGACGAGCTCGATGATGGGTTTCTGTTGGTTTCACTGGCAGTCTACATCACATGAAAGTGAAGCACGTGAAAGAACATGAAGCAAACATGGAGAACTGTCAATGTAAGGTGGTAATGATGAAGATCAAGTAGAGAACGTGATGGCGGTAAGATGATGGTCGTTGTTAACCTTTGGCGTTGACGTTACAATGAGCTGGAAGGTGTTGTTGCTCGGCTGGTGCGATGGAACTCGAGGTGGCTATGATGATTGCTAGTGAACACAGCGAGGAGTTGTTGACAATGATGGCGTGCACATGAAGAAGATCAATGGTTGTTTGCTGCCATGGGATTCGAATGATGCAGCCTACATGGCCATGCACGTGAGTGCCAGGAAGAGAGGCATGGGTGAGATGGCCGTTCACGTGAAGAAACAAGAGGAAGCAAAGATTGTCTAACCACTCTACCTATAAATAGGGCTGTGGTGTTTTGTTGAAGGGAATCGGATATCCCACACCTCTCCATACCACACACCTCTCTTCCCACACCTCTTCTACATACTCTTCTTAAATTCCTTCTTCTTTGTTTATTGGTTAGTATTTTTAATTATGAGTAGCTAAATTTCTATCTAGGATTAGGGAGGAAATCCTACTATGTGTGCTATAATGTTTTGATTATTTTCTATAATAATTCTCTTGGTCCTTATTGTTGATTCGTAACGGTAATAATTTTCTTCATGTGTCCTATGATGCTTGATAATTGATTTATATATTCTATGTTAGAGAATAGCATTTTATAGTGAAAAAAATTGTTAATTATTTCGGAATTTCGGAGGCGGCGCAGTCACGCATTCAATTTACAGAAACCATCATGAATTTCGGAGTATGCCTAAAGAGTAACCAATATTTTTCGAACGACTTTCCTACTAAGCTCGTTACCTTATAGGTCTCGTTCTACTTCAAATTTTAAAGCTTAGGTTCACGAGGTATCGTTTTCCTAAAGCGGGCAAGAAGAGAACGGTGATGAAATCCGAACCCTTATCTTGTATGGCCAGTCCTTGCCCTTTACTAGGAAAATAAAACAGCCGTATTCAAGTCCTCAACATATATGCAAACGAAGGAATACGATAACTCGCTAACAGAGATTCGCGAGTGTTTCGACAAACTTACCTCCCGTATCATACGGGGGATGAACCGTTGTTGTCGACTCGGGCCACGACTCATATGTCATGCACGAACCCGAGGGGCCGAGGTGATATTGTAATCACCGTCCTTCTCTGCAAACAGTTTGATATTTAATATTACCCTTCCGTAGGGTTTTTAAAAAAATAATAAAAGAATGTCCAAGTCCAAAGTCCCAAAAAAAAAAATGCAAAAGAAATATAAAATTACAAGAATATAGAAATCCTAATACAATCAATAAAATAAAATAAACTTTTTTTTTTTATGTAAAAAAAAAAAAAAAAATTCTTTTGCTCTTTTAGCTTTGCTCTTTACTCCCAAGTCTTTTTACACATTCACCAAAAGCTTTGGCAAATTTTTCCGCTTCGAATTCCAAATTCTCTTTTGGTATGCAATTCCACAATAAATATAGAATATTACCTGCACAATAAAGAAAAATAACAAGAATAATACCAAGTAAAATCAAAGAAAATAAAATAAAACAAAAACTAAACTAAACTAAACTAAAATTTAAAATTTAACTAAAAAGAAAATAAAAATCTAAAACCTAACCTAAAGGCAAGTCCGCGTCGACGACGCCACCTTTTCTTTCAAAATTTACCACTTGTTCTTCAAAATTTACCATATATTTCACATATATTTGGTGTTAATTCCATACTAGTATTTGATGGTTTTCTTGCAGATTATTGTGTGTTACGCGTGTTTTCTCTTATTTGTGTGTTAGAAGGTGAATAATCCAAAAAGAAGTGAATTCGAGCTTAGTTGAGATTTAACAGTAGGAGTTGATTGATATCACCTGTTTTGATTAAACATGGATGGTAATGAGTATGGTTTCATCACATAATGGCTATATAACTCACGGGTGGAGTTTGTTGCTCGGAAACGAAATGGTGATCGATGGAGGTTGCTATGGTTACGTGGCTAGTGATGATAGAGAGTTGATGGAGCTCGAGCTCGGGAAGCTCAAGGAAGTTCAGGGGGACGAGATGGACGGCTCGAGCAAGTTCAGGAAGCCCCTAGCTATTGGAGTAACGTGGATGAATATACATGGCATGCATGCATGGCTGTTGATGTTGCTGCTGTTCATTACCTCCATTGACGGAAAAGTTTGCCGTAACATTGATGGACTCGAGCTGATTGGTAACTACAGTTGGAGCTCGAGATGATGTTCATGGCAGAGGTGACGAGCTCAATGATGGGTTTCTGTTGGTTTCACGGCAGTCTACAACACATGAAAGTGAAGCACGTGAAAGAACATGAAGCAAACATGGAGAACTGTCAGTGTAAGGTGGTAATGATGAAGATCGAAGTAGAGAACGTGATGGCGAGTAAGATGATGGTCATTGTTAACCTTTGGCGTGTGACGTTACAATGAGCTGGAAGGTGTTGTTGCTCGGCTGGTGCGATGGAACTCGAGGTGGCTATGATGATTGCTAGTGAACACGGCGAGTTGTTGACAATGATGGAAGTGCACATGAAGAAGATCAATGGTTGTTTGCTGCCATGGGATTCGAATGATGCAGCCTACATGGCCATGCACGTGAGTGCCAGGAAGAGAGGCATGGGTGAGATGGCCGTTCACGTGAAGAAACAAGAGGAAGCAAAGATTGTCTAACCAGGATTAGGGATGTGGTGTTTTGTTGAAGGGAATCGGATATCCCACACCTCTCCATACCACACACCTCTACCTCCACACACCTCTTCTACATACTCTTCTTAAATTCCTTCTTCTTTGTTTATTGGTTAGTATTTTTAATTATGAGTAGCTAAATTTCTATCTAGGATTAGGGAGGAAATCCTACTATGTGTGCTATAATGTTTTGATTATTTTCTATAATAATTCTCTTGGTCCTTATTGTTGATTCGTAATGGTAATAATTTTCTTCATGTGTCCTATGATGCTTGATAATTGATTTATATATTCTATGTTAGAGAATAGCATTTTATAGTGAAAAAAATTGTTAATTATTTGAGAAAAATAATTGTTTGAAAAGATTTATTTTCCGAGATGTATTATTTGTCCTAAATCGTCTTGAGTAATTTTGGGAGAATGTTATAGGGAATAGTTATAATCATTTAGTATTTGTAGTAGTGATGGAATCTTGACATCCTAGACTCTTTTAATTGAACACAAGAATCATTTTTAGCATTTCCATTATTTTATAAGTTTTATAAAAATCACCATCTTTTTGTCTAAAACCGAATCTTTTAAAAAGTCCGAGAATCAAACCCTATACTTACCACTTGTAAACCTAACCTAAAATTTACCACTTGTTCTTCAAAATGCCGCAGCTGTTCACCTTTTCTTTCAACTTCTTTTTCTATCGATAAGGCTCCGTGAATTAAGCATAACCGTCAACACGTGTTGAATATTCCTTTAATTACTGGCACGTTTTATCATTAACCGGTCATCTTCCTTGGCCTATTTAGAGAGGGGTCCAGAAGAAAGATAATTTTCTTCTTTTGTTTCGTTATCATCTTCTTCATATTCATATCTTCTGCAAATCTTCATCATCTGCAACTTTCCTTTCTTATCAAATTCATCTTCCTGCTACTTTTATTCTCTACTTTCATGGAATCTCCAAGGTTGGTTTCCCTTCTTTTGCTGAAACTGATTTTATTTTACTGAATTCATCTTGCTTGTTCTTTGTATAATTCCTATACTGTTTCTGTTTCATTAAAAGCTCTTCCAGTACTAAGTTTACTGTTCAGAACCCTAATGCTCCCAAAAGTTCGCAATCCAAGGTTCATGCGAGAAAAAGAAAGTCTGCGAATGACAAGGTAGTAAGAAACATGGATCTTTTTAAATAACAATATTGTTGCCTCTGTTTCGTATCTGAATTGTGATTCGTAGGGTGATGGGGATGCCACTAATCCTACCAAGAAATCTCGCCAACCTAAGACTGTTGAGACTTCTGTTTCCTTCCCCAAACTTGGTCTTTCAACTTCTTCTTCAACACTTTCACAAACTGAACCTCTACTTCCTGTCTGCGAAACTATCGCAACAGATGTTAATATTTCAACCAATCCTATTATAGGTGAAATTTCCTCTGCCGAGTTTGTTGCGAATGAAAACTTTTTCTTCTCCTACGACCAATACTTCTCAAGTTCATTCCACCATAATCTCAACCATTAATCTGCCTCACACCTCACCCTCAAATGATGTCTCTTTACCAAAGGATGACGATCATCAACTTTCTATTATTGCTACTTCTTCATCTGAGTCTCTCCTTTTCTCTAAGAAAACTGCGGATGGAGTGGCCCTTGCCTTAAAGGTCTTATCTTATCTTTTAGTTGATGCCAAGAAATCATCTATGGACCCTGTCAAATCTGGTGTTTGCGAAATTTTAGGTAAATATCTTGGTTCTGATAGGATAGCTTCGCAAGCATCCTTAGAGAAGGAAGTTGAAGTCTTGAAGGAGAATCTTCGCCTTGAAAAGCAGAAATTTCAAAATGCTTCTTTGGACTGCGAACTTCTTCGCAAGAAAAATAATGAATTAAAAGGTATGAATTTCTTTTCTTCGTTCTTAACTTCCCTCTTAACAAATTTGTTCTTTTCATGTTGTTCATTCTTAAAGACTTTTTTCTCTTGTAGCTTTAAACCAGAAACGAATAATGGAGAGATTTCAATCTGAATCTGCCGCTGAAGAAATTCGCGTTGATAGAGATAGTTGGATGGATCAATATAACCAATTAGATAATCTTTATACATATTATGTTGATCAAATAGATAATCTTACCAAAGAGAATACTCAATTAGTTCAAGAGAAAAACTCATTAAGCAGCGAAATATCCCGTCTCTCTTATTCTTTGATTAAAGCTAACTTAGAGATGAAAACTTTATCATATGAAAATAGAACTCTTTCTCAGGAAAAATGAACCCTTATAAATATGGTGGAGATCGCTTCGCAGAAATGATTTGTTCAAAAAGTGTGTGATAATCAAGAACAATCTCTTCGTTCGCTAAAAAATGAACTTAAAGAAGTAACTGAATCATCTATCGCTGAGAAAAATAACTCATTCAAGGTAGAATAACTTTAAGTGTAAAGGCCAATCATCTTCAAGAACAATATTCCAAATTAGAAGAATCTCACTCTTTACTTGTGAAGGAAAACACTTTTCTCATTTCTAAAGAAGAAAAGTTAAAATCTCGTCTGAAAGGTCTAGTTGGAGATAAATTTGATGCTTCCATGAATCATTGGGAGAATACTTGCTTAGCACTAAGTCAAAATCTAATATCTCAAAAGGAAGGTAGGAATTTTTACTGCCTCAGACATCTTTCTTTTGTTAAACTTCTTTGCGATATTTCTCTTGCGAGGGGTTCGCCCGAATAATTTTTGTTTTTACCTTTCGCAGAATCTGAAAGAAAGCTTCAGTCTTCCATTTCTACTTTGGATTCTAAACTTTCCAAGGTTCGCAAATAAAATGGTTTGCTTGCTGGTCATCTTTCCCGTTCTCGCGATCGAGCAGAAAGAAAGTATGACTATCTTGAATATTTCAAAAACATGGAGATTAGAATCATGACAGAGCTTTCCTTCGCCAAGCTCATCTCAGTGTTGAAGTTCTTGTGAATGAGGTTCTGTTGTCCAAATCTCTTTCTCCTGTATCACTCAAACCTCTGGAAATAGATGAAGATGAAACTCCTCGTGCTGGTGATAGTGACTTTGATTATGAAAGTGGTGAAGAAAGCGTTTCCCAAGAAGTTTTAGAAGAAGAAGAAGAAATCCCTACTGAAGAAGGAGATGTTGGTAATGAAAGAATTGCTGGTGATGAGCCAAATGAAGAAGAAACCAGAGTCGACCAAGATAAGGAAAACAATGGCAAAGATGATAAAGGTGGTGGAGATGATAAGGTTGGCGAAGAAGATAAAGCTGGTGAAGAAGATGTTGAAGTCTGAGATCTAGTTTTATTTTCTTGAATTACTCTTTCTTTTCTTGCGAACAATGTACTTTGGAACACTTTCGAATTCAGTTATGCTTTTGGTATTTTAGGTACTTGCGAGAAATATAATGTCATCTTGTTTATTAATTTCCATACTTGCCTCTCATTATCTTTCTAGCGATGAATGATCTGCATAAAGAATATGTAGTTGCAGGAATTCCTACACTACACCCCTCACAAGAATTTACAATTATCAACACATATTTGAAGATTAAGAACAACACTTTTATTGACTAATTCTCAGAAATATTACAAGAAATGGAAGAAATCAAGAATACAACCGCCCTCTTAAACTTTCTCTCTCCTTAAAACTTTCTCAACACTCTCAAAATTTATCTCTCCCCCCTACACTTGTTCAACTTTTTATATAGGAAATTACATAGTGTATGACAGCTAAGTTATCCTTTAATTTCGGATCTGACTCGCGATATTCTCGCAAGGGTTATAATGCCAATTTTCGTAAATGTTCTCATTATTACAGAATCATCACACACTTCTCATGTTTCTGATATCGTCATCTGTTACGTCATTTTATAAACCATCATGCGACACTCACAAGGTGTAGTTAACCACACTTCACAAATGCATCCTTCTTGCGATATTCTGATCCTACATCTTGCCTCTTCTCATGTCTTCTCTGCGAAGAAGAGAATGTCATGATAAATTAGTTTTCAAGATGCCGCAACTGTTCACCTTTTCATATTCTATGTACTGACACGATTCTTCATTTCTTCGCCACATTCACTACACGTATCTCTTCTTCTATTCATCTTCTGACACGTCCTTTTCAACCGCTGCGTTCCAACCGTTCACGTCTAATCTTCACTTTAAATGAGTTTATCTTTTCGAGTATTTTTCTCTCTATATATGCCCTTTTCATTCTTCTTTTTTACCTCCTTCTTTATTTTCTCTGCAACTTCTTCGTTATTCTTCCGTAAATTCCGCTCCTTCTAGTGTAACTTTTATCTTTTCAAAATCTTACTTTCTTCTTCATTCCTGTAGGATCAGAATATCGCTACAACATTTATGCGGGATTCTAAAACAATACTCTGCGAGCGTCACAGAATAGCCCAAAGAATGACGTAACGAATGACGAAAACAGGAAACACGGGAAGAGCGTGATTGTTCTGCGATGGTTACAACTCCTGCGAGAGTAAACATTACAACTACCACGAGAGCACCACGAGCCAGATCCGAAATTAAAGGACAACTTAGTTGTCATCCACTATGTAACTACCCTATATAAAGAGATCCAGTAGATTCAGAAAGAGGATGATGTATTTTTGAGTATTGAGAAAATCTTGAGGAGAGAGAAAATTTAAGAGAGCGGGTATTCTTGATTCTTCCATTTCTTGTAAACATTTCTGAGAATCAAATAATAAATTATCATTTTTAATCTTCCAAAATGTGTTAATTAGTGTGAATTCTTATCATGGGTGTAGTGTAGGATTTCCTGCAACTACATTTTGGCGCCCGAAAAAGGGATGAATTGATGATTATTTGAAGAAAAAGATAAGAATTGACATTGTGATTAGAAGGAATTTGGAACAATTAGTGAAAGATCTTACGCAATATCCAACAGGTTACTAAAATTAATGGCTAGAAGAAGAAGAAACACATCAGAACCACCAACAACCGTAAGGAGGAGTAAAAGACTTGCAGGCGGAGGAACGAATGAAATGGGAGAATCTTAAAGAATAAGAACAAGAAGAAATAGAACAAGGAATGAAGGATAAAATCAAGTTCAACAGCCAAATCGGCAAACACCAATACAACATAGAGTCGTAGATTATGATAGAGTTAGCGTGCATACTTGGCGATCAGATTCGATGGAAGGAGCAGAAGATCGACAATTAAGAAATGAAAGAGGAGAAGAAAGAGATCAAAGAGTAGTTGAAAGATTAATTCATGGAGAAGGCAAAAATGAAACAACAGATGATTTAAGACAAAGAATACAGGAGGAAAAGAGAATAGAAGCAGAAGAACGTGCAAATCTAACAAGACAGAATCACGAGTTAAGAATGGAGAACTTGAGATTGCAAAGTATGAGATCAAGAAGTACTGCTAGATCAAGTTCAAGATCATTTAGAGAAGAACCAAAGCGAAATTCTCCTATGAGAAATGCTGGAGCAAATATCCGAGAGGAAATGCAAAATCCAAATGAAGAGCAGCATCATAGAGAAGAAGAGATGATTCATGATCGCCACATTCCACGCGGAGAAACTGTGAATGGTAGACGCGATAATAGAAATCAATAGGGTGGAAATAACCAAGATGGTGAAGAAAATCGAGAAGAAGGTAGAAGAATATTACATGGGCGAGAAATCCAAAGAAATCAAAGAATCATTGAGGAGGAAATTGAGAGGCATTATGCTTAACAAGCACGTCTAGCATGCGAGAGACAAATATTAAGAGCAGAAGTTGAAGAACAAAAGTTTCAAGAAGAAATACAGAAGAATAATCATGACAATCGAGAAAGGAGACGCACACAAAATCGCCAAAGCAATAATATCAATGAGGAGTATGACAGAATACAAAGGAGAATAGAAAGACAGCGAAGAGAAATGATGAGGAATGAAGAAACTCGAAGAGAACAAATTGGAACGCATAATCAGTTGCGAATTCAAGAAGGATATGAAGAGGAAAATCGCAGGAGAAGGCAGAATGAAGATGCTGAAGAAGAAACACAAAATCTCGTAGGACAAGAAAAACACGAGCGCAGAAGGAGAGAAGCTGCACTGAAAAGACCAATTGAACAAAACTCAGCTGGGAATGAACAAATTTTAAGAGTGTTAGCAGAAATGAGGGGAATGTTGAATAACAGAAGAGAAGGAGGTAGAAGGCAACTTGATGAAGCCATTGAAGAAGTTGCGAGAACTCCATTCACTCAAGAAGTACAATTAGGAGGAATCCCTCCAAAATGCAATTTACCAGCATTAACTAGTATCTTCGATGGGACTACCTGTGCTGTTCAACATATTAAGGCTTATGTTAAGTGTATGCTACAATGGGAAAACCATGATGATGTGTTATGCTAATATTTTGCATCTAGTTTAACTAGCGAGGCGTTAAAATGTTTCGATGGCTTACCTAAAAATACAATAACTTCTTTCGATAATTTGCAAACTACATTTTTGAGAGCATATATAAGCAACAATTCTTCATGGCCGGGTATTGAAGATGTGTTTGGGTTAAAAAAGAGGATTGGCGAGAGTTTGAAACACCTAACCATAAGATGGAATACAATGTGCAGTGAAATGGCAGGAAGAGTGGATGAGAGATACCTCATTTTATCTTTCATTAATGCAATTTTCGCAACCAATCTGCTGTACATACAAATTTTCAGAATCAAAAATACCATCACAATGAATGAGCTAAGAGAACTACAAGAAGAATACATTGCTTTGGAGGAGAAACAAAATGAGATGGAATCTTATCCAGTCGCAAACACCAGCTCAACAGTGGCAAACGGGAGTTTACTTCCTAAAATGATTAACAATGTGGCGAGCACCTCGCAGCCACATCAAGAGAAAGTGGTTATTGAAAACCAGCAGAAGTTAGTAGCCATGGGAAGCCGAGACCAAGAGGAGTATGAAAGAGAAAGGAATTATTACAATCGCGGTGGAAATAATAAGATTCAAAGACTTGATCAACCTCAAGAGACTTATGGTGGTCAAAGGCAAAATAATTTAAGAGGGAAAGGAAGTCAGAAGATAATATGGGAATAAATTAAGATGCGACCTCTAAATGCTAGTATAGAAAAAAATTGGGAAGCTATCATTTTGATGGAAAACATACCTTCACCCTGGAATATGGGAAAAGAGCCGCATCAAAATAATCGAAATCAAGAATTTTGTCCTTATCATCATTTCCATGGACATTAAATAAATAATTACAGGAATGTAAAAAGAATAATTTTGAGGATGATTGATCAGGGAAAGTTAAATCATTTTCTAATAGGACATCCGCAATCTCAGCAGTTACCACCAGCACCAGATATTCGCAGAGTGAATACTGTAAAAGGGACAGAAACATTTGTGATAGAGGTTGGAGCCAAGGCGAAGAATTTGTTTTGTAATTCCATCGTACATTCATACAAAACTATTGAGGATTTTCACGACAGTGTTCTAAGCAGAGTCTTCGCGAGAGACGCAGATGGAAGAGAGATAATGAATATTGCGAGAGTCTCGCCATTAGAGGAGTGGAAAAAGAAAACTATTTCCTTCACTGCA
Source organism: Papaver bracteatum (assembly GCA_023529315.1). NCBI lineage: Eukaryota > Viridiplantae > Streptophyta > Magnoliopsida > Ranunculales > Papaveraceae > Papaver > Papaver bracteatum. Next base: position 697,827 of record JAJJWX010003811.1, on the reverse strand, counting down.
CAAGAAGTACCAGAGCCTGGAGAGATGCATGACAACCCACCGGTAGTAAGGTTAGAAATAAATCCAAAACAAGTAGAAGAAGAAGATGAAGAAAACGATGATGATGAAACTGAGGACTCCTGGGCAATTAACAGAGTTCTAATAGATACTGGAAGTTCAGTTGATATCTTATTTTATCATACTTACAGAACCATGGGTGGAAAAGATGAGGCTCTAATACCATCAACCTATAATATCTACGGTTTCAATGGCACTGCCAACAAGCCAAAAGGGTTAATTACAATGCGAATTCCATTAAAGGGGTTATCTTCTAAGATTCTATTCTGCGTTGTGGATATTGAGTCACCTTATAATGCCCTGATTGGCCGACCTTGGTTACATGGTATATTAGGTGTGGCATCAACTTTCCACCAATGTATTAAATTTCCTCATCCTAATGGTGTTGGAGTTATAAAAGGAGACTGGGTTGATGGGAAGAAATGTTATGAAATTGACATGGAATCTTGTGAAGAAAGAGCAGCGAGGAATAGAAATTGGAAAAAAAAATATCAAGCAAAAACAAAGAGGTGATAAGCTAATGTTTGATACAATAGAGCGGCGAGAGGAGGGAATACTGCGAAATCAACATGAGTATATGAATGGCGAGCGGCTCGCAGATGCAAAACGAAACAAAAGAGCAGAAGCAGAAAGTAGTAAGTAGAAAGGTAAAATGAAGAAATTTAAGAAGTTTATGAATGATTTGTTGAAGAAATTTTTTCAAAAGAATATTGCATTTGAATGATAAAGATGGAATTGAAAAGTTGAAATGCAAATGAAAAGAAGATCAAAGAAAAGAAATTTCATCAGAATTATATTACTCACAAGAAACACGAATAAAAAATTTCGCAGAGATTAATAGAATGGGACGAACCTTTATGGTGTGCACCCTAGTTCGTGGATTCAATTTCTCAAGAGGCAAATGTAAGACCTAAAGTGCGTCATATAAGGGGGTATCTCTTTGCGTGACTCAGGGATAAGGTTATACCGCTGCTGAAACCTGAGTCATGAATATGTTGGGGTTAAAGAAAACCTATCCAGGAGAGGTACCTTGGATTTCCAACTATATAAGGTTATACCCTGGTTGGACGACCGAGGATCTCTTCTAAGGAGTGCAGAGTATGACCAAGGCGACGAGGTACACGGTTGAGTCAAGGGTTCCAGGGGCATACGAAACTACCTTGGACATCCTTGTAAAGTCTTGGCTATAATACACTCGGCCCGAAGAAAACCCCACTTAGGGTGCAGTCTTGTAACTATAAGCCATATAGGCATAAAGGACAAGAGGCTGCGAAAATAACTGGTTGTTGGTAAATCCGGATAGGAGGAGATAGTCTTGTATGGCCGATGTTCCCTCCTTGAAGGGGAAACCAGGGGGAAGATAAGGGCGGCACCCTCCATTAGGGAGATGATAAGTGTCTAAAGACGACAATGTCATGGGGATTTATGATCGCAAGAACATTTAGACTTGTCATATTGTTGTGTGACAAATATTATACAAAGGCAACAAGCCATAAGAGAAAACATTAAGATGATATCAATGGGTTTTTACATGAAAGTGTAAAGACGTCCTGCAATTTCATCGCAAGACGGCAATGTCATATGGCTTAGTTTTCGCAAGAAAACTTAGACTTGTCATATTGTCGCAGAGAAATTGATAAAATACAGATAAGGAAAGATCAATGGGTTTTTGCATACAAATGTAAAGATGTCCTGCGATTTTGTCGCAGACAGAAAAAATTGGCAAAATAAGACCTTTAACTAGGAAGGCAAGATAAGACCAACAGAATAATCCCAAATATTAACTATTTTCTTTTATGAATGCAGTAAGGTTTTCTCATAATCCTTCGGAATTTTTCATAAATGTTATTCAGAATCACACATCAGGATTATTCATAATATTCATCATATCGCAACATCATCCATAATCGCAACACAGTTCGCAAAGGAAGAATGCAGGAAACACTTGATCATTATAAGAAAGATAATGAAGGGCAAATAGGGGAGTTGATAAATAAAATATCATTATCTTTCTTGAAAATATTCAAAATAACAGAGGAAAAGTTGAAATCCAAAGTTGCAGAAAAGATACATTGATCGCAAGAAAAAAGAGGGAAAATAAAACAAGATAAAAATTCAGGCTTCTGTATTAATCTCGCTATTAGTCTCGCGGGCTTCATTCTCCTTACTGGTATTCTTTGCATCACGATCAGCTTGAGTTTCTTCTTCACCTAATTTTTCGCCAGCAATTACTTCACCACCGGTAGATACTTTTCTAGAAGGACTATCTTCTTCTTCTGTTGGGTCTTCTTGAGAGACATCTTATTTATCTTCTTCATTTTCTTCATCATTTTCATAGTATAGGTCATTATCGATAGGAAGAGGAATTTCATCATCATCTACTTCTAGAGGATCAATGGATACTGGAGGAAAAGATTGGGATAAAAGAACGTCATTCACAAGAACTTCAGCATTAAGATGAACCTTGCGAAGGAAACCTCTATCACGATTTCTAATCTCTATATTTTTGTAGTATTCAAGGTAGTCATATCTCCTCTCAGCACGATCGCGAGATTGAAAAATATGGGAAGTGAGCTTTCCGTTTTCTTTGCGAACTTTAGCCAATTTTTCAGTCAGATCAGAAATGGTAGAATGAAGGCTTTTTTTCAGATTCTGCGAGAAACAAAAGTTGACAAGAAAATATTCAAGTAAAATTTCGCAAGAAATATAACAGAGAAATTAAATAGAAAAATTAACAATTAAGGCAATCAAAATGACTACCTTCCTTTTGAGAAGTTAAATTTTGAATTAATGTTAAGGAATAATTCTCCCATTGATTCATGGCATCATCGAAATTATCTCCAACTATACCCTTCAGGCGAGATTTTATAATTTCTTCTTTGGAGAGGAGATAAGTGTTTTCTTTTGCTAATAAGGAGTAAGATTCTTCTAATTGAGAATATTGATCTTGGAGTTTACTGGCCTTTAAACTTAAAGTTAGCCTGCCTTTGATAAGTTTATCTTTCTCAGCGGCAGAAGATTCAGTTACTTCCTTGAGTTCATCTTTTAGTAAACGAAGAGATTGCTCTTGGTCGTTACACATTTTCTGAAGATCATTTATTTGCTGCAAGGAGATCTCCATCTTGTTTAAAAAGATATGTTTCTCCTGAGATAAAGTTTTATTTTCATATGATAAAGATTCCATCGCCAAGTTAGCTCGAGTTAACAAATATGAGAGGCGAGTAGCTTCGCTATTTAATAGATTTTGCTTTTGCACTAATTGATCGTTCTCATTGGTAAGATTATTTATTTGATCGATTGAGTATGTGTAGAGATTATCTAATCTATTATATTGATCCATCCAAGAATCTCTCTCAACACAGGATTCTCCAGCAGCAGATTCTAATTCAAATATCTTCATTACTCGTTTCTGATTCAAAGTTAAATAGGCACACCAAATATTTAAAAGGAAATTGAGTACAGAAAAGATGAAAATCTACAGGAACAGAAAAGTTAGAGGTAGAGGCAAAATAAATATACCTTTTAATTCCTTATTTTTATTGCGAAGATTTTCGCAATCTAATGAAGAGTTGAGAAGCTTGTGACCAAGGATATCACATTCTGAAGTTTTGGCTTGAAGACTTCTCTTTAGAGCTTCAATTTTATTTTCTAAAGACGCTTGCGAAGCAGTGCGGTCAGAACCAAAATATTTGATTAAAGTCTCGCAAACATCGTATTTGAAGGGGTCAATGGAAGATTTTCTTGCATCATCTAAAATGTCAGACAGAACTCTAAAAGTAGCATCAACCCCTATTGATGATTCTTTAGATGAGGGAAGAGGTGTAGAGGGTGAAGTGGTAATGATGGAGAGCTAGATATTTGAATCATTTATGATAATTGCATCATCAGGAGGAGGAGTGTCCGGAAAGTTAATGGTTGGGGGTAAAATAGGAGAAGAAGAAACTTTGTTCATAACAGTTCTGGGAGTCTCATTTATTGAAGGATTGATGGCATTGGAGGTATTGATAATAACATTCTCGCAAATAGAGGATGGAGGTTCTATCTGCGAAGTAGTAGAAACAGGTTTTGAAGATGTAAATTTGGGAATAGTAATATCAATCTCAAGAGATTTGGCCTTGTGATATTTCTTGCGAGGTCTAGCAACATCTTCATTACCCTGCGAATAATAATATAGATAAGAAACATAGGCAACAATATTGTTATGAAGAAGACAAATGTTTCTTCCTACCTTATTACTCGCAGACTTACTTTTCTTCTCGACGGGTTTTTGTTGAAAATATTCATGAAGATTAGGGTTTTGGACTACAACTCTGGTGTTGGGAACGGCTCTGCTGAAGCAAAGACACAATATGGGAGTTATATAAAATCAGATAAAAACAGATCAAATAAATAATGATGAACATAATCTAAGTAAGTAACATCAAATTTAACAACATTAGAAGAAGAGATACCTTGATGACTCCATGGAAACAATAGCAGAAGAATCTTTGAGAGAAGAAAGTTGCAGACGGAAAATAGAATGAATAGACGAAGAGACGAAGAAGATAGAAAAGTAAAATAATAAAATTAGTTTTGTAACCAGATTCTACCTTTTATAGGCAAAAGGAGATGACCTGTTGAGGAAAAACGTGCCAGTAAAAAAGGGGGGATTCATGACACGTGTAGGTAGTTAAACTAAATTTACAGAATGTTGTCAAAAGAAAAACGCGGAAAGACAGGGAGTTGCGATATTATGAAGGGTTGGAGATCCTCATATCCTCTTCACTCCGCGAAGAAGACATGAGGAAAGGAAAGATGTAGGATCCTAATATCACTACAACATTTATGCGAGATTCTAAAACAACACTCTGCGAGCGTCACAGAATAATCCAAAGAATGATGTAACAAATAGCGAAAATAGGAAACACGGGAAGAGCGTGATTGTTCTTCGATGGTTACAACTCCTGCAAGAGTTAACATTACAACTACCGCGAGAGCACCGCGAGCCAGATCCAAAATTAAAGGACAACTTAGATGTCATCCACTATGTAACTACCCTATATAAAGAGATCCAGTAGATTCAGAAAGAGGATGATGTATTTTTGAGTATTGAGAAAATCTTGAGGAGAGAGAAAATTTAAGAGAGTGGTTGTATTCTTGATTTCTTCCATTTCTTGTAAACATTTCTGAGAATCAAATAATAAAGTGTCGTTTTTAATCTTCCAAAATGTGTTAATTAGTGTGAATTCTTACCATGGGTGTAGTTTAGGATTTCCTGTAACCACAATTCCCATACTAAAAAATGGCTCCAGCCGGTCGCAAGAACGAGATTGCCTTCGAAAAGATGCAAAAGAATCTTAAAGATAAATGTTTTACTCTATCTCGTATTCCTATTCAAATCCCTAAGTCCAAGATCACTGCCAAGTTATTTGCTAATCATCCTGTAGATGGTGGATTTTCGACAAAGGCTAAAATCGTAAACCCATAATTATACAAACCTCTGATCCAGCAATCAGACGTGAATATCGAGACACGGGTCTCTCATTGAATCCTCTGATTGAGAACACTTTCTCTCAGAGTGCATATAGATATGTAGTCTCACAGATGGACAACGCCATATCTCACAAGTAGTACTGAGCACTTCAGTAATTATTTCTATCACGGGATGGACAACTCCCAAACAACTTGCTCTGCTAGTATAGAGTGATGATGTTTTCAGGATGCAAACAACGAGTTTACCCTGGCTATGTAAAAGATATGAAGCTCCAGCAAGTTCATATCAGAATAATTAATGCTCCTAGACAGCTTGCTTTGCTAGTATAAAGTCATAAATTAATTATTCCTAAATTCTTGGATTCATCCGCAAAATTTCTGAAAATATTCAAATATCTTCGCAAAATATTTCATTACGCAAACCATGGTTCTTCCCAGCAGATATCCATGGATTAGTAATAAATATTGGATGCACGGGCATCAGAGATGCCTTCTGAGCGAGCCCTGTCTCAAACTTAAATTTTTGGATTCATCCGCAGAATTTCTGAAAATATTCAAATATTTTCGCAAAATATTTCATTACGCAAACCATGGTTCTTCCCAGCAGAAATCCATGGATTAGTAATAAATATTGGACGCATGGGCATCAGAGTTACCTTCTGAGCGAGCCCTGTCTTAAGCTTAAATTATTGGATTCATCCGCAGAATTTCTGAAAATATTCAAATATTTTCGCAAAATATTTCATTACGCAAACCACGGTTCTTCCCAGCAGAAATCCATGGATTAGTAATAAATATTGGATGCACGGGCATCAGAGCTGCCTTCTGAACGAGCCCTGTCTCAAGCTTAAATTCTTGGATTCATCCGCATAATTTTTGAAAATATTCAAATATTTTTGCAAAATATTTCATTACGTAAACCATGGTTCTTCCAAGCAGAAATCCATGGATTAGTAATAAATATTGGACGCACGGGCATCCGAGCTGATTTCTGAGCGAGCCCTGTCTCAAATGGTGCAAGTGTATTCAAAGTTGATACATTAATAACCACCACACGAACGAGTATTTCAAAATATTATAAAATGATGAACCTATGCAAAATAGGATGAAAAATAACAAATAAATAAAAATTGACCAAGGTGCTGGGAGCATGGACTCACTGACCGGCCGACTGTGTCGTGGTCAATCCCTCCTCAGTTTCATATTTTTATCATATTTTTGTTGTTTTCCCTGAGTTTATGAAAACCCTTTCATTTGAACGAATATCCTTTATTTTGAGGAAACTCCTCAATTTCATGATGCTTCCTTCGCGCGGAGGAAATAATATAAAATTAGGGAAAAACGTGATGGGGCGTGACCATTGGACAACCGGACATGCTTAGGTCCCAGCCGGCCCCATACCTCATGATTCCTCATTATTTTATTATTATTTCCCTAATTTCATGAAAACTCCTTAATCTCATGATATTTCCTTGGTCCCATGAAAAATAATAAAAATTAGGGATACCCGTGTGCACGGGCCATAGCCGGTCGGCCAAACCCTAGATGGCTCACACGTCCCACTCTTTTATTAGCATATTTTTCATGTTTTCATAATCCCATGAAAATTCCTTGATTTCATGATATTTCCTTCAAATTAAGAAAATTCCTTCAAATCATGAAATAATGCATAAAATAGGGAAAACACACGGGATCGGGCCCTGGCCGACCAGTCATGCTCCAGGACGATCCCACATGTCCCTTATTTTATTGTTAATGATTTTTTATGTTTCCCTCATCTCATGGAAACTCCTTGATTTCAACAAAACTCTTTAATTTTAGCAAAACTCCATCGTTTTATCATATTTCCCTAAAATCATGAAAAATATTACAAAATTATGGATAACGTGTGGGATGGCGCTCTTAGCTGGCCATCCTTTCCCACGGTCATGATTGGTCCCACACTCCATAATATTTTCACTTTTCATTATTTTCCTTCATCCGATGAAGTTTTGACGGTTTTATCAGAAAACCCTAATTTTGTCATATTTTCTCAAATGGTCGCTCAAACGAGCATCAGAAAATATCAAAATTCTCAGGACTGAAACACGGACGTCTCAACGACGAATGCATGTTACCTTGACCGACCAGGGTTAGATTTTAGCCAGTCCCACGTGTTTCTCACATTCTGACCTAATTTGCACAATTGCGCGTATTGGGTCCTAAACTCTCCGAATAATTTCAGAATTTGACGGAGCGATCATCATTTGATCCCGTGACCACCCAGGGCAGGTTTCATGACCCCTTGGTAGGTCCCTCACATTTTCATAATTAATTAGGTTTTATCACCTAATGCTGAACCCAGCAGTAATTCATTAAATGATTAAACCAACATTTAATCATTCTTTCATTAACTCACCAACTTTTCAAAGAGGTCTTGGTTGTTGCTCACGTGAGCATATGAGAATTTCATGGTTGATCCACGGTTCCATTTCTCCTTCATTCCATGGTTAATTTTCAAATAAACCATCAATTGGTCATCAATTGATCAAATTAGGGTTTCTGAATCCAAGGATTATGATTCCAGATTCAAACACTAATAATTTTGCAACGATCTCATGATCAGTATTCTTATTAATTATGCTCGGTTCAACTACCAGCGCTTTAATTAATATTTTATTTTGGTCACGCTGCCAATAATTCATCAAACGAGCAACACTTGCTCAGATGAGAAATATTTACTTAAATCAAGGAATATTGGTTCAACTATCAATATTCAACAAATTATCGAGCAACACTCGCTCACCTCAACGTGAGGATTCCACCACTGTCTCAGCAGACACGTTTGATTCATGAGTTGCAGAACTTTCATAAAATCATGTTTAACTCAGCAAATACGTGGACTTATTGTCCCACGAAGTCATGAAATCAACAACTGACTAAATTAACCACGAGACATCAATCGTGTCACTTAGGGGGATATCAACTAGGTTTTTGGTCTGGCGGTCTACGACACGTGTGTTCAAACATATGATAGAATGTGAGCAAGTCGTGCAATCAGTTGAAGGAATCAGCAAAGTAGTGGGTGAAAAATTAACCAAGTCTCTGCACGATGAGTAATTGGTGTAACACGATTTCCCACTTCCACACTCTTTGATTCCAGGAAACTATCACACTTCATGGGATCATGGTTTTTCATCTCCGGCATTATATAATGTCTCTGAATCCTGATTGAAAGAACAAGATTCGAAGAGTTTTCAAACATTCAAACAACAATCGTCTGAACGAGAAATTACTCACCAAAGTTCATACAGACGCTCTTTTTTCTACACGAACTCACAGAAATTACTCTCAATCAGGGAAGATTCAATCATTCAGAGAATTTTACGCTGAATTCATAACACACCTACAATCTCAGATCATCATTGATCTCACACATTTCTCATCTTCCCTCCTACATATCAACCTATCCTCTCTTGTGACCGAATTTGCTCTGGAATGACCATTGTCTTGGTTTAGACCGGAGTACTACAGATTGGTCTCTCGAACTTAAAGCACGCCCTTAATAGCGGTGCATCTGTGTGAGGTTGAACATTTCGCTCGGTTCAAGGAATCTCCTCCGCACGGTCGTTCTCAATTCCACAAAAACCAGCAAATCATTTTTTCCCCATCTACAGATTGGCGACCACAGTGGGAGATCATTCTTTCGGTTGCAATCTCTCATTCTCACAAAATAGTTGGTCTTAGGTTAGGATCGGTCACAAATCCTAATGAAAATATCGCTATCACTAACAACAATGAAGACATCCCGGAAATTATTCCTTCCACTAACACTGATGGTGGTGACATCACTCCTCCTTATGCCAACGCGGAAGGTCATCCTTTATTCGGCCGACATGGCGAAGAAGTCAGAGGAAATCCGCCACCTTCCCTCGCTGCCCTCATGAAAGCGCAAAAAACTCTTGTAAAGAATCATACGGACATGGCTGCAGCGCAACAAAATCTATTTGATCACTTGAACTTACTGAAAATCTATCAGATAAAACTCGAGACAAAGGGAAAGAGAATGATAAATCCTTAGATGCTGCTGACCCTTAGGTAATTCCAATTCAAACCGTGAACGATAATGAAACCAACAAAGCTACAGGCAATTCATCAGCAAAAGATTCATCAAGCTTCATCACCCGGGAAGACTTGGAGCGCCTTCTAGAGAATCATGGAACAGATAAGACATCATATGTCCATCATCACCAACCTCCCTATCCTGCTGCTACACAAAGGACTCCACTTCCTAAAGGTTATACCTCTCCAACTTTTACCCTGTATGATGGAACTGGAAATGATAGAGAGCACGTCTCTCGCTTTCTTGAAGCTTTGGGGGAACATGAACATAACCATGTCATCCGTCTCAAGGAATTCTCAAAGTCCTTGAAAGGAAGAGCATACATATGGTTTAACAATATCGCGCCAGGGACCATCAATAATTGGGGAGAAATGATTAACGCCTTTTACAGAAAATACTTCTTTGTGTCAGATCAAATCACCCTCTCTGACCTTGGAAGGATGTTTCAAAGAGTTGGTGAAAACCCCAACGATTTTGTAAAAAGATTCAGGATCCAAGCCTTGGATTGTTATGATCCAAATGTCACATAGCAACAACTGTTGGACCTGTGCATCAATGGTATGCTCCCAGTCTACAGAGAATTGATGGATAATCTTCGATTTCAAACTTTCTCAGAGATCCAAGAAGCTGCGAAGAGATCATCAACCACTGCACCCGCTCTATTAGAAAGAACAAAATCCACAAAGGCTGAAGAAGCACGAGATAGTCGAGGAAGCAGATGTCTAATCAACAAGCAGTACAACCTGCAACCTTCTGCAAATGCTGTCGCAGAAAGGACCAAACGGAAGGCTGAACCACAACGCAAACATACTTCTTCCACCCCTCCAAAGGCACAAAGAGAAGATGACGTACAGGCTCCTCCCCAGCATGCAGAAGATCCGGAAGCACCTGATTTTACCTGCTCCATTGAAGAAGTCTTCGAATTGCTGGAGGCATGGATTCAAGATGGTGCAATCAAGTTTCCATATGTCAGGAAAGAACCATCCAAAGAGGAGATGGAAAATCCTCGATACTTTCAATTCCATAGATTTATCGGTCACCCCACCAGCACTTGCAAGACTTTGAAACACATATTCAAAGAGAAGGTCGAGTCAGGAGAACTTAATCTTGGAACCGAAGGGGTGCACGGAGATCCCCTCCCAGTCAGAACTTTCTCTATTTCTGAAGAACAAGTCAAAGAAGCAGTTCAGTCATTAATAAATCATATCTGCAAATTACTTTATCTATCAAAGGCGTAAATGGGAGATATGTTTATGGATTTGAATCATATAGTTTCTGGAAAAACGCTTGCATATAATTCCCGAACCTTCATCCAATGACAAAGAAATGTACGACTGGGGACTGCTCACCACAGTACATGTCAAAGGAAATGAATTTAAAAGGACGTTTGTTGATGTTGGTACTGCTGTCAACATCATTCCTTTGAAGACTCTTAGAGCTGCCGGCATTACTCGACATGAGGCTACTCACGCTCCCACAAAAATCAGAGATCATGAAGGAATTCTCAGGTATGCATACGGCTTCATCAATCTCAAAGTTGTGAAAGGTTCGACCTTTACTGAGACCAAATTTTACATAATCCGAGAAGACCCTGGATATGACATGATTCTTGAACGCACAAGGATCCACAATGGAAAAGTTGCACCAACCCCTTCGGTTGTACTTTCATCCGATGAAGAAGCCTCTGACTCATAAGAAGAAACGGAAGATATCTCGCCCATCCAACAAACTTCTCCAAAGGTCGACGAGAAAGCTTAAATTCTATAATTGATGCAAGGAAGACTCCACGTTCAAGACAAAATTGGATGACTTTCTTGGGAGTCATGAATTTCTTCTGAGAGACCTGGGATTTATCAGCAGACGATACGCTAGAGATTTCAAATGATTTTCAGCTCCTGAGGGATCTTCCTCAAAAAATACATCATCAATATTTGGGACGTTTTTAATCCCAGGGATTTCATCTTCATCTTCACCAATGGAAGTTTCATCTGTGCATGTTTTATCTCTGGAGATGTCATCATCAACACGCGTTTCATCTCTTGAAGTGTCGTTAACTTGAGAGCTGGTCATATTTACGAATTAGCTGCAAAATGCACATCACATTCTACTTCAGTACATTATCCGGAATTGGAGGATACTAGCGTCTAATGGTAACTTTTACCTTTTTACGCTTCCACTAAACAGTAGTGAGAGTAATGCTAGAGTTAATTCTCCAAAAAACGTCTGCTTCTTCAAGACCTACAAAAGACGTTCAAAAACTCAGATTTTTCAAAAAATCATGAACTTTTCTACTGAGTGAACATTCACCATAGAATTATGGAAACTAAAACATTATTTCATCATAAATAATTTTATCTCTAAGCAACATCACACAAAACTCAAGTTTTGATTTTAGAGAAACAATATATATTTGCATACAGATATATAAACAGAACGTTTATTTACTCACGTAAATAAATGAATATTTTTTCAACGTGAGCCAGGCTCACAAAAATAAATCGTGGATACTCCACGGTTTCAAAAAAAAAAAAAAACTCTTCCATGAACCGACCATGGTTTTACAAAAACTCTTTTCCTTTGTGCCGTCATACGTATTTGAAACGAAGGTTTATTTCAATTTCGTGAAAACTCACGCATTACATGGTAAAGTTTTACATGAAATCTCATACACAAAATTTTATCACTGGACACAAGTTCATATATACATAAAGAGGAGAACTCGCTTCTCCGCATTATCGTTATTCTTTAAAACGAAGATTTTACTACGGTTTTGTGAAAAATTCACTTTTGTGATAATACATTGGCTCACGTGAAAGCTCATCAACATAGTTTCATCACTGAACCTACATATTCATATATGAAGGAAAACCTCTCCTAAATCAGGGATTTTTACTAGTTTTCAAAAAACTAACGATCAAACGCACAAACGTTTTCAAAAATGAAGGTTTTCGACGAAACCCACACTCATATATACACGGGTATATAATTTTATCATGAAAAATATGTGAACAACCCATAGAACTCATGAGCATGAGCAAGCAAAAAAAAAAAAAAAGTTCGAAGCATACCTGTCGGCGCTGGCCGGAAATTGGCCGACGGTGGCTACGGAGACGTCGGACGGTGGCGCTCCGGCGAACTTTCCTGCTCCTCTTGATGATGGCATGAAGGTGATGAAGTGATGAATCTCTGGTCATGCGGGAAAAAAAAAGGGAGCAATTCCTTTTATATCAAACTTTATTTCCAAAACCTAATTTTCCAAGGATTTCCTTACTAGGCCCGGCCCGCGAATCCGGAACGACCAAGATCCCGTCATCCAAATCAGCGGTTCAACACCAAATTATGCTCATCAAACGACATTTTATCATGATACTGGAACCATCTTTCAAGTCATGGTACGCTCGTACGATCGAAATCCGGTAACATCTTAACTTACAACTGAGTTCAATTACTTGTATTGTTATGACCGGAAAATAACCATTCAATGATGACTGAGGAACACGGATTTCCTCACTAAGCAGATGACTTAATGTAGATGGTGGATTTTCGACAAAGTCTAAAATCGTAAACCCATAATTATACAAACCTCTGATCCAGCAATCAGACGTGAATATCGAGACACGGGTCTCTCATTGAATCATATGATTGAGAATACTTTCTCTCAGAGTGCATAAAGATATGTAGTCTCACAGCTAGACAACGCCATATCCCACAAGTAGTACTAAGCACTTCAGTAATTATTTCTATCATGGGATGGACAACTCCCAAACAACTTGCTCTGCTAGTATAGAGTGATGATGTTTTCAGGATGCAAGCAACGAGTTTACCCTGGCCATGTAAAAGATATGAAGCTCCAGCAAGTTCATATCAGAATAATTAATGCTCCTAGACAGCTTGCTTTGCTAGTATAAAGTCATAAATTAATTATTCCTAAATTTTTGGATTCATCCGCAGAATTTCTGAAAATTTTCAAATATCTTCAAAAAATATTTCATTACGCAAACCATGGTTCTTCCCAGCATAAATCCATGGATTAATAATAAATATTGGACGCACATGAATCAAAGCTTCCTTCTGAGCGATCCCTGTCTCAAACTTAAATTCTTGGATTCATCAGCAGAATTTCTGAATATATTCAAATATTTTCGCAAAATATTTCATTACGCAAACCATGGTTCTTCCCAGCAGAAATCCATGGATTAGTAATAAATATTGGACGAATGGGTATCAGAGCTTCCTTCTAAGCGAGCCTTGTCTCAAGCTTAAATTCTTGGATTCATCCGCAGAATTTCTGTAAATATTCCAATATTATCGCAAAATATTTCATTACGCAAACCACGGTTCTTCCCAGCAGAAATCCATGGATTAGTAATAAATATTGGACGCATGGGCATCATAGCTGCCTTTTGAGCGAGCCTTGTCTCAAGCTTAAATTCTTGGATTCATCCGCATAATTTTTGAAAATATTTAAATATTTTCGCAAAATATTTCATTACGTAAACCATGGTTCTTCCCAACAGAAATCCATGGATTAGTAATAAATATTAGACGCTCGGGCATCCGAGATGCTTTCTGAGCAACCCCTGTCTCAAATGGTGCAAGTGTATTCAACAATGATACATTAATAACCACCGCACGAACGAGTATTTCAAAATACGATAAAACGATGAACCTATGCAAAATAGGATGAAAAATAACAAATAAATAAAAATTGACCAAGGCGCTGGGAGCATGGACCCACTGACCAGCCGACTGTGCCGTGGTCAATCCCTCGCTAGTTTCATATTTTTATCATATTTTTGTTGTTTTCCCTGAGTTTATGAAAACCCTTTCATTTAAACAAATATCCTTTATTTTGAGGAAACTCCTCAATTTCATGATGCTTCCTTCGCGCGGAGGAAATAATATAAAATTAGGGAAAAACGTGATGGGGCGTGACCATTGGACAACCGGACATGCTTTGGTCCCATCCGGCCCCACACCTCATGATTCCTTATTATTTTATTATTATTTCCCTAATTTCATGAAAACTCCTTAATCTCATGATATTTCCTTGGTCCCATGAAAAATAATAAAAATTAGGGAAACGCGTGTGCACGGGACATGGTCGGTCGTTCAAACCCTAGATGGCTCACACATCCCACTCTTTTATTAGCATATTTTTCATGTTTTCATAATCCCATGAAAATTCCTTGATTTCATGATATTTCCTTCAAATTATGAAAATTCCTTCAAATCATGAAATAATGCATAAAATAAGGAAAACGCACGGGACCGGGCCCTGGCCGGCCAGTCATGCTCCAGGACGGTCCCACACGTCCCTTATTTTATTGTTTATGATTTTTTATGTTTCCCTCATCTCATGGAAACTCCTTGATTTCAACAAAACTCTTTAATTTTAGCAAAACTCCATCGTTTTATCATATTTCCCTAAAATCATGAAAAATATTACAAAATTATGGAAAACGTATGGGATGGAGCACTTGGCCGGCCAGCCTTTCCCACGGTCATGATTGGTCCCACACTCCATAATATTTCCACTTTTCATTATTTTCCTTCATCCGATGAAGTTTTGAGGGTTTTATCAGAAAACCCTAATTTTGTCATATTTTCTCAAATGGTCGCTCAAACGAGCATCAGAAAATATCAAAATTCTTAGGACTGAAACACGGATGTCTCAAAGATGAATGCATGTTACCTTGACCGACCAGGGTTATATTTTAGCCAGTCCCACGTGTTTCTCACAATCTGACCTAATTTGCCCAATTGCGCGTATTGGGTCCTAAACTCTCCGAATAATTTCAGAATTTGACGGAGCGATCATCATTTGATTACGTGACCACCCAGGGCCGGTTTCATGACCCCTTGGTCGGTCCCTCACCTTTTCATAATTAATTAGGTTTTATCACCTAATGCTGAACCCAGCAGTAATTCAGTAAATGATTAAACAAACATTTAATCATTCTTTCATTAACTCACCAACTCTTCAAAGAGGTCTTGGTTGTTGCTCACGTGAGAATATGAGAATTTCATGGTTGATCCATGGTCCCATGAAGCCAATTCTCCTTCATTCCATGGTTAATTTTCAAATAAACCATCAATTGGTCATTAATTGATCAAATTAGGGTTTCTGAATCCAAGGATTATGATTCCAGATTCAAACACTAATAATTTTGCAACGATCTCATGATCAGTATTCTTATTAATTATGCTCGGTTCAACTACCAGCGCTTTAATTAATATTTTATTTTGGTCACGCTGCCAATAATTCATCAAACGACCAACACTTGCTCAGATGAGCAATATTTACTCAAATCAAGGAATATTGGTTCAACTATCAATATTCAACAAATTATCGAGCAACACTCGCTCACCTCAACGTGAGGATTCCACCACTGTCTCAGCGGACACGTTCCATTCATGAGTTGCAGAACATTTCACAAATCATGTTTAACTCAGCAAATACGTGGACTTATTGTCCCACGAAGTCATGAAATCAACAAATGATTAAATTAACCACGAGACATCAATCGTGTCACTTGGGGGGATATCAACTAGGGTTTTGGTCTGGCGGTCTATGGAACATGTGTTCAAACACACGATGGAATGTGAGCAAGTCATGCAATCAGTTGAAGGAATCAGCAAAGTAGTAGGTGGAAAATTAACCAAGTCTCCGCACGATGAGTAATTGGTTTAACACGATTTCCCACATCCCCACTCTTTGATTCCAGCAAACTGTCACACTTCATGGGATCATGGTTTTTCATCTCCGGCATTATATAATGTCTCTGAATCCTGATTTAAAGAACAAGATTCGAAGAGTTTTCAAACATTAGAACAACAATCGTCTGAACGAGAAATTACTCACCAAAGTTCATACAAATGCTCATTTGTCTACACGATCTCACAGAAATTACTCTCAATCAGGCAAGATTCAATCATTCAGATCATTTCACGCTGAATTCATAACACACCTACAATCTCAGATCATCATTGATCTCACACATTTCTCAGCTTCCCTCCTACAGATCAACCTATCCTCTCTTGTGACTGAATTTACTCTGGAACGGCCATTGTCTTGGTTTAGGCCGGAGTACTACAGATTGGTCTCTTGAACTTAAAGCACCCCCTTCATAGCGGTGCATCTGTGTGAGGTTGAACATTTCACTCGGTTCAAGGAATCTCCTCCGCACGGTCGTTCTCAATTCCGCAAAAACCAGAAAATCATTTTTCCTCATCTACACATCACTGCAATCAAGAGAAAATCATAGTCTTGCTAGGCCAACTTGAAGTTGGTCTTCTTATTCCCCTTTATAATCCTGAACTCCCATTATTTTATGAAATTCTTTCTCATGCGAAATTTTCGCGAGCTGTATATCAACTAAGTGGAGACTGTATTCGTATTTTACTCGAGTTCGCCAACCGTGGTGCTAGCAAGGGGTCTCTCTATACTGATGAAGCTAAAAATCCAAAATTCAAAGATGTTGCTTTTGTTCCTTTGAACTACACTGTTGATAACTTCTTTGCTAATTATGAAATAATCCCTATGAAGAAAGACAACACTTGTTGGGATGTTCGCTTACACAAAAGAGAAAATGTTGCTTCTGATCAATTACTCATGCAAGACATTGACTGGTATCCTGGAGATAATTCTTCCCCGCATTATTCTAATGATAACAAATGGTGTGTCTTACCTTTAATTCTAGAGGGTCCATACATTTTTGGTTCTCATGTCTTGCATGCGAATGTCGCAGAATACCATCCCTGGGTATTCAAATGGCCTGAAAGGGATGATGAGGTATAATTCCACCTTTTGATTGAATCCTTACTACTATTTTTCTTACATATATTTTCATTACTCATCCTAATATTTTTTATGTCTGCGAAACTTCAAGATTAAGAGGCTAAAATCAAACTACCAGAAGTTTAGGAAGCCTAGCACTTTATCATCTTTTCAATTAATCATAGATGAAGTAAGAAATATTCTTTTATGACTTTTAACAATATATTGTTGCCTCTATTTCTTATCTTTATCTGTGTTTGAAGGCTATTGATGAGATAGAAGAACCCTCAAGAACTGCGAAGAGCAAGGGTAAAGGCAAAGGTAAAGGTGCTGCTCGCAAGGAAAATACTGTTGTTCCTCCTTTAAAGAAGCAGAAAGTTCAATCTCCTTCTCCCTCTACTCCTCAAGATTGTGAGAGTTCCAGTGACAATAATGATATTTCTTCCTTAAAAGAATCTGCACAACCTGAATCTTGTATGGCTCATTTATCTGGCATTTTTATCAATACTATGCATACAATTAGTGATACTCCTATGATCGTTTCTTGCAAGTCTATCGCTGCTATTTGTGATGCCCCTATCTTAAAGGACAATGAATCTCTTCGCGGGGTCTCAAGATCTATATCTCCAAATTTCTTGCATTATCTCAATAGCTTGGTAAGTTTTCATACTTTTACCTTTATTCACTTCATTTTTGTCTTAAATTCAAAATTAATTCCTCAGAAATTCGCTGCATTATTTCGCAGGCTGGGAAAGCTTCCTTTGCAGTTGTCTCAGATTTGGAGAAAAGACGTGCAGTTATCGCAAAGAAAAACGCTAATCTTCGCAAAGAGAATGAAGATTTAAAGTCTGAGTCTCTTACTCTTCGCAAAGAAAATGAAGAATTAAAATCTGATTCTGTTAATCTTCGCGGGCAGTTAGAATCTGGATCTGTTGTCCTTCATGAGAAGATCAAATGATTAGAAATTGAACTCTCTTCCTCGCAAGATAAGGTTGCTAGTATCCAAGCTGCGAATGATCAACTTTATGGTAAGAATTTTTTCTCTTTTTCTCGTATCCCTGTATTCCTTTGTGTTTTCTTATTTAGTTAGTCCTCTTCGCAGATATTTACGGCCTCTCTGATGAAGTTGTATTCCTTCGTTATTTTCCAAATCTAATAGACGATGATACTCTCCTCAATCGCCATAATGATTCTTTGAGCAACTTTTTAAATGATGAAATTAAATCTCTTTCCATAGATGAACTTAGATCAAAAATTCATCTCTTAAGGATTGAACATAGATTCAACTTGGGTTTAACCAATAAGTTTAAGTGCCTTTATATTGGCTCAAAAGAGGAAACTAATATATTAAGAACCAAGTACAGTGATCTTATTGACGAAAAAAGACCTCATTGCTAAAAATGGTGCTCAAGCTTTAGCAGATTTCCATAAGACTCTTCTCGATGTTGAAATTGAAAGAGATTGACTTATCTTCGAGAATAGAGCTCTTGTTGAAAGGGAAAACCAAGTTCGCTCCCGCCTTCTCATTAGTAATGATGATGAGTTTTCTTGGGCTGCGAAAATTCTTGACAATGCCAGAAATAATTTAGGCGTAGATGTTAGTCTTCAAGATGATCATTCTGCCCTGATTAAGGATATGATCTTGCAAAGAGAAGGTTGTTATTCTTGTTTTTCCACTAATACATTTTGTAGTTGTATCTTCACTATTTTATTAATATGTTGTCATCTGTTCGCAGTATCTGAAGAAAACTTTTTCCAAAGAGTTAAAGAGTTGGAAGAAGAAAAAGGAAATCTCGCAAGACTTCTGTCTTCTCGCAACGATAAATGTTCCAAATTCAAGAAGCAACTTCAGATTTCTCTGGCGAACTTCAACAATGTTCTTGTTGGTGTTCGCAATGATTCTATTAAGATGGTCTGCGATGATCATAAAATTCCTCATTCTACTTACCCTTATCTCGTGAACGAAATTCCAAAGAATATTCCTGACCTTGTCATCTCCGATAGCGAAGCTTAAGAGTCTGAAGAAGGTGAAGATGAAATTAAAGAAGAAGAAAAATCTGGTGAAGACAATAATGGATCTAAATATTTTTGTCATCCTTCTTAATCTTTTTGTAATATTTGTATACTTATCCCTTTCTCCTTGTAAAATATTACTGCGAATTTCTCCAGCTTCTAATGTTCTTTGGTGTATAGATCTGCATATATTAAAAAATAATTCCTTTTTTCAATATGGTTAATCAATATGCTTACTAATTTTTTAATTATCTGCGTAAATCTATCATATAAAGATGAATAATAATTTTATCACTATATTCATTCCCATACTTGCCTCTGTTATTCATCTACAATATGAAAGATTGAGCTGATTAGTTACGAATAAGATCTGTTTGTAAGTTTTTGCCTCAATATTTGCGTAATTATCGCAAGTCATATCTGCTTACTCTCATGATCTCTGCGTAAACATCGCAGTCATTCAATCTTGATCTCTTGTGGTCATATTTTGTCTTCCTAGTTAAAGGTCTTATTTAGCCACATTTTGTTTTGGCGACAAAATCGCAGGACGTCTTTACACTCGCATGTTAAGACCCATTGATCTTGCCTTATCCTTATTTTGTCAATTTTTTGAGACAATATGATAGGCCTAAGTTTTCTTGCGAGAACAAACCCCCATGACATTGCCGTCTTGCGATGAAATCACAGGACATCTTTACACTTTCATGTAAAAACCCATTGATCTCATCTTATCTTTTTCTCTTGGTTTTTTGCCTCTATATGATTGTTGCACAAATATGACAAGCCTAAATATTCTTGCGAATATAAAGCCTCATGACATTTGCATCTTAAGACACTTATCAGCTCCCTAATGGAGGATGCCGCCCTTATCTTCCCCCTGGTTTCCCCTTCAAGGAGGCGTACATCTGTCATACAAGACTAGCTCCTCCCATCCGGTCTTGACAGAAACCAGTTGTTTTCTCAGCCTCTTATCCTTTTTGAGTATATGGATTATAGTTACGAGACTGCACCCTAGGTGGGGTTTTCTTTTGGCCGAGTGTATCATAGCCAAGACTTGCCAAGAATGGCCAAGATAGTTTCATACGCCCTGGGCACCCTTGGCTCAACCGTGTACCTCGGCGCCTTGGTCATACTTTGCACTCCTTAGAAGAGACCTTTGGTCGTCCAACTTTTAATATATATATAGTTGGAAATCCAAAGTATCTTTCCTGGATAGGTTTTCTTTAACCCCAACATCTTCATGACTCAGGTTCCAGCGGCGGTATAACCTTATCCCTGAGCCATGCATACAGATACCCCCTTATATGACGTACTTTAGGTCTTACATTTGCCTCTTGCGAAATTTTTGTTCATGAACTAGGGTGTACGCCATAAAGGTTCGTCCCATTCTAATGTCTCTGCGAAATTTTATTCGCATTTCTTCAGTCTTTGATTTTCTCTTTTTGAATTTCAGCTCTTGTATAATTTTTCAATTTCATCCTTTTCATTGAATCGAAACATATTTTTGTAAAATTCTCTTCAAAAAATCATTTATACATTTCTCATACTTCACGATCTAAAAATTTTACCTTTTCAACTTACTATTTTCTGCTTCTGCTTTTTTGTTGCGCTTTTCTACGTCTTCTCCATCTGCGAGACGCTCGCTATCTATTGGTTTCAGCATATGTTGACTTCACAGCATTCCTTCTTCTCGTCGTTCTACTGTATCCACCATCAACCTTTCACTTTTTTTCTTTTGTTTGATGTTATGTTTCCAGTTTCTGTTCTTCGCATCCCTTTCCTCGCAAGATTCCATATCAATTTCATATCATTTTTTTCCTTCAACCCAATCTCCATTGATGACTCTAACACCGCTGGGATGTGGAACTTTAATGCACTAGTGGTAAGTCGATGCTACACCTAGAATCCCATGCAGCCAAGGTCAGCCAATCAAAGCATTGTAAGGAGATTCAACATCGACAACACATAATTGAATCTTAGAAGATATTCCCTTTAATAGAATTCGCATTGAAATTTCCCATTTGGTCTTGTTGGCAGTACCATTGAAACCATAGATCTTATAAGACGTTGGTATTAGATCCTTATCTCTTCCTCCCATGGTTTTGTAAGTATGATAAAATAAGATATCCACTGAGCTTCAAGTGTCAATAAGAACTTTGTTAATGGCCCAAGAATCTTCAGCTTCATCATCCTCATTTTCTTCATCTTCTTATTCTATCTATTTTGGGTTTATTTCTAGTCTTACCACTAGTGGGTTGTTATGCATCTCGCCAGGCTCAGGTACTTCTTGGGCAGTGAAAGAAATATTCTGCTTTTTCCACTCTTCTAATGGCGACTCTTTTGCAATATTCATTATCTCTCTTCCATCTGCATCTCTCGTAAAGACTCTGCTTAAAATATTGTCGTGAAAGTCTTTTATAGTCTTGTATGAATGTATGATGGAGTTACATGATAGATTCTTCGCTTTTGCTCCAACTTCTATCACAAATGTTTCTTCTCCTTTTGTTGTATTCACTCTGCGAATTTCTGGATCTGGGGGTAGTTGCTGAGACTGTGGGTGATCTCTTAGAAAATGGTTTAATTTTCCCTGGTCTATCATCCTAAAAATGATTCTTTTTACATTCCTGTAGTTGTTTGTTTTGTGACCATGAAAATGATGATAAGAACAAAATTCTAGACTTCGATTATTTAAATGTGGTTCTTTTCCCATATTCCTGGGTACGGGTATGTCCTCCATCAAAATTATAGCCTCCCAAATTTTCTTTATGCTAGCATTTAGAGGTGGCATCTTAATTTCTTCCCATATTATCTTCTGACTTCCTTGCTCTCTATAATAATTTTGTCTTTGACAACCATAAGTCTCTTGCGGATGATCAAGCCTCTGAATTTTATTATTTCCACCACGACTGAAGAAATTTCTTTCCCTTTCGAACTGTTCTTGATCTCTGCTTCCCATAGCTACTAATTTATGTTGTCCATCATCCATACTCTTTTTTGCTTCACTTGCGAAGTAATCGCTACTGTATTTGTTAACCTGGGGAGTAGACTTGCGTTTGCTGCGATTGAGTTAGTGTTCGCGATGGGATATGACTCCATCTCATTTTGTTTCTCCTCCAATATAATGTATTCTTCTTGTAACTCTCGCAGCTCCGTCATGGTAATTGTATTTTTGATTCTGAAAATTTGTATATACAGTAGATTGGTTGCAAACATAGCATTAATGAAAGATAAAATGAGGTATCTCTCATCTACTCTTCTTGCCATTTCACTGCACATTGTCTTCCATCTTATGGTTAGATGTTTCAAACTCTCGCCAATCCCATGCTTTAGCCCAAATACATCTTCAATACCGGGTCGCGAAGAATTATTTCTTATATACGCCCCCAAGAATGTAGTTTGTAGATGATTGAAACAAGTTATAGTGTTCTTGGGTAACCATTTAAACCATTTCAGAGCTTCGCCAGTTAGGTTGGATGCAAAATATTTTCACAATACATCATCATGGTTTTCCCACTGCAGCATACACCTAACATAAGCCTTGATATGTTGAATAGCACAAGTAGTACCATCAAAAATATTGGTTAATGCTGGCAAGTTGCACTTTGGGGGTATTCCTCCTAAATGTACTTCTTGGGTGAATGGAGTTTTCGTAGCTTCTTCAATGGATTCATCAAGTTGTCTTCTGCCTCCCTCTCTTCTGTTATTTAACATTCCCCTCATTTCTGCTAACTCTCTTAAGATCTGTTCATTCCCATCCAAACTTTGCTCCATTTGCCTTTTCAGTGCAGCTTCCCTTCTTCTGCGTTCATGTTTTTCTTGCCTTTCGAGATTTTGTGCTTCTTCTTCTGCATCTTCATTCTGACTTCTTCCGCGATTTTATTCTTTACCTCTTTCTTGAATTCGCAAATGATTACGCCTTCCATTTTCTCTTCTGCGATTTTCTTTATTTCTCACCGTTTCCCTTCGTTGTCTTTCTAATCTCCTTTGTATTCTATCATATTGCTCATTGATATTATCATTGTTGCGATTTCTTGCGCATCTCCTTTCTCGATTATCATGATTATTTTGACGTATTGCTTCTTGAAACTCTTGTTCTTCCACTTCTGCTCTCAATCTTTCTCTTTCGTAGGCTAGATGTGCCTGCTCAGCATAATGTCTCTCAATTTCATCCTCAATTATTCTTCGGTTTCTTTGAATTTCTCGCTCATGTAATATTCTCCTACCTTCTTCTCGATTTTCTTCACCATTTTGGTTATTTCCACCTCCTTGATTTCCATTATCACGTCTATCATCCACAGTTTCACCACGCGGAATGTAGCGATCATTAATCATCTCTTCTTCTCCAAAACGCTGCTCTTCATTTGGATTTTGCATTTCCTCTCAAATATTTTCACCAGCATTTCTCACAGGGGAATTTCGTCTTGTTTCTTCTATAAATGATCTTGAACTTGATCTTTCAGTACTTCTCGATCTCCTACTTTGTAATCTCAAATTCTCCATTCTTAACTCATGATTTTGTCTTGTTAAATTTGCGCGTTCTTCCGCCTCTAATCTCCTTTTCTCTTGTATTCTTTGTCTTAGAGCCTCTACTGCTTCATTTTCGTCATCTCCATGAATTAATCCTTCAACCGCCTCTTGATCTCTTCCCTCTATCCTTCCATTTCTTAATTGTCAGTTTTCTGCTTCTTCCATTGAATCTGATCGCCAAGTATGCACGCTTACTCTATCATAATCCATAGTTCCATCTTGTATCGATGTTTACTGATTTGGATGTTGAACTTGATTTTCTTCATTATTCCCTGTTCTATTGCTCCTTGTTCTTAATCTTGAAGATTCTCCTATTTCATTTGTCCCATCACCTGTAAGTCTTCTAATCCTCCTTACGGTTGTTGGTTGTTCTGATGTATTTCTTCTTCTAGCCATTTCTTCAATTTTGATGTACTACTGTAAATCACGTAAAAATCTTCTCCAATTTCTTCAAATTATTACAAATCACAATTTCAATCTTTGCTTAGAAAAGTCCATGTTTCTAGCGTCATTATGTAGTTGCAGGAATTCCTACAGTACACCCCTCACAAGAATTCACAATTATCAACACATATTTGAAGATTAAGAATAACACTTTTATTGATTAATTCTCAGAAATATTACAAGAAATGGAAGAAATCAAGAATACAACCGCTCTCCTAAACTTTCTCTTTCCTAAAAACATTCTCAACACTCTCAAAATTTATCTCCATCCCTACACTTGTTCAACTCTTTATATAGGAAATTACATAGTGGATGACAGCTAAGTTATCCTTTAATTTCGGATCTGACTCATGATATTCTCGCAAGGGTTATAATGCCAATTTTCGCAAACATTCTCATTATCGCAAAACCTTCACACACTTCTCATGTTTCTGCTATCGTCATCTGTTACATCATTTTTTAAACCATCCTGCGACACTCGCAAGGTGTAGTTAACCATACTTCGCAAATGCGTCCTTCTTGCGATATTATGATCCTACAGAATAGTTAGTATTTATAAATATTTTGTGGTCTTATTTGGACTTCCTAGTTAAAGGTCTTATTTTGCCATCTTTTCTCTTTGCGACAAAATCGCATGACGTTTCTACACTGTCATGTAGAAACCCATTGACCTTGCCTTAACTTTTTTTTCTTTGTATTTTTACTGCGACAATATGACATGCCTAAATTTTCTTGCGAAATTAAATCCCCATGACATTGTCGTCGTGCGACGAAATCGCAGGACGTCTTTACATTTGCATGCAATGACCCATTGATCTCGTCTTATCTTCTCTTTTGTATTATTGCCTCTTCAGGAATATTGCACAAATATGAAAAGTCTTAATACTCCCGTGAGTAAAAAGTCTCATGACATTTATCAACTCTCATCCAGTCTTAACAACAAACAGTTTTGTTCGCAGCCTCTTATCCCTTTTTCCTTTATGGCTTATGGTTACGAGACTGCACCCTAAGTGGGGTTTTCTTCGGGCCGAGTGCATCATAGCCAAGACTTTCCAAGAATGGACAGGGTAGTTTCATACGCCACATGCACTCTTGGCTCAACCGTGTACCTCGGCGCCTTGGTCATACTCTGCACCCCTTAGGAGAGCTCTTATTACCTTAGTCGCCCAACTCAAGTCATATGCTCAAGTTGAGAATCCAAGGTGTTTCTCCTGGATGGGCTTTCATTGACCCTCAAATCTCCATGACTCAGGTTCCAGCAGCGGTGTAACCTTATCGCTGATCCATGCAACAGATACCCCCTTTTATGACGTACTTTAGGTCTTGCATTTACCTCTTGCGAAATTTTATTTGCGAACTAGGGTGTACACCATAAAGGTTCGTCCCATTCTGGATCTTAAATGATCATTTCTTGCGAAATTTTCGCACATTCTTATTTTATTTTGATCTTGAATAATCTCGTAGTAATTTTTTCATAAATCTTTTTTGTTTTTTTTTTGTTAATATTTACTTTGTTGCATCATACATCATTTCACCAACTAGGGATTCTCAAAGTTCTTCACGGGTAATATCTCTTTAAATATAGTCTATTCCATGGCCTACCAAGTCTTTGACCAACATCTTTACCCTCTGGATCCATCAATTTGTATGCCCCTGTTCCAATTATCTCTTTTATAATGTAAGGTCCATCCCATTTTCTCGTTAATTTTCCACCACCTTCTTGCTGATAATTTGGCATCTCGCGAAGAACCAAATCACCTGGATGAAATTCACGTGGTTTGACACGCTTATTATATTCTCGTGCTAATCTCCGTTTATAATTCTCCATATGTTGTAAAGCTTTTTCTATCTTCTCTCCTATAATCATTCCAACACTAAGATTCTTCTCCCAGGCCTCTCTTTTTGTCGTGGGTATAACAACTTATGTTGGTAACACTGCCTCAACCCCATATGTTAGACAGAAAGGTTACATTCCAGTGGCTTCTCTCCTAGTTGTGTTGTATGCCCATACTGCGTTATGTACTTGTTCGCACCAGGCTCTATGATGTCCCTCTAACTTCTTCTTTAATATATCTGAGATTGTCTTATTTGTTGCCTCTGCTTGCCCATTAGCTTGTGGGTATAAAGGAGTAGATTTTCCACATTTTATCTTAAATGCATTAAGCAACATTTCTATATTCTTCCCTTCAAATTTCTTCCCATTATCAGATACCAATTGTGCTGGAATTCCAAATCTGCGGATGATATTTTCAAATATGAATGTAAATATGTCTTTGTCGCGAATGTGTTATACTGCTTTTACTTCTGCCCATTTTGTGAAATAATCTATTGTGACAATTAAGTATCTTTTTTGTCCAGAACCTGGTACAAATGGTCCCACAATATCTAAACCCCACTTTCCAAAAGGCCATACACTAGTTGAGGATGATAAGGGTGCTCCAGGTGCATGTATTCTCCTTCCATATCGCTGGAAATCTTCGCAACTCCTTGATACTTGTTTTGCATCTTCATGCATATATGTCCAATAATAACCTTGTGTTTTTTCTCTATATGCCAAAGATCTTCCTCCGCTGTGGTTACCAGCATCTCCACTATGCATCATTTTTAATACTTTATCTACTTCTTCTCATGTCAAACATCTAAGTGATGGTCCATTAAATGATTTTCTATACAATAACCCATCTCTTAATTCATAATTTGTTGCGCGACTCTTTAATTTGTGTGCCTCCATTCTGTTTCTTGGTATTTCCCCTCTTGCTAAATATGCATAAAGTTCTGTTCTCCAATCTGCGATATTGTCTTTTGGCCTTTCTTCACCACCTTCTACTATCATTACATCTACCTCTTCTTCCTCTTCTTTATTAATTGATGGAGATAAAAGTATTTGTATCTTTATGCATCTCGCAGTTGGATCTGTCATCATGCTTGAAATGAAAGCATAAGCATCTGCGAGCCTATTATCCTTCCTTGATATATGCCTCCATTTTATTTTTGGGATTTTCGCTGACACAATTTTTCAACAAGTTTCTTGTATTTCTTCAAGGATGGTTCATTTGTTGTGTATTCTCCTTTTATCTGGCGAATGACTAGCTGCGAATCACTTTTAATTTTAGCATTTTCTGATTTTCATTCTATTGCGAATTTTAGGGCATGTACCACAACTTCATATTCTGTTTCATTATTAGTGGATGCGAACTCCAACCTAAATGAAAAAGCCATCTTTATTCCTTCTGGTGAAATTAAGACAATTCCAACTCCATTACCTTCCCCATTTGAGGATCCATCCACCAATATCTCCCATCTATTTGGTTCTGTTAACAAGTCTTTTGGATCTCCCTATTCTTCTTCTACATCCATCATTTCCTCCACAACTTCATCATCTTCTAAAGGAAATTCTGCTAGAAAGTCTGCAACAACTTGCGACTTTGGGGAAGATAAAACTTCATATTTAATTTTGAAATGTCCTACTTGCGCATTCCACCTCTCAACTCTTCCTGATATTTTTGAGTTCTTCATCACTGATTCAATTGGTACCTTTGTTAACACTTTAACTTTATGTGCCTGAAAATATATGCAGATCTTAAAGGTCGCATAAACCAATGCTAAAATTAGTTTTTCAATCTTAGAATAATTTCTTTCTGCGACATTGAACGTCTTTCTGATGTAGTAAATTGGTTTTTCAACTCCTGCATCTACTCGCAATAACACAAAACTTAATGCATGCGAAGTTATCGCAAGATAGATTAGCAGCTCTTCTCCCGGTTCTGCCTTTTATAAAATAGATGTATTTGCCAGATATTCTTTTATTCCTTGAAAAGCTTTCTCACATTCATCTGTCCACCTGAATTTTGTTCCCTTTTTTAGTATGATAAATAAATGTTTACATTTATCAGATGATCGCGAGATGAACCTTCCAAGAGAAGCTAAGAGTCCATTTAACTTTTGCACATCTTTTACTGTTACTGGTGTTGGCATATCGCGAACTGCTTGCACTTTTTCTAGATCAACTTGTATTCCTTCCTTGGATACAATGTATCCTAAAAAAATTCCCGACGCAACTCCAAAAATGCATTTTTCTGGATTCACTTTGATATTAAAGTGCCGCATCTGTTCAAAAATCTCCTTCATATCTTGTACATGGTTTTTAGCTTCTTTACTTTTTATCAACATGTCATCTACGTACACCTCTAATGTTTTGTGTATCCACTTTTCGAATACCTTTTCTACCATCCTTTGATATGTTGCTCCTGTGTTTCTCAAACCAAATGGCATTTTGTATAACAATATAAGCCTCTTGGAGCGAAAAAAGTAGTATGTTCTTGATCTTCTTCGGCGAGAGGAATCTGGTAGATACTCTATCATTTCCTGCTGCTGATTTGACCATTTGAGGTATATCTGGTAATGGGAAGTTGTCTTTAGGACAAGCTTTGTTTAGATCAGTAAATCCTTTGCAAATTCTTATCCCATTATTTTTCTTTGGAACCACAACCATGTTTGCTATCCATTCCGGGTATTTTGCTTGTCTTATAATTCCTGCATCAAGCATTTTCTGCAGTTCCTCTTCTATTTTGGGATGGTAAGTTGTTGCGATTTTTCTTATCCTTTGTTTAAATGGTCTTGCGTCTTTGTTGATCTCCCATTTATGACATGCAAATGATGGATCTATTCCAGGCATTTCATCCATGTTCGATGCGAAAATTTATTTATATTCTCGCAAGAGATTGACGGTTCTTTATTCCTCATATGTATCCATCTTAGTTCCAATTTTCAACATTTTAGGTTCTTCTTCAGTTCCAATATTTAATTCTTTTGTTGGTTCTGCTGCAGTGTAGCTTGCTTCAGGTTCTCCCATTGGTGTTGGTTCATTTATAATTTTCGCTGGTTTGTCTCCTTCCTGCGAAATTTCGCTGGGTATTCCTTTTACTTCTTATGCTCTTATCATGTAGACTCTAAACTTCTCTTCTTTCTTTGCCTCCTTCGCCATCTTCCTGCGAGCTTTTTGTTTCTTCACTCGTCCTTCATAATTTTTTACTTCAATTTGATAACATAGTTTTGCACCTTCAATATCTCCCCTAATTTCGCCGATCCCGCTTGGCATAGAAACTTGATGCACTGATGTAATGTTAATTCTACATATTTGATTGCATGTATCCATGATCTTCCCAACAACATGTTTTATGGTGACTCCATATTCACCACGCATAGCGTTATTTGTGTTTCAATTTCTCCCAGCGAAATTCTCACTGTTATTTCTCCTTTTGTTTTAGTTGTGGACTTACCGAAACCATGAATATGATATGTTGGATGAGATATTTCTTCATCTTTGTATCCCATTCCTTTGTATGCATGATGAAATATTACATCCACTGAGCTTCCCGTATCTACCAAAGTTCTATTCATCGCCCATTCTTCCATAGATTTTGTTGATTTCTCCTTTTCTTTTCGTATAGCTGTTACCGTGATTACCAAAGAAGATGTGTGGTTCAAATTTTCTTTTGGTATCTCTGCCGCTTTAAACGTAATTTTCTACTTTTCCCAATCCTTCAACGAAGATATTTTTTCTACCGTCATAATCTTATTTCCTTCAAAATCTCGTTTATGTATCCTCCCTCTAATATTTTCATGGAATTCATTAACCATCGTTTTTGTGATTACATTACACCCCAATCTTCTTTTATTCTCATTGATCTTAATCATCTTTTCTCCAACTAATGTATTGTTTTCTTTTATCAATTTCTTGATTTAAACAGCTTTCACAATAATTTTCGCAATCTTTAATCAACAGAGTAATCTCCTCCTTCTAGCGCCAATATGTAGTAGCAGGAAATCCTACACTACACCCCTCACAAAAATTCATAATAACCAACACATCTTTTAAAGATTAAGAACAACACTTTTATTAATTGATTCACAGAAACATTACAAGAAATGGAAGAAAACAAGAATGCAATCGCTCTTTAAACTTTCTCTCTTCTCAAAACTTTCTGAGCACTCTCAAATTGATCTCTCACTTCCTTACGCTTGTTCAACTCTTTATATAGGGAATTACATAGTGGATGACAGCAAATCTGTCCTTTATTTTAGGATCTGACTTGCGATGTTCTCGCAAGAGTTCTATTATCAACCTTCGTAAGCACTAAAATCATCGCAGAATCGTCACACTTTTCTCATGTTTCTGCAATCATCATCTGTTCTCATGAAAAACCATATTAAAAAAACCATGAAAAACCATGTTAAAAAACTTCCCAATAAGGATATCAAAAGTACAGAAGATGCTGTCATTCACAAGCTTCAAGATCTTAAGGCTCAAGAAGGTCCCGAACTGTCGATTTGAACCTAGTTCGGTATTACTTGGAATTTTTTCGGTTTGGTTCTTAATGTCTAGTAAATCTTCTATGTTTTCTATTTTATTTAGAAGAATAACTAGTGTTTTGGAATAGCCATGATTGCGAT
Source organism: Papaver bracteatum (assembly GCA_023529315.1). Taxonomy (NCBI): domain Eukaryota; kingdom Viridiplantae; phylum Streptophyta; class Magnoliopsida; order Ranunculales; family Papaveraceae; genus Papaver; species Papaver bracteatum. The sequence continues at coordinate 666,979 of JAJJWX010003811.1, read as the reverse complement.
TACACATAGCTATATCCAATGAATTCATCTTTTTGTTTTTAGATTTATTGGTTTTAATTCTAAAGTTGTTTGGAAGATGATGGTTGTAGTATTAATCTTTATGGTTTTATATATTGCAATATTTTGATGGGATATGTGTGTTTACGTCCGTGAACTTGATTGTCCCATATTTTTTCAAAAGTAAAGTCGTTCACGTATTGGTATGCAAATATTGATAAAGGAATGAGTGGACTTTTGGCAAAACATAAAAGTTAATCCTATATTGTCAATCTTTGATGTAAGATAGGTTAAAATCTTTTGTGTTTCAAGGATAAAGTCTATTATGTCACTTTGTGATGGAAAATATAATAGGTCCTTGTTTTGTAATCCACGGTTTAGAGCTTAATTGTTCCATATTATTATGTATTACCGTGAAGGTTCCATCTTGTATCTTATGTTGAGCACTATACGACTAAGTCGATTTCTTATTGGCATGGTTGGTTGTTCCATAAAGATGCAATATGTTGAGCATTAAGAACTAAATTAATCAACTTGTGTGGTTATTTAGTTTGTATTCCGTGAGTTCACTCATGTTGAGTACATGGACGGTTAAGGTTGTCATTTTCTATGATAATCTTAGTCGGGGTTCCATAATCTATTATGTTGAGCCCAAATGAACTAAATCAATCATCTAGTGTGATTATTTAGTTATCACTTCATAGTTTTTTCTCATGTCGAGTGTGAACAATTGAATTGATTACTTTGTGATTAGTTTAATTATGCAATCCGGTTAGAGTATTTATGGGTTCTCTTATGAATAATCTAATCGATGTATTAAGTCTCCATAAGTTTACTTGTTTTGAGCATATTTAGTCAAATTAATCTTGGTTTGATTTGGTTAATATGATTGAATATTTTGGATTCCAAATTCATACTTTATGTAATTTGTTGAGTCTAAAGAAATCCTTCTTTTCTCTTGAAAATAAGGTCACTTTTGTTGTTCCCTTGGGAATGACATCTTATGGGGGAGAGTTCTTTTGAACTTGCGCTTAATTTCCAAATCTTTGTGGGGAGTGCAGTTGTGGAATTTTTAGGGGTTATCTTGTATCTTTATAGACTCCTTGATGAATGCATTTAGCCTCGGCTTTATGATTGCATCTAAACAATATGATAGAACATTTACCTTTGGTCATGAAATGTATCTTACGGAAATTTCATTAGGATCCCGTTCTTGTACCTTTGCCAATTTTATTGACCAAAAGAGAGAGAATTAATTGTAGTTCATACTACAAATACATATGGTTTTCGGATCATTATGTAAGGGGGAGTGGTTTCCATGTGAGATGGAATATTAACTAAGGGGGAGTGAAGTATCACCATAGTATTGTTGTTGAAGTTGTGATGCAATTGAACTTTGACACTGTGTAATAAAACTATGGCACTGTATAACAATGATTGAGACCTGATGCTTTTCTTATTATTATAGCTACGGATTTTCAACAACGATGATGCTAAACTTGCAACCTTTGGGATCATTGGACTACTTGGAAGTGATGAAGATTTCGAGTATTGTTGAAGATTAGGCATGTGGAAGAGGAGCTACAAAGTTTATTTATATATTTTTTGTATTCCATATGTATTAATAGTTTATCCACTAAAATTGACAAAGGGGGAGATTGTTAGAGCACTGCTCGGTCAAACTCGCATGCGTTGCTATCTCAAGCATGTTTGTCAATCTTAGTGATCAAAATTATAAATTCTTGATTTCTAGTCTACTATAGCTAAGGTCTCGGACTAGGATAGAAAGTGTAGTTGAGATCAAGAACTCCATGGAGATCATCATACAAGATGAAGGACTACTCAAGGAACCAGTGGATCTTCATCGACTAAAAGGTATATGGAGAATTGAACTTATCTATCACTCAAAAGTCTATCTACTCTATCTCCTACCTTGAGACAAAAGTCGTTTTACTCTATAGACTAAGAATATGCACATGTGATATTTCGAGATGAGTATATCTTGTTTATCTATTTCTCGAAATGGGTGTTGGTAAAGCTTTCTCTTTAGCCAAGTTCATCTTTGCCTAGTGACGAAAGTCATGTTATGTTTCAATCACTTTGGAAATCGCTCTGACGAAAAATAGTTTGTGAATAACAACTATATAACGCCCACTGAGAATGTTTCAATGATTGAAATGAGAGTTTAGACTATATAACCATTGTGGGATATAAACATTATTGTGGAAACACATATATGTATAAGTCCTTAGCACTTGAACCGAAGTTTGCGAACTTTGTTGATCAAGTGGAACCGGAACGTGAGCAGTCAACTCAGTCCGCGAACTGGCGTAAGTTCTCAAACCCGAGAATATCTGCTGAAGTTGAAGCTCAGGTGCGGTCCGAACTGACGAAAGTTCTCTACCCGAGAAATTCTGCAGGAGTTTATTAACTTCAACCGGTTAGCTTGAGTCCGCGAACTCAGTTCGCAAACTCAAGAGGTTATGTCTGAAATGTTGTTCGTGAACTTATCTTAAATTACTAAGGAATGCTTTTGCAAACCGTGGCTTTATAGTTCATGAAATGATTCGAGTGAATCACATCGTTTTTTATTCAATTGTGTCTTGTGTAGTATATGAGATCTCATAGCAATTGAACAACTCTCTAACTAGTTCATTTGAGTCATTTGGACTAGTTATGGTGAAGAAAATATGGTTGATATGAAAGTTATCATTTGGCTAACCATTTGGTTGACTATTATTGAACCAACCATTGTACACGTTTGGGTACGGTTACACAAACCCAAAACGTCAAGTACATGTGTGTATGGAAAGCTAAGTTTTCGATCTAACGGTTGAGAGATATTAGCTTGTATCCAATCAGGTTTTTATCTAACGGTGAATATTGAATGCTTTGTTAGTAAGCTAACATTGATTGCAAACCCAGATTTGAAAGACTATATAAGGGAGAACTCTAACAACTGGAAAACCTAATCCCTACATATTCTGTGCGATACTAGTTTGCTAAAGCTAGAGTCGATTCTCCTTTAACCTTTGGTTTTCTTCTTTTAAAACCAGGTTAACGACTTAAAGACTTCATTGGGATTGTGAAGCCAGACCGATACTACTTTTCTTGTAGTTGTGTGATTTGATCTTGCTGTTTCAATCGTACGAGTATAATTTTAATAATTGGCTTGATATTTCTATCTCCGATAGGCAAGATAAAAGTAGTCACAAACATCTTCGTCTCATTGTTTGTGATTCCTCAATAATCTTCTTCGATGTGTCTATTAAGTTTATTATTAGGTGATTGATGAAACTGAGTTGTTCTTCGGGAATATAAGTATGGTTTTATCGATTGGTTCATATTCACTTTGATTTATCAAAAGACGGAATAAAACTCATAGGTTTATTCGTGGGAGACGAATTTATCTATTACTTGTAGACTTTTCTGTGTGAGACAGATTTGTTTATTAAAGTCTTCGACTTTGGGTCATAGAAACTCTTGGTTGTGGGTGAGATCATCTAAGGGAATCAAGTGCATAGTATCATGCTGGGATCAGAGGCGTAGGAGCAAATGTACCTTGGATCAGTGTGAGATTGGTTGGGGTTCAACTACAGTCCATACCGAAGTTAATTTGGAGTAGGCTGGTGTCTGTAGCGGCTTAATACAGTATATGTTTAATCTGGACTAGGTCCCGGGGTTTTTCTGCATTTGCGGTTTCCTCGTTAACAAAATTTTCGGTGTATGTGTTATTTCTTTTCCTCATTATATTTTTATATAATTGAAATAATACAGGTTGTGCGTTGTTCAATCAATTAGTATATCCGACCTTATTGGTTGTTGATTTAAATCATTTGACACTTGGATATTGGTATTTGGTACCATCCAAGTTATCTCTCTTTGATTAGGCTCGCGAATCTTATTTGCTTGAGTAAATCAAATCGAGAGATTGAGATAATAACTCCTTGAGATATTTTCTATTGATTGAGTGTTGTTAATTCTCTAGAAAACAACTCGGAGTTGTCCATAAAGATTGTTAATCGAAATATTGGGAGAGGTTGTTAGACCCCCGCATTTTTAATTGGTATCAGAGCAGGCAAACACACTCAAGACCTTACAAGTCTGTGTTTGTGGCAATCTGAGTCTGTGGATAGAATCTCTATTGCGCATACCAAAATGTTTCCTAAAGCTTTTGACCATGTCAAGTGTCTTGGAAACACCTCAAAGGATTATTCCTTAGTTGATTCTTCCGAATCCCGAGGTAGAAAAAATGTTCAATGTGATAATGACATTTCTTCCTCTCATGAGGCATGTGACACTCTGGCAGAAGCTGAAAAGGAACTCACCGGAATTTCAAAACATACAACTGAAGATATTGATTTTAATAATCATGATCAGCTCATTGATGAATTTTAAAAGTCACTTAATCGAGAACGTGATCTCTATAAAATCATTAAGTCCTTCTCTAAGAATATTGAGAAACTTCTACAATAAACTACTCTATAATAGGAAAAGATTAGTACTCTTGGGGAAGTTGTTAAAGAGAACTCAATTATAGAAAAATGTTTGATCGAGACTCATTCATCAGATCTCAACAGACTTCGTGTTAAAAAAGAGAAACTTTGTGCATCTCTTACTCTATCCCATGAACAGTGTAAATCCTTGGAAAAGGAAAACTCCGACCTAAGGAGAAATTCTTCTGTGACTAATTCTCTGGAAATACCATATACTAAGAAATGTTCTCCGGACGAAGATTGTGTCAAGAAAAGTTTGCATAACTTCCAATCTTCTCATATGGCTATGAATTTTAAACAGGTGCCAGTTATTGCTTCACCTCCACGATCCTATACTTTTTGTGGGAAACATAATCATTATGATATTCATTGTTTTGCAAGAAGGAAACAAATTTCTAAGCTTCGTAATTTTCTTATCTTCACTGTCAATGGAACAAATATTCAGTTGACTAAAGTAGTGAATCATATTCCCACAAGAAATTAGAAAACTTATAAGAATGATCTCTACTCTAGAAATCATCACAAGGATCAAGTGCATTCTGGCATAAATTCTTGTTGCTAACAAAGTCATTTCTCATACTTATAATGATGTTTCTGATAAATCTAAATCTAGAAAATGGATCCCTATCTATTCAGATCCTCATGAACCTATTTCTAGAGGTCCTAGATTTAGTCCTTCTGATAAGAAAGATAATCAATCAGTGTTTTATCTCACTAGAAAGGTCACATATCAAAGACAAAAGGATAGAGATGAACAATATTCATTTGATGAGATAAAGGCTCATACTTGTGTGAATTAATCACAAGGTTGAATATCTCACATACAAAATGCCTAGTTGTGAGAGAAGTGAATAAGTATACTCCATAACTATGTGACTCTAATTATCTAGTTAATCTCTTATCGTTTTTAGAAAGATAATTGTTCAGACACTGGTTTGTGAGTATTTTTTTTTAATTGTTCATTTTTCTAAAACACCTTTGAAAATAAAAGTGTTTTGTTTTTCCATGTAGAGCCTTGTGAAAAACCATCCTACGGGTTCACGTACGATGCAAGTTTTCCCTTAAATCTATCCCGTAACCCTAAATCTCTCGAGTTTTTCTTTATATACCTATCCTTTTGAGTTACTCGTTTACTCTAGTTTTTTCTTTTTTTTTTGTTATCAATGGCTTCTTCTTCGTGCTCTTCGGACTTGACTAATGATGTCATTGATAAGGCGGTATATTGCGAACTCGATAAAGAAAAGGAAACTCTTATTGAAATTGAAGGTTCTCTTCCTCAATCCTCTGATTCACTCTCTGATATAGAAGAGATTGAAGAGATTTCATCGGATGTAGTTCTTGACTTCCTAATGGAATTTGAGAAGGCTAAGAAACTACTTGTTGATACAATGAAGTGTCTTGATATGGTAAGAACTGAGTTGAAAAAGGTTAAGTTTGATCTTGTTCTCATGAAAAACCATGTAAAAGAGCTTCCAAATAAGGATATCACAAGTACAGAAGATGCTGCCATTCACAATCTTCAAGATCTTAAGGCTCAAGAAGGTCCTGAACTTTCGATTTGAACCTAGTTCGGTATGACATGGAAGTTTTTCTGTTTGGTTCTTAATGTCTAGTAAATCTTCTATATTTTCTATTTTATTTAGAAGAATAACTAGTGTTTTGGAATATCAATGATTGTGATTACGCATAGCTGTATCCATCGATTTCATCTTCTTGTTTTTAGATTTATTGGTTTAAATTCTAAAGTTGTTTGGAAGATGATGGTTGCAGTATTAATCTTTATGGTTTTATATATTGCAATTTTTTTGATGGGATTTGTATGTTTACATCCGTGAACTTGATTATCCCATATTTTGCCAAAAGTAAAGTCGTTCACATATTGGTATGCAAATATTGATAAAGGAATGAATGGACTTTTGGCAAAACACAAAAGTTAAGCCTATATTGTCAATTATTGATGTAAGATAGGTTAAAAAAAATTGTGATTCAAGGATAAAGTCTATTATGTCACTTCGTGATGGAAAAATAAAACAGGTCCTTGTTTTTGTTATCCACGGTATAGAGCTTAATTGTTCCATATTATTATGTATTACCGTGAAGGTTCCATTGTGTATCTCATGTTGAGCACGATACAACTAAGTCGATTTCTTATTGGCATGGTTGGTTGTTCCATGAGATGATATATATTGAGCATTAAGAACTAAATTAATCAACTTGTGTGGTTATTTAGTTTGTATTCCATGAGTTCTCTCATTTGAGTACATGTACGATTAAGGTTGTCATTTCCTATGATAATCTTAGTCGGGGTTCCATAATCTCTTATGTTGAGCCCAAATAAACTAAATCAATCATCTTGTGATTATTTAGTTAGCACTCCATAGATTTTTCTCATGTCGAGTGTGGACAATTGAATTGATTACCTTGTGATTAGTTTAATTATGTAATCCGGTTAGAATATTTATGATTAATCTAATCGATGAATTAAGTCTCCATAAGTTTACTTGTGTTGAGCATATTTAGTCAAATTAATCTTTGTTCGCTTTGGTTAATATGATTTAATATTTTGGATTCCAAATTCATACTTGTATGCAATTTGTTGAGTCTAAAGAAATCCTTCTTTTCTCTTGAAATTAAGGTCTCTCTTGTTGTTCCTTAGGGAATGACATCTTATGGGGGAGAGTTCTTTTGAACTTGCACTTAATTTCCAAATCTTTGTGGGGAGTGCGACTGTGGAATTTTTAGGGGTTATCTTGTATCTTTATAAACTCCTTGATGAATGCATTTAGCCTCGGCTTTATGATTTCATCTAAAAAAGATGATAGAACATTTACCTTTGGTCATGAAATGTCTCCAACGGAAATTTCATTAGGATCCCATTCTTGTACCTTTGCCAATTTTATTGACAAAAAGGGGAGAATTAATTGTAGTTCACACTACAAATACATATGGTTTTCAGATCATTATGTAAGGGGGAGTGGTTTCCATGTGAGATGGAGTATTGACTAAGGGGGAGTGACATATCACCATTGTATTATTGTTGAAGTTGTGATGCGATTGGACTTTGACGTTGTGTAATGAAACTATGACACTGTATAACAATGTTTGAGAACTCTTATTTTCTCGTTGTTATAGCTATGGATTTTGAACAATGATGATGCTAAACTTACAACCTTTGGAATCATTGGAGTACTTGGAAGTGACGAAGATTTCGAGTATTGTTGAAGATTAGGCATGTGGAATAGGAGCTACAAAGTTTATTTATATAATTTTTGTATTCCATATGTATTAATAGTTTTGCCACTAAAATTGACAAAGGGGGAGATTGTTAGAGCATGATGCGTGTAGTAGGTGCACTCAAATCAAATTACTTATTTCCACACAATTAACTGGTAATATAATGGAAGTAAGGATAGTTCCCACGAAGAGCAGGGAGATTTAGTTGTCAAAAGTGTCACAATGGGGGGTTTTGTTTTAGATTGTAAACAAAGTAAATAAAACAATTGAAATTGATAAAGTTTGCAAGCAATGGAGAGAAATATGATCAGGGAATCCTTCTTCGTTACTAAACCGGCATCAAGTTATTATATTCATCCATTAATACAATTAATCACATATTATTACCAACCGTGGAATAACAGCTAGCTCAGTGATATCCCCTAAATTCCTTATATCACTGGGTACAGAAGCTCTCCAATACCAGATTCTATTCTTCGAAACCACCTAGTAGTAGATCACTCAAGGTGTAATTTGGTCGAATGTTTTATCTTTTGTGAATTATAGATTGATCCTAGTAGTTAGACTCTTAGCTAAAGGTCCACTTTCTAGTGTTGTTTATACACACAATCGCTACACAGAATCCCTCTGCAAGGTCTTATGTTCTCTACTTTTGTATGAATTATTCAACTATTACTTATCTCCTAACTCAATACTAGAATTTGATTGAATCAACAAATTAATTTAGTTGGCCACCTAAACAATCTATCAATTAATCATAAATATTATAATTAGTATAAACAATCAATAATCATGTGAAGAACTTCAAAATAGATTTATATAATAACTCAAATCATGTCTAGAACTTAGAATTCATCCCCAATCATTAAGAAGTTTAGCTACTCATGGGATTAAACCCATGAGATACATATTATAAAATGGAATAGAAATAGTTACGGTAATGAAGAATGCTCAAAAACCCTAGCTTTTCTCCCTTGTATTCTTCTCTCCAAAACTTGATTAAAGATTATAAGATCCCAAAAATATTAGAAGTCCTTTTTATAGGTACCCAAACTGTAGTTGTGCCCGTGCTCCAATCCCGTGTCGAATGGTTGCCATAAACTAGCCAAAACATTGCCAAACTCGTGTGAAATAGCAAAACCACGTCCAATAGCCTTTATGGGCTTCGCATGAACAGTAAAGCCCAGCCCAAATCCAACTTCTCAGCTACATTTAGCTTGTCAGTTTCAGGAGACGGATATCTTAATTTTCTTCTATTATTACGGCCGTAATATCCTATACGTAACTTCTCTTAGAACTTTTCTCAGATTTTTCTTTTTAACTTACGTCCTGGACTTCCAATACGTAAATGCTCCTGCAAGTTTTATTATTTCTTTCCTTCTTTGAAACTTCTTCACCGAATTTCTATATCAGATGCATCCTTCTTGTTTAGCAGTAGCACCATTACGAACTTCTTTTATTCATTGTCATTAACTCGAACTCAGTCCTCAGCTCCATAAAAGCAGCTACCGATGACCATAATTCGATCTTCCATCTCTGCCCAGCACCACAACGTCACTTGACTCACTTCCTCATCTGATAACTCTCTCGGACTCTATTCTCTTCGTAAGTTTTCTTTTCTCCTGAGTTTCACTCCCCGTCGATGATGGCATGTCTTCATTACGAGCATATTCAAAGCTAACCTCATTATTCACCACCAACTCCATCACTACCGATAAGATCAACAACATGTCAGCATGAAACTCTTCTCTGTCAAACTCTAGTTCTCCAAAACTGTAGTCAACTTCCCACAAAATAATTCCCATCTTCTGCTTTGTATCGAACTCCTCCGAAACTCAATATCGATCATAACCCATTTCTTACAATGGCATCAGATTACAAGCTCAACTCCACCAATCTCCATTATACCTCTTCTCGAACCTCAATCATCAACCAACCAACAGCTCGAGCTCAAAGCATCATCGAGCATCACCCGCTTCTCCGTAAACTATATTGAATCACTACATGAGTCCACATATCGAGCTCAACATCTCCACAACAACAACAGGCTATCAGCATGAGCTTCCCATCTTTATTTATATGCTAGATATCAGTTAATGGAATAAACCTCCATCACCACTACTGTCAGTAACAACTTCGATGTATAAAACACGAGCTTCATATAACCACAGCTCGAGTTCTGATCTCCTGCAACATTATATACTCCACAGCTTTGTTAATGGAAGCAACACTACCATTCCTTTCTCCATGTTCTTCCTCCATCATCCGCGATCATCATCAACAACATCTCTCATCGATCCCTGACATCACCATTCTTATCCATTCATCTTTGCAAACTCCCTGTTTTCCTAAAACTCCAACAGACTTTGCATCAACATCACAGCAACTACATCTCGAGCACCAATCTCGTATTCTCTGCCAGCATTCATCTATGTACTACTATAACCACATACCACCAATGTTTCTCCTTCGCTGCTAACCAACTCCATTCTTTCATCATTAGTCACTGCCACACTCCGAGCACAGTCTTGTTAACCCTTGTTAACAACAAACTATTCGCATCCCTGATTTCTCGAGTCCTTATAGCTTCGTAGCTGCTTAGCAACCTTACTTCCTTGAGTTCCCTCGATCACCATCGATGGTATTAGCAGCTGCCACTCAACTGTTAGTCATATAAGACTGGAAATTTAATTAATATTCTGTGGCTGCCCTGAGTAGAAACTCGGGTGCCTATAACAGTTCTGTAGGTTCTCTAATTTTCTATAACTTCGGTTTGCTTCAAATGCTTCCTGATTCTTCATACGACGTCGGATTGACTCCATTCTTTCGCCATTGGCTTCGTCTGTTCGTTATCTTCGAGATGATATCAAGGATTCCTAGATATGAACGATCTCTACTTGGTCTTTGGCCCTTCTCCACTTGTGGCTAACTTCTTTTATTGCACAATTAAGTGTCAATTTCACTTCTTTTGGATGATTCACCTAATAAAACATAAATAAGAGAAAACAAACGTAATATACAATAATTTGCAAGAATAAAGCAATTACTAGCATGGATTCGACACTAAATATATGCAAAATATGCATTTAACAAATTCCCCCACACTTGGCTTTTGCTAGTCCTCGAGCAAACTATCTAAATACAACAACTCCATTGTCGTCGAGGATACGGTTTCACTTAGCATGTGCAATAGGCCTTTAAACCCCTAGGTGTCCCTAGTGGACGAGTTATAGTCTCGTGAGGGCTTACGAGAGGTATACCCACAAAACCTACTCCAACTTCAAAGCGTTCCAGCTTCCCAAGCATCCAAAGAGCTATGAGGACATAGAGTTTCTGCATGCTAGTAATAAGAAGTTAGAAATACCAAAGAACATATTCATTCTTAAATCTTGAGTGAGAAATAACCACACCATAATGATAGAATGCGTGTTTGAGAGCGATCAATAAGCATTTCTCCTCGACTTCTGCCTTACTTAAAAGGATTTTATGATAATTGCACTCAATAAGACGGATTTTTTATAGGTCTCACATGTGTGCAGGTAGGAATGAAGAGATAATCCTACACACGTTGAATGGTGGGAAGGAAACCTTCTGAATTATTTCTGGAGACTCCACAAAATCGTGGAAAATAAAGATATTTTTCTGATGATCTCTAAGAAAGGAAATCAACCACTATAGCAAGGATGGGAGTCCTTACCACCTTCACATCCGACCGACAGTGACTAAAGCACCACTCTCACAACATCAAATAGAAACGTCTTCCTTCGGCTCGTCTTCTTCATCTTTTTGGTCTTCGTCTTCGGTCTTCAACTATTGATGATAAACTCTTGAACTTGTAGAACTTCGACAATTTGTACTCTTTTCCTCAATTTCCTTGTTGCTTGAAACTTCTTTATATATTTTTATTCCACATGTCCTTATTGAACAAATAACAACCTAAATGCAAATCTCTTTGTATATATACTTTTTTTCTTTTTTCTATATTTTTTTTTCTTTTTGTATTATTTTTTTTCTTCTTTTGTATATATTTTTTTAAAAGAGATTGCAACTAAAACAATAAAAATAAAATAAAATTAACATGACCATGACCATGACCATGACCATGAAATAAGTACTTTACCACTTTAATCTTCACAACTTGTATTGTTTTCGTATCATAAACTTCAATAATTCTCATCTTTCTATTTTCTTCACTCTTGTAAATAAGTCTTCATACTTTGATATAAAATTCCGCTCCTTATGTGTAAGTCTTCAACATGTATATAAAAATCTGCTCATTGTATGTTGCTTTACTTGGATATGAAATTTGCTCTTCCTTGTATTTTTGCTTGTAACCTGAAACGTCTTCAACTTCCCTTGTAGATTTTGATGTCTCTCCACTTGTTGATGATGATAGTGTTTCTATGGATCTGTTGTTGTCGAGAGAGAGAATGGTGTTAACTGCAAATCAAACTACAAGAAGGTGGTTTTCATCTATAAACGTCACCCTCATGATTGACAAAATTAGCACTCAAGAGATCAAAAATATTGCTGAAAATTGTGTGAAGTTAGGTAGCTCACCATTCTACCCGGAATTAACATACGGTGACACACACTCAAAAGAAAGCTCTTTAGTCATTTATAAAGAAATCTGGTCTGGTGCCTTGGTTGATATGAAAATGGGTAGTCTCCACTAATGATTGATCAGCAACTCTAATAATGCATTTCTCCCTGCTCCTAATTTGCATCAACGGCATGATTAAATCCATTATTTAACACTCCAATTCGTAAGAAATCCGAATGTATTTCCCTAACACTTCCAAGTTCAGTTATGTCGGTCAGAATCTCTATGTAAACATACCAAGAAGTATGCTAGTGACTCTAAAATATCTACAAGTTGGAGGTTTAATGCAAAAAAGTGAAAAATCTATATGCAAAATACTCCCCCACACTTAAACTTCACATTGTCCTCAATGTGTAAAACCGAAAGTTCTGAATTCTGACGTAACAACAGATAAAACGCAAAAACTATGCAAATTGGTAAGGAATTTGGAAAAACTCCATTTCACAAAAGTTGTTCATCTACGTGTTTTCTACAAAGTGTTAAATGGGCACAGTGTTTTGATAAACGGTCTGACAGTTATGGTCTCTGTATTGAACTACGTGCAGTCTGAATTTTTCTGACAAAAAGGTATTCGTCATAATTTTCTTCTAAAATAGATTCCGGACTCAATGAAATTAAACACGGGGATGAAAATATGATATGAAAACAATAAAAACAAAATAAAAATAAAAGGGTTCAAGATACAAAACCTATGGGTTGCCTCCCATTTAGCGCTTAGTTTTATGTCCTCAGCCCGACTTGGCATTCTCCTTATTACTCCTCCAGAGGGAGTAAATCTTGAAACTCAAGGGAGTCTAAATCCACCTTGTCACGTTGAAACTCCCTAAATAACAACAATATAAAAGTTTGAGGATCCACCCAGAAAATAATCTGCATTGCAAATAATAGCTTCACAACGATGTTAGCACAGAATAATAATAGTGATGCTATCACTCGATAGAAGTTTCCCACACACTTAGTCCTTTCTACACATGGAAGTATATAGAGAACATATAATTTGGTAAATTCTATGGATTCCTATTGGTGAACATGCATAATGTGAGAATCAAGTATTTCCAATGGTGGATATTTAAAAGCAAAGTAATCCAATAAAATTTCTGAAGCACATGCATCCAAGCATAATTGAGTTAAAGGAGAAGAATCAATATGCAAAGGATTAGACAAACCTTGCAAAAACTCTTGTATTGCAGAATCCTCTTCGTCGTTAAATAATTCAAGTGAATTACTTACCTATCGTATCTCATGGTCCTCTTTCAAACCTTGCAACCATTTCTTATCATTTTCTACTTCAACCAAATTGTCAGCATCATTAAAATTGAAAAGTTTAATTGGGTCTTCCACGAATTCATTTAGCTTGGTTTCATTCTCGAGCATCATCTCTTTAACATTCTTATCATCGGAATCGGGCCATTCTCCAAGAAAGTCCTCCTCGTTACAAATCTTAAAACCTTCTTGTGAGTATGTTCCACCGTTTACAAAAATAGATAAATTATATCCAATATCATCCTTTTGAATAGGTGAAGGATCGTTATTATGATCCGGAGTAGGAATAAATTCCTCATTGTTGTGAGGAATTTGCGAAGGTTGCTCATCTTCATCAGAATCTTCGTCATCCTCATAATCTTCAACATCCCAACGACGTTGGAATTCTATTCGTATGACTTTTTTAATTTCTTCAAGAGTCTCTTCTGATGCCCCAGCTTCTTCTAGTTGATCGCATTGCTTAGAAAGTTTTCTAATATTAATACGTTTTCGGCCATCACTCACGATAGAGTCTCCAGACCATATCTCTCCTCTTGGAATGAGAGAATAAAGAATATGATAAATAAGAACAGGTCTAGATTCACTATCATAAGGATTCTCCAACATCTTTTGTTCTCGGCAATGAATACTAACAATTCATAGTGAACACCAACAATAGTACCTGAAATAAAGATTCTAGAAAAGAAATATCAAAAACTAAAAAGAAAATCTAAAAACAAAAATATATAACAACTAAAGCTACCAACTACTCCTCGGCAGCGGCGCCAAAATTTGATGCGTGTCGTAGGTGCACTTAAATTAAATTACTTATTTCCACACAATTAACTGGTAATATAATGGAAGTAATGATCGTTCCCACGAAGAGCAGGGAGATTTAGTTGTCAAAAGTGTCACAATGGGGGGTTTTGCTTTAGATTGTAAACAAAGTAAATAAAGCAATTGAAATTGATAAAGTTTGCAAGCAATGGAGAGAAATATGGTTAGGGAATACTTCTTCGTTACTAAACCTTCATCAAGTTATTATATTCATCCATTAATACAATTAATCACAGATTATTACCAACCGTGGAATAATAGCTAGCTCAGTGCAATCCCCTAAATTCCTTATATCACTGGGTATGGAAGCTCTCCAATACCAGATTTTATTCTTCGAAACCACCTAGTATTAGCTCATTCAAGGTGTAATTTGGTCGAATGCTTTATCTTTTGTGAATTATAGATTGATCCTAGTAGTTAGACTCTTAGCTCAAGTTCCACTTTCTAATGTTGTTTATACACACAATCGCTACACAGAATCCCTCTGCAAGGTCTTGTGTTCTCTACTTTTGTATAAATTATTCAACTATTACTTATCTCCTAACTCAATACTAGTATTTGATTGAATCAACAAATTAATTTATTTGGCCACCTAAACAATTTATCAATTAATCATAAATATTCTAATTAGTATAAACAATCAATAATCATGTGAAGAACTTCAAAATAGATTTATATAATAATTCAAATCATGTCTAGAACTTAGAATTCATCCTCAATCATTAAGAAGTTTAGCTACTCATGGGATTAAACCCATGAGATACATATTATAAAATGGAAAAGAAATAGTTACGGTAATGAAGAACGCTCCCAAACCCTAGCTTTTCTCCCTTGTATTCTACTCTCCAAAACTTGATTAAAGATTATAAGATCCCAAAAATATTAGAAGTCCTTTTTATAGGTACCCAAACTGTAGTTGTGCCCGTGCTCCAATCCCGTGTCAAATGGTTGCCATAAACTAGCCAAAACATTGCCAAACTCGTGTGAAACAGCAAAACCACATCCAATAGCCTTTATGGGCTTCGCATGAACAGTAAAGCCCAGCCCAAATCCAACTTCTCAACTACATTTAGCTTGTCAGTTTCAGGAGACTGACATCTTAATTTTCTTCTGTTATTACGGCCGTAATATCCTATACGTAACTTCTCCTGGAACTTTTCTCAGATTTTTCTTTTCAACTTACGTCCGGGACTTCCCATACGTAAATGCTCCTGTAAGTTTTATTATTTCTTTTCTTCTTTGAAACTTCTTTGCCGAATTTCTATATCAGCTGCATCCTTCTCGTTTAGCAGCAACACCATTACGAGCTTATTTTCTTCACTGTCATTCACTCAAACTCAGTCCTCAGCTCCATAACAACAGCTATTGATGACCATCATTCGATCTTCCATCTCTGCCCAGCACCACAGCGTCACTTGACTCACTTCCTCATCTGATAACTCTCTCGGTCTCCACTCTCTTTGTGAGTTTTATTTTCTCCTGAGTTTCACTCCCCGTCGATGATGGCCTGTCTTCATTACGAGCATATTCAAAGCTAACCTCATTATTCACCACCAACTCCATCACTACCGATAAGATCAACAACATGTCAGCATGAAAACTCTTATCTGTCAAACTCGAGTTCTCCAAAACTGCAGTCAACTGCCCACAAAATAATTCTCATCTTCTGTTTTGTATCGAACTCCTCTGAAACTCAATATCGATCACAACCCATTTCTTACAACGGAATCAGATTCCAAGCTCAACTCCACCAATCTCCATTATACCTCTTCTCGAACCTCAATCATCAAACAACCAAAAGCTCGAGCTCAAAGCATCATCGAGCATCACCCGCTTCTCCGTAAACTCTATTGAATCACTACAGGAGTCCACATCTCGAGATCAACATATCCACAACAACAGCAGCACAACACCATATTATCTAATTTGTAACACAGGTATTTGTCATGCTTTTCTTTTAAATCACATAATAAATAGGTCACAAGTCTTATAACTTTTGTCAAGTGTGATAGAATTTTTCAAGTGTCACAGTATTTTTGAGGTTATTTTTAAAATAATTGTATAACACTTTTTATTCATAAGAATTATGTGTAGTTGATATTATCTATCTAAAATTACTAGGTTCACCCATATTTCAACTAGTGAAAAGTGAACCCCAATCATTGTCACTCTTGAAGTTGAATTTTTTTCACATATATTCATAAATTACATTTTCAAGACGATTATAAAATGAAAAAAAGAAAAAAAAAACAATTACCTTAAAAATGTACGTTGCTTACACCCGGGGTACACTAGGTGTCTCTTTGGTCCCTCCAACTAACCCTAGGAAATCTTTTCTTCGAATGTAACTCAGCCTGAAACTTCTGTAACTCATCCTCACAGAAACTTTTCATCGACCTGAAACTTCTATCACAGAAATTTTTCATCGAAAAAGCAATGTCTTCCCGCCATCATTAACTCCTCCTTCCTGATCAATCAATCGAAGAAACGTCCCAAAATCTCAGAGCAAAATCCTATCTTCCCTGTGCTTGATTTTACTTCGCTTAATTTTTTTAATCTCACCAACTAGAGATAATTAAGATCCAGTTTCGGAGAATGATATGGTGATCGTCTTCCAGTGAATTTTCGCTTGTTGTGGTGGTAAGATTTCTAATATTTTTCTTCAATTTGATATTGCAATATTTATTTTGAACCAATTGTTTCAAATCAGAATTAGGGATTTTAATCAAGTAGGGTGTTTAAAATTGGGGGTTCGTGGTAAAAATTAGAAGTATGCATGATTAGTATAGGATTAGAATTCCTCTCCGACAACAGTTTATAAGGTGTGTCTGGCATTTTATATATTATGGAACAACTAGAAATTTGATTCTCGATGGCTCCTGTTCTATGTATGTGTTAAATTCATCAATGAATTAGACAAATTGGAAGTACGAATGCATTTGCGAGTAGTAGTGTAAGTGATAGGAACATAGAGGATAGGTGGTACCTATATAATGAAGTACCAATTTATTGTGCTGGACTTGCTAACTTTGTTGTATCAATGTGTTACCTTTTTCTTTTTACTGTATCGTTTGAAACTTCGAGGGAATCACATTCGATTCATACACGATGTAGTTATTGATTGAATAGTCGATGTAAACAAAAGTTGGAATTTAGAATGATCACTTTGATTTGAGTTTTGTTGTGTTTTATTTTATAATCTTGTAGTTCAGTGCATGTCTTGAAAGTGTGCATAATCATGGTGGTGGGAGAAATTTCCAGGGAAGTAATATTTTCTTAATGCAATCTGTAGGAAAAAATTTCTTATAAAATACTATCCAATAATCTAACTTCTCAAATTGGATATTTGGTATTAGTGTTAATTGCATTTCCTGTGGTTTTAATGGCTCATAAGGCAAACTGCCGTTTACATTTCATTACATAACAAAAATGGAATCAAATATCAGTTCATTAGTTCCTACTAGCTATGTTTTTCAAGTTTTGGACGACAAATGCTTCTTGAACTAATTAATGAACTTACTTGACCTTTTTAACTCCCTGATATATTTAATTGATGAGTGATGACATCTTTTTGTTTGTTTGGTGCAGTCACGGTCTCTATTTGTTAAAAATTTGAATTTTAAAACATCTGATGAGAATTTGAAAAAGCATTTTACGGAAAAGATAATGAAGGGAAGAATTCAAAGTGCCATGGTAATGTCAATTTTCTAAGCAACCAAATATCTATTTACAAAGGCCTTCGATGTCTATTTTCTCACTCACATGTTATTTCCCATGTGCAGGTTAATAAGCACTTGAAATATGGGTTTTGGTTTCATCGAATGGGATTCTCATGAAACGGTGACAACGATGTTCTAGGATTTACTGGTAAGAAAACTCTCACAAACAAATAGTAATCTAGGTACAGATCACTGTATAGAGACCGCAACATGAAATCAACGAATTAAATTTCTGTCCAACCAATCGAACAATCTCAAATGCCAATTTCTCGACTAAAATGATGGTTTAAGCAAAAGGACATATCATGTGATTCTCTTGCTTTATTCTCTCGTTCGATTCTGCAAGAAGTTACTTTATCACGAGAGACCAAAACAAAACAAGTTTATTTTCCTAAACCAGGTTAGTCATTTTCTTTCTATTCATTGTTTAATATGTAATTTCATTCTAATATTTCGGATGAATGAACTCTATTAGTTGTTTGGAGATTGTACTCTGTGAATTGCTCTCTAACTTCTTAATCCAACTACAGCGCAATTTTCATTCTGTTCACCAACCAATTTGTCCGTCCCTGACCAGCTAGCACACCACAAAACTCTTTTAACTCCATGTTGCATCCATATATGAACTCTTTTTATTCTTCTAACCCATTGAAGATTTTTCCAAAAAAAACAAAAAACAAAAAAACATTTTAGCCTAATTCCGGGCTTTTTTCTTCACTAACTCTTCGTACTTGTGTTGCACATCGGAGAAATTGATTAACTTGATTGAATTGATGCTGCAGAAATTGATGATTGTGAAGTTGCATTGGAGAAGTAGTAACAGTTGACGATTACTTTCAATAAGTTTAACATCTTTCCTTGGTTTTTTCTTAGAAGGTCAAGTTAATGTCTTCCCGCCATCATTAACTCCTCCTTCCTGATCAATCAATCGAAGAAACGTCCCAAAACCTCAGAGCAAAATCCTATCTTCCATGTGCTTGATTTTTCTTCGCTTAATTTTTTTAATCTCACCAACTAGAGATAATTAAGATCCAGTTTCGGAGAATGATATGGTGATCGTCTTCCAGTGAATTTTCGCTTGTTGTGGTGGTAAGATTTCTAATATTTTTCTTCAATTTGATATTGCAATATTTATTTTGAACCAAGGGTTTCAAATCAAAATTAGGGATTTTAATCAAGTAGCGTGTTTAAAATTGGGGGTTCGTGGTAAAAATTAGAAAAATATGCATGATTAGTATAGGATTATAATTCCTCTCCGACAACAGTTTATAAGGTGTGTCTGGAATTTTATGTATTATGGAACAACAAAGAAGTGTGTTCTTGCTGGTTCCTGTTCATTTCTTGTTAAATTCATTAGGCAAATCTTATTAACTAGATGACGGTGGGGAGGCAGATAAAGTACGAAAACATATTGATTGTGTATCGTAAAGACTAGGCTGTACATTTTTCTTAGAAATTTAGGTGCTATTGGCGTAGGATGAAATTGATGGTGTTGGCGCGTAGATCACCATCCGTTACTAAAAGATCAGCTACATGTTTTACCACATTAATATGGATCAAGGCCAGCTCCCCTTGGAACTCCATAAATAAATATGCAGTTGCAGGGGGGTGGGAGTGGGAGGGGCAGTGTGAAGCAGTGGTATGGCAAGCCATGTCTTTGTAGTAATGTTGCAGCAGTAGAAGTAGGTCACATGTATATCTCATGCTAATTGGTTTATAAGCTATATGCAAGAAAGTAGAACACTATAAAATGAGATAGACAGGGCGAGAATCATCATTGTCATCATAAATCACTGTGAATCATAAAAACAAAGAAATGAATTATTTTCATGTATGATATATATATAGTTAGGTATGAATTATTTTCATTTCGATAGATACTCCCATATGTTTATTTCCATCTAAGTGGCATTTCGATATGTTGATAACTTGATGTTATCTGTTGACCTCTTGTTCTCTCTTTAGCCATCAAGTTTTTTCGGTAGTTTTATTTTTTTTTATGAACTTACACTCCTGTTCGTCTTTCTTCATCTATGTGCACTCATAGTTGAGCAGTTAGTTATTTTTTGAGCTTGGTTTTGTGAGAAACATGGGCTGTATTTCTGCAGGTAGGTTGCGGTTGCCGCAAGGTATATTGATGCCCAACAATATATATTGCAGAACTAGGTGGTCAATCTTCTAATATTTTTCCTTAAAAATCGAATGTTCAACAAGTAGTTTAGTGTGCTTGTATGCTAGATGTTGATTGATTTCCTATTATAAGTGTGATAATGTGTCTTCTGTTTACATGATTCCAACAGGTTGGATCCCCTGTTCGTGTTGGACTTGTTGCTCCTATCGAATTTATTGTACCACTAGGAAACACAGGATTGTTCTTCCAGTTAATCTTTCTACTCGACCCTTATTACCACATATTCCCTTATTAGCTCCAATTTTTATGGAAATTGGTTCTTGAGTAATGGTAGTATGAAAATTACATACTATATGGTCAACTTATTTAGATTACACTAGCATGCCCCAACCACTACCTTGATTTTGATGTTGATGGTCTGCCTATCAAGCAAATAATTCTCATGACGTTGATTTTACTTGTTTTTGATGTTGATGCTTTTTGTACTTGGTGAAGCTGCTTTGCTATCAAAGCTAGGCATAAGTTCATTTTCTTAATGTCTAGTTGTGCTTTCGGTATATGACAGTTGTGCAGTCTTTAACCCATAGGTGCTTGACCTTACTGATGATGATCTAGATGACAAGTTTTATGCCGGTGTATCGATGGTTACTTCACTCTCATTGGGTATCTCGTATCTTACTCTTGCTGCTGTACCTTGCATGTTTGTCAATGGATACAGGAATATTCTTTCAGTCACTGTTGCCACTGAATACTCCTTCTCTTATGCTGATAAAGTGAAAGAATACTTGAAGGTAGTTTAACAATAGCTTATTCTTTGTATCTTTGTGCCCTCGTCATCCATTTTTTTGTAACATATTTTAATGTTTGAGATAAAATATATTTTTTTGAAGTTGCAGCTGCTCTTGTCGCCGCCGCTGCTGCTTCAAAGGAAAATGTTGGGTTGATCTTACAAGAAAGCTTATAAAAATGTTGGCGGCAACACAAAGAGATAGAAGATTGCAGAACAGAGTATGAGGATGCTATATTGGATAGTAATAAACTTTTGGTTTTGTTGTGAGTTGAATCATAAAATGATTTGATTATTAATCGTTGGATCAGGATGACCTGAAATTGCACCATATATGCAGCTTTGGGCTATCTGAAATCCATTTTTTTTTATTTTCGAGTGCTGTATTTTGTGACTTCAGATGTGTGTGAGTAAATTTGTAATAGAAAAGAAGACACATGTCATTTTCTTACTATCCAGTTAAAATGTGTTGAAATCGTTACAAAACAATCTATGACAATAACAACCATGATAAAAAATAGTCATGTGTCATAATTTTAATGGTCAGTTAAATTGTGTCACTAAAATTTATGATAATTACGACCATGACTAAAAAAGACATGTGTCATCTTCTTAATGGTCGGCTAAAACTGTAATAAAATATTTTATTGACAATTACAACCGTTAGAAAGTTAATGATAAACGTAATATATTATTTTTAGTTAAAACATAACAAATTTATTGTGATGGATTGTAGTTATAATATTAATTATATATTAATTATTTTCTGTAATGGATATTAGTTGTCATATTAAAACTGTAACACTAATTATAACACCATATTCTACACATTTATAATCCATAATAAATATTTTAAGTGATGGATTTATTACATAACAAAACCCTTGATATGGTGTAGTGCAGGCCATCAGCATGAGCTTCCCATCTTTATTTCCGTGCTAGATCTCAGTTCATGGAATAAACCTCCATCACCACTACTGTCAGTAACAACTCCGATGTATAAAACACGAGCTTCATATCACCACAACACGAGTTCTGATCTCCTGCAGTATTATATACTCCACAACTTCGTTAATGGAAGCAACACTACCATTCCTTTTTCCATGTTCTTCCTCCATCATCCGCGATCATCATCAACAACACCTTTCATCGATCCCTGACATCACCATTCTTCTCCATTCATCTTTGCAAACTCCCTGTTTCCCTGAAACTCCAACAGATTTTGCATCAACATCACAACAACTACAGCTCGAGCACCAATCTCGTATTCTCTGCCAGCATTCATCTATGTACTGCTATAACCACAGACCACCAATGTTTCTCCTTCATTGCTAACCAACTCCATTCTTTCATCATTAGTCACTGCCACACTCCGAGCACAGTCTTGTTAACCCCTGTTAACAACAAACTATTCGCATCCTTGATTTCTTGAGTCCTTAAATCTTCGTAGCTGCTCAGCAACCTTACTTCCCTGAGTTCCCTCGATCACCATCGATGGTATTAGCAGCTGCCACTCAACTATCAGTCATAGAAGACTGACAATTTAATTAATATTCCGTGGCAGCATGATGGGTATTTTCAATGATGTTGTAGTAAAAGGTTCTTTAAGACTTGTGAAAGCAGATTTTTTAGACTTAATTTTTAAAGCAAAAAGAAAACAAACTCAAAATAAAGTTTTGTAAAAATTATGGAGAGGCTGGGGCTAGGATTCCACTGGTGGTCGATATTAGTGATTTAATAAAACAATAATTATGCAACTCAACATTCAAATTGATTCTAATAGTATTGCCTAGACATGTAGATTTTCAAAAGAGTAGATGTTAATCCAAGCATAGAATATCAAAACCCTAAAGCAAGCATATTCTATCAAGAGAAAATACACCTAACTAATCAAAATCATATAATCAATTTTTAGTTCAATGCAAAATTATCATAATAGAGTTGTTATAATTAATTAAAAATAGAAATGTATCACTTTTACCGAAACAACAGATTCCTCCATAGCCCCAAAGATTGGGTTTAGCTCATCTTGATGAAAACATGTTCAAAAGATTTCATTGCTCCAATAGGTGTTTACAATGATGAAATATACAGAAAATGGTTAAAACCGGGTGTTTGCAACATTTATAATTGCTGCAAAACACTGTTACAGAGAACGATAAAAGTTTACTGTCGCTGACTCTGTAGCATATACGACTGCCAAACCATTGTCGTTTTCACTTAGAAAATACGACTGTTGTTGAGCATCTTATGTTCTTCGTGTTCTTGGTGCAGCAGCAGAACATAATTCTGTAACTTGATTTTCTCGATCTGTTGATGCTATGTACCCTCCCAAAAACTCTGTCCTCTGGCTACTACTCCTACACAACTTATATAGCTTCAAATCACTGAGAATACTCCTCCATAACTCCAACAAATCTTCCATTACCCGGTAGTGAAAGAATATATTCTCGGGAATATTTTCTTCCCAGATTTAACTCCTCACGTTGTTTTCTCATACCGAAACACTCCAAAAACACTCAGTAAACATCTTAGGAGTGATTAAACACGCAGCAAGCACATGCAAACCATTGTAGCACTCACACAGAACTCGGGTTACTCGTGTTACTCTAAAGGCAATGATTCGGACCTTGTTATTCGGTTCTAACCCATATACCCATCCTGTTTTGTCGTAACAAGATCCAAATCACCGAAATAATCTCTCTCAAATCATTCTATGTTTCAAACTAAAAACCGAGAAAAACCCATCTTTCCCTGATTTTCTCAATCGAATTATCCAGCCAATTTCGGTTGATTCCAACACCCATACCTTGCTTGTTTAGCCCAAACAGGCTTATCCAAGGATTTTCAGCTATTGAATCTCCCTAAAGTACCTTTAAAAGCCAAACCCTAATCTGCCCCATGAAACCAAGTTTTCCCGCCAAATTCCAGAATTTGAAATGGAGAGGATGAAGTTCCCCGATCCAAAACAGGGGCGCCTTTATCATCCGGGGTGCCTGGTGTGCCCTTATCCAAAGTGAGGGTGTCTTTAGTACTTTTCTTCGGGGGTCCAAATAGCTCTTTTTGAGCAACTTTTTCCACACAAGTGTATTTCTCCAAAAATGCCTACACATACATAAAAACACCATAATAAGTACAAAATCAAACACTAACAATAGAGACACTGAGGACAATTCAGACAAAAAAATGTGTCTATCAAATACGCCCAAACTTATTATTTGCTAGTCCCGAGCAAATCTAATCTAGAAAATAAAATGACTACACTTAGCACGTGTAGCAAGCCATTAAACCGCTAGGTGGCCCTAGTGGCGGAGTGTTGTCTCCAGAGGGTTTACCAGAGGTGTACCCACAAAACCTTTACTCTTAATTGGTCACAAGTATCCAAAGAGCTATGAGGACATACAAATTCTCAACCTATCTCCAAGTGACTAGAATGCCAGAGAAATTAAAGGTGTCAGCTCTAAAGCTGACTGAGGAAAAGGGGAGACACATCCGCAACACTGTTAGATAAAGAGATATCCGCTACACAGCTAGATAAACATTGTAAGATGCGTCCGCTGATTTATAGCTGGATAAGACTAGGAGAGAGAAAAAGATGAGAGGGATATCTGCTACACAGCTGGACTAATTACGTGTGACGAGTTAAACCAGTGCTAGAAAGATCTTGTGCCAGATTGAAAGCGGACTAGCAAAGCAACCAAATGTATCTTTCTTCGACTCTCTCATGGTGCTCAGTAGAAACAATGTCTTCTTTGGCTTCAACTGTTGATGATAAACTCTTGAACCTCATAGAACCTTGACAATTAACTCTTCTCTTCGATTCCTCACTTGAAACTTCCTTACAGATTTCTATTTCCCTATGGCCTTATTGAACAAAATTTAAAAAAATTATTTTTATTTTTTCATTTTTTAATTTAATTTTTTTTTTGAATCAGTAATAACAAGACAAAAATTTACATGGCCATCACAAAAGGAATTTAACACTTGGATTTTCGCAACTTGTAATGTCTTAGTATCATGAACTTCAACAACTTATATCGTTTGATTTTTTCTTGCTCTTATAACTTCTTGTAACCCTTGATTTTGAATTCTGATTTTCTATTATTGCTTTTAAACCTTAAACGTCTTCCACTTTCTTCATAGATTTTGATGTCACTCCGTTTGTTTATGATGATAAGTTTCTACTGAGAGAGAGTTGTAATCCAGTAACTAAGACTACCTTGTGAGGTTGCTTTATCTTTCTGGCATTTCCTGACCTACTTTCCTTTCCATCATGGATGGTTAGGTCCATCACGGTTACCCTCTAAAAGGAACAAGTTCTCTCCTGAATTTCAAGGATCTCAATGTCTTTTTCTCTAATGTCTCAATAGGTTGTTATCCCTAGCATTCCAATTTCTATCTTTTCGGTGAGAAAAAGTATGTAAACTTAACTAACCGGATACCGTGTGACGCTAGAAGTTTCAAAAGTGAAACTAAAAAGTTTCACCCATACCCCCAAACTTAAGTGTAACATTGTCCTAAATGTTCTAAAGATGAAATTAAAAACATGAACAATGAGAAACCGTTACCACTAGAATGAAATGAGAAAAAATATTACCGTATTGCATGAGCAAGGGATACCTCCCAAGGAGTGCTAAGTTTAAAGTCTTCAGCCAGACATCAAATACCTCAAAAAGGATCTTCACCTTCCAAAGTCATACACCAATATCCGAAATAGTTGTGGGTCCATAAGACCAAATAGAGTTAACACCAATATGAGACAACTGCACTGGTTCAGAAAAATGAATAGAAGGAGCTTATCCTTATCTAAGGTTTCTGTCAAGATAACTGGGTTTATCTGGGGAAAATAACGAAGCTTCATATGTGTGTATTTATAAAGAGATTCATCCGAAATACTGGCCTCTAAAACCTGGGTCACTTCCTGGAAAGTATCAGGAGGATCGGGTTGCGGAGTCTGAAAAGACTCAAGTAATATCTCAGATGCACAAGGCTCGAGTCCCAGGTTAGGGAGTTCAATTATGGATACGTGACGATCACAAGAACCACCACTACCCCCAAACTTGGGGTTTTCACTACCCACAGACAAACCTCTAACTATTGCTCGAATTTCTGGATCCTCAGAGTCCCTAAAGTACTCAAGAGCTTTTTCTAGTTCTCTACCCCCAAACTTAGGGTCATCATTATTCTAAGAAAGACCTAACACTATTTCCTGGATTTCTGGGTCCGTAAAGTCTTTAAAATACTCAAGGGCTTCTTCTAAATATTGATCACACTTCTGGTCTAAGAGAATGGTTTCCTCAAATTCATCTAAAGAATCTCCCAGTAAAGTGTCATGCCAATTATCCTGAACTAAAGTGCTAATCATATTCATTTCTTCTAAATCATCATTCTCATAAGGTTGTCTAGTAACATTAAACACATTTAGTTCAGTGGTCATTACCAAAGGATATGTTCATAATCCCGGTCCTACATTTGATGACAACGTTAGCTGTGGATAAAAATGGGCGACCTAAAATCACCGGGATTTGAGTATTTGGGTCCTGAACAGGATGGGTGTCTAGAACAACGAAATACACTGGATAAATAAACTTATCAACCTCAATCAGAACATCCTCTATAACACCACGAGGGACTTTGACAGACCTATCAGCTAACTGAAGGATCATTTTATCCGGTTTCAACTTACCAAGTCCTAGCTGGGTATACACATGGTATGTGAGTAAGTTAACACTAGCTCCTAAGTCAAGTAAAGCTTTATCGACCATGTGATTACCAATCTCACAAGATATGGTGGGGAATCCAGGGTCCTTATACTTTGGGGGTGTTTGGTTTATAAGAATGAAACTTACTTGACCGGCTAAAAAGGCTTTCTTTTGGACATTAAGCTTACGCTTTCGTGTACAAAGATCTTTAAGGAACTTGGCATAAGCAGGCATCTGCCTAATTGCTTCTAACAATGGAATGTTAATATTTACCTGCTTAAATGTTTCCATTATCTCGTTAAACGTCGACTCCTTCTTTGTTGGGGCTAACAACTTGGGGAACAGGGCTCTAGGCACAAAGATAGTCCTATCAGGAATTTCTCGGGACTCCTTAGAATTTGTTTCAGTTTCCTCGGCTACGGGTTCCTCTTGGGGAGTAGAAGGTGGAACTACAGTATGTCCACTAGGCAAGGCTACCTTATTGTCTACCATTTTACCGCTCCTAAGGGTTGTTATAAAGTTCACATAGTTTGATGATTTCTCACCAGCTAAAGATATTTGATGGACTCCTCTAGGATTGGGTTGTGGTTGACTAGGGAACTTGCCTTTTTCTCTCAAAGTCTCATTTATCTGACTAACTTGGGTTTTCAACTCGGAAATAGCATGAGAGTTAGCATAACCTATACTCTTACTTTCTTCTATCCCTTGCGCAACCATTTGGTTGATTTTTTCAGAGCTTTTAATAAACGAGGCGAGAGTTTCTTCTAAACTTGTGATCTTTTTATCCGAAAGGTTCTGAAACTGGGGTTGACCTGAAGAGTTCTTAGCATAACTAAAACCTGGGGGAGGCTGAGAATTACTAGACTGACCTTGATTCTGGCCCTTAGACCAAGAGAAATTAGGATGGTTTCCCCAACCAGGGTTGTAGGTCTCTGAGTATGGGTCAAACTTTTGATTATTTTTAAACCTAGCATTGTTATAAACAACATGGGCTTGCTCTTCACTAACATCACCTTCCCAAAACGAGCTATTGGATTCTATTCCACAACTAGAGACTTGAGGTTCAACAAGGGACCTATTTTTAGACTGACCCATTTCCAAAGCTTCTAACCTTCTAGACAAAGCAACAAACTTAGCATCTGAACAAAAGCTTGTATCGACCACACTGGTGCTATTTCTATTGACCAAGAGTCTTTTAGGAGGTTCAACACAAGATTCCCACTGTTGGGATTTTTCAGCTACATCTTCTAAGAAGGAAAATGCATCATCAGCGCTTTTACTCGTGAATAAACCAGCGCACATAGACTCGACCATGGCTTTGGTCGAATAGTCTAAACCTTCATACAAAATTTTAACTAGTTTCATTTTTTCGAACCCATGGTGAGGACATTGCGACAAAAGATCATTAAATCTCTCTAAAAACCTATAAAGAGTTTCTCCTTCTTGTTACATACTGGCACTAATTTTATGCCTAAAAGATGCGGTTCTATGCTTAGGGAAAAACTTTAAGTAGAAAACAATAGTAAGTTGGTCCCATGTTTCTATAGATCCATATGGTAGGTTGTTCAGCCAAGACTTGGCTTTATCTCTTAAGGAAAAGGGGAACATCCTAAGTTTTAAGACTTCATCAGTAAGGTCCTTAATCTTAATTGTTCCACAAATTTCTTCAAAGTCCCTAATGTGAAAGTAAGGGTTTTCATCATGTTTTCCTAAGAATATAGGGATCATCTGAAGAATACCAGGATTCAACTCATAAGTAGCCGTAGAGGCTGGCAATTCAATGCACGATACTCGGTTGGTCCTAGTTGGGTACATGTAGGCTTTCAAAGTAACCATTGCTGGCACAACTGAAGTACTAGGGGTACTTTCTTCATGAAGAGACATATTCTCAAAACTGAAGTTTCCAAAAACGGGGCTCTCAAAAGAAGAGTCTTCGAGCTCCCCGGCTTCACAAGAAGAACTACTAGGTTTGTCACTAATCAACCGACCTAGAGCGTTTCTTTGCCAAGCCCGTTCTATAATGACCTCGGGCATACACTAGAAAAAGAAAAGAAAAAGAAAAATCCTAAAGAAGGGGAAGTTCTAAGCAAACACAAACAAGGCTAACTCCACTAAAGCAAACCTAAAGATTTCTAGAAAACAAAAAGCATGATGGCTCCACTTAGATTGTTTTCTAGACCAACTTATAATCCTTCGAAAGGGAATTCGTTACAATCTGAGCAAACCCCTATGGAATCAATCCGAGTTTAAGTAAGCTGAATAGAGGCGAGGGAAGTTGCGTGGAGCTTTGATACCCAAGGCCTCACCGCATTACAAGGCGGCGCAGTCACGCATTTAACTCACATAAACCATCATGAACTTCGAAGTATGCTTAAAGAGTAACCAATATTTTTCGAATGACTTTCCTAGTAAGCTCGTTACCCTATCGGTATCATTCTATTCCAAATTTTAATCTTAGGTTCGCTTTTGGTATCGTTTTCCTAAGGCGGGCAAGAAGGGAACGGTGATGAAATCCGAACCCTTATATTGTATGGCCAGTCCTTGCCCTTTACTAGAAATTTAAAACAGCCGTATTCAAGTCCTCAACATATATGCAACCGAAGGAATACAGTAACTCACTGCGGGGAATTCGCGAGTGTTTCGACAAACTTACCTCTCGTTCCATATGGGGGATGAACCGTTGTAGTCGACTCAGGCCACAACTCCTATGTCATGTACGAACCCGAGGGGCCGAGGTGATATCGTAATCACCGTCCTTCTCTGCAAACAGTTTAATTATTAATACTACCCTTCCGTAGGGTTTAAAAAATAAAAGAATGTCCAAGTCCAAAGTCCAAAAAGTAAAGTGCAAAAGAAAAAGAAAATTACAAGAATAGAGAAATCCTAATACAATCTAAAAAAATAAAATAAACTCTCTCTTTTTTATATATAAAAAAAAATATTCTTCTTTCGCTCCTTTCGCTTTGCCTTTTACTCCCAGTCTTTAAGTATTCACCAAAAGCTTTGGAAAAAATTTCTTTCGCTCCAAAGTCCAAATTCTGTAAGGAAAAGACAAAAACCCAAAAACGTAAAGAAGAACAAATAAAATAAAAACCTAAAAAAAAGAAGAAAAAAAAATCAAAAACTCTAGCCTAAAGACAAGTTTGTGTCGACGGCGATAAAAATTGATGGGTATTTTCAATGATGTTGTAGTAAAAGGTTCTTTAAGACTTGTGAAAGCAGATTTTTTAGACTTAATTTTTAAAGCAAAAAGAAAACAAACTCAAAATAAAGTTTTGTAAAAATTATGGAGAGGCTAGGGCTAGGATTCCACCGGTGGTCGATATTAGTGATTTAATAAAACAATAATTATGCAACTCAACATTCAAATTGATTCTAATAGTATTGCTTAGACATGTAGATTTTCAAAAGAGTAGATGTTAATCTAAGCATAGAATATCAAAACCCTAAAGCAAGCATATTCTATCAAGAGAAAATGCACCTAACTAATCAAAATCATATAATCAATTTTTAGTTCAATGCAAAATAATCATAATAGAGTTGTTATAATTAATTAAAAATAGAAATGTATCACTTTTACTGAAACAACGGATTCCTCCATAGCCCCAAAGATTGGGTTTATCTCATCTTGATGAAAACACGTTCAAAAGTTGATTTCATTGCTCCAGTAGGTGTTTACAAGGATGAAAATATACATAAAATGGTTAAAACCGGGTGTTTGCAACATTTATAATTGATGCAAAACACTGTTACAGAGAACGATAAAAGTTTACTTTCGCTGACTCTGTAGCATATACGACTGCCAAACCGTTGTCGTTTTCACTTAGCAAATACGACTGTTGTTGAACGTCTTATGTTCTTCATGTTCTTGGTGCAGCAGCAGCAGAAAATAATTCTGTAACTTGATTTTCTCGATCTGTTGATGCTATGTACCCTCCAAAAAACTCTATCCTCTGGCTACTACTCCTACACAACTTATATAGCTTAAAATCACTGAGAATACTCCTCCATAACTCCAACAAATCTTCCATTACTTGGCAGTGAAAGAATATTTTCTCAGGAATATTTTCTTCCCAGATTTAACTCCTCACGTTGTTTTCTCATACTGAAACACTCCAAAAACACTCAGTAAACATCCCAGGAGTGGTTAAACATGCAACAAGCACATGCAAACCATTGTAGCACTCACACAGAACTCGGGTTACTTGTGTTACTCCAAAAGCAATGATTCGGACCTTGTTATTCGGTTCTAACCCATATACCCATCCTGTTTTGTCGTAACAGGATCCAACTGATCCAAATCACCGAAATAATCTCTCTCAAATCATTCTATGTTTCAAACTAAAAACCGAGAAAACCCCATCTTTCCCTGATTTTCTAAATCGAATTATCCAGCCAATTCTGGTTGATTCCAACACCCATACCTAGCTTGTTTAGCCCAAACAGGCTTATCCAAGGATTTTCAGCGATTGAATCTCCCTAAAGTACCTTCAAAAGCCAAACCCTAATCTGCCCTGTGAAACCAAGATTTCCCGCCAAATTCCAGAATTTGAAATGGAGAGGATGAAGTGCCCCGATCCAAAACAGGGGCTCCTTTATCAGCCGGGGTTCCCTTATCCATAGTGAGGGTGCCTTTAGTACTTTTCTATGGGGGTCCAAATAGCACTTTTTGAGCAACTTTTTCCACACAAGTGTATTTCTCCAAAAACACCTACACAAACATAAAAACACCATAATAAGTACAAAATCAAACACTAACAATAGAGACACTAGGAAAATTCAGACACAAAAATGTGTCTATCACGGCCCTGAGTAGAAACTCGGGTGCCTATAACATTTTTGTTGGTTCTCTAATTTTCGATAACTTCGGCTTGCTTCAAATGCTTCATGATTCTTCATACGACGTCGGATTGACTCCATTCTTTCGCCATTGGCTTCGTCTGTTTGTCCTCTTCGAGATGATATCAAGGATTCCTAGATATGAACGAGCTCTACTTGGTATTTGTCCCTTCTCCACTTGTGGCTAACTTCTTTTATTGCACAATTAAGTTTCAATTTCACTTCTTTTGGATGATTCACCTAATAAAACATAAATAAGAGAAAACAAACGTAATATACAATAATTTGCAAGAATAAAGAAATTACTAGCATGGATTCGACACTAAATATATGCAAAATATGCAATTTAACAGAGCACTGCTCGGTCAAACTCGCATGCGTTGCTATCTCAAGAATTTTTGTCAATCTTAGTGATCAAAACTATATAGTCTTGATTTCTAGTCTACTATAGGTAAGGTCTCGGACTAGGATAGAAAGTGTAGTTGAGCTCAAGAACTCCATGGCGATCATTATACAAGACGAAGGACTACTCAAGGAACCAGTGGATCTTCATCGACTAAAAGGTATGTGGAGACTTGAACTTATCTATCACTCAAAAGTCTATCTACTTTATCTCCTATCTTGAGACAAAAGTCGGTTTACTATATAGACTAAGAATATGCACATGTGACATTTCGAGCTGAGTATATCTCGCTTATCTATTTCTCGAAATGTGTGTTAGTAAAGATTTTGCTTTAGCCAAGTTCACCTTTGCCTAGTGACGAAAGTCATGTTATGTTTCAATCACTTTAGAAATTGCTCCGACGAAAACTAGTTCATGAATAACAACTATATGACGTCCTCTGAGAATGTTTCAATGATTGAAATGAGAGTTTAGACTATATAACAATTATGGAATATAAACATTGTTGTGGCAACACATATATGTATAAGTCCTTAACACTTGAACTGAAATTTGCGAACTTTGTTGATCAAGTGGAACCAGAACGTGAGCAACAACTCAGTCCGCGAACTGGTGTAAGTTCTCAAACCCGAGAATATCTGCTGAAGTTGAAGCTCAGGTGCAGTCCGCGAACTGACGGAAGTTCTCATCCCGAGAAATTCTGCTGGAATTTATTAACTTCAACTTGTTAACTTGAGTCCGCGAACTCAAGAGGTTGTTTCTGAAAAAGTTGTTCGTGAACTTATCTTAAATTACTAAGGAATGCTTTGGCAAACCGTGGCTTTATAGTTCATGAAATGATTCGAGTGAATCATATCGTTTTTCATTCAATTGTGTATCTTGTAGTACTTGAGATCTCATAGCAATTGAACAACTCTCTAACTAGTTCATTTGAGTCATTTGGACTAGTTATGGTGAAGAAGAATATGGTTGATATGAAAGTTATCATTTGGCTAACCATTTGGTTGACTAATATTGAACCAACCATTGTACATGTTTGGGTACGGTTACACGAACTCAAAACGTCGAGTACATGTGTATATGAAAATATAAGTTTTTGATCTAACGGTTGAGAGATATTAGCTTGTATCTAATCAGGTTTTCATCTAACGGTGAATATTGAATGCTTTGTTACTAAGGTAACATTGATTGCAAACCCTAATTTGAAAGACTATATAAGGAGAACTCTAACCATTGGAAAAACTAATCCCCACACACCTTTCTTGCTTTTTCTCTAATCTAGTTATTAACTATTTTCTCTTTAATTTCGGTAACATTGATTGCAAACCTTTTCTAATTTGAAAGACAATTATAATAATTGGCTTGAGATTTCTATCTCTAACACAAACATTGGAAAAATAATCTTCTTCGCTCACGAATTTATTGTGAGGTGATTGATGAAACCTTAGGGAATATAAGTCCACACACTTTTAAAGGATTCTTTTAGTATTTTTATAAAACTTATAAAATAATGAAATGCTAAAAATGATTCTTGTGTTCAATTAAAAGTTTTCCATCACTAATCTAAATGATTATAACTATTCCCTATAATATTCTCCCAAAATTACTCAAGACGATTTAGGACAAATAATACGAAAATCTTTTCAAACAATTATTTTTCTCAAATAATTAACAATTTTTTTCACTATAAAATGATTTTAGAATATATAAATCAATTATCAAGCATTAGGACACATGAAGAAAATTATTACCGTTACGGAATAAGGACCAAGAGAATTATTATAGAAAATAATCAAAACATTATAGCACACATAGTAATTTCCTCCCTAATCCTAGATAGAAATTTAGCTTCATAATTAGAGTACTAACCAAAAATAAAGAAGAAGAAATAAAACTGAAAGAAGAATGAATCTAGGATGTAGAGGTGTGGGATGTCTAGGATGTAGAGGTGTGGGATATCTAGGATGTAGAGGTGTGGGATATGGAGAGGTGTAAATTCGCTCCCTATTTATAGGGGAAAAATGACCCAAACCATCGTGCAAGGTGATGATGGTTTCCATTACTATTGGTGCTCTCTCCACTAATTTCTTTTCTTTTGTTTCATACGGTGGTGTCTTTGGCGGTAACAATCTTTCCATATTTTTTTCTTTCTTTTCATCTCGAGCAGCAACCAACGTCCGACAACCTTATCTTTACCAACCCATTACTGCATTAAACAATCACCGACAGCGTCTTATCATTCACAAGAACTAGCTCAAGCTTGTTCTTTACGTTCTCTCGTTGTGTGATCTGATCTTGCTATTTCTCTCGTCGTTGATAATCAACATCACATACCTCATCTTCCACCATCTCTTCGTCATCCCCATGGTGTTGACGCGTACAATTATAATAATTCTTCCGTGCATGTACTCCAACAAAGGTTGTCCCCTTTTTCTCCCGCCAAAATTTGAATTTTTGAAATGTTGTAGACGGTGTCCCCCTAACCAAACCGGATCGCGAATTGTTCGCACCGATGCCCCCTAGTAGATGACTCGACTGTCTTTAGCATACCCCTTAACATGAAGGTGTCCCTTAGATAAAGTAGGGTGTCAACAAGAGATGCATCTTCGTCCAAGTTCATTCTTATTTTGCCCATGATTCTTCTCAATAATCTTTCTTTCGCCGTTGGCTTTGCTGTCTCGTCCTCTACCCCATGAAAAGTAGTTAAGGTTTTGGCCCTTCCTCACTCTTAGCTGATTGCACAACTATGTGATTGACTTCTTTTGGATTATTCACCTAATAACACACCAATAAGTTAATCTGCAAGAAAACCATCAAATACTAGCATGGAATTAACACCAAATATATGTGAAATATGCACTTATCATTTATTGGTTCATGTTCACCTTGATTTATCAAAAGACGGAACAAAACTCATAGGTTTATTCGTGGGATAAAAATTTATCTATTACCTGTAGACTTTTCTGTGTGAGAAAGATTTGTTTGCTAAAGTCTTCGACTTTGGGTCGTAGCAACTCTTGGTTGTGGGTGAGATCAGCTAAGGGAATCAAGTGCGCAGTATCCTGCTGGGATCAGAGACGTAGGAGCATAACTGTACCTTGGATCAGTGTGAGATTGGTTGGGGTTCAACTACAGTCCAGACCGAAGTTAATTTGGAGTAGGCTAGTGTCTGTAGCGGCCTAATACAGTGTATGTTTAATCTGAACTAGGTCTCAGGATTTTTATGCATTTGCGGTTTCCTCGTTAACAAAATTCTGGTGTTTGTGTTATTTCTTTTCCGCATTATATTTTTATATAATTGAAATAATACAGGTTGTGCGTTGTTCAATCGATTAGAATATCCGACCTTATTGGTGGTTGATTTAAATCTATTGACACTTGGATATTGGTCTTTGGTACCATCCAAGTTATCTCTCTTTGATTAGACTCGCAAATCTTATTTGCTTGAGTAAATCAAATCGAGAGATTCAGATAATAACTCTTTGAGATATTTTCTATTGATTGAGTCTTGTTGATTCTCTAGAAAACAACTCGGAGTTGTCCATACAGATTACTAATCGAAATATTGGGAGAGGTTGTTAGACCCTCGCATTTTCAAATTCAAAACTAAAGAAGTTGTTCTTAATAGGATTCTATACTGAAGATTCATCTAAAATGATTCGATAAGATGTTTTAATATAATTATAACCATAGGAAGCATTCTAAAAAGGCCGAGGTCTAACAACCACACCCAATATTTCGTTCGGAAATCTGTATGGACTAACTCCAATATAATTTTGCGAGAATCAACTAGACGGCCAGACTCAATCAAGGAAATATATCCAAGAGTTGTATCTCAATTTCTCAATACAATCTGCAATCGAACAGATAGAAATCTATGGGCTAGATTGATATGATAAATAACTTGAACGGTGTCAAAATCCAATGTTCAAGTGTCAATCAATTAGTACTACCCAACAAACAAGGTTGGATTTCCCAATTGATTGAACTACGCACAACCTGTGATATTTTAATTATTTAAACAAATATAATGCGGAAAAGAAATAACACAGACACCGGAAGTTTTGTTAACGAGGAAACCGCAAATTAAGAAAAACCCCGATACCTAGTCCAGTTTTGAACACCACACTGTATTAAGCCACTACAGACGGTAGCCTACTACAAATTAACTTCGGACTGAAATATAGTTGAACCCTAACCAATCTCACACTGATCAAGGTATAGTCGCGTTCCTAGTGCCTCTGAATCCCAGCAAGACTCTAGGCACTTGATTCTCTTAGTTGATCTCACCCACAACTTAGAGTTGCTACGACCCAAAGTCGAAGACTTATAAACAAATATTTCTCCCACGTAAATGTCTATTCCGATAGATAAATCTGTCTCCTACATATATAAATACCTATGAAGTTTTGTTTCGTCTTATGATAAATCAAGGTGCACATGAGCCAATTGATAATCCGGTCTTATATTCCCAAAGAACAGCTTAGAAATATCAATCACCCCACAATAACTTAATTATATGGTAGTAGAACAAGTTATTGTGGAATCACAATGAAGGAGACAAAGAGATTTGTGAATACTTTTTATATCTTACCTATCGGATATAAATCTCGAGCAAATCTTAGAGAAGATAGTAGTAAACACGATAGAACGAGGAAAAACCTAGGTTAAAGGATAATCGACTCTAGTAGCAACTAGTATCACACAAGAGGTGTGGGGATTAGGTTTGCCTAGTTGCTAGAGTTATCGTTTATATAGTCTTTCAAATCAAGGTTTGCTAAGTTAGCTTAGAAACAAAGCATTTCATACTCACCGTCAGATAAAAATCTGATTTAAGATACAAGCTAAGTTTGCTTGAAACCAAAGCAATATCTATCCACCGTTAGATGGTCTTAGCTTGTCACACACAAATGAAATATACTTTCATTTAGATATGGGTCACCATACCTAAACGTCTATATTGAGTTGGCTCAATAACAATTAACCAAAATTAGCCATATGAACATTTTTGGCTTAACCACATTCATCTAACACATCTATATCAACTATGATGATCAATCAATCATGATAGATAATTAAATAAATAAATCTAAGTGTGTTTCATAGAGTTGTTCAATTGTTGAAAATCATATAGAAGTATATATGATCCAACTGCAGTAAAATCGGATTGATTCGTAATGTACAAAGTACAAAAATCAGTTCATGAACATTAAGCCACGGTTTGCAAATATTGCATTCCTTATTTCATAAATGTATTTGTTCATGAGTATGTAAACATACTAAACCGATTTTAGAACTTTGACCACTAAGTTTGCAAACGGGTACGCAAACTTTAGTTTCGGACTTTGGTCTTGTCCAACAGTTTGCAAACGGGTACGCAAACTGTTGTCCCAGACCTAACTCAGGTAGAACCGTTCGCATACTAGTATGCAAACTTGGTTCCCAGACTTTAACAGTTAAAACCATTCGCATAATGGTATGCTAACTTAGTTTCCGGACCTGAATCATACCAACACAGTTTGCACACTAAGTACACATACTATGATGTTTTCTAGAAATGGGTTTTAGTTCTAAACTCCCATTTCAATCATTGAAACATTCTTAGAAGACGACAATGGCTGTCTCACACAAACCATTAGCTTATAAGCAATTTTCAAGTGATCGAATGATCAATATGAAACTTACCAAGTCGACATCAAATGACTGTCTCGCACAAATCATGTAAGATGTTTCAAGGCAATTTCCACATGATCATCTTTTGAATTATTATTTAGTTTCCAACAAATAAATTGAATCTAAATAAACTCATCAAGAATAATGATGAATGTATCTAAAGTATAAAGCTACCAACACATATTTCGAGAAATAGATAAGCTAGTTATACTCAGATCGAAATAACAAATGTTTATGATATGAAAGTCTATATCACTATACGACTTTTGTCTCAATAAGAGATATAATAGACTTCTGAGTGATGGATAAGTTTTAGTCTCCACATACATTTTGTTGATGAAGTTCCTCCGAGTTCTTAGGTAGATCTTCGTCTTTAGTTGTAAGCTTCGTGAAGTCTAAAGCTCAACTATACAATCTTTCCTAGTCCGAAACTTTTATAAGTAGACTAGAAATCAAGACTATAGTTTTGATCAACTAAAATTGACAAAAAATCTTGAGATAAAAACGCTTGCGAGTTCGACCGAGCAGTGCTCTAACAATCTCCCCCTTTGTCAATTTAAGTGACAAAATTATCAATACATATGGATTACAAAATAAATAAACTTTGTATATTCTCATCCATCATGCTTGATTTCCTAGGTTCTTCAACATTCCTTTAATTCTTCGTCGCTCCAAGTATACCAGTGATTCTGAATGTGTTCGACTCAACATCATTGTTGTTGAAGATCCGTAGCCATAACAATACTCAAAAATATTGTTTTTGTATTGTTATACAGTGTCATGGTATTATTACACAGCATCAAAGTTCAATTGTATCACAACTTTGACAATAATACTATGGTGATATGTATAACTCCCCCTTAGTCAATACTTCATCACACAATGAAAACCACTCCCCATTACATAATGATCCGTAAACCATATCTATGTAGTGTGAACTACCAAATAATTCTCCCAATTTTTGTCAATATAAATTGGCAAAGGTACGAAAACTATGGGATCATAATGAAATTCTCATAGAGATACTTCATGATTAAAAGAGAACATATCAACTTTGTTTCGATGATTTCACATAGTCAAAACTTAGTGCATTCACCAAGGAGTTAATAATGATATAAGATAACTCCTACAATATTCCACAGCCGTACTCCCCACAAAGATTTGGTAATTAAGCGCAAGTTCAATTAAGAACTCTCCCCCATAATATGTCATTCCCGAAAGAACAACAAGGACGACCTTACTTTTACAAGAAAAGAAGGAACATTAACGAATTACATGAAACATGAATTTGTATCCAGAAAACTTGAATAAATTAATCCACAAGAGACCTTAGAAAACTTACGGAGCCATACAATACTTTCACATAAAAGTAAATCAGGAAAAGATCAATATTGCGGAATATTCAAAAGTTCATTCTATTTTCGATCAATACTTGCATAATGACACAATAGACTTAAATTTTGATGTATATGAGATAATCATAGTTCACGGACGTAAACACACATATCCCATAACATATTTTTGCAATATATAAATTCAATAAAGATTAATACTGCAAAATCATCTTCTAAATAACTTAGAATTTAAATAAATAAATCTAAAAACATTGCAAGATAAAAATCCGTTGGCAATAGCTATGTGTAATCATAATATTTGCTATTACAAACCCTAGTTATCCTTCTTAAAAACACAAAAATAAATTCTCATAAGAAGTTTCCTAGATATCGTAGAGCTTTCTCAGAGCATTTACAGAAAATATTCCTTTGCACTATTGAAAAATCCATTGTGAAAAGACAAGGGTATCCAAATATACCTCAATCTACTTTTCCACCTATAAGTCCTTTTCCGAAAGTGATTGTTTATGGATTGAGTTGAGACAATACAACTAATTGGTTCACACTTCGTGTGATCATCTATGGATACAAGATCGAGACAATACAACAACGAAGTATGTTTACTTGATAATAGGTTCGGACTTTACCAAACTCTAAGGATTGTCTATTAAGTAAAATAGGAATTAACGTTTGTGTATTTTACTTCTAATTATAATAAAACAATTATAATCGCGGAAATAGAAAAGTAAAAGACACGGCAAGATTTTGTTAACGAGGAAACCGCAAATGCCGAAAAACCCTGGGACCTAGTCCAGAATTGAATATTCTCAGAATTAAGCCGCTATACAAAATTAAACCAACTTCATATAGTTGAGACCAAGCAACTAAACCTAAAGTTCACCTAGTTCCCTCAGTATTCCTACGCCTCCAACTTGTAATAAGTCACGTACTTGGAATAATTCCTTTGGTTTGTATTCCAAATAGTAAAGGAACAACAAATCTGTTCAGTAACAACTCTTTTCAACCAACGTGATATGATTTTGACAAAGGCTCTTCCGTTTAACCAATAAACTCCTTTGTCGGGTCCTTAGATCAATCTCTCAACAACTACCAAAGTAATTGTTAGATTATGCAATCAATACTATTAATCACAAAGAAGTGTATTGATATCGATCTACTCAACTAATCAATCCAGTCTATCACAAGGATAAAAAGATTATAGTTGGATCCCTTTCCATCCGAAAAAAGTATTGTTCACCAAAGATTATGAACCCAAAATACCTTCTTGTCTTCAAATATTCTTTAATCTTCAATCAACACCTTACACAATCAACTTGAATATATTGTGATCAATCACACATGGAAAGGAGTCTATTAACATTAGATTATCACAAGACGTTTTTATATCTACAAACAGTCTAAAGATCCCCGTCGAAACTTTGATCTAGTTTGAGTAAATCTTATATCAGAATAGAAGATTCTCAAGCATAAACAAACTAGGTGCAATCAAAGTTCAACAACCGTTAGTCAATCAAATCTCAAAAACTAATAACAAACTGTAATTATCTAGTTTCCCACCAACGGTACTAATAGAGCTTCTCAATCCCAAAGAAATCTTTAAACTGAGCGGCCGTAAGAGATTTCACCTAATTAGGTTACTTTCCTCGACGAATAGGCGGCTCCACCAGTAACAACATAACTTGTAGTTGCAGGAATTCCTACACTACACCCTTGATAAGAATCTATAGAAATTGAATTACATTTGAAGATGAATAACAACACTTTTTATTATTCTAATTTTCGAATTCTTTACAAGAGATATAAGAACTCAGAAGTACAAATTTCTTTCTAGAGTTTCTCTCTCCTCAAAACCTTATCAACTCTCAAAAAGACATCATCATTTTCTGAGCCTAACGAACCCTTTATATAGGGATTTACATAGTGGATGTCAGCTAAGTTTAACTCCTATTTAGGATTTATTCTGCGATCTCATCGCGATCGCTACAATGTTCTCTTTTGCAAGAATGATGACCATCGTAGGATAAACATAATCTTCTTGTACCTCTTCCATTGTCAACTTTTATGTCTTTCTTCTGGATATTCTGTGACTCTCGCGAAACGCTGTTAATTGTGACGCTCGTAAAAGTGTTGTTAATATCGCAGGAATAGCGTTGTAGCGATATTCTGATCCTACATCTTGCCTCATCTCATGTCTTTTCTGCGAAGAAGAGAAGATTATGAGAACTTTTAGAATGCCATAACTGCTTATCTTTTCAGACTTCTCTGTTCTGACACGTTTCTGTGTCCTTCGCCAGCTATTTTCACGTATTCTTTCTTCTAATAAATTTTTGACACGTCCCTTCTAACCACTGCGATCTGACTACCCGCGTCTTTTCTTTGCATTAATTGCCTTCATCTTTTTCAAGAAATTTCTTCTTCTATAAATACTTCTCTCATTCCTTTCTTTTTCTCTTTTACTTTCTTCTTCTTTCTCTCCATAACCTCTCTGCAAATTTACTATACTTCCGCGAATTGCGCTTCTGTTACTGCTGTGATTTCTTTCTTTTATTTCAGTCCTTTTCTTCATTCCCATACTTAAAAAATGGTTATCGCTGGTGCTAAAAACTTGATTGCTTTTGGGGAGATGCAAGAAAAGGTTTTACTCTGTCTAAAATTCCAAATCAGGATTCTAGATCTGAACTTTCTCTCAAATTATTTATTGATGATCAATGTTCTCGCGAGAAAATTATAGTATCGCTAGGACAACTTGAAGCCGGTCTTCCCATCCCTCGTTATGACCCAGATGTTCCGCTATTTTATCAAATAATTTCTTACAAAAGGTTTTCGCGAGCGATATATCAATTAGGTGGAGACTGTATCCGATTGCTGCTTGAATATGCCTCTCGCGGAGCTGGCAAAGGATCTCGCTACCCTGAAGATGCGAAGAATCCTCAATTTAAAGATGTCCCCATTGTTGCTGCGGATTATACTGTGGACAACTTCTTTGTAAATTATAGAATAGTCCCTATGAAAAGGGATAGCACTTGCTGGGGTGTTCGTTTGAAAAAATAAAAGGTCGCTGATGATAAAGCTCTTATGATAGACATTTATTGGCATACAAGTACTAACCAAGGTCCTCGCCACTCTAGCGATGATAAGTGGTTCATTTTTCCGTTAAGTCTTGAAGGTTCTTATATTTCTGGTTCTCTCGAATTACTCACGAACCTTGCAGAATATCAACCTTGGGTCTTCAATTGGCCTGAAAAAACTAAAGAGGTACATTCTCTCCAAATTTTATATAATTATTATCTTTCTTCTGTTTTCATATTCTCGCTAAATGACTTTTATTTTTTCCAGATTGACAGGATGAAACTCAGTTATAAAAATTTGAGGAAGCCCATCACTTTCTTAGCTCTTAAATCTTTCACGGATGAAGTAAGAAATATCTCTTCATAAATTTTAACAATATATTGTTGCCCCTATTTCTTATCTTCATCTGTGCTCGCAGGAAATTGAAGAACTAGCGCCAATAAAATCTGTGAGAACTAAGGAGAAGCCTTCAAAGGATAAATCTACTATTCATCCTAAAGGAAAATCTTCTGCCCCTCGCGGTGGAGAATCTGGCGATCAGGATACATCTATTGTTCCTCCCAAAGTGAAACCTTCTGCCCCTTGTGGTGAAGAATCTGGCGATCCTCCTTTGAAGAAAATGAAAACCCGACCCTCTTCTTCTTCAACTCCTCAACCCATTCCAGAAAACCCAAGTGTTGAATTTAATAAGGATAATAATGATAAAGATTTTAATAATAATGATAGCAGATTCCCTTCTATAAAGAATTGTTCTTCATCTGATTCTTCGATGGCCCATTTATCTAGAATCTTTGGAGATATTTCCCACAGCATAACTTGTAATGACGAGGATGAAGTTATTAACAAGACATCCCAAGCTCTTGCCAATGTATGCGATGCTCCCAAACTGGTGGACAATGATTCTCTCCAAGGAGTCTCACGATCGCTGACTCCCAGTCTCTTGAATTCTCTTGGTACCCTGGTATACTTTTATTTCTTCAATTTGTTTATGTATTTACTCCATCGCTAGATCTCAACTTATATTATTCTTTCGCAGGTTGGAAGAGCTTCCTTTGCTGTTGCTTCTGATTTAGATAAACGATGAGCCAACTTTGAAAAGAAGGCTTCTAAATTTCGCGAAGATAAAGAAAAATTAGAGCTTGAAGTTGCTGAGCTTCGCAAGAAGAATAAACAGTTGGAGACTGAAGCTTCAGTTGATAAGCAAAAAATCTCTGATCTTGATAAAGCTAATCAGCAACTTTATGGTATGACTTATTTCTCTTCTCTCTTAATTCTCCTTACGCTATCGCGGCTTATTCAAGCACCCATTTTCAACTTGCAGATATTTATGGTCTTACTGACGAGGCTACACTTTTTCAATCTTTCCCTGAACCTGTAGATGATAATACTCTTCTTGCTCGCCTTAATAATTCTTTAAGTAATTTCTCATATGATAAGATTAAATCCCTCTCCATAGATGAACTTAGATCCACACTTAATCTCTTAAAAATTGAACACAGATTCAATTTAGGTTTGACCAACAAATATAAGCGCTTTTATCTTGATTCAAAGAAAGAAATAAATAGATTAAGAAAGAGGAATAGTGATCTTATTGACGAGAAAGATCTTGATGTTAAAAATGGTTCCAAGACTCTAGACAACTTCCATAAAACTCTTCTTAACGTTCAAATGGAAAGAGATAAACTTGTCCGCGAGAATGAAGATCTTCTTGCGAGGGAAACTCAAGTTCGATCTCGTCTCCTTATAAATAGCGATGATGAGTTTTCTTGGGCTGCGAAGATTCTTGACAATGTCAAGAATGATTTAGGTGTAAATGTTAGCCTTCAAGTTGAACAAGCGGCTTTAATTAGGGATATGATTTCTGAAAGAGAAGGTTGTTAGCTGTTCTTCCTCTTGCTAGTTTCTTGTTTTTATTATTCTTCTTTACAAAATTTCTAACTTGTTGTCATATTTTCGCAGGATCTGAGAAGAGATATCTTGAAAGAATTAGGGAACTTGAAGATGAGAAGAATCAGCTCGCGAATACTCTTGCTGCTCGCAATAATAAATATTCACGATTGAAAGAGCCGTTTGACATTACTACCGCGAATTTCAATAGATCTCTCATTGTTGTTCGTAATGATTCTGTTAGGTTGGTTTGCAATGATCATGGAATTTCCCCTTCTAATCCTGATCTTACAAAGGAAGTCCCCGCAACAATCCCAAATCTTGACATCTCTGACAGCGAGGATGAGGATTCTGGCGAGGATGAAGATAATAATGATAATGACGAATGAGAAAAATCTGGTGGAGGAGAAGAATCTAATAAGAATGAAGATAGTGATGATAATGATGAAAGGGAGAAATCTGGCGATGAAGAGAAGTCTGACAAAGAGGTTGGCGATGGATCTAGCTAGTTCTTCTTCTTCCTTCTATCTTCTTTGTATATTTATTTTCTTCTTTCTGTAACATTGCTGTGATTTTCTCCACTTTTGTAAATTTCTTTTGCTTCTATCTGTATGAATTAAAAAACAATTCTTTTTATGCAAATTAATCAATCAATATAATTA
Source organism: Papaver bracteatum (assembly GCA_023529315.1). Lineage (NCBI taxonomy): Eukaryota > Viridiplantae > Streptophyta > Magnoliopsida > Ranunculales > Papaveraceae > Papaver > Papaver bracteatum. The sequence goes on along the minus strand of JAJJWX010003811.1, from coordinate 622,343 downwards.
ATATCCTTTAATTATCTGTGCAATCATATCATTTAATAATATTTATGCAATTTTTATATGATGGATGAATAATAACTTCATCGTTCTTATGCATTCCCATACTTGCCTCTATTATTCATTTGCATTATGAAAAAATTGAGTAGAGATTAGATATAAGCTTTAAATAAAATTTGCCTCAATATTGGAGATATTATCGCTAGCAACAATTGCGTAAAATCGCAATTCTCATAAAATCTGCGAGTATTATCGCAGTAATCTTGTGGTCTTATTATGCCTTCCTAATTAAAGGTCTTATTGTGCACACTTTTTTCTTTCTGCGACAAAATCGCAGGACATCTTTGCACTTGCATGCATTGACCCATTGATATTTCCTTATCTTTATTTTTTGATTGTATTGCGACAATATGACGAGTCTAAGTTCCCTTACGAGATCAAAGCCTTGTTACATTGCCGTCTTGCAATGAAATCACAGGTTGTCTTTACATTTTCATGTAAAAACCCATTGATCTCATCTTAACATTTCTCTTGTGGCTTGTTGCCTCTGTATAATTTACGTCACGCGACAATATGACAGGCCTAAATGTTCTTGCGATCATAAAGCCCCATGACATTGCTGTCTTAAGACACTTATCAGCTCCCTAATGGAGGGTGCCGCCCTTATCTTCCCCCTGGTTGCCCCTTCAAGGATGGCACATCGGCCATACAAGACTAGCTCCTCCCATCCAGATTTACCAACAAACAACTTGTTTTCGCAGCCTCTTGTCCTTTATGCCTATACGTCTTATAGTTACAAGACTGCACCCTAAGTGGGGTTTTCTTCAGGCCAAATGCATCATAGCCAAGACTTACCAAGAATGGCAAGGGAGTTTCGTACGCCCCGGGCACTCTTGGATCAACCGTGTACCTCGGCGCCTTGGTCATACTTTGCACTTCTTGGAAGAGATTCTCGGTCGTCCAACCAGGGTATAACCATATATAGTTGGAAATCCAAGATCTCTCTCCCGGATAGGTTTTCTTTAACCCCAACATCTGCATGACCCAGGATCCAGCAGCGGTGTAACCTTACCCCTGAATCATGTCAAGAGATACCCCTTCCTATGACACGCTATTAGGTCTTACATTTGCCTCTTACGAAATTTTATTCGTGAACTAGGGTGCACGCCATAGAGGTTCGTCCCATTCTATTAATCTCTACGAAATTTAATTCGCGCTTCTCGCGAGTATCGTAACTCTGATAAAATTTCACAACTTTGATTTTCTTTCTTTTTGTAAAATTTTGCAATTCTTTCAAGCAGAGTACTCTGTTCAATTAAATATTCTTCAAACAAATCATTCATAGAGTTTTCTAAAGTTCATCACTTTACCTCTCTACTTACTATTTTCCGGTTCGGCTTTTCTGCCACGTTTTATTGTTGTTTCTTTATCTGCGAGACGCTCGCCATCAATTTCTTCTTTTTGCTCAATTGTATCAATCATTAACCTTTCACATCTCTGTCGTTGTTTGATTTTGTATTTCTAATTGATATTCTTCTTAGCTCTTTCTTCGCAAGACTTCATATCAATTTTATAACATTTCTTACTTTCTCCCCAATCTCCTTTAATAACTCCAACACCCTTAAGATGAGGAAATTTAACACACTGGTGGAAAGTAGATGCTACACCTAATATCCCGTGTAGCTAAGGTCGACCAATCAGAGCATTGTAAGGTGATTTAATGTCAACAACACAGAACAAGATCTTGGAAGTTATCCCTTTCAATGGAATCCGCATCTTAATTTCCCCTTTGGGTTTATTGGCAGTACCATTAAAACCATAGATTTTATATGTTGAGGGAATTAGATCTTCGTCTCTTCCACCCATTGTTTTATAGGTATAATAAAATAGTATGTCAACGGAGTGCCTGTGTCTATTAGAACTCTATTGATAGCCCAAGAATCTTCATTTTCATCACCATTTTCTTCATCTTCTTCCTCCATTTGCTTTGGGTTTATCTCTAATCTTACTACCAATGGGTTATCATGCTGCTCGCCAGGTTCTGGTACTTCTTGTGCACTGAAAGATATAATTTTTTTCTGTCATTCTTCTAATGGTAAGGCTCTCGTGATATTCATTATCTCTCTTCCATATGTGTCTCTCGCGAAGACTCTGCTTAGAACATTATCATGGAAATCCTCTATTGTTCTATGTGAATGTACAATGGAATTACAAAACAAATTCTTTGCTTTAGCCACAACTTCTATTACGAATGATTCGGCTCCTTATACAGTGTTTACCCTGCGAATTTCTGGTGTTGGAAGCAATCGCTGAGATTGTGGATGTCCTACTAAAAAGTGATTTAGATTTCCTTGTTCAATCATCCTTAAAATTATTCTCTTTACATTCCTGCAGTCATTTACTGTGTGGCCATGAAAATGATGGTAAGGACAAAATTCTTGAATGCGATTATTAAGATGTGGTTCTTTTCCCATGTTCCATGGAGATGGTATATTTTCCATTAAAATGATAGCTTCCCAAAATTTTTCTATACTAGCATTGAGAGGAGGCATCTTAATTTCTTCCCATATGATCTTCTGATTCCCTTGACTTCTGAAATTGTTTTGCCTCTGTCCACCATAAGTTTCTTGTGGATGATCAAGCCTTTGAATCTTATTATTCCCACCGCGATTGTAATAATTATTCTCCCTTTCATATTCTTCTTGATCTCGACTGCCCATAGCTACCAATTTCTGCTAGTTATCAGTTTATACTTTCTCTTGTTGCATTTGCGAGCTGCTCGCCACATTGTTTATCATTTTAGGAAGTAAACTCCCATTTGCTGCTACAGAATTGGTGTTCACGATGGGATATGATTCCATCTCATTTTGTTTCTCCTCCAAAGCAATGTATTCTTCTTGTAGTTCTCGTAGTTCAGTCATAGTGATTGTATTCTTGAATCTGAAAACTTGTATGTACAACAGATTGGTCGCGAACATTGCATTAATGAAGGATAAAATTAGGTATCTTTCATCTACTCTTCTAGCCATCTCGCTGCACATTTATTTCCACCTTATGGTTAAGTGCTTCAGACTCTCTCCAACTCTCTGTTTTAACCCAAATACATCTTAAATACCCGGTCGCGATGAATTGTTGCTAATATAATTTCCTAGAAATATAGCTTGTAAATGATCAAAAGAAATTATGGTATTCTTTGGCAATCCCTCGAACCATTTTAATGCCTCTCCAGTTAAGCTAGACGCAAAATATTTGCATAGTACAGCATCATGGTTTTTCCACTGTAGCATATATCTAACATAAGCCTTGACGTGTTGAACATCACAAGTAGTCCCATCAAAGATCTTTGGTTAATCTTTGGTAAATTGCATTTTGGAGGTATTCCTCTTAATTGTACTTCTTGAGTAAATGGAGTTCTCGCAGCTTCTTCAATAGCTTCATCGAGCTGCCTTCTTCCTCATTCTCTTATATTGTTTATCATTCCTCGCATTTCTGCTAATTCTCTTAATATTTGCTCATCCTCAGTTGAGTTTTGCTCCATTGGCCTTTTTAATGCAGCTTCCCTTCTTCTGTGCTCTTTCCTTTCTTGTCTTGCGAGATTTTGTGTTCCTTCTTCTTCATTTTCATCCCGTCTTTCTCTGCGATTTTCTATTTCACCCTCCTCTTGAAATCGCAGCTGTCTACTTTATTCTCTGCGGATTTCTTCATTTTTCCAAAATTCTCTTCACTGCCTTTCTAATCTCCTCTGTATTCTATCATACTCCTCCTGGATATTATCATTGTAGCGATTTTGTGTACGCCTCCTTTCTAGATTTTCATGGTTATTTTTTCGTACTGCCTCTCGAAATTCTTGTTCTTCTACTTCTGCCCTTAATCTTTCTCTCTCGTAAGCCAGGTATCCTTGTTCGGCGTAATGTCTCTCAATTTCTTCTTCAATTATTCTTTGATTCCTTTGATTCTCTCGCCCATGTAATATCCTCCTACCTTCTTCTGGATTTTCTTCTTCATTTTGGTTGTTTCTTCCCTCTTGATTTCTATTGTTATGTCTATTATCCAATGCTTCGACATGCGGATTATAGTGATCTCCAATTATCTCTTCTTCTCTATGACATTGTTCTCTATTTAAATTTTGCCTTTCTTCTCTAATATTTCTCATAGGGGAATTTTGCCTTGGTTCTCCTCTAAATGATCTTGAATTTTATCTAATAGTACTTCTTGATCTCCTTCTTTGTAATCTCAAATTCTCCATTCTTAGCTCATGATTTTGTCTTGTTAAGTTCGCACGCTCTTCTGCCTCTAATCTTCTTTTTTCCTGTATTCTCTGTCTCAAATCATCTACTATTTCATTTTCACGTCCTTCATGAATTAATCCTCCAACCATTTCTTGATTTCTTTCTCATTCTTCTTCATTTCTTAATTGTGTTTGTGTTTGTTGATTCGGATGTTGAATTGAAATTTCTGCTTCATTTCTTATTCTATTTCTTCCTGATCTCATCCTTAAAGATTCTTCTAATTCACATGTTCCCTCACCTGCAAGTCTTTTACTTCTCCTCACAGTTGTCGGTGGTTCTAATGTATTTCTTCTTCTTCTAGCCATTTCTTCAACTCTAACAATTTCCTCAAATTTTCAAGTTGTAATCAGAGATTTCTTGGCTTGATTCTCCCTGTTTCTGGGCGCCAAAATGTAGTTGCAGGAATTCCTACACTACACCCTTGATAAGAATCTATAGAAATTGAATTACATTTGAAGATGAATAACAACACTTTTTATTATTCTAATTTTCGAATTCTTCACAAGAGATATAAGAACTCAGAAGTACAAATTTCTTTCTAGAGTTTCTCTCTCCTCAAAACCTTATCAACCCTCAAAAATACATCATCATTTTCTGAGCCTAACGAACCCTTTATATAGGAATTTACATAGTGGATGACAGCTAAGTTTTCCTCCTATTTCGGATTTATTCTGCGATCTCATCGCGATCGCTACAATGTTCTCTTTCGCAAGAATGATGACCATCGCAGGATAAACATAATCTTCTTGTACCTCTTCCATTGTCAACTTTTATGACTTTCTTCTGGATATTCTGTGACTCTCGCGAAACGCTGTTAAAGAATCTTTTGTGACGCTTGCAAAAGTGATGTTAATATCGCAGGAATAACGTTGTAGCGATATTCTGATCCTACACAACTAGGTAGTTTTTCTGGCCCCGAGGATTAGTTTGCTCGAAATGCAAACTTCAATATTTATAGACAAGGAAGTTTGGACACCAAAGAATTTTCAAAACCGAATATTCTCAAAGATATGCAATAAACACAAAATCGGTTTTCATAATTCCTGGAAATACTTTGTCCAAATATTGACCGAAATCCAATAGAAAAATCTATAATCACTAAATGCACATTACTAATTATTACTTTCTAAAGATATACATTTATTTGCTAGAAAATAAATAACATATAAAACTAAGAAACCTTAAATAAAAGATTCTCAATTTATTTCGATCCTGGGATTTTCCTTTAGCTATTAAGGAATACCTTTGAAAAATTAATGATAAGAGTTACTGCATATGTTCAAAGTATGTCGACATCTTTATTTTGCAAGTCTTTTTTCATACTTACAATCTTGGAAATGATTTGCCACACTTCCAAACAAGTTTAGAATTGGTTCATATGAATTCCAAGAACTATATGATTGATTATCCTATCAAATCACCAATCATGGGTTTCATAGTTCTACCAAAAAATGTTTCGGTTCTACCTCCATGTGAGTACTATGCATAGTCAAACTAGTTACCAAAATTCAGCTGACTAGGTACTAGGATCGGTTCCCCACAACTTATGGTAACTACTTGTATTCGGTTGCACATGTCCATAGGATCGGTTCCCCCAAAACTACAAACTTGTTGCACATATTCATAGAATCGGTTCCCCCATCTACTAAAAACGTGTTGCACCTCTTACAAGGATCGATTCCCCTCTTGTAAATTTGTTGCACATTTTACTAGGATCGGTTCCCTAATGACTAGATAAAAGTTTCTATTTAGAAGGCATCAATCATACCATCTTGAGTGATTACTTAAGACCGGTTTCACTAATAACAGTCATACTAATACATAAGTTAGGCCTTGTGAATAATTTTACCAAGATATATAAACAAGTTTATGAGCGGTTATACTAAACACACATATTGGTAATTCAAAATAGATTTTCAATGAATAACAATACCAATAAGCCTAGCGATATCTCTTTCGATTCACAAAACAAGTTTATGAACTTACTTCCTTTAAACGAATGTAAAACATTGTTTCCTAGGATGAAATCTTCACTTATACCCATACATAATCACAATAGCATTCATATGATCATGTCGATGTATTATATACAAAGTTTAATGGTTAAGCAATAATGATTCACTAAAATATGACAACCAAACTTGGCATACCAACGTTTGGTGGGTTCAACCGAGCTATGCTCTAACACATTGATTATATGATTATTTAATTCTTCTGGATCTTTAGAAATATCAGTTAACTCACTAAGTTCTCTTTTCAGTTCACACAAGTTGTTCTTTGTTAGAGATAACATTTGTTCGTAGTGAGCTATCTTTTCCAAAGATAAAATGATTTGAGATTTTAAACCATTTCTTTTGCTGATGAAATTCTTCACCATATCCCTAAAGTTATTATCATTCTGACAAATAGATAAAAAATAGTTAGAGGAAGAATCTTTTTCATCATTTGTAGACTTCTCTTTCTTTTTCTTTGAGGATTGGATTCCTTCACATAGAAACACATTAAATGCTTCTACATAATCCCTTTTTGTGATACCTCTAGTTACATGAGCCATGAACTGTATCTTTCAAAGAAAATAGTGAAGGGAATTTTGATCACAAATGAATATAAATAGAGCATCGGACAACCAAACCCCAAAAGAACTTTGAAAAAGTCTTCACAGTTCACGATTCATCATCTATTTTTGAAAAGAAAATATTAGGTTCCAAAACTTAACTTTCATAACCTTATATAAATCAAAGATAAGAAATTAACAACTATACACGACTTGAGCAATCTTGATGTAATCCTCATATTATCAAGTTAATAAAGAGGATGCAAACATCACTACAATTAGATAGTGATGGAGTGAGAAGAATGCTCACATCTTGCATCACATGGTGACATATCAAGGTTTGTTGTATAGATAGACTTCTTACCTCGTACGACCCTGGTTCACTTGGACTTCTTCTTGTCTTCAGAAGATCCTTGTTGATTACCTAAATCCAGATTCATCATTTCCATGTCATTTTGAAGTTTGGAAATTCTTTTATTGTTTCTCTTGAATTTCCAACACTTACTTTGGACATGATTCGCATTTTCCACAAAAAAAAAATCAGAAAAGAATTTTTGTTTTGCAGAATTGACTCATGTTTATCACAACTTCCAACACCCATTATCCCAAAACCAGTCGGAACAAAAGAGTTGTTTGTGCTCACAGTCTTGCTTTTGAACCCTAAACCATTTGTATTACCAAAGGACTTCTGACCAAATAACATTGTTGAGATCTTGTCATATCTTCCATACAGCCTTTGCAAGTCATACTTAAGAGTATCAATCTCTTTCTATTTTAAAGATAGGGTTCTGGTGAATTCATCATTAACACAATCAATCTCAAGATTTTCCACCTAAAGTGATGATTTAAGTTTTTATAACAAAATCTTTAATTGAAGATATTCCTGATGAATTTCTTCATTTTTATCCAAGAATTTCAAAATCTCGGTGTCATACTCATTTCTGAATCAGAAATTGAGTTAATAGAGATTTATGCAAAGAGAGCAGAATTTTCTGTGCAGACTTCATAAGTATGCAAATTCTTGACAACCTGATTTGATTTCAATTCTTATATTGAATCATCTGAAGTATCAGAGAGAGAGAACCGTTTCTCAGGTCTTTTGCTTTTCTTCACAATACCCTTGATCTTTTGTGTAATCAATGACCTGCCGAGATCAACATGATTTGGACACATTCGTCAGCCCAAGACAAGTTAGAAGCTTCACTTGTGTTGGTCACAACATTGAACGCAGATGTTCTGACTGTGTTCTGATCAAGATCAAGTATTTTTAACTTTCCAACAAGTGTATCCCTGGAAAGTGTTTCAAGGTTATTTCCTTCAACGATGACATGTTTCTTATAATCGTATTTGGCTGGTAATGATCAGATAATTTTCATCACAATGTATTTTTCAAGAATAGTCTTACCCAATGCAAAAGATGCATTTACAATTTCAGACACTATGTGCTTAAACTCATCAAATGACTCTTCATCAGCCATACGAAGGTTTTCCCAATCATAATTTATGTTTTTAAGCCTCTCTTATTTTTCAGAGATATTCCATTCAAATAAAGTTGCTAAGATATCCCAAGCATCTTTAGACTTAGTGCACATAGTCACATGGTGTTGAAGATTTGGGGTAATGGCATGGATGATTGCATTCAATCCGTCAGAATTTTTCTTTGCAGCGAGAATCTCGACAGGATCATACTCACCAATATCCTTTGGTACAGTTACATTGCCCACAGTAACTGACAGAGGACAATAGTCATTTACAACACGAACCCAAGATTGAAAATCACGCGCTTAGAGAAAGACACGCATATCAATTTTCCACCATAAGTAATTCGAGCCATCGAAGACTGGCAATACGTTTACAGAGATAGTGCTTCTGTCCATAGAGTCAGATTGCTACAAACACAGACATATGGGGTATTTAACGTGTTTGTATTCTCTGATACCAATAGAAAAAGTTGAGGTCTAACAACCATACCCAATATTTCGTTCGGCAATCTGTATGGACTAACTCAAATATAATTCTGTGAGAATCAACTAGACAGTCAGACTCAATCAAGGAAATATGTCCAAGAGTTATATCTCAAGTTCTCAATACAATCCGCAATCGAAAATATAGAAATCTGTGAGCCCGATTGATATGAGAAATAACTTGAACGGTATCAAAAACCAATGTTCAAGTGTCAATCAATTACTACCTAACAAATAAGGTCGGATTTCCCAATTGATTGAACTACGCACAACTTGTGATATTTCAATTATATAAACAAATATAATGCGGAAAAAAAATAACACAGACACCTGAAGTTTTATTAACGGGGAAACCGTAAATGCAGTAAAACCCCGGGACCAAGTCCAGTTTTGAACACAACAATGTATTAAGCTGCTACAGACAAAAGCCTACTATAATTAACTTCGGACTGGAATGTAGTTGAGCCCTAACCAATCTCACACTAATCAAGGTACAGTCTCATTCCTTACGCCTCTTAATCCTAGAAGGACTCTACACACTTGATTCCCTTATCTGATCTCACCCACAACTAAGAGTTGTTACGACCCAAAGTCGAAGACTTATAAGAAAATCTATCTCCCACAGAAATGTAAATTCTGATAGATAAATCTATCTCCCACAGAAATACCTATGAAGTTTTGTTCCGTCTTATGATAAATCAAGGTGCACAAGAACCAATTGATAATCCGGTCTTATATTCCCGAAGAAAAGCCTAGACATATCAATCACTTCACAATAACTTAAATATATGGTAGTTGAACAAGTTATTGTGGAATCACAAATAATGAGACGAAGAGATTTGTGATTACTTTTTATATCTTACCTTTCGAAGATAAATCTCGAGCAAATCTTAGAAAAGATAGTATTCAACACGATAGAACAAATAAGATCAGTTAACGCAACTACGGAAAAGATAGTTGGATCTGGCTTCAGAATCCCAATGAAGTCTTGAAGTCGTTAACCTATAATGGTTTTAGGAAAAACCTAGGTTAAAGGAGAATCGACTCTAGTCGCAACTAGTATCACACAAGAGGTGTGGGGATTAGGTTTGCCTAGTTGCTAGAGTTATCGTTTATATAGTCTTTCAAATCAAGGTTTGCTAAGTTAGCTTAGAAACAAAGTATTTCATATTCATCGTTAGATAAAAATCTAATTTTAGATACAAGCTAAGTTTGCTTGAAATCAAAGAAATATCTCTCCACCATTAGATGGTCTTACCTTGTCACACACAAATGAAATATTCTTTCATTCAGACGTGGGTAACCATACCTAAACATGTATATTGAGTTGGCTCAATAACAGTTAACCAAAGTTAGCAATATGAATACTTTTGTCTTAACCACATTCATCTAACACATCTATATCAACTATAATGATCAATCAATCATGAACGATAATCAAATGAATCTAATTATGTTTCATAGAGTTGTTCAATTGTTGACAATCACATAGAAGTATATATGATCCAATTGCAGTAAAATTAGATTTATTCGTAATGTACAAAGTACAAGAATTGGTTCATGAACATTAAACTACGGTTTGCAAATATTGCATTCCTTATTTTATAAATATATTTGTTCATGAGCATGTAAACATACTAAACCGATTTTAGAACTTTTACCACTAAGTTTGAAAATGGGTACGCAAACTTTAGTTCCGGACTTTGGTCTTATCCAACAGTTTGCAAATGGGTACGCAAACTGTTGTCCCGGACCTAACTCAGGTAGAACCGTTCGGATACTAGTATGCAAACTTGGTTCCCAGACTTTAACAGTTAAAATGGTTCGCATACTAGTATGCAAACTTAGTTTTCAGACCTAAATCATACCAACACAGTTTGTACACTAAGTACGCATACTGTGATGTTTTCTAGACATGGTTTTTAGTTTTAAACTCCCATTTCAATCATTGAAACATTCTTAGAAGAAGATAATGGTTGTCTCACACAAACCATTATCTTATAAGCAATTTTCAATTAATCGAATGATCAATACGGCAATGGCTGTCTCGCACAAATCATGTAAGATGTTTAAAGGCAATTTCCATATGATCATCTTTTGACTTATTATTTAGTTTCCAACAAATAAGTTGTTTCTAACTAAACTCGTCAAGAATAATGATGAATGTATCTAAAGCAAAAATCTACCAACACATATTTCGAGAAATAGATAATCGAGTTATACTCAGTTCGAAATAACAAATTTGTATGATATGAAAGTCTATATCACTATACGACTTTTGTCTCAATAGGAGATAGATCAACATCTAAATGGGTACAATTATTATTAGTATTTTAAGAATTTTATTGGTTAAAAAGTTTTAGCATCCGAGATGTACTTGTGGTAGAGTATTATGAAGAATTGTTGAATACTCTTTCAAGCATAATGGTGAAATATAAAGTCCTAGTTTTCTTTTATTATTAATTTATTTATTTCTTTTGTTTCATATTCAAGTAGTCGATTGCGATGACATTAATAAGGATGTACTAGTTGATGGGAACATTTTTTGGAAAGCAACTCGACGCAATGATGTTGGGTCTACAACCGGAGTTATAATTGGTTTTCACATTGGAAATGAAACTTTTAAAGAAGTTCCACTTAATCAAATATTGGAAGGCTTTATTAGAACAAGAGTTATGTATGGTAATTTGCTAGCTGTTATAGATGGATGTCTTTGAAGGATGGTCATATAGACATATGGTCTATGGGGGATTATAGACATGGTGATTCTTGGATAAAATGGCACTCTATTGGTAGAAGATCCATTAGACAAGTATTGTAACAAATAGCTGTAATTGTTATATATATAAAAAAACTCAGAAGATTTTCAATTAAGAAATGAATCATACACACAACAATTTATTCCACATAAAAAAATTATAACCCAGACAAAAAAAATCACCTTTGGAGGAAAAACCCTTTCATGTTGTTTCCTACATTAAAATTTCCACCATTAAAATTCTGGGATGTTTTTCTTACTGAATATACCAAAACCAAATTTATTTATTCCAAACCCCTTTTTCTCGCCCAATTACTCAAAACCCTCAACGTAGGAAAATCCCAATTTCTTTGTTTTGAATCACCAGCTGTTGCTTCTTTGTTTAATGGTGAAAAGATTTAATTCATGTTTTATCTTGATTATATGTGTTGTTCCTAATATATAAATACTTCAAAAATCTATGTAAAACGATCATCATCAATAGAGCCGCCGCTATGCTTCAAAAACAAGAAAAAAAAAGAAAAAAAGAACCAAAAAAACCGCTGGTAACGCAAGTGGAAGAGGACGCTGGAGAGCTTCCAGGTGATGTGATCCCTGAGACGCTTTCACGAAATCGCATGGACATTGGTGGAACCATTCCAGATCTATTAAAATTAGGTTCATCATCATTTTATTTCTTGGGTTTTTTAATTTACTTTCTTAGCAAGTTCATGAATAGTAGGCTCATGTTTTATCTTGATTATATGTGATTTTCCTAATATATAAATACTTCAAAAATCTATTTAAAAATGGATCATCATCAATAGAGCCGCTATGCTTCACTAACAAGAAAAAAAGAAAAAAGAAAAAACCAAAAAAGCCGCTGGTAATGCAAGTGGACAAGGATGCTGGAGAGACTAGCTGATGTGATCCATGAGATGCTTTCACGAAACCGCATGAACATTGGTGGAACTTCCGGAGTTATTAAAAGAAGGTTCATCATCATCTTCTTTCTTGGGTTTTTTAATTTGATGAAAATACTAAGAATCATGTCATCTTTTAACAAAAATTAATTAGATTGTTAGCTGTTAATAGTAGAAGTATGATAGAATCCCTTAATTGTTAATTATATGTTTGTAACTAGGTCATCAGCTGTTTCTCCCTTAATTGTTAATTATATGTTTGAGGAGTTTCCTATTCTTCCTGAATTAAATCTTTTCACCATTAAAATTGTGGGTTTTCTTCTTCGTGGTTATTCAAAACCCAATTTTTTTATACTTGTGAAACTCCTCTTTCTCCCCCAACGTTAAACCCTCAAGAAAAGAAAAATGCCAACTTATTTTTCCCCAAAATCACTATTCGTTCATTATATTTCAACAACCCAGAAAAATAATTTACATCCCCTAGAACTCCTTTTCTAGAATCATATAACATATGTGATAATCGATACGATCGACATTGATTTTCCTATTCAGAAGGATAAATCAAACAAAGGAAAGACGAGTTCTTTATTATATTTTGCATATTACACTAAGTACTTCAGGAAGGGGCGATTTATGATCTAAAAAGCAAGAGTGAGTGCTTTCTTTCTTTTATCTTTCTTTCTGTATATTATATATTTCCTTTAGGGTAAATTATTATTTTTTTAATAGGAAATGAAGGATTATATTAAAGCTTAAACGAAAACAACATTCAGTTCCTCTCCAATGAGAGATTTCAACCAATTTGGAAAATCTGTAGACCAGCGTTGGTCTATTATGTAGCTCCCATCCCTTCTAGCTAAAGCTATTTGATACTTCATTGGATTTTCTATGCACAAATGTGCATTTCCAACTCCTAAAACCTTTTAAAAGAGATCTACAATCCTGAATTACATTATTAGTTATCCAGCGGACAGTTCCCATATTACCATTAATGGCATTAACTACGTTCAAACAATCTCCTTCCAAATGTAACTTCTCCACTGCTACAACTTTTCCCCACTTTATGGCTGTTAATGCTGCTAGTGCTTCAGCTTGCTCCTCATCCTTCGCTACTCCAGCAAGTGATTGCGCTCCTCCACATTGTTTTATTTAATAGAAATTGTGTTTTTTTTTTCAATTGTTTTATAGAGTCCAATTTCGTGCACACTCCTTTAAAGAGTGTGCAAAAAAAAAAAAAAAAATCTTATTGGTTAATCTAAACCAATTGTCTAACTATTTGGTGAAAAATAATTTTATTTTTTGATTCAATTGAAATAAAAAAATAAAAAAAGGCATGTAGTATATATATATATATATATCCTATCCTAAGAAATAGTGAGTTAGAATATATAAGAAAGAAGATAATAGGTGTACATAGATAATCATGTGGTGGAGCAGTAATTGAATCTAGTTGTGTGTCTTGTTGATATTGAATGACGAAGGGTAAGAGGTACGGAAGGAAGTTGTTGTTTTTCAATCGATTTTGTATCGTCGTGGTCACATATTTCTAATCTCATGTTGTGATACATTCCGAAATCACTTTATGATTTTCTTAGTAATGAAAAGTTTATCTTTTATTGGAAGTTAAATCGATGGCGATGCTCACAAGCTTCAGGTTGATCATCAAAGTATGGTTTGAATGTGGTTATAGCCGAATAACTTGGCATATTGGTTGCTTATAGAATGACCAACAGAGAGTATACAAACATACGACTTTATAAAGATGAGTTGAGGGATTTGGCAAGAGCAGTTGTCTTTCAAGAATTACCAAAGAAAACAGGAATTCGGTAGAGCAAATGGGATACTGGTTTGTTAACTAATTATCAGACTGAATACGCTTGTTCGAATGCTATTGTATGAGTTACAATATAAAAGCATGGGGCCATTAATCAAGTATGCTTAACTAATCGAATATGCTAGATGGAATATCTCATATATATATCAAAGAACAAAAAAAGAAAATAATTCGTACAGGAAAAATACTATTTAAAAAAAATAAAAAAATCTCACCCTACCTAATTATAAGTTATAAAAATTAGTTAAGCGTATTCAATTAGGATTAATATTCTATATGAGGTATTGTACGTAGTTTGATATTTCTTCTTCCAATCTCACGAAGAACAAATCACCACTTGCTCCCTGCTACTTCTAAAGGAAAGCTTGACAAAACCTAGTTATGAACTTGAAATTCTGTGTAAAAACTAATCAACTTGTTTGAGTTGTTTCCCTTTTGTCAATTATATATATATATATATATTAGGATGTAATATATACTATTTGTTTGCTTTCTCATTTTTGGATTGAATTAAAAAGAAGAATCCGATAAATATTTAACGTTTGTTTGGATTAACCAATATGATTAATTTGTTTTGGACTCGAGATGATTAATTTGTTTTGGACTCGAGATTATATTGTTTAATTTTGTGCTTTATATGGAATGTTGACATCATGAATGAAAATAACATATGAGAAATTATATTGTTAATTTTGTGGGAATATTATATAACAAAATATGAAAATTTAACTTGCCTTGGGTGTCAAAGATTTAGAGGATACATAATATCTTCCGCCTATGGAAAGGGAGGAGGAAGTCTTATAAACAAGGGAAAAAAAGAATCATTAGTCGGAAATCGACATAGATTTTCCATATTTATCATAATTGTTATTCTATTTATTTGCTATGCTAATTAAATGAGAAGATTGTGGAATATTTTGAAGACTTGGTTATAAAAAGATGTCAAAGATACACAAAGAGGGGAGTTCATTTTCTAGCTCAGAAGAGCAGTAGTTTAGAATTGGTTTAGTTTTTATATATATATTTTTTGTAACAGAGTAACCTCTCTACTAAAGTCTAAAGCTAAAGATGAATCCCTATTATGTGTGTTGGAAATTTATTTAATTTTCAATAATATATTTTCTTGGTCCTATATTCTCGTTCATTAACGATAATATTTTTATTCATGTGTCCTCATGCTTTGCATTCATTATAAATATTCTAATTAGTATCTATATGGGTACAACATTAATATTTTGAGAGTTTTATTGGTTAAAAAGTTTTATCATCTGAGGCATACTTGCATCGTAAATCTTCCTGTGCTAGTTCGAAAAGTTTTATAAAGAATTGTTGAATACTCTTTCAAATATATTAGTGGTGAATACGTAAGTCCTAGTTTTATTTTATTTATTTTCTTTGTTTTCATATTTTCAATTTATTATTTTTGGTTTGATATTTATTAGAAAATAAAATTATAAATAGACTTAGTCCCAGTGGAACGACCCGTATTTGGCATACTATCTAATTAGACTAGCTTGCATAGACAAGAATTTTGAGTCGGGAACTAATTATTTAGTTTACAAATTTCTCGAAATATAATGACTAAGCTTCATGAACATTTATTCATACTTGATAAATTTTGGTGGAGAACAATTTATTGTTCGGAACCAAATCATGTTTCAAGTTTATCATTCGAAAATAGCCCGGAACAGTGATATGTGTCATTGATGTTATTCAGGAATATTTTGAATTTAGAGAAATATAGAACTACTATATTTAGAATACAAGACATTGTTATCAGTCTTACAAACTGGGAAAACTTTTATATGTCTAAAGCTGTATTACATGTACTTGTACACGTAGCGGAGTAGCTATATATCGACTTTCAGATTTGTGTGATAAGCGTACTCGTATGCATATCATGGGAAAATATATTTGTTTCGTGATCCGGATAGGTATGTATATTCGTATACAAACCATTTTGGAGCTGTGGTTAGGGAACTGAGTTAAAGCATCAAACCGGTATGCGATCCAATACAGTTCTACGTTCTAGAACTATTTTAATACCCAAACCGGTATGCAAACTAAAATGTTCTGTGAACTCCGGAACTGGTAAAAGTCTTAAGTTTGCAAACCAGTATGTGAACTGAAAAGTTTTGTAGACTCCGGAACTTTTAGTTGCATCAAAGTTTGCAAAACGGTACGTGAACTGAGAAGTTCTTTTGAATCCGGAACTCGATAATTGCTTATAAGTTTGCAAACCGGTCCGCGTACTGTGACTTAGCCGACTCACAAACAGTTTAATTATTTGTACCTTGTACAATTACAAACTATGTCGATTTTGATTCAATTGCAATTAAATTATTTCTATGAGATGATATGCATTTGATCAATTCTATAATTAACACTAGACTCATTTGATCACATAATTGTGACTCAAGATAAGTCTTTGTGAACATACAAAATGAGTGTTAAGCTTTTAAGTTCAAATCGGCTAGTTTCGGCTAACCATGTTGAACATAGTATTTATACACGGTTAAGTTACGATTTACCTAACCATAGTATATATCTCGTATATGTGAATACGATTCAAAGCTTTCATCTATCGATGAATATTGTTTGTTTGGTTCCAAAGCTATCTTAGCTTAAACCTAAAGCAACCTAGGCTTTGAAGCCTATATAAGGGGAACTCTTAGCAACTGGGATCTTTGAATCCTGACACTAGTTTTAGGTATGTCCTAGTTGTATCTTGAGTCGTCCTTTCCATGATCCCTTTTAAGGTTTAGCGACTACAAAGAATTTATTGGGATTCATGAAGCCAGGTCCAGTTATCTTTTATCTTGATAACTTGAGTATCTTGATCTTGATTGTTTGTAGAGCTTGATCCAACGATCAAGATAGATAATAATCACAAAGTTCTCTTCATCTCAGACTTTGTAATTCCGCAAGTTTTATACTTGTGAGGTGAATATTAATCTAGGCCGCACTTCGGGTTGCATAAGTCCAGATTTTGAGGATAGCCAGACTTCGTTCAAAGTTGCTATCGATTTCCATCATCTGGATATTTCGTTTGATCTGATCATCCGTTTAGATCGTAATCAGGAAATCAATAGGCTTAATCCGTGGGAGGAAAATTTGGTTTAAAGTCTTCAATTGAGTTGAAGCAACTCTTAGTTGGTGTGACTCCTTTTAAGGGAATCAATTGCACGGAGTCCTGCTGGGATTCAAGAGGTGTAAGGAGCGCGACTGTGCCTAAATCAGTGGGAGACTGAGTTCGGGCTCAACTACATTTCAGACCGAAGTTAATTGGTGAAAAGATGAGGGTACCCAAATATACCTCAGTCTAAAACTTTTCCACCAATAAGTCCTTTTACGAAAGTGATTGTCTATGGACTGAGTCGAGACAATAAAACTAATCGGTTCACATTTTGTGTGATCGTCTATAGATACAAGATCGAGACAATACAACAACGAAGTATGTTTACTTGATAATAGGTTCGGACTTAACCAAACTCTAGGGATTGTCTATCAAGTAAAATAGGAATTAACGTTTGTGTATTTTACTTCTAATTATAATAAAATAATTATAATTGTGGAAATAGAAAAGTAAAAGACACAACAAGATTTTGTTAACGAGAAAACCGCAAATGCAGAAAAATCCCGGGACCTAGTCCAGAATTGAATACTCTATGAATTAAGCCGCTATACAAAATCAAACCAACTTCGTATAGTTGAGACCAAGCAACTAAACCTATAGTTCACCTAGTTCCCTTAGTATTCCTACGCCTCCAACTTGTAATAAGTCACGTACTTGGAACAATTCATTTGGTTTGTATTCCAAACAGTAAAGGAACAACAAATCTATTCGGTAACAACTCTTTTCAACCAACGTGATATGAGTTTGACAAAAGATCTTCCGTTTAACCAATAAAATACTTTGTCGGGTCCTTAGATCAATCTTTCAACAACTACCGAAGTAATTGTTAGATTATGCAATCAATACTATTAATCACAAAGAAGTGTATTGATGCCGATCTACTCAACTAATCAATCCAATTTATCACAAAGATAAACCAATTATAGTTGGATCCCTTTCCAGCCAAAACAAGTATTGTGCACACCAAAGATTATGAACCCAAAAAGTCTTCTTGTCTTCAAATCTTCTTTAATTTTCAATCAGCACACTTGCACACAATCAACTTGAATCTCTTGTGATCAATCAAACACATAACTGAGTTTGTTAACGTTGGATTATCACAAGACTTCTTTAGATCTACAAACAGTCTAAAGATCCCCGTCGAAACTTCGATATAGTTTGAGTGAATCTTATATCAGAAGAGAAGATTCTTAAGCATAAACAAACTAGGTGCAATCAAAGTTCAACAACCGTTAGTCAATCAAATCAATCTAAAACTAATAATAAACCACAATTATCTAGTTTCCTACCAACGGTACTAATAGAGCTTCTCAATCCCAAAGAAGTCTTTAAACTGAGAGGCCGTAAGAGATTTCGCCTAATTAGGTTACTGATCGAATTTTATATAGTGGTAAGAAGGTTGTCGTTCACTCGGACTTGATGAGATATATTTCAGATTTAATAAACAAAAATACTAAAAATAAGAAAATATATATACAAAATATGGTCACAAGGATGAAGAGAGACCGGGACTCGGGATTCCACCAGACTTCAATTTCATGCAGTTCAAATACCAATTCTAAACAATAATAGCTCACAATATAAATTTAATTGACTCTAACTCATTGCCTAAAGTAGATTTCGAAAGTAATGGTTGTAAACCTAAAATATGGGATATCAAAACCTTTAAGCAAGCATAACCCATCAATTGAAATGACAAATGTTCAATGATAATCATAATTCAATTAAATAACTGTGTAATTAGTCATAAAAAGAATTAATATAATTACCGCATTCGTGAAATTTGGCTTCTTTCGTTGTCCTGATGACGGTGTTTAACTCATTATGTTGGAAACACACTCAAAAGTTGGTTTCATTACTCAAAAAGGTATTTGCAAGAATAAAAGGTGTAAAGTAGTGTGTTTGTAACAAATATAATTGTTACAGAACCCACTGTTACAGAGTAACACTAACAGGCTGTTGCGAATTTAAAACAATTGTTACAGAAATTGTTGCAAAGATAATGAATTTGAAACTATAGGTAACGGTTTATGCGACTGTTTTTAACTGTTGTTCTGTGTTCTTCTTCTTCCTCCTCTCTGCAGTAATGGTGATTCTCTAAAACTCGATTCTAAGCACTCTGTTTTCACCCCTAACTCTTCATCCCTTTTTATCTTCACCCCAGTAACCTATTTATATCGAACAACACCAAGAAGTCTCGCTCATTAACTCCCAATAATCCTCCGTTACTCGGTAATAAAGAAAATATTTTATTTCCTTTTTTATTCATATGCAGATGTGAATTACGTGCAGAATGTGAATTACGTGCAGAATTTCCTTGTTTAACTGATTCACGCTTCTTCAGCAAGACAACTCTAGCCAAACATGTGAGTACACGTCTAAACTCGCTGTAATGCCGTGATTATCTCCCTCCGAGAATAAACTCCAATGTTGACCAAACACTTCCTTTTTTTAATTCCTCACGCGTAAAATGAGCTGCCAATACTCCAAACAAGGTAAAATAGTATCCCAGATATAGTAAACTCTACAGAATCACGCAAACTCCCAATTATGGACTTAACAAAACCCGACAATATTCTTCCTTCTCTGTTTTGCTCAAACCAAAAAATTCTTCCTTGATTTTCGAATCTGAATGGATTACCATCCCTGTTTAATCATAACAGGCTAGTCCAAGTCCAAATCTACGAACAAATCTCAAAAAAACCTCGCCAAAATCTTCCACAGAACTTTCGCACTTTCAAGCCATTTTTCCCGCCAAAAACAAGGTGAATAAGAAGGTCGTACCCTATCCAAAGTAGGGGTGCCGATAGCACTGGGGTGTGAATATTAATGAAGGTGCCCCTTATCAGTTTAGGTGCCCCTTATCCAACATAGAGATTCTGAATAACACGTGTCCTCCGGGGTGCCTTTAACAACTTTTCGAGCGTATTTTTCCAAAAATGTTTATTGCCCAAAAACACCTACAAACAAGTTTATTAGTGATAAAATGAGTCCCAACTAATGTATTTATTGGTGAAAATGCGTCACACTTACGTGTTCATCAGTTACTTTCCTCTCCGAATAGGCGGCTCCACCAGTAACAACACAACTAGGTAGTTTTGCTGGATCTGAGGATTAGTTGGATCAAAATGCAAACTTCAATATTTATAGACAAGGAAGTTTGGACACCAAGGAATTTCCAAAACAGAATATTCACAAAGATATGCAATAAACACAAAATCGGTTTTCATAATTCCTGGAAATGCTTTTTCCAAATATTGACCGAAATCCCAATAGAAAAATCTATAATCAGTAAATGCACATTACTAATTATTATTTTCTAAAGATATGCATTTATTTGCTGGAAAATAAATAGCATATAAAAACTAAGAAACCTTAAATAAAAGATTCTCAATTTATTTCGATCCTGAGATTTTCCTTTAGCTATTAAGGAATATCTTTGAACAATTAATGATAAGAGTTACTTCACATGTTCAAAGTATGTCGACATCTTTACTTTGCAAGTCCTTTTTCATACTTACAATCTTGGAAATGATTTGCCACACTTCCAAACAAGTTTAGTATTGGTTCATCTGAATTCCAAGAACTATGTGATTGATTATCCTATCAAATCACCAATCATGGGTTTCACGGTTCTACCAAAACAAGTTGTGGTTCTACCTCCATGTGAGTACTGTGCATAGTCACACTAGTTACCAAAATTCGGTTGAATAGGTACTAGGATCGGTTCCCCATAACTTATGGTAACTACTTGTATTCGGCTGCACATGTCCATAGGATCGGTTCCCCCAAAACTACAAAATTGTTGCATATGTTCATAGGATCGGTTCCCCCATCTACTAAAAACGTGTTGCAACTCTTACAAGGATCGATTCCCCTCTTGTAAATTTGTTGCACCTCTTACTAGGATCGGTTCCCCAATGACTAGATAAAAGTTGCTATTTACAAGGCAACGCTCATACCATCTTGAATGATTACTTAAGACCGGTTTCACTAATAAAAGTCATACTAATACATAATTCAGGCCTTGTGAATATTTTTACCAAGATACATAAACAAGTTTATGAGCGGTTATACTAAACATACATATTGGTAATTCAGAATAGATTTGCAATGAAAAACAGTACCAATAAGCCTAGCGATTTCACTTTCGATTCACAAAACAAGTTTATAAACTTACTTCCTTTAAACGAATGTAAACATTGTTTCCTAGGATGAAAAATCTTCACTCATACCCATACATAATCATAATAACATTCATATGATCATGTCGATGTCTTATATACAAAGTGTAATGGTTAAGCAATAAACCTCATATTGTATTCCTTAATACTATGTCTAACTAGAGTATCATACACAGCTTCGCAGTTATGTTTTCAATATGCACGACTTGAAAGATACGTTAGGGAATGAAACAATTCAAGTCAAATATTACTAACCTCAAGAGGAAGGATGATGTTGTCGTTGTAGCTCCATACATATTCATATTCTTCAAGTCTTCATGTAATACTTGTAAGTCTCATATCCTAATACTTTCAAGCTAACCTATACGAAGTTGACTCTAATATATAATCAAGCGACTCTTTAAATGAGTTTTGATTCACTAAAATATGACAACCAAAATTCACATACCAATGCTTGGTGGGTTCAACCGAGATATGCTCTAAAAATTGGTGGTAGGCTAGTGTCTGTAGCGGCTTAATACAGTTTGGTGTTCAACCTGGACTAGGTCCCGTTTTTTTTTTTTTTTGCATTTGCGGTTTTCTCGTTAACAAAATTTCTGGTGTCTGTATTATTTATTTTTCCACGTTATATTGTTTATCTTTATAATTGAAATATCACAGGTATGCGTTTGATCAATCATAGTAGATAGGTCCAACCTAGTTTGTTGGATAAGACTTGATTGATCCTTGGAAATTGGTCTTTGGTACCATCTAAGAACTCTCTTTGTAGTTAGGTTTGCGGATAAAGTTCTGTAAACTTTCTAACAACAAGAGAGAGAGAGAGAGATAGAGATAACTCTAGGCAATTTCCTTGATTGAGTTTTTACTCTCGGAATTGTGTTGAGTTTTTCTATACAGGTTGCCTACGAAAAAAGTTGGTGGTGTATTTTGGTACCTCAAGTGTTTTCAATGGTGGTCACCTTTTTTTTTTTTGCCATGGATTTTTCTGGGAGATCATTTTTCTTAGCACTTAATGCTTCATTGATGTTCTTTGGTATCCACTCTCAGTGGGTTTATGAACAACTGCAATCTTCTTTTTATTATTCTCTCCATGATTTCTAGGGAGAAAATTTATTGACTATTCTTTTGAAAGTAGTCTTTCTCCAATTGAGAGCATTGGATCTTGTCTTCGCCTTCACAGAGTAGTTCTCATTTTTATGATCCTGAAGATTATGAAAGAATTTCGTAAAGTGTTTATAGGAAAAACTAGGTTTATCACAACAACGATTCTTTTTCCAAAAGGTTGGATGTTTACAACCCAAATATTCTAGGGGATTAGCCTTGTTATATGATCTAGATTTGACCACTTTTTATGATGGCCAAACAAGAACATCATGAAGTTTCTCATTCCTTATGCCAAAATGATATTCAATTTGTAGGTGATCTTTATTTCTACAATAATAACAAACATAAGGAACGTTCTTACCTGGATATGTGCGTGCTGATTTGGATCTTGATAGACTTTGCTCTTTCCATCATTAACTGACATTTGAGGTATTTTTCTGTTAACATCAGTAGAAGCATTTGGTTGAGAAGAATCTTTGGTCTTGATAAATTTTACCTCTTTGAAAGTACTAGGAGCATATATTCCCCCATAGCTCAATCCTCGTGTATCACGATAAATTTTATATGCTCCTATTTCGAGGTTAATTTTTCTAAGCTTCTGAGCTTCATTTCTTCAAAACTCATACTGTGTTCTTCTAACCTTTTGATATTTTCAAGAGAACCACCTAGATCATCCTTAAGGAGTTTTTCTCGAGAGAGAGATAAGGACTTTCTTTCTCTTTAGCTGCAATAATTTTTTCCCCCAACTTATAGAAATCTCGACGAAGACTATCACATCTAAATCTTTTTTGAGCTTAGGTCTCGTGATCTTTAAGAAGAGAATTGATGAGACGATGGCCACAATCAAGACCTTCGATCCTTCTCAATTTTTTGTTTTTTCGACACATATGAGTCAAAAGAGTAATGATATTAGAAGTCGTCATCCCTTTCTTTGTCAAAGGAGTCAACATCTTAACATACTATGATATTCCTCGTCTACTTCTCTATTCAGATCTGAATCAATTCATTAGAAAGTTCATCCAACTGTTTTTCTAAACATGTTCTACGTTAATATCAACAATTTTTACATTATCAACAAGACTTTGACAAGGAGATTCTTTCAAGATGTTTTCATGAGGATCTTCAGACCTTGAATTTGACGTGCCGTCAGAATTTTCAACTACAAAGGCATCATTGTTTGTCTTATAATAAATATTATATATTACTCCAAAATCGTCCTCCCAAGAGGTGCTTTTTTACTGTGAGTTTCATTCGATTGTGACTCTCAATTTAATTTCAGAAAGATTACTTATCCTCATTTACAAAGCATGTTGTTTGTAGGTTGTTTGAATGCACAATATGTCCGAAACCAACTAAAAACTATGAGTTTAAAGGAAATTGTTGATATGATACAAGAGTTTGACATCAAAAATCAAAAAAAAAAAAGAGTTTATGTTTGGTCCTTTTTGCATACAAAAAACTTATTATTGTCATATATAATTCATGGCTGCTAATAGGATACCAATTTGCCTGGAAGTAACAAAATTCATATAAGATGAGATATGCAAATTAGTCAGCCTGGAGGTAACAAAATTCATATAAGACAAGATATGCAAATTAGTCAGCGGTGGAACAAAAGGTGGGTTAGATTTGGCTCTAGACCACCCCCACCCCCAAAAAAGTTCTTAAAATCACTTATTAGTCCTTCATTTTGTGCATATTTTATGTTTAATCCTCTAAAATTTAGTGTTTAGTCCTCTAAAAATAGATTTCTATAACTTAGTCCATCCAAATCAATAATTTTTTTTTGCCCCCTTAATGCTAAAAACGTTTTTGGATTCAAGAAACAGAAGTACTTTTGCTTTTTCAGAAATAAAAGTCAGAAGTTAAACTATTTTGTTTCACAAAAAGTTAACTTATTTATCTTTGAAAGTCGTTTTGAAATTCTATAACCAAATTGACTTCTTGCCTTTCAAAAAGTAACTTCCGAGTACGTATCTAAGCACCCCGTAAAACTTGGCTCCGCCGGTGAAATTGTCACACCTATAAAGCAAAATATACTGGAGCACGACGCTAGACTAGACCACTTGAATTTAGTCACCACCGTGGCATTCCCACTTTTGCTCGGATTGAAATATGCAAATCGCAAAGAAACCATTTATTTTTTTCTAAATTTTGTGGGACCAATTGGAGCCATTCCCAGTGAAGCAGAGTCACTCATGGTGTGCCAATTCAGCATTTCCCTCTCTCATATCTACTTGTTAGAATCCACAAAAATATTCACAAAAATCAAAAAAGAAATCAACACTCAAGAACCTCAAAATCAGAAAAGAGAAAAAACTCACACATAGTCTCAGTTAAAATTGTACAGTAAGCTATGGCCTGGACATTGATATCTCCATCTCTAAAGCTTCTCCAGCGTTCAACAATGTCCAACTACAATTACCCTGTTGCAACTAGCAACAACAACAGCAACACTCACTTACAATTAGTAGGAAGCAAACGAAGAGTAGAATTTCAGGTTTGCGCATCTTCTTCTGATGACAGTAAAAGCAATTCGAAAAAAGATGATACACCTGATTTCAATCCATTTGGATTTGTCACTGATAACCCTTCTAGTCGAAGCGCTATTCAACTACCTGAAATTCCCGCCGAAGATGGAAACGTCGGTCAGATGCTCTACGTAAGCTTGCTTCTCCTGTTGTGAATTTGTATCACTTAGTTTTCGATTGTGCTTTGTTTTTTTGTAACTGGAATGACTAAACATCACTTATTGACATTGCAAAATTCAGAGGATAGAAGACAAGGGCAAGGAATATGGATCTTTCATAAGATCCGGAAAACTGAAATGGTTTGTAAGAGAAACAGGTAAAATTATAATCAAAATTCAGGCACTGTATTTAGCTTATGAATTATAGTTCAAGATGTTTGTTGCTTCATGTAGGATCTTCTGATGCCCGACTTGGTACACGCGGTACCATTGTTTTCCTCCATGGAGCTCCAACGCAATCTTATAGCTATCGAGTCGTTATGGCGCAGGTTATCTTTCACTGCTCCTCCTCCTTAACATATGTGTACTCATCAGCGTAAATGTGTCTGTAAAACCGTTGTTGTGGTTATTAGATGGCAGATGCTGGATTTCATTGCTATGCACCAGATTGGATAGGATTTGGATTCAGTGACAAGCCCCAACCAGGATATGGGTTTAACTATACAGGTTTTGGTTATATACGTTTCTTTGACCGAGTATGAATTTTCTTTGCATAATTTGGGTGCTTTTGCTTGGTGCAGAAGAGGAGTTCCATTCTGCATTAGATAAATTACTCGAAACGTTGGGTATCGAATCTCCATTTTTCCTAGTGGTTCAGGTTTGATAAATTTGGCGACTACCATATCAAGCAAGTATTTCCACATTGTTTAGTGCAAAATGACTGGAAAATCTGCTAAACTAATCTTCATTGCAGGGATTCCTTGTTGGTTCATATGGATTAACATGGGCCTTGAAAAACTCGGAAAGGGTTTCGAAGCTTACTATTCTCAACAGTCCGTTGATAGTTGGATCAAAAGTACCTGGATTGTTTAATCAGCTAAGGTTCTCTATACCTGACCGCACATTTGTAGAAGAATTCTTAGCTTATAACTGTTAATTTGTTCGGTTCCTTTAGAGATTTTTAATCGAATTTTGTTTCCAGGATTCCACTGCTGGGTGAATTTACATGCCAGAATGCTATTATGGCTGAGCGTTTTATCGAAGGAGGTAGCCAGTACGTACCAAGCCCTTGCAATGTAGCACTGTTTTCTCTTTATCAAATCTTTACCATCCTAACTATCTTATTATGCTGGACTGGAGGGAAACAAATGCAAGATTTTCTTGAACAAAGTTTTGCAGAAAAATGAAAATGCTGCTATCTTAAGCAAATCTCTCGAATGTCTTAAATTCTTACTCAGTGTTTTTCGACAGATATGTATTGAAGTCAGAAAAGGCCGACGTATATCGATTACCATATTTAGCAAGCAGCGGGCCGGGATTTGGTTTGTATTCCTTAGCTAGATTCTAAAAAAAAAATGCTGAAGCAGTTGACAAATACCCTTGAGTTATCAACATATTTAATCTACATGCAACTGCAGATTTTTGCTCTTGCAATGCATGTTCTTAGCCTGTTTGATGAAACTTTGCAGCTTTGCTTGAAACTGCAAAAAAAATCAACTTCAAAGACACGTTAGGCCGTATAGCCAGCGGGTTTTCGGCAGGAAGGTAAAACTATGTTCCTTTCCTATTGAGCTCTAGTTAAGTTCAACTTAGAAAAAACTCTGGTCAACTATGTATAATTTTCTTAATTTTGACTCTATCAATTTGGAAATTAGTTGGGACAAACCCATACTGCTTGCTTGGGGAATGTCAGACAAATACCTGCGTCAACCGGAAGCGGAAGAGTTTCAGAAAGGAAACCCCAGTAATATTAAACTTAAGTTGTTAGAAGGTGCAGGGCATATGCCACAAGAGGATTGGTAACTATTCTTTTATTCCTGGCATTTAACTCTATTCACCTTATCTTTATTTTTATGGAAGCCTGACAAATACACCATTATTATGCAGGCCTGAGAAAGTTGTTGATGCTCTGAAATACTTCCTTTAAACTAGATGCACGCAAATTCTTTGAACCAATTGTTGAAGTAGGAATGTACAGAATGAAATCAAGTAAAGACTACGTGTTTTCCCCGAGAAATGTTAATACAACTTTGTCGACTTTACTATACAATCTTCTGGAGTAATGCAGTCCAATAGGCTACATTTGAGCCAACATGTTAGCTGTAGTAGTAGTACTTATACCAATCAATATTCAAAATTTATTGCATCAGGAGGATGAAGAAATATAGAAAATGAGGTTGAAGAATCAACTATTTGGTGATAGAGATCATCAAACCAAGAAAAAGAAGCTAAAGAGGATGACAGTGACTTCAATTCGTATTTGATCTGTATTTTTAGTACTCAAGCTTGAAAATTTCTTGTAATGGTATAATATACTTAAGGGGGGTTGGGCTAAAGCCTGTAAGAAACACTAGTACTACACTACATTTTTCTCCATGTATGATCTTGTTGGTTGCAAGAGTCACAGACATGCTCAATGCCTTAATCGAGTCCAGTGTAAGGATAGAAAAGAAGGATTAAGAGACATTAGAATTCTCAAATATCTGAAAAAATAATATCACATGAAACAATCAACTAACAGAGGTGTTAACCATTTGTCATTTAACGAATTACAGTTTCAGATAACTTAAGCCACCAAAACAAGCATCTTTATCTTGTCTTTTTCAATCGGTATCCACACAAGCAATTTTAATTTAGGTAAAAACTATATATCACAACAAAACAATAATATGTTGTTTCAAACAAGAGATACAACCACTTATTTGTTCATTTATCCTATGCAGGAGGGCAGTGTAACACCATGGCACACAAAGGCGAGCACGACATAAATAACCACTAAAATAAGAATTATCAACGCAATCCTGCAACAATGCAAAGCAAAAAAACAATGAGTAATATTTATCCAAAAAGTACTAGGAAGTAGTAAAAGCTCTTGCTCCATATCAAAGTCCCGATTAGAACTGTTTTACTTTCAGGACATTTTGAATGTTTAAGCTCATGATTGCTTCATGATGATTAGAGCGCAGTGGACATTAATAAGAGTCAAGTAGATGGAGCAAATAATTCACAGGAAGAGAGATTCCAGTAAATGAACAAACTTAACATCTCGTGTAGGATATGAATCAAGTGGTAGTAGTGATCCAACTGGCAGATACCACCAAATTCCAAGGGTTCCAGATTCAATAGTTCCTATGGCTGGTCATGTAACCAACAGATTCTGAGTTCATATAGCTTCACTTTCAACCTCTTTACCAGATTTATCAGTCTCATTAATACTAAAGAACAATAGCCAAGTGTAGCAGGTTTAATAAGCTACAGCTATAGGAAAAAAGATCAAAATGGTTGGGTTTAAGTGACATACGTGAGCTTGACATTTCTCCACCACAGAGTGTTCTTGAATCGTCGGGCTTGCTTTCTGAAGCGAAATGTATTTCCTTGCATGTTAGCAGTTTTATCAACAAGTAACTCCAAGCGATCTCCCCTTTCCAGAACTTTATCAATATTATCTATCATGACGTTACGTACCTGTCAAGTCGTACAAATCATCTATTACAGGACTGACATAACGATTTATTCCAGAACAAGACCGCATCTTAATAAACATCGTATAGGACGTCCAACTGATACCCACCCCATTACAGCAATGTAAAACCAGCAAATTGGCTACCCCAATCAATTGGCATCTTAAGCAAATTCAAGAACCCACAACCACATAATGTATTCAAATAGGCCAACATGAATGGACATGTAAAGAAAAATCCACAATGCGTGATAAGATTAATGATTACCTGACTCATTTCACCCTTCAATCTATTTATCCTATCGGCATTTGGATCATTAGAATAATATTCCATCTGTTGATTTAAGACCCTTGAGAACTCATCATTCATGGCATAAGCAAGAGCTGTGTGAACAGCACGACCGTAAGTCTTCGCAAACCTCCCATGAACATCTTCAAGAAATGCAAACGGGATCCTTCCTGCACACAAAATTTTGTAAAAAGAATCAACATATGCAACTCCAAGAGCAAATGAAAGAGGTCTTGCTCCAGCAAGTGCAAGAGAGATAATAGGAACATATGAATTATTCCTCCCAGTCTATCATGCCCTTAATAATTTACACAGAGGAACTTTACATCTACAAGTTGCAAAATTCAGGTTAATACGCATGGTGCACGCTCAAGTCATCACTCTGAAACTCCAGTTCATAATAAAAGTCGCGCCTTTCTACTGTTTTAAGATGATGTCCCACTGGGAAGGAATAATTCTTTGAGGTGATTTCTCTGATTCTTATACCATCACACCATTCAAGTCGGAAGATTCATCTCACAATGTATTCATGTTCCATATTTGCCTGCTGTTTATATCAACCTAGACAGACATTCCATTGCCCCCCACCCCCCATAAAAAACACAGTTTCCAATCCATGTGCAAACAAAGAGCAAGACCCTAAAAGAACAAAAAAGGCAAGCAGAAAATCACAGACAACTGAGCAACACAATTCAACATCACACAATAAGCACACTCATTCAGCACGAGAAAAAAAAAAAAGGGAGAGTAGAAAACAACTTCATGTAAAACTGAAAACCATGGCAGCAAGACTGATTAATTTACATGTTAAAGCTCTCCTCTAGCTAAGTAAATACAATATCTGAACAGTCTAAAGAATGAAACTATTCATTACCCCAAAATCCATGTCAATGAGAATCAAAATTATACTAAAATACATGTAATTCAATCAAAAATATCAAATTAACCTCTCCAATCTACACAATCCAACCAACACAAAATCTCCAACACATAAAAACTCTACCTTCCAATTAATTGAGCAAATTTAACCAACACAGAATCTCCAACACATAAAAACTCTACCTTTCAATTAACTGAGCAAATTAAACATGAAAAACACAACACAAGATAAAAAAAATAAATGAAAGAAAAGAGATAACATCTTACTTCCAGCAGTTTCATCAGCCATACAAAGAACAGTAAGACCATCAGTTCTTTTAACATGAAAGATATATCGATCTTGTGAGTAAGAAACATGACTATCATCATTCCCTGGTATTTTCTCCAATATTTGTCTTGCAATTGCGCTCGCATTCGTCGATGTCGTACTAAATTCAGCTAATACTACTGATCCTCTTGCTACCAATGAATACAAGATCGCCATCTTTCTCTATTTCAAATAAAAAAAATACCCTCCAGAATGATTCCAAATATTCTTTCTTTCTTCACTGAAATTGAAATTCCCTGAAATTGTTTATCTGAATCTGAATTGACTCATCGATTAATAGAAAATATTAGGGTTTCGATCTGTTTTTCACCGCTGGAGGGATGGGTTTTTAGAGAAGCCTGTCCTGGCTAATTGGGGAAGAAAGGAGAAAAACAGAGTGGAATTAGAATTATGATGAGTGGAGAATTCGAAGACTTTTTCTTATTTATTTTATTTAGTAAAACTGACACTAATATCTAACCGAATTGAATACGTATTTATTGTTTCTCTCCCACCCGGTTCGTCACATTAAGACGTGATTGTTCCACATTATGTGACCGACCTCAAGGTGTCGACCAGTCCGGTTGTGGTTCCTACTTCCTATAGGTTCTGGAATCCATTATTGTGTTACGTGCTCGCATAAGTTGTATTTATAACCTTGGCGGATGCCAGAAGTGTCTCCACAAAAATAGAATTTGCTTCACGAAAAGCCAAATTTTTTACTTCCAGAGTTCTTTATATGAAATTGTGTTGAGAGATCGATTTTTTTTTTTTCATCTAGAAGTCAAAACGTAACTTTTGAATTGTTATCTAAACATGCTATTATTGCGCGAAGGAAAAGAGATAGGATTCTTCTACATACTTATCGCCCAAAAATTGACAAAACTAAAAGTGATTTCGGATATCGTTGGAGGGACGCAAAGGTCTGTGGTAGAGACATCTTGGTTGTAAGTCCAATTTTTTTTTTCCGTACATGTAACAAAAAGAGCGGAGAAATTTCCGTGCATGTAACAAAAAGAGCGGAGAAATTATAAAGAAAATTTGAAGTGTGCATACAAGCTTGACCCATCTGTATTACAAATTTCAACATATACCATGCATATTTGCAACTACAAGTCATATATATTTCAAAAAAAAAAAAAAAAAACTAAATTTATTTTAACTGAAATTCAAAATCAAGTGGGGTTTGTCTCACTTGCACGCTCTCCCTCCGTAACTGACCTCTTTCGGCATGAAAGCTAAACAAAGACCTCTTGGCTCTAGTAAAAAGACCAACAGGTTGATTACTAGCCATAACTTTTTGATTTTCAATTCGTTAATAGTACATTATATATATACAGAGAAAATATTAACTAACCTTCTACGAATTGGGAAAAGTAACAGCTGACCAACATTGTTCCAACATAACTCATCCATAATCCTATCAACTTAACCAATATTGTAATTCAAATGCCATCGGGGTTTCACTAAAATGAGTTTTGTTTCACTAAAATGAGTTTTTTTTTTATTAGGTGGTCTGAGAGAAATTATGCAAGCCTAAAGAGCATGAAGGCTTAGCCATAAGAAATCTAAGATTCATTAATTAATAAAGCCCTATTAGTAAAATAAAATTGGAGATACTCTATCAAAAAATAGGTATTGTGGATGAAGGTGACCCAACCAAAACCAAATCAGATGAAGGTCATATTTGCCTCAAGGACCACAAATTTCCTTTTGGTAGAGGATTTTGGAAAGGTAATCATAAGGAGAAATAGCTATTGGAAACATCATCTAGTATTAAGATTTCAAGTAGAGAATTCTAAACTTTTGGTTTGATAAATGAGACTTTCCAAACCATTATATTTATCACATCCAAAGGCATTCAAATTGGTTGTAGTATGCTAAAATTGTTGACTTAATTGAGCAAGGGAGGTAGAAGGTCACCCTATCAAGGAAACCTAATAATAAGGAAGTACAAGAGTTTTTTTGCTTAATCAACATTCTTCGAGACATACCATATTTAGAAGATGAGGATGACTCAATCAATTTCTGCAATGCTTCAATCTGCAAAACAAAGGAGAACAACACTAGCTACCACACCAACAATATTTTACAGGTAACATTTCCCTAGTGTATAAGGGTAAAAGATGTACCACATAATGTGAAAGTGTTCGTCCATTCAGTTATGCACAATGGGATACCCACATTTGTCAATCTGCTAAAAGGATAATGTGAAAGAACTGATGTCAACTATTATTTACGCTATGTGAGGGAAAATAATATAGACTATCTCATGATGCATTGTGTTTTTACACGAAAAGTGTGGGTACTATACTAATATTTGATATTTCATGGACTCGTAAACTAACAACGAAGGAGAAGTTGCAAGTATAGATTGTCTAACAGATAAATAGAAGAGACTGAAGATGAAAATCTGCCACACGCTTCCTTTTGGAATCAGTTGGGTTATTTGTTAGGAGAGAACAGTAGAGCGGTGGTTAATAAAATAGGTGGAGACAATTATACTATCATCAATTATGTCAGACGTCTGATTTTTCAATGAGGCTCTAGCTCAAACTGGTTTAGTTCAATCCCTTTCGGGGAACTCATTACTAACTGAGAAGATATGATACTTTTATTTAGGAGTCAGGTATGGAAGCCAAATTGTTTGTCTCTGAGCTGTATTTTATGTTGATGAGTTGGCATGTTGCCTGAAAACTTTTCTAAGATGTACCTGTATTGTTGAACTGAACTCGCTGTATTTCATGATATAGTTGGCTCTGAAATGGTACTAAACTCTGTGTATTCCATGGTATAGCTAGCTCTGGATGGTTAATGATATCTCATAATTACGTACTTACAATATGTGAGAACGACGACTGTCAAAAAAGTTTTCTCTTCTAATAGGATTTAAACTTTTAACCTGAAAAAGAAACAACAAAAAAACAAAAAACTCAACTGCCAATAAACAAAAATTACATGCATAAACATTTATTATCAATACAAATTAAAGCCTAATAAACTCTAAAAAGCCAAAAGTTATAATTAACATTAGTGGGGAATGTCGGGGTAGTTATCTTACATTTCTTCGGTACACTTTGTAACTCCTTGCTTTAATAAATCTTTTCTCTATTAGCAAAAGAAAACAATTAACTAGGTTATCTGCTAATATCAACACGTAAGTCAGATCTAATTTTCAATGGTTATGATTATTAATATCAAATTCGATTCTTATAGGGGCTAGTCAGTTTAGATTTTAAGAGATATCATGAGACTTTTATGAAAAGGATTATAGTTGCAGGAAATCCTACAATACATCCCTCACAAGAATTCATAACAATCAACTCATTTCTTAAGATCAATAACGATACTTTTTATTAATTGAATCTAGAAATTTTACAAGAAGGAAATGAAATCAAGAATACAACACTGTTTTGGACTTTCTCTCTCCTCAAAACTTTCTCAACACTCCAAAAATTATCTCTCCATTTCTTTCACCTATTTATCTCTTTATATAGGGTATTACATAGTGGATGACATCTAAGTTGACCTTTATTTTCGGATCTGATTTGCGGTATTTCACAATCTTACAAATGTTAAAATTCGCAAATATCCTAAATTTCGCTAGATCATCACACTTTTCTCATGTTTACGCTGTCGTCATCTGTTATGTCATTTCTGAAATCACTCTGCGACGTCTTTTCCGTGTTGTTGATGAAGTTTCGCAAGTGTGTTGTTGTTGCGATATTCTGATCCTACATCTTGCCTTTTCTCATGTCTTCTCTGCGAATGGGAGAATGTCATGAGAATTTGTACTTCAGAATGCCACAGTTGTTCATCTTTCCATATTCTTTTGTACTGACACGATCTTGTATTCTACGCAGTATTTATTACACGTATCTTTTCTTCCACCCATTTCTTGACACGTCTTTTTCAACCGCTATTTCTCAACCGTTCACGTCCACTCTTCGCATTAATGAGTTTATCTTCTCGAGAAATCCTCTATCTTTATATACTCTTCTTATTCTTCTCTTTTTCTCTTTTCACTTTCTTCTATTATTCTCTACAAATTTACAGTTTCTCCGCATGTTCCGCTTCTGCTGCTGTAAATTTTCATCCTTCTTTTTCTTTTGATCTTCATTCCTTTATTCCCATACTCAGATATGCCTCCAAGCGGCCACAAAGATAAAACTTATTTTGAGGGAATTCATAAACGTCTCAAAGAGAGAGGTTTTACACTATCCATCATTCCCAATCAAGAAGCTACCTCCATTCTTTCTGCTAAATTATTTTATGATCATCATTGTGATAACAAAGAGATCATAGTTTCGCTGGGTCAGATTCTCGCTGGCCTTCATATCCCTCTTTATGATCCTAACCTTCCTTTATTCTATGAAATACTCTCCCACGGGAAGTTCTCGCGAGCAATATATCAATTAAGTGGGGATTGCATTCGCTTAATGCTTGAATTCTCCAACCGTGGTGCTGGCAAAGGGTCTCTTTATTCACAAGATGTTAGGGATCCCGAATTTAAGGAATTAGAAATTCTTCCTGAAAAATACACCGCGGAAATCTTCTTTGATAATTATGAGCTAATACCTATGAAGAATGTCAAAACTCGCTAGGGTATTCGCTTGAAGAGGAAGGAAAATGTTGATGACGATAAAAGGCTTATGCATGACATTGATTGGAATTATGGCAAGAATAAAACTCCTCGCCAATCCAAAGATGAAAAGTGGCGCGTCTTTCCACTGATTCTGAGGGGCCCTTATATTTATGGTTCAAACGTGCTTCCTGCGAATCTCGCTACTTACCAACCTTGGGTATTTAATTGGCCTGAGAAAAAGAAAGAGGTATGTTTCTTTCGTTCAGTCTATTATCTTCACTCCTCTTTATACTTATTAACTTTGCGAAATCTTCAGATTAACAACTTAAGAAGAAGCTACAAGAGAACTAGCAAGGTAAGCACCCTAGCAGCACTTCGCTCGATCACGGATAAAGTAAGAAATACTTTTCTTTATCATTTTTAACAATATTATTGCCTCTGTTTCTTATCTTCATTCGTGTGCGTAGATTGGCGTTGTAGTTGCGGAAGAAGAAGGGTCTAATATTGCGAAGACCAAAGGCAAGGCTAAAAGTGCTCTTCGCAAGGAAAAATCCACTGCCCCATCTTCAAAGAAAAGAAAAGTTCGCTCTCCTTCTCCCTCAAGTTCTCATTTTGATGAGAGTACAGATGACAATGTTGTATTCGCAAAGGAATGTGCCTCTTCTGAGTCTTAAATGTCACAATTGTCTAGCATCTTTTCTGATTCCATGCAAGGGATTGATAATGACAATCTCACCAATACATGCAAAGCTCTTGCGAATATCTGTGGTTCCACTCTATTGGATGGTGATAGTTTTCTTCGCGGAGTTTATAGATCAGTGACTCCTGACTTTCTGAACTCACTTGGTATTCTGGTATGCTTTCATTTCTTTATTTCTTCTTCATACTTATAATTCAAAATTATATCTATCTTGATAATTTTTGCTTTGTTTCGCAGACTGGAAGAGCTTCTTTCGCTGTTGCCTCGGATTTGGAAAGAAGGCGTGCTACTCTTGAGAAGAAGCGTCTTGAACTTCACAAGAAAAATGAAGAACTGGAGGCTGAAGCTGCTAATCTTCGCGAAAAGAATAAATAGTTGGATTCTGAAAATTCCACTCAGAAGGACAAAAATCTAGTCTTCAAGATGCCAATAAGCAACTTTATATGGTATAGAGATTTTCTTCCTTTTCTTCATTTCATTTTCTCATTATCTTTCCTCATATGATTTACCATTTTCGCAGACGTTTATGGTCTTTATGATGAAGCTACCATTCTTCGTTCTTTTCCCGAACCCATAGATAATGATACCTTGCTTGAACTCCTTAATAATTCTTTAAATAGTTTTTCAAATGACAAGATTAAGTCCCTTTCCGTAGATGAACTCATATCTAAATTTCGCCTCTTAGAGATTGACCATAAATCCAGCTTGGGCTTAGTCAATAAATTTAAGCATTTCTATCTTAACTCTAAAGAGGAAATTAATAATTTAAGGACCAAGAATACTAGTCTCATATATGAAAAAGATCATATTGCTCTACAAGGTGCTCAAACTCTAGCGAAATTTCATGAAACTCTCCTTGAGATTCAAATTGAACGAGATGAAGCTATTCGCCAAAATGCTATACTTAGCGAAAGAGAGAGTCAAGTTCGCTCATGTCTTCTAATACATAATGATGATGAATTCTCTTGGGCTGCGAAAGTTCTAGATAACGCCAGAAATAATTTAGGTGTAGATGTTAGTCTCCATACTGAACGCACATCCTTGGTTAGAGATATGATTTCTGACAGAGAAGGTTGTTAACTGCTCTTCCATATTTAATTGTTTGTTTTTCATAAATTACCACCAAGTTGCTAATTCATTATTATATTTTCTCAGAAGCTGAAGAGAGATTTCGCAAAAGAATTGAAGAACTTGAGGCTGAGAAAGGGCAGCTCGCAAAGGATCTTTCTTCTCGCAATGATAAATGTTCTAAGCTGAAGAGACAATTGAAAATTATTGTTGCGAACTTTAAAAATGATGCCACTCTTTTTCGAAACCAGACTATTAAAATTATTTGGGATGGCAATAGCATTCTGCATTCTGCATTCTACATATCCTTGTCTTTTCGATGAAGTCCCAAAGAGCACTCCTAATTTGGTCATCCCTGATAGTGATGCTAGCGAAAAAGAAGAATCTGATGAAGATGTAGAAGAAGAAGAGTCTGACGCTAGTGAGGAAGGATAAGAGTCTGATGAGGATGATGAAGAATCAACCAAGAAATGATTTTTGCTTCCTTCTTTGACTTTTTGTATTATATGTATATTTGTCCTTTAATCTTCCATTCTTGTAATTTATCACTGCGAATTTCTTCAGTCTTCAATACAAGTTCTATTTATTTTGTTTCTTTATGCATATGTTAGAAAAACAATTCTTTCTCGCAATATGATTAATCAATATATAATTTATTTTTCACTTTGTGCGTAAATCTATCATATGGAGACAAATAACATTTTCTCATTTTATGCATTCCCATACTTTCCTCTGTTATTGGTGTTCAAATGAGAGATTAAGCAAGTTACCTTTGTACAGTAAGATTGTTGCGAAATATTTCAGTATATACGTTCCCAAATATCGCAGTTATTTCTGCATAATCTCGCAATCACATATTTTAGAATTGCAATTTTTCTTGTATTCTGATGTGCTCTTATTTTGTCTTCTTAAGTAAAGGTCTTATTTTGCCACCTTTTGTCATTACGACAAAATCGCAGGACGTCTTTGCATTTTCATGCAAAAACCCCTTGTTCTTGCCTTAACCTTTTTCTCTTATGATTTTTGTTGCGACAATATGACATGCCTAAATATTCTTGCGAAAATAAAGCCCCATGACATTGCCGTCTTGCGACGAAATCACAGGACGTCCTTACACTTTCATGTACTGACCCATTGATCTCGTCTTATCTTTTTTTTTTTATATTATTGCCTCTTCAGGATTGTCGCACAAATATGACAAGCCTAAATATTCTTGCAAAAATAAAGCCTCATGACATTTGCGTCTTAAGACACTTATCAGCTCCCTAATGGAGGGTGTTGCCCTTATATTTCCCCTGGTTGCCCCTTCAAGGAGACGTACTTTTTCCATACAAGGTTGGCTCCTCCCATCCAGTCTTGATAACAACCGATTGTTTTCGAAGCCTCTTATCCCTTTTGCCTATATGGCTTATGGTTACGAGACTGCACCCTAAGTGGGGTTTTCTTCAGGCCGAGTGCATCATAGCCAAGACTTGTCAAGAATGGCAAGGTATGGTCCAGACGCCCCGGGTACTCTTGACTCAACCGTGTACCTCGGCGCCTTGGTCATATTCTGCACTCCTTAGGAGAGTCCTTATTACCCTAGTCGCCCAACTCAAGTCATATGCTTAAGTTGAGAATCCAAGGTGCCTCTCCTGGATGGGTTTTTATTGAGCCCAAATATCCATGGCTCAGGTTCCAGTAGTGGTGTAACCTTTTCGATGGGCCATGTAACAGGTACCCCCTTCTATGACGCACTTTAGGTCTTACATTTTCCTCTTGCGAAATTTTGATTTCGCGAACTAGGGTGCACGCCATAATAGGTTCGCCCCATTCTGATTGTTTTGATTATTCTGTTTTTGCATTTCAGCTCTTATTGTAATTTCCCAATTCTCGTCTTTGTCATTCCATAAATTTTTTTATATATTTTCTCAATTTTATTCTGATATCAAATTCTAAGTTTCTTACCTTTGCCGCGTACTGCCTCTGCATCATTGATATTTTCTGCGGCTTTCTTGCTTTCTGCGAACATTTCGCCACTTCCTATTTTCAGCAAACATTTACTTCGCAACATTTCTTCTTTTCTCTTCTCTACTGCATCAACCATCAATCTCTCACTTCTCTGCTTTCCTTTGATATTACGTCTCCAATTATCTTTCTCTGTAGTTCGTTCTTCGCATGACTCAACATCAATTTGATAACACTTCTTTCTCTCAATCCAATCTCCTTTTATAATGCCAACTCTGCTCGGATGAGGGAACTTGATGCACTGATGAAATGTCGATGCTACGCCTAGAATCCCATGTATCCAAGGTCTGCCAATAAAGGCGTTGTATGGTGACTCCACGTCGACAACACAGAACATAATTTCAGAAGATATTCCTTTCAATGGAATTCACATAGTGACTTCACCTTTAGGTTTATTAGCAGTTCCGTTGAAACCATAGATTTTGTAAGTTGAAGGTATCAAATCTTTATCTTTTCCACCCATAGTTTTATAAGCATGATAGAACATGATATCCACAGAACTTCCAGTATCAATTAAAACTCTATTGATTGCCCATGAGTCCTCAGCTTCATCATCTTCATCATCACTTTGTTTTGGATTAATCTCTAATCTCACCACCAATGGGTTTTCATGCATTTCTCCACCTTCAGGTACTTCTTATTCGGTGAAGTAAATAGTCTGTTTTTGCCAGTCTTTTTACGGCGAGACCTTCGCAATGTTCATTATTTCTCTCCCATGTAATATTCTCCTTCCTTCTTCCTGATTTTCTTCGCCATCTTGATTATTTCTCTCCTGACGTCGCCCATTCTCCTGATTCCTGTTGTTTTGTCCATTTTGAAGAATTTCGCCTTGTGGGATATAACGATCTTCAATTATTTCTCTCCTTTCGCGACGTTCTTCATTTGGATTTTGTATTTCTTCTCGATTTCTTTCTCCAATATTTACCATAGGCGAATTTCGTCTCGCTTCACTTCTAATTGATCTTGTAGTACTTCTTAACCTTCTATTCTGTAACCTCATGTTTTCCATCCTCAATTCATGATTTTGCCTTATCAAATTTGCGCGTTCTTCTGCTTCTAACCTCCTCTCTTCGTGTATTCTTTGTCTCAATGCCTTTAGTGCTCTAATTTCTTCATTTTCATGGATTACTCTTCCATTTCTTAATTGTTGTTCTTCTTGTCTACCATTTCTTAATTGTTGTTCTTCTTCCACCGCCAAGTGTGTATACTCACTCTGTCATAATCTATAGTTATATTTGGCGTTGCTGTACGCTGAATTGATTGTTGAACTTGATTATCTCCATTGTTCCTTGTGTTCATTCTAGATGATTCCCCAATTTCATTTCTCCCTTCTCCAGCAATCCTCTTACTCCTTCTAATAGTTGTTGGTTGTCTTGAAGCATTTCTTCTTCTAGCCATCTTTTCAATCTTAATGAATTGTTGAAAATTATATGAAATTCTTCACCAATTACTCCAAATTCCTTCAAATCACAATTCAATCAGAATTCCTTCAACCAGTTCCTTGTTTCTGACGCCATTATGTAGTTGCATGAAATCCTACAATACATCCCTCACAAGAATTCATAACAATCAACTCATTTCTTAAGATCAATAACGACACTTTTTATTAATTGAATCTAGATATTTTACAAGAAGGAAATGAAATCAAGAATACAACATTGTTTTGGACTTTCTTTCTCCTCAAAACTTTCTCAACACTCCAAAAATTATCTCTCCCTTTATTTCACATATTCATCTCTTTATATAAGGTATTACATAGTGGATGACAGCTAAGTTGACCTTTATTTTCGGATCTGATTTGCGGTATTTCGCAAGCTTATAAATGTTAAAATTCGCAAACATCCTAAATTTCGCTAGATCATCACACTTTTCTCATGTTTACGCTGTCGTCATCTGTTATGTCATTTCTGAAATCACTCTGCGACATCTTTGCAGTGTTGCTGATGAAGATTTCACAAGTGTGTTGTTGTTGCGATATTCTTATCCTACATGGATTTTGTGAACCCTAGAGAATTCATACATTTGGTAAGAATCTCGATGATTCGTAGAGACAATACTTATAGAAATTTCATCTTATGTACATTAGTTTACATTATTATTTTTAAGAACTTATGCACAAAAATAATTTCACGATATATAAATGTGCATTTAATTAAGTGATAAAATGTAAGTCCATGCAATCCGAATAGAAATTATATTTTTTTTCCTCCGTGATTCTTGATTCGGCACAGCTGGGTCCACTCCCCTAAGCAAACTCAGCCATCTAGACGAGCTCCGTTGCTGATCTAGTGTCCATCCCAACAACATCATGATCCTCATGCCTCTCGGAGACGGAAAAAGTAGAGGATCCAATCTTTCCTGGTGAGAATTAATCCCCAATCTCTCGCCCCTACTATGGACGAAACTAATAAAGGTGTGTGTTATCCATTATACTAGATAGTGAAACACAAAAGTTTAATTATTACGTCAACTACAAATTAAACCAAACTCAACATAAACATAAGGGATTGGATTTTATCATAAATCTTATAGGTTTAAAAAAAATAAAAATTAGTTTACTTTTTATTTTTTTCATATCTTTTTATTGTAGCATAAATATATCTGGAAATCCCCACTAATTTCAAAATCTAAATCCAATAATAGAGAGTGATAAATAAGTTCACAAAATTGTTAAAATTACTAAAATCATCAATTCCTGGTGAAACGAACATGTAAAATTTGATACTGTTTATATGGACGAATATGTAAAAATAGACAGGATGTAAACAGTTTCATCCTACCAATTTTCAAATACTTTTTCTTATTTTTAATTTGCATCAGGATGTACCCAGTTTCATCCTCGCTATTTTTTAAGTTTAAGCCAGGATGAATCCAGTTTCATTCTTGCTATTTTTTTGGTGTCCATTTCACCCATACTAATTTTTACTCGTCCATTAGAACCATGTTTTAAAAATATTTGAACAAATGACCCATTTTCCGTAAAGACTTTTAAATAAGGCTTAAAAAATCTCTATCGACTAAATAGAAATTTGAAATGTCTATGTAATTCTCCATAAATCCAAGTTCACTAATCCCTTAACAATTCCGATTGATTTTTGTTAAAGGGAGAGTAAAAAAAGATCCGAGGAGAACGAAAATTGTAGTTAACTCACCAACTAGGACCTAGTTGACATATCTCTCTGTTCCAGACCAAACTAACCTTGCTAAAGACCCATCTCCGGATAAAGCTCAACCGCCATCACTTATGAGTTCATGATATTCGATTAAATATGCACTGATATTCTTCTTCTAGTTCGTGTAATGGTGCTAGTGAAAATAACATTCCACCATTAATTGATATGTGAATTGATGGATATGGATGCTTTTAGTCTAAATTTATTTTGGATTTGGACCAATGGATGTCGTAATTTCTAAGATTCAATTTATTTATCTATAAATCTTATGCATATTATGTTGCCTTTGATGATGATACATGAAGAACCAGATTGACCAATCTTTATTAAAGATTTCTTGTTTTGGTGTGCACTTCAATCTATAAACATAAATGTCTAAATCATCCACTGATCATCCAAGTATATAGATCTTGTATGCGTACATTGAAGCTCAATTTATTTTCCGGTTGAACTTGATGCATATAATGCTTTTGATAAATTTTGAATTTCCACAGTGAAGAAATTAGTTAATTTTTTTAGGTTATCTTCTGCTTTGCTTGAATGCTATGCTGTTCTTTCATTAATGAATATTGTTTTTCCATTGCAAGCAGGTGTAAAGTATCTACTTTCCAATTTGTACATAGAGGAGGTATTCCATGATATCAAATATCTAATTCCACTGTAAGCAGGTTATCTTCGCGATAAGTTTGTCCTCAATATCGGTGTTGCTGGTGGACCTAATAGTGGTGGTGGAATTGTCTGTCAATGGGTGAATTTTCGTAAGGGAAATTTTGTCAGAGTCAAGAAAATATATTGACTAGGTTA
Organism: Papaver bracteatum; assembly: GCA_023529315.1. Lineage (NCBI taxonomy): Eukaryota > Viridiplantae > Streptophyta > Magnoliopsida > Ranunculales > Papaveraceae > Papaver > Papaver bracteatum. Next base: position 579,663 of record JAJJWX010003811.1, on the reverse strand, counting down.
TAAATACCAAGTTGATTATGATTTTCGTTCTCCTCAAATCAATTTTTGATCTCCCTCTAACAAAAATCTTCTCATTTCTATTTTGGTTCTTAACTTAATAGAACCAAAATCGATAAAACACTCGGATGTTTGCTAGGATTTGGTACCTGTAGTATTTGGCTGTCTCTATCAAAGTGCACTGTAAACTCGTAAGATGATAGCAATGATTAATAATTTCAAATCTGGCTCCACATAATTGCCTTTGCCGGTTTTCTTCTTTGGATAATAACCAATAATTTCATGAGGTAAGCGTATGGATAATTGATAACTCTGTTTAGAATGAATGTCTAGATTTGTACAACCTTTAGAGACACAAATCATGGCCTACAAAATTTTTACAATGGATAATTGATAACTCTGTAAAAAAATTGTAGGGGGCAACTAACCTTTCAAAATGTTGCACTATGAATCATTTTCTTTTTTTACACATCGTGATCATTAAATGCTTTCTAAAATTGAACCCCTACATCCACGGCAAAAAGTGGTGTAATGACCAAATGTTCCGAGTAGACTTGAGAATATTTGCCAAGTCGATATGGTTATCCTTGAAGAAAGATGGCCAAACAAGAAGAAAAAGAAAACGATTCATGGGGTGAGAGAGGCTCGAACTCTCGACCTCAGGATTACTCGTATAGCTATGAGACCTACGCGCTAGCCAACTGCGCCACCACCCCATGTTGGTTTACCCACGAATGTAAGCACCCTCCCCACTTTTTGCAGAATGACAAACTTAAGAAGAAAAAGCATCCATTTGGTCCATCAAAACCCAGATTATTTAAGGATCTAGCTCCACGCGACAATCTCTCGGGAACAAAATGAGTTAGGTGAGTGATATACTGAAGTACCTTTTTTTTTTTTTTTATATATAGAAGAAAAGAAAAAACCTACGAGGATCCAATCATACAGACATTTTGTGCCTCCCAGATTTGAGAAGTCTGATTTTTGCCCCCAATCATGGACATATGCCAAAGGTCTGAGTAGTTTTTGGATTGTAAATCCTTACAGTAAACATTTTGAAAGGTACTTAAAACCGTTAACAGATTATCCACTATAGCATTCGTCTTCCAGGTTGTTCTTCTTCGGCCACCTTGAAGAGTTCGATTGAGGTTTTTGTTGTCTCCTAGTAGATTGAAAATTCTGCACTTCAACCTTGAAGCCCACTGGAGAGCATCTTGCGCCGCAATGCAATCACCTTCCTCTTTGTTTTGAGCTCTAAATCCCCTTGTTGATCTACCAATTGTGTCTCCTGAGGGACCTGTAATGGTCACACCAACACCTGTTAGCCCAGTAAGAGAATTAAAATTGGACAAATAAGAAAAAGTTATATTCTGATTAGTGCAATTATCATCATCTCTAATGATTCTAATTTCTCTATTACTATTGGTCCTAGTGGTAATTCTATCTGATAGGTTTAGATGGTTCCTAATCAGAGTAGCAGTTGTTTTAGGATTTGGTTGCACCTTTTGGAAAGCCACATCACATCTGGCTTTCCTGATGAACCAACACAGAGTAGAAGGTATGGTCTCCCAAGCACCCCACTGTGTTGGAAGATGGTTTTTGGAAAACCAAGAGGAGCACCAATCAGCCAGAGAATTGAAGTCTAAGGTTGAGGCGGTCAGGTTTAAAAAACAATGAGCCCAAACTGCTCTTGTAAAGTTGCATTGCATTAGTAAATGCTCTCCTGTCTCAATATGATTTCTGCACATCACACAAACCGGGTTAATATGATGAATATAAGTGTAAATGTGCCCACTGAAAGGCAAAATATTTTACTGCATTTTCCAAGTAAAGAAACTGATTCTTGGGATAACCTTCATATCCCAGATTTTCCCAGCTAAGGTGTCTTTATGTTGGTACTTTTTCTTATCTAAAATTTCATACAGAGATTTACTCGTGAAGAGCCCTTGGTTGTTGTCCAGCCATCTTAAACTATCATCTTTTCCTCTGTCGGGTTTTAAACTAAGGATTCTTGTTATCACCTCCTTGTCAAAGTAAATATGAAGTGTTTGGATATTCCATCCATTAGCATACATGAGATGAGAGACAAGAAGGTGCCCATTGTGACTGCTATCTCGATTGATAGTAATTGGATTGCCTCTAAATCAGGGATCCACCTGTCTTTCCAAATGTAAACATTTTTGCCATTTCCAATTTCCCAGATACTGTTATCTTTAATCAACATTAGACCCTTATATACCCCTTTCCAAGCCCAAGAGGATCCAGCATTACAGGTTGCATGGAAAGGGTTAGTATTAGGGTAGTACTTCCCTTTCATATTCTTAGAGTACACTGAATTTGGATGGTGAAAAAGACGCCAACCATTTCTAGCAATAAGAGACATATTAAAGTGATTAAGGTCTTTAAGACCATTACCACCCTTCTCTTTAGATTTACACAGACCTTTCCAATTTTTTATATAAAAACCCTTCCTCTCATCATGTTTTCCCCACAAAAAATCACGTATTATAGCATTAGCTCTCTGAATAGTCTTTTTAGGGAGAATAAAAGAAGCCATACTGTAAACAGGTATTGTTTCTAAGACAACTTTTGCCATAATTCCCCTACCTAGTGGGGATAGAGTTTGGCCATTCCAGCCCATCACTCTACCACCCATTTTATCTAACAGATTTTCAAAACATTTGATTTTAGATTTGTTAGTAAATAGGGGACCCCCTAAGTATTTATCATCCAGTCTAATTTTCTTAACATGTAAAATGTTGATTATGTCTTTACCAAAGCTGTTACCTACATGAGGGGTGAAAAAAATATCTGATTTAAAGAAATTGATCATTTGCCCAGAAGTCTTGCCATAGTCATCAAGCACTTTTAGCAGATTGTTACTTTGTGTAATTGAAGCCCTTGTAAAAATCAGACAATCATCTGCAAAGAGAAGGTGGGTGATAGCAGGGCAGTTCTTATTGATTTTGAAGCCTGTTATAAGACCACATGCCTCAACATGAGCAATAGTTCTAGAAAAGGATTCCATACAAAGAATAAATAGGTAAGGAGATAGAGGATCTCCCTGCCTTAGCCCCCTAGTAGGTTTGAATCTCTTACCTGGTACTCCATTGTTCAGTATAGCAGAAGTACTAGTACTTATGCACTGATGAATAAGGTTGCACCAGTCATCAGAGAATCCCATTTTCTTAAGGATGGCAATTAAAAAATCCCATTCTACCCTATCAAAAGCCTTAGACATATCAATTTTTAGGCCCATAAAGTTATCATTCTTTTTCTTTTTCCTCATGGCATGAATTACCTCGTGAGCAACAAGAATGTTGTCAGAGATCAGACGTTGTTTAACAAAGGCCGACTGAAAAGGGGAAATAAGCCTATCAAGGAAGGGTCTTAATCTATTGGCAATGACCTTGGAAATAATCTTGTAGACCACATTACATAAACTGATAGGTCTATAATCACCAGGATTAGCCGGGTGAAGCACTTTAGGAATTAAAGATATGAAAGTCTGATTGAGTTGAGTTAACATGTGACCACTAGCAAAAAAAGATTGGACAGTTTTAATAACATCATTTCTAACCACAGGCCATTTTTTTTGGAAAAAACAAGTAGGAAAACCATCCGGACCAGGGCTAGAATTAGGTTGCATACCAAAAATGGCATCATGAATTTCAACATCAGTGGGGCAGGACATGAGTTGATCATTCTCATCCTTAGAAATAGAAGACGGGACAAGATTTATGATGTCATAGTTTAAAACAGGAGCAGAAGTAGAAAGTAAAGATTCAAAATGAACATTCAGACAATTAGCTATTTCATCTTTCCCTTCTACCCACCTATTATTTTTATCATGAAGGCCATCTATCTTACTTCTTCTTTGTCTTTTCACCGCATTCTGATGGAAAAAATGGGTGTTTTTGTAGGTGAATAAATTTCTCCTTGCCCTTAATCTTCCAAAGTTCCTCTTCATAGTCTTGAAGTTTACATATTTTTGTTTTAGTGTCCCTGATTCTAGGATCATTTAGTCTTATATTTGGAATGTCTAATAGGTTGACAAGATCACTATTAAGGGATACTAAGTTGGTCTGAATCTTACCAAAGTCATTTCTATTCCATTTCCCAATATATATCCTAACATGGTTAAGTTTGTTCCCTAAAACAAAAGCATTTGAGCCATTAACTCTTGACTCCCAAGCAGAATTGATTATTTCCCTACAAGCCAATTCATCATGATAGAAACCAAAATACTTGAAAGGTCTAAAGCCCCTAATCACAGGAATATCCGTAATAAGAAGAATGGGAGAGTGATCAGATCCTGTTGGTGGAAGATGTCTAACACAAGCATTAGAGAAAAGAGTTAGCCAAGACCCATTCGCCATCCCCATGTCCAGTCTTTTTTCCACTAAATCAAAACCCGCCTGTTGATTGGACCAAGTGAAAGGGAAACCTAAGAATCCTAAATCATGTAGACCTATGTTATTGAAAATAGTATTGAATTTTCTAATCTCAACGCTATTAGGGGGGTTACCACCTCTCTTTTCCTCATGATTGTGAGTGACATTTAAGTATCCTAGCACTATCCAAGGCTTACTTATGTTTTGCCCCATTAGATTTACCATTTCCCAAGAGTTTTCTTTCCTAATATCTTTGTATGGGCTGCCATACATGCATGTGAGAACCCATTCAAATTTAGTTCTTTCGTCCCAGATGGTACAATTTATCTGGTTATCATCTTGATAGGTAACATTTAGTCTCACAGAATTATCCCAGGCCACTGCAAGTCCTCCTGCAATTCCAACAGGGGCTTGACAAACAACATTGTAGAACATAGATTTTCCTAATGTTTCTTTTACAAATTCATTTTTATTTTTAGTTTCAGATAGAAAAATAATATTAGGTTCCTCAGTATTGATTATTTTCTTAAGTTGTTGTCTAGTGGTCTCATTCCTTAACCCCTGGCAATTCCAAGCTAAAATACTAATGCATTGCCAGAAATAAGAAACCGTCGGATAAGAGAAAGTCAGAAAATTCAAATTGCTAGCAAACAAAATTTGAAAACATTGATTGAACGTGGGAAGACACCAAGAACAGGAAAAAGTGGAGGTATTTGAAAAAACCTGATTGGTACCCTCAACAATCCCCAAAGCTGATGATTGTACGCCCATTTCATGTTGTGCCCCCTCAATTTCAGCATTGTCAGGCTCAGCCATCACCCAATCTTCACCTTGGATACCCAGGATTTTAACAAACCCTGTAATGCTAACAAAGGATACCACCCCCATTTTAGCTATCATGCTATTTAATTCTTCTCTCTAAAGGATGGATAAGCAGCATCTATCGTTTTTAACATCGTACACCTTTTCCGAGCTCACAATCATTTGAGCATTAGTAGTTCTGTAGATTGTTACAAGGACTGTAGTTTCTCTAGCCATAGGTATGTTGATGATAAAATTAGTTTTAATCGTTGAAATGAAGACATTTTTCCAAAATAAGGCCACATTTGATCTCCATTTTATTTTGCCTCTCCATCTATTTCTAACATGATTTGAACAAAACCCCTTCAAATTCCTTTTCTTGGCAGAGCTATAGTTCATAAAGTCCCTGCAGAGACAACTTCCATTATTATTATCCATTAAAACTGAATTAGTGCACTTGGACATTTCAACAAACAGTTAGTCCTCAAAGTAGACAACAACAAAAGCCAGGAGAACTAAAGTACCAACCGTATCCAAATCACCACCGCAGTAAAAAGCAAACAAAACGATGGGAGAAAAAAGCAAGCAAAACGATGAGAGAAAACAGCAAACAAAACGATTTTATTAAACAGTACACCGTATCCAAAACACAACCCGGAGAACTAAAGTATCAACCGTAACCACTTGATGAGAGTAAACAGCAAACAAATCACCCAACGATGATAGGAAACAACAAACAAATCACCAGAACAGCAAGAGCAGAATCAAATAGAAAAGGAACCAAAAGAAGAAGCACCACCGGAGCACCAACGAAGAAACACAATAGCAGCAGACAAGAATCGATAGGCAAGAATCACAGTAACAAGAATCACGGTAACCAGAATCCCAAAGAAGAACTAGAATCCGAGCAGAGGAATCACAACGCAGCTGAAGTTGAAAAAGAACTATACTGAAGTACCTGAACTATATTTCTTCCAGTTCCAAGTATTTTTCAACCTTTAGTACAAACTACAAAATGCAAAAGGTTCCTTGCGTAGCCCAAGACTCCGAGGAATATACTTATACATGACCCACATATAATACTATTCACTGTTGCGATCTTGTGGAACTATCCGAGCTCGGTGATGCTCTTTTACTTTGTCCGATACCAATGGCAACACTTCATCGGGTTTCGCCAAATTGGAGCTCTCCAAATCGGGGGAAAATTGAGCTAATTTAGTTTTAAAAAGTTTCTTCTTCACTCTCTTTTCAAGATCTGTGAACTTTGATTTTTTATTTTAAGTTTTATCTCTTTTCCTTGTTTGATCAGAGTTTTTTTCTAATGATTTTTGAATGGTTTTCAAAATATAATATTTAAAAATCTCGTAAAAGCTTTCTAAATATTGGTATATCCTTACTTTAGTTTTGTTTTCCTTGAACTATTACTCCAAAATTTAAACTGTTTCCCTAATCTTTGTGTCCGCTTAATTTGCTTGTTGATATCCAAGTTGATTCATATGTGCAGTCACCCGTAGTGGGAACCAGTGGTGATTGTTTCTGAGTTTTGTCACAGTGGTGTTTGCTTTATTCAGCGGTGATGTTACCTTCACTTTTCGTGGAATTTCAAAGTCGTTTGAATTGTGATATCCCTCTATCAGATTACGATTGTCCTCTCTAAAATCATTCATTTGTAGTTCATTTTCAATCATCATGAATAAGAGATACATCATCTTTCAAACCCGGTGGCTCAAACAAGCCAACTCGGTCAAGTAGGTGAGCCGTAATTACACCAACAATATTAAGAAACTTACCCTTTATTTCAAATTTTGAAATTAGTTATTCAATTTTAGACGAAAAATCAGCACCAAAATATCGCAGTATCTTTGGAAACAAACTGATTCCAATTATACCAAACCTCCTTATAAATCAATTATATATCCTCCCAATTCTCCAAACCCTAATAATATCTTTCCCTCTGGTGAAATTTCAAGTCTCTGAAGAACAACTAGTTGGATCATGGATGCTCACAAGAAAAGCCTGTTGAATATTCAACACCAACTTAGTCAAGAGTTCACACCTATCTAGACTAACCTAGAAATATCTAGGATGTCTAGAGTCAATATTAGACAATTAACATGTGTAAAATGAGTGTTCTAGGGTTAGACAAATCAAACAAGAATACTAGATTGTCTAGTAGTTGGTTTGGTAAGCCTCCATAGGCATAGTTGTTAGCCTCCAAAGGCATAGTTGTTAGCCTCCATAGGCATAGTTCTCTTCTTCTTTTGTAGCCTATAAATAGGCATGTCGTATTCATTTGTAAGTAAGCAAGCAAGGTAGCAAGAATCAATCAATACAAAGTTCAAGTTACAAAGTCCTTGCTTCCACCCTTCACTACTAGAGCTCTAGGAGCTCTATACGAGCAACACCACGATGCTCGTATATCTCCGAAAAATATTATCAAGGTTTCTAAGTTCTTGATAAGAGTATAAATTTTAACTTGGTATCAGAGCTCGTTCGATCCGAAATGGGCGTAAAAGTTTCCGCTTACGAATTGATGGGTGTCAAAGCTTTCGACTTAAGAATATATGAAGTTTAAGAAGAAGAAGATGCAAACACCACTAAGAATATTTCAACCATTCCAACTGTCAAAAAAAAAAAAAAAAAAAAAAAAAAAAAAACCTTCACAGGAGCAAAAACACCTCCATGTGAAAAAAAGAAAAGAAGAAAAGAAAAAAAAATCACTTTATGATAAGTGACCAGAAGACAAGTTTGAGGGAAGAAAGCAATAATTTGCCTCCTCAATCGTTTACAAAGTTCTAAAGGCAATTGTGGGAAGAGTGCACCAAGGATTGCCTCCACAATCGTTCAAGAGTTTTAGAAGCCGATATCGAGAAAACGTCAACAACGAATGCCTCCATATATTGAGGGAAGAGAGCATCAAATGATCGCCTACTCATATTGTGGGAAGAGAGCCTCAATGTGACGACCTACTCAATGGGGTCTCCATGAAGAAGAAAAAAAGATAAAAGAAAAGAAGAAAGGGTCACTTCCTAATAAGTGATCAGAGAAGGATTTGAGGGTAAGAACAATAAGTGATTGTTTCCTCAAATCGGGAAGAAAAAAAAAGGATATTGAGGGTAAGAGCAACATATTGCTTCCTCAATTGTGGAAGAAAAGCATGGCATGTTTGTCACGAGATACTAAATCATACTCGTGATAAGAAGAAGAACAAAAAAAAAAAAAAACAACAACAACGGCGGTACGTGGCGGCAAACATAAAGAGTTTTATCGAGCCGAAGCAATCATGAGGAGCTAAGAAGTTTTAAACGGAGATTGGGTGAATATCAAAAAACAGAGCCATTACAAATTACGGGAGTGTTGGAATTACCTAATTTGTAATGTCTAAATGGGTTTGCAGGTGTTTGTTTAAATAGTACAAACCAAAGTGTGACAATTATGTCATAGCGTTGCAAATCATTATGAATTTAAAATGTGGCAAATCTGGATAAAGTGGCAAATTTGTAACATCAAATAACAAGAAGAAAAATAGTTAGAGCTTGTGCGAAGCTTGACGAAATGAAAGATTGTGAGAGAATCTGGATAACCAAAGAAGTGTCACGGTTTTCGAACAAAAGCGTGACTGAACAAAGATGAAGAGAAGAAGAAACAACAAAAAGATTGTGAAGAAATGGAAGCAATCACCAAGTGGTGATGAGATAGAGAACAACAAAAGTGGGTGAAAATCCTATGAGTTGTCCAAAGAGTACAAGAAGTATTTTATCAAACGAAGAGGACCGCAATGTCCCTAAACTACGATGGAACCCGTATGTTCTAAAACTACGAAGAGGACCGCAATGTCCCTAAACTACGATGGAACCCGTATGTTCTAAAACTACGAAGAGGACCGCAATGTCCCTAAACTACGATGGAACCCGTATGTTCTAAAACTACGAAGAGGACCGTAATGTCCTTAAACTTCCGAAGAGGACCATAATGTCCTTAAACTTCCGAAGAGGACCGAAACGTCCTTAAACTATGAAGAGGACCGAAACGTCCTTAAACTATGAAGATGACCGAAACATCCTTAAACTATGAAGGGGACCGAAACGTCTAAGATAAAGAGAAGTTGGAAAGTAGGTGTTGAGGGGGAGTGTTGAATATTCAACACCAACTTAGTCAAGAGTTCACACCTATCTAGACTAACCTAGAAATATCTAGGATGTCTAGAGTCAATATTAGACAATTAACATGTGTAAAATGAGTGTTCTAGGGTTAGACAAATCAAACAAGAATACTAGATTGTCTAGTAGTTGGTTTGGTAAGCCTCCATAGGCATAGTTGTTAGCCTCCAAAGGCATAGTTGTTAGCCTCCATAGGCATAGTTCTCTTCTTCTTTTGTAGCCTATAAATAGGCATGTTGTATTCATTTGTAAGTAAGCAAGCAAGGTAGCAAGAATCAATCAATACAAAGTTCAAGTTACAAAGTCCTTGCTTCCACCCTTCACTACTAGAGCTCTAGGAGCTCTATACGAGCAACACCACGATGCTCGTATATCTCCGAAAAATATTATCAAGGTTTCTAAGTTCTTGATAAGAGTATAAATTTTAACTTGGTATCAGAGCTCGTTCGATCCGAAATGGGCGTAAAAGTTTCCGCTACGAATTGATGGGTGTCAAAGCTTTCGACTTAAGAATATATGAAGTTTAAGAAGAAGAAGATGCAAACACCACTAAGAATATTTCAACCATTCCAACTGTCAAAAAAAAAAAAAAAAAAAAACCTTCACAGGAGCAAAAACACCTCCATGTGAAAAAAGAAAAGAAGAAAAAAAAAATCACTTTATGATAAGTGACCAGAAGACAAGTTTGAGGGAAGAAAGCAATAATTTGCCTCCTCAACTGTTTACAAAGTTCTAAAGGCAATTGTGGGAAGAGTGCACCAAGGATTGCCTCCACAATCGTTCAAGAGTTTTAGAAGCCGATATCGAGAAAACGTCAACAACGAATGCCTCCATATATTGAGGGAAGAGAGCATCAAATGATCGCCTACTCATATTGTGGGAAGAGAGCCTCAATGTGACGACCTACTCAATGGGGTCTCCATGAAGAAAAAAAAAAAAGATAAAAGAAAAGAAGAAAGGGTCACTTCCTAATAAGATGATCAGAGAAGGATTTGAGGGTAAGAACAATAAGTGATTGTTTCCTCAAATCGGAAGAAAAAAAGGATATTGAGGGTAAGAGCAACATATTGCTTCCTCAATTGTGGAAGAAAAGCATGGCATGTTTGTCACGAGATACTAAATCATACTCGTGATAAGAAGAAGAACAAAACAAAAAAAAACAACAACAACGGCGGTACGTGGCGGCAAACATAAAGAGTTTACTGCGAGCGAAGCAATCATGAGGAGCTAAGAAGCCGCAAACGGAGATTGGGTGAATATCAAAAAAAAGAGCCATTACAAATTACGGGGAGTGTTGGAATTACCTAATTTGTAATGGCTAAATGGGTTTGCAGGTGTTTGTTTAAATAGTACAAACCAAAGTGTGACAATTATGTCATAGCGTTGCAAATCATTCTAAATTCAGAAATGTGGCAAATCTGGATAAAGTGGCAAATTTGTAACATCAAATAACAAGAAGAAAAATAGTTAGAGCTTGTGGCAGAAGCTTGACGAAATGAAAGATTGTGAGAGAATCTGGATAACCAAAGAAGTGTCACAGTTTTCGAACAAAAGCGTGACTGGAACAAAGATGAAGAGAAGAAGAAACAACAAAAAAGATTGTGAAGAAATGGAAGCAATCACCAAGTGGTGATGAGATAGAGAACAACAAAAGTGGGTGAAAATCCTATGAGTTGTCCAAAGAGTACAAGAAGTATTTTACTGAAACGAAGAGGACCGCAATGTCCCTAAACTACGATGGAACCCGTATGTTCTAAAACTACGAAGAGGACCGCAATGTCCCTAAACTACGATGGAACCCGTATGTTCTAAAACTACGAAGAGGACCGCAATGTCCCTAAACTACGATGAAACCCGTATGTTCTAAAACTACGAAGAGGACCGTAATGTCCTTAAACTTCCGAAGAGGACCATAATGTCCTTAAACTTCCGAAGAGGACCGAAACGTCCTTAAACTATGAAGAGGACCGAAACGTCCTTAAACTATGAAGATGACCGAAACATCCTTAAACTATGAAGGGGACCGAAACGTCTAAGATAAAGAGAAGTTGGAAAGTAGGTGTTGAGGGGAGTGTTGAATATTCAACACCAACTTAGTCAAGAGTTCACACCTATCTAGACTAACCTAGAAATATCTAGGATGTCTAGAGTCAATATTAGACAATTAACATGTGTAAAATGAGTGTTCTAGGGTTAGACAAATCAAACAAGAATACTAGATTGTCTATAGTTGGTTTGGTAAGCCTCCATAGGCATAGTTGTTAGCCTCCAAAGGCATAGTTGTTAGCCTCCATAGGCATAGTTCTCTTCTTCTTTTGTAGCCTATAAATAGGCATGTTGTATTCATTTGTAAGTAAGCAAGCAAGGTAGCAAGAATCAATCAATACAAAGTTCAAGTTACAAAGTCCTTACTTCCACCCTTCACTACTAGAGCTCTAGGAGCTCTATACGAGCAACACCACGATGCTCGTATATCTCCGAAAAATATTATCAAGGTTTCTAAGTTCTTGATAAGAGTATAAATTTTAACTTGGTATCAGAGCTCGTTCGATCCGAAATGGGCGTAAAAGTTTCCGCTACGAATTGATGGGTGTCAAAGCTTTCGACTTAAGAATATATGAAGTTTAAGAAGAAGAAGATGCAAACACCACTAAGAATATTTCAACCATTCCAACTGTCAAAAAAAAAAAAAAAAAAAAAAAAAACCTTCACAGGAGCAAAAACACCTCCATGTGAAAAAAAGAAAAAAAGAAAAAAAAAAAAAAATCACTTTATGATAAGTGACCAGAAGACAAGTTTGAGGGAAGAAAGCAATAATTTGCCTCCTCAACTGTTTACAAAGTTCTAAAGGCAATTGTGGGAAGAGTGCACCAAGGATTGCCTCCACAATCGTTCAAGAGTTTTAGAAGCCGATATCGAGAAAACGTCAACAACGAATGCCTCCATATATTGAGGGAAGAGAGCATCAAATGATCGCCTACTCATATTGTGGGAAGAGAGCCTCAATGTGACGACCTACTCAATGGGGTCTCCATGAAGAAGAAAAAAAAGATAAAAGAAAAGAAGAAAGGGTCACTTCCTAATAAGTGATCAGAGAAGGATTTGAGGGTAAGAACAATAAGTGATTGTTTCCTCAAATCGGGAAGAAAAAAAAAGGATATTGAGGGTAAGAGCAACATATTGCTTCCTCAATTGTGGAAGAAAAGCATGGCATGTTTGTCACGAGATACTAAATCATACTCGTGATAAGAAGAAGAACAAAACAAAAAAAAACAACAACAACGGCGGTACGTGGCGGCAAACATAAAGAGTTTACTCATGAGCGAAGCAATCATGAGGAGCTAAGAAGCCGCAAACGGAGATTGGGTGAATATCAAAAAACAGAGCCATTACAAATTACGGGGGAGTGTTGGAATTACCTAATTTGTAATGTCTAAATGGGTTTGCAGGTGTTTGTTTAAATAGTACAAACCAAAGTGTGACAATTATGTCATAGCGTTGCAAATCTGTTACGAATTCAGAAATGTGGCAAATCTGGATAAAGTGGCAAATTTGTAACATCAAATAACAAGAAGAAAAATAGTTAGAGCTTGTGGCAGAAGCTTGACGAAATGAAAGATTGTGAGAGAATCTGGATAACCAAAGAAGTGTCACATTTTTCGAACAAAAGCGTGACTGGAACAAAGATGAAGAGAAGAAGAAACAACAAAAAAGATTGTGAAGAAATGGAAGCAATCACCAAGTGGTGATGAGATAGAGAACAACAAAAGTGGGTGAAAATCCTATGAGTTGTCCAAAGAGTACAAGAAGTATTTTACTGAAACGAAGAGGACCGCAATGTCCCTAAACTACGATGGAACCCGTATGTTCTAAAACTACGAAGAGGACCGCAATGTCCCTAAACTACGATGGAACCCGTATGTTCTAAAACTACGAAGAGGACCGCAATGTCCCTAAACTACGATGGAACCCGTATGTTCTAAAACTACGAAGAGGACCGTAATGTCCTTAAACTTCCGAAGAGGACCATAATGTCCTTAAACTTCCGAAGAGGACCGAAACGTCCTTAAACTATGAAGAGGACCGAAACGTCCTTAAACTATGAAGATGACCGAAACATCCTTAAACTATGAAGGGGACCGAAACGTCTAAGATAAAGAGAAGTTGGAAAGTAGGTGTTGAGGGGGAGTGTTGAATATTCAACACCAACTTAGTCAAGAGTTCACACCTATCTAGACTAACCTAGAAATATCTAGGATGTCTAGAGTCAATATTAGACAATTAACATGTGTAAAATGAGTGTTCTAGGGTTAGACAAATCAAACAAGAATACTAGATTGTCTAGTAGTTGGTTTGGTAAGCCTCCATAGGCATAGTTGTTAGCCTCCAAAGGCATAGTTGTTAGCCTCCAAAGGCATAGTTGTTAGCCTCCATAGGCATAGTTCTCTTCTTCTTTTGTAGCCTATAAATAGGCATGTTGTATTCATTTGTAAGTAAGCAAGCAAGGTAGCAAGAATCAATCAATACAAAGTTCAAGTTACAAAGTCCTTGCTTCCACCCTTCACTACTAGAGCTCTAGGAGCTCTATACGAGCAACACCACGATGCTCGTATATCTCCGAAAAATATTATCAAGGTTTCTAAGTTCTTGATAAGAGTATAAATTTTAACTAAGCCAAGTGAATATTTTGTCAGCTAGAATGAAATCGACTAATATTAGTTCTAGTGTTGTCAGACCATTTAGAAGAGCAATTACTACAGCTCAAGTAGTTAATGAGGCTGTGAAGGAATAGTCATATAGCATGCTGGGGAAACTAATGTCGAAAAAGCCATTGAATCATGAAGAAGTCAAGACGGAAATCAATGTATGTTGGAAGTGTTATAGAAGTTTTAAAATCATCTCAAAAGGAAAAAACTATTTGTTATCCGATTTCAAAAGGAATTAGCGTATAATGATGTGATGAAGAATACACCATGGTCTATGATGGGTTATTTATTCGCTATCCAAAAGTACAACTTACAAATCTCAATTTTGGATCAAAAATTTACACATTAGTGTGGTGTGTTAAATTAAGGAACCTCCATCAAATACTGTTGATGAGCAACTTCTTGAAGACATTTGCAAGTACATTGGAAAGAGAGTCCCACAAAATGAAAAAAGAAAAATACCAAGAGGACGTGTCTCGAATCAGGTTTATATTGAGGTGAATCTCAAAGGATCTATTAAGAAAAGGAGGATGGATCAATACGTCTGCAGAGGAGAGGCTCTGGATAATTTACCATTTCGAAACGCAACCATATAAGATATATACCATCTAAGATATGTAACGAGTGTTGGGTACTTGATCATGTGGATGAGAATTGTGAAAGAATCGCGCAAGAACTTAAGGTGGAAGGAACATATAATGAGGATTACCATGAATATAGTGTAACAGAAGAAGGGAAAAAGTGTATATAACAATATGGAGGTTGATAACAATCTTTCATTGATACAAGATGAAAACATATAAGGAGGTGAAAAAGCGGGGGTCTAACAACCACACCCAATCTTTCGCTTAGCAATCTGTATGTACTAACTCTGAGTTACTTTCTAGAGAATCAACTAGACAGTCAGACTCAATCTAGATAGAAATATCTCAAGGAGTTATTATCTCTCTCTTGTTTTGATTTACTCAAGCTAACAGAAATCAGCGAGTCTTTAATCAAATACAAGGAATAACTTGGATGGTACCAAAGACCAATATCCAAGTGTCCAAAGGTTGGATATTCTAATTGATTGATCTTCAACGCACAACCTGTTTTATTTCAATTATAAAGATAGACAATATAATGCGGAAAATGAAATAACACTGACACCAAAACTTTGTTAACGAGGAAACCGCAAATACAGAAAAACCCCGAGACCTAGTCCAGATTAAACATACACTGTATTAAGCCGCTACAGACACTAGCCTACTCCAATCTAACTTCGGTCTGGATTGTAGTTGAACCCCAATCAATCTCACACTGATCCAAGGTACAGTTATGCTCATACGCCTCTGATCCCAACAGGATACTACGTACTTGATTCCCTTAGCTGATCTCACCCACAACTAAGAGTTGCTACGACTCAAAGTCGAATACTTTAATAAACCAATCTGTATCACACAGAAAAGTCTATGGTAATAGATAAATTTGTCTCCCACGAATATACCTACGAGTTTTGTTCTATCTTTTGATAAATCAAGGTGAAAATGAACCAACTGATAAACCAGACTTATATTCCCTAGGGCTGTCAATGGGTACCCATTACCCGGACCCAGAACCAGACCCGATTGAATAGGCTCCGGTTCCGGGTCCTAAAATTGGACCCAGTAACAAGTTGGGACCCGATGGGTAATTACCCGATTAGACCCGAATATTAACGGGTCCAAACGGGTAATACCCGACAGGTACCCGTTTATTCATTATTTTATTCCTCTTTTTAGCAAAATTACAAGTATTTTGCTAGTTTTCGCTTTGATATTTTTTTCACTTTTCATTTTTTTTCTTACATTTAATCTTTATTTAGTACATTAATAAAGAAATATTAACAAATTTTGATAAATATAAGTTAGATTCTAGCCAAAAAGTGAAATATATCAAGTTTTGGAACCTTTTTGTGAATTTTTTGATACCCAACGAGTACCCGGAACCGATGGGTACCCGGGTTTTTAAACGGGTCCGGTTCTGGGTCCACAAATTTTGGAACCGGACCCGGAACCAAACCCGACCTTTATAAGTAGGGTCCGGTTCCGGGTCCAATAGTACCCGGGAGGACCCAGACCCATTGACAACCCTAATATTCCCGAAAAATAGCTCAATATTATCAATCACCTCACAATAGTCTTAATCGACGCAGCGAAAAAAGATATCTTGGAATCACAAACAATGAGACGAAGATATTTGTGACTACTTTTATATCTTGCCTATCGAAGATAGAAATATCAAGACAATTATTATAATTGTACTCGTACGATATAAATAGCAAGATCAGATCACACAACTACGATAAAAGTAGTATCGGTCTGGCTTTACAATCCCAATGAAGTCTTTAAGTCGTTAACCTGGTTTAGAAGAAGAAACCAAAGGTTAAAGGAGAATCGACTCTAGCTTAGCACAACTAGTATTACACAGAATGTGTGGGGATTAGGTTTCCCAGTTGCTAGAGTTCTCCCTTATATAGTCTTTCAAATCAGGGTTTGCAATCAATGTTAGCTTGCTAACAAAGCATTCAATATTTACCGTTAGATGAAAACTTGATTAGATTCAAGCTAATATTTATAAACCATTATATCGAAAACACAGCTTGTTATACACATATGAAATGCACGTTTTTAGGCTTGTGAAAACTATACCCAAACTTGTACATTAGTTGGTTTAACAATAGTCAACCAAATAGTTAGCCATATGATAACTTTCATATCAACCATATTCTTCTTCACCATAACTAGTTCAAATGATTCAATTGAACTAGTTAGAGAGTTGTTCAATTGCTTAGATCATTATGTACTACACAATTTAAGCAAAAACGATTTGATTCACTCGAATTGGTTCATGAACTATATAGCCACGATTTGTAATAGAATTCCTTAGTTTATAGAGATGAGTTCACAAGCATCGTTTTTATACATAACCTACTCAAGTTCGCAGACTGGGTTCGCGTACTTAATTTCCCGGATGGAGTTCACAAACTCCAGCAGAAATTCCCGGGTTTGAGAACTTCGCCAGTTCGCGTACTAAAGCTCACGCACTTCTCCGGTTCTCTTGATCAACAAAGTTCACAAACTTTGGTTCAAGGAATAAGGACTTATACACATATGTGTTTCCACAAGAATGCTTATATCCTCCATTGGTTATATTGTCTAAACTTTCATTTCAATCATTGAAACATTCTCATAGGAAGTTATATAGTTGTTATTCACAAACCATTTTTCGTCAGAGCAATTTTCAAAGTGATTGAAACTTAACATGACCTTTGTCACTCGGTAAAGATGAACTTGGCTAAAGCGAAATATTTACCAACACATATTTCGAGAAATAGATAGGCGAGGTATACTCGGCTCGAAATACCACATGTGTATAATCTTAGCCTATATAGTAAAACGACTTTTGTCTCAAGATAGGAGATAGAGTAGATAGACTTTTGAGTGATAGATAAGTCTAAGTCTCCACATACCTTTTAGTCGATGAAGATCCACTAGTTCCTTGAGTAGTCCTTCGTCTTGTATGATGATTTCCATGGAGTTCTTGAGCTCAACTATACTTTCTATCCTATTTCGAGACCTTAGCTATAGTAGACTAAAAATCAAGACTTATAGTTTTGATCACTAACATTGACAAACATCCTTGAGAGCAACGCATGCGAGTTCGACCGAGCAATGGTCTAACAATCTCCCCCTTTGTCAATTTTAGTGACAAAACTATCAATACATATGGAATGAAAAAAATATATAAATAAACTTTGTAGCTCCTATTCCACATGTCTAATCTTCAACATTACTCGAAATCTTCGTCACTCCCAAGTACTCCAATGATCCCAAAGGTTGTAAGTTTAGCATCATCGTTGTTGAAAATCCATAGGTATAACAACGAGAAAACAAGAGTTCTCAATCATTGTTATACAATGTCATAGTTTCATTACACAACGTCAAAGTCCAATTCCATCACAACTTCAACAATAATACTATGGTGATATGTCACTCCCCCTTAGTCAATACTCCATCTCACATGGAAACCACTCCCACTTACATAATGATCCGAAAACCATATGTATTTGTAGTGTGAACTACATATTAATTCCCCCCATTTTTGTCAATAAAATTGACAAAGGTACAAGAACGGGATCCTAATGAAATTTCCGTAAGAGACGTTTCATGACCATAGGTAAATGTATATATCATCTTATTTAGATGCAATCATAAATCCAAAGCTAAATGCATTCATCAAGGAGTCTATGAAGATACAAGATGACCCCTATAATATTCCATAGCCGCACTCCCCATAAAGATTTGGAAATTAAGCACAAGTTCAATTAAGAACTCTCCCCCATGTTATGTCATTCCCTAAGGAACAACAAGAGCGACCTTAATTTCAAAAGAAAATAAGGATTTCTTTAGACAACAAATCACATACAAGTATGAATTTGAATCCAAAAAATATTCAATTACAAATGTAACCGAATATGCTCAACACAAGTAAACTTATGGAGACTTAAAAACTCAATTAGATTAATCACAAGAGGACCCATAATTAATCTAACCGGAATACACAATTAAACTAATCACAAAAGTAATCAATTTAATCGTTTGTACTCACATAAGAAAACCTATGGAGTCACAACTAAATAACCAAACAAGATGATTAATTGATGAGCACGAAAGTGCGACGCATTTTCTCCCATAAATACATTATCTAGGACTCATTTTATCACTAATAATCTTGTTTGTAGGTGTTTTTATCAAATAATCTCTTATGGAGAAAGTTGCTCGAAAAGTTGATTTTGGCACCAGAAAGAAAATTGTTATTCGGACTCACAATTTTGGATAAGGGGTAACCTATTACTATGGGGCACTCCACTGGATAAGGGGATCCCTGATTTGCTATATACATCCCCCCCGTTATGGGAACTCTTCAAACTATTACGGGGCACCCTTCTTCATCACCAAGAACAACCGGTTTTGGCGGGAAAAACTAATATGTTTCTGCGAATATATTTGGGATTAATTTGAGGAGATGTTGTGGGGATTTATTCTTGGATATGGATAGATATCATCCTATTTTGAGTAAATAGGGGTGGTAATTGCAGTTAATTCGAGAAAGGAAGGAAATTATCACCGGTTAGAAGAAATAGAGGATGAAGATATTTCGTAGATTCTGTTGAGTTATTGAGAAGATTTTGTTGCAGATTTTCATGGGATTTGAAAAAATATTATGTGCTCACTATGTACACACGTCTTTTAAGTGTTTTGAAGAAGCAAACTCGGTTATTTTCGGTAGTTATCCAAAATAGGGCAAGGAAGATATTCTCGGGTTTAATTAATTTGATTCTCCGAGTTAATAGAAAGTTACGTATGATGATATTCTCTTAAGATTTTTCTGTCGGATGGGAAGTTTTGGGATGAATTAAACAACTCAGAATAGCGTGAGAATAAATAAAATATTCCCGAGTTTAATGTCATTACTGTGAGTAGATTATGAGCATTTATTCAAAATATTTCTTGACTGTTGGGTATATAAATGATTCCCGGGAGTCAGAGAAGATTATCGAGAGTTAGGGATCCGGGAGCCTGTTCCGAGCAACAATAGTTTTTATTCTTTTTTTTTCTTTTTGTAATAATGAGTAGATAAACCCCATCACTGGGTCGACGGAGGAATCTGAATTATATAATGGGTAAAATTATTTTATTATCTATATGACTTTAGCATTATTTTGAATTGATTTATGATTCGATAAAATTAGTTGTGATTCAACTAGATAGGTTATGCTTTGTTTAGATAATCTATGCTTAGGGGATACAATTAATGTTTTGAGGATCTACTTTGGCAAAACAAGAGTCGATGTTTTATTCATTTACCGAGCGCTAATTGTTGAGAATAAATAATTGAACCTCGTGTTGTGGATTCGATGGAATCTTAGACCCAGTGACTCTCTCTTTTATTATTTTATTCCTTTAAAATTAATCTTAACAAGTCTGAGAGAACAAATCTTAATTACTACTACGAAAACTTTGAAAAATATTAAATCATTAATTTAGTTCAAAATGCTCGACATAAAATAGCTTACGGAACACAACTAAGCTAATCTAAAAAAAAATCAACTTGGTTGTCTAGTGATTGACATAAGACACAATACATAGCCTCACAGTAATACATGGATCAGGGAAGATCAATTACCGCGGAATACACAAGGATTCATTCTATGTTTCCATCACCATTTGCATAATGACATGCAATAGACATAATCCTTGAATTACAAAAGATTTTAACCTATCTTCCATCAAAAATTGACATAATAGGCTTAACTTTTGTATTTGTCAAAAGTCCATTCATTCTTTCATCAATACTTGCATATCAACTCATGAACGACTATACTTTTGACAAAGTATGGGACAATCAAGTACACGGATGTAAACACACATATCCTATAACAATATTGCAATATATAAAACCATAAAGATTAATACTGCAAAAATTATCTTCCAGACAAATTTAGAATTTAAACCAATAAATCTAAAAACATGATGATGAAAACGTTGGACATAGCTATATGTAATCACAATAATGGCTATTCCAAACTCTAGTTATTCTTCTAAAAAAACGAGAAAAATAGAAGATTTACTAGGGAAACAAAATCAAGACAGACTAAACTGAAAACACTTCAATGCCAAAGCCGAACACAAACTGAAGTCACCGTTCAGGACCTTCTTGAGTCTTGAAGTCCTGGAGCTTGTGAACAACAACATCTATTGCAACTTTAGAAAAGATGTCTTCATCGAGAAGGTCTTTAATTTGTGTTTTCATGAGATCAAGGTCATATGTAACCTTTTCCATCTCAGTGTTTAACACGTCAAAACTTTTCAAGGTATCATCAAGTTGCAGCTTTTCTTCCTTGTAATATTTAATAAAATCATGAACCACTTCATCAGAGATCATATCCCCAATATCAATATCCTCATGTGAGTAAGCATAGTAACATGATGCATTAGGATGATCATCTTGGACAAGGGTTCTCTTCTTCCTTATTTTGGACTCAAAACCAATACCTTTATCAAGAAAGCCTCTAGAAAAACCACACGCTCGTGAAGAAGAATACATTTCTTGATAAAACAAAATTAACCTAGAGTACGTAAACATGACCCAGAGGTTTGGTATTTAAAGGTTTCTTAAGGAGGAAGGTTTTATAGGGTTTTCAAACTGTTGACTCGATATGGTAACTCGTGTACATAATCGAATACAGTACACCCCACAAGGAATAAGAAGGCAAGAATCTTCCAAAAGAAAATAACAGAACTAAAAGTACAAACAATACTTAGGCAAACTTGTCTGTAGAATGAAGTTTAGCTATGGACGATAAGAAACTAGCTAAACAAAAGCGATTTTGCCATTAAGTATACCTGAATTTTACACATCTTGCTCAGCAGGATTTTTATGAGCAAGTTCTTTAAGCCCTTGTGATTAAATAGCACAAGTATGAGATTTGATCTCATTAAAAGAATTGTGTTTACGATCAAGTTTCTTTTTCTTTCTTAGTTTTGAAAGGGATATCTTTTTATTTGAGAAATTATCATAAAACTTATTGTCAAAAAAATACGAGACATAGTTTGAATTATTACCAGAAGAGTCTTGACTTGAGGAGGATGACAACCTGTTGACAATTTATTTGTACCCTTGAATTATCTTTATCAGGTTATTTCTCATATCATCAATTTTTCTTCTTTCTCCTGGAATTTCTTTCATATCAAGGGAAATGTTGTTTTCATAAAAAATAACTTGATATTTCCTCAGACGATTCTTATTAAGACTTTTGTTCGGCTTTCGAACATTTGAGGAACTCATTGAACTGACCTTCCTGGTAACATACACGGGGTAAGTATGAAAACCAATGGGTTTCGACCTACGAATGTCAGTTACACCTTTGAGGATTAAGTCTAAGGTGTGTTGAAGTTGAACAAGAGAAGTTTTATTCAACCTAGAGTTTCCCTTTTGTATAACAGAACCTTTTGCCTCACAAAAGAGACATACTTTCTGATCACACGGGTGATTAGGAAGTTTAGTCTTAATATTCTTGTCAAGAGATTTCTTCCTTCCATGTGGTGTAGAATTTTCATGATCAGAGGAGACTAACACATCTTTCTTGATTGGAAGGGACTCTGATTTTACTTCTGGTGTTGGAGCACTTTTAATTGTAGCAGAAGTAGTTGGTATATTGGTCTTCTCATAGCATCATTGAATAGAGAGTTTACTCTAACGATGTTCTATTTCCAACGCATCCTTTTTAAGGCTTGCTTCAAGAGTCATACATGAAGAATGATCCTTAGTATTTTCTTTGAATTTGCATTCTCTTAATACACCAAGAATAACATTGACATGTTGATTCAACCGATTGAATCTATCATCTTGGATTCTAACAAGATTTAGAATCAAATCACTCTCTTCAGCTGTTTCTCGTTTTTGAGAAATAAACTCTTTTAAAGGATAATCGGGATAACACTTGTCAGAACATGTCTGTCTAGTTTGAACACAAGGATTGTCTATGTTCGAGATTGAAGAATCTTTCTCTTTAATAGAAATAGACGAGACAAAGTTTTTATTTCTAGTGACGCGTTTATCAGAGATACTACTCTTGTCCATAGAGTCAGATCGCTACAAACACAGACTTGTAAGGTCTTGAACGTGTTTTCCTGCTCTGATACCAATTGAAAAAGCGGGGGTCTAACAACCACACCCAATCTTTCGCATAGCAATATGTATGGACTAACTCCGAGTTACTTTCTAGAGAATCAACTAAACAGTCAGACTCAATATAGATAAAAATATCTCAAGGAGTTATTATCTCTCTCTTATTTTGATTTACTCAAGCGAATAGAAATCAACGAGTCTTTAATCAAATACAAGGAATAACTTGGATGGTTCCAAAGACCAATATCCAAGTATCAATCAATGTAAATCAATAACCAAAGGTGGAATATTCTAATTGATTGATCTTCAACGCACAACCTATATTATTTCAATTATAAAGATAAAAAATATAATGCGGAAAATGAAATAATACAGACACCGGAAGTTTGTTAACGAGGAACCGCAAATGCATAAAAATACCGGGACTTAGTCCAGATTAAACATACATTGTATCAAGCCGCTACAGACACTAGCCTACTCCAAGCTAACTTTGGTCTGGACTGTAGTTGAACCCCAATCAATCTCACACTGATCCAAGGTACAGTAATGCTCCTATGCCTTTGATCCCAGCAGGATACTACGTACTTAATTCTCTTAGCTGATCTCACCCATAAATAAGAGTTGTTACGACCCAAAGTTGAAGACTTTAATAAATCAATCTGTATCACACATAAAAGTCTATGGTAATAGATATATTCGTCTCCCACGAATATACCTACGAGTTTTGTTTCGTCTTTTGATTAATCATGGTGAACATGAACCAATTGATAAACTAGACTTATATACCCGAAGAACAGATCAGTATTATCAATCACCTCACAATAGTCTTAATCGACGCAGCGAAAAAATATATTGTGGAACCAGAAATGATGAGACGAAGATGTTTGTGACTACTTTTATATCTTGCCTATCAGAGATAGAAATTTCAAGCCAATTATTACAATTGTACTCGTACGATAGAAACCCAAGATCAGATCACACAACTACGATAAAAGTAGTATCGGTCTGGCTTTACAATCCCAATGAAGTCTTTAAGTCGTTAACCTAGTTTTGAAGAAGAAACCAAAGGTTAAAGGAGAATCGACTCTAGCTTAGCACAACTAGTATCACACAGAATGTGTGGGGATTAGGTTTCCCAGTTGCTAGAGTTCTCCCTTATATAGTCTTTCAAATCAGGGTTTGCAATCAATGTTAGCTTGCTAACAAAGCATTCAATATTTACCGTTAGATAAAAACCTGATTAGATTCAAGCTAATATTTATCATCCGTTAGATCGAAAACATAGCTTTTTATACACACATGAAATGCACATTTATAGGCTTGTGAAAACCGTACCCAAACTTGTACATTAGTTGGTTCAACAATAGTCAACCAATGGTTAGCCATATGATAACTTTCATATCAACCATATTATTCTTCACCATAACTAGTTCAAATGAACTAGCTAGAGAGTTGTTCAATTGCTTATATCTTTATGTACTACACAAGACACAATTGAAGCAAAAACGATTTGATTCACTCGAATCGGTTCATGAACTATATAGCCATGGTTTGCAATAGAATTCCTTAGTTTATAGAGATGAGTTCACAAACATCATTTTTAGACATAACCTACACAAGTTCGCAGACTGTGTTCGCGGACTTAAGTTCCCGGATGGAGTTCACAAACTCCAACAGAAATTCTCGGGTTTGAGAACTTTGCCAGTTCACGGACTGGGTTTGCGGACTAAGTTCGCGTATTGAAGCTTACATACTTCTCCGGTTCTCTTGATCAAAAAATTTCGCAAATTTTGGTTCAAGGAATAAGGACTTATACACATATGTGTTTCCACAACAATGCTATATCCTCCATTGGGTATATTGTCTAAACTCTTATTTCAATCATTGAAACATTATCATAGGAAGTTATATAGTTGTTATTCACAAACCATTTTTCGTCAGGGCAATTTTCAAAGTGATTGAAACTTAACACGACCTTCGTCACTAGGTAAATATGAACTTGGCTAAAGCAAAAGCTTTACCAACATATATTTCGAGAAATAGATAGGAGAGGTATACTCGGCTCGAAATACCACATGTGTATAATCTTAGTCTATATAGTAAAGTGAGTTTTGTCTCAAGATAGGAGATATAGTAGATAGACTTTTGAGTGATAGTTAAGTTCAAGTGTCCACATACCTTTTAGTCGATGAAGATCCACTAGTTCCTTGAGTAGTCCTTCGTCTTGTATGATGATTACCATGGAGTTCTTGAGATTAACTACGCTTTCTATCCTAGTTCGATACCTTAGCTATAGTAGACTAGAAATCAAGACTTATAGTTTTGTATCTTAATATTGACAAACATGCTTGAGATAGAAACACATGCGAGTTCGACCGAGCAATACTCTAACAATCTCCCTCTTTGTCAATTTTAATGACAAAACTATCAATACATATGAGATACAAAAAATATATAAATAAATTTTGTAGCTCCTATTCTACATGTCTAATCTTCAACATTACTCGAAATCTTTGTCACTTCCAAGTACTCCAATGATCCCAAAGGTTTTAAGTTTAGCATCATTGTTGTTGAAAATCCATAGCTATAACAACGTGAAAACAAGAGTTTTCAATCATTGTTATACAATGTCATAGTTTCATTACACAGCGTCAAAGTCCAATTGCATCACAACTTCGAAAATAATACAATGGTGATATGTCACTCCCCCTTAGTCAATACTTTATCTCACATGGAAACCACTCCCCCTTACATAATAATCCGAAAACCATATGTATTTGTAGTGTGAACTACATATTAATTCTCCCCCTTTTTGTCAATAAAATTGGAAAAGGTACAAGAACGGGATCCTAATGAAATTTCCGTAAGAGACGTTTCATGACCATAGGTAAATGTATATATCGTCTTATTTAGATGCAATCATAAAGCCGAAGCTTAATGCATTCATCAAGGAGTCTATGAAGATACAAGATGACCCCTAAAATATTCCATATTCGCACTCCCCACAAAGATTTGGCAATTAAGCACAAGTTCAATTAAGAAATCTCCCCCATGTTATGTCATTCCCTAAGGAACAACAAGAGCGACCTTAATTTCAAAAGAAAAGAAGGATTTATTTAGACAACAAATCACATACAAGTATGAATTTGAATCCAAAAATATTCAATTACAAATGTAACCGAATATGCTAAACACAAGTAAACTTATGGAGACTTAAAATGTCAATTAGATTAATCACAAGAGAACCCACAATTAATCTAACCGGAATACATAATTAAACTAATCACAAAAGTAATCAATATAATCGTTTATACTCACATAAGAAAACCTATGGAGTCACAACTAAATAACAAAACAAAATGATTAATTTAGTTCAAAATGCTCGACATAAAGTACCTTACGGAACACAACTAAGCTAATCACAAAAAAAAAATCAACTTGGTTGTCTAGTGCTCGACATAAGACACGATACAGAGCCTCACAGTAATACACGGATTAGGAAAGATCAATTACCACGGAATACACAAGGATTCATTCTATGTTTCCATCACCATTTGCATAATGACATACAATAGACATAATCCTTGAATTACAAAAGATTTGAACCTATGTTCCATAAAAAATTGACATAATAGGCTTAACTTTTGTATTTGTCAAAAGTTCATTCATTCTTTCATCAATATTTGCATATCAACTCATGCACGACTTTACTTTTGACAAAGTATGGGACAATCAAGTTCACGGACGTAAACACATATATCCCATAACAATATTGCAATATATAAAACCATAAAGATTAATACTGCAAAAATCATCTTCCAAACAAATTTAGAATTTAAACCAATAAATATAAAAACATGAAGATAAAAACCTTGGACATAGCTATGTGTAATCACAATAATGGCTATTCCAAACTCTAGTTATTCTTCTAAACAAAACAAGAAAAATAGAAGATTTACTAGGAAAACAAAATCAAGACAGACTAAACTGAAAACACTTCAATGCCAAAGCCGAACACAAACTGATGTCACCGTTCGGGACCTTCTTGAGTCTTGAAGTCCTGGAGATTGTGAACAACAACATCTACTGCAACTTTAGAAAAGATGTCTTCATCGAGAAGGTCTTTAATTTGTGTTTTCATGAGATCAAGGTCAGATGTAACCTTTTCCAACTCAGTGTTTAACACGTCAAGACTTTTCAAGGTATCATCAAGTTGCAGTTTTTCTTCCTTGTAATATTTAAGAAAATGTAGTGGTTTATGCTACAAGAGATTAATATAACAGATCGAAATGAATAAAAGAGAGGAAACGAGAGGTTAAGAGAAGAACTCAGATGGAAGAAGAAGAAGATGAGAGAGAGAAAATATTCATTAAGAAGTAATTGGCTAATTCAAAGTTAGTTCACATCCAGTGATCGGCAGACTACAAATACCAATCCCCACAAGACACCAACACAACATAATACTAATTACACCCACCACAGATAAGGGCTTCACCCTAAAGACTAGTGGGCCTTAACATTACTCATAAGACTAGTGGGCTTATGAAAATACCCCCTATTCAAACTGATTCTTGTCCTCAAGAATCAATTTTGGAAATTGCTGCTTGATCATAGCCTTGTCCTCCCAAGTAGCCTCAGCAGCTGTTGAGTGAGTCCATTGCACCAAGACCTGCTC
Organism: Papaver bracteatum; assembly: GCA_023529315.1. Taxonomy (NCBI): domain Eukaryota; kingdom Viridiplantae; phylum Streptophyta; class Magnoliopsida; order Ranunculales; family Papaveraceae; genus Papaver; species Papaver bracteatum. The sequence goes on along the minus strand of JAJJWX010003811.1, from coordinate 552,218 downwards.
CACTAAGTGTTGATGTTGTTTCACAGTTCTGGTGGAAAGGATTTGAAGTTGTGAAACCTTCATGCAGCCCTTGGAGTCCAAAGAAGGTAATGTAGTTTGTGGTAGTAGACCTGCTCCCAGTTTAAGTTTTAACTATGACACATGAAACACAGGATGGATTCTAGAAGTAGCAGGTAAGCATAGTTTGTAAGCCACCTTCCCCACTCTGGCAAGGACCTGATATGGGCCAAAGAACTTAGCTGACAGCTTCAAATTTCTTCTAAGTTGCACAGATGTCTGCCTGTAGGGTTTCAACCTCAAGTAAACCCAATCCCCTACCTGGAATTCTCTCTCAGTTCTATTTTTGTCAGCCTGCTGCTTAATCCTGTGATGTGCTTCTTCCAAGGTAGATTTGAGAACAGCTCCCATAGCTTGTCGTTGTTGTAGAAAATCTTCCACAGAAGTATTGGCATATGGTTGGTGGGAGAATAAGCCAAACTATTGTGGTTTGTAACCATACAGAGCTTGAAATGGAGTTGTTTTAAGGCTAGTGTGGTAAGTGGAGTTAAACCACCATTCATCCAAGGATAGACATTGCACCCATTTGGTTGGTTTGTAGCTGGTCATGCATCTTAAATAAGATTCTAAACATGCATTGACCCTCTCAGTCTTCCCATTTGTTTGTGGATGGTAAGCTGAACTCATGTGAAAAGTTGTGCCCATTCGAGTGAATAGTTCTTGCCAAAAATGGCTAAGAAAGACACTGTCTCTATCTGTGACTATAGTAGCAGGCAAACCATGTAACTTAAAAATATTGTCAAGGAATACCTTAGCCACAGAAGATGTTGTGAATGGATGACTGAGGTGGAGGAAATGACTATACTTGGTGAACCTGTCCACCACCACCATGATGACTTCTCTGCCCTCTGACTTGGGAAGCCCAGTGATAAATTCCATGGAAATATCCTTCCAAGCTTTTTATGGTACTGGTAAGGGCTGTAGTAATCCCCCTGGAGAAGTATGTGAGATTTTGTGTTGCTGACATATGTCACATTCCTTGATAAACTGGAACAAGTCTCTCTTCATTCCCACACAATGGAAATAAGTTTTTGCTCTTTGATAGCTTGCTTGTGTGCCTGAATGACCCCCCACAGATGAAGAATGCACTGCAGCCATGACTTGCTGTCTTAAAGGTCCATGGGAACCAATATAAACTCTGTTCTTATACCTAAGAATGCCTTGTAGAAGTGTATAAGGAATCTTACTGGATGGGGAAATAGTCATCTGTGGAAGAAATTCAGCAGCCCATTTGTCAGAGGTGTAACTAGCTTGTACTTCAGTAAACTAGGTTGGCTGCATTTGAGAGAGAAGCTGACACTGAGGTGAAGAAAATAGGGAAATTCTAGACAAGTCATCAGCTACCTTGTTCTCAATGCCCTTCTTGTAGACCACAGTGTAATCATAGCCAAGTAGTTTTGAAAGCCACTTTTGTTGTACCATGGTGTGAAGCCTCTGTTCCATGAAAAATTTCAAACTTTGATGGTCAATGAAAATAGTGAAGTGACTGCTCAACAAGTAAGGTCTCCACTTAGTAAAAGCCATCACAATTGCAAGTAGCTCCTTCTCATAAGTGGACATAGCTAGAAATCTTGTGCCCATGCCTTTGCTGAAATATCCAAGTGGCCTCTTATTCTGCATTAGTACAGCTCCTACGACTGTGTCACAAGCATCAGTCTTCACTTCAAATGGCAAGTTGAAATCAGGTAGATCTAGTACTAGAGTGGTGGTGACAGCTTGCCGGAGGGTGTGAAATGCAACTTGAGCAGTAGGAGTCCAATGGAATTTATCTTTTTTAAGCAAATCTGTCAGGGGCTTGCAAATAATACCATAGCCTTGTACAAATTTCCGATAATATCCTGTAAGCCCCATAAACCCTCTTAGTTCCTTCAGGGTGGTGGGTATTGGCCATTTGAGCATGCACTCAATCTTTGCAGGATCAAACTTGACTCCCTCACCAGTAATTATATGTCCAAGGTACTCAACTTGAGATTGACCAAATGCACATTTGCTGAGCTTGGAAAATAGTGTATGTTGTTGCAAGGTTTTGAGAGTGATTTGCAAATGCTCTAGATGAGATGCCATGTCTGGGCTGTACACCAGTATGTCATCGAAGAAGACTAGAATAAATTTTCTCAAATGAGGCTGAAAAACATCATTCATTAATGCTTGAAAGGAGGCTGGGGCATTGGTCAAGCCAAAAGGCATAACCATGAACTCATAATGCCCATGATGTGTCTTGAACGCAATCTTGTATGTATCTAGAGGAAAAACCCGAATTTGATGATACCATGCCCGTAGATCAATCTTTGAGAACACCTTTGCTCCGAACAACTCATCAAGTAATTCCTCTATGATGGGTATGAGGTATTTATTCTTGACAGTAGCTGCATTCAACTTTCTATAGTCTACACAGAAGCGCCAGCTCCCATATTTATTTTTAACTAGTAGAATGGGAGAGGAAAAAGGTCTTTGACTAGGTTGAATGACACCAGATTTAAGCATCTCTTTGACAAGATGCTCGACTACCTAAGGAATGCGATAAGGTCTCTGAGTTTGGAAAGCGACAAGTGGTTTTAAAGGAATATGGTGATCATGTGATCTGAATGGAGGAAGTGAAGTGGGTTCTTGAAAGACTGACGCATATTTGGCAAGAAGGGGTACAATGGGGTCAGGGGTTAATGAAGGTTCATCACAAGCAGTTATTGCAAATAATCGCCCTACCAGGCCACCTTTATTAGCCTTGAGCCACTTACTGAGTGCCTTAGCAGACATCATAGAAAGTTGAGCTGAAGGAAGAGTACCTTGTAGTTGGATGTGTTGACCACCCTTAGAAAACTCCACTGTCAATTTGTTGAAGTCAAAGAGCATTGGACTCATCCCACGCATCCAATCGACTCCCAACACCATGTCACAACCACCGAGAGTTAATAACTGTAGGTCAAACTGGAAGTCATGCCCCTGTATCTGCCAGTTGAAGGATGGGCATTTAGCATCACTAACCATCTTGTTTCCATTAGCCACCGCAACCAATAAAGAGCTGGTAGGAACCATATGGCCACCACAACGTGCTGCTGCGGCTAGGTCCAAGAAACTGTGCGTACTGCTACTGTCAATAAGGATGGTAAGTGGTTGTTTCTGAGCAGCCCCTTCTATGCGAATGGTGTTGTGTGTTACATTGCCAGCTAAAGCATGCACAGAAATCTCGACTTCCTCCTCTTGAATAGGAAAATGTGGAGTATCGCAAGAAGAATATTCTCCAGAAATCGGTGAATCGTCCTCGTCAACAGCCAACATATAAATCTGTTGCTTGATACATTTATGCCCTGGTTGAAAAACCTCATCACATTTATAACAAAGGCCCTTCTCCCTGCGCTTGCGCATCTCAGCATATGATAGCTTTTTGATGTGGGGTGGGGAAATGGCAGGGGAGGGTGAAGAGGGTTTGGTAAAAGTTTTAGGACTGGTAACTGGAGAAGTAGTGGATCTTTGGAAGTAGGTATTGGGAACATAAAGTGGTGATGGCCTGTATTGTGCTCGAGATTTCTTTGCTGCATTTTCAATGAGTGCTTCTTGCATTCTTGCCAAATAGACATCCCTAGTAAGTGTTGGTGGTGAAGACATTTGGACATGTAATCTAAGCTCCTCCTTAAGTCCACTGATGAAACTGGATGTGAAGTATGCTTCAGTGAGGTGAGGGTTTTTGGATAGCATTAATGCCTTCAACTCCTCAAAAATTTCTTGATAATCCAATACAGATCCAGTTTGACAGAGCTTATTAAATTCCCCGACAATATCATCATGGCCAAGCTCTTGAAAACGCAAACATATATCTCGAATGAAATCTTCCCATAATATCTCTTGTTTGCCAATTTGGTAGTCTTGAAACCAAGTATATGCCTTACCCTCGAGGTACATGGAAGCTAGATTAATCATTTGTGTATTTGACAATGGATGCATAAGAAAAAAAAATTCTACACTTGCGTGTCCAAGATCGGGGGTTAGTGCCATCGAATTTAGGGAATTCTACTTTAGGCCTAGGTTGTTAAAACTGATGTTGTTCATGGTGAATAACAAAATTAGTAGGTTGAATAACATTTTCACCTGCAATAATTGGATTTCCGGTTGGTGGAGGGCCCAAAATTCCGCCACCGGACTGGTTGTCTCGATTAGAGCTTTCACTACCTGAAGCCTCCATGAAACGGTTTGCCTGAGATTCAAAAGCGTCAGTAATGATAGTCATGAGCTCCTTTGTTGTCTGAGCTTGAACTGCTTTAATTTCTCCAACTATTTGCAAAACCACATCATATTTAACTGACGTATCACTCTGAGATTTAGCAAGTGTTTGCAAAACTACATCATATTTAACTGTATAATTGCTCTGAGATTTAGCAAGCTCATCGATCTTATTCTTCGAGTCGGCTTGAGCTCTAGTGAGTTCATCGATTTTCCTTGAAAGTTCTTCCATAGAAGCTTTGCTAGCCATTCGAGGTCCAAGAATTGATGCTTCTGATACCAATTTGTAGTGGTTTATGCTACAAAATATGAAGATAACAGATCGAAATGAAGAAAAGAGAGGAAAAGAGAGGTTAAGAGAAGAACTCAGATGGAAGAAGAAGAAGAAGAGAGAGAGAGAAGATATTCATTAAGAAGTAATTGGCTAATTTAAAGTTAGTTCACAGCCAATGATCGGCAGACTACAAATACCAATCCCTACAAGACACCAACAGAACATAATACTAATTACACCCACCACAGATAAGGGCTTCACCCTAAAGACTAGTGGGCCTTAACATTACTCGTAAGACTAGTGGGCTTATGAAAGAAAATCATGAACCACTTCAGCGGAGATCATATCCCCATTCTCAATATCTTCATGTGAGTAAGCATAGTAACATGAGGAATTGGGATGATCATCTTGGACAAAGGTTCTCTTCTTCCTTATTTTGGACTCAAATCCGATACCTTTAGCAAGAAAGCCTCTAGAAAAACCACACGCTCGTGAAGAAGAATACATTTATTGATAAAACAAAATTAGCCTAGAGTACGTAAACATGACCCAGAGGTTTGGTATTTAAAGGTTTCTTAAGGAGGAAGGTTTTCTAGGGTTTTCAAACTGTTGACTCGATATGGTAACTCGTGCACACATTCGAATACAGTACACTCCACTAGGAATAAGAAAGCAAGAATCTTCCAAAAGAAAATAACATAACTAAAAGTACAAACAATACTTAGGCAAACTTGTTTGCAGAATAAAGTTTAGCTATGGACGATAAGAAACTAGCTAAACCAAAGCGATTTTGCCATTAAGTATACCCGAATTTTACGCACCTTGCGTAGCAGGATTTTTATGAGCAAGTTCTTTAAGCCCTTGTGATTAATAAGCATAAGTATGAGCTTTGAGCTCATTAAAAGAATTGTGTTTACGATCAAGTTTCTTTTTCCTTCTTAGTTTTGAAAGGGATCCCTTTTGATTTGAGAAATTATCATAAAACTTACTGTCATCAAATACGAGACATGGTCTGAATTCTTACCAGAAGAGTCTTGACTTGAGGAGGATGACAACATGTTGACAATTTCTTTGTACCCCTGAATTATCTCTATCATGTTATTTCTCATATCATCAATTTTTCTTCTTTCTCCTGGAATTTCTTTCATATCAAGGAAAATGTTGTTTTCAGAAAAAAAAAAAAAAGGCTTGATCTTTCCTCAGAAGATTCTTATTAAGACTTTTGTTCTACTTTCGAACATTTGTGGAACTCATTGAACTGACCTTCCTGGTAACATATATACACGGGGTAAGTATGAAAACCAATGGGTTTCGTCCTACGAATGTCAGTTACACCTTTGAGGATTAAGTCTAAGGTGTGTTGAAGTTGAACAAGAGAATTTTTATTCAACATATAGTTTCCCTTTTGTATAACAAAACCTTTTGCCTCACAAAAGAGACATACTTTCTTATCACACGGGTGATTAGGAAGTTTAGTCTTAACATTCTTGTCAGGAGATTTCTTCCTTCCATGTAGTGTGGAATTTTCTTGATCAGAGGATACTAACACATCTTTCTTGATTGGAAGGGACTCCGATTTTACTTCTGGTGTTGGAGCACTTTCAGTTGTAGCAGAAGTAGTTGGTATATTGGACTACTTAGAGTATCCTTGAATAAAGAGTTTACTCAAACGATGTTCTATTTCCAACGCATCCTTTTTAAGGCTTTCCTCAAGAGTCATACATGAAGAATGATCCTCAGTATTTTTTTTGAATTTGCAGTCTCTTAATACACCAAGAATAACATTGACATGTTGTTTCAACAGATTGAATCTATCATCTTAGATTCTAACTAGATTTAGAATCAAATCACTCCCTTCAGCTGTTTCTCGTTTTTGAGAAATAGACTCTTTTAAAGGATAATCGGGATAACACTTGCCAGAACATGTATGTCTAGTTTGAACACAAGGTCTATCTATGTTCGATATTGAAGAATCTTTCTCTTTAATAGAAATAGACGAGACAAAGTTTTTATTTCTAGTGACACATTTATCAGAGATACTACTCTTGTCCACAGAGTCATATCGCTACAAACACAGACTTGTAAGGTCTTGAACGTGTTTGCCTGCTCTGATACCAATTGAAAAGGAGGGGGTCTAACAACCACACCCAATCTTTCGCTTAGCAATCTGTATGGACTAACTCCGAGTTACTTTCTAGATAATCAACTAGACAGTCAGACTCAATTTAGAGAGAAATATCTCAAGGAGTTATTATCTCTCTCTTGTTTTGATTTACTCAAGCTAATAGAAATCAAAGAGTCTTTAATCAAATACAAGGAATAACTTGGATGGTACCAAATACCAATATCCAAGTATCAATCAATGTAAATCAACAACCAAAGGTTGGATAGTCTAATTGATTGATCTTCAACACACAACCTGTATTATTTTAATTATAAAGATAAATAATATAATGCGGAAAATAAAATAACACAGACATCAGAATTTTGTTAACGAGGAAACTGCAAATGCATAAAAACCCCGGGACCTAGTCCAGATTAAAAATACACTGTATTAAGCCGCTACAGACACTAGCCTACTCCAAGCTAAATTTGGTCTGGACTGTAGTTGAACCCCAATCAATCTCACACTGATCCAAGGTACAGTTATGCCCCTATGCCTATGATCCTAGCAGGATACTACGTACTTGATTCCCTTAGATGATCTCACCCACAACTAAGAGTTGCTACGACCCAAAGTCGAAGACTTTAATAAATCAATATGTATCACACAGAAAAGTCTATGGTAATAGATAAATTCGTCTCCCATGAATATACCTACGAGTGTTGTTCCGTCTTTTGATAAATCAAGGTGAAGAGAAACTAATTGATAAACCAGACTTATATTCCCGAAGAATAGCTCAGTATTATCAATCACCTCACAATAGTCTTAATCGACGCAACGAAAAAAGATATTGTGGAATCACAAACGATGAGACGAAGATGTTTGTGACTACTTTTATATCTTGCCTATCGGAGATAGAAATCTCAAGCCAATTATTACAATTGTACTCGTACTATAGAAACATCAATAGCATATCACACAACTACGATAAAAGTAGTATCGGTCTGGCTTCACAATCCCAATGAAGTCTTTAAGTTTCTAACCTGGTTTAGAAGAAGAAACCAAAGGTTAAAGGATAACCGACCCTAGCTTATCACAACTAGTATCACACAGAATATGTGGGGATTATGTTTCCCAGTTTCTAGAGTTTTCCCTTATATAGTCTTTCAAATCAGGGTTTGCAATCAATGTTAGCTTGCTAAAAAAGCATTCAATATTCACCGTTAGATGACAACCTGATTAGATTCAAGCTAATATTTATCAACCGTTAGATCGAAAACATAACTTGTTATACACACATGAAATGCACATTTGTAGGCTTGTGAAAACAATACCCAAACTTATACATTAGTTGGTTCAACAATAGTCAACCAATGGTTAGCCATATGATAACTTTCATATCAACCATATTATTCTTCACCATAACTAGTTCAAATGACCCAAATGAACTAGTTAGAGAGTTGGTCAATTGCTTAGATATTTATGTACTACACAAGACACAATTGAAGAAAAAATGATTTGATTCACTCGAATCGGTTCATGAACTATATAGCCACGGTTTGTAATAGCATTCCTTAGTTTATAAAGATGAGTTTACAAACATCGTTTTGAGACATAACCTACTCAAGTTCGCAGACTTGGTTCGCGAACTTAAGTTCCCGGATGGAGTTCACAAAATCTGGCAGAATTTCTCGGGTTTGAGAACTTTGCCAGTTCGTCGACTGAAGCTCACGCACTTCTCTCCGGTTCTCCTAATCAACAAAGTTCGCAAACTTTGGTTCAAGGAATAATGACTTATACATATATATGTTTCCACAACAATGCTTATATCCTTCATTGGTTATATTGTCTAAACTTTCATTTTAATCATTGAAACATTCTCAGAGGACGTTATATAGTTATTATTCACAAACCATTTTTCGTCAGAGCAATTTTCAAAGTGATTAAAACTTAACATGATTTTTTTCAATAGGTAAAGACGAACTTGGCTAAAGAGAAATCTTTACCAACACATATTTCGATAAATAGATAGGCGAGGTATACTCGGCTCAAAATACCACATGTGTATAATCTTAGTCTATATAGTAAAACGACTTTTGTCTCAAGATAGGAGATAGAGTAGATAGACTTTTGAGTGATAGATAAGTTCAAGTTTCCACATACCTTTTAGTCGATAAAAATACACTAGTTCCTTGAGTAGTCCTTCGTCTTGTATGATGATTTCCATGGAGTTCTTGAGCTCAACTACACTTTATATCCTAGTCCGAGACCTTAAATATAGTAGACTAGAAATCAAGACTTATAGTTTTGATCACTAACGTTGACAAACATGCTTAATATAGCAACGCATGCGAGTTCGACCTTTCAATACTCTAACATGAGGTAGTCAGAATATAAAATTAGTGATTTTAAACGAAGAGGAAAGCAGGAAGCACAAGAGAGCTAGTGAAGAAAATTCATTTTCTTCCACTAATGTTGAAATTCAAAACAATATCAATACCCATAGAAACCTTATGTTTCAAATGGATGATTTTGTCATTGATGATATTGATGATTGTGATAATCCTGATGATGTACGAAGGGCTTATCTCCACAACTATGAAGAAAGGAAATTCTCGGAAGCAATTGACATCTCAGAATGGGCCTCTGAAAGATCGACTACATCACAATGTCTTTTTTTCTCAAAGATCGACTACATCTCATAATGGGCCTCTAAAAGATCAACTACATCTCAGAACTGGCCTCTGAATCAACAAGGGATTCCTAAATTTCATCACAATGTTTTTTTTTTCTCAAACCCAATTTCTAAAACCTAATCTTCTTAGTTTTGTGCTTTTTAATAAATTTAAGTGCACTTGTTTTGAAATTATAATTCAGTCGTTTAATACCTTCGGCATTTTGAGCCAACATCTTAACATAAACCAAATTTCAAACCCTTGTTTTAATTTGATCTATGTTCAATCCTTTTCTAGTAATTTTTTCCCTTTGATTGATCAATTTTTGATGCTTTTAGCTTTCCGTATTATGTTTTCATTTTGCAAACTAAGTTTTGTTAAGCATTCGCTGTCTAAACTTGTTTTCGGTGTAGTAAACATATCTGCTAGTAGTAGCAGCATCGGATTTTTTTATGTGATTGTTCAGAACTATATTACTGGATTATTTTGTCTTGATAGTCTGATTTTTATCGAACTAGACTTGTACTGTACGTCCTCTCTAAATAATCTTGTAAATAATATTTTGGGTAAGGAAATAAAACATTCCTATATTGAGATGAAGGTCCTAGCTTAAAATGTCCAAGGTTTTGGCAACAAACATACTAGGTATCATCTAAGGGACAGTTAAATCTAAGACCTTGATATTATCTTTCTCTCTGAAACCAAGAATAAACACCAAAAAATGACAAGGTACACTAATTAGTTTTAGAAGTTACCTCGATTTCTGATATGTAAACCTTGTTAGTTTTTCTGGTGTTTATTTCTTGTTTGGAAAGATGGCTCGACTCTTGATATTGTAGACTGCATAGTAATTTCATTGTGTGCTTTGTTCAATTGGATGCTAAGAATGAGAATGTTCTTATTTGTATGTATGGTGCTTTAGATGAACCCAAAATTGATAGGCAGTGAGAATTTTTGTCTAGATTAGCTGGTAGATTTCGCCTTTGGATTATAATAGGTCATTAAAATTTCATAATCATAAAAGAATAAAAACTAGGAGGATTGCATGCTCTTATACTTTTCAGTCTTAAGGTGGCGCCTACCTATAGGAGATGTCTTTTTCATCTTCCAACCCACCCCGATAACTAGAGAGTAGGGGCTCCTAGTTGATGTATAAAGAGAGATGATAGGAGGTTCATAGTTAGTTCTTTTATACAAAGTTAGATTGATACAGCTACTGACCATCTTTATTTTCTTATCTGACTTGAATTATATTGGGAACCCATTTACTTGGTAAAATACAAGGGATGATTCTAGTTTAATTCTTGAATAAATTGATAGTGCTCTTGGGAATGAAAATTGGTTGGATTGTTTTCCTGATTGTATTGTATATCACTTAATTTCTTTAGGGAGTGATTACTGTCCTATTTTCCTTATTAGTGCTAAGAATGAAAATAACACTAGAAATCCTTATAGGTTGAACAAGTGATGGTTCTTGAATAACTCTTGTAAGGAAATCATAAGTAACAATTGGAATTTTAATGAAAGAGGATCTCATGCCTTTAGACACGCAAAATATCTTACAAATGTTAAGCATGTTCTTACGGAATGGAATATCCACACTTTTGGTAACATACAACATCAATTACAACTAGTGCAGAAACAATTATCTACTGTTAGTGGGAAAAAATATGATCAGAACTCAACTAGTATTAAGGATATTGAATATAAATTGAAACATTGGTATGATGTGCAGCAAGAATACTATATGCAACATGCTAAAGACAATGTTCTTTCTTATGGAGATAGAAATACTAGGTGATAAAACCAAATTTAGGAAGTGGAGGATTCAGATTGATTCAGTCTGAGATAGGGGTTTGGTTTACCGAAATAACTAGTATAGCTAGTGAGCTTGAGCAAACATTTTTCTAATATCCGTCGCTCAACCAACCCAACGTTAAAAAAACCTACATGTATGCTCAATGATATTGTCCCATGCATTTCTGAAGAGGATAATGCTTTTTTACTTAGTAGTCCCTCTGCCGAGGAAGTTAGAAGTATATATTTTCAAATGCATCCTTGGGATGCACCTGGCCCTGATGGGTATCCTCCCGGTCTACGAGGAGATGTGGGTACCAAAACACATCACCAAATTTTTCTTAGGCAACCTGTATGAACAAAACCTAAATACAATTCTGAGAGTTCAACTTAATGAATTTCAGTCGAGGAATAATATTCAGAGCTATATCTCTTTATCTCACAATCAGAAAGTTGACATAACCAAATCCGTGAACCTAATTTACATGTGAGAGTTCTTGGACGATCTCAAAAATAAATATCTAAGAACCAATCAAGTCAAATCCAACAAACAAGGATGGATGTATGTACTTTAATTGATTTACGTACAACTTGTGATATTTTAATTATAAAGATAAACAATATAATGCAGAAAAAGAAATAATACAAACACCGAAATTTTGTTAACGAGGAAACCGCAAGTGCATAAAAACCCCGGGACCTAGTCCATATTTGAACACCAAACTGTATTAAACCGCTACAGACACTAGCCTACTACCAATTAACTTCAGACTGGAATGTAGTTGAGACCTAATTAAACCTTCACAGGAATTCAGTAACAGTCGCGCTCCTTACGCCTCTTGAATCCCAGCAGGACTCCGCGCAAATGATTCCCTTAGATGACGTCCTTTACATCCTAAGAGTTGCTTAAACTCAATTGAAAACTTTAAACCGATCTGCCTCACACATATAAGCCTATATGTGTGATTTTATTTTTGATAAATGGAACAAGGTGAGACTGGAAATCGATACCAATAGAAAAAGTCTAGCTAACCTCAGAATTCAGACTTATGTTTCCCGAAGAGCATCCTATATTATTATTCACCTCACAAGTATTAAACCTGTGGAATCACAAAATCTGAGACAAAGAGAACTTTGCGATTTCTATCTATCTTTTTCGAGTGAGCATCTCAAAAATCAAACAAGATCAGGATACATGAACTGTCAAGATAAAAGATAGTTGGACCTGGCTTTACGAATCATGTGAAGTATTTTTAGTCTCTAAACCCTAGAAGGGTTTTAAGAAGTGGACGACTCTAGTTTTCAGCTAGGACACACAAAGAGTAGTGTCGGGATTTAAAGATCCTAGTTGCTTGAGGTTCCCCTTATATAAAATTTCAAAGAATAGGTTTCTTTAGGTTTAAGCTAAGATAGCTTTGGAACCAAGCTAAAAATATCCACCATTAGATTAATCTTTGAAATGTGATTGATATATCAGTATATACACACTGGTTAGGATGAACCGTAACCAAACCGTGTATAAGGACATTGAACTATAAGCTTAATCATGGACAGTTAGCCGAAACTAGTCGATTGAACTATAAGCTTAATCGTTTTCATATAACACTTAAGACTTTAAGTTTGAGTCACAATCATAGGTTATAATATGATCAATCCTGTCTGTGTAGTATTCTTAGAGATTTATTCAAATGCTAAATATCTCACAAAAATAATTTTATGTGCAAAAATATTCGACAGGGCAAGTACGTGTACTCAACCTTGTTCGTGACTATATTTGTCATGGTACATGTATTGGGTATGTGTACCCTTAATACAAATATAAGTTTCATAACTTATCGAAATTTTTCGGTTTGCGTACCGGGTATGGATACCACACCGGTTTCAAAACCAACAGTTCTTTTTCGGTATGCATACTAGGTATGCGTACCATTCTAGGTTCACGAGTTCACAGACTTTTTGTGGTATGGAAACCGGTTATGCATACCACTAAGTCATTGTCAACATATATCTTATCTGATACGTGTACTTAGTACATATACTATGGTTCCGGACCTATAACAGATTTCCCGGTTTCTGAAACTGGTATGCATACTATCACGCATCCAGATTTACAGTAGTTCTATATTTCTCTCTAAATAAATTCGAAACATTTCCAAATAACATCAATGACACATATCACTGTTCCACGCTATTTTCGAATGATAATCTTGAATCACGATTTAGATTATGAACAACAAATTGTTTTTAACCTAAATTCATCAAGTATGAAGAAATGTTCATTAAGCTTAGTCATATATTTCGAGAACTAATTATCAAGATAAACTTGACCCGAAATTCTTGATATGCTTGCAATAGTCTAATAAGTTATGCGACAATGAATCATAGATAAAAGGATGAATATAACTTGAGAAATTGGTGGTTTAGTCTTCACTTACCTTTTGTTGAAGAAGTTCTCCAAAAGCTTCGGTTAATCTTCGACTTCAAACGATAGAATGCAGTGATGTCCGATTCTCAACTACATACTTCTATCCTAATCCGAGACTTAACTAATTATAGACTAGAAATCAAGATATAGTTTTGACAACTAAATTTGACAATAAGCTTGAGATAGCAACACTTGTGAGTTTGACCTAGCAATGCTCTAACAATGCAAAGTAGTGGAAGAAGATACTATTTAGGTAGTTTAATCCTTCTTCCATTCAAAATTCATATTAAAACAGATGGACCATAGTTTTATATCCCTAATCACTAAGCTCTAAACATGCTTCTAATTTTTGGCATATTAGTTTAGGTATTGTTTCTTATAATATTATAAGTGAACTTCCAGTTAGTAGGCTCAAGAAAGTCATGTTAAATTTATTTGTCCTAATCAAAAGGTATTTCTCTAGTCTAGACAAATAACCGATAATATTTTCCTTGCTCATGAAGTTGTTCATAGTATGAGAAAGTATAAATCCAAAGTCGACGGTCTTATGGAAATAAAGCTTGATATGTTGAAAGCTTTCGACACGATAGAATGGGGTTTTCTTGTTGATGTGCTTAGAAAGTTAGGCTTTAATAAGGAATGGTGCAAAATGATATATACTTGTATTTCTATTGTTTTAATGTATGTGATTCTTAATGGTGCTCTATGTGGTATTTTTAATCCCTCAAGGGGTCTTATACAAGGAGACCCCTTATCACCCTACTTATTCATTATATGTATCGAGGCTCTCGCTAGGCTTATACATGCTGTTAAATCTAAAGGGCAAGTAGAAGGTAGCAAGGTGACTAGAGAAATTTCAACAATAAGTTACTTATTTTTTGCTAACGACTGTCTCATTTTCACTAGAGCAAATACCAAGTGTGCTAAACATCTTAACAAAATTCTTAAAATCAGTTAATCAAATTTGAAAACTCAGGGATTGCTTTTAGTCCCAAAATGAATAATTCCATTAAGGTACATATTGCTAATACCTTAGGAATTAAGAGATATAAATATCCAGGGGTATCCCTTCTCATTCAGAAAAACAAGATAAGGACTTTTGGTTATTTATATGGTAAATTACATGATAAATTCATCTTGGAAAATCAAGCATTTAAGCCATCTTGCTAGGACTGTTTTGACTCAAGTTGTGCTTGGGTCTTTGGCCTCTCATTGCTTAGAAGTTTTTCCTATGCCGAAAAATCTCATGGATAGGTTTGATAGTTTTTGACAAAACTTTTTCCGAAACAAAGAGCAAAATGAAAAAGGTATTAGTCTAAATGGTTGGGATGATATTTCGATGCCAAAAATCCTAGAGGGATTGAACATCAAGAAGGCTGATTTGAATAATTTGCTGCTCGTTAAGTTAGCATGGAAAATGTAGATGTAAATTATCCACAGGTCTAGGTGGCAACATCTTAAGTTATGATACACCCAAGAATGAAGAGACGAGAAGTATGGAATAAAGGCTGCCAGGCGCGAGATTCAAGAAGCCACGTGGATCGGGCATGATTGCTCTGCAACTGTCGGACAAGACTCGACTCCAGAGCTGACAAGACAAGACATGGTGGGTCAAATGAGGAGAGATAGTCAAATGGATATGAATATACGTGTCACATCGGCTAACTGCAAGGGCGATAGATGAGAAGGGCGACATCGTGCCATGAGAACACCCGAAGGAATCGGCTCGGATGAAAGACACGCGACGAGATTAAAATACATCGGCCACATGCTCAGAAGAAAGGACGACATAAGCTGGCCCGACCACAGAACTTCAAATTGGATGTAATGTGACCAACACCTTAGTATGGTTGTATGTAACCCTTCCTATAAATAGAGGAACTTATATCCAAGAGAGGTAGGTTGTAACTTTGGGAGAGAGACTTGAGATCACACCAAGGAAGAGGAGAGGGACAAGTGAGTTAATCGTGTAAGAAAGTTTGGGGTTAAGAGCAACACCTTTGTAACACTTTGAAGTAATAAGATACACCCTTTCACCCCCGTGGACGTAGGTAATCATACCAAACCACGTATATCTTGTGTCCATTGTTGAGTCTTTACTTTCATTTGCATGAGTAGAAGGTTTCCATCCTTTCGATGTAGTTGGTAGTAAAATGCATCTACATTCTGGCGCCGACTAAGGGGATCGACTAAGATCTCCGGATACCTTGCCTAGAAGGCCTTCAGGGACGATCAAAATCTCCTAAGTACACGTTAATGTGTTGTAGTTGAAGCTAGGATGAACTAGTTGGCCGAAATGATGGTTGTTTTAAGTTGTTTACTATGTGTACATCAGTAACAACGTCTTCACCAAGCGTAGTAGAGCTATCGTTTTTTTGCCCACCAACAGTTTGATCGACAGAGAATCTTCATAAGCTCACCGACGACTAGTGGTTCGGGTTAGAAGATAGGGAGAGAATCTGCTGAAAGGATGACTACTTGTTTTCGATGGTTGAGTGAATTTTAGTGATTAAGTAAGCTGTTGAGTGTTCGAAATTACAAAAAAAAATTGCGTTTTAGACGTCTCCTCGTGCGATAAGCTGTCAACCGTGTGGAGTTTTGCCCGGCGATGTATCATAGGTCATCGGAAAGGTCATAAGGAGAACCCGGGAAGGATGGTCATGATTAGACTTGGAGAAAATAGAGTTTGAAAAAGCTTGATTCGATCCTTAGGGTTGCGTACCGTACGTTTTTAAGCATCACGTGCATAAGATTAGTGATTTGGAGCATATAGAATAAAGGACAAACTAACTTAAATGCATGGATTGGGTACTAAAAGCGACGTCGTACGGAGTAATAGAGACGAAGAAGCACAGTCTGCCATAGACTCACCATAGGGTCAAAATAGGGTAGATAGGCGGAACCCACCCGATAATCGGAGTAGTAGAAATTGTGCTATCAGTTGAACTTTTTCCTCTTAATGTTTGAACTTTTCGTTTGTAAAAAAAAATAGGTCAAAGTAAGGTGTTCTTTGTATTTGCTGACGTAGGTAGGGACGATACTCGGCTCACCGCGCGTTGTGCCCGATGGCTAGCACTTCAGGAGTGGGAAGGATGTTGAGGAATCGCACGATAACTAGCAGCAGCATGCAGGCAGGGGTAACTGGGCCGAGGCAAGATGACAGTCGACAACCACCGCCCGAGGAATCTCATGCAGCTGCATGAGGCATGTCAATTGTTGATGAGGATGCGGATCTAGGGAGAGATGATAACACCTTACCATTGGATCAGGTCATCTTGACCCATAGAAGAGTGGACCAGGTTGACGGACTCACAGCCTCAGATACCAATGACGATGAGGAAGTGCTTGCAGCACAAGACCAGCGACAACGATAAATGCAGCAAGCCGAGTACCAGGAAGCCTTAGGCAGGGAGCAAGAACGTCTCAGGCAGATTCAATTGGGGCGAGGACCAGCTAGCAACATAGGCCCTGGACCTGCCCCCGCAGCTGGTCATGCAACTGGTCCGATACTACCCCCACCAGCATCGGTACCACTACCGCCTAGGCCTCACCACCCTAATGGACAATTTAGCCATGAAAGCACATACCCGACACTCTTAGCCATTTTATAAGGTCAAAGAAGGCAGGAGGCGGCTTTAAGGGAGCTCCAGAAGCGGAACCTCGCCTTGGAATTCGAAAATTATCAGTTAAGGAATCAGCGGACTAGGTCAAGAGGTTCGTCAAGCCGAGGAACGTCGATTCGTCATGACCGATCAGGTCAATCACCACCTATGATGGGGCTAAGCAACCCTAATCGTACCGGGCGATTAGGACAACCACCATCACCTCCCGTACCCCCACCAAAAATATACGGGCCACCCGAGGACTTGTCCACTGACGAGGAAGGGCGAGGAAGGGACCGACGACAGGATCGAGCAACAGAATCAAAGCTCATGGAACTGGAGGCAAAAATCAAGGAGCTCTCGGGTGGAAGCGAAGAAAACAAATTGGCAGATATTATGAGCGAAGCCGAGAAGACGTCTTTCTCTCAAGAACTCGAGCAAATGTTGTTCCCCCCAAAATGTACTTTACCTATATTTCCTTCTAGGTTCGACGAAACAGGAGATGCGATCGAGCACCTAAAGATGTACACTATGTCATTGATCCAGTGGAAGAACAACACGGTAGTCATGTGTAAATTATTTCCAGCTAGCCTGGAAGGCGAGGCACGAGATTGGTTTTATTCGCTCCCACCTGGGTCGATTAATGGGTATGATATGTTAGTCGATGCCTTCCTTGAGACCTACATGCACAACAGCCGACCTCGGCCAAGAATGAACAAGTTGTTTACCCTCGCCCGAAGATTCATAGAGCCCTTAAGAACCCTGACTGATAGATGGAGGAAACTATGTAACGAAATCGGAAAAGTACCGGTGGATCAAGCCATCTTTGGGTTTAAAAACGCGTTGGGGAGATTAGACCCCATATGGATAGCCATGTTCTCCGAAAAATCGAAAACCTTAAAGGAGATGAGAAGGATGCAAGAGCATTATATCACCCTGGAAGAGATCCAGGGCGAGTCAAGAGATAGAGGAGTACAGGAAGCCAGTGCCGAAGCTGGAATGGAATCCAAAGCGGTCACAGACGATCCTACTAGGCGTCCAGAAAAGAGATCGGATCCTCCCCCGAGGAGCGGTGAGAAGAGAGGGTGGATGGCCAAGGGGAAGAAGCCGAGACAGGAAGCCCAATCATATACCCCCCTGAATGCTTCCTTAGAGGAATTGTTTAAGGAAGTTGAGAAGAGAAACGATATCAACTACCCAGCGTCAAGGGGAGTCCAATTCCAAGAGACCAGGGATCACCCCGAATACTGCCACTACCATCAATATAAGGGCCATTCCACTAACAACTGTCGAGAAGTAAAAGATATTGTACAACATCTCATCCGAGATGGGTATTTGAGGCAGTTCGTCCGACAACCACCTCGGCCGACGACAACACCCGATGTGCCGGTCCATCAAGTTCGTATATACATGACGACTCAGTTCATGGGTACCATTTCACACTCAGATATTCAAGTTTCTGCTCTTGGCACGGTAATCACCTCTAGAATCCACAAAAGGGAACGCGATGGTAAGGAAATATTTAGCGTAGCCAAGGCATTACCTATGGAACCTTGGATGGTGCAACCCATTTCATTCTCGGCCAAGGATATCCCAGAAAACATACAAGCACACAGCGACCCCCTGGTCATCACCTTATTGATCGAGGATTGGGGAGTGAGGAGGATTCTGGTGGATAGCGGGAGTTCAGTTGAGGTGTTATTTTACGATACGTTCAGAAGAATGAAACTATCAGACGACGTACTCGTCCCCTCAACGTATCGCATCTACGGCTTTAATGGAACAGTAACCATCCCTAAGGGAGAAGTAAATTTGAGAGTTTTTGACGGTGGTGGCTACCTTGACACACTAACCACCTTTTGTGTGGTCGACGTCGCCTCACCTTATGAAGCAATTATCGGGCGTCCATGGATCGCTGGGATTAAAGGGGTGGCATCAGCATATCATCAGAGATTAAGGTTCCTGACTTACAAGGGAATAGCTAAAGTTGTGGGCGATACTCAAGCGGATCGACAATGCATACAGGTTGACACCGAAATCAATGAAAATCGGCGGGCTCAACAAAGACAAAAAAAGAAGGAAGACAAGGAGGTTAAAGCTGCAGAGGAGTTGGAGGAGATTATTTCACAAGTGTTCATGGCGTATGAGACCCAAGAGCAAGATCCTTTATAGCAATCAAAGGAGGTGGGCCTATTCCGAGAAGCCAAATCAAATTTCTCAACAGTTGAGCCTACTCGGGAAGTGAACTTGGGGACGGTAGAGGAGCCAAAGGTAGTAAGGATCGGGGCAATATTATCGGACGAACAAGAAAGTCAACTCACGACGGTATTAAGGGAATTTGGACGCCTTTGCCTGGGAAGTACGCGATTTAGAGGGCATCGACCCAAAGGTCTGCTGCCACCACTTAAAGATTGATCCAAAGTTCAAACCAGTCAGGCAAAAAATGAGGCGTATCGCGCTAGAACTACAGGCAGCAGTAGAGGCCGGGCTAAAGAATTTACAAGAGTCCGGAATAATCAGGAAGTCCCATTATCCACAGTGGATATCTAACATGGTCGTAGTGCCAAAAAAGAAAGGAGGAGTCAGAATATGTATTGATTTTAGTGACTTGAACAAAGCCTGCCCGAAGGAAAGCTTCCCCATTCCTAGCATAGATCAACTAGTAGAATCGATAGTCGGATATGAGGCGATGACTCTAATGGATGGATACATGGGCTATAACCAAATACCGTTGGCGATCGAGGACCAGGAGCATACTTCCTTCTTCACACCAAGGGGACTGTATTGTTATACCAAGATGCCACTCAGACTTAGAAATGCTGGAGCGACATATCAGAGATGGGTAGGCGACATATTCGAAGACAAGATCCATAACACCATAGAAGTTTACGTAGATGATATGTTAGTCAAGAGTCGCCGAGCTAAGGATCACATTCGAGACCTTCGTGAGATTTTTCAGACGATGAGGAAACACAAGATGAAAATTAACCCTGCCAAGTGCGACTTTTAGGTTACATCATGGAAGTTCCTAGGATATATCATCACCCCCAGCGGAATAGAAGCGGATCCCGAGAAGGTTAGGGCCGTCCTAGAAATGCCATCCCCCGCGACAGTAAAAGATGTGCAGAAGCTAAATGGTTGTATATCAGCATTGGGGCGATTTGTATCACGGTCATCGGACAAATGTAAGGCCTTTTACGATATTTTTAAAAAAGGAGAAAAATTTCAATGGACGGATACCAGCGAAGAGGCCTTTCAAAATATCAAGTTACACCTGGCCAGCCTCCCGGTTCTGCAGAGGCCCGAGCCAACAGAAGTTCTTACCATATACCTAGGGGCGACGCTATATGCCATTAGTGCTGTACTATTAAAGACGGAGGGGAATATAGAGAAGCCCGTATATTTCACCAACAAGACACTAAGCCCGACCGAGAAAAATTATACTAGAATGGAGCAGATGGTACTTGCGCTAGCCTTTGCCACTTCTAAACTCCAAACATATTTTCAAGCTCACCGTATACGGGTGCTCACCAAATCGCCTATCGAAGAAGTTTTGGACAGTGCAGGGCGATCAGGAAGAATCTCTAAATGGGGAGCCTTAATCAAACAGTACGATGTCGTGTACGAAACAAGAACGGCGATCAAAGGGAAAGTAGTGGCTGACTTCTTGGCAGATTTCCCTCTTAGTGACGAACACGAGGTGGAAGACATACCAGGGATGATGGAAGAACAAGAAGAGCCTGCTGATCTGCTAGCCACTAATAGTCCTACCCGGTGGGAGGTTTTTGTCGATGGGGCATCAAACAAGGAGGGATCGGGTCTCGGGCTAGTATTCACCACGCCAAAGGGGAAAAAGATGGTATATTCATTCATACTAGAATTCAAGGCAACAAACAACGTCACCGAGTATGAAGCGGTAATCCATGCTTTACGAATAATTGTGGAAATGGGGCTGCAAGAGGTCCGCTTGACAAGTGACTCACAATTGGTAATCCGGAAAATCACGGGCCAATATGCTACACACGATCCTGTCCTGAAAAGGTACTGGGAGCTCGCCCAGTTTTACATCAACCAAATACCGAACATTAAATTCCTCCATATTTGTCGGAAAGATAACAGACACTCGGACTCCCTATTGTACATCGCCTCACAGCTATTAGACCCCAGCGTTGAAGGCATTCGTGTTATGAGGATCCTTACCCCGTCTATCCCAGAAACACCCGAAGTACGGATCGATGTTGCTATTAACACAGCCGAGCGATACAAAAAAGGCGATTAGAGAAAGCCGATACATTAATATCTGGAAACGGTCGATCTACCCAAGGGTCGGCCCGAGATAAATAAAATCAAAAGTAAATCGGGCACATACGAGTTAAGAGAAGGGATTTTATATATGAAATATTACTTGGGACCACTCCTACGATGTTTGAGCAAAGAAGAGGGCCACATAATCCTACATGAATTACACTATAGAGCCGTCGGAAATCACAGCTCTGGGAGAAGTTTATCGGACAAGGCAAAGACAATGGGCTACTTTTGGATGTACATGAACGAAGATGCAAAGCAAATGGCGAAAGCTTGTGAAGAATGTCATCATTTTGGGAAGAAAATCCATGCTCCAGGAGTACCTTTAAACTCAATTATAAGCCCATGGCCTTTTGCTAAGTGGGGAATAGATATTGTCGGACCATTACATGTAGGAACAGGGCAAAGGAAATATTTGATCGTGTCCACGGATTACTTCACCAAATGGGTAGAATCTGCACCGCTAAGACACATCCGAGACAAAGATGTCTTCAAGTTTTGCTGGGAACATATCATTTGCCGCTTTGGGGTCCCCGCAGCTATCGTCTCCGATAATGGAAAAAAACTACAAGGCGAGAACATTGATCTTTTTTTCAACACTTACAACATCAGGAAGAGTAAAGCTACCCCGATATACCCCCAGAGTAATGGGCAAGCCGAGATTACTAACAAACCCATCGCTGATAACATGAAAAAGAAATTGGATGAGGAATACGGTAATTGGTGTGAGGAGCTATATAATTTTCTATGGGCATACATAACTACACGAAGGGAAGCTACGGGATTCTCTCCGTTCATGCTTACTTACGGAACCAAGGAAATTCTACCTACGGAAGGAATGATCCCTACCACAAGGACAGAAGCTTGGAGGCGAAACGTATCGTCCGATCTAATTCTGGCAAAACTCGACGATTTGGAAGAAACAAGAGAGATGGCACTACAAAAAATGGAGAACTATCAAAGGAGATTACAACGATAATACAACAAGCGTGTCCGACCAAGAGAACTTCACCCAGGACAACAAGTATTGAAGTTTTTGGCTGAGTGGGAGCGAGACAAAAAGGGCAGAAAACTAGCACCAAAATGGGGCGGGCCATAAATAATTGCGTCTAAGACAGGCGAGGGATCATATCGACTACTGCGACTCGATGGAACGAAAGAGACAAAACCATGGAACATCAAATATTTGAAACTCTACCACCCATGAAGGGCAATGCGGAGAAAAGGTAAGCATACTTGTCTTCTATCTTTTTGAAACTGTGAGGGGTATGATATAGGGCATGAGCGACTAATGGTCATTCGTACTCGGGGCAAAGCCAGTGTGGAAGTGCCGAGGTGACTTACACTCGAATGGTCATTCGTACTTGGGGCAAAGCCAGTGTGGAAGTACCGAGGTGACTTACACTCGAATGGTCATTCGTACTCGGGGCAAAGCCAGTGTGGAAGTGCCGAGGTGACTTACAGTCGCCTAGCTATTCGTACTCGGGGCAGTGGCATTGTGCAAGTGCCGAGGTAGCCTAAGGGTTCTGGTGGTTGGAAACCAGTTCCAAAGGTTGTTAAGACGCGAGGTCTTCTCATCTAGGTGACCTACTTACATTTGAAAGGTCTCCCCCATCGCAGGTGGCTGTGTCCACTTGCCCGAGATTGGTTGGTCGATAACCGCTCGGGGATATCGGGCCTAGAACTAGGTCGACTGATACCCTTCCACTGAATCCAAGAGATAGTGATGAGATACCCCAATCAGGACATGGCATTGGGCCCGATGACCCTCCTTGTTGGGTGTGTTCGACAAAAAAGGTTAAAATACTAACGTACACAATTAACAATTGCAGGAACGACATACGAAACAAAAGCTAAATCGATAGTGTCATGCGCCCATTAACAAAGTATGGAGAATGTAAAGCAACCATATAAAATGAAAAGTACGAGTAAAACAGAAAGCATCGGTGACGCAGCACCCCCATGTGAACAAACAAGCAGTGTTTCAAAGGTAAAAATGGGAAGAGGTGTTCAAAGCGATTTACAACCCAGAACAAAGGGTGAATTAGTGACGCAGCACTACAAAAAGAGAAATCAATCCTTGGGAGGAATCGCGCCAGCCCTCTTCTGCGCGACCTCGCGTCGTTTATTCTCGACCCACTCCTCAATGCCCGTCCGAACCTTTTCGTCCACCTCCTCTGCATGGGTGACGCGATCCTCCTCGAGATGCTGGGTAAGCTGAGAAGCAGTTTCCTCGGCCTCGGCCAGATTGGAACCCAAATAGGCCTCGACCTGCTTCAATCGACGGACTTCTAGATCCAACTCCTGAGAACGCTTCTGCTCGGCTATAGGATCACAAAGACAGAGCATTATTCAGAAAACACGGATTAGCAATTTTGCAAGAACAGGGCGTAATCTAAATCTAAGGAACGGCCTCAACACATCGTCTAAGAGACCTGAAAAGTCTGGTAACATTGACTGAAGCAACTCTACCGACTTGGACAACTCATCCTCGGTCTTCGACAACTTCATGGTTAACTCGTTATAATGTTGTTCGTTGAATTCGTTGCCGGGGAAGTACTTTCTTATGTTCACCCCACTCGTCCATTAAGCGGTTGCACGACACCTGAAGAACCGAAAGTTGTGACCTACTCCATTCAAGTTCTCCCACCACTTTGTCAAATTCACCCACTTTTCCCAACAAATCCCTGTTCGCCCGCTCTACTACATCTTTGTCCCTCAAAAGTCGTCGGCGATCCTCATGGAGGTCTCGATTCTTCAATTGTAAAGCGTCCAACCGCTGCTCTAAATTTGTGGCTAAAGCAGCTCTCTCAGAAGCAAGACGTTGAGAGGAGCCCGCAAATTGTCTATCTCTGCAGGGTCATACTCAAACTGGCGATATCGGTCTAGCTCGCCCTCAAGATTTTCGATCTCCTCAGATTGACGATCTATTTTGTCATCTTTGTTTTCCATTCGCCGACGGAGATTCTCCACTAAATCCTTTTCAATATCCCATTTTCTCTTCAGAATCCTAAACTCCGAAGAAGCGTCTAAACCTATACTAGCTACCTCGGCTAGAAGAAGGATACCCGACTCAGGATACTGGCACGATAAACTCAATCAACATAAGTTCGAAGTTAAAAAATTATGGCATACCTTGGGCATCAGCGAGTTTGATTTCTAGCTCACGCGCGCGGCTCCTCTCGTTCTGCAATTGAAGTTGGAGAGACTCTAGCAGCAGCATTTCTCTGCGGCGATTGACGGCATCCAAGCGTACCCGATTCAGAATCTGACACAAGTAAACATGATTACGCTGAACACGACAAAAAGGATATCACCAAGCTAAGTCGAGTTACACACCACCGTGTCAAGAGTTTGGGAGATATCACCATAGTGGGGCACCGCATTAAGCATTTCTTCATCAGTATATGCTCCGAAGTCGGGGGAAGTCAGCGCCCCAAGATAATTCATGATAGGGCCCGAGACGATAAAAGAGGTTTCGACACCAGACGAAGACCCACCAGTAATCTTGGGAAGACGATGAAATACTTCCGATTCAGCATTAACAGTATTTCCATACTCGGGCGCCTTCAGGGGTTCTTCTTTGTCGGCCAATTCAGGATTAACGACCACCTCTGGACCGACACTCTCGCCCATCTCCTTCCCCTCGCCCTGGTCACCCGAGAGATCATCGCCAAATAGGTCATCTTCATCAGGGAACCTGCTTTCCCCTAATAGAATCTGTAGAAGAATTTCTATCTAAACCTCCATCAGGTTTAAAATCCCTTGAAGTGTTCTCAGGGTTTGAGGAGAAACTTGAAAGTTTATCTCTTGATGTTGAGTCATATCTCCAGAAAGAACAAGACTCTAGTTATGACGAATAATCTTCATGTTGAGGTTAATATTGATTTACTTATTTGTGAGGGTGACTATTCATTCTGTATTTTAAAAGGTGGAACAAATTGGATATAATATAAGAAGAGTTTAAACCTCATCTATTAGTTTGTTTTATCACAGAACATGACTCGTTTCATCAGTCAAATCCTGATACACCTTCTCACAATAATGTTATTGCGTACTTTTGTGAAAAAGTCAGGATGTCTCTTTTCATCAAAAGAGTTTCCCTATGCAGTGCTAAAAATTATCGGCGAAGACTGTTTTTTATAAGTTGTAAAATAAGTAATCAGGAACACAAATTCTTATGTGTTCTTTGAAAAACTTGTAAAAATAGACCTCTGGGTGTCTCTCAATATTGTAAGATACAAGAGTAGTTGGAAGGAAAATCTCTCTTGGTGTCATGCTGTGCAAGGATGTTTATTCTTATAAGCTCACAAAGAATTGCTCATGAGATATTTGTTGAGTTTTGCTCCAAATTTTTCTTCCATATTTTTTTAATCAAGATATGATGTAGCATAAAGCAAACATGCCCTTGTCTACACATGTACGGTTCACGTACTCTAAACTTGTAACCATTACGTGTTTGAACTACGTTACAGAATGAGCTTAGCTGGTTCATGTACCACCATTTGGCACATAAAAAGAGGAAGAACTCTATTCATTCTCTTCACCTCTTCTTCTCTACGTTCCAGTACGAAAAAGGAATCCAAGAGTTCATAAAACCTTAACCTTTGTTCTCAATCCTTGTGAGTGTTCTTGGTACCGTTGGATTCACAACAAAAATATACTCCATGGGTTTGTTCTTGTTTTGTATTCTTTTCAGTTTCGGAGCTTCACCATCATCAACAGTATGCATACCCGGTAAGTTCTTCATCGTTTTTTTAAGGCTTCTCATTGATTTCAATGGCTCCTAGGAAGAGGTTGAATCGTGGTGAGAGTTCGGGTGCTAATGCTAGTGGTGAAACTTATTATGATTCAAGTTTGGTAACTAGGTTTGTTAGCAAAGAGGCTCGTGAGACTATAGCAAGAAACTTCCTATCATGGGAAGATACTATGAAGGGTCTTGATATGTTCCGAACTGAGTTGAAAAAGGTTAATTATGACCTTGCTCTCATGAAGAGACATGTTAAATATCTTCTCAATGAGGATAACTTCTCTAAAGAATCAGTGGATGCTATCAATAACAAACTCAAAGGACTCAAGACTCGTGAGGGTTCCAGAAGTACTCATTGATTTCAGTTCATGATCGGTTTTGTCGGTTTATGAGTCATCTGATTTTAGCTTGTTGATTTTATTTTTGTCTAGGAAACTTCTTATGAGAATTTATTCTTGTGTTTTAAGAAGGATAACTATGGTTTGAAATAGCCATTATTGTGATTTATTTATTTAAATTCTAAGTTATTTGGAAGATGATTTTGAAGTATTAATCTTTATTAGTTTTATATATTGCAAATAATGTTATAGGATATGTGTGTTTACGTTCGTGAACTATGATTGTCCCATATATGTCAAAAGTTAAGTCTATTATGTCATTATGCAAATTTTGATGGAAAATAGAATGAACTTTTGATTTATATGTCAAAGATTAAGTCTATGGTATCATTATGCAAATTTTAATAGAATGAATCTTTGAATATTCCGCAATATTGATCTTTTCCTGATCCACTTATATGAGAAAGTACTGTATGGCCCCGTAAGTTTTCTTATGTTGAGCATTTCCGATTAAATTAATCATTGAGGTTACTTTGTGGTTAAGTTAATTGAGTTTTCTGGATACAAATTCATGTTTCATGTGATTTGTTAATGTCCAAAGAAATCCTTCTTTTCTTGTAAAAGTAAGGTCGCTCCTGTTGTTCTTTCGGGAATGACATTTTATGGGGGAGAGTTCTTAAATGCCAAATCTTTGTGTGGAGTGCGGCTGTGGAATATTGTAGGAGTTTTCTTGTATCTTTATAAACTCCTTGATGAATTCACTAAGTTTTGACTACTATCATACTTCAGGCTGGAATGTAGATGAAACCGAATCAACCCTCCAAGCGATTTTGTTACAACAACGCTCCTTACTTATCCCGAACCTCATAAGGTTCTATGCACTTGATTTCCTTAGCTGACGTCCTTTACAGCCTAAGAGTTGCTCCAGCCGCAGTGAAGACTTTTGATACCAATATGCCTCTAACAGATAAGCATGTTTTATTTCCGTTTAGATCGAAAGATCAAAGGTATGGAAATCTGTTTGCAATAGACAAGCTATCAAAACTCACAAATCCAGAACTTACGAATCCCGAAGAGCATCCTAAATTCTTAACCACTTCTCAAGAACAATCTTCAAAATATCATTTAAGATCAATTATTAGATAACTATCTTTAGGAATCACAAAGTCTGAGACAAATAAAAGTTTGCGATTTCTATCTATTTTTCCTGAAAGAGATTACGAAAACCTCGATAATAGAAAAGCAAGATCAGGATACACGAACTATCCAGGTAAAAGATAGTCGGACCTGACTTCGGGAATCCCCAAAGTGAAGTCTTTTAGTCGTAAACCTAATTATGTTTCTCAGAGGAAACCTATGTTCATAGAGGACATCTCTAGATCAACTAGGACACAAAGTGTCAGAGATTGATTTTCCCAATTGAAAGAGCATCTCTATTTGTAGATTTTCAAGACTGAGGGTTGCTTAGAATTCAAGCTAAGATAACTTGGGATTCAAGCAAACACTTTCGGAATTGGAAATACAATAGAAAAATTTACACCCTAGACTTGCTCTAGAACCGTGTATAATAACTTGTTCGATTTGGCAAATATGACATGTGAACAATAAGCAATACTATGTTCATAAGAAAACTTAAAATTTTAATCATGATGCATACACATAAGTGTTTAAGTGATCAATGAAGTCTTAGAAGTGTTTAAGAGAGTCATAAGAATGCTATACATATTAAAAAGATAAGTCTTTGAGCATCTGCTAAATTTACTGAGACAGTTGGTGAAATAGTTCGTGAACCGTTAGGCTAGTTCACGAGTCAGAGAGCTAACGTTCGTGAACCGGGTTCTCCGATCCTTACTCGGCTCGAGAACTCAGATGGACACAGTTTGCGAGCTGGGTTCGCCAACCGTTCTTGGCTTATGAACTCAAATGGACACAGTTTGTCAACCCGGTTCGCCAACCTTAAGCCTTTTATACCAACATTAAAAAATCAGTTCACCACGGTTTGCCAACCAGGTTCGTGAACTGTTCCCAACTGAACTTGTGGCTTGCGAACATGTTTTCCAACCCTCCTGGTATTTCTGAAATCAGATATCTATAGTTTGCAAATGGGTTTGCTAACCTTCCCAGAACATAAATATCAAAAGTTCATGAAACTCTCTCTTATGATGTTTGAAACATTCCCAAATGATAAAATCAATTGTATGGTCTTTTTTTCAATTGATCCACAAATCATTTCTCAAACAATAAATTGTTTCGAACTAATATTGTTAAGGACCTTTGAACATCTATGCTAGAATCATATTTCGAGTTTTTTAATAAGACAAGCTTGACTTGAAATTTCTTCTTTGTAAATCTACTACTAGAAGTCATATAACATAGTCTCAGTAAATAAAATGGTAAGATAATGAATATAATAGAATAGTTCGGTCCTCACATACCTGATATAGAAGTTCTTCATTGACTGAAATGATTGTGAATCTTTAGGTCCCTGTTTATCATTTCAAACTAGTCTGTACATTCCTTCTTCGATTTCCATGTGGAAACTCGCAATTTTGTGGACGATATCTTGAGTGAAATGTGAGATAAATTTCAATTTCCGTGCTTCCCGAGCTGCTCTTTCCACTTTGGATGCTCCCTATGTGGCCGGCGGATATTTAACTCCTATGCATCTATGCTCACCCATTAGCCTATTAACCTAACTGCCTACAAATAAAGAGCCATATACATCGATATTTGGTGATAGCCATGGTCGAAAGTCCCAAATTAAGTTGCACATAATTGCCTTTGAAGGTTTTGTTCTTTGTATACCATAACCAATAATTTCACGAGACACGAGGTAACCATGGATAAGTTTGTTTAGAAATCCTAGATCTGTCAAACCTTGCAGGATACCATGGCCTACAAAATTATTTCAGTTTTTTTTTTGTTGCAAAAGAGGAATAATATATTGATTAGTGAATGGTTGTTGTAGCATTGTTGTCAGCCTCAAGAGCTTGAACAATAAATATTGGTGGAATATCAATCCAGTTTCCTAAACCTTTACATGATCTAGCATGTTTTGCTAGTTGATCTGCTGGTTTATTGAAACATCTCTTAAGAAATTTGCAACTCCATAGTGGCTGTTTGTTAAATAAACTGATTATATCTAGGATTGTAGATTGGTTCTCCCAACTAACTTTCTGGAAATCTCCGTTTGCTGCGTTGACTACATTCTGTGCATCCAACTCGAAACATACGTGTATCAGTCCAAGTTCTTCTGCCCATTAAGTAGCTTGTAGCAGTCCCATTATCTTTGCATGTTCCGCAGTTGAGTTTTCATCTGAGTAGGTGTTCCTTCCTCGCAAAAAAAATCCTCCAGAATTACGCAATATTAGTCCAAAATTATAAAATCCTCCAGAATTACAAAATTATTTCAGTTCAAGTATCAGCAAGACAGCAACAGAGATGGGCCTATATGAATCATTTTCTTGTACGTGAAAACAACGTCACAAATTCATAATTGAACTGATGGCTGCTAGTGTAATGATCTACCAAATTGATGGAAAATGGTAATTTTGTTTCCTACCTGAATTACAAAATAAAAATGATCGGCACGCTTAGTCGATGATCCCAACAACCGTCAATTCGCGGTTCCGGATATTTTGCTCACCCCTAAATTTATAAGACAGGAGAACAATTTTTACTTGGGCCTTGGGGGAAACTTTTTCTTTTCACCATTGCAAATCCACAATTTTTATTTGATTAGCTCTATTTCAAAGAAGGATTTGAATTCTGGAACAAAACTGAACTTGCAATCCACTAAAAGAACTGCTTTCTACCTCGCCAAATTGCTTAGTCGATACTGTTGTCCTCAATCAAGCTGCAAAAATATTTGCAATCTCACATTTGAAATACACACAAAAAAACAGTTGATAAATATAGCTCGTTTCAAGCACTTGATGCGCTACAACCACCTGTTGTAAGGTGAACAAAAGAAAAAAAAGTTATGGGGTGAGAGAGGCTCGAACTCTCGACCTCAGGATTACTCGTATAGCTATGAGACCTACGCGCTAGCCAACTGCGCCACCACCCCATGGTGATTTTTTCTCGAATCAATAAATCAGTTACATGGCAAAGTTAACAAACAAAAGGCATCAAAATCAATTTTATCTGGTTAATTTGTAAACAACAATCTGATGAACTCATCCAAAAGAACATTCGCCAGAAGTTCTCTATGGATTTTCTTGATTTGTGGACTTGTTGTCTAATCACATGAGATTATTTCCATCAATAACTTCAGGATTATCATAGTCGCCATCGGAGTTGCTCCTATAAACTTATCTAGATTCCACTGATCCAGAGCATATGCATCATACACACACTTTCTGTGGTCCTATATCTTGTGACAGCACATGATAATAGTACAACATATCATCCAAGAAAGGGACACAAAAGCAGCAACAGCAACAAAGAATGGCCTACATTACATGTTACTGGCGAGTTGGCACCATATCCCATCTATTCCATTTCCATTCTCATGCAAAACACCAACCTAAATTCTCCCAGTAAGTAATTACTTCACCCCTTCAATCACTTCAAAACAAACAACTTACAATCTCTATCTTAACAACCATGCAATTCCCAGCTCATCACAAATCACTTTATATAAGGAGCTACATAGCTACCAGCTTAACCATGCCTTAGAAACAAACCTATCATATCATATACACAAGCTTTACAAGTCATCATGGCTAAAAGCAACATCTCTTCCATTCTTCTGACCATTCTGCTTCTTTCTGCAACTTTTGCTAGTACCTTTGCTTGTGAACCCAGCTGCAAACCCAAGGTTCCCCCTAAAGGTCCTCCAGCAAACCCTTTCTGTCCTAGGGACACACTAAAACTCGGAGTTTGCGCCGACTTACTCGGGGGACTAGTCAATTTAGCAGTTGGTACACCGCCGTCAAGAAAATGTTGTGCATTGCTTAAGGGACTCACTGATTTGGAAGCAGCTGCATGTCTTTGCACAACAATTAAGGAAAGTGTGCTGGGTATAAACCTAGAATGGTCTGTGAGTCTTAGCTTGCTGCTCAGTACTTGCAAGAAGTCTATCCCCACAGGGTTCAAATGTGCCTAGATTTCCTTATTAAGTTAGCCCTCTTATCTCTTTCTCTGGAACTCTTTAGTCTCTATTATCTCTTTGAAAGTGTGTTTATTTTATCCCGGAATGGCTAAGCTATTCAAAGTGTGGTTAAGGCTCGCCTTGGTTACGGAGGTGATGAAGCATAATTATTACCAGTATGAATGAATTTATTGCTAGTTATATCCAATTTGTTGCTTGTTTCGAAGTTTAATGAATCTATTTATTTTTTCTCAAGTGCACCTATCTTACTAGAAATATCAAAAGCATGGTTGAAGAGATGTAGGAAAATATGAGATTTTTTTTGATGGGGGCGAAATCCGTGGGGACATGGGGGACAAATGATATGTTGAAACCGGCTATATGTATGGACAATTTTTTGGACACCACTGTTTTTTTTTTTTGGACCATGATTTGATTAGGCCACCTGCCTTATAGTTATAAGGGGTGTCTTAAAAGGTGGAGATGACTAGTTTACCCTTTAACTTATAACTCTACCACTTGTTCTTCTTCTATTCTACAATTTTTCTTCTTCTCTTCTTCATCAATTTATGATCATCTAAACCTGATTATATATAAATCTAATCAAAATCATCAAATTTTCATCGTCGTCGATTAATTGAATTTTTATCATTGATTATCAATCTTTTGTAAACAAACTCGTCCATAAGTATTTTCCCACAAACCCATTACTTCTAATTCGTTTTTGATTGAAAATTTTGAGTAGTAGTCATCAAAATAGGTTGAAAATGGAAGTTACGATAGTAATTTGTGGAAAAACTTTGTTGAACTAGCCGAACTTGCTGGAAATGAAGAACAATTCGGCTGTTTCGCAAAAAAAAAAAATCCTAACCGAACTTTTTCCGTATACAATAGTTCGGCTAATGTTTATGAAAGCGCATGTAGCCGAACTTAGTTTTAATAGAGTTTTTTGCTTTCAGAGAAATTCGTAACCGAACTAAGGTTTGGTAACGTCGCAAAAAAAAATCCTAACCGAACTAAGGGTTGGTAACGTCGCAATAAAAAATTCATATCCGAACTAGGGTTTGGTAGCGTCGCAAAAATTTTTTCCTAACCGAACTAAGATTTGGTAACGTCGCAAAAAAATTTCCTAACCGAACTGGGGTTTGGTAACGTCGCAATTTTTTTTTCCTAACCGAACTAGGGTTTGGTAACGTCGCAATTTTTTTTTCCTAACCGAACTAAGGTTTGGTAACGTCGCAATTTTTTTTCCTATCCGAACTAAGGTTTGGTAACGTCGCAATTTTTTTTCATAATCGAACTAAGGTTTGGTAACGTCGCAATTTTTTTCCTAACCGAACTAAGGTTTGGTTACGTCGCAGTTTTTTTCTCCTACCCAAACTTTTCTCTGAAAACCTATATATTGATTTTATTTTATTTTTTTTGATTTAATCTTACACTAATCATTAATTATGTTAACTAATGATTATACTAACTTAATTGAAAAGGGTAATTTTGGTGGTAAGATAAATATATGGATAAGGAGTGACTTAGTTTTACTTCAAATATCTTTCCCAAAAAAATAAAAAACAATGATCCCAAAAAAAACAGTGGTGCCCAAAAAAATCTTCATATGTATATAGCCTACGGCCTACCTTTACTGCTCTCCATGGGACCATGGCCGTAGTGACATAAGCGATAGGCCCATAACATTTGCATGATCGGATTATCCAATCAATGTTGTTTGGAGTAATGAGGACCCTCACAAAATCAATTTCTTTATTTGGCTTCTCTCTCATGATCGGGTAATGACGGCGGATAAACTTTTAAGAAGAAGTATGGATGTCTCTAGTGTATGTAGTTTTTGTGATGAAGATGATGAAACGAGTTCACAAATCACACTTGTTTTATGGTTGTTGGAGAATCCGGAGAATTTGGGATTACTTTGTTGAAGGGTGCCACTTTGGATGGTCATACGACCCGAATGTCATTACATCTATGAAGACTTGGAAGTTTAATTGGGGAGATGAAAGACTTAGTCGAATATGGAATAACATACCGATAGCTATATGGTGGTGTATATGGAAAGAGCGAAATGTAAGAACCTTCGATAACAAAAAGAAAACTTTGGCAAGACTCATTAGAGATATCAAATTACAAACATTCTTTTGGGCCGAATCGAATACAAGAATGTTAGGGCTTACGGCAAATATGGTGATCTCTTTATGGGATTCATTATACCGGCCTCAATAATTTATGTTTTGTCTTCTTTCAATGAAATTTCTTTTTGATAAAAAAAAAAAAAAAGTCGCACCATCGCAAGCATCAAAAGCAGAATTTTTTTTTTCTTTTTCTTTTGAACAGAAAAATTATATTAAGAAAAAAGAGACCATTACAGGGGGAAAGGATCAGAAGACGGCAATAGGCGAAACAAAAACATTGAGGAACTATAAAGGCATTACGTAGACAGTAGGAGTTCCCAGGCCGATATTAACGAACTTAAAAGTGTCCGTATCACAAGACCAAAGCACCACCGTATGCTTAACAAGATCAATCACCTCCTCCACAGTTTTCTTCCTTATCAAAAGCAGAAATTGTTAACTAGCTAGCTTCGAGGAGACTAGTATTTGCTAAAGGAGATTAAATCAGTAACCTTATTTTGAGCGGAGTTAGATAGTAAAAGTCATTTTTAATGATAGTAGTATTTTGCCTCAATATTACCATATTCGCTTAAAACGCTTAAATCTAAATAAATCCATGAACTCATCAAAAGCAGCTGGACTTCTGCATTCAAAAATCTATTTTTGTTTGTGATCACAAATCGTTTTATTCGATATTTGCAGTTTAGATTTTAGTTAATATAAAATTACCACCCACAAACTCTCTAAGGTGTTCAACATTCAATACCATGCTAGCAAAACCACTTTTATATACATCAAGATTCTAGAGCAAATCCACACACCACTATATCTGTCAATCATTATTTGGTCACGTACGTATGGTTTCTCGTGTGATACCAACCATTTCAAAAAGAGTTCACCATTCTTATGCAGCGGTAAGATGGTGCACATAGTGGTTGGTGTACATGGATTTGGTGAATTTGTAAAGTCGGTTGGCAAAGCTGATTCCCTTGTATATAGCAGCCAAGACGGTGAATACACAGTGACACTGATGGCTCAACAAATGGAACTGGGGAGATACATAGAAGTAAGAGGCAGACAAATCACATCAAATTGAGGAAAGCAAAGGAACAACTCACGGGATTCCATTCATTCACAAAACTCCAACATGGTTAATCAAATCATGTACAATCTAATTAAACCACCAATTGGTTTCAAAATCAAAATAAAAAAGAAACCACAAATACATTCCCTTTATTTCTCTAGAAAACAAACTAGTCCATTCCATACTGCCATGATCCATAGATTCATTATAATAACGCAATGTGCGCCAACTGGTTGCTAGATAGATCTAGCAGTCACGGACTCACAGTACAGGGATTCATATATATGTACACAACTTGACACTCTTATCTCCCCCACCACAATCACATGCATTCTTTCAATCTCTTTCAATATCCATCTTAATAATCTTTTTTTTTTTTGTTTAGCACAATTTGCAATGTCACAGGTGTATTGTCAGGCAAACTCTACTTCCTCATTATCTTCTTCATGTTCATCGCATCACGCATGTCCCCATCTACCGCTGTTTCACTATTTATTATTGGCGCCATACTGCCATGGTCAAATAACATTTTACCCGTAATTAGCGCCAATCTCTATTCCTAAAGAACGCTTCTGGAAATAAGTCAATTCCGCTGTTAATACAATGCAGTCGTGAAGCCAGATTTGTGCAAGTGGGAGAATTTTCACCTGGCTTCCGAACTTGTGAATTTGCCATTTGCTTCACTTGATGGTTTTTTTACCCCCCTTGATGGAAGGACAAAAAAGAACGATTAATGCCACTTAATCAGTTGATTACATTAACAAGAATTATATATATTTATTTTTAACAGCAAAATCTCTATATTGTATTTGAGTAAGTTGTAAGTAGCAGTAGTACTGGTAATTATAGTACAGTCTGTCGTTCTGTGTTATAAAAATTACAAGTCAAAGAGTTAGGTACATCTCCTACAGTTTGTAGTTTGTACTAGAAGATCAGTAGTCGTCCATCTAGTATCTTAGATATCAAACACTAAAATTATTATTGTCCTACATTTCACAGATATACGAGTATCTTTTGTATAAACCCTTCATATACAAATTATGGAGTACTATAATTACATACGCATTTTACGTAAATTCATTGCACTCTTTATTTCAGTAAATTTTGTAACTTCATGGTATGTATGTCCAACTTGGCATGAATATGGCTGATATGTGGAAATCGATCTCACATATATATCCCGTTTAGTGGTGTCAACAGTGTCTGGTTCCACTTGATTGTCATAGGAAGCGGAAATAGGTCTCGGTTCCGTTTAAAACCCCCCTCATGGAGTATAAAATCCGCAAACTTAAAAGAACCATGAACACTTGCCCAACCAAATACACATGCCTTTACTTGAATGACGACCAGCTCTACCGACACACGAAATTCTTTCTTCCGATTCCTCCCAAATTTGATGCCGTATAGGGAAGGGTTGTGCAACATCACTTGAATGATGACCTTAGCGAGTTAAACATTACTTAGGAAATATAGCAGTATGGATGCCCATGCAATTAGCAAGTTTTACGAAATATCAAATTGGTCACATCTCAAGTGTAGATACAAACTATAATTTTGATCTTGAATATCTCGTACTTAAGTGTCTCCTTAGTTTGAAAGGAAACTAGATTAATATAGCATCAAGCCAATGCAAATCCATACAAAATACTACCAAGTCCCCCAAAACAGAGCTACATAGATGCGCTCAATAAGGATTTTCCCATTAATAATCAAACTCCATACAAAATACTACCAAGTCCCCAAAACACGATTCTTCCTATTCTTAAATCACGCATCTCTCTCTTATGAAATACCAAAGACAAGAGCTTGTTGATGGCCGTGAAACTTCCAACCCGGCTATGAGGAATGGGAAGTTATTGATCAAACGATCATATCATGGATAAATTGTTCTCTTCTGTAAATCTGTAGGAACTATCTTCGCTGCAACAATCAATCCTGAACAATTGAAAGCAAACTTGTCAACTATTCAAAAGGGTAACCGTCCATCTCGTGAATATATTTTGAAAATCTATCCTCGATTCTCTATAACCCGTATATCTTGAGCTTGTCTCTACAACACTACTTGGGTCTTTGTTGGTCGAACATTTACACCGCAGTCATTGTTTACTCTTCCCACCTTTACCGAGCTTCATGCTAAATCATGAATCACCTTCAAAAAAACCCTTTAATGATATTCAAAGTCCTTATCCTTCTTTGTTGCTGCTACTCCGGTCGTGGTAGTTCACATCCCCAAATTCCTATCTTGCTCACTCCACTTGAATACGAGAGGACATCAGCACAAACTTGCAACCAAGATCTTCCTGCAAGGCAATGCAAATTCAGCCCATTCGTATGAGAATCATTGGTTTGCCGATAATCTGTTGCTACATTCTCGTTGGTGATGGTACACTCTACCTATAACGGGAATTGGTGATGTAACTCTTTCGTCACCATCATCACAATGACTTTGAAGAATACTCTTCATGTTCCCTCTTTGCTAAAAATTTACTCTCTCGTTGGTCAACTTACACGAGACTCGACTGTGTTTTCACTTGATCGTCATGGTTTTTGTATTATATATGGCATATGCGTTTAGGTCATCCCAACAATACGTCTTTCAATCTCTTAAGTCTAGCTTACTTTTGGATTCTACTAGTTCTTCTTTATCTAGCTCTCTTTGTTCTAGTTGTGTTGGTGCCAAGCATCATCGTTTTACCCTTTTCATCTCAAGTACTTACTCAAATACAATTGGTTCTATTATACATTCCCGATTTATGGGGTCCCGCACCTTTCTTATCAAATTGTGGTTTTCGCTATTTTCTCTTGTTTGTTGATGAATGCTCTCGCTTTTCTTGGATATATTTCTTGACAGACAAAACCCAAGTATTTCGTTCCTTCCTTAATTTTAAAGCTATGATTGAAACTCAATTTTCGACCACCATACAAATTCTACAACCGATGGTGGCACTGAATATCTTCGAACCATTAAAATCTTTTTATCCAAGCATGGTATTCTCACGATCGATCCTCTTGTCTAGCACACCACAACAAAATGGTCTTCTCTGAAAGAAAAATTCGCCATATTACTGAGACTGGCCGAGCTTTGATGCTTCAAAGTGGTTTTCCTGAAACCTTTTGGGCTGAGTTTTATGCAACAGCTGTATACTTAATAAACCGTCTACCAACTCTTACTTTATCCAATAAATCTCCCTACTCTATACTTCATAATCGCTACATAGATGCGCTCAATAAGGATTTTCCCATTAATAATCAAACAATTGGAATTACATTCCTCAGTGGCTCGTTATATTGCTGGCCTTTCTGACTCACATGCATCTCTCTCCCTCGTGAATAAGCTATATTTACTGTAAATCTGTAGCGCTGTAACCTGAACAATTGCTGCTTCCCATATATCTAATCATATATATATACGACATACTTTAGAGGCTAAAACATCAAAATTTATAGAAAACATGCCACTCGCTCACTACTTGCTTCCTGGTGGTAACTTGACGTTTTTTCCTTCCTGCATTTCCCTAGTGAATCCGCATCTAGCAAGACGGTTTTCTTGTCCAAGGATGAGTAGGGTGTTCAAGCAGGAGAAAGAGCATGCACTCTATCACGACTCATTGAATTTGTATTTCAGTATCAAAATTACGTACCCCAAGAATAATTTAGTTCATGTAATTTGCCTTCCCCAAAAGACTGTATATATATGTAAGTTTATCCATGGACATGAAGATCATGATGAATATGGAGGTGCACATGATCAATTATTAGAAAACAACAACAGGAAACAACAAAGATAATATTGATACATAAAAAACGAAAATCATAATAACATATATTGCCGTATATACACGTACTGAGTATAGGTTTGTATTATAATTGGATTAATGTTTTTGTAAAGTATTGGCCAACTAGCAAAACCCTTGGCATTTACCTTTGTTATGTTCACGTGAATTTCTTTTAGAGTTCTCATCTCATATTCACCATCTCTATAAAAACTCAAAACTGTCTACTGATCATCCTCACTCCCAACTCTCTCATCATACACACTCTCCTTCATTCTTCATCAAACAAAAACTTCTAAAAGCGAGAGATCACTTAGATGAGAGCCATGGGTTCAGCAAGAATTTCAGCTCTTCTCTTCATTTGCATGCTTTTCATTTCATCACTTACTCCCATTCTTGGTTGTGACTGTCCTGGTAACAAACCACCACACAAGAAACCTAAGACACCCAAGAAGAAGACTCCCAGTTACAAACCTCCCAGTCATGGTAATCCACCAGTATCTCACCCACCCAAAGTTAAACCACCAGTCACACTTCCACCTATTGTGAACCCACCAGTTACAGTCCCACCAGTCGTGAAACCTCCAATTACAATCCCACCAGTTGTTAAACCTCCAATCACAATCCCACCTGTTGTTAATCCACCAGTAACAATCCCACCATATGTTAAACCACCAAAGACTGGTGTACCTTGTCCACCGCCTCCAGTGAAACCAGCTAGTTGCCCTATTGACACTCTTAAGCTCGGTGCTTGTGTGGATCTTCTCGGTGGGTTGATTCATATCGGTCTTGGAGATCCTGCTGTTAATGAATGTTGCCCTCTACTTTCAGGACTTGTTGAACTTGAAGCTGCTGTTTGCTTGTGTACTACCTTGAAGGTCAAGCTTCTTAACTTGAATATCTTTGTTCCTCTTGCTCTTCAACTTCTTGCTACCTGTGGAAAGACTCCTCCTCCTGGCTACACCTGTTCTATCTAGACTCAGGTAAAGTACATTTTATTTTTCCTCATGCACTTTGAATATATACTTTTTTTAGTAGTCTAAACCTAGAAATGGAGATACTAGTACTAGGTTTAAAGCTCAGATCTCACATACAATAACTCATACTGTTCATTTCATTTTTTTAATGTAATCATGGGATCAACTTATTTAGAATGAACGTCACTATCTTAGAATAAACTTAGAATGTTACTGTTGGCAGTGTAATGGACTTAACAGTATACCAAAGCTTGTTTAACTATCTATAGCTACTTAATATAGCTTGTTCTAACAGCCAGTTCCATTGGAGATTTGAGTTTTAACTACATATTGCTCATCTGTTAGATATCCTTTCTGTTTTTCAGGTTGCTAGATTTGAATGATCAAGATGATGATGATGAATGGACATGAGAGGATGTCTGATAGTAGCAGTGCTGATGAAGTTTTTACGCATTTTGTCTTTATGTTTTAAATTATTTCCTTGTTGATTGGTACTATTAATGATGTTTGGTTTCATTGTTGTACACATTTTCTTGTTTCCTTGTCATTGTACATGTTGAACGTGAATTTGTGGTAGTAAAGCAACAGTAAGAAGAAGAAGATGCTTTCTTATAGCATCTTTTGTTTTCTTTTTACCAAAACGTGTCTTTTGCATTATTCTCCCTTTCCATATGGTCAGCTGAACAGTTATGTGTTTCTTTGATTTGTAAAAGGAGGAAATAAAATAAAAAGTTTAGGCAAAACATGTCCCTGTTTTTTCATTAATTATCATGATGTCATTAGATTTAGAATTTTTTTTTTTTTTTTTGATAATAATAAAAAAAAAAATCTAATCTCTAGTAGAAAGTATATGCAATATATGATTAAAAAAAATGCAAGATTGGGCTGGAATCCGCTTAGGAGGGTCCGTGCCATACAACTCCCTCATTGGGTCCATGCCATGTATGCTAGAGATAAAGTAAAATGTTTATCTTTTGTAAATTCAGTTGCACCCAAGAAAAAGTCTCCCCACAAATAGGGAGTTTGTTTTTTTTTTTTTGACTGGATATCAAAAAGAAAAGAATGACAGATAGATACAAACAGAGAGAATTGGTTGGTTTAGACAAGAATGAATTCCGAATTAGATGGCCAAAACGGAGGTTGGAATTGATTAGGATCCGGGAGGTGAAGAAGGTCTCTCTTCTTTTCTTAGTTTTAGTGATGAGAGATATATAGAGATAGAGGTGGAGTTCTTTTAGCGCATTTCATCAAAATCTTACTCCCATGCCCAAGCTAAATGCTTTTGAGATGCTTCTACTCTTATGAAATCATCCTGTTTCCCATTCTCTTTGGTGTTTGTCTATTATCATCTCTGTTCTCGGTATCAGCCGAAGTTCATAAGCAAAGCAATAAAACCCAACTGATTAATCAATAATCATATTTGTCCTCCAGTCCTGCGCATTAATTTTCTTGGTTGCTTATTCAGCAGGTAATATTGTGTGATGAAATGAGCAGTAAAAACAAAACCAGAAAAATGTTAAGAACTTTTAAGATTTTGCGTCTTTTAATTGCTGCCTGATAAAAATTGCAGGTGTGATGAAGGTTTGTTGGCCATACTTTGATCCTGAATTCGAGAACCTCACCGAAAAGATATATGGTCCAAGGTTAGTCCTCTCCCTCATGGCAGAGCCAGCTTGTGGCATTGATAGGCAAAAGGAGGTTCGAATCTCCCTATGATAATAATTTATTAAAGTATTAATTATGGTTTGTTAATAAAAAATGGTTTGACTATTATTTATTTATTACAGCTACAGAGTTTGTATTGACAACGAGAGCTGTAGAGACTGTACAGTTGTGAAAGTAGACACATTGAATAAACAAGGTCTACTTCTTCGAGTCATTCAAGCATTAACAGATATGAACCTCACAATCTCTAAGAGCTACATTTCATCTGATGCGGAATGGTTCATGGATGGTACAATTTTACGCTAACTCTGACACGCTATATGCATCCCCACTCATCCTTAAATGAATCGTTTAAATAGTTGTTCTTCTCTGCAGTCTTTCATGTCAAAGATGATAAAGGACACAAACTTACTGACCATAGTGTTGTCAATTACGTTCAACAGGTATGATCATATCCAAATTTATCAATTATATATGTGCGTGTGTCTGTCCTCTAGGCCTAAGTTAAGAAGCGTAAACTTATTACTGTATGACAGAATATGCAAGCCATTGGTACAACTAAAGAGTTATTCCGGGACCCAAACAAGAGTGAGGTTGAGACCTCGGGGGTAGGAGCAGTTATCAGGTCTGATATGTTGACAGACCACACAGCGATTGAATTGACAGGAGCTGATCGACCGGGTCTTCTATCTGAGATATCAGCAGTCTTAGCTGACTTAAGGTGCAATGTTGTAGAAGCCCATGCTTGGAGCCATAATGAATACCTTGCTTGTGTTGCCTACATTTCTGATCAGTCCAACTCCAACCGTATTGAGGACCCCAACCGGCTTGCAGTCATCAAAGATCATCTATCTACTGTCATCCATGCAACAACTCCCATTCATGACACTGAAGCTTATAATGATCAAAGAGTTGAAACTGCAGATTTGCCCGGTGGAGGGAGAGGTAGAATGACAACAAATGTTGAGCATCGATTGCACCAACTAATGCTTGCTAGTCATGACTTTGAAGGGCGAGTTGGATCAGTAAGCGACAACTCTTCATCATCTTCTATGTCAATAAATGTAGTTGGGGATGGAAAAAAGATAGTCGTGTCAATGGAGGGTTGTAAAGAAAAGGGGTATTTAGTTGTTCGCGTAGAATGTAAAGATCGACGGAGACTTATGTTCGATACAGTTTGCACACTCACAGATATGCAGTATGTTGTTTTTCATGCTTCAATAAGTAGTCATGGAAATTCTGCAATTCAGGTATCTATTTACACCATATTTTTGAAATTATCTTCCTTAGCATGTTAGTACCAAAAAAGTAACATCAAAATAATGTTTGCAGGAGTATTATATCCGACACATAGATGGCCATACGTTAATCTCAGAAACAGAGAAACGAAGAGTTGTGAAATGCTTAGAAGCCGCCATCGAACGTAGAGTATGCGAGGTAATGATTCAGAAAAATGCACCTAAAGAATCTTATTTATAGTTTCAAATAAACTTATATTATTTTATTGGTTGGTGTAGG
The DNA here is from genome assembly GCA_023529315.1 of Papaver bracteatum. Classification (NCBI taxonomy): domain Eukaryota; kingdom Viridiplantae; phylum Streptophyta; class Magnoliopsida; order Ranunculales; family Papaveraceae; genus Papaver; species Papaver bracteatum. Next base: position 509,444 of record JAJJWX010003811.1, on the reverse strand, counting down.
GTGTTAGACTAGAGTTATGTGCTAATAATAGGGTAGGTTTGCTTTCGGACATAACACGGATTTTCCGTGAAAATGGCCTTGTCATTGTTAGAGCAGATGTAGCGACAGAGGGTGGGAAAGCCATGAATGCATTCTACGTTCGTGATGTATCTGGAAGTGAAGTAGACATGGAAATTGTGGAGTCAATGAGGAAAGAGATAGAGCCTATTGCACTTGAAGTAAGGAATGATTCACCTTCCTCTACCTCTCTGGATCGGCCCCGATTATCTTTAGGTGGTCTCCTGAAATCGCACATTGGACGTTTGTCTCAAAATTTCTCTTCGATTAAGTGAAAAAAAATTAGCATGGCGCTAGCTGTTCATATCCGATAAATTTATGTAGATAAATTTGTTTCGTTATTAGTATTATTGCTTCAAACTTTTGGTTGTAACTTGTAAATAGTGGAAAGTAACTTGTCTGAATGAATTACCAATCATGATGTTAATAAGCGATGTAAATACTTGATTAATTAGTATAATAAGATGACTCGATTGTCTTCCTTTTCTGTAGTTTGATAATGACTTATATACCTTGCAAATTATCCTTTTCTTTAGTTTGATATTTATTCTTCGTTGATACGGAATTTAGCCATATAATGGCATACACCAATACCAATATGCACTAAATAACTTATTTTGGCCGGTCAAAATATACTGGTGGTCAGGGTTAGGATTTAACTTCCTACATTTATTTCATGCACCTGGGCATGAAAGCATACTCGACATGCTACGGCCCAAAATGATTAGGGCTGGGATTTTTATATTTTCTCGATCAATCTAGGGTCAGTGTTGCCTTTTTCTCTCTAGTTTTCTCATCATCCGAACTCTGTTTTTTCTTCATCTGTTTTTTCTTCATCCTCGGGAATAGATGAACAATCTTTTGTTTCTTTAAAAAAAAGTTGAATCATGAGAAAGCACATGACAATGTTTATCCTTTCGGCCTTATTGATGAATCTGACTCGTAAGTTAAACATGGTCAATATTCTCATTGGTATGGCTAAAGAAAGAGACTCACATATAGGTGACCTCGAATTAAGATTGGAGAAAAACTCCTTGGAATTAAGACGTCCACAACATACTCCTCCAACTTTTTGTAGTCTACCAGTCAGCAAATCAAAAAGTGTTGCCTTATCTGTTTATTTTGGAAAAATTAAGGAACTTGAAGAAGAGATCTGAAAAAGCGGGGGTCTAACAACCTCACCCAATATTTAGATTAACAATCTGTATGGACAACTCCGGGCTGTTTTTCTAGAGAATCAACTAGACTCAATCAATAGAAAATACTCAATGAGTTATTATCTCAATCTCTCGATTTGATTTACTCAAACAAATATGATTCGCAAGTCTAATCAAAGAGAGATAACATGGATGGTACCAAAGACCAATATCCAAGTGTCAATCAATTTAAATCAACAACCAATAAAGTCGGATATTCTAATTGATTGAACAACGCACAACCTGTATTATTTCAATTATATAACAAAATATAATGCAGAAAAGAAATAACACAGACACCCGAATTTTGTTAACGAGGAAACCGCAAATGCAGAAAAACCCCGGGACCTAGTCCAGATTAAACATACACTATATTAAGCCGCTACAGACACTAGCTACTCCTAATTAACTTCGCTCTGGACTGTAGTTGAACCCCAATCAATCTCACACCAATCCAAGGTACATTTATGCTCCTACGCCTCTGATCCCAGCAGGATACTACGCATTTAATTCCGTTAGCTGATCTCACCCACAATCAAGAGTTGCTACGACCCAAAGTCAGAGACTTTAGCAAACAAATCTGTCTCACGTAGAAAAGTCTACAAGATAGATAAATCCGTCTCCCACGAATAAACCTATGAGTTTTGTTCCGTCTTTTGATAAATCAAGGTGAACATGAACCAATCAATAAAACCATACTTGTATTCCTAAAGAACAACTCAGTTTTATCAATCACCTCACAATAGTCTTAATCGACGCAGCGAAAAAAGATATTGTGGAATCACAAACGATGAGACGAAGATGTTTGTGATTACTTTTATATCTTGCCTATCGGAGATAGAAATCTCAAGCCAAATATTACAATTGTACTCTTACGATAGAAACACCAAGATCAGATCACACAACTTCAAGAAAAGTAGTATCGGTATGGCTTCACAATCCCAATGAAGTCTTTAAGCCGTTGACCTGGTTTTTATAATAATAAAACCAAAGGTTAAAGGAGAATCGACTCTAGCTTAGCAAACTAGTATCACACAGAATGTGTGGGGATTAGGTTTCCCAGTTGCTAGAGTTCTCCCTCATATAGTCTTTCAAATCAGGGTTTGCAATCAATGTTAGCTTAGTAACAAAGCATTCAATATTCACCGTTAGATGAAAACCTGATTAGATACAAGCTAATATCTCTCAACCGTTAGATCGAAAACTTAGCTTGCCATACACACATGTACTTGACGATTTTGGGTTTGTGTAACCGTACCCAAACGTTTACAATAGTTGGTTCAATATTAGTCAACCAAATGGTTAGCCAAATGATAACTTTCATATCAACCATATTCTTCTTCACCTTAACTAGTCCAAATGACTCAAATGAACTAGTTATAGAGTTCTTCAATTGATATGAGATCTTATGTACTACACAAGAAACAATTGAAGCAAAAACGATGTGATTCACTTGAATTAATTCATGAACTATAAAGCCACGGTTTGCAATAGCATTCCTTAGATAATTTAGATAAGTTCACGAACATCGTTTTTAGACATAACCACTCAAGTTCGCGGACTGGGTTCGCGGACTCAATTAACCGGTTGGAGTTCACAAACTCCAGCAGAAATTCTCGGGTTCGAGAACTTCCGTCAGTTTGCGGACTGAAACCGATTTACAACTCCAGCATAAATTCTTATGTTCGAGAACTACGCACGTTCGCGGACTGGGTTGACTTCTCAAGTTCCGGTTTTCACTTGATCAACAAAGTTCGCAAACTTCGGTTCAAGTGCTAAGGACTTATACATATATGTGTTACCACAACAATGTTTATATCCCCCAGTGGTTATATTGTCTAAACTCTCATTTCAATAATTGAAACATTCTCAGAGGACGTCATATAGCTGTTATTCACAAACTAGTTTTCGTCAGAACAATTTCCAAAGTGATTGAAACATAACATGACTTTCGTCACTAGGCAAAGATGAACTTGGCTAAAGCGAAAGCTTTACCAACACATATTTCGAGAAATAGATAAGCGAGATTTACTCAGATCGAAATGTCACATGTGTATATTCTTAGTCTATATAGTAAAACGACTTTTGTCTCAAGATTGGAGATATAGTAGATAGACTTTTGAGTGATAGATAAGTTCAAGTCTCCACATACCTTTTAGTCGATGAAGATCCACTGGTTCCTTGAGTAGTCCTTCGTCTTGTATGATGATTGCTATGGAGTTCTTGAGCTCAACTACACTTTCTATCATAGTCCGAGACTTTAGCTATAGTGGACTAGAAATCAAGACTTTATAGTTTTGATCACTAACATTGACAAACAAGCTTGAGATAGAAACACATGAGAGTTCGACCGAGCAATGCTCTAACAATCTCCCCCTTTGTCAATTTTAGTGGCAAAAATATTAATACATATGGAATACAAAAAATATACAAATAAACTTTGTAGCTCCTATTCCACATGTCTAATCTTCAACAATACTCGAAATATTCGTCACTTCCAAGTAGTCCAATGATCCTAAAGGTTGTAAGTTTAGCATCATCATTGTTGAAAATCCGTAGCTATAACAATGAGAAAAGTATCGGTTCTTAATCATTGTTATACAGTGTCATAGTATTATTACACATCGTCAAAGTCCAATTGCATCACAACTTCAACAATAATACCATGGTGATACTTCACTCCCTCTTAGTCAATACTCCATCTCACATGGAAATGACTTCCCCTTACATAATGATCCGAAAACCATATGTATTTGTAGTGTGAACTACATATTAATTTTCCCCCTTTTTGTCAATAAAATTGGCAAAGGTACAAGAACGGGATCCTAATGAAATTTCCGTAAGAGATATTTCATTACCAAAGGTAAATGTGTATCATCTTGTTTAGATGCAATCATAAATCCGAAGCTAAATGCATTCATCAAGGAGTTTATAAACACGCAAGATAACCCCTCTAATATTCCATAGCCGCACTCCCCACAAAGATTTTACAATTAAGCACAAGTTCAAAAGAACTCTCCCCCATAATATGTCATTCCCTAAGGAACAACAAGAGTGACCTTAATTTCAAAAAGAAAAGAAGGATTTATTTAGACTCGGCAAATTACATACAAGTATAAATTTGGAACCAACAAGAAATATTAAATCAAATTGACCAAAGAGAATCAAGATTAATTTGACTAAATATGCTCAACACAAGTAAACTTATGGAGACTTAATAAATCAATTAGATTAATCACAAGAAAACTCGCAAATAATCTAATTGTCATACTCAACCAAACTAATTACAAGATTAATCAATTTAATTGGCCACACTCGACATAAGAAAATCTATGGTGCAATGACTAAGTTAATCATGAAAAACCAACACAGTCAAAAGAGATGCTCAACATAAGAAATTTATGGAGTGCAAACTAAATAACCATACTAGATGATTGATTTAGTTCAATTGGTCTCAACATAAGAGACTATGGAACCCTGACTAAGATTATCATAAGACATGACAACCTTAACCGTACATGTACTCAACATAAGAAAACTTATGGAATACAAACTAAATAACCACACAAGTTGATTAATTTAGTTTTTAATGCTCAACATATAACATCTCATGGAACAACCAACCATGCCAATAAGGAAACGACTTAGTCGTATCGTGCTCAACATAAGATACACAATGGAGCCTTCACAGTAATAATAATATGGATCAATAAAGATTTATACCGTGGATAACACAAGGATTCATTTCATGTTTCCATCACCATTTGCAAAATGACATACAATAGACATAATCCTTGAATCACAAAAGATTTTAACCTATCTTACATCATTAATTGACAATATATAGGCTTAACTTTTGTGTTTGTCAAAAGTCTATTCATCTTTTATCAATATTTGAATATCAATTCACGAACGACTTTACTTTTGACAAAATATGGGACAATCAAGTTCACGGACGTAAACACACATATCCCATCAAAATATTGCAATATATAAAACCATAAAGATTAATACTGTAACCATCATCTTTCAAACAAGTTTAGAATTTAAACCAACAAAATAAAAAAACAAGAAGATGAAAAATATTGGATATAGCTATGTGTAATCACAATAATGGCTATTCCAAAACACTAGTTATTCTTCTAAACAAAACAAAAAAAATAGAAGATTTACTAGACATTTAGACCTTTGAAGAATTCATTATCGTCCCCGAACTCCTTGTCGTCAACAGCCATGGGAACATAAGGTTGATTAAGAAAGGAGTTTATATCGTTGAACCTTTTTGGTTGTTGTTGTTGAACCAGGGCCTTTTGAATCTCATGAGTCTTATACACAAAAGTTGTTATTTGTTGAATCTCCTTTCGCAGCTCCTTCAACACTTCAAGAACATCAAAAAACTTCTGAGAATTTGAAGGAATATCTCTTGGCTTCCTCATATTCCTTCTTTTTCTTTTCAAGGTTGGAGGCAATGGAGATTTTTCTTTTTCCTTCATGATTGGTGGCTTAATAATCACATTACCTTATTTTTCATCAGAAGACATCATTCTTGGAGCGTCCATAAACATATGGGTTTGTGAGAGGAATTCACAATTAGCTCAACAAGTAGTCTTAAGATAAAGAGGGGTTTTTAGAGAAGAAAATGAATGTAGGGTTCGAAACCTAAAATAGGTTCGTGGACGATCAACTCTTATCCCTATAAAGAGTAGAATTGTCGATATTATCCTTTCTTCAGTTTGATAGACATAAGGAAAACACTTCTAAGAAAAAAACTTTTCCTAAAGCCTGAGAGGTACAAAATCATTGTCTCTTTTGATTAGGCACATGAGACAAGATTTTAAGAACAACACAATCAAGTTGCGTTGTGGTGAACTACAATTTGTCCACCAATTTCCTCTTGTGGAAAATCCACAGACTTCTATCTATCAAAACGGTTTGACCATACTTTCTTTTCAAATGGTCTTGTTTTTTCCTTGGAAACTAATTTCTTAGACGAATATAAAATCTTACATACCTCTGCGGTCTTCGGAGCAAGTTTAAGATTTCTTGCTAGATGATTTGCTCTTCGTTGAAGTTTGTTGACGTTTCTTTGCTTGTGTTTGAACTTGTAACACTTGGAGAGTTCATGACCTTTTAATGAACAATACGAGCACGTCACACTTGAATATATAGTAATTAGGCTTCTGAAATGTACAAGAAGCTAGGAACATAGTGGATCCTGAAATATTATAAATAGAGTTTCCAAGAAAATGGTCAACTTTTTCTTCCAGAATGGTTGGATTATCTTCTGAAAGAATATCAAAATTGATATGTGTATTGCTACAATTATCAAAATTAATATTTTCACCAAGAAGTGCAACACTTGATTTCCCATCTTCATTAGAGTCATAGATGTCAGACATTTCATCAAGAGTTACTGCAAGACCTTTGTTCCCAGTGTATTTTCTACGATTTGGACACTCGTTTGAAAAATGACCAAATCCCTTACACTTGAAGCACTGAGGCATATCTTCATCATCAGTTTCATCAATATCCCTGTTTTTAGGAGGAACACGATTATGAGGTTTGACTGATGCCTTAGGCTTATCTCTGGAGAACCGCTTACTTCTCTTCAATAGAAGATCCCTAAACTGTCTTGTGATAATCGAGACTGATTTGTCAAGATCTTCATCTGATGAGTCTGTTTCAGAGTGATCATCTTCAGAGATATACACTTTTTTACTTTTATCAAGTAATTTAGTGTCCTTTAGTGCTTTTAACACAACATCCTTAGATTTGGATGAATGTTCATGATCAAAGATCTTAAGATTTCCAACCAGCGTATTTCTAGAGAGATTATTTGGGTTATTTCCCTCAACGATGGAATGTTTTTTAGCATCATATCTAGATGGCAGTGATCTGAGAATTTTCATCACAATGTCCTTTTCAGGAATAGTCTTACCCAATGCAAAAGATGCATTAACAATTTCAGACACTTTGTGATTAAACTCATCAAATGTTTCTCCATCTGCCATACAAAGGTTTTCCCAATTGGAACTAAGATTTTGAAGCCTAGATTCCTTTTCACTGGTGTTTCCTTCAAATACGGTTGCTAAGATATCCCAAGCTTCTTGCGACTTAGTGCAATTAGACACATGGTGCTGAATATTTGGGGTAATGGCATGTATGATTGCATTCAAACCGTCATAGTTTTGCTTTGCAGCAAGAATCTCTGCAGGAGTGTATTCAAAAATATTATTTGGAACATTTACACCTCCAACTGCCTCAACGGGAGCATCATAGCCATTAACAACATATACCCATGATTGGAAATCACGTGCTTAAAGAAAAGCGTGTATAGCAATTACGGCACTAACTGTTACGGCACCAACTATTATATCCGCTAAATTTGTGTAGATAAATTTTTTCTCTATTATTAGTATTACTTCATAATTGTTAAAGTTGAACCTCGACCACCAATGTATGACATATCGGGAAAAGTTACTTAATGCATAGTGGTGTTGTTGGTATGCCATTATATGTTTATATTCAATAACAATACACTGATTTTCTTGAAGCTTGTAAATCTGTATCATTCTGAAGAAAAGGTTGCAAGGTATATTTATCCTTTTTATCTTATTGATGAATTTGACTAGGAAATTAAAAGGGAAGCATCTAAAGAAAGTGTTGAAACCATCAAGGGTTCAAAATTACATATGAAGTCCTAAGGATGAAAAACATAGTCAGAATTCTCATTGGTATGCCTAACCAAAGAGATTCACATATCAAAATCTTAATCGAGAAGAATGCTCGTTAGATAAGGAAACAATTATTGCCTTATATGTTGCTTCTGAAAAAATTAAGGAACTTAAGGAAGTGATCGTTTACTTTAAGAATGATATTCGTAAGAGTCATATGACCAATCATATTCATAAGAGTCATAGTGTGATAGTAAGTTTTATGACAATTTTTCTTGATCAAATAAAGGAAAATCCTCAAAGGAAGAGTTGTGCAGAAAAATAAATATTAATTTATGACTCATGGTGAGTACGGAAATGATCAACCAAATGAAATATGAGTGCCTTGGGAATTGCATCCTTACCATTTCAATATTATATTAAGGTGAGGATTGCATAATAAAATAAGCTTTCTATTATTATTTTAAAATAGTTCTTTCATCTCCCTCCTTCAAATTATTGGCTACATCTTGTTATCCGTCACTCTTTATGTTTTTTATATTTTACTAAGTATTTGATGGAACCCTGATATCGTCTCAATAATGGTCAATTTGGCTTGGAATTTTTGCCATTAAATCTTAACTAAACAATAACTTTCATCTCTCAATTTAATTAGTCATTTGCTCCGAAAGAGATGTGATATCTTAGTTTTTTCTTATTTAATGGATATTTACTAAGAATATAGCACTTTTGAGAATTTCACATTAAGTATTTGTTAGAGCACTGCTTGGTCAAGTCGCAAGTTTTGTTATCTCAAGCTTGTTGTCAATGTTAGTTGCACGAAACTATATCTTGATTTCTAGTCTACTTAAGTTAAGTCTCGAACTATGTTAGAGTATGGTAGTTGACATTTGGAGAAATGCATAAGAGGTATGTGAAGATGGAACCATTCTACTTACTCACAAGTATTACCATTCTATATATATATGTGACTATGTCGTATGATTTCTAGTATATTTAATATTGTAAAAATGAAGTTTCCAGTCAAGCTTGTCTTGTTGAACATCTCGAAATATGATTTTAGAAATGGATGTTCATAGCTCCTTAGCAATCGTAGTTCGAAATAATTTATTGTTCGACGGTACTATATTTATGGATCATTTGAAAAGTGATCACGCAATGATAATAAGATGATGAACTCAACTATCTTCCTTTTTTTATAATTTTATAATGACATACATATACCTTGCAACTTATTCTTCAGAATGGTACGGATTTACAAGCTTCAAGAAAATCAGTGTGTTGTTATGAAATTTAAACATATAATGGCATACCAACAATACCATTGTGCAACTTTTCCCGACATTTCATAAACTGGTGTCCGGGGTTTGACTTTAACTTCCTTCAATTTCATTTCATGCATCTGGGCTTAGAGCATGCCCAACAGGCTATGTGCCAACATGATTACCTCTAAGATTTTTAATTTATATATTTTCTTTATCAACTTAGGGTTAGTGTTATTTTTCTCTCTAGTTTTTTCATCCTCAAAACTCTATTTTTTCTTCATCCTCAAGAATAGATGAACAATCTTTTGTTTCCATAAACAAGTGTAATCATGAGAAAGCATATGATAATGTTGATCCTTTTTATACTGATGAATTTGACCCGAAAATTAAAAGGGAAGCAACCAAAGAAAGTGTTGAAACCATCAAGCGTTTGAAATTTCATATGGAGTCCTAAGGATGAAAAACATAGTAAGAATTCTCATTGGTATGACTAACCAAAGATATTCACATATCAAAATCTTAATCGAGAAGAATGCTCGTTAGATAAGGAAATAAGTATTGTCTTATTTGTTGCTTCTGGGAAAAATAAGGAACTTAAGGAAGAGATCATTTACTTTAATAAGGACATTCGTAAGAGTCATATGACCAATCCTATTCATAAGAGTCATAGTATCATAGTAAGTTTTATGACAGTTTTTCTTGATTTATGATTTAGTCATTTGTGCCATAATTGAAAATTGGTAGTTTTTTCTTTGTAGCTTTAACGATATTACTGTTGTTATTTACTCATGATGTTAGTCAATGAATTGTCATTGTTCCTAGATTTTTCGTTGCACTCAGTTGTTGCATATGCATGGTAATGCTAGGCAAATGATGTACCATTTTCTAAGGAAATCAAGCTTAGAAATTCATTATATTATGAAATGGCAATCAATGTGTGCAGGATGTTCATTGGAAATATGAGTGTAATGGTGCTTTCTTAGATTATTGGTTATTCTCTTACTAAGTTGAGAAATTGGTATCCAGTATTTGTTTTTCAGATGTTATGTTATAGAGACTAATGTTGAAGTGGTCTTATACCCCTTGTGCATGTTGGAAGCATTTATGTTAAATCGAAAATTGGTTTTGTCTCTGCAGCTTTAATTGATATTGTTATTGTCTTTATAACTTTAATGATATAATTGTTTTTATTTACGAACGGTGTTCTTACCTTGTTCCTAGATTTGTATTGGTAGTCGGTCGCTAAATGCAGCGACAAAGGCAAATGGGGACAAATGGTGTCCACTAACTTCACTTTATTTTGAAAAAATCATTCATTTAGGTTTCCGATTTTTGGAATTTACATGTTTTGCAGGGGAAAACATGTATAATAAGAGAGAAATTTTATTTTTAATGGGGTCAAAATTTTAAAACACATGTAAGATTAATAAAAATATATCAAATGTACGATATAAATATGAAAAACAATCTAAATTATTACGTCTAATCACTTAATTTTTAATACTAATACGAAATTAAAATGCCAAAAAAAAAGGGTGGTCGGCCGCTTACCCACTTAATTTTTAATACTTACATACTTTTACTATATGACTTTGCCCCTCTTTGAGAAACGGTCTCGCTCCGCCACTAGTAACATGCAGGGGCAGAGCCACATTGAAAGGTGGGTGTGCAATTGCTCCCCCACCCCACCCCCTCCCCTAATGTGAGTTTCCAAGCCTAATTTAAACGATTTTCCCCCATTTTAGCTATTTTAACCTTGCACCCCCTCAAATGTGCACTAATTGTTAACTTGCCCACCAATTTGTAGAATTCTGGCTCCGCCCCTGGTAATATGTGTGGTAATGCTAGGCAAAGCATTATGGTACTAAGGCTAAGTCCTATGGGACAGATTGAGCTGCTAGATTAGCCAAAAAGTGTTGCAGTTCAAAAAAAAAAGTGTTGTCTATTTGTTAACACTAGTTCTCTCTCCTAGCATTTGTTCGCACTTGAACTAGCAGCGAGATAGCTGCGCTCAATGATTCAACGCCACAAAAATCACATTTTCGCTGAATGGTTCAACGCATCTAGATTTATTTTTTGATCTGACGGCTGAGATTGGTTGCGCTGAACCAAGCAGTGACGGGCTATGTTTGATTTTGCGACTAGCATGCTAGATTAGCTCTGCCATAGGACTTAGGAGGTTGTCTTAGCTGACGTGGATTGATAATTTAGCTGTTAGATTAGCACACCATGTGACTTAGCCTAACAATATCAGGGCAATAACGCTTAGAAAACGGTCATATTTTGAAATGGCAATCAACATGTGCAGGATTAGATTATTGGTTATGGTGATAGGCGGCTTAGGTTTGCTCAGTTGATGTGTCAATGATAATACTCAATGGTCGAATTTGGAAAGTATGAAGGCCTATTGCAATTTGCAAGTCCTAGCAAGTATCCTCCTTATCGATGTTATAGAAGATGATAGTGCTACGGTACTATGGGGGCCGAAAGTGTATCTTACAAAAAAATATATTATATTTTATTGAAACCTATTATAGGGAGGTTGAATCCATTAGAAGGGCTTCATCATGATCCTAATGTCTATTTAGTTGGTTAGAGGGTGTTCTAAAAGTATAGTAAATGTCTAAGTTATCCTTTCATTAATTAAACCTTAAAAAAAAACTCTTTATTTCTAATAATCAATAACAGCCCAAAATCAATCATCATCAACAACAATTCAAAATCAATCATCATGAATAACCTTCCATCAATCAAACCTAAAAAGGAATAACAAACTCAATTCTTTAATTCTAATCAACGACCCAAATCAATCTATTGCAAACGAGATCGAAGTATGTTATTTTTCTCAATCAAGTTCGAAAAAAATCGATTTTAGAACCAGTTACGGTTGGCTTTTTGGTTTTCAGAAGCCAACTGTAACTCGTTACAATTGGATTTAGTGTTGGCTTCGAAAAACCAAAAATATGAGTTATGGTTGGCTTTTTGATTTTTAGAAGCCAATCGTAACTCGTTACAATTGGTTTTACTGAGTTACGGTTGGATTTAATGAGTTACGGTTGGTTTCCAAAACCCAAAAACATTAGTTACGGTTGCCTTTAGTGAGTTACGGTTGGCTTCTGGAAGAAAAAAAAACAATAACTTTTTTACGATTGGACTCGTCAAACTAAATTTTCAACCGTAACTATATAACGGTTGATTAGTCATTATTAAAAAAAATTGATAAGGGGCTTTTGAAATTACCATCTAACGATCAATTTTGTCATATTATAACAGCCCCTCATGGGGCGTTTTATTTTATATTTTGGTGGGATGAAGGCCAAAAGGGCCAGCAGCAGAAAAGAGAAAAACAAGAAGAGTGAAAATAGTAACACACTAGGTAGGGTCGGGGAAATATCCACATGCCATGGACATTATGCTGACTGGCAATATTATGAGCCGTTTCAATAGCTCATTTCTAGGTAAAGTTGAAAATCAATCCGAGGGAAATCAGTAGCTTGGGCTTTGATATCTTGAACGAGTCTGCTGATTCTTCAGGGGATACGCTAGCTCTGACTGTTTAGAATTTTCACAGTAACTTGACAGTCACTCTCAATGATGATGTGATGATAATGCATTGTAGAAGCAAGATTAAAAGCAAGAGAAAACACATCGCCTCTGCCACATCAGGAGTAGAATGATCAATGAATGATGATTCACAACAAATGGTGCTTTTGAAATCTCTTGCAATTGCAGCACAAGAGCCCTTACCATCAACTAGAGCTGCACCAATGTTGATTTTGATGATGATACCAGTAGGCGCCACCCAAAACAACCTCAGATGGTACAGGATTAACTCGAGGAGTAAAATAAGTATCATTGTCTTCTACCTGTCTGTAAAAATGCGTGAACGAGTAATTAGCCGCTTTGAGAATATGGTGAATCTGTGGCTTTGCATTATCATATATGACTTCATTTCTCATTTCCATATGGCCCAGAGGATACAAGACCCCAGGCAGAAAAGGTAGTCTCTGTCATTAGCAGAACACCATTGAAGAATAGCATCATTAAGAGTTAAGGAACGATTTTGCACTCTAAAACTCAGAGGGGATGCAAAGAGAACTGCTTGGGTAAGTGGACAATGCAGAAACACATGATCAATAGATTCCGAATGGTTGAAACAGAATCTACAGTCCGTGTATCTTATAATTTGAATCAAGGAATTAGCTGGTCAAAATTTTGAAGTACCCGGAAAACCGCTCGATTCTTGAATGTGTGCAGGGTATGAAAAGTGTCTGCTTAAATCAAGTGAAGCTGAATAAACGTGAATGCTAATATTATGTTTTCCTTTTTTCAATAATAGCCTCCCTGGTGTCCCAGTTTACCAACTGGAAGAATGAAAAAAAGGGACAAAGATGACAAGGTTTTGCAACGAAAAACGACTCCAATAGAAGCGAGCGAAGCACAAGGAGAAGAGAGGGATAGGTGAAAATGAAAGCGATGAAAATAGTGAGATAAACTGGGTTAGATTGAAAAGAAGCAGCAGGTGCCAGATCCAACAAAAAATTAAAGACACATTTTGAGAATAGAACAATCCAACTACTGAAGAAAGAGGTGCTCTCAAGCTGTTGAGTTCCTTGCACTCTTAGCTGATTGTTTATTTCACAAGTGAGAATACTATAAATCCAATACTTTTATCATATTTCCCTCGTCTTTTTCTCCTAACAATTTTGATAACCGAGGTAAAAAAAATAAAAATAACAATCACTGTGGCAGCAGCTAAATTTACTGGATCGGCAACAGTTACTCACATCAACAGCTTTATAAAACCATCAAAACTGTCATAGACTTGCGTTCACACTATTGGCGACCGAGACAATAATTTCCAAAATACTTACGGGTGACTTTTTTTCAGTTTTTCTTATAAAGATGCAACCAGGAGCCACTCACCCACCTACGGCAGCAGTGCACCACCAGCTATGGATCCGCTCATCCACTTCAGAAATAGCGGCCGGAAGTACTACCACCACCACCTCAAGGTGCTGCTCCTTTGTATGATGACGCAACATCAACAGAAAGTGTAGGCATCTGCTCCTTGTATGACCCATTTGGGTTTGCGAAGGAAAAAAAAGGAAAAGATTTTAAAAATGCCGCGCCAGGTAGGGGTCGAACCTACGACTTTCTGCTTAGGAAACAGACGCTCTATCCACTGAGCTACAGGCGCTGGTGTTGGAAAGATGACCCCAAACAACGAACAGATATTCGATCTTTGTTTTTAGCAGTATTGTATTATAATAGAACACATCTACCATATCACAATAGACCTTTTCCTGTGTTGAAGTAGACACCAGACCATTATTTGTCTCTGCTAGGTTTTCTTTTTGAGGAGGGAAGAAAATTTAGAGAAAGGAAGAGACATGAAGATCGAGGAAGTTCAGTCAACAACAAAGAACCAAAGAGTAGCTACTCATACTCATATCAAAGGACTTGGTCTTGAGGTATACCCTCATCTCTCTTCTTTCAACACTTGTTACTTTCTCTTTAAAAAATCAGATTTTTTTTAGGGTTCAGGGTTTATGAACTTCGTTTGTTCTTGATTATCTGCTCTGGGTTTTCTTTATTTTTGTTAGATTATATAATTTTTAGTTGAGCTTGATGGTTTTTTAGAGTTTAAAAAAAAAATGGGGTTTCAGAGTTTTAAGGAACTGAATGTCTAAGAGTAATTTGTTGTTGTTTGTAGCCCAATGGTAATGCACTTCCTATGGCTGCTGGGTTTGTAGGTCAGATTAGTGCAAGAGAAGCAGCTGGTCTCGTTGTTGATATGATTAGGCAAAAGAAAATGGCCGGGCGTGCTCTATTACTTGCTGGACCTCCTGGTACTGGAAAGACAGCATTGGCTCTTGGGATATCTCAGGAGCTTGGAAGCAAGGTAATTTTTCAGATTGTGTATATGTATTTACTTGTGGAGACTTCATTTTTTTCTGTCATTGTTCTGTATTTGGGTTGAGCACTTGTCTTAAGATTTTGATTTTCGCTTGGAAGGTTTAAAAGTTTTGTGAATTTTAGTTCTTATTCTCTGTTGCGTAGTCAAAACTTGCTTTGTTATGCTGAAAAGGGTTCGCATTTCTAGTTGTTGATGCTTGATGGGTTCTATGTGTAATAAAATTTTACAGAAATTTTGTTTTTCTATGCATTGTAGGTTCCATTCTGCCCAATGGTTGGATCAGAAGTATATTCATCAGAAGTAAAGAAAACTGAGGTTCTGATGGAAAATTTCAGGAGGGCTATTGGTTTACGTATGAAGGAAAATAAGGAGGTCTATGAAGGGGAGGTTAGATACTCGTTCATTTAGCTTTGTCTATTTTTTTTATGTGAAGTGAAATAATCATAAGACTATGTGCTGTTGTCTTAGGTCACTGAACTCTCTCCGGAAGAAGCTGAGAGCATCACAGGTGGGTATGGGAAGAGTATTAGCCATGTCATTATCGGGCTGAAAACTGTCAAAGGAACTAAGCAATTAAAGCTGGACCCAACCATTTATGATGCTTTACTAAAGGAAAAGGTAATGGCGTTTAATGCCTACATTCCAGTCATTTTTGTGTATCCACATCAAAAGTTTCAGCGAAGTACTTTCAGCTTTCATCAACTATTACTTATTCATAGAGTACCATCTTTGATGAGATGTAGAGTTCGTAAAGATTAATTCTTACATGACATGTTTTATCAAATTCTACAATTCAGGTTGCTGTTGGAGATGTTATATATATAGAGGCCAATAGTGGAGCAGTTAAAAGGGTGGGTAGAAGTGATGCTTTTGCTACAGAATTTGATCTCGAGGCAGAGGAGTACGTCCCACTTCCTAAAGGAGAGGTCCATAAGAAGAAGGAGATAGTCCAGGTTAGTTCTAAATTTCATATAATTTATCATGTTCGTTTTGCGAGCATTATGGATGTATGACAAAGTCTCGTATGGCTATGTACTGAGGTAGTCAACTGGTTCATTTTGGTTAGCATGACAACGATAGATGTTACACTCTGTTTTAGCTTTACTTTTTAATCGTCTTCTTGAAATATTTTGTTTTCTAATAAGTCTAATATTCTTACAGGATGTAACGCTCCACGACCTTGATGCAGCAAATGCTCGACCACAAGGAGGGCAGGATATATTGTCTCTAATGGGACAGATGATGAAACCAAGGAAAACGGAGATCACTGATAAGCTACGACAGGAAATAAACAAGGTACACATCCATAAGATTTCTCTGTGAAGGTTTAGGAGATCGACCTAATGTGGCTCTTAAGCAAGTCTGGGGATGAAAATGAGACTGGTTTAACTAATAGTTCAATGTTCCTGATAGGTTGTTAATCGTTACATTGATGAAGGAGTGGCAGAACTTGTGCCTGGAGTTCTATTTATTGACGAGGTCTGTACTCAAATTCTTATTTAAACTTCTTGTGTGTCTGCTCGTTTATGGTGGATTTTCTTTTTCATGGTTTAACATTTTTTTACGTCACAGGTGCACATGCTGGATATGGAATGCTTCTCCTACATGAACCGCGCATTGGAAAGTTCATTGTCTCCAATAGTAATTTTTGCGACGAATAGGGGAATATGCAATGTTAGGTAAGGCTAGAGGTTGAAATCTGAAAACTCTTCACTATCACCAGAAGTGCTTTATATTGTGATGTCAAATCTGACCTTTTGTATTTTAAATTTGCAGAGGAACTGATATTAGTAGTCCACACGGCATACCTGTTGATTTATTAGACCGTCTTGTTATTATTCGAACTGAAACGTATGGACCTGCAGATATGATACAGGTTTGTGATTTATCACTTCAATAAGGAACTTTATATAAATTAATGTGTCATTTATTCAGATCTCTTTTGTTACTTGCCAGATTTTAGCTATTCGGGCACAGGTGGAGGAACTGGTTGTAGATGAAGAGAGTTTAGCTTACCTTGGGGAGATTGGGCAGCAGGCATCCTTAAGGTATGATAGTATAAGCAATACGCTTGAGATTCTGAGACAACATTTGAACTTTTGTTAAAGCCTTAAGATGTGAACTTAAAATTGCAAGTGCAAAATTAGTGCAGACACCTGCGATAATATCCACCAAAATTAGTTCGCCTCGTACATTTAGATATCTTGTTAGTTGTTGTCGGTTGGTTGATGAATTTTTGTCTTGTTCCCTCCCTCCTTCAGGCATGCTGTTCAGCTATTATCGCCTGCCAGCATCGTGGCCAAAATGAATGGTCGTGATGGAATATGCAAGGTATGCACAACTACACCAAATATATTGTGCTTCTTTTATTCAATCATATTTGGCCTTTCTTAATCTGTTCCTCTGATCGACATTTTTCTTTTCTTGTAAGACTGATCTCGAGGAAGTGTGTTCCCTATACCTGGATGCAAAATCTTCAGCTAAGCTTCTACAGGAGCAGCAGGAAAGATATATTACATAGACTATCTTCTACTGACTTTATTTTTTCGGCGGAGGAGCTGAAAGAGACTGCAAGTTTTGGGAGAAACAATGTGGAGAAACAACAACCAAGATTGTTAGCTGGTTAAATTTGTAACTGGCAAAACAGCCCCTGTTAGTTATAGCCCAAGGCCGAGTGGGAGTTCTAGTAGTTTTTTGTTCACGTTATTTTCTTCTGCGGCTTCTTTTAGTTGATGTGATTAGTATTGGAATTGTTTCCAGCAGTGACTACCAAGGATTTTTTGGTACAAATATGTATGTGTAACTAAAGGGATGTTTAAAGTGTTAAAATTTTAACAAATTGAAGAACAGTATATTTCCGGTTAGTAATTTTTTTTGAAGATTCCTGTGGTAACTGTGTTTGACATGCAAGTTGATGAGACATGTACCATGTCCTTGACTGCATTTTGTTGACTGATACCCAATCATAGACTACTAATGGGGACCATTGCCAAGATATTTGGGAGTATCTCGGTACTCTTTAGAGAATCACAGCCAGGCATTTGATTCTCTTTCTTTCTCTACTGAATCTGATTGTGTCCTACTCAGGTAGTTGTGAAGTTGAATTTGGGATATTTTTGGTTCCCAATGTTGAGCAGAGCCGGGATTCTTTTGGCTCGTGAGATAATCGTCAAGATGACTGTGCCGACTTCACAGTTTGTCAAGAAAAACAGCCAACAAAAAGGTAGACGAAATTAAGTTACTCTGGAAAACCAGATTCAGTTTCAAATCCATTCATAATGTAAAATCTCCAGTTGGTAAAACAGGTGAAGATACCTTCTCTTCTTATTCTGGGTGCACAGAATTTAAACAACTACCTATGTTAAAGAAAACTATTGATGCTCTTAATCAGGTTTTTTCAAATTCAAACAGTTGTCTGCTGCTTCATTAAATAATCCTTGGACCTGCCTCAATTCTGTTTCTGCAATCACAAATGTAGTTATCGGGTGAATCTAGAAACACGGCATAATAACGAAAAAATGTGGGGAATAAAATGTACAAACTGCTCATAAACTTTACAAATTACCTGCCGCCTCCAGCTGATTCTGGAGTTCTTGTCCAACTTCTTCATTTTCTGCCTGGATTCAAGTTTGGGAAAGAGAGTCAGAGAAGAAACTATGTTGGAAAAATACCCAGTATTCATGTATCATTGAGCTATGTCAAATGATACCTGAAGTTCAGCAATACGTTTTAACTGACCTTCCTCATCTCCTTCTGACACTGGAAGTGCCGAAAGCAATACATTGAACTGCAGATTAAAACCGGCATTTATGATAAACATAGCAGGAAAAAATGCACAGTCCACTTAAACATTTAACACAAAACGACGAATTCAGACATCAAAACAATAAGTTCGCAAAAGAAAAGAAAAAACTACAAATCTCGGAACTGATAATTGAAACTTTGTAAAAATAATAGCAGCTGTTGTATAACTGTTGAAGCTAGTTTCATTTCACAGGGCGACTGAACAAGGTCTATAGACTATAAACATCAGGCATGCTTCTGAATGATTACTCCTTGGAAAGCAGCAAGAAACATACATGCAAGATGTTTTTCTAGTCAAATATCAACTATAACCAAAACAATGCAACCAAACTACTCAATCATCCAATTACACCATCAATGTAACAAATGCATACGTATTCCTAAGGGTTCTCGCATTCACCAAATGGGATTCAATGTTTTTTTGCTCTACTGTACCTGCTTTGCAGCCTTAACCAGAGCAGCACTCATGAGCTTGGGTTGTTCTGCAATATCAGCTGGGGTTTCCGTAGTAGTGTTAGCAGGTGGCTCTGGATAATTTGGGGAAAGTCTCACCGGTGGTGCATCTCTTTGAAGTGTTCCGAAAGTATTGAAAGCTAGGGATGCAATAGTATTCGCTTGTTCTTGTAGCTGAGATATGATATCCATCCTAACTAATTGTAGCCAAAATCCTGAAAATGATTGATAAATACATAAGAATTAAAAAAAAATGTATATACGTCAACAACATTGGACTCAATATTTGTTTGTTAAAGCCACAACTGGTTTAAAATTGTAGGGTGCACAAACAATTGAAATAATATTGATAGTTTCGTAGTCATCAAATTCAGCTAACTAGTTCAGGTAAGTGGAAGCATTCAACTAATAGTTGACACAAAATTGATAGTTTTCAATTTTTCACTCTTTTTTGTAATTCTTAACCACTTCTGAAATTGATCAAGCATTTTGAATCCTACCAAGGAGACTAACAATTGAGAATACCATGGCAATTAGAAATTCAGCTCTACCCCATTTTACATCCTCCTATGTGATTTAAGGACTAGGACATATAGCCATGGCTACAAAAAAAAAAAACAGTAAGTCCAACATCTCAAAATCGACATCTCTCTACTTTTCATGATTGTAGAATCCTGCCCAACAAAATCATATTAACAAACATTTTGCACTAGCATGTAGTTCTGCCATCTACTGTCTTAGGTTGTCCATTAAATGAAACACTTCTCGACATGAAGTCTCGACTACATAGGCTTCCATTTAATGTAAGTTGCTAATTGGCAACGGTAATTCCTCAACACAAAACCAGAATAACAGATTTAGAGCAACTGCATACAAATAAAGTACAAGAGAAAGGTACTGGCATAAATGTACCAAACCAATCTATTTTTTGCAAAACAGCATTAGTAAATAACCCATTAAGCTCTTATTTTCACATTCAACCGTCACAAAGGTATTGAAATCTTGAGGTAACTCGTTTTTCAATTTTCAAGGATCGAATCATGTGTTGAACCGTGAATTGGAGATTCATAGTCATATTTTTTATACTTGTAGAGAGAGAGAAAAAATACATATATGTGTAAGCGCTCATGGTAATAAACTCACAGAACATGATATGTTAGCCGATGTTTCAGTGTCCAATATATGATTTCTTATGTTTAACTATCCCAAAGGTATGCTTCTTGTGCCAAACAACCCCCAAAAGTATATGTTCATGTGTTCAAGCATAGAAAATATGAAGCAATTACCATACATATTCATCTGGCAAACAATTACCATCTCCCATTATTAAAAAGAAAAGTCCAATTCTCCACATATTTCATCAAAAAACTTATCAAGCATCATTTAAATTACTTCACAGACAAACTTTTTTCTCTCACGCATTTCATCAAACACTTATCCAGTATCATTTAAACTACTACATTTTGCATACATACAAACAAGTTTCAGTCTCATACACATGGGTTTACTTCAACAACCAAACCCAAATTCAGCAAAATCAGTCCATTGCAAGATTTTAATAAGGAAATACAACTATAATCTATACAAGTATTGGGTTTTACCTTAAACTCTTTCTTGGTTGCTGAACGGGTATGCCTGTTTTGAATACAAAGACTGCTGAACGGGTATGACTGTTTTGAATACGTCTGTATTCAAAGACTTGCGTTTACATCAACGGCCACTAAGCCAATTATTTCCTAGAATACAAACTCAACGCAACCTGTAGAAACCCATGTTTCGAAGTTCCAACAATAAGTTTAACATCACAAGCTGTAGAAAGTCAGAAGAACAAAGGGATTTACGAAGGGAAAGGCATTGCATTTATAAAGTCCAACTTTGTGCACCCCCTTAAAACCGGGGTGTACATTCCGGCCTCGATTATTGGTCAAAATCACTTTCCATTTTTTTCTCAAACCACCTCGATTTTAGGTTTTTGTTTTATTTATTTTTTATTTAAAATTAAATTTTAAGAAAATGAGTTAAAACTCTGAAACTCCTCCGTCAATGCTTTCCTCTCTCTTTATCTGTTCCCATTACCTCCACCCACAACTGCTATTGAACCAGAAAAAAGAAGTAGGGTTTTTTAATGGCCGATCAAAAACCAGATTTGGGATTCTAGCCATCGAATCAAAACAACGAAGTAGGGTTTTAATGGTTGATCGAAAACTAGATTTGTGGTTTAGTCACTGAACTGACAAAGAAGAAATGGGTTTGGATCATTCGGACTAAAAAATCTCATAAAACCTTACTTCTCGCATAATTTAAGTCTAGAACTCAAAAGATTTAATTTTTCCAATTAACAGATGGATCATTTTACATAATGAATAAGATTGTTAGGTTAAAAGTAGTATCTCTTCTGGTCCACAAATTTCATGAGCTCCTGATTGCTTTTACCATTTCAGTTGGGGATTGGACATCATTTTTCCTGTAT
Source organism: Papaver bracteatum (assembly GCA_023529315.1). Lineage (NCBI taxonomy): Eukaryota > Viridiplantae > Streptophyta > Magnoliopsida > Ranunculales > Papaveraceae > Papaver > Papaver bracteatum. The sequence goes on along the minus strand of JAJJWX010003811.1, from coordinate 487,605 downwards.
CATCGGATGTTCACAATAATGATTGTGTTGTCTCAATTTGAAGTTCTCAAAACAAACAGAGACACAATCAACAACTGCGACAACATATAAATTCCCTTTTTTGAATCAAAAAAAATCATCACATGTAAAGTTAAAATTTATACTTTAATCAAGAACTTAGAACCCTTGATAATATTTTCGGGGATATACGAGCATCGTGGTGTTGCTCGTATAGAGCTCCTAGAGCTCTAGTAGTGAAGGTGGAAGCAAGTCTTTGGTGGTTTATTAAACTTTCTCTTTTAATATTGAAATGATTTTATTAAACTTTCTCTTTTAATATTGAAATGATTCTTACTTGCTTGCTTGAATTACAATTGATGTAGAACTTGCCTATTTATACTAGTTAGCTAAGCCTTCAAGTAACCAACTCTAAATTGAGTTCTACTTCCTTAGCCTACAAACTAGACCAACATTTTTATCACATGTTTTACATTATGGTATTTGACCAACCTCTATTGATCATTCTAAATACTTTGAACTCTACCTAACTCTAGACTTCTTTAAACCTTGTTCACATTAGTTCATATTAGACATTACAAATTAGGTAATTTCAACACTCCCCCGTAATTTGTAATGGTTCTGTTTTTGATCTTCACCCAATCTCTGCATTTCGTTCTTAGCTTCTTGACATGCTCGTGTAGCTTTCTTCTTCAAATTTTCCTTGTAGTGTCTCCGTTGCCTTGTCTTGGGTTTTCTTCTTTTGTTGCTAGCCTAGTAGTTTTGCTAGCATCTCTTTTTTTTAGTGGATGATGTCCACCATCTCCTGCCATATTTTGAAGCTTGATCGTCGCGATTCAGAGGCTCCCTATGACAAGTTTTTTACGTTGGGTTTTTTATATCCCTTCGTAGTTTAAGGACATTACGGTCCTCTTTGTAGTTTAGGGACATTTTGGTCCTATCTTCGTAGTTTCAGGACATTGCGGTCCTATTCCTATCACTTCTTTGGTTCTTCAGATTCTCTCACAATCTTTCATTTCGTCAAGCTTCTGCCACAAGCTCTAACTATTCTTCTTCTTCTTATTTGTTGTTACAAATTTGCCACTTTATCCATATTTGCCACATTTCTGAATTCGTAACAGATTTTCCACGCTCTGACATAATTGTCACACTTTGGTTTGTAGGCATTTAAACTAACAGCATAACCTCTCGACTCCATTGTCGACAATCAATCTCCACCATGAATCACAAGTATGATTTAGTATTTCGCGACAAACATGGCACTGCTGCCATCCTTTTCTTCTATAATTGAGGAAGCAATTTATTGCTCTTAACCTCAATATTTTTTTTATTTTTTTCCGATTTGAGGAAACAATCAGTTATTGTTCTTACCCTCAAATCCTTCTCTGATCACTTATTAGGAAGTGACCCTTTCTTCTTCTTTTTTATCTTGTTTTCTTTTTTTCTTCATGGAGATCTTTTTTTTTTTTCCTCTCTCGAAACCGACTAGGTCGTCTCATTGAGGCTCTCTTCCCAGAATATGAGGAGGCGATCATTTGATGCTCTCTTCCCTCAATATATGGAGGCATTCGTTGTTGACGTTTTCTCGATATCGGCTTCTAAAACTCTTGAACAATTGTGGAGGCAATTCTTGGTGCACTCTTCCCACAATTGTCTTTAGAACTTTGTAAACAATTGAGGAGGCAAATTATTGCTCTCTTCCCTCAAACTTGTCTTCTGGTCACTTATCATAAAGTGATTTTTTTTTTCTTCTCTTTTTTTTTTTTTTCACATGGAGGCGTTTTTGCTCTTGTGAAGGTAGGATTTTTTTTTTTTTTTTTTTTTTTAACAGTTGGAATGGTTGAAATCTTCTTAGTGGTGTTTGCATCTTCTCCTTCTTAAACTTCATATCTTCTCAACTCGAAAGCTTTGACACCCATCAATTCGTAGCGGAAACTTTTACGTCCATTTCGGATCGAACGTGCTCTGATACCAAGTTAAAATTTATACTTTTATCAAGAACTTAGAACCCTTGATAATATTTTCGGAGATATACGAGCATCGTGGTGTTGCTCGTATAGAGCTACTAGAGCTCTAGTGATGAAGGTGGAAGCAAGTCTTTGGTGGTTTATTAAACTTTCTCTTTTAATATTGAAATGATTCTTACTTGCTTGCTTGAATTACAATTGATGTAGAACTTGCCTATTTATACTAGTTATCTAAGCCTCCAAGTAACCAACTCCAAATTGAGTTCTACTTCCTTAGCCTACAAACTAGACCAACATTTTTATCACATGTTTTACATTATGGTATTTGACCAACCTCTATTGATCATTCTAGATACTTTGAACTCTACCTAACTCTAGACTTCTTTAAACCTTGTTCACATTATTTCATATTAGACATTACAAATTAGGTAATTTCAACATGTAATTAATACAACCATGTATGTATATGCATCTTGGAAGTTTCTTTCGATTACTGGTGTTACATCGATTGCTCGCGTTGATAAAAAGAATTGAGATTTTTAGGAAGAATGACAAAAACCCAAATCAGAGAAGTATCTAAAATCACCGATTGTATCATGACCATAAACTTCACGATATTTTTTTAATCAGTTCATTTTTGGGTTAATGGAAGAGGAGAGAGTGAAAGGGTTACGGAATAGAGAAGAAAAAGGGAGGGAGATTTTTAATCAGTTCATTTTTTTAAGCTTGTCGCTAGGTTGCCAACCAAAAGTATGTAATTTTCTCTCATAAATAAAAATTAAGATTAAATTTGCAAAACCGGAAACCAGATGGACATATTACAACCAATCAAAGAAGCTGGAACGTAAGAAGCCGGAACGTGCACCCCGGTAATTGTTTGCCGATTTTATCATTTAAACTACTACATTTTGCATACATACAAACAAGTTTCAGTCTCATACACATGGGTTTACTTCAACAACCAAACCCAAGTTTCAGTCTCAACCGATTTTATCATTTAAACTACTACTACATCTGCTTGATGACTATGGTAAGACTTTGGGGAAAATGATCAATTTCTTTAAATCGGGTATTTTTTTCACCCCTCATGTTAGTAACATCTTTGGTAAAGAGATAATCAACATTTTACATGTTAAGAAAATTAGATTTGGTGATAAATACTTAGGGGGTCCCCTATTTACAAACAAATCTAAAATCAATGGTTTTGAAAATTTGTTAGATAAAATGGGTGGTAGAGTGAAAGGGTGGAATGGCCAAACTATCTCCCCACCAGGTAGGGGAATTATGGCAAAGGTTGTCTTAGAAACTATACATGTTTACAGTATGTCTTCCTTTATTCTCCCTAAAAAGACTATTCAGAGAGCTACTGCTATAATACGAGATTTTTGGTGGGGAAAACATGATGGGAGGAAAGGCTTTTATATAAAAAATTGGAAAGGTATGTGTAAATCTAAAGAGATGGGTGGTAATGGTCTCAAAGACCTTACTCACTTTAATATGTCTCTTATTGCTAGAAATGGTTGGCGTCTTTTTTCACCAGCCAAACTCAATGTATTCTAAGAATATGAAAGGGAAGTACTATCCTAAAACTAACCCTTTCCATGCTACTTGTAATGCTAGATCCTTTTGGGCTTGGAAAGAGGTATATAAGGGTCTAATGTTGATTAAAGATAACAGTATCTGGGAAATTGGAAATGGCAAAAATGTTTACAATTGGAAAGACAGGTGGATCCCTGACTTACAGGGTAATCCAATTCATCTCAACCAGGAAAGCAGTCAATGTGGGAACCTTCTTGTCTCTAATCTAATGTCTGCTACGGGTTGGAATATCCAAACCCTAAAACTTTACTTTGATGAGGAAGTTATAACAAGAATCCTTAGTTTAAAACCCAACAGAGAAAATGAGGATACTTTAAGATGGCTAGACAACCCACAAGGGCTCTTCACTAGTAAATCTCTTTATGACATTTTAGATAACAAACATTACCAACAAAAAGACACCTTAGCTAAGAAAATCTGGGATATGAATGTTATCCCAAGAATCAGTTTCTTTATTTGGAAAATGTAGCAAAACATTTTGCCTTTTAGTGGGCACATTTACACTTATATTCCTTATATTAACCCGGTTTGTGTGATGTGCAGGACCCATATTGAGACAGGAGAGCATTTACTAATGAAATGCAACTTTACCAGAGCCGTTTGGGCTCATTGTTCTTTAAACTTGACTGCCTCAACCTTAGATTTCACTTCTCTAGCTGACTGGTGCTCCTCTTGGTTTTCCAGAAACCATCATCCAACACATTGGGGTGCTTGGGATACAATAGATGCTACCATGTGTTGGTTCATCTGGAAAGCCAGATGTGATGTGGCTTTCCAGAAGGTGCAACCAAATCCTAAAGCCACTGCTACTCTAATAAGGAACCATCTAAACTACTCTGAGACAATTATCACAAGGAACAATAGTAATACTGAAATTAGAATCAGTAGAGATGATGAAATTTGCAATAATCGCAATGTAACCTTTTCTTATTTATCCAATTTTAATTCTCTTACGGGGTTAACAGGTGTTGATGTGACCATCACAGGTCCCTCAGGAGACACAATTGGTAGATCAACAAGAGGAGTTAGAGCTCAAAACAAAGAGGAAGGTGATTGCATTGCGGCTCAAGATGCTCTTCAGTGGGCTTCTAGGCTGCACTGTAGAATTTTCAATCTATTAGGCGACAACAGAAATCTGAATCGAACTCTTCAAGGGGGCCAAAGAAGGACAACATGGAAGATGAATGCTATAGTTGAAAATCTCCTAAACGTTTTAAGTACCTTTCAAAAGGTTAACTGTAAGGATTTTCAATCCAAAAATTTCTCTAACCTGTGGCATCTGTCCATGATTGGGGGCAATTATCAAGCTTCTCAAATCTGGGAGGCACAAAATGTCGGTATGATTGGTGACACTTAATCCTCGTCTTTCCTTTTATTAAAAAAAAAAACAACCCCAAATTCAGCAAAATCAGTCCATTGCAAGATTTTAATAAGGAAATACAACTATAATCTATACAAGTATTGGGTTTTACCTTAAACTCTTTCTTGGTTGCTGAACGGGTATGCCTGTTTTGAATACAAAGACTGCTGAACGGGTATGACTGTTTTGAATACGTCTGTATTCAAAGACTTGCGTTTACATCAACGGCCACTAAGCCAATTATTTCCTAGAATACAAACTCAACGCAACCTGTAGAAACCCATGTTTCGAAGTTCCAACAATAAGTTTAACATTACAAGCTGTAGAAAGTCAGAAGAACAAAGGGATTTAAGAATGGAAAGGCATTGCATTTATACTTTTCCAAAATGAATAACACTACTCTGAAGAGAGCTCAAAATCTCTCTACCTCTCTTGTACCCCTCATTACAGTGACTAGTTTGGCCACATGAAAGCACCACTCTAATAACAATCAGAATAACCGATACAGATGGAATCTAAAAGGCGGGGGCATTCACGCTACCAAAACAATCACGCCCATGCCAATCAAACCCTAAAACAACATTGAGAAAAAATATAAAGAAGCTTATTCTAAGACTCGATTGTATATATGTTACATATACTGTAAGAAACGAAGAAAAGGTTCTACGTTACTGAATCCAAACCCGACTCGGGAGGATTGGGGTGGGATTACTTCGTTAAAAACTAAGGCCAATTGAAGAAACGATAAAATCCATCAAGAACCACTTCTCACTGCAGTAGGGAGAAATCTAACACCGTCAAACTGTTTCAACTTGGAAACAGCATCCTCTGTTTTCCCGAGCAGGAGATCCACATAAACGGATGTTAGAATGGCTTGGGAATTTCGCGGGATCAGCGACAGGGCTTCCCTTGCAAACCGGTGAGCCTGCTCCAGATCACCTTGCACTGCTGATATGGCAGCAAGATTCACGTATAAACTTCCACGGGCATCTTCTGGTTTGAGGAAGAGAGTACCTTGATATTCTTCCTTGGGCGCGTTTTTAGGAGGCACTGAACCACCATTAGTCTCCTCAATGTCACCACCTTTCCCAACTCCCAATTTCTCTCTGTCTTCTTCGCTATATGGTAACTCAGAATTTTGGCTTCCATCCACGTAGGCTACCAAATGCTCAGAAGCTTCCTTCGGCCGGTTTAGATGACACAGAGCCTCAGCTGCATATACATGACCTAAGAAGATGTATATTCTCGAACAATCTGGAAGTTTCAAAAGAGAATTTGCAGCCATCAGTGCCTTCAACGGGTTCTCAAGATTCAGCTCTACATAGGCTAAGTCCGCAAGGACCGCTTGCTTGATCATGTTGTTTTCTCTTCTGCAAATATCTTCGTACAAAGAAATAGAGCTTTGTAATATGGAACTAGAACTTCCTCCCCCTTTTGAATCTTTCACATCTCCATTTGCATTAGATGCCTTTGAATCCCTACCTGCTAAGTTCTTGTGGTTTGAGCTATGTAAGGGTGTTTCTTCATTCGTCTCATCCTCTTTCAAAGCAGAAGACCCTGTTTTTTGGGATTTCAATTCGAGACCATCTAACAGATGTAGGGCATTGAGGAGGCACTGTCGACCAAAGGAGATTGAGAGATCGACTTTATCAGCACTTCCTAATGAACCATTTTTCAGTTTTGTCAACTCCAAAAACTTGTTTCTTGAAGTCCCATCTTCCACCAGTAGCTGTCTCCATTTCCCTGTACCAATAACCTGTACTCTAACTTCAGAGGAATTTAGAAGACCCTTTTCCAAGGCTAATAAGCAGCATTCAGCAATTCTTAGCCAAAGAAGAGGCTTGTTGTAAAAGATCAAGCTAGCCTTTTGGAAACAACGAGCTGCAGCTGCTGGCTTACCGCAAGCCAAATACTGCAAACCGCAGTTGTACACGACAGAAAGAGATCTATCCTGTGAGAAAGTTAAAAGCTTCCGAGGCTTCTCAGATCGAAGAGATGAGTTACTTTTCAGTGCCCTCGAAAAATAACAGGTTGACATGTGGTGTTTCTTAAGCTGATGATGAATGCACCCGAGATTGTTGTGAAACATACTTTCCATCCACGGTTCTGTCCTACTGTTCGATGCCATCAAGAGCTTTATCGCTTTTCGGTGATTACCTCGAGCATACTCCAGCTGGGATTTCAATAACAACGCTGTAGAAGAATCGCTACCACGAGCAATGTTAACTGCTAATTTAACTTCACGTTTTGATGCCTTCAAATTCCTTGTGAGAAGTAGCAGTCGAACCCTGTATAAATGTAGCTTCAGCTTTAGGTCAACCACAGGAGCAGCGCGATCCGTTGTTCTTGATAAATCATTATTGATGGTGAAACCAGGCTCCCTTGCTAAGTTCTGCCCACCTATGTCTAGGGTTGAAAGAAGAGTTTCATAGCTATCTGACTCCTCTGATAAGGATCTTCCTAGAGGAGCTTCTGACATATTTGCACTGGCTATGGGATCTGAATTTGAAGTGTCCAATGCAGGGGAATTACTTGGTGTAGAGGAGGTTTTTGCTGGTGTGTTAGCAGATTGATGATGTGCAACATTTCCACTATCACCTTGACCGATGATATCAGTAAAAGTTTTTTCTAGATACTGAATAACATGCTGAAAGCCACCAAATAACAACAGAAGCATAAGAGAAAAGCCTTGCAAAAAAAAAAAATGGGTACAACAACAAAGTAGTCATTCAGCCAACAGACAATAAGATAAAAAAAAAAAATCGGGGCTCATAGGATATTTGATTTACTAGTCAACAACTTATCTTTGTTAAATGATATTGTCAACCTATTTTAGTGATATAACATCAGTACCAATATGTTTAAGCAATAAAATGCATTTAAAGTGTTCAGCTTTGAGAATAAACACGAGTCTTTCCAAAGGTAGCAACGACTAGAACGTGAATACAGATGAATCTAAGAGCAAATATGTCCAAAACTATTCACAAAATACTATGCTTGGATAAACCACAAGCAAAATCAAGCGTTTTTGTCTACCTTCTAAAGTACACGAAACCAATCTAGAGGCATCGGCAAAATCAACAATGCAGTCACTTCACTTACTTGTCAATTCAATTTAATAATTAACCCATTTATCTGTTACCCGCATCGCAATACATCGAAAAATCATCATTATCATCTTGCATAGTCAAGGTTGGTAGGCACCATGGTTACGAAGTAAAACAAAGCACAAGGCACAATTTTAAATAACAGAAATCATATGATTGCAATAATGATCAGAAGTTGCATGAAATATTTGCGGTCAGCTGTAACAAAAACAACATGTTTCATCCAAAAAAAAAAAGTTGCATATTTAACATGTAACATCCACGAGTCTATACCACAGCAGATGGCACAATTTTACAAACCTTTACCACATGAAATTTCATGGTTTCACCATACTATCAGAAATGAATACCACACTCTGATCCCAATTCAAGTAACTGTTGTCTATCGGCATTGCCGTCCTAAAGGAAATGCACCCCTACCATCTCAACTATCTACACAAGTAACAACTAAATTGCAGGGAGAACCCTGGCCATTTTTATTCACTTAAAGCTGGAGATATATTTTGTAAAAGAAACATCTCTCTCTTGTTGACACTGATCCTAAGTGGAAAAGGCCATGGAAATCCTAGTTTTACATCCATAAACCCTCTTCGCAACTGTAAATTTTCTGTCGTTAAATTTATTCAACCTCTCTCGTACTGATCAAATGTATATTATCTTCAATGCCTTATGTATATACATGTGTGTCCATAACTGAGAACCGCAGACTACCCAATCCGACAACTAAGTATGATGTGCTTTCTGCATTATTATTCATAAATCCTTCAAATAGTATACATGATACACCGAAAATCTAATTAAAAGCACAAAGGCTAAAAATATAAAGTTTCAACGCACAAGGAATGTCACTGTAACTTACAGCAGCTCTTGTTGCATTATTGGAGGCTAATGCAATATCCAGTAACAGAAGGCAGATATGAAGAGCAGTTGACTGAAAGAAAAATAATAAAAGAATCAATCGGTCAATAAAGCGTAATAACATTCACATAAGTAAATATCATTAGTAATTATTATAATACCTCGTCAAGGGGTTCAATATTGTGATATAATGGTTCCAAAATCGACAATGCATTTGCGTACTCATGAAGATGGAATAAGACAACTGCCTGTAGAGCCGCGAGCCATAATTAGTAAGTAAATCAAATATATTACAAAAGTTACTCAGAGTATGCCTAAAGACACATCTAGTACAAAAATTCAACCAACTGTTTGCCAAGAGATCAGGAGGGCGTACAATGTTCAGTTTTGCAACAGAAGTGTCAAATTCATCTGTGTATGCACTAGCAGTTGTGGCAGCAGAAAATGGATGACCTTTAGGTCCTGAAATACTATTATTACCAATACTGCTTGCGTCCACCTGCTCTCCAGCTGCATGAGCTAGCTCCTCACTTCTCTTCTGAATCATCATATAAGAAAATATAGTGTAAATAAAAAATTATTTGCGAGAGAGAGGGAGAGAGAGAGAGAGAGAGTTTTGTGTCCAGGGATAAATATTAGCTACATGCAAACTGAGAGGAGATTATAAACTGAGAGCTCAACTTAAGCACTGAAATAAGGTTAAAGGTTTGCTTCAAGATGACTTGCAACGCTGTACACTTTCATGTTTTCAGACAAAGAAAATACCGACTTCTATCTTACTTTTGAAGGAGAGTAATAACAGCAAAGTTTACAACGTATATGATAGAAACTGATAAAGTCAAGAAGAAACGAAAAAGAGGGAAAGGCAAAGAAGAAGATAAGGCCCCTTGAAGGTTCTAATTCTAGCAAACCAAACATCTGGAAACCAGTTTCATTGAGCTGGAACAAGGAATAGATCAGTGGTAGCAGTCTACGGATTCAGCAAGTGTCAAATAGCCAAGTTCACTAGAATTTACACTCACCTCTTCATGGACGAGCAAAGAAAATGTTCATGACTACAAAATGTATACTAGGACATGTGTCAACCCCCAGTAGCTGGTCCTTTGTAAAATTGGCATGCGAACTAAGACATTTATGGACATAATGCAGCAGATTCTTTAGCTAAATTTGCTAAAACTCAGAGTTCAAAGTTAGAACGGTTGCTAATTGGCCTAATCGGATTCGGTCTCTGATCCAAGAAAACCTGAACAATTTGCTATCTTCTTCATTCATTAATAAAGTCTGTTTTCCTATTTAAGAAAAAAATAACAGAAGAAAAGAATGTGTACTCGAAATGGAAAAAAGACTATTCCATATAATCAAAATGGTAACTAGTTTTGGTCAAAATGCCTTTTAACAAATTCTTTGTGAGGGCAAAATAATCAAAATGGATGTTTGACTGTGCTCATCAAACCATAATACATGAAAACAAATAGAGATGACCATATCAAAGACAAAACAACAAGATAACAAGAGAAGAATTCCAGAATAATGGCTACCTTAACATTATTGAGAACTTCAAGCAGCTTTCTTGGATCAGTGCAACCACCATTGAAGTACTCCGCAACAGCAATATTATGAAGAACCTGCAGCATTACAATTTAATCAACGATCAAAATCAAGAAGGATGTCTAAGAAAAGAAACACAAGGCTCGATATCCAAACCAACGGAAGAGCTGAAGACATAAAACAAATTCCAAACAAGGGGATATATCGCATCAAATGTAACAAACAACACAGAAGTCAAACAAGAGAATAAATGCTCATCTTTTCTGGTTATTGGTGGTGTTGTTCTCGTGTTCGGTTAAATTTCTATTAGCCCACGGTAGATAGATTAACTTCTATAGTTATATTCTAACACTACACTGACATATTCAACTAAAGCATAGTATAACTCATCCCCCTGAGTGTCAATGAGAACTGTACTCTCTTGTACAAGGACAAAACCTATCCGCGTTCATAATGTAGTGAACCAGAGTAAGTAATCATCCACAAAAGGAATATGATATAAATGATAGCCACTATAAGATCCTTCGCTAAAATCGTCTATGCGTAATATTGGTTATTTGGCTTTAATTCTCACATAGATGAAGCTCTCTTTTTGAAATTAGACACATTCTGTTCTCTGGAAAAATACAAATAGTTATCAAACCACTTATTTACAGGCACATTCAAGAACTCAGAACATATCATGGGTACTTTTATATCACAAATATCCATCCATCCACTACAATATAACTTAATCATCCTACATTAAAATCCTGACTATTAACCACCAATGTGTCAGCTCACATATCTGTTTGGTATGTAAATTAGTAATAAGAAAGATTTGTTGCCACATTTCTCATTGATAAATATTGAGACATAGTTTCTAAGTTCTAACACATATCTCTATTATCTGAAATGTGGCAGCAAAAAACCTACTTAAGACTCAAATTAACCATACCTACTTCATCTATGACTTAACAGCTGAACCTTCATGTAAATTTTCATTTCAGTTCATCTTGCAAGATTTGCAGAAATATAAAATTAGGTTTTCCTTCGAGTAATAACGTGTGAATGAAAGTTGTCTCGCTTATAGTCAAACTGACTTTTGTAAGTATTAAAATATAACCAATCAAAACTCAAAACTTCAAAATAAACTGGGAATCAAGATTAATTTGTTTCCATCAAATAATGCACTTACCTAATGAAAAGAACTTCAAAGAACGTATAAAATTCGAAAGATCCACTTTAAATCTATAACTAACCTTAAGAGCATCTTGTTTTTTCTAACACTATACAGTACTGATACATTCAATCGAAGCATAGTACTTGCTACATCAACCGTACAATTCATCCCCCCGAGCATCAATGAGAACTCAGAACAATACAATAGGTACTTTTATCACAGATATCTGTCCACTACAATGTAACTTAATCATCCTACATTAAAAATCCCGACTATGTAACAATTCCTATTGATAACTAATGAGACATAGTCTCTAACACCAAATCTCCCGTAACGCAAATGTTACAGCAAATAACCTACTTAAGACTCAAACTAACCATGCATACTTCACCTATGACATATCAGCTGAACATTCGTGTAAATTTGCATTTCAATTCATCCTGCACCGACCGTAGAAACATGAAACTAAGTTTTCTTTATTCTTAGTGTAAATAACATGTGAGTGAGAGCTGTCTCTCTCTTATAGTCAAACTGAATTTTCTAAGTATAAAAAAACAACCAAAACTAGGTCAGACAAACCAAAATTCAAAACTTCAAATCAAAATTGAGATTCTTTTCCATCAAATAATGCACCTAACATACAAACTAAAATGAGCAAGAACGTATAAAATTGAGAAAGATCCGGTTCAAATCTACAATAACTAACCTTAGGATCATCTTGTTTCTTCTTGTTTAGTTGATTCAAAACCTCCAAACAATCTGAATATCTTCTCGACTGAAAAAACAGAGCAGCATCTTTTGCAAGTCCAGACCTAACAGTAATAAGTCCATCTTCATCTCCAGAAGTAGCGGCAGCAGCAGAAGCAATAACAGTAGCAGCTGATGTTGTTGATGACGACGAATCCATAATAATCTTTTCAGATCGAATTTAAACAATACCAATCTCAAATCTAATCTAATCTAATCTGAATCAAACAATAATAACAATATCCAGATTAAAAACTAAAATCGAAGTTGAAATTGAGTTCAATCTTCAGTTCGAAATCTTCTTCTTCCCATTACTCAAACCCTAGGGTTTCTAAAATCGCATGAAATACAAAAAAGGACTTTCGAAATAATTATTTATGTTGTTTCTTCGGAGAAAGTGAAAGAGAGAGATGAACGGATACGAACTTCCGGATTAGGGAGAGAGATGAGATGGACTTGGGACTATGGGAAGATTTGGAACTCGGAAGAAATGGAGAGATGTTGTTTAACACATTTTCGTTACTTTTCTTCTTTTAGAGCATCTCCAACGGTGGGGGCTAAAAATCATATGTGAAATTTTTATTTAGATTCTTAGTTACGGGTTATATGTATGTGGCAAAAATAGTAATGCTTTATTCATGGACTATCTCCAATGGTGTGGAGTATGATTCTTAAGATTTGTTGTTTTAGATAATGATAAAATTGATTCTCTAATTCATATTGGTTCATAACAATTTATTTAAAAATTAAAATTTAAAATATAGTTAAAATGATGATGTGGAGGTCATTCACAATGTCTAAATAAGACCTTCTCCAAGACCTTCATATTTATTTTGACACCCTTCCTATTTAATAGGTCCCACTGTTGGAGATGAATTTAATGTAAATGAGGGTCTAAAATCCTATGTGTCATAAAAAAATAAAACTCTCACCCTCTGTTGGAGATGCTCTTAGAACAAGTTTTTATATCTCGAGTCGCACAGTCCAGGGGTTAGATAGATACAACACCACAAATTTTGAAAGAAAGTACCTTGGCATATGATATGGGCTCGAACACGACTTGTTGATGATGTGGGCTTATAGTTTGTTTGGCGATCAGAAGACGAAGTCGTTTGTTGTTGGGATACCAGAAGCATAATAGCGTGTTTGAATACCAGAACTAGAAGTCAGAAGCAAGGTAGTCAATATCGGTCGTATCAGCGGATATTGTAGGCTTTTATCGTGTATCGGGAAAAACCTTTACAATATCTAAAATATCGACGATATAAGGATTGAACGATAAAAACGCTCATATCGGCCGATACAAACCGATATATCGGGTTCATCGATACATTGATAATATCGGTAAGGGTAATTTGGGAGAATAAATAGTTTAGTTTTTAAAAATAAACATAACCCTTCTTACTAATCATATTTTTCTTTTGTACCCTTTAATTTGTATTGTGTAGCTTTTGATCTTGAGAATTAATGCATTATATGACACCAATTTTTTTAGATTGGGACATTCATAAATATTTAAAATTTTATTATTGATGATGTATCACCTATAATATAATCTTTTTATAGGTGTATCGGACTCGGCCGATACGATACCGATACACGATATTAACTACTTTGGTCGGAAGTAAAACTATTTTGCTTGAATTCTAAAAGTCAAAAACAAAATAAAATTGTTTCACAAAAAGTAGGCTTGTTTGTGAAAATAAGTAGACTTGTTTGTAAAAATCATCCTTATTTTGTTATCAACCTTTTCAATTATGAAAGTCTAAAATCAACTTTTGAAGGTGTATCCAAACACCGTCTTACTTCGATAACTTTTTTATGTTTTTCCTTTTTAAAAGTTGTTTTGAAATTTAATTTCGAAACTTATCTCTAACTTTTCGACTCTGGAAATCTAGATATTACTTCATAAAGTGCGTCCAAACACCTTTTTAGACTAACTCCTATAGGTTTACACCAAAGCCATGAAACCTTGGTTCTCGAATCCTACCAGGTCTTATGTGTTAGAGCATTGCTCGGTCGAACTCGCAAGTGTTGATATCTCAAGCTTGGTTGTCAAGTTTAGGTGATCAAAACTATAAGTTTTGATTTCTAGTCTACTTATAGCTATGTCTCGGATTAGGATAGAATGTGTAGTTGAGATTTAGACTTCAATGCGTTCATCGATTGAAGACGAAGATCTACTGAGGAGAGCTTGGAAGAACTTCATCAACAAAAGGTATGTGAAACTAAAACTTATTTATCACTCAGAAGTCTATTCTATTTTATCTCATATTCAGACTAAGTCGTATAGCTATATAGACTTTAGAATTATACATAGTTGATATTTCGATCTAAGTTTAACTTGGCTATCTATTTCTCGAAATATGTGTTGCAAGCTTTTTACTTTAGCTACGTTCATCATTATTCTTGACGAGTTTAGTTGGAAACAATTTATTTGTGGGAAACTAAATAATAAGTCAAAAGATGATCATGTTAAAATTGCCTTGGAACATCTTACATGATTTGTGTAAGACAGTCATTTGATGTAGACTCAAAATGTTTCGTATTGATCATTCGATCACTTGAAAATTACTTATAAGCTAATAGTTTGTGTGAGACGGCTATTGTCGTCTTCTAAGGATGTTTTAATGATTGAATTGGGAGTTTAGAACAATTAACCATTGTCTAGATATAGCACAGTATGCAAACTATTGTAATAAGATTCAGGTCTGGAAACCAAGTTTGCATACCAGTATGCGAACGGTTTTAACTATTAAAGTCTGTGAATCAAGTATACATACCAATATGTGAACAGTTCTACCTGAGTTAGGTCCGGGACGGCAGTATGCATACCCGTTTGTGAACTGTCGGACAAGACCAAAGTTCAGAACTTAAGTTTGCGTACCTGTTTGCAAACTAAGTGGTTAAAGTTCTAAAATCGGTTTAGTATGATTTCATACTCATGAACAAATACATTAATAAATTAAGGAATACAATCTTTGCAAACCGTGACTTAATATTCATGAATTGATTCTTGAATAAGTATTTTGTATAATCATGAATCAAATCCAATTTTGCTTCAATTGTGTCTTGTACACTTTATATGAGAATATAAACAATTGAACAACTCTATGAGTAAGACAATTAGATTCATCTGATTATCATTTGATCTAGAAGTGTTAGATGAATGTGGTTAATACAAAAGTGTTCATTTCTATAACTTCGGTTAAATGTTATTGAGCCAACTCAATATACACGTATAGGTACGGTTACCCATATATGAATAAAGGTATATTTCATTTGTGTGTAACAAGCTAAGTCCATCTAACTGTGGAGAGATATTGTTTTGTTTTTGAGCAAACTTAGCTTGAATCTTAAATCCGGTTTTCGTCTAACGATGAATATTGATTGCTTTGTTTCTAAGCTATCAAACCCTGATTTGAAGACTATATAAGGAAGAAATCTAGCAAATGGAAAACCTAATCCCCACACTTCTGTGTGATACTAGTTACGACCAGAGTCGATTCTCCTTTAATCTAGGTTTTTCCTAAAACCATTATAAGTTAACGACTTAAAGACTTCATTGGGATTCTGAAGCCAGACCCAACTATTTTCTTTGTAGTTGCGTGTTCTGATCCTACTTGTTCTATCATATTGAGTATTATCTTATCTAAGATTTGCTCGAGATTTATCTCCGATAGGTAAGATATAAAAAGTAAGCACAAAGCTCTTCGTCTCATTCTTTGTGATTCCACAATAACTTCTTCTACTACCATATAGTTATGTTATTATGAGTTGATTGATATTTTTAGGTTGTTCTTCGGGAATATAAGACCGGATTATCAATTGGTTCATGTTCACCTTGATTTATCAAAAGACGGAACAAAACTTCATAGGTACTTCTGTGGGAGACAAATTTATCTATCAGAATAGACCTTTCTGTGGGAGACAGATTTGTTTATAAAGTCTTCGACTTTGGTTCGTAGCAACTCTTAGTTGTGAGTGAGATCAGCTAAGGGAATTAAGTGCATATAGTCCTGCTGGGATTCATATACGTAAGGAACGCGACTATACCTTAATCGGTGTGAGACTTGGTTAGGGCTAAACTACATTCAAGTCCGAAGTTAACTTGTAGTAGGCTAGTGTTTGTAGCGGATTAATACATTGTGGTGTTCAAATTTGGACTAGGTCCTAAGGATTTTCTACATTTGCAGTTTCCTCGGTAACAAAATTTCTGGCGTATGTGTTATTTTAATTCCGCGTTATATTTGTTTATGTAACTGAAATATCACAGGTTGTGCGTAGTTCAATAAATTGGAAAACCAACCTTTGGTTGTTGATTGAAATTGATTGACACTTGAACATTGGTCTTTGGTACAGTTCAAGTTATTCTCATACCAATCATTTCACGGATTCATTCCTGTTTATTTTATGATTAATTTGGAAAAATATATAACTCTTGGATATCTTTCCTTGATTGAGTCTGACTGTCTAGTTGATTCTCTTGGAATTATGTTAGAGTTAGTCTATACAGATTGTCGAACGAAATATTGGGTATGGTTGTTATACCCCCGCTTTTTCATTATGGAGTCTCCAAATTAAGCGGATAACGAGTTCTCGTTGATCTTCCTCCGTCAAACTTCCCCGTTCAAAGTTTCAACATCGACTTTAGGGTTTCCACTTTAGATAACGCTTTTCACTACTTTTAAAATGGAACTTATGTTCGCATGGTTAGCCTTGTTAAATTTAAAATGATTCATGGATAAAGATTTAAATATTGCGTGATTAACGAATGAGATTCATCGTATATAGTCTCACTTTCGTTTACTTCGTCCAGGTGATGGATTTTTTGGGATGTTATTGCATCATATCGGTCATCTGCCTAATCATCTATATACGAATTGATAAGTAAGAGTAAGCGAACTTATCATTAGATTTTTGTAAACCGGATCATCAAAATTTATTGTTACTACCTCACAATGGTTATGCTATGGCCGAGCTGCCTTTTTCTGGTCGAGCGTCCAAGTTAGTGTCCTTGGCGGCCTTAACTTGGTTGTTGGGATATAACATGTCCCCGACGGCTACATTTCTATCCCTTATATGTAACATATACTAACTTCATTTCAACTTATACCTTCTCTAATCTCATTCTCAAATAATCTCACATAAATCTCTTACAATCTTCCATTAAATTTTTTTGATCATATTCTTACTTTGTTCCGGATATTTACCAACTGATAAGGGAAAAAGGAAGAAAAAAAATGTATAAGTAATGTATGTTTGATGATTTTTGTTTATCACGAGTTCATGACTTAGCCAGTCATTTTAAAGTTTGATTATTATTCATTATCTTTAAGGCTTTCTTTAAAAAAAAAAAAAACAATGTTGAGTTAGTGTATATATATGGTATATATATTTCAAGATGCAAAAATTATCTAGCAGATAATATTTATACAATCAAATATCATCACCTTACTTAAAAATTATTAATCAATTGGTGAAAAGAAGAGGGTACCGAGTATGAAACTTGCAATCTATTTTTCAAGATATAAATTCAACAAGAACAAGTCTTATTTTTGATCTCGAATAATATGAACTTAAATTATCTAGATTAATTCACGTACTACTTTTGCTATTCCTACTATAAAAATAAGCAATATAATGCGAAAAAAAGAAAAAACGCAAGACACCAGAAATTTTGTTAACGAGGAAAATTGCACGTGCAGAAAAATTATAGGTCTAACTTTTTACACCATACAATATTAAACTGCTACATATACTAGCCTACTATCATACTTTGGACTGGAATATAGTTGAGACCGAATTAACTCTCAAATAAATTCGACTGTAGCTGTGTTCCTTATGTCTTTTGAACCTCGCAATATTCTATGCACTTGATTACCTTAGACAACGTCCTTTACAGCCTGAGAGTTGCTTTAACCTAAGTGAATCCTGGATTACTAACCAGCTCTCAAGAACAATCCAAACAAATCAAAGACGAGTTTAGGAATCTATCTTAAGGAATCACAAAGTCTACGACGAATATAACTTTTTGATTTTTATCTATCTTGTTTCTGACCTAAAGTTTAATAACCAATACAACAAGATCAGGATACAAGAACGGTTAGTTAAAAGGATAGTCTGATCGGGCTTCATGAACCCCTAAGTGAAGTATTCAAAGTCGTAACCTAGAATACGGTCATATGAAAAATATTGGTAGGATGACTCTAGCTTTGCAACTAGAACACAAGAGTGTCAGGTATTGAGAAATCATGTTACAAGAGTTTATCTATTTATAAATTTTTAAGGCTACAGATTACTTCGATTTCAAATTAAGGTTAGCTTAATATCCAAGCAAACACTTTCTTCTTTATTTAAAACTCTTAATATAAATTCATGTAAGCGTGCAAAAATACGTCTTGAAATTACTCATAAGAATACGCACTATGGTCCGCCTTGAAATTACACACAGTGGTTCAGTTACGAAAACGTGTATAATGATCATTATGAAATGATGATGGTACCTAGTAGACCACAATCTTTTCAATATCAACTTATAAGTCTGATACCTAGCGTGATCTACTATAGACAGAAACAGTCAAGTAGATAACAACCACAAGGTATACGCTTGGTATATTGTTTATAATTCGAAACTGAACCTTAAACTATAGGGATCAACCCAAGTGTTTGGGATTAACATACGAGTGCAATTACTTTAATTATAACTTAAAAAAAATGCGGAAAGTAAAGTAAAATCACACAAAAAGATTCTGTTAACGAGGAAACCGCAAATGCAGAAAAACCTCAGGACCTAGTCCAGTATTGAATACTCTCATAATTAAGTTGTTATACAGACGCACTACCAACTTTGTATATTTGAGACCAAGTAAACTACCCCTAGTTACCTAGTTTCCTCAGTATCCCTGCGCCTACAACCAATCTGGCTAACACAAGTGAAACCTAAGATATAGTCTACTATCTTAAGTTGCTTCAGCCTCTTTGAAGACTTTAAACACTCAAAACTTTTGATCATCTTCCAAACAATAAAGGAATAATTTGTTTGGTAACCACTCTCCTATCTTAGGAAATTAATCAGCGATATATATGTTGAGCGTGACAAAGGATTTTCTATTTAAAATCAATTAAACTCCTTTGTCAGGTTTAGATCTTCCAAGATCCGGATTAACAAGTTAACATGATCGAGTCAAACAGAACTACCAGATTAAGAAACTGAAGAGTACCACCAAATGGTAGATTGTCGATCTAAATACGACTAGCAATAACAAGGTTATCAAAAGATAAACTAGATATAGTCAGATCCCAGCCGATCCGGTTTGTACCTGAAGCAAATCGCAATGATATGAAACCAATAAAATAATCTTCTTGTTTTCAAATTTTCAATAGTCTTATGTACCTGCACAATAACAAAATTGATTCTAACTTATGATCGATCACGCACAAAACAGAATCTGTTAACAATGGATGATCATAAGTCAACGTCAGATCTAAAGACAAATTCGAACTACCGCTAATCTCTTGATCTAGTTTGAATGACCTTATGTCGGAAGAGAAGACTCTCAAGAATAATTTAACTAGGTACAATCAAGAGTTAACAAGCCGTTAGTCAATCAAATCAATAATTGAAAACTAAAATAACAATACAATTCTAGTTTCCCACCAATGCTACTAGTAGATGCTTCTTGACCCCAAAGAAATATTTAAACTAGCAGCAAGAGATTTCTCCTAATTAGGTTTTTCTCCTCTCCAATATTACGAGAATACTATTAGTAGGCTGCTACAGTGACTAAGAAAGGAAGTGCATGCCTCGGATTGGTTTGTAAGAAGAACAAACTTTACTATTTATAGACCAAAGTAGTTTGGATTCCAAGGAATTTCCATCCCAAAAATATTCTTAAGATATGCAATAAAACACATAAATTCGGTTTTTTCCAATTCTAAACAATATCCAACTGTATAACTGAAATCTCTTGGACAACTTAATATTAGCTATCACTTAAATAATATATCTTTCCAGAGATATGTTTTGCTAGCTGGTAAAACAAAGCACAGAACTTCGAAAATCTTGAAAAGATTCTCTAGTATTTCGGTTTGGGATCTCACCTTGAGTATCAAGGAATATCTTTGAACAATTAGGAAATAAGATTTCAGCACATGTTCAAATTACTCATTATATCGACATATTGAACTTTCCTAGTTTTCAAACCCAATTTCCAAATCACACAAACCCTAAAGTGTAAGTGACTTAGAGAAATCGGTTTTGCCTATTCGAAACGGTTCTACCATAACTCTTAAAACAAGTTAGGGTCGGTTTTACCTTGACTCCCAATATAGGTAGGGATTGTAACTACCTTGACTCCCAACATAATCTAGGATTGGTTATACCTTGATTCCCTATATAGGTTAGGATCGGTCCAACCTTAAGATCTTCAATGAAACCGGACCATTAATCCTCTTGATTTCCTTTTGACTATGAAACAAGTTTGTATGTCTACTTCCTTCAACTCATGTAATTAAACATAGTTTTATAGGTATAAAATCAAACCTATGTTCACTACACAATCTAGTAATGAGTTACAAAGATTATGTTGATGTCGCAATTACGAAGTTCAAAAGATAAATATTATACTTCGTAATTCAATATACTAATATAAAGCACTCAATACTATTGATATATTGTTCCTTGACACTTTGATCACAATATGATGATCAAGTCTCTTATACTAGAGATTCATGTATATACTTCACATGTTATGTTTTCAATCATAAATGACTTGAAAGCTTACGATATAGAAATGGAAACAAGTCAAGTCATGTATTACCAACCTCAAGTGGAAGGATGATGTCATCGTTGATGTCGATACGTCTTCGGAATCTTCAGGTCTTCAGAGTATTACTTGTTTGTCTCAACATTTATATATTTCCTAGTCTAACCTAATGAAGTCGACTCTAGTAATCTAATCAAGCGACTTACAAGCTTGATACTAAAATATAACAATCAACCTTGATATACCAACGCTTGGTGGGTTCCACCGAGTAATGCTCTAATACGTTCTTTGGAAAATAATCCTTATGAACTATAAACAATTTGATGCTTATTTAAACACTTAAGAGTTTAATCATGATCCACATATACAAGTGTTTTAGTGATCAATAATGTCTTAGAGGCGTTTATGAGAGTCATAGAAATGCTAAAGTATTTAAAAAATAAGTCTTTAAGCATCTACTAAAGTTTTACTGGGTTCACGAGTCAGGGTGAAAAAGTTTGTGAACTGGGTTCTCCAACCCTACTAGGCTCGAGAAATCAGATGGACATAGTTTGTGAACTGGGTTCACCAAATGTTAGCCTTTTCACCAATATTGAAAATTCAGATCAACACGGTTCGTGAACTGTCTAGTTATGAACTTGAGGTTTGCGAACTGGTTCGCCAACCTTCCCTATATTTAAAAAACTCATATATCTATGGTTTGCGAGATGGTTCGCCAACCTACCCTAAGCCAAAATATCATAAGTCCTGAATTTCTCTCTTTAGATATTTGAAATATTCCCAAATAATAAAATCATTGCTTTAATTGATCCGCAAAATTAATTCTTGAACAATAAATTGTTTTAAACTAATATTGGGACCTTTGAACATCCAATGATTGAATCATATTTCGAGATATTTAACAAGGCACGCTTAACTCGAAATTTCTTATTTGCAATAAATCTATTAGAAGTCTTACAACATAGTCTCAAAAAATAGGACCGTGATGCAAGTGAGTAAATAAAATGGTTCAGTCCTCGCATACCTTGTTTATGAAGTTCTCAAAATATCCTCGTTGATCTTTAGCCTTCTAGGGTGATATCTTATACTCAACTACCGACTTATATACCTACTCCGAAACTTGACTTAGTCGACTAGAAATCAAGATATAGTTTTGATCAACTAACATTGACAACAAGCTTGAGATAACAAAACTTGTGGGTTCAACCGAGAAGTACTCTAACAGTTGTTTTTCTTATGTCAGAACAAGTTTTTATATTTCAAGTTACACTATCCGAGGGTTGTATAGATACACCACTATATATGGAAGAAAAAAAACAACTTGGCATATTGGATTTGTAGTTGCAGGAAATCCTACAACTACACCCTCAGTAGAATTTGTAAAACTTTAAGAAGTTCTTGATGAAGAATAACAATTTTGATTAATATTCTCAAATGATTACAAAGAAATATGTTAATAGAAATTAGAACAGTTACAACTTTCTCTGTTCTCTCTCCTAAGACTTGTTCTAACACTCACTTAAAGAACCTGCTAAATTTAATATTTGAACTACTATTTATAGTGAAATCTGTACAACTGTATATAGCTTGCGAAGTATCGTGACCTCTATTCGTAAGTTTATTCTACATTCGCAATCTCTTCACATTTTTCCCGTGTTTTTTATATCATCGCATTTTCTTACGACACTTTCCTCCTGTCCTTGTTACTACATTCGTAACTCAATATCTTGCGATATTCTATCCCTACATCTTGCCTCTTCTCATGTCAGTTCTGCGAAGAATAAATGTCATGAGAATCATTATTCTCGCAAATTTAATATAGTTATCATCACCTGTTATGTTCGCAACACGTGTTTTCTCTTCCATTAAATCTTCGACACATTTTTTCGTGACCGTCCTTCTTAACCACCCACGTCTAATCGCATTGATGAATTTCTATCTTCATCAAACTCTTTTCTTTATAAATACTATCTTTAATTCCTCCTTTTATTCTTTTATCTTTTTCATCTTCCTCACTACATCTGCTTCTGCAATTTATTCCTTCTTTCTTCTACTGCTATTTCTTGCCTTTTTTATTTCTTTTCTTCTCTGTTTTCTATCCTTCATCTAATGGCTCCGAAGAATAAAACTGTGGAACAACTTAATGCAGAGCTTGATGATAGAGATCTCGTTCTTTATGAGATTGATGGTCATACCAATAAAACCCATCTCTGTATGGAACTCTTTACTGATCTCCATTGGGATGATCAGATAGTTTTAGTCTCACGAGGCCAAATCCTCGCAGGTCTTCCTCTTCCTATTTATGATGTCAATCTTCCTTTATTCTATGATATTATTTCTCACCCAAATTTCTCACGACCATTTATCAATTGACTGGGGATTGTATTCGCATTCTGGTTGAGTTCGCAACCCGTGCTGCTACTGGAAAATATTTATATTCAATTGAACTTAGGAAACCTGTATTTAGGGAGAGATTATCGCTGCAAATTATACAGTCGAGAATTTCTTTAAAAATTACACATTGATTCCTGCGAAGAGAGAAGATAAGCGTTGGGGTGTTCATCTTCATCGTAAAACTGATGTCGCAGAAGCGGATCTTCTTATGCATGATATTGATTATGCTTCTGGAAATAATCTAACCCCTCGCCATTCTCATGATGAAGATTGGTACAATTATCCTCTAGCATTATCGGGTTCTTACATCTCTGGGATAATAGATCTTCCTGCGAATCTTCATGATCGTAATTATCAACCTTGGGTCTTTTCTTGGCCTAATAGAGATAAAGATGTATGTATCTCCATCTTCTTATCTTCTTGTTATTTTTCTTCTTTTACTAATCCTTCTGCAATATTTGTCAGGTGAATGAACTTAAGGAGAGATACCTTAAAACTGGGAAATCCAGTACTCGCGAGGCTTTCCAATTGTTTTCAAATGAGGTAAGAAACATTCTTATATGCGTTTTAAACAATATATTGTTGCCTCTGTTTCTTATCCTTATTTGAATTTGTAGGTTCTTCCTGACTTCCCTGGAGCTATTGTGAGTGAGAATAAGAATTCAACTTCTTCTAGAGCGCTAACTTCAAGACAAAGAACACTTCGCTCTGCGAAGAACACCCAGATTTCTGGTAATAAAGGAGATGTTCTTCGCAAAGAAAAAGGGAAACTTGAGGATATTGTTTCTGCGAAGAAGAGGAAAAGACTCCCATACAGTGCTTATTCCAATGTGATCTCCTCTAGCAAGGATGTTGACGAAGAACAAAGTGATAAAGATGATAGACTTTTTGAGAAGGATCTTAGTTCTGATTCTGATACTGAATCTGATAGGAGGAATGATAATGATAATGATGAAGAATATGAAGACTACAGCAATGTGGAAACTTTTGAGCCTGCAATGACTCGATTGTCTGAAGCTTTTCTCAACTCTTCTCGTGGATTAGGAAACTCTTCTGCTGCGAATGCTCATAGGCATATTGCAAAGGCTTGCAAAGTTCCAACTGTAATCAACAATAATTCCCTTAATGGAATTTCAAGATTTATCTCTCCTGTTGTATTATATTCTTTGGGAAGTATGGTAAGTTTCACTTCTATTCCTTGTTAATTTCTCCTACTTCATTGATTTCTAATCCCTTTTATTTGCTCAGGTTGGGAGGGTTAGCTGTGCAGCTACTTCAGATTGGGAAAGACGTCATGCAATTGCTGAGAAGAAAACTTTAAGTCGTTGCAACAAGCTGGAGGTTGAGAATGCAAAACTTCTTCAGAGGATAGAGGATTTGAATATTGATAATGCAGAATTAAAATCCCGTTGCGAAGATAATGCGCAATCTGCGAATATCGCAACTGGAAGTTCTTCTCTCCTTGAGAAGAATAATCAACTAGAGCTTGAAGTCACTTCTCTTCGTAGTGATAAGAAGCAATTAGAAGGTAAATTCGCAAATCTTGATTTATTCCTTAATTTATTCCCTTACTTTTTATTCTCTTATTTCTTACTTATCCTGTTTCTTTGTAAATGCTTAAGAAAACTATACAAAAAGGATTGAAGAACTGGAAGCTATTCTTGTTGCACGTAATCAGAAGATTTCTGATTTTAAGTCTCAACATCAAATTTCTCAAAACAACCATGGTTTAAACATCAAACGCTTCCGAGCTTTGATGACTCGCAGGATTTGTGAAGACAATCAAATTCCTCTCACTAAGTATCAAACACTCCTTTCTGAAGAAATCCCTGATGACACCCCAGATTTGGATATCTCTGATAGTGAAGCTGAAGATGATATCTCTGAAGAAGAAAGAGAAGATCATTTTGATGAAGATAAATCTCCTACAGAGTAGATTTATTCCTTCCTGTATATTTGCTTCAGTTCTTTTCGTCTTGTCTGTTTGAGTACAATATTTTCTTCTTTCCTTCACTTTTAATCAACCAGCAATTTTCTTTTCGCAACTTAATTAGCACCACTGTCTTAATTTTGCGATGATGAGTTGATATTTCTTTAACTGAATGCTTTCCTTACCTGTATAACTTGATCATATGAAGAGAAATAATATATTTTGAAAACCTAGCTTAGTATTCCCCTTCCCCTTATTATTGCTCTTCAGTTGATCAATTGTTGTTATAAGTATTAAAATATCTGCCTCAATTTAAGTTGCGAAATATCTAGTTGTTGCGAAATAAATAAGAAATCTCCCCCTTGAAGTATAAGAAGTATGAAACCTCCTTGAAGAATTATGAAACATCCTTGAAGAAGTATAAGAATTATGAAACATCCTTGAAGAAGTAATCAATCCTTTAAGAAATATAAGAAGTATTCAATCCTTGAAGAAGTATAAGAAGTATTCAATCCTCGTAAAATTTAATGAGTATGAAATATCCGTCTTTAATTGCAAATAAAATTTCCTTTTTTGGTATGAGTATAAGAATTATTCTTGGTGAAAATATAAGGAATCTCCAATGATATTGACTTCATTAGTTTCTGTGGTCTTATCATGCCTTCCTAAGTAAAGATCTTACTTTGCCACCTCTTTTGCGATAAAGTCGCAGGACGTTGGTGCACTCGCATGCCTCAACCCCTTGACTTTATCTTAACAATATTTTTGTGTTTGCGATAATATGACAAGTCTGAATGTATTTGCGAATATACAGCCTTGTGACATTATCGTCTTGCGATGAAATCGCAGGACGTTATCACACTTTCATTTAATAACCCATTGATCTCATCTTAACTTCTTTGTATTTAATTCTGCGAGTATATATATTTTTTTTTTATTTTTTTTTATTTTTTTACTCGCAGAAATACGATTGTTGCACAAATATGACAAGCCTTTATGTTCTTGCAAACAAAAAGCCTCATGACATTTGCGTCTTATAGCACGTATCAGCTCCCTAATGGAGGGTGCTGCCCTTTATCTTTCCCTTGGTTGCCCCTTCAAGGAAGCGTACATCGACCATACAAGGTTAGCTCTTCCCTTCCGGTTTTTCCAACAACCAGCTTTTGTTCGCAACCTCTTATCCTTTTTGCCTATAGGGCTTATAGTTACGAGGTTGCACCCTATGGGGTATCTTTGGGCCAAGTGCATCATTTGCCAAGACTTGTTAAGAATGGCAGATGTGCTTCAAACCCATCCGGCACTCTTTACTCAACCGTGTACCTCGGCGCCTTGATCATTTTCTGCACTTCTTTGGAAAGAAAGTATGCCTTAGTCGCCCAACCTAAATCATGTTACATCGCAAGATTAGATTGAGAATCCAAGGTGTATTACCCGGATAGGTACCCCGCTTTTGGGTTATGTACCCCGTAATGTTCATGTACTCAGGTTTCGTGGTGGTGTTCCGTTTCCCCTGATACATGCTTATAGGTACCCCCTTAAATGACGTACTTTAGGACTTTGCCTCTTGCGAAATGTTGCTTCGCGAACTAGGGTGTATGCCACAAAGGTTTGCATGTGTAAAATTTCTGCGGCTTTCTTTCTTTTTTGAAAGCTGATCACAGGTTGCGTCTTTCTTTTATGAAAGCTGATCGCAAATAAATTTTTGCATCTTTCTTTAATGAAAGCTGATCGCAATAAATCGTTCGTAAAAACTCATCGCAAATATTTCATGTTGTGAAATAACTCATTTCATTTTCTTGTTTTTCAAAACACATTTTGTTATACGTTGCGAACAAATATACTGATTACCTTTTTGTTTCATTACCTTTTTTCTTCATTCTCTTTTCTTCACAAACCATATCCCTTTTCTATCATCGTAAATTTCTTGTATGCTAAACATTGTAACTTTATTTCTTCATGCCTTAGTCCTCAGCCATTAAATTTTCGCTTCTTTTCACAGCCTTTGCTCTTTTTCTCCAACTTTACTTTTCAACAGCTTTTCCTTCGCAAACTTCTACTTCTGTATCGTAACATTTCTTCCCTTCTGCCCAATCACCCTTGATAACTCCCATACCCTTTGGATGAGGAAATTTTATGCATTGATGAAGAGTTGAAGCTACGCCTAGAATCCCATGAATCCAAGGTCTCCCTATCAAAGCATTGTATGGTGATTCGACATCAACAACGCAGAATAGAATTTCAGTTCGCATTCCACTTAATGGAATTCGCATGCTTACTTCTCCTTTAGGTTTATTAGCAGTTCCATTCAAGCCATAAATACTATAGGTAGAAGGTATTAGATCTGCGTCTTTTCCCCCCATGGTTTTGTAAGCAGGATATAAGAGAATATTGACAGAACTTCCCGTATCAATTAAGATTCTATTAAGACCAAATGATTCTTCGTCTATATCGTCTTCGCTTTCCCCCATATTCAGACAAATATCTAATCTTACTACCAATGGATTGTCATGTATTTCACAACCTTCTGGAATTTCTGTGGCTTCAAAAGAAATTTCACGCTTCTGCCAATCTTCAAGTCGTGAAATTTTTGCGATGTTCATTATTTCCCTTCCTTCACCATCTCTCGCATATACCCTGCTTAACACATTATCATGAAAATCTTCTATGGTTTTATACGAGTGAACAATAGAATTGCAGAAAATATTCCTTGCTTTTTGTCCCACTTCTACGTGTAAGGTTTCCTTTCCCTTTTCTTGTATTGTGTTCACCATGCGAGTTATCATTGGAGCATGTGGTAATTGTTGCGACTGTGCTTGCTTGAGTAAAAAGTGGTCCAGTTTGCCTTGATCGATCATTCGCAAGATAATCCTTTTGATATTATTGCAGTTATTTATAGAATGTCCATGAAAGTGATGGTACAAGCAAAATTCATGACTTCTTGGACCCATTGGTGGTTCTTTTCCCATGTTCCATGGTGTTGGTATATTTTCCATCAAGATGATCGCTTGCCATATCTTTTCTACACTTGTATTCAAAGGTGGCATCTTTATTTCTTCTCTTATCATTCTTTGACCTCCCTATCCATTGTTATAGCTTTGTATATGATTCCCTTGTCCAAAATAGTTCTGCCTTTGTCCTCCATAATTTTCTTGTTGCTGATCTAATCTTGGGATCTGGTTATTTCCTCATAGGCTATAGAAATTCCTTTCTCTATCATATTATTCTTGATCCTTGCTACTCATTGCTAGCATTTTTGGTTGACCATTGCCAATTTTCTTCTCTTCTGATATCTGCGAAGATGTTTGCGAGGATGTCTGCGAGGTACCTGCTACGATATTGACTATTTTAGGAAGTAAATTTGCTCTTGTATCTTGAGTGTTGCTGTTTGTCACTGTATATGACTCCATATTGTTTTTATTTTCCTCTAATGTAATGTACTCCTCTTGCAATTCTCGTAACTCTGTCATCATAATGGAATTCTTTCTTCTGAAGATTTGAACATATAATTGCTCAGTTGCGAACATCGCATTTACGAAAGACAAAATCAGGTACCTCTCGTCCACACGCCCTGCCATATCACTGCACATAGTTTTCCATCTTCTTACCAGATGCTTCAAACTTTCGCCAATTCTTTGTTTTAAACCAAACACATCTTCAATACCAAGTCGCGAGGAATGATTCGTGATATATGCTCCTAAGAAAGTTACTTGTAGATGGTTAAATGATGTAATAGTGTTTTTTGGAAGTCATTCAAACCATTTTAGAGCTTCTCCTGTTAAGCTTGATGCGAAATACTTGCATAATACAACATCGTGATTCTCCCATTGTAACATGCATCTTACATACGCTTTAATGTTTTGTATAGCACATGAAGTCCCGTCAAAGATGCTGGTTAATGTAGGCAGATTGCATTTTGGTGGAATCCCCCCCAATTGTACTTCTATAGAGAAAGGAGTCCTCGCAGCTTCTTCTTTTGCTTCATCTAATTTCCTTCTATCTCCTCCTCCTCTATTGTTTATCATTCCTCTCATTTCCGCTAATTCTTGAAAGATCCGTTCATTTGCCTCAGAATTCTCATTCATTGGTCTCTTCAACGCAGCCTCTCTTCTTCTACGTTCTTGCATTTCTTCTCTTGCGATCCTTCGCATTCAATCATATTCTTCATTAATGTTTCCATTTGCACAATTTTGCAAATATCTTATTTCCATATTGTCACAATTGTTTTGTTGTAGGGCATCTTGAAATTCTTGTTCTTCCATTTCTATTCTCCTCATCCTTCTCATGTGAATATCAGGAATTTCTTCTTCTTCATTTCTCCTCCTTCTGCGATTTACCTCTCTCTGATTTTCCTGAATTCCGTTTTGAAGATTTGGTTCATTCCTTGCTATTTCTGCTCGTTGATTTCCAACTCTCCTCTGAATTCTACCATACTCAAGATCTTGATTGTTGCGAGGATGTTCATGTCTTCTTACTCCATCTTCATAATTGTTTTGATGCATTGCTTGTTGTCTCTCAATTTCTTCCGCAAGTTTCTGCTCTTCCTCTCGATTTTCTTCGCCATTCTGGTTATTTTCCCTTGGAAATGGTTATGTTCGTAAATTTTCCACATTTTGTTCGTTGTCCGGTATTAAAATGAAGTGATTCTCTCGATTTCTTTCAACCAGATTCTGTGTTTGTCCTTGCATAACACTTTCACTATTGATTGTTGGTGAATTTCGTTCTTCTCTCTCTGGTCTAACACTTGATCTTGCAGCACTTTGAGATCTCCTTCTTTGTAACATCTCATTTTCCCTCCTCAATTCTTGATTCTGTCTTGTTAGATTTGCACGTTCTTCAGCTTTAAACCTTCGTTCTTCTTGAATTCCATGTCTCAATGTTTCTAATGCCTCCATCTCTCTTTCACGAATTATTCCTCCCATCAATCTCCCATTTTCTCTGATTTGCGGTTCTCTATATGTTTCATCTGGTGTATCAGTTCTCCAAGTGTGTATACTCACTCGATCATGATCTATTGCTCTTCCTTGAGTTACTGTTTGTTGAGTTTGATTTCTTCGATTGCTCCTTCTCCTACTAGGTTCTCCTGTTACGTTTGCTTCTCCACCTATGAGTCTTACACTTCTTCTTACTGCAGCCAATGGTTCTGATATATTTCTTCTTCTAGCCATTTTTCTGATGAAAAATTCTTTAATTATCTCTGTTACGTTTTCCAGTGTCCTAGTTTCTAGCGCCAATTATGTAGTTGCTGGAAATCCTACAACTACACCCTCAGTAGAATTTGTAAAACTTTAATAAGTTCTTGACGAAGAATAACAATTTTGATTAATATTCTCAAATGATTACAAAGAAATATGTTAATGGAAATTAGAACAGTTACAACTTTCTCTGTTCTCTCTCCTAAGACTTTTTCTAACACTCACTTAAAGAACCTTCTAAATTTAACATTTGAACTACTATTTAGAGTGAAATATGTACAACTGTATATAGCTTGCGAAGTATCGTGACCTCTATTCGTAAGTTTATTCTACATTCGCAATCTCTTCACATTTTTCCCGTGTTTCTTATATCATCGCATTTTCTTACGACACTTTCCTCCTGTCTTTGTTACTACATTCGTAACTCAATATCTTGCGATATTCTGTCCCTGCAGGATTTCTTGAACACAAGTTGTTGAGACGTGTGCTTTGGATGAGTCTACTGGTGTTCCAAATCAACTTTCAAATTATCCATCTAAGTCTGCTTAAATGGAAGGCTATCTCTAGTGGTTTGATGAGATTCAATTTGTATGTGCAAAGAATACCTGTCATTGATCTCTAAGTATAAGCACTAAAAACTTAATGACCAATTATTATTATTTTGCATTAAGTGGTTTAGTGAAAGAAAAAAAAAATGAAAATATCACGTGTTAAATCACTTTGTGCTTATTCCGTGGTTCAATCATTTATTTAAGATTTCCCTTAAACCAGAACTTGAAGCAGATGAATACACCATCGTTTTTTGAAGTTGAATCCATCAGTAGAACCACCACTACACTCAGTCCAACTAGTTGCGAAACTAGATACAAAAGTAGTTTTAAAAGTTGAAAGTAAAAAATAATTGTTTCACAACCTAAGTTTTGAGTATTCAAATTAATTAAGTCAAAATATTACTTCTTAGTATGCATCCAAA
Source organism: Papaver bracteatum (assembly GCA_023529315.1). Taxonomy (NCBI): domain Eukaryota; kingdom Viridiplantae; phylum Streptophyta; class Magnoliopsida; order Ranunculales; family Papaveraceae; genus Papaver; species Papaver bracteatum. The sequence goes on along the minus strand of JAJJWX010003811.1, from coordinate 456,003 downwards.
CACCCTTGTATAATGATCCCTATAGACCAGAACACAAGTTATTGAGATGAGGGCTTAGACTACCACCTATAGTCACTTTATAGTTCACTCTAAAACAAGGTCACCTTAGTTGTAGAGCTAATCAAGTCCCATGAAGACTCCGTATAAGATCTTCTCATGGTAAATATGTGTTTTTCATCGTAGCATCCCATGCAAGACATCCTTTAGAAATACAATTTGTATATATGGTTACAAATTGGCTAAATACAAGGAATAAAAAATAAAAATACACAACCCATAAGTTTTACAATAAACAACAATAGAATAATGTTCATCAAAATAAAAAAGAAGAGATCAACATGACGAGTATTTATCTTCTTCCTGAAAGAGTTGATGGTCGAGTTATATTTTGTTCTTTTAAATATAAAGATGCAAAAAGAAGGAATTAATGAGGGGAAATCAGGAAAATAATTAATGTTTTTTTAAAAGTCTAATCGAGATGTACTTTGAAAATACGAGGGTACCCAAATACACCACAACCTTTTAAATATCAACATATAAGTCTGGTATCTTGAGTGATCGTCTATGGACAGAGTCAAGACAATACAACCTAAGTCATATACCTTGTATGATTGTTTATGGAAAACGTCGAAATAATACGACAACAAGATATTTACTTGATAATATTTAAGGTAATAACCGATTGACTATTAGGATCAATGCCAAGTAATTCGGATTAATGTACGTGTGTAATTTACTTAATTATAATGCGAAAATTAAGTAAATGATACAACAAGATTTTTTTAACGAGGAAACTGCAAATGCAAAAAAAAAAAAAACTGGACCTAGTCCAGTTTTGAATACTCTCAAAATTAAGCCTCTATAAAAAATCTAATACCAACTTTGTATAGTTGAGACCAAGTAGACTACCCCCTAGCTATTTAGTTTCCTAAAGATCCCTACGCCCTCTGTTAGAGCATAGCTCGGTTGAACTCACCAAGCGTTGGTATGTCAAGTTTGGTTATCATATTTTAGTATCAAAACTCATCTAAAGTCGCTTGATTAAATATTAGAGTCAACTTCATTTAGGTTAGACTATAAAGTCTAGGAATGTTGAGACATACAAGTATTACTCTGAAGACCTGAAGAATGATAAGAAGTAGCGACTACAACGACGACATCATCCTTCCACTTGTGAGTAATATTGACTTGAACTTGTTTCCATTCCTGACGTATCTTTCAAGTTGTTCTATATTGAAAATAACTTCAACACAAGTTATTGAGATGAGGGCTTAGACTACCACCTATAGTCACTTTACAGTTCACTCTAAAACAAGGTCACCTTAGTTGTAGAGCTAATCAAGTCCCATTAAGACTCCGTATAAGATCTTCTCATGGTAAATATGTGTTTTTCATCGTAGCATCCCATGCAAGACATCCTTTAGAAATACAATTTGTATATATGGTTACAAATTGGCTAAGTACAAGGAATAAAAAATAAAAATACACAACCCATAAGTTTTACAATAAACAACAATAGAATAATGTTCATCAAAATAAAAAGAAGAGATCAACATGACGAGTATTTATCTTCTTCCCGAAAAGAGTTGATGGTCGAGTTATATTTTGTTCTTTTAAATATAAAGATGCAAAAAGAAGGAATTAATGAGGGGAAATCAGGAAAATAATTAATGTTTTTTTAAAAGTCTAATCGAGATGTACTTTGAAAAGACGAGGGTACCCAAATACACCACAACCTTTTAAATATCAACATATAAGTCTGGTATCTTGAGTGATCGTCTATGGACAGAGTCAAGACAATACAACCTAAGTCATATACCTTGTATGATTGTTTATGGAAAACGTCGAAATAATACGACAACAAGATATTTACTTGATAATATTTAAGGTAATAACCGATTGACTATTAGGATCAATGCCAAGTAATTCGGATTAATGTACGTGTGTAATTTACTTAATTATAATGCAAAAATTAAGTAAATGATACAACAAGATTTTTTTAACGAGGAAACTGCAAATGCAAAAAAAAAAACTGGACCTAGTCCAGTTTTGAATACTCTCAAAATTAAGCCTCTATACAAAATCTAATACCAACTTTGTATAGTTGAGACCAAGTAGACTACCCCCTAGCTATTTAGTTTCCTAAAGATCCCTACACCCTCTGTTAGAGCATAGCTCGGTTGAACTCACCAAGCGTTGGTATGTCAAGTTTGGTTATCATATTTTAGTATCAAAACTCATCTAAAGTCGCTTGATTAAATATTAGAGTCAACTTCGTTTAGGTTAGACTATAAAGTCTAGGAATGTTGAGACATACAAGTATTACTCTGAAGACCTGAAGAATGATAAGAAGTAGCGACTACAACGACGACATCATCCTTCCACTTGTGAGTAATATTGACTTGAACTTGTTTCCATTCCCGACGTATCTTTCAAGTTGTTCTATATTGAAAATAACTTCAACACAAGTTATTGAGATGAGGGCTTAGACTACCACCTATAGTCACTTTATAGTTCACTCTAAAACAAGGTCACCTTAGTTGTAGAGCTAATCAAGTCCCATGAAGACTCCGTATAAGATCTTCTCATGGTAAATATGTGTTTTTCATCGTAGCATCCCATGCAAGACATCCTTTAGAAATACAATTTGTATATATGGTTACAAATTGGCTAAATACAAGGAATAAAAAATAAAAATACACAACCCATAAGTTTTACAATAAACAACAATAGAATAATGTTCATCAAAATAAAAAAGAAGAGATCAACATGACGAGTATTTATCTTCTTCCTGAAAGAGTTGATGGTCGAGTTATATTTTGTTCTTTTAAATATAAAGATGCAAAAAGAAGGAATTAATGAGGGGAAATCAGGAAAATAATTAATGTTTTTTTAAAAGTCTAATCGAGATGTACTTTGAAAATATGAGGGTACCCAAATACACCACAACCTTTTAAATATCAACATATAAGTCTGGTATCTTGAGTGATCGTCTATGGACAGAGTCAAGACAATACAACCTAAGTCATATACCTTGTATGATTGTTTATGGAAAACGTCGAAATAATACGACAACAAGATATTTACTTGATAATATTTAAGGTAATAACCGATTGACTATTAGGATCAATGCCAAGTAATTCGGATTAATGTACGTGTGTAATTTACTTAATTATAATGCGAAAATTAAGTAAATGATACAACAAGATTTTTTAACGAGGAAACTGCAAATGCAAAAAAAAAAAACTGGACCTAGTCCAGTTTTGAATACTCTCAAAATTAAGCCTCTATAAAAAATCTAATACCAACTTTGTATAGTTGAGACCAAGTAGACTACCCCCTAGCTATTTAGTTTCCTAAAGATCCCTACGGCCTCTGTTAGAGCATAGCTCGGTTGAACTCACCAAGCGTTGGTATGTCAAGTTTGGTTATCATATTTTAGTATCAAAACTCATCTAAAGTCGCTTGATTAAATATTAGAGTCAACTTCGTTTAGGTTAGACTATAAAGTCTAGGAATGTTGAGACATACAAGTATTACTCTGAAGACCTGAAGAATGATAAGAAGTAGCGACTACAACGACGACATCATCCTTCCACTTGTGAGTAATATTGACTTGAACTTGTTTCCATTCCTGACGTATCTTTCAAGTTGTTCTATATTGAAAATAACTTCAACACAAGTTATTGAGATGAGGGCTTAGACTACCACCTATAGTCACTTTACAGTTCACTCTAAAACAAGGTCACCTTAGTTGTAGAGCTAATCAAGTCCCATTAAGACTCCGTATAAGATCTTCTCATGGTAAATATGTGTTTTTCATCGTAGCATCCCATGCAAGACATCCTTTAGAAATACAATTTGTATATATGGTTACAAATTGGCTAAGTACAAGGAATAAAAAATAAAAATACACAACCCATAAGTTTTACAATAAACAACAATAGAATAATGTTCATCAAAATAAAAAAGAAGAGATCAACATGACGAGTATTTATCTTCTTCCTGAAAGAGTTGATGGTCGAGTTATATTTTGTTCTTTTAAATATAAAGATGCAAAAAGAAGGAATTAATGAGGGGAAATCAGGAAAATAATTAATGTTTTTTTAAAAGTCTAATCGAGATGTACTTTGAAAAGACGAGGGTACCCAAATACACCACAACCTTTTAAATATCAACATATAAGTCTGGTATCTTGAGTGATCGTCTATGGACAGAGTCAAGACAATACAACCTAAGTCATATACCTTGTATGATTGTTTATGGAAAACGTCGAAATAATACGACAACAAGATATTTACTTGATAATATTTAAGGTAATAACCGATTGACTATTAGGATCAATGCCAAGTAATTCGGATTAATGTACGTGTGTAATTTACTTAATTATAATGCAAAAATTAAGTAAATGATACAACAAGATTTTTTTAACGAGGAAACTGCAAATGCAAAAAAAAAAAAACTGGACCTAGTCCAGTTTTGAATACTCTCAAAATTAAGCCTCTATACAAAATCTAATACCAACTTTGTATAGTTGAGACCAAGTAGACTACCCCCTAGCTATTTAGTTTCCTAAAGATCCCTACACCCTATGTTAGAGCATAGCTCGGTTGAACTCACCAAGCGTTGGTATGTCAAGTTTGGTTATCATATTTTAGTATCAAAACTCATCTAAAGTCGCTTGATTAAATATTAGAGTCAACTTCGTTTAGGTTAGACTATAAAGTCTAGGAATGTTGAGACATACAAGTATTACTCAAGACCAAAGAATGATAAGAAGTAGCGACTACAACGACGACATCATCCTTCCACTTGTGAGTAATATTGACTTGAACTTGTTTCCATTCCCGACGTATCTTTCAAGTTGTTCTATATTGAAAATAACTTCAACACAAGTTATTGAGATGAGGGCTTAGACTACCACCTATAGTCACTTTATAGTTCACTCTAAAACAAGGTCACCTTAGTTGTAGAGCTAATCAAGTCCCATGAAGACTCCGTATAAGATCTTCTCATGGTAAATATGTGTTTTTCATCGTAGCATCCCATGCAAGACATCCTTTAGAAATACAATTTGTATATATGGTTACAAATTGGCTAAATACAAGGAATAAAAAATAAAAATACACAACCCATAAGTTTTACAATAAACAACAATAGAATAATGTTCATCAAAATAAAAAAGAAGAGATCAACATGACGAGTATTTATCTTCTTCCTGAAAGAGTTGATGGTCGAGTTATATTTTGTTCTTTTAAATATAAAGATGCAAAAAGAAGGAATTAATGAGGGGAAATCAGGAAAATAATTAATGTTTTTTTAAAAGTCTAATCGAGATGTACTTTGAAAAGACGAGGGTACCCAAATACACCACAACCTTTTAAATATCAACATATAAGTCTGGTATCTTGAGTGAACGTCTATGGACAGAGTCAAGACAATACAACCTAAGTCATATACCTTGTATGATTGTTTATGGAAAACGTCGAAATAATACGACAACAAGATATTTACTTGATAATATTTAAGGTAATAATCGATTGACTATTAGGATCAATGCCAAGTAATTCGGATTAATGTACGTGTGTAATTTACTTAATTATAATGCGAAAATTAAGTAAATGATACAACAAGATTTTTTTAACGAGGAAACTGCAAATGCAAAAAAAAAAACTGGACCTAGTCCAGTTTTGAATACTCTCAAAATTAAGCCTCTATAAAAAATCTAATACCAACTTTGTATAGTTGAGACCAAGTAGACTACCCCCTAGCTATTTAGTTTCCTAAAGATCCCTACGCCCTCTGTTATAGCATAGCTCGGTTGAACTCACCAAGCGTTGGTATGTCAAGTTTGGTTATCATATTTTAGTATCAAAACTCATCTAAAGTCGCTTGATTAAATATTAGAGTCAACTTCGTTTAGGTTAGACTATAAAGTCTAGGAATGTTGAGACATACAAGTATTACTCTGAAGACCTGAAGAATGATAAGAAGTAGCGACTACAACGACAACATCATCCTTCCACTTGTGAGTAATATTGACTTGAACTTGTTTCCATTCCTGACGTATATTTCAAGTTGTTCTATATTGAAAATATAATATGTGAAACTTGTGTATAAATAATACTCTAGTATATAGACATGATCATAATAGTATGGTCATAATATTAAGAAATTATATTATGAAGTATAACGCTTATCTTTTGAACTTCGTAGATATGACATCAACATAATTTTGTATAATTATGTGTATGGGTTAATGATGAAGATTTCATCCTAGGAAATAATGTTTTACATTTGTTTAAAGGAAGTAAATTCATGAACTTGTTTCATGAATCGAAAGGTCAATCAATAGGTATATTGGTCCGGCTATTCATTGCATATTCTTTGGATGACCAATATGTGTGTGTTGGTAAAACCGATCATAACTCAGGTTATGTATCTTGGTATAACCGATCACAATACCTAGACTTATGATTTTGGTATGACCGGTTCTGGTAATTGGTGTAAACGATCCTAAGTAATCATCATGGGATGGTATGATCGATCATTATTTTTAGAGCATAGATCGGTCAAACTCGCATGCGTTTCTATCTCAAGCATGTTTGTCAATATTAGTGATCAAAACTATAAAGTCTTTGATTTTTAGTCTATTATAGCTAAGGTCTCGGACTAGGATAGAAAGTGTAGTTGAGCTCAAGAACTCCATGGCGATCATCATACAAGACGAAGGACTACTCAAGGAACCAGTGGATCTTCATCGACTAAAATGTATGTGGAGACTTGAACTTATCTATCACTCAAAAGTCTATCTATTCTACTCCTATCTTGAGACAAAAGTCGTATTACTCTATAGACTAAGAATATACATGTATGATATTTCGAGCTGAGTATATATCGCTTATCTATTTCTCAAAATATGTGTTGGTAAAGCTTTCTCTTTAGCCAAGTTCATCTTTACCTAGTGACGAAAGTCATGTTATGTTTCAATCACTTTGGAAATTGCTCTGACGGAAAATAGTTTGTGAATAACAACTATATAACGTCCTCTGAGAATGTTTCAAGGATTGAAATGAGAATTTAGACAATAAAACCATTTGAGGATATAAGCATTGTTGTGGCAACACATATATGTATAAGTCCTTCTTGCTTGAACCGAAGTTTTAGAACTTTGTTGATCAAGTGAAATCGGAGAAGTGCGTGAGCTCAGTCTGCGAACTCAGCATACAAGTTCAGTCCGCGAACCCAGTCCACGAACTGGCATAGTTATCGAACCCGAGAATTTTTGTTGGAGTTTGTGAACTCCATCCGGGAACTTAAGCCCGCGAACCCAGTCTGCGAACTTGAGTAGGTTATGTCTAAAAACGATGTTTGTGAACTTATCTTAATAAACTAAGGAATGTTATTGCAAACCGTGTCTTTATAGTTCATGAATCGATTCGAGTGAATCACAACGTTTTTGCTTCAATTGTGTATTGTGTAGTACATAAAGATCTAAGCAATTGAAAAACTCTCTAACTAGTTCATTTGAGTCATTTGGACTAGTTATGGTGAAGAAATATATGGTTGATATAAAAGTTATCATTTGGCTAACCATTTGGTTAACTAGTGTTGAACCAACTAATGTAAAAGTTTGGGTACGGTTTTCACAAGCCTACAAATGTGCAGTACATGTGTGTATAACAAGCTATGTTTTCGATCTAACGGTTGATAAATATTAGCTTGTATCTAATTAGGTTTTCATCTAACGGTGAATATTGAATGCTTTGTTACTAAGCTAACATTGATTGCAAACCCTGATTTGAAAGACTATATAATGGAGAACTCTAGCAACTGGGAAACCTAATCCCCACACATTCTGTGTGATACTAGTTTGCTAAGCTAGAGTCGATTCTCCTTTAACCTTTGGTTTTCTTCTTCTAAAACCAGGTTAACGACTTAAAGACTTCATTAGCATTATGAAGCCATAACGATACTACTTTTATCTTAGTTGTGTGATCTGATCTTGCATTTTCTATCGTACGAGTATAATTGTAATAATTGGCTTGAGATATCTATCTCCGATAGGCAAGATATAAAAGTAGTCATAAACACTTCGTCTCATCGTTTGTGATTCCTCAATAATATTCTTCGCTGCGTCGATTAAGTTTATTGTGAGGTGTGTGATAAAACTGATGTGTTATTCGGGAATATAAGTCTGGTTTTATCAATTGGTTCCTGTTCACCTTGATTTATCAAAAGACGAAACAAAACTTATAGGTTTATTCGTGGGAGACGAATTTATCTATCCTTGTAGACTTTTCTGTGTGAGACAGATTTGTTTACTAAAGTCTTCGACTTTGGGTCGTAGCAACTCTTGTGTGAGATTTGTTGGGGTTCAACTACAGTCCAGACCGAAGTTAGCTTGGAGTAGGCTAGTGTCTGTAGCGGCTTAATATAGTGTATGTTTAATCTGGACTAGGTCCCAGGGTTTTTCTGCATCTACGGTTTCCTCGTTAACAAAATTCTGGTATCTGTGTTATTTCTTTTCCGCATTATATTTTGTTATATAATTAAAATAATATAGGTTGTGTGTTGTTCAATCAATTAGAATATCCGACCTTATTGGTTGTTGATTTAAATTGATTGACACTTGGATATTAGTGTTTGGTACCATCCAAGTTATATCTCTTTGATAACGACTCGCATATTGTATTTGCTTGAGTAATATAAAATTGAGAGATAGAGATAATAACTCCTTGAGATATTTTTATTTAGATTGAGTCTGACTGTCAAGTTGATTCTCTAGTAAAGTAACTCGGAGTTTGTACATACAGATTGCTAATAAAAAATTTGAGTGTGGTTGTTAGACCCCCGCTTTTTCAATTGGTATCAGAGCAGGCAAACATGTTTAAGACCTTACAAGTCTGTGTTTGTAGCGATCTGACTCTATGGACAAGAGTAGTATCTCAATAAACGTACCACCAGTCTTCGATAGTTCAAACTACCTGTGGTGGAAAATTGCTATGAGCACGTTTTTCCAAGATCGTGATTTTCAAATATGGGTACATGTTATTAATGGCTATGATCCTCCGGTTAATATATAAGGCGGTGTATCTACCCTCAAGGATGTTTATAGTTATAATGCAGAAGAAACTCTTGCTTCAAAGCAAAATTCTGAAAGCTTAGATGCTATCAGACAGGCCATTACCCCAGACCTTCAACACTATGTGTTTTCTTTCACTAAGTCTAAATATGCCTGGGATATCTTATAAACGACTTTTGAAACCAACAAACATGTTTCTAAGAAATGTACCATCGATGGAGGAAATAACCTCAATGCTCTTTCTGAAAATTCATCTTTCTGAAAATTCATCTTTCGGAAAGATAAGAATTCATGATCAAAATTTTGTTCAAACCATTGCATTTAATAGTGTGTCAAATACAAGTGAAGGCCCTATCTCATGGGATGATGAATGTTGTACGGATGAGGTCTGGTTTAAATAACCATTAATCAAAGAAAAGATCAAAGAATTTGTAAAAATGAGCATTAGACGTGATAAACGTCCTCTGTCTGTCTTCACTGCTAATGAATCTGTGAAAGAAAAACCCTTAAGTGTCAACGGGTTGAATATGTTTGATAGATGCGATGAACTCTCAGATGTTACAGCAGAAACATCTACATACTCAAGTTTTGATTCAGAATATAAGACCGACACATGGGTTTTCAATTTCTTTGCTAAAGAGATTCTTCAAGAAAATCTTCAATTAAAAGCTTTATTGAAGAAACTAGAATCATTAATCCAGGTGAAAAATCTTGAGATAGACTGTTTTAATGATAAACTCACCAGAACCTAATCTAAATGAGAAAGAGATTAATACTCTTAAGGATGATCTACAAAGATTGTCTGGAAGCTCTGACAAAATTTCAGCAATGTTATTTGGTCAGAAGTCCTTTGGAAACACTAGTGGTTTAGGATACAAAAGCAAGTGTGCAGACATTGTCAATCATGTTTCTTCTATTGATCAGGTAAAAATAAAAGCTGGCAGCTATGTTAAGCAAAGAATTCCTCAACAAAACAAAGAATCCATGGACTGTTTGTTTTTTTGGAAATGCAGGGCATGTTCAAAGTACATGTTGGAGATTCAAGAGAAACATTAAAAGAATTTCCAAACTACAGAAAAACATGCAAAAGATGAATTTGGATAATCTGCGCAGCTCTCTTAAAAAACAATGCTTCCAGAATCAGAAGAGGCAAGAAACTTGCTTGCACAAACCTTGAAAAATCACTATGTGATAAACAAGGAGAGCGTTTAGCTCATAACGTCCCTATCTAACTTCAGGGGAGTTCGCATCCTCTTCTTTAACTTGAGAAAGTGAGGCTTTGCATTTTTTTTATGGCTCACGTTTTGTATCTATTTTTGTTAAGAAAATATTCTCCTAACAATATAGATAATGGATCATTAAACGTCAGAAAAAAATTTCTTCTAGGGTTTTTGATGGTCATAAGTCTATTTAAATCATTGGTAGACTTCCTCCTTCCTTGAAAGGATACAACTTTATGGCTCCTGTAACCAGAAGCATCACAAGCAGGGATGCAGTTGAAGCAACTAATGTGTATCTATGTAAAGGGATATCTTCCTCAAGGGTGAAGAAAGTGAAGACTATAATTAATGGAGAAGGTTCTTCCTCTAACAACCTCTTTTCTATTTGTCCTTTTGATGCTAATTTTAGGGGCATAGTAAAAGAGTTCATCAACAATAGAAATGAGGATAACTCACTATGAACAAATGTTGTCTCGATCCAAGAACACCCTGCGTTATTTGAGAAGAGAACTCAGTGAGTTAACTGATATTTCTTAAGATTTGGAGGAATTGAACGATCCCATAATCAATGAGTTTTTCAATAATGAGAAGGAATTCTCAGTAGATGCTCTGAGAAAGATCTACGATAACTAGTAAGTCTTCTAATGAGAATTATATTTTTCCTGTTTTATGTAGAAGAATAACTAGTGTTTTGGAATAGCCATTATCGTGATTACACATATCTATATCCAAAGCTTTCATCTTCTTGTTTTTAGATTTATTGGCTTAAATTCTAAACTTGTTTGGAAAATGATTTTTGCAGTATTAATATTTATGGTTTTATATATTGCAATATTATTATGGGATATGTGTGTTTACTTCCGTGAACTTGGTTGTCCCATGCTTTGTCAAAAGTACAGTCGTTCGTAAATTGATATGCAAATATTGATAAAAGAATGAATAGACTTTTGGCAAACACAAAAGTTAAGCCTATATTGTCAATTATTGATGTAAGATAGGTTAAAATCTTTTGTGATTCAAGGATTATGGCTATTGTATGTCATTGTGCAAATGGTGATGGAAATAGAATGAATCCTTGCTTATTCTACGGTATAAGGTCGATTCTCCGATCCACAATTTTCGTGTAAATACCGTGTTGTTCCATGAAGTGTCTTATGTTGAGCACTAAAACAACAAAAGTTGATTACTTTGGTGATTATATTAGTTGTTGTTCCGTAAGGTACTTTATGTATAACATGTTGAACTAAATTAATAATCTTGTGTGGTTATTTAGTTATCACTCCATAAGTTTTCTTATGATTGAGCATTTCTTTGACTGGGTTGGTTATTCGTGATTAACTTAGTCATTGCTCCATAGAATTTCTTATGTCGAGTGTGGCCAATTAAATCGATTACTCTTGTAATTGGTTTGGTTGTGCATGACAATTAGATTGTTTGCGAGTTCTCTTGTGATAAATCTAATTGGTTTCTTAAGTCTCCATAAGTTTACTTGTGTCGAGCATATTTAGTCAAATTAATCTTGGTTCGCTTTGGTTAATATGATTGAATATTTCTTTTTGGATTCCAAATTCATACTTGTATGTGATTTGTTGAGTCTAAAGAAATCCTTCTTTTCTTTTGAAATCAAGGTCGATCTTATTGTTCCCTTGGGAATGACACATTATGGGGGAGAGTTCTTTTGAACTTGTGCTTAATTTCCAAATCTTTGTGGGGAGCGCGGTTGTGGAATACTAAAGGGGTTATATTGTATCTTTATGAACTCCTTGATGAATGCATTTAGCTTCGGCTTTATGACTGCATCTAAACAAGATGATATACATTTACCTTTGGTCATGAAATGTCTCTTACAAAAAATTCATTAGGATCCCGTTCTTGTACCTTTGACAATTTTATTGACAAAAAGGGGGAGAATTAATATGTAGTTCATACTACAAATACATATGGTTTTCAGATCATTATGTAAGGGGGGTGGTTTCCATGTGAGATGGAGTATTGACTAAGGGGGAGTGAAGTATCACCATAGTATTGTTGTTAAAGTTGTGATGTAATTGGACTTTGACGTTGTGTAATGATATTATGACATTGTATAACAATGATTGAGAACTCTTGTTTTCTCACTGTTATAGCTATGGATTTTCAACAACGATGATGCTAAACTTACAACCTTTGGGATCATTGGATTACTTGGAAGTGACGAATATTTCGAATATTGTTGAAGATTAGACGACATGTGGAATAGGATCTATAAAGTTTATTTATATATTTTTTGTATTCCATATGTATTAATAGTTTTGCCACTAAAATTGACAAAGGGGGAGATTATTAGAGCATAGATTGGTCAAACTCGCATGCGTTGCTATCTCAAGCATGTTTGTCAATATTAGTGAACAAAACTGTAAAGTCTTTGATTTCTAGTCTACTATAGTTAAGGTCTTTGACTAGGATAAAAAGTGTAGTTGAGATCAAGAACTCCATGGCGATCATCATACAAGACGAAGGACTACTCAAGGAACCAGTGGATCTTCATCGATTAAAAGATATGTGGATACTTGAACTTATCTATCACTCAAAAGTCTATCTATTCTATCTCCTATCTTGTGACAAAAGTCGTATTACTATATAGACTAAAAATATACACATATGATATTTCGAGATGCGTATATCTCGCTTATCTATTTCTCGAAATATGTTTTGGTAAAGCTTTCGCTTTAGCCAAGTTCATCTTTACCTAGTGACGAAAATCATGTTATGTTTCAATCACTTTGGAAATTGCTCTGATAAAAAATAGTTTATGAATAAAAACTATATAACGTCCTATGAGAATGTTTCAATGATTGAAATGAGAGTTTAGACAATATAACCATTAGAGGATATAAGCATTGTTGTGGAAACACATATATGTATAAGTACTTATTGCTTGAACCGGAGTTTGCGAACTTTGTTGATCAAGTGAAACCGGAGTAGTGCTCGAGCTCAGTCCGTGAACTCAGCATACAAGTTCAGTCTGCGAACTTTCATAGTTCTCGAACCCGAGAATTTCTGCTGGATTTTGTGAACTCCATCCGGGAACTTAAGTTCGCAAACCCAATCTGCGAACTTGAGTAGGTTATGTCTAAAAATGATGTTTGTGAACTTATATTAATAAACTAAGGAATGCTATTGCAAACCGTGGATTTATAGTTCATGAATCGATTCGAGTGAATCACATCGTTTTTGCTTCAATTGTGTCTTGTATAGTACATAAATATCTAAGAAATTGAACAACTCTCTAACTAGTTCATTTGAGTCATTTGGACTAGTTATAGTGAAGAAGAATATGGTTGATATGAAAGTTATCATTTGGCTAACCATTTGGTTAACTAGTGTTGAACCAACTAATGTACAACTCTGGGTACGGTTTTCACAAGCCTACAAACGTGCAGTACATGTGTGTATAACAAGCTATGTTTTTGATCTAACGGTTGATAAATATTAGCTTGTATTTAATCAGGTTTTCATCTAACGGTGAATATTAAATGCTTTGTTACTAAGCTAACATTGATTGCAAACCCTGATTTGAAAGACTATATAAGGGAGAACTCTAGCAACTGGGAAACCTAATCCCCACACTTTTTTTCTTTCTAAATCATATTATTTTATTACTCAAGAAACAACCAAAACACACCTAGCCAAGACATTCCAAGGCATAGTTTTAACACTCAAGATAACAAAAAAAGAAAAAAGAAAAATCTTACTAAAGTTTTTCAGTGGATTCTAAAATATTTGGTATTCTCATCTTCCATATCCTCTATACAATCTGGTTTATTCTCATATCTTATTATTTCACCTCTACTCAAAGTGGCTCCTTTTTTGGCAATTTTGTCAGCTGAAAAATTTGCTTCTCTGTAAGCATACTTGAATTTGACTTGCTTCAGATGAAAGAGAACTTTCTTCCACATGTTATGAATCATCCAAGGTATTTTGTTTCCAGTAAAAGCTTTCAAAACTGCTTGAGAGTCTAGACTAAAAACCACATTTAAGAAAGATTTCGACACTGCCCATTCACCAGCCATCACTAGAGCCATCATTTCTGCAACAAAATTTGTTGTAATTCCTAGACCACCAGCCATTGCCCCCACACATTCACTGTCACTATTTCTGCCAATAAAACCAAAACCTGCAACCCCTGGATTACCCCTAGCTGCTCCATCACAACAAATCAATATTTGATTGTTTTCTGGCAGACAGAACTGAATCTCCTTAATCCTTGTAGTTTTACTTTTTATTCCTTTCATCCCAAAATATAGAATAATATTGAGATCATAATTACAGTTGAACATCATCCCCTTAATTCTACCATTGCAAATTTTAGTAAACCACAATATTTTCTGCTTAACATTTCCAGTGTTTGGGGTCTCATTCTCATATAGTTTTCTATTTCTAGTCATCCATATTTCAACCATCAAGGTATAAGCATCAATGTACCATATCTCTTTTACTACATGGCTTTTAGATTGTATACAGTTCATTACTTCATCAAAATTTAAGGGATTTAAAAGTTTGAATATACCTCCCAGCCAGTGCCAAAGCTGCTTACTGAAAGAACATTCCCATAGTAGATGTGGTAGTGTGTCATGTCCATTGCAGCATATATAGCATTTTGATACAGTAGAGAAACCCTTCTTCCTGACATTATCTTCTGTAGCTACTGCACCTCTCACAATTTTCCACATATTGCAGGCCAAGTTTGGATGTATACAAGGTCTCCAGATTTTCTTAGCCCATGAACATTTAGGGAACTTATTTCTTATGTCTTGTACTGTATTGGAAACTGAGAAGTCCCCAGTTAGATTGGTTCCCCATATTCTTCTATCAGCTCCATTTCCTATACAATGTAACTCATCTTCATTAATATAAGCGGTCATCTCCACTGGTAGCTGCCATTTACCATTTATAATCAGATCACACACCTTCATATCCTGATTCTGTATAATGAAGTTATCTTGAGGATAAACATCAACTAAAGCTTGAGTCTTTACCCATTTATCTTTCCATACAGAAATTATTTGACTATCCCCAACATTCCATCTAGTTGCTTCCTCAAAATCATTTAGCACCCATTTCAGACCTGGCCAAATAGAAGATTTTTTATATGTAGTAATCCATTCTCCTCTCTTGTTTTTATATTTTTATTTCATGAATCTAGTCAATTCTTCATCTTCTGTTTCAATCCTCCATAGTAGTTTCAATAAGAGAGCTTTATTTATAATTTACAACCTCCTTATACCCAGACCTACTTCTTCTATTGGTGAGCATACTTCATCCCACTTGATTGTAATGAGTTTTTTGATTGCTGGGTCACCTGACCACAAGAAATTCCTTATAATCCTTTTACACTCCTTGAGAACTTCACTAGGCCATCTATATACATACATATTGTAAATTGGGATACTACATAGGACATTTTTCACCAGTGTAAGTCTTTCAGAGAAGGCTAAGATTTTTCCCATCCATCCAGCTAGTAGTTTATGTAACATTTCTACAATACCCCAAACTTGAATTTTCTTTACCTTTCCTGGCTTCAAAATTACTCCTAAGTACTTATCAGGGAACTCAGATAAATCCATTTGAAGGAATCCAGCTATTTCTCTTCTTCTACTTTCTGTGACACCCCCAACAAAACATTTACTCTTTTCTTTATTCATCTTTTGCCCTGAAGCTTGTTGGTACTTTAATAAAAACTGCATTAACTGCTCCAATGATTTCTTGTGACCATTGCAGAAAACAAAAATGTCATCTGCAAATAGTAAATGAGATGGTTGGCAACAATTTCTATTTACCATTGCTTTGATACTACCCTCCTGAATCATTTTAGTTACATTTCTACTCAGCACCTCCTCAGCAATTACAAAAAGAATAGGTGATAAGGGGTCACCCTGTCGAAGCCCCCTACTCACTCCAAATAACCTAATCCCCACACATTCTGTGTGATACTAGTTTGCTAAGCTAGAGTCGATTCTCCTTTAACCTTTGGTTTTCTTCTTCTAAAACCAGGTTAACGACTTAAAGACTTCATTGGGATTATGAAGCCAAACCGATACTACTTTTATCGTAGTTGTGTGATATGATCTTGAATCTTCTATAGTACGAGTACAATTGTAATAATTGGCTTGAGATTTCTATCTCCGATAGGCAAGATATAAAAGTAGTCACAAACACTTCGTCTCATCATTTGTGATTCCTCAATAATCTTCTTCGCTGCGTCGATTAAGTTTATTGTGAGGTGATTGATAAAACTGAGCTATTCTTCGGGAATATAAGTTTGGTTTTATCAATTGGTTCATGTTCACCTTGATTTATCAAAATATGGAACAAAACTTATAGGTTTATTCATGGGAGACGAATTTATCTATCCTTGTATACTTTCCTGTGTGAGACATATTTGTTTACTAAAGTCTTCGACTTTGGGTCATAGCAACTCTTGGTTCTAGGTGAGATCATCTAAGGGAATCAAGTGCACAGTATCATGTTGGGATCAGAGGCGTAAGAGCATAATTGTACCTTGGATCAGTGTAAGATTAGTTGGGGTTGAACTACAGTCCAAACCAAAGTTAGCTTGGAGTAGGCTAGTGTCTATAGCGGCTTAATACAGTGTATGTTTAATCTGGACTAGGTCCCCGGGTTTTTCTGCATTTGTGGTTTCCTCGTTAACAAAATTCTGGTGTCTGTGTTATTTCTTTTCCGCATTATATTTTGTTATATAATTGAAATAATACAAGTTGTGCGTTGTTCAATCAATTAGAATATCCGACCTTATTGGTTGTTGATTTAAATTGATTGACACTTAGATATTGGTCTTTGGTACCATCCAAGTTATCTCTCTTTGATAATGACTCGCATATTGTATTTGTTTGAGTAATATCAAATTGAGAGATAGAGATAATAACTCCTTGATATATTTTTATCTATATTGAGTCTGACTGTCTAGTTGATTCTCTAGTTAAGTACTCGGAGTTTGTCCATACAGATTGCTAATCGAAATATTGGGTGTGGTTGTTAGACCCCCGCTTTTTCAATTATAATTGGTGTGAACGATTCTGGTAATTGGTGTGACCGGTCATAAGTAGCTGTGTGACATATCCATTGTAATTGGTATGACCGATCCTAGTGACTGGTGTGACCGATCACAAGTAGGTACCATGTTTAGGTAGAACCGATCCTAGTGATTGGTATAACCAATCCGAACCCATGTATGTGACTTGGTAGGACCGATCACAACTAACCATTGCAACTTGGTATGACCGATCACATAGTTCTCTTAGAATTTTGGTAGAACCAATTTTGAACTTGTTTGGAAGTGTGATAGAACCGATTCCAATATGCAAATATGATTTTCCATGATTTACATATTTTCTTCATGAACTTGTGTAGATTCGGAATTAAGGTTTGCATGGTAAAGATATAAACATACTGGTGGAGACGTCTATGCGGAGAGGAACGTATCTTAATCAGGTGAAATCTCTTACAACCGCTCGTTTAAAGACTTATATGGGATCAAGAAGCTCTACGAGTACTGTTGGTGGGAAACAAGATAATTGCAGTGTTATTAGTTTTCGATTTAATTTGATTGACTAACGGTTGTTGAAACTTTGATTGCACCTAGTTTGTTTATTCTTGAGGATCTTCTCTTCTGATATAAGATTCACTCAGACTAGATCAAAGTATTGACGAGATCTTTAGAACTGTTGTTAGATCTAAAGACATCTTGTGATAATCTATTATTAATAGACTCCGTTATATGTGTGATTGATCACGAGAAGATTCAAGTGGTGTTGTGCAGGTATTTGAAGGCAATAGAAGATTTGAAGATAAAAATGAATTCTTATTAGTTTTCTCATCTTGTGGATTTAGTGCACAAACGTTGATCGTCTGGGATCCAACTAGAATCAGTTTATCTTTGATAGATCCGATTGATTAGTTGCGTGAGATCGACATTCTCTATAGTTTCTCTTTGAGATATATATCGATTGAGTGTGAATATAAACTTGATTATTTCGGTAGTTATTGGATAGATTGATCTAACCAAACAAAGGAGTTTATTAGATTAAACATAAGAGCCTTTATCAATGACTCATCTTATATTTAGAAAGATTGATTAGAGTGGTTACCAGACAGATTCTTCCTTTGATGTTTTGAATACGATCCAAAGGACTTCCTATTTACGTGCGTGAATCTAGAAGTCGAAGGCGCAGGGATACTGAGGAAAATAAGTAGCTAGAGGTAGTCTGCTTGTTCTCAACTATACGAAGTTGGTATTAGATTTTGTATAGCGACTCAATTATGAGAGTACTCAAAACTAGACTAGGTCCCGGGGTTTTTCTATATTTGCGTTTTCCTCATTAAAAAAATCTTGTTATGTCTTTTACTTTGTTTTCCGCATCATAATTGTTATTATAGTTAAGTAAAATACACAAGTACGTTAATTCCTAATCACTTGATATTGACCCTATAGTAAATCGGTTTCATACTGTAACTATTATCAAGTGAATATCAAGTTGTCGTATTGTCTCGACTTTGTCCATAGACAATCACACCTGGTATCAGACTTATAGGTTGATATAAAAAGATTATGGTGTATTTGTGTACCCTTGTATTTTCATTTGATATCAAAGCAGGCAAACACAAAAAGATCAAATAATCTGTGTTTGGTGCGATCCAACCCATAAGAAATGATTCGAGTTCTCATGAATCGATTTCTATTAACGTACCACCAATATTTGACGAAACAAACTATCTGTGGTGGAAATATGTTATGAGATCTTCTCTCTAATTACGTAATTTTAATACTTGGATATTAGTCGTTGATGGATATAATCGCCCGAAAATTGAAGGTTCGGAAACTGAGTTTAAACGCTTAGTGGATTATACAGGAGAAAAAAAGGCATTTGCAAAGCAGAATTCAGATGATTTGAATGCTATTATACATGTTGTAAGCCATGACCTACTACATCATGTATCCACATGAAAAACTTCACATGGAGCTTGGAATAATCTTCAGATCGTATTTGAAGGTAACACATCATAAAAGGAAGCTATACTTCAAGCTCTCACTTCTGATTGGGAAAACCATCGAATGGATGACAACGATACTTTTGAAGAGTTTCATGTTAAACTCTCTGAGATAGTTAATGCTTCTTTCTCTTTTGAAAAGACTATTTCTGAAAAATATATAGTATGCAAACTTCTCAGATCGTTTCCATCTAGATACGAATCTAAAAAATATGCAATTGTGGAGGCAAATGATCTTTCAACTCTCTATCGAAACACACTTGTTGGGAATTTAAAGATCTTTGATCATGAATCACAATCTATTCAATCTAAAAGAATTTCTTTTAAAGATGAAATTTTTCCAAAAGCTCATGTGGAGAAAAATAGATTGTTAGATGATTCTGATGAATTGATTGCAGGAAATTATGATAATGATGTAGAGCACACATTATCACTAATTACAAGGAAGTTTCGAGATCTCTTAAAGAAAAGGAATAAGAAATCTGTAAAAGATATTCATCATACTTCTCGCCCTCACGATCGAGTTCCAATCAAGAACAAAAAGGATCAAGAATAAAATGATGAGTATCAACCTCAATGCTTCAAGTGTAAAGGTTTTGGTCATTTAGCTAAAGACTGTCCTAACAATGCAATTATTTAGTTTCCCACCAACATTACTCATAGAGCTTCTTGATCCCACGGAAGTCTTTAAACGAGCGATCGTAAGAGATTTCGCCTAATTAGGGTCCTTAATTTCCTCTCCAAATAGACGGCTCCACCAAAAACAACACGAATGAAGTTTGCCTGACTCTTAGGATGGTTTGCAAGAAATGCAAACTCAAGTATTTATAGACCAAGGTTGTTTAGAAAACAAGGAAATTCGAAAACCGAAAATATTCTCAAATTATTAACATTAAAGTACCTAATTTTGGTTTTCCTATTTCCACTTAAATGCCAAACCATATTTCCGAAAACTCCCTTAGAAAACTTTTGTTATTAGTCTAGCACGTTAACTAATAATATTAGAGGATATGCTATAATTATTGGTAATTAAAACATATATTATAAAAATCATAATTAAATGCTTTTCAATTTTTCGGTATGGGATCACCTTGAGTGTGAGGAAATATCTTTGAACAATTAATGATAAGAGTTATGTACATGTTCAAATAATGTCAACATCTAGAAGTTTCTCAGCAAACCCTAATTTCAAGTTTCATACAAAGCATAAAGAGATATGTGAATATTGGAAACTCCGTTTTCCTCATTGGGATCAGTTCTACCATGACTCACAATGTAAGTTGTGATCGATTATACCATGCTTCCCAAACTAGCTTATGACCGGCTACACCTTTCTTCCCAGAGGTAGCTTGTGATCGGTTACACCTTACTTCCCGAGTTAGATTGTGATTGTTTGTTCCCAAAGTAACTTGTGATCGATTACAACTAAATTCCCAAATTATATTGTGATCGATTACACCGTGCTTCTAAAAGGTAGCTTGTGAACGGTTACAACTAACTTACCAATGTAGCTTGTGACCGTTACACCATGCTTGAAAAACTACTTGTGACCGATTACAACATGATACACATATGACCGATTATACCTTAAATATCAACAAGTTAAGATAGGTTCTACCTTGTCATCTTGTATTGGTCATTCAAAAGATATTCAATAAAGAACCTGACCAATCATGATTTCCTTTCGATTATGAAACAATTTTATATATGTACTTACTTTAAACAAATGTTATAAAACATTGTTTCCTAGGATGAAGTCATATATATATCTTACACATAATAAAGTAACTAAATACAAAGATTATGTTGATGTCGTATTTACGAAGTTCCAAAATATAAGAGTTTATATTTCGTAATTCAATGAGTTCCTTGACACTTTGATCATAATGATATGACCAAGTGTAACTACTAGAGTATTATATACATCTTCACATGTTATATTCTCAATATAATCCGACTTCAAAGATACGTTATGAATGGAAACAAGATCAAATCAATATTACTAACCTCAAGTGGAAGGATAATGTCCTCATTATAGTCGTTACTTCTTCACATTCTTTAGATCTTTGGAGTAATACTTGTACATCTCAACATTCTTAGATTTTCAAGTTTAACTAAACGAAGTTGACTCTAGTATTTAATCAAGCGACTCTAGATGAGTTTTGATACTAAAATATAACAACCAAACTTGACATACCAACGCTTGGTGGGTTTAACCGAGCTATGCTTTAACGCACTTGGTAATCATTATTGAAATGACGAGGGTACCAAGTACATCATTATCTTTTCGAGATCAACCTATTGAGACACACCTTTTATAATCTTATGAAAACAATAGCAAACAAAACATTATTTTAACAAGGTGTTTTTGGTAATATTCAAAGTTCAAATCTTGCTAACTATGGGATCCGTACCAAGATGATTAAAATACAAGTGTATTTAATTTAATCATAAATCTAGACAATA
Source organism: Papaver bracteatum (assembly GCA_023529315.1). NCBI lineage: Eukaryota > Viridiplantae > Streptophyta > Magnoliopsida > Ranunculales > Papaveraceae > Papaver > Papaver bracteatum. Next base: position 434,184 of record JAJJWX010003811.1, on the reverse strand, counting down.
TAATAGAAGTAAAGAAAATAACACAAATATACAAGATTTTCTTAACGTGGAAAGTTGTCTGACAGAAAAACCACGGGACCTACTGTAGTTTGAATACTCTAATAATTAAGCCGGTATACAAATTGACTATCGAAACTTTGTATAGTTGAGACCAAGTAAATACTCTTTCATTATTCAGTTCCTTTAGTATTCCTGCATTTATAACTAATCTGGCATGCACATGTGAATCACGGGACACGCTCCGCTATCTTGAGTTGCTTCACCGCTATGAAGACTTTTTTCTCTCAACTCCTTTGGATTGTAACCCAAAACAACAGAAGACTAAATATTTTCCAATAACCAATTCACTTATTGATCACCCAAATCAATCTTTAAATCAGTGATAAAACCGAGTAAGGATTTTCCCTTTATATATATCAATACGCTCTTTAGCCTAAATATCAAACCAAGACGATAATTATCGAAATAACCAATCTTGATGAACAAGATCTACCCAAGCAAATTAATACAACTATATATTTTGTTCGGTCTTCTACATGTCTTATGTCTTTCAATATAAACAAAGATCCAAACCAAAATAAAAAGTATTCAAGTCTCTAATTTTCAATTATAGTCTTCAAAATAGCTTCTGCAAACGACCAGACACACATAACTTAGTCTGTTAACGTTGATTGATCAACAATATTATCCCACAAATCTAGAATCAATTAGATCAATAATAGTCAAATCCTCAAACAAACTTGAGTGACCTTATGTATCATAAGAGAAGGACTACATAATAATCAAGTTTGATCTACTAAAGATAACAATGTTATTAGTTCATAATAAGTAATAAACAATAAGAAAAGTCTTCAAGTCTCTAATTTTCAATTACAACCTTCAAAATAACTCTTGTAAACGACCAAACACACATAACTTAGTTTGTTAACATTGATTGATCAATAATATTATCCCACAGATCTAGAATCATTTAGATCAACGATAGTCAAATCCTCAAACAAACTTGAGTGACCTTATATATCATAAGAAAAGGACTACATAATAATCAAGTTTGATCTACTAAAGATAACTATATTGTTACTTCATAATAAATAAAATAATCAATAAATCTAGCTTCTACCAGCGGTTAGTCTAGAGGTTTCTTGATCCCAGGGAAGAATTTAAATAAAAGTAAATGCAAGATGTTTTACCAAATGACCATGTCGTGAATTCTTAACTAGGTTATGTTCATCATCATTTGTATCTTAAATTTGTGTTCTTATAATAAAATAATTAAGAGACTGAAGTGAAGGATACGATGGGCATATTATTAGTTTAGAGTTAACGAGGAATTATCAATTCTTTACAGGTTACGAGTACTCCAAGTACTACTTTCCCTCAAATTTGTAATGTGTATAAGAGTTGCATGTATATAAAATATTGGCTAGAAGATCTTTCCACTTACATGCACAATGAAAAAACATGTCTGAAAGCTTAGAAGATTCCTAAACTTCTTGATCAATGTACATGAAACCTAAAAACTTTCGGTTCCAAAAATAAAACATCTTTTGGTTAATTCTATGTAATGAGGATGCTTGTGAATACCTTTTAAATGGTTATGATTGTGTAATATACCTTTATCGAGGAGATTCTAGTTATTTTTATGGAGTCATATGCATGGTCCAAGCTATTAAAATATACGAATTCGAAAACATATTCAAATCTTGAGATAAGGTCTGATAATCAACAAGCTATTGGTTTTCTCAATGGTATTAGGGATGAAAAAGTGGGGGTCTAACAACCACACCCAATATTACGTTCGGCAATCTATATGTACTAACTCCAATATAATTCCAATAGAATCAACTAGCTAATCAGTCTCAATCAAGGAAATATATCCAAGAGTTATATCTCTTTCTCAAATCAATCAGTAAATCAACATGATGGAATCATGTTCAATAATGAGCAGATTGAAACAATAATTGAACCGGAAATAGCATCCTCTGATCCGAAAACCAGCATGAGAACGTAAGTTCTATTGAATAACAAAATCTTCATTGACTCTACAGCCACAATTCTTACATCATTAATAGCCTATACCCTAATTAGCAAGAAAAAATCCTAACACGACATGTGGTCGGATCCTAGCAGCCAAAATAAAAGAAAATAAAAAATTATAAAGGTACCCAGAGTTTACTAAATACACCTCTCACACAAAGGCAACCACATGACACTGTCTACCCCTCCAAATTTTCCTTGACCTCAAAGACAAAGGCTGGAAAGTGAGCTCGAATAGTAGCATTGTCCCCCCATATAGCTTCCTCAGTAGGGGCATTGGACTAATAAATAAGTACCTGCTGAAAAGTTTGATCAACTCTTGTAATGGTTCTGCATCCCAAAACTGAGATAGGAGGGATGATGACTTGGACTGCATGGTCTACTAGTGGTAGTGTAGGAGATGGCACATAAGCAGGTCCAATCTTCTTTTTGAGCTGTGACACATGAAACACAGGGGGTACTCTAGCCTATGGTGGAAGTTGAAAAAGCGAGGGTCTAACAACCACACCCAATATTTTCGTTCGGCAATCTGAATAGACAAACTCCAATATACTTTCAAGAAAATCAACTAGGAATTCAGACTCAATCTAGAGAAAAGTATATCAAAGAGTTTATATCTCTGTTTCACAATATAATCAACAAATCAAACAGATAGAAATCTGCGAGCCTGTTTTTTATGTGAAACAACTTGAACGGTACCAAAGATCAATGTTCAAGTGTCAATCAATTTATATCAACAACCAAAGGTTGGATTATCTAATTAATTGATCTTAACGCACAACCAGTGATGTTTCTATTATATAACAAAATATAATGCGGAAAAGAAATAACACAGACACCAAAATTTCTGTTAACGAGGAAACTGCAAATGCAAAAAAACCCTGGGACCTAGTCTAGTTTTGAACACCACACTGTATTAAGCCACTAAAGACACTAGCCTACTACCAATAAACTTCGGATTGGAATGTCGTTGAACCCTAATCAATCTCATACTGATTCAACATACATTCGTGATCCTTACGCCTCAGATCCTAGCAGGATACTATGCACTTGATTCCCTTAGCTGATCTCACCCACAATCAAAAGTTGCTATGACCCAAAGTTGAAGACTTGATAAACAAATCTGTCTCACACAGAAAAGTCTATTGGAATAGATAAATCTGTCTTCCACAAAAATACCTACGAGTTTTGTTCCGTCTTTTGATAAATCAAGGTAAACAGGAACCAATTGATATATCGGGTTTATATTCCCAAAGAACAGCCTAGAAATATCAATCACCTCACAATAATCTCAATCGATTAACGAAACAAGATATTGTGGAATCACAAACGATGAGACGAAGGTATTTGTGACTACTTTTCAATCTTACATATCAGAGATAAATATCAACCAAATCTAATCAAAGATAATACTCAATCACGATAGTAAAAGTAAGATCAGAACACACAACTACAGATAAAATAGTTGGGTCTGGCTTCATAATCCCAATGAAGTCTTTAAGTCATTAACCTACAGGGTTTCGTGAAACCTAAGGTTAAAGGAGAATCGACTCTAGCTTATGCAACTAGTAACACACATGAGTTGTGGGGATTAGGTGTCCCAGTTGCTAGATTTCTATTTTATATATTTTTTCAATTCAGGGTTTGCAATCTAAGTTACCTTGGTAACAAAGCATTCAATATTCACCATTAGATGAAATCCTGATTAGACTCAAGCTAACATCTTTCAACCGTTAGATCGAATTATACACAAATGAAATGTACCCTCATTTAGGTTTATATAACCATAACTAAACGTGTACACCATGTTGGATCAACAGTATTTAACCGAGGTTAGCTATATGAACACTCTCATATCAACCTTATTCATCTTAACCACAACTAGTTCAAATGACTCAAATGAAACTAGTTAAAAAGTTGTTCAATTACTATATTCTCATAGATGTATATAAGAACACAATTAAAGTAAAATCGGTTTGATTCACTTGAATCAATTATGAACATTATATCCACGGTTTGCAAAAAATGCATTCCTTAATATGTAAATGTATTTGTTCATAACAAAACCGATTTTAGAACTTTAATCATTCAAGTATGCAAACGGGTACGCATACTTGAATAGCCGGACCAAGTTTGGTTTTCGCCAGTATGCTAACGGGTACGCATACCTTAAAACCCAACAGAAAATTCTGGACACAAACCTACGCCAGTATGCGTACAGGTACGCGCAATTAGGTTCCCGGAATTTTCCAACCAACAGGTACGCATATGGGTATGCATACTATGATTCTCGGACATGGATCATATATATGCAAGAGTGCACAACATTTTTATAATCCAATGTTGTTCCAAACTCTTATTTCAATCATTGAAACTTTCTTAGAGGATGACAATAGCCATTTTCACACACTATTAGCATCAAAGCAATTTTCAAGTTATTGAAATAATAATAACGAAACATTCCAAGTTTACACCAAATGATTGTATCACGCAAACCATGTAAGATGTTACTCGACAATTTTCACATGATCATCTTTTGACTTTCGTCAAGAATATAAGATGAACTTGGTTGAAGCGAAAGCTTACTAACACATATTTTGATAAATATGTATGCGAGTTAAACTCAACTCGAAATCTCAAATGTGTATAATTGAAAACCATATAGTAATACAACTTATGTCTCAATATAGGAGATAGAGTAGAAATATACTTTCCAAGTGATAGATGTGTTTTAGTCTCCACATACCTTTTGTTGATGAAGTTCCACAAGCTCGCCTTAGTAGTTCTTCATCTTCATTTGATGAATGCCGTGAAGTCTAATGCTCAACTACACAATCTATCCTAGTCCAAGACATCACTATAAGTATACTAGAAATCAAGACTTATAGTTTTGATCACTAACATTAACAAATAAGCTTGAGATAACAATGCTTGCGAGTTCGACTGAGCAGTGCTCTAACAGAAGTTGCAGTTTATAAGCTAAGTTACCTACTTCGGAAAGAATAGGAAAATGGCCATAGCACTTAGCTGAGAGTTTGAAATTCCTTCTTAGGGAGATAGATGCTTGTATGTAAGGTTGTAACTTGAGGTAGACCAAGTCACCTACTTCAAAGGATCTTTCAATCCTCTTCTGGTTTGCAAAGAATTTTATTCTGGCTTGAGAAACAGACAATGAGTCTTTAATTATGCCAAGCATATCATTCCTGTGTTCAAGATACTCCTCAACTACAGCTACAGATGTAGTGATAATAGTTGGAAAAGATAGGTGGGGAGCATCATATCCATACAAAGCTTTAAAAGGTGACATTTTAATGCTAGTATGATAAGTAGTATTATACCACCATTCTGCAAGTGCCAGCTAGCTGAACCATTTCTTAGGTTGAAATCATGTCATGCACCTCAAGTAATTTTCCATACATGCATTAACTCTCCCTATTTGACCATCAGTCTGTGGGTGATAAGCAGTACTGAGTTTGAGACTGGTGCCTAGATGATGAAAAATATCTTGCCAGAAATTACTTATTAAGACCTTGTCCCTGTCAGAGGTGATGGAAGAAGGTAAACCATGCAACTTGAAAATGTGATGTAGGAAAGCTTTGGCCATAGTAACTGCAGTATAAGGGTGTTGAAGTCCAATGAAATGGTTGTACTTTGTTAATCTATCAACCACCACTGCGATAACATCTTGTGCTTACTCTTAGACAGGCCTTCAATGAAGTTCATTGAGATATGTTGCCAAGATTAATCAGGGATAAGAGGTGGTTGTAGAAGACCAGCAGGAAAAGTATTTTTATGTTTATTTCTCTGACAAACATCACAAGAGGTTATCATAGAAATAATGTCTTTTTGCATTTTAGGCCGATAGAAATGAAGCTTGGCCCTGCTATAAGTTGCTTGAATACCATAGTGGCCCTTAATAGCTGATGAGTGTAAGGAATATTGAATAGAAGCTCTTACATTGTTACCAGTACCAATGTACAACCTTGACTTGTACCTGAGGACCTCCTGTTGGTAAGAGAAATTAGGAGTTGTATAAGGATAAACCATCAACTGATAAATCAATTGTTGAGCCTTATGATCATTTGCATAGCTACTAGTAATCTCTTGCATCCACATAGGCTTGAACAATGTGATGGCTTGTAATGCACCTACAGGGTGTGCTCTTCTGGATAAAGCATCAACAACTTTGTTGTCATCCCCCTTTTTATATTGGATGTCATAATCAAGACCCAATAACTTCATCAGCCATTTTTGTTGTAACCCTGTAGTGATTTTCTGCCCTAAGAAGAACTTGATGCTCTCATGATCAATTTTGATTGTGAAATGATGCCCTTGGAGATAGTGTCTCCATTTTGTAACAGCTGACCCCACTCTCATTAGCTCTTTCTTATAAGTGGATAATCCCATAGCTTTTGGGCCAAAAGGTTTACTGTGGAAAGCAATGGGTCTTCCTTATTGCATTAAAACAACACCAATGCCAGTATCAAAAGCATCTATTTCTAAGATGAACTTTTTTTGAAAAATCTGGAAGTGCTAAGACAAGAGTAGTAGTCATTGCCACCTTGAGGTGATTGAAAGCATCATTAGCAGCTTCAGACCATATGAAAGCATTGTTTTTCAAAAATTCAGTCAATGGCTTATTGATAGTCCCATATCATTTAACAAATTTTCTATAGTAGCCAGTGAGACCCAGAAATCCCCTCAGCTCTTTGATGGATTTAGGAATTGTCCAAGAAGTCATACAATGTATCTTGGTAGGATCAGCTACAATACATTGAGATGCGATTATGTGGCTAAATACTCCAGTTCAGATTATGCAAAATAGCACTTAGAGAGTTTAGCATGCAATTGATGTTGTCTCAAGACAAAAAAAAAATTGCTGGAGGTGTTGCAGATGAGTTTCCATGTCAGGACTATAAATAAGAATGTCATAAAAAAAGACCAAAACAAATTTCCTTAAAAATGGTTTGACGATGTCATTCACGAGTGCCTGAAAGGTGGTAGGGCATTGGTGATGCCAAATGGCATGATAAGAAACTCATAGTGACCTTGATGAGATCAAAATGCTATCTTGGGGATGTCAGGTGGAAAAAGTCTGATTTGATGGTACCCTGACCTAAGATCAATCTTTGTGAAAATTGCAGCACCATGTAGCTCATCCAAGAGTTCATCAATTATAGGAATGGGGAATTTATCCTTAATTGTGATACTCCCTCCGTCCCACTATTAAGTGACCTAGTTTAAGTTTGCACAATTTTTAAGGCAAACAAGGAAAAGAGTACTTTTAAGGATTTTTTATAATTATACCCCTTATGGATAATAATTAGTGAACTTTAGAAATGATTTATCTCTCAAACTACTCCACGGATGTTCGCAAACTTCATACCATTGAAAAGCATTTTAAAACACCTACGTAACGAATATAAACATGCCTATCAAATTATGCATATTTCTTATATTTTTTATAATTAACTAAAAGGATAATTTTAGAAATATCTCATTGTTTAATGATATATGTCACTTATTAGTGGAATAAAATCTAAAATCAAATAGGTCATTTAATAGTGGGACGGAGGGAGTATCATTTAATCTCATATAGTTAACACAAAATCTCCAGCTATTGTCTTTTTTCTTGACCAATAAAATGGGAGAGGCAAATGGACTATGACTTGGATGTATGATGCCTTGGTGTAGCATCTCTTGAATCAAGTCTTCAATAACAGACTTCTGAACATAAGGGCACTTATATGGCCTTTGGTTAACTGGAGTGGAATTGGGTTTGAGAGGGATAGTGTGGTCAAGAATTTTATGAAGTGGTAGTGTTGAAGGTTCATCAAAAACATCATGAAAGTCTTGCAATAAGGTAGTAATATCTGGAATAGGTGGCATAGGGGAAGGTGTATCATATATGGAGCATAATTGGGCACAAATACCAAGGTTTTTTTTTTTTTTTTTTTTTCTTCGAAAGAATTTATGTACCTCCTTGTTAATGATTGGCTGAAGAAGGTGAGAGTTAGAAATACCAGTAAGAGTAATTTCACTACCCTGATACACGAATGAAACTGTCAAAGTAGTGAAATTAAAAATCACATTACCCAACTGTCTGAGCCAGTCAGCCCCAAGCACCATATCACAGCCACCCAAAGGAAGCAATCTAAGATCCCCAGAGAATGAATGACCCTGCATGGACCAATTTAATGACTTGCAAATGCCATAACTGACTTTTTTGTCACCATTAGCCACAGTGTCAGACAACTGAGGAGTATGATGTATATTACAGTTTAATTGGTGAGCCAGAGATGAATTAATAAAACTGTGGGTATTTCCTGTGTCGATGAGAATAGAAATAAAGTGTTTGTTAAGAAACCCAGGGATTCTAGTTGTTTCACCAATATGAGTACCAGTTAAGGCACAAAGAGAAATTTCAATATCACTGTCCATTGGAGATTCATTCTCATCCCCATGTAAAATGTCCTCTTCAGTAAAGGACTCAACAGTACCATCCTATGCAACTATCCAAAATATTTGTTGTCTTTTACATACATTACACCTTATCACAATTATGGCACAATCCTTGTGCCTTTCTGAGTTTGAGTTTCTCAGGAGTGAGTATTTTAATGGGAGGGTGTGTAGGGCTTGTCTTAGGATTAAGAGGTGGTGGTAGTGGTTTGGGATTTGTTGTTGGGATGGCTAAGGTCTTTGGGAGGAAATTAGACTGGTAGTTTGGATTTCCCATGAAAAAACAATAGGAGAAATTTTTTGTGGTGGGTTTTGAAGGCTTTTGTTGGTAAGTAAGGATTGTTCCTGCAACCTTTCTAGAGAAAAGTCTCTCATGGGGGTGGTGGGGTGAAACATTAGAACATTATGTTTGATTTCTTCCTTAAGATCTCAAATGAAAGTCATTACATAATAGCTCTCTAGAAATTCAAGGTGGATGCTCATCATTAAAGATCTAGCAACCTGAAATTCATCAAAAAACTCATCTATTGTAGTTGTGTGAGCCAGTTTATTAAACATACCCACAATATTATCATTATACGGGTTTTCAAAATGTAAATAGGCTTGTTCAGCTAATTTAAACTAGCACAAGATAGATCTATAAGTTTTTAAGTTAGAAAGCCACCTCTCAGCTTTGCCATCCATGTGCATCGCTGCCATCTACACCTTTTGAGTCTCCTCTATGATATTATGGAGAAGAAAAACTCTGTCACACTTTTGAATCCACCCTTTTGGATTAGTTCCATCGAATCTAGGAAAGTCCAGCTTAGGAAATTGATTGTAAATATTGAAAGCTCGATTCTCAGTGTGTTGATTAGAAACTGCTCCATTACTTCATTCTCCCGGTACAACACCTGATTCTCCATGACCACTTTCAATGTTGTTTAAATTCAGTAACTGTAAAATCACTTGATTAAGTTGTTCTTTTATTTCAGAAACATCTTGATTCACCTTATCCAACTGAGTTTGTCGCTTTTTCAGTGTATCCTGTAAATCCTTAGTATCTTGAACTCCCTGTCCTCCCATGGTACCAGGAAGGAACGACTCTGATGCCAATTATTCTATAATGAACAGATTGAAACAACAATTGAACCGGAAATAATAGCCTCTGATCCGAAAACCATCCTGAGAACGTAAGTTCTATTTAATAACAAAATCTCCATTAACTCTACAGCCGAAATTCTTACATCATTAATAGGATAAACCCTAATTAGCAAGAAACAATCCTAACACGACACATGGTCAGATCCTAGCGGCAAGAATAAAAGAAAATATAAAATTACAAAGGCACCCAGAGTTTACTAAATACACCCCTCACACAAAGGCAACCAGAGTTTACTAAATACACCCCTCACACAAAGGAAACCACATGACAAATCCGTGAACTGATTGGTATGAGAATAACTTGAACGGTTGGATTTACCAATTGATTGAACTACGACCAATGTTCAAGTGTCAATCAATTTCAATCAACAAGCAAAGGTTGAATTTACCAATTGATTGAACTACGCACAACCTGTGATATTTCAATCATATAAACAAATATAATGCATAAAAGAAATAACATAGACACCAGAAATTTTGTTAACGAGGAAATCGCAAATACAGAAAAACCCTGGGACCTAGTCCAGTTTTAAACACCACAGTGTATTAATCCGCTACAGACACTATCCTACAACAAGTTAATTTCGAACTGGAATGTAGTTGACCCATAACCAAGTCTCACACCCGATTAAGGTACAGTGGCATTACTTACGTCTCTGAATCCCAGAAGGAATCTACGCACTTGATTCCCTTAGTTGATCTCATCCAAAACTGAAATTTGCTACGACCAAAAGTCGAAGACTTTATAAAAAAATCGGTCTCACATGGATAAGTCTATTCTGATAGATAAATATGTCTCCTACAGATATACCTATGAAGTTTTGTTCCGTATTTTGATAAATCAAGGTGAACATGAAACAATTGATAATACGGTCTTATATTCCCAAAGAACATCCTAGAAATATTAATCACCTCTCAACAACTTAATTATATAGTAGTAAAAAAACTTATTGTGGAAGCACAAAGAATGAGACGAAGAGATTTGTGATTACTTTTTATATATTACCTATCGAAGATAAATATAGAGAAAATCTTAGATAAGACAGTACTCAACAAGATTAAACAAGTAAGATCAGAACACACAACTACAGAGAAAATAGTTGGGTCTGGCTTCAGAATCCCAATGAAGTCTTTAAGTTGTTGACCTATAATGGTTTTAGGAAAAACCTAGGTTAAAGGAGAATTGACTCTAGTCGCAACTAGTATCCAACAGAAGTGTGGGGATTAGGTTTTCCAGTTGCTAAAGTTCTCCCTTATATAGTCTTCAAATCAGGGTTTGATATCTTGGAAACAAAGCAATCAATATTCATCTATAGATGAAAACTTGATTTAAGATTTAAGCTAAGTTTACATAAAACCAAAGCAATATCTCTCCACCGTTAGATGGTCTTTGCTTGTTACACACAAATGAAATATACCTTCATTTAGATATGGGCAACCGTGTCTAAATGTGTATATTGAGTTGGCTCAATAACAGTTAACCGAAGTTAGCCATATGAACACTTTTGTATTAACCACATTCATCTAACACTTCTAGATCAAATGATAATCAAATGAATCTAATTGTGTTACTCATAGATTTGTTGATTGTTTATACTCTCATATAAGTATACAAGACATAATTATAGTAAAATTGGATTTGATTCATGATTGTACAAAGTACTTATTCAAGAATCAATTCATGAACATTAATCCACGGTTTGCAAAGATTGCATTCCTTAATTTATAAATGTATTTTTTTCATGAGTATGAAATCATACTAAACCGGTTTTAGAGTTTTAGCCACTTAGTTTGCAAATGGGTACGCAAACTTAAGTTCTAGACCTAGGTTTTGTCCGACAGTTCGCAAACCGGTATGCATACTGTCGTCCCAGACCTAACTCAGGTAGAACTGTTCGCATACTGGTATGCACACTTGGTTCCCTGACTATAATAGTTAAAACTGTTCGCATACTGGTATGCAAACTAGGTTTCCGGACCTGAATCATACCACAACAGTTTGCATACTGGTATGCATACTGTGTGTATCCTTAGAAGTCGAAAATAGTTGTCTCACACAAACTATTAGCTTATAAGTAATCTTCAAGTGATCGAATGATCAATACAGACATAGGTTAATTGTTCTAAACTCCTTTTTCAATCATCAAAACATCCTTAGAAGACGAAAATAGTTGTCTCACACAAATTATTAGCTTATAAATAATTTTCAAGTGATCGAATGATCAATACGTAACATTCCGAGTCTACATCAAATGACTGTCTCACACAAATCATGTAAGATGTTCCAAGGAAATTTTCACATGATCATATTTTGACTTATTATTTAGTTACCAACAAGTAAATTGTTTCCAATTAAACTTGTCAAGAATAATGCTGAACATAACTAAAGCAAAAAACTTCCAACACATATTTCGAGAAATATATAAGTGAGTTAAACTTAGCTCGAAATATCAAATGTGTATAATGTAAAATCTATATAGATATATGACTTAGTCTCAATAGGAGATAAAATAGAGTATACTTCTGAGTGATAGATAAGTTTTAGTCTCCACATACCTTTTGTTGTTGAAGTTCCTCCAAGCTCTCCTCAGTAGATCTTCGTCTTCAATCGATGAACGCCGTGAAGTCTAAAACTCAACTACACATTCTATCCTTATCCGAGATATAGCTATAAGTAGACTAGAAATCAAGAATTATAGTTTGTATAACCTAAACTTGACAAACAAGATTGAGATAGCAACGCTTGCGATTTTAACCAAGCAATGCTCTAACAATCTCCCCCTTTATCAAATTTAGTGACAAAACTATTAATACATATGGATTACAAAATAAATAAATTTGTAGCTTCTCATCCAACATACCTGATTTCCTTAGTTCTTCAACATTCCTTGAATTCTTTGTCACTCCAAGTACTCCAGCGATTTTGAATGTGTTCAACTCTGCATCATAGTTGTTGAAGATCCATAGCTATAACAATAAAAAATAATTGTTCTCAATTATTGTTATACAGTGCCATAGTATTATTACATAACATCAAAGTTCAATTGTATCACAACTTTGAAAATAATACTATGGTGATATGTATCACTCCCTTTAGTCAATACTTCATCTCACAATGAAAACCATCCCCCCTACATAATGATATGTAAACCATATTGATGTGATTTGTAGATAATGGTAAAAAGGTTTTTGTTCACTCGGACTTGATGACATTCGATTTCAGACTTCAAAATAGAAAACACTAAAAACAAAGAAATATATACACAAAAATAGTCACAATATCGAGAGGTATTTGAACTCAGGATTCCGCCAAACTCATAACATATGGTTCAAATATTAATTCTTTTAACAATTATAGCTCAATAAATAAAGACATGGACTCTAATTTTTGCCAAGGAAGATTTGAAAAAGCGGGGGTCTTACAACCATACCCAATATTTCGATTAGCAATTTGTATGGACAACTCCGAGTTACTTTCTAGAGAATCACTTATACTCAATTAATAGAAAATATCTCTAGGAGTTATTATCTCAATCTCTCAATTTGATTTACTCAAGCAAATACAATTTGCGTGTCTTAACCAAAGAGAAATAACTTGGATGGTACCAAAGACCAATATCCAAGTGTCAATAAATTTAAATCAACAACCAAAAAGGTCGAATATTCTAATTGATTGAAAAACGCATAACCTGTATTATTTCAATTTTATAATAAAATATAATGCGGAAAAGAAATAACACAGACACCAGAATTTTGTTAACGAGGAAAACGCAAATGCAGAAAAAACCCGGGACCTAATCCAGATTAAACATACACTGTATTAAGCCGTTACAGACACTAGCCTACTCCAAGCTAACTTCGATCTGGACTGTAGTTGAACCCCAACCAATTTCACACTGATCCAAGGTACAGTTTTTCTCCTACGCCTCTGATCCCAGCAGGATACTGCGTACTTGATTTCTTTAGCTGATCTCACCAAAAACCAAGAGTTGCTACGACCCAAAGTCGAAAACTTTAGTAAACAAATCTGTCATACACAGAAAAGTATACAAGGATAGATAAATTCGTCTCCCACGAATAAACCTATGAGTTTTGTTCCGTATTTTGATAAATCAAGGTGAACAGGAACCAAATGATAAAACCAGACTTATATTCCCGAAAAAAAGCCCAGTTTTATCAATCACCTCACAATAAACTTAATCGACGCAGCGAAGAAGATTATTGAGGAATCACAAACGATGAGACGAAGTGTTTGTGACTACTTTTATATCTTGCTTATCAGAGATAGAAATCTCAAGCCAATTATTACAATTGTACTTGTAGTTGCAGGAAATCCCACACTACACCCTTGTTATGATTTTGCTATATTCAACTCACAATTGAAGATTAAAAACGACACTTTATTATTTTGTTTTCAGAAATGTTTACAGAAATGGAAGAATTCAAGATCACAACTATTCTCTTGAAGTTTCTCTCTCCTCAAGACTTTCTTAACTCTAAAAAATACATCATCCTTTTCTGGACATATTGGGTCTCTATTTATAGGGTAGTTACATAATGGATGACAGCTAAGTTTTCCTCTTATCTCAGATTTGTTTTGCGATTGTACCGCGATAATTATAATATTCATTCTCGCAAGCTTTGTAACCATCGCGGGACAAACATGCTTTTCTCATGTTTTCTTCAATCATCAGTTATTACGTCACTCTTTTGACTGCTTTTGTGACATTCGTCAAGTGTTGTTAAAAGCTTGCGGTATTGCTCGCTGGGAAGCGTTGTTAATCTCGCAGAAAGGTATTGTAGTGATATTCTGGTCCTACATCTTGCCTCTTCTCATGTCTTTTCTGCAAAGAAGAGAAGATCACGAGAACTTTAAAATGCCACAACTACTTATCCCTTCATTAATATTTGTTCTGACACGTTTTTGTATCCTTCACCAGCTGTTTTCATGTATTCTCTCTTCTAATGAATTTACGACACGTCCTCTCTAACCGCTGCGATCTGACCACTCATGTCTTATCATTGCATTTATTGCATTCGTTTTCTTCGAGGAATCTCTTCTTCTATAAATACTCCTTTCATTCTTTTCTTTTTCTCTTTTAATTTCTTCTTCTTTTCTCTCCGTAATTTCTTTGCAAGTTTACTGTTCTTCCGTAAATTGCACGTCTGTTATCGTTATGATTCTTTTCTTATTTTCCAACTCTCTATTTCATTCCCATACTTAAAAATGGTGCCACTGGTGCTAAAAATTTGATTGCTTTTGGTGAGATGCAAGAAAAACTCAAAAGCAAAGGTTTTACTTTGTCTACAATTCCAAATCAGAGCCCTAAATCTGAACTTTCTCTCAGATTAGTCACTGATTATCAATGCTCTCGCGAGAAAATTATAGCATCGCTAGGTAAACTTGAAGCTGGTCTTCCCATTCCTCTCTATGATCCAGAACTTCCACTATTCTATGAAATAATTTCTGACGAGAGATTCTCGCGAGCGATATATCAATTGGGTGGAGATTGTATTCGATTGTTGCTTGAATATGCTTCTCGCGGTGCTGATAAAGGATCTCGCTACCCTAAAGATGTGAAGAATCCTCAATTTAAAGATGTCCCTATTGTCTCTGCAGATTATACTGTAGATATTTTTTTTTGAAAATTACAAAATAGTCCATATGAAGAGGGATAACAGTTGCTGGGGTGTCCGCTTGAAGAAAGAAAAGATTGCTGATGATAAATATCTTATGCTAGACATTGATTGGCATACATCTACTAATCAAGGCCCTCGCCACTCCAGCGATGATAAGTGGTTTATTTTTCCGTTATGTCTTGGAGGTTCTTATATTTCTGGTTCTCACGAATTACCCGCAAATCTTTCAGAATATCAACCTTGGGTCTTCAACTGGCCTGAAAGAACTAAAGAGGTATAATCTCTCTGATCTTTTGTATAATTATTATTCATTATCTTCCTCGTGTTTTTATATTTTCGCTAATTAGTTCAATTTTTTCCACATTGACAGGATAAAACTCAGCTACCAGGCCTTTAGGAAACCCAGCACTTTCTTAGCTCTTAAATCTTTCACAGATGAAGTAAGAAATATCTTTTCACTAAATTTAACAATATATTATTGCCCCTATTTCTTACCTCCATCTATGTTCACAGGAGATTGAAGAACTAGAACCAATAAAACCCGCGAGAACTAAGGAGAAATCTTTAAAGGATAAATCTAATGTTCCTCCCAAAGGGAAGTCTTCTGCCATTCGCGGTGAAGAATCTGGCGATCCTCCCTTGAAGAAAAGGAAAACCCGACCTTCTTCTTCTTCAACTCCTCAACCCATTCTAGAAAATCCAAGTGTTGATTTCGACAAGGACAATAATGATGAGGATTTTAACAATAATGATAACTGCTTCCCTTCTATTAAGGATTCTTCTTCTTCTAATTCTTCAATGGATCATTTATCTAAATTTTTTGGCAAGAATATATTTGGTATCCCAAATGAGTATGAAGATGAAGCTATTAATGAAATATCCCAGTCCCTCGCCAAAGTCTGCGATGCTCCCATATTAGCTGACAGTGATTTCCTTCGCGGGGTTTCAAGATCGCTGACTCCAAGTCTCTTAAATTCACTTGGAAGTCTGGTATGCTTCCGTTTGTTCATCCTTTTTATGTATCTATTGATATTTTTTCCAGATTTTGACTTATATAGTTCTATCGCAGGTTCGAAGAGCTGCTTTTGTTGTTGCTTCTGATTTAGACAATAGGCGTGAATTTTCTCAACAAAAGAATGTTGTTCTTTGCCAAAAGAATGAAGAACTGAAATTTGAATTTTCTAATCTTCGCGAGAAGAATGAACAAATTGAAGCGGAACTCGCTAGTCTTCGCGAGAAGAATAAAGAGCTTGAGAACAATCTTTCTCATCAATCATCCAAAGTATCCAATCTTGACACTGTTAACAAACAACTCTTAGGTATGATAACCTTCTTCTTTTCCTTCTTAACTTTATGTTTAACTATTCTTTCTTACTTGATTTATTATTCTCGCGGACGTTTATGGTCTCACTGATGAGGCTTTAACCATTCGCTCTTTCCCTGAACCAATAGACAATGATACTCTTCTAGAACTTCTTAATAATTCTTTAAATAACCCTTCCAATGTTAATTCCCTTTCCATAGATAAACTCAGATCTAAGTTTCGCCTCTTAGAAATCGACTACAGATCTTCTTTAGATATACTCATGGATTCAAACAGCTTTATCATAATTCCAAAGCTGAGATTAAAACTTTAAAGGCCAAAAACAAAGATCTCTCAAAAGACAAAGACCGTATATCTAGGCAAGGAGCTGAAACCTTAGCGAATTTCCATAAGACCATTCTTGAAGTTCAAATTGAAATGGATGGGCTTATCCGCGAGAAGGAAGGTTTTATTGAAAGAGAAAACCAAATTTGTTCCCGTCTTCTTATAAATAATGACGTGGAATTTGCTTGGGTTGCGAAAGTTCTTGACAACGCCAGAACTAATTTAGGTGTAGATGTTAGTCTTCATGCTGAACAAGCGGCTTTAATTAAAGACATGATTTCTGAAAGAGAAGGTTATCACTCTTATGATTTCACTAAATTATTTCCTAATTGAATCATCCTTATATGTATTAACTTTGTTATCATTTGCTCGTAGCATCCGAAAAGAACTATCGTAAAAGATTTGATGAGTTAGAAGAAGAGAAAAGCCAAATCGCTAGAAATTTATCTTCTCGCAATGAAAAGTATTCTAGATTGAAGGAAAAAATGAAAATCTCATCTTCAAATTTTAGTAACGCCCTTATCTGTGTTCGTAATAACGTTGTTAAACTAGTCTGTGATGATCATGGTATTCCTCATTCTACATACCCCGATCTCGCAAAGGAAATTCCAGCTGATTCCCCAAATCTAGTTATCTCTGATAGCGAAGCTGAGGAATCTAGCGAAGATGATAATGATGAAGAACTATCTGATGAGGAAGAAAAATCTGACGTAGATAGAGATAATAATGATAATGATGAAGAAGAGAAATCTGGTAATGAGGAGAAATCTGAAAAAGAAAAGAGCTCTGATGAAGGTGGTGATGGATCTACTTAGTCCTGTTTCTTCTATTTTTCTTCATTGTAAATTTTGTACATTTATTTTTTGCTTCTCGTAACATTGCTGTGAGCTTCTCCAACTTGATGTGTAAACTTATTTTGCTTTTATCTGTACGAATTAAAAAATAATTCTTTTTCTGCAACATAATCAATCAATCATAATTATTATCCTTTAATTATTTGTATAAATGTATCATCTATGCAATTTTATCATATGAAGGATGAATAATAATTGCATCATTCTATGCATTCCCATACTTGCCTCTATTATTCATCTGCAATATGAAAAAATTGAGTAGAGATTAGATATTAGTTGTGAATCAAATTAATTTTGCCTCAATATCGGCGATGTTATCGCTAATAATAATGGCATAACTTTATGATCTATGCGTAAATCACAAATCTCATAAATTCTGCGAGCATTATCGCAATTATCAATATTTTTTCAACATCTCTGCGACAATATAATTAGTATAAATCTCTTGCAAGAATTAAACCTTATGACATTGTCGTCTTGCGATGAAATCGCAGGACGTCTTTACACTTTCATGTAAAAACCCATTGATCTCATCTTAACTTTTTTCTTTTGGCTCATTGCCTTTGTATAATTTTCGTCACGCGACAACATGACAGGCCTAAATGTTCTTGCGATCATAAAGCCCCATGACATTGCCGTCTTTAGACACTTATCAGCTCCCTAATGGAGGGTGCCGCCCTTATCTTCCCCCCCCGGTTTCCCCTTCAAGGAGGGCACATCGGCCATACAAGACTAGCTCCTCCCATCCAGATTTGCCAACAACCAATCAAGTTTTCGCAGACCTCTTGTCCTTTATGCCTATATGGCTTATAGTTACAAGACTTAACAAGAATGGGCACCCTAAGTGGGGTTTTCTTGCAAGAAAAAGTTGCTCGGAACACCTCGAGGACATTTACAAAGGCACCCTCATTGTGGATAAGGGCACATTTAGGCACTTAACAAGTTAGGGGGACACCATGGGCGGGAAAACCATGCATGCAACCAGAATTTTCGATTGATTTTCGAACGTGTTATAGGGAGATTAAATGGATAATTCTTGGTAGGAAGTTGTGTTATGTCCTAGAAAACATGTTTTGGGCTTTTGGTTCGATCAAATTTGGCTATAATTGGCTATCCAATTCACGAGCTCAAAACAGATAAACACGCTCTCGAAGAATTTGTGTGTTCTGATCGTGTTTGATGCATCGAAAGCAAACTTGGTGGAGCATGTGTGATAGAAATTGGAGCGTCTTTGGACTAAAAAAACGTGGAGAAGCTAAAACGGGAAGAAAAATATCCCGAGATTATTTTCTTTCACCGTCGAGAAACGAATGGAAGATTTTTGGGAGTAATGAGCGAAGATTCTTGGTCCAAAGGTGTATAGATCGAGTAGAAGAGGATAGAGAGTTTGGGAGGAAGAATAGAGCATTAGAAAGTCGAGAATTGCTGCCAAAAATTCCGCTTCTGCCGTCGCCGCCTTAAAAACGCGTGAAAAAATGACTCTTGGGCGTATCCGCACAAGAATTATATAGTTTATAAGAAACACCCGGTTTTCACCATTTTCACCATTTCATCGAAACCATTTTTGAGCAATAATAATGAATTTTGAGTGTGTTTCCAACATGATGAGCGGATAATTCCCACAACCAAGGCAATGAGGAAGCTATTTACGCGTGAATGATTGGTAATTAATTTATTTTTCTCTAATTTATATTTTATAATTCACTCAATCATCGCTTTATGGAGTTTTTAATTGTTTGCATAATTTTTGTCATTAGTTGTGATTCATTAGATAGGTTATGCTTTGTATTAAGATAATCTATGCTTAATGGATACAATTAATTGTTGAGAATTTGCGATTATTTGTGAATTAAGAAACAAGGGATTTAAAAGATAAATAGAGTTTTGGGTTGTTAACCATAATTTATTCATGTGTAAAATGTCTTGTTATTCTCTCTATCTTGAAATCAAATTTGATCTAAGTTTCTTTACTTTTAAGTTTAATTAAATCTAAATTTTTGCCTTCCACAAGTTTCAAAAGAACCTTTCACTATCACTTTCTACAATACATCACTTTTTAGCGCCGTCGAGAGAGGCTAGTTTTTAGATTTTTATTCTTTTTTTTTTTTTAGGTTTTTATTTGTTTTTATGTTATTTGTTCTTCTTTACGTTTGTTTTTGTCTTTTTTACTACGATAATTTGGAGCGAAAGAAAATTTTGCCAAAACTTTTTGCGGACTTTGGACTTGGACATTTTTATTTTTTTTAAACCTACGGAAGGGTAGTTAAATATTAAACTGCTTAAAGAGAAGGACGGTGATTTACGATATCACCTCGGCCCCTCGGGTTCGCACATGACATGAGCCGTGGGCCCAGCCGACTTCGGGTTCATCCTCTCCGGAGGTAAGTTTGTCGAAACACTCGTGAATCCCGCTAGCAGTTACTGTATTCCTTCGTTTGCATATATGTCGAGGAACTGAAAATGGCTGTTTAAATTCCTAGTAAAGGTTGGGCTATATAAGATAAGGGTTCTCATTCCCTTTTGCCCGCCTTAGGAAAACGAAACTTAACGCGAACCTAAGCTTTAAAATTTGGAATAGAACGAGACCTATAGGGTAAATGAGCTTAGTAGGAAAGTAAAGATATTGGTTACTCTTTTGAGCATTCTTCGAAGTTCATGAAAGTTTCCGTAGGTTGAATGCGTGGACCGCCTGCCCTCATAACGGTTTTTGATTCCGAGGGGGTTCTTTGTAACGGAATAAAATTTTGCAATCTAAGTGGAGCCATCATGCTTTTTGTTTGCTAAAAAATTTTAGGTTTGCTTTGTGAGTCCTCCCTTCCTTTTTAAAAGAAACACTCTAGAAACCTAGTAGTTCTTCTTGTGAAGGCGGGAGCTAGTTACAAGACTTAAATGGGTCAAGCACCCTAATGTTGTAGTTCACCTCACGAGCCGTTGATGAGGAGACCGATAGAGTCTCTAATGAGACCAATGAGGGTCCCGTTGAGTCCGGCTTTGTTCCTAGAGCCCCCGTTCCCAAGCTGCTAGTTCCAACTAAGAGCGAGTCCAACTATAAAGATATTTTGAGGTTTTTAAGCAGGGTTATCAACCTCCCATTGTTGGATGCGTTAAATATTCCCGCTTATGCCAATTTTTAAGGACTTGTGTACATTGGCGTAAGCTTAGTGTTCAAAAGAAAGCCTTCCTAGCTAGTCATGTGAGTTTTCCCCCTACCATTTCTTGCACAATAGGTAAATATCGTGCACTTAGAGCCCGGTTAACTTAGAGTGTACCTTCTAGGACTTGGTGAGATGAAACTTTTATTTATCCGGTGGATTTTGTTATCCTAGATACCCAACCTCTCTCGACCTGCAGTCCAATTTTAGAGCTACATCCAATGCGATCTCGTTTAACTGGTATTATGAATTTGTCTTTGGTAATATGAATATTGAGCTGAACGTCTTTCATGAGTAAGCTACCCTCTGAACTAGATGACTGCATTGAACAATAGGAACATTAGTAGAGTCATTACCAAACACTTTGATGGAAGATCCATTGAGAAATGCCTTGCTCACTTTGTTTTCTTCATTTCTAGACCTCTTTTGCCAAGTGCATCATAGACAAGACTTAACAAGAATGGCCTGTAGTAGTTTGATGCCTTATGGGCTTATTTAAGACCCCCGCCCTCATGGCACCCTTGGCTCAACTTACTCTCGCCTTGGTCATACTTTGCACTTCTTAGAAGAGATTCTCAGTCGTCCAACCAGGGTATAACCTTATATAGTTGAAAGTCCAAGATCTATCTCCTGGATAGGTTTTCTTTAACCCCAACATCTGACTCTTGGTCCAAAGGTGTATAAATAGGCTACTGGGTCGAGTACTAAGTTCCAGCAGTTCGGCAAGCGTTTGTATAACCTTATCCCTGATTCATGTAAAGAGATACCCCCTTATATGACGCACTATTAGGTATTACATTTGCCTCTTGCGAAATTGTATCCGCGAACTAAGGTGCACACCATAAAGGTTCGTCCCATTCTATTAATCTCTGCGAAATTTTATTCGCGCTTCTCGCGAGTATTGTAACTCTGATAAAATTTCATTTCTTGTAAAATTTTGCAATTTTTTCAAACATAGTACTCTTTTCAATTGCATTTTCTTCAAACAAATTCTGCGTAAATTTCATCATTTTACCTTTCTACTTACTATTTTCCGATTCTGCTTTTCTGTTAGGTTTTTCTATTTCTTCCTTATCTGCAAGCCGCTTGGCATCATTTTCCTCTCATTGCTCTATTGAATCAATCATCAATCTTTCACATCTCTGTTGTTGCTTGATGTTGTACTTCCAATTGCTCTTCTTCTCAGCTCTTTCCTCGCAAGATTTTATGTCAATCTCATAACATTTCTTGCTTTCTCCCCAATCTCCCTTAATAACTCCAACACCATTAGGATGAGGAAATTTAACACACTGGTGGAAAGTAGATGCTACACCTAATATCCCATGTAGCCAAGGCCGACCAATCAGGGCATTGTAAGGTGATTCAATGTCAACAACACAGAACACGATCTTGGAAGTTATCCCCTTTAATGGAATCCGCATTTCAATTTCCCCTTTGGTTTTATTGGCAGTACCATTAAAACCATAGATTTTATATGTTGATGGTATTAAATCTTCGTCTCTTCCACCCATGGTCTTGTAGGTGTGATAAAATAATATGTCAACTGAGCTGCATGTGTCTATTAGAACTCTATTAATGGCCCAAGAATCTTCATTTTTGTTATCATTTTCTTCATCTTCTTCTTCTACTTGCTTGGGGTTTATCTCTAGCCTTACTACCAATGGGTTATCATGCTGCTCACCAGGCTCTGGTACTTCTTGTGCAGTGAAAGATATAGTTTGTTTTTGCCATTCTTTTAATGGTGAGACTCTCGTGATATTCATTATCTCCCTTCCATCTGTATCTCTCGCGAAGACTCTTCTCAAAACATTATCATGGAAATCCTCAATAGTTCCATGTGAATGTACAATGGAATTACAAAACAAATTTTTTGCTTTAGCCCCAACTTATATTACGAATGATTCTGCTCCTTTTACAGTATTTACCCTGCGAATTTCTGGTGCTGGAGGAAATCGCTGAGATTGTGGATGTCCTACTAAAAAGTGGTTTAGCTTTCCTTGGTCAATCATCCTTAAAATTATTCTCTTTACATTCCTGCAATCATTTACTGTGTGACCATGAAAGTGATGGTAAGGACAAAATTCTTGACTACGATTATTAGGATGTGGTTCTTTTCCCATATTCCATGGTGATGGTATATTTTCCATCAAAATGATAGCTTCCCAGATTTTTTCTATACTAGCATTTAGAGGTGGCATCTTAATTTCTTCCCATATTATCTTCTGGTTACCTTGGCTTATGAAATTGTTTTGCCTCTGTCCACCATAAGTTTCTTGCGACTGATCAAGCCTTTGAATCTTATTATTCCCACCGCGATTGTAATAATTCTTCTCCCTTTCATATTCTTCTTGATCTCTACTGCCCATAGCTACCAACTTATGCTGGTTATCAATTTCAACTTTCTCTTGTTATGTTTGCTAGATGCTCGCCACATTGTTAATCATTTTAGGAAGTAAACTCCCATTTGCTGCTACTGAATTGGTATTCGCGATTGGATATGATTCCATCTCATTTTGTTTCTCCTCCAAAGCAATGTATTCTTCTTGTAGTTCTCGTAGTTCAGTCATAGTAATTGTATTCTTGACTCTGAAAATTTGTATGTACAGCAGATTGGTCGCGAACATTGCATTGATAAAAGACAAGATAAGATATCTCTCGTCTACTCTTCCTGCTATCTCACTGCACATTGTCTTCCATCTTATGGTTAAATGTTTCAGACTCTCTCCAACCCTCTGTTTTAACCCAAACACATCTTCAATACCTGGCCGCGATGAATTGTTGCTTATATATGCTCCCAGTAATGTAGCTTATAATTGATCAAAAGAAATTATAGTATTTTTTGGCAATCCCTCAAAATATTTTAGCGCCTCGCCAGTTAAGCTAGATGCAAAATACTTGCACAATATAGCATCATGATTCTCCCATTGTAGCATACACCTAACATAAGCCTTACCATGTTGTACGGCACAGGTAGTTCCATCAAAAATGCTGGTAAATTGCACTTTGGAGGTATTCCTATTAACTGTACTTCTTGAGTGAATGGATTTCTCGCAGCTTCTTCAATAGCTTCATCAAGTTGCCTTCTACCTCCTTCTCTTATGTTATTTATTATTCCCCTCATCTCTGCTAATTCTCTTAAAATTTGCTCATTCGCCGTTGAATTTGGTTCCATCGGTCTTTTTAATGCAGCTTCCCTTCTCATGCGTTCATGTACCTCTTGTCTTGCGAGATTTTGTGTGTCTTCATCTACACCCACATTCCTTCTTCTGCGATATTCTGCTTCACCATCTTCTTGCAATCGCAACTGTACTTATCTACGAATTTCTTCATTTCTCATCATTTCTCTTTGCTATCTTTCTATTCTCTTTTGTATTCTATCATACTCTTCCTGAATATTATTATTATAACGATTTTGTGTAGTCTCCTTTCTCGATTTTCATGATTATTCTGTCGTACTGCCTCTTGGAACTCTTGTTCTTCTACTTATGCCCTTAATATTTCTCTCTCGCAAGCTAGTCGTGCCTGTTCAGCATAATGTCTCTCAATTTCTTCCTCAATTATTCTTCGATTTATCTGAATCTCTCGCCCATGTAATATCCTCCTACCTTCTTCTGGATTATCTTCATCATTTTGGTTGTCTCTTCCCTCTTGATTTCTGTTGTCAAGTCTATTATCCAAATTTTCGCAACGCGGATCATGGCGATCATCTATTACTTCTTCTTCTCTATGACGTTGCTCTTCATTTAGATTTTGCATTTCCTCTAGCATTTCTTATTGGGGAATTTCGCCTTAATTCTTCTCTTAATGATCTTGAATTCGATCTAACAATACTTCTTGTTCTTCTATTTTGTAACCTCAAATTCTCCATTCCCAACTCGTGATTTTGTCTTGTTAAATTTGCACGCTCTTCCGCCTCTAATCTTCTTCCCTCTTGTATTCTTTGTCTTGGATCATCTGTTATTTCATTTTCACCTCCTCCATGAATTAATCCTTCAACCACTCCTTGATTTCTTTCTTCTCTTCTTCCGTCTCTTAATTATTGATCTTCTACATCTTCCATCGAATCTGATCTCCAAGTATGCACACTCACTCTATCATAATCCACATTTCTATTTTGTATCGGTGTTTGTTGATTTGGTTGTGGAATTTGATCTTCTCCTTCAATCCTTGTTCTATTTATTCTTGTTCTTATCCTTGAAGATTCTCCTAATTCATTTGTTTCTCCTCCTGCAAGTCTTTTACTCCTCCTTACAGTTGTTGGTGGTTCTGATGTATTTCTTTTTCTTCTAGCCATTTCTTCAACTCTAACAATTTCTTAAAATCTTCAAATTGTAATTAGAGATTTCTTAATTTGATTCTCCCTGTTTTGGACGCCAAAATGTAGTTGCAGGAAATCCCACACTACACCCTTGTTATGATTTTGCTATATTCAACTCACAATTGAAGATTAAAAACGACACTTTATTATTTTGTTTTCAGAAATGTTTACAGAAATGGAAGAATTCAAGATTACAACTATTCTCTTGAAGTATCTCTGTCCTCAAGACTTTCTTAACTCTAAAAAATACATCATCCTTTTCTGGACATATTGGGTCTCTATTTATAGGGTAGTTACATAATGGATGACAACTAAGTTTTCCTATTATCTCGGATTTGTTTTGCGATTGTACCGCGATAATTATAATATTCATTCTCGCAAGCTTTGTAACCATCGCGGGACAAACATGCTTTTCTCATGTTTTCTTCAATCGTCAGTTATTACGTCACTCTTTTGACTGCTTTTGTGACATTCGCCAAGTGTTATTAAAAGCTTGCGGTATTGCTCGCTGGGAAGCGTTGTTAATCTCGCAGAAAGGTATTGTAGCGATATTCTGGTCCTACATTACTCGTATGATAGAAGATGCAAGATCAGATCACACAACTACGATAAAAGTAGTATCGGTCTGGCTTCACAATCCCAATGAAGTCTTCAAGTCGTTACCTGATTTTAGAAGAAGAAAACCAAAGGTTAAATGAGAATCGACTCTAGCTTAGCAAACTAGTATCACACAGAATGTGTGGGGATTAGGTTTCCCAGTTGCTAGAGTTCTCCCTTTTATGGTCTTTCAAATCAGGGTTTGCAATCAATGTTAGCTTAGTAACAAAGCATTCAATATTCACCGTTAAATGAAAACCTGATTAGATACAAGCTAATATTTATCAACCGTTAGATCGAAAACATAGCTTGTTATACACACTTGTAATGCACGTTTGTAGGCTTGTGAAAACCGTACCCAAACTTGTACATTAGTTGGTTCAACACTAGTTAACCAAATGGTTAGCCAAATGATAACTTTCATATCAACCATATTCTTCTTTACCATAACTAGTCCAAATGACTCAAATGAACTAGTTAGAGAGTTGCTCAATTGCTTAGATCTTTATGTACTACACAAGACATAATTGAAGCAAAAACGATGTGATTCACTCGAATCGATTAATGAACTATAAATCCACGGTTTGCAATAGCATTCCTTAGTTTACTTAGATAAGTTCACAAACATCGTTTTAAGACATAACCTACTCAAGTTCGCGGACTGGGTTCGCGAACTTAAGTTCCCAGATGGAGTTCACAAACTCCAGCAGAAATTCTCGGTTTCGAGAACTACGCCAGTTCGCGGACTAGGTTCGCGAACGGAACTTGTATGCTGAGTTCGCGGACTGATCTCACGTACTACTCCGGTTTCACTTGATCAACAATGTTCTCAAACTTTGGTTCAAGCAATAAGGACTTATACATATATGTGTTGCCACAACAATGCTTATATCCTCCAATGGTTATATTGTCTAAACTCTCATTTCTATTATTGAAACATTCTCAGAGGACATTATATAGTTATTATTCACAAACTATTTTTCGTCAGAGCAATTTCCAAAATGATTGAAATATAACATGACTTTTGTCACTAGGTAAAGATGAACTTGGATAAAGTGAATGCTTTACCAATACATATTTCAAGAAATAGATAAGCGAGATATACTTAGCTCGAAATATCATATGTGTATATTTTTAGTCTATATGGTAATACGACTTTTGTCTCAAGATAGGAGATAGAGTAGATAGACTTTTGAGTGATAGATAAGTTCAAGTCTCCACATACCTTTTAGTCGATGAAGATCCACTGGTTCCTTGAGTAGTCCTTCGTCTTGTATGATGATCGCCATGGAGTTCTTGAGCTCAAATATACTTTTTATCCTAGTCTGAGACCTTAGCTATAGTAGATTAGAAATCAAAGACTTTATAGTTTTGATCACTAATATTGACAAACATGCTTGAGATAATAACGCATGCGAGTTTGACCGAGCTATACTCTAACAATCTCCCCCTTTGTAAATTTTAGTGGCAAAACTATTAAAACATATGGAATACAAAAAAATATATAAATAAACTATGTAGCTCCTATTCCACATGTCATCTAATCTTCAACAATACTCGAAATCTTCGTCACTTCCAAGTAATCCAATGATCCCAAAGGTTGTAAGTTTAGCATCATCGTTGTTGAAAATTCATAGCTATATGTAGTGAACTTACAACAAATGCTCAAGATAGTCAGGTTAGGTTTTGTTCAAGTGAAAGAATTGTAGAATAAACCAGATGAAGGGAGATCGTTAACAAGAAAAGAAGAAGCAACATCAGAGAGGGAGGAGTCGAAGGAAGAAGAATAAGACTAGAGTTTCAGAAGGAAGAAGAATGAGTGGAGGAGAATAAGTTTCATTACACAATAATTGACTCTTTACAACCACAAGAAAGCATAATATAAAGCTAGCCATCATATTCACGTCATGCATGTGAATATGGCTTAAGGCAGATAGAAAAAATATAAGGGCTACCACACATAAGATAAGACTAATACTCCTACTATCTTAGGTTCATGACAACTGCCTACTGCTCCAAAGGATCCTTGGCCTCAAGGATCATCTTAGGAAAGTTCTGCTTCATAACAATTGTATCTTCCCAAGTAGCATCCTCCGCATTAGAGTGAGACCAATGAACCATCACCTGAGATATTGTTTGCTTGTTCCTTTTTATCAGTCTGGAACTCAGTATGTGCAGTGGAGAAATCTTCATGCACCCTTCACTATCCAAAGTTGGAAAAACAGTTTGAGGGATAATAGTTTGGCCTACCTTGAGCTTGAGCTGAGATACATGAAAAACAGGGTGAATTCTAGAAGATGCTGGCAACTGAAGTTTATAAGCTACCTCTCCAACCTTGGCAATGATCTGATATGGACCAAAAAAAAATTGCAGCCAACTTGAGGTTTCTACTTAACTGTACTGAATATTGTCTGTAAGGTTGGAGCCTGAGGTAAATCCAATCTCCCACTTGAAACTTTCTTTCTATCCTATTTTTATCTGCTTGTTGTTTCATTCTGTGTTGTGCTTCCTCCAATGTGGACTTGAGAAGAATATTCATAGCCTATCTTTGCTATAAGTAGTCATCCACTTTAGCATTAGTAGCAGTGAGATAATAAATCAACCCATACTGTGGTGGTGAATAACCATAAAGTGCTTGGAATGGGGTTAAATGCAAGTTGGTATGATAAGTAGAGTTAAACCACCATTCTGCCAGGGCTAACCAACTGACCCATTTAATTGACCTGTAACCCATTTAGTTGGCATATAACTGGTCATACATCTCAAGTAAGACTCCAAGCAAGCATTAACTCTCTCAGTTTTTCCATCTGTCTAGGGATGATATGATGTGCTAAGATGAAGAGTAGTAGCCATCTTCTTAAACAACTCCTGCCAAAAACTTCTCAAGAACACACTATCTCTGCCAGACACAATAGTTTGAGGGAGACCATGGAGTTTATAAATGTGATCAAGGAACATCTTGGAAGAAGATTGTGTTGTATAAGGGTGGCTCATAGCAATAAAATGGCAGTATTTTGTAAACTTGTCTACTATAACCATGATAACTTCTCCGCCTTCAGACTTAGGCAACCCATAAATAAAGTCCATGCTAATGTGTTGCCATGCCTGGTCTGGGATTTGCAAGGGTTGTAACAGTCCACCTGGTAGTGTATTAAATCCCTTATGTTGTTGACATATGTCACACTCTGCCACAAACTGAAAGATATCCTTCTTCATATATATTGCCCCAGTAAAAGCAGGATTTAGCTCTCGGATAACTTGCTTGAGTGCCATAATGACCTCCAATGGATGAAGAGTGAACAACAGTCAAGATTCGCTTCCTTAACTCACCAGTTCAACCCACATAAGTCCTTCCTTTGAATTTGAGTAGTCCTTGAGAGTAATAATAATGCAGTACACTTCCTGAAGAAATAAAAAGTTTCAGTATAACAGTCTTAGCATGATCATCTCCTTTATAACTAGAAATCACCTAAGTTAACCATGTTGGTTGGACTTCGGATATAGCTTGGCAGGTGGAAGTAGGTTGAGAATGCATTCTGGACAGAGCATCTTCTACTTTATTCTCTGCTCCTTTCTTGTACACTAGTTCATATTCATAACCCAGTAATATAGGCAACCATTTCTGCTGAAGTATGGAGTGAAGTATTTGCTCCATGAAGAATGTAATGCTTTGATGATCTGTTTATATTGTAAACTTATTTCCTAGTAGATAAGATCTCCATTTAGTAACTACTAAGACTATGGCTAGCAACTCCTTCTCATAAGTTGAGTAAGCCAAGAATCTGATACCCATACTTTTACTGAAATAAGCTATTGGTTGCTTACACTGCATGAGAACTGCCCCCACTCCCACATCAGAAGCATCTATTTCCACTTCAAAAGGTTTTGAGAAGTCAGGTAAAACCAGCACTGGAGTTATTTCCATGGCTCTCTTTAGATATTCAAATGTTGCTTGAGCTGCAGAGTTCCATTGGAAGTTATTCTTTTTGAGTAACTCAGTTAGTGGCTTACTAATCAACCCATAGTGTTGCACAAACTTTCTATAATACCCAGTCAGTCCAAGAAACCCTCTTAAAGCTTTAATTTTACTTGGAGTTGGCCATTTGAGCATGCACTTAATTTTCG
Organism: Papaver bracteatum; assembly: GCA_023529315.1. NCBI lineage: Eukaryota > Viridiplantae > Streptophyta > Magnoliopsida > Ranunculales > Papaveraceae > Papaver > Papaver bracteatum. The sequence continues at coordinate 404,211 of JAJJWX010003811.1, read as the reverse complement.
ATGGATCAGCTGGAACTCCTTGTGCACTAATAATATGGCCTAAATATTCCATTTGTGTCTGTCCAAAAGAACACTTTCTCATCTTAGCAAAGAGTGAATGTTCTTGTAGGAGAGATACAGTTATTTTGAGGTGTTGTAAATGGGTATCCATATCAGGACTGTAAATAAAAATATCATCAAAGAATACCAAAATGAACTTCCTCAAATGTGGCTTGAATACATCATTCATGAGAGCCTAAAAAGAAGCTGTAGCATTGGTTAAGCCAAAAGGCATGACCAAGAATTCAAAATGTCATTGGTGAGTTCTAAAAGAAGATTTGTGAATATCAGCAGGATGAACTCTAATTTGGTGATAGCCAGCCCTGAGATCAATCTTTCTAAAAACCTTGGCTCCTTTAAGTTCATATAACAACTCTTCTATAATTGGAATGGGGTACTTATCCTTGACAGTAATATCATTTAATTTCCTATAATCCACACAAAACCTCCATCTACTATCTTTCTTCTTGACAATAATGATAGGGGAAGAGAATTGACTATGGCTTGTCTGAAGGACCCCTGCAGATAGCATTTCTTCAATCAGTTTCTCTACCATTTCTTTTTGGACATAAGGAATCATTTATGGTCTTTGGTTTGGTGGTGATGATAGAGGTTTAAGTGGAATGTGATGATCATGGCTTCTTTGAGGTGGCAAGATGATGTGAATCAATAATGTTGTAAAAAGTGGTAGTAAGGTTGTCGTTCACTCGGAATTGTTGAAATCGATTTTAGGATTTAATAAACTAAAATAAAAGAAAAATATATACAAATATTGTCATAGGATGAAGAGATGACTGGGACTCGGGATTCCACCAATTCTCACATTCATGCGGTTGAACTATTAATTCCGGACAATTAAAGCTCATAAAATAGCAAACATCGACTCTAAATCTTTGCCAAGGTAGATTTTATAAAGAATTATATGTAAATCACAAGCATGATGCATCTAAAGTACCTAAGACTAAGCATACAACATCTAACGAAATCACAAATAATCAAGACAAATCATAAATCGATTATAATAGTGAAAATAGTCATAAAGGAATTAAATAGAATTACCACATGGTTGGAAAACAACTTCCTCCGTCGTCCCAGTGATGGGTTCTAGCTCATCATGTTGGAAACACGCTCAAAATATGATTTCATTGCTCAAAGGTGCTTACAAATGATGAAAAGGAGAGATATCAAATAAACCAGGAATTTGCAACGCGTATTACGTGTTACAAACAACCTGTTACAGTGTACGATAAACAGAAAATGTCACTGTTACTGTAGATATACGACCCTCCAATAATGTGTTGTTGTTACTGTATATGAACGACAGTTATTTGTTGTCTTATGTTCTTCGTGTTCTTGAGGTGCAGCAGCAGCATAAACGACTATGCAACCTCCGATTTATTCTCTGCAGCTCACCAAACACCTTTGTTTTCACCCCTAACTCTCCATTCCCCTTCTATGAGTCCCAAACAGCGTTTATATACTCTACAGATCATCATATTTCGAATTTAATTTCCATATCTTCCCACATTAACTCGACAATATATTTTTGTTATCTCCGGTGTCTGCAGCTGTTAATTATTCTATTTTTATCTTCTCATGATGTTTTCCCCGGTGTCTACATATGATGTCGTCCAACTCCCTGCAGCCACATAGAAAACTTCCCAAAGTAAAACAAAAGAATACCGAGAACACTTCAACCTCTGTTTTATCGAGTTATGTCAAATCTTCCTTTTTCTTCTCCGTTCTGTTTTCTTTGGCTAACACGCTCCAACACATTCATCCTCTTCTTAGCTACGTAAAAATTTCCCAATCTATCAAAGAGAATAACCGTAATTTATGTTTCGATAATAATACGCAACTTTACCTTTTTCTCGAGTTTAAACACGTTAGAACCCCCTGGTTTGTCAAAACAAGATGAGATATACCCAAGTCCAACAAAAAATCTCCTACAAATTCTTCCAGAAGTCTCTTTTTTCAAACCAATTATTCCCGCCATTTTCTGTTAAAACCGTGAAGAAGGTGGACAGCCCTTAACCACTGATAGAGTGTGTTTAGCAGGTGACGCCCTGGGGTGTGAATAACAGGTGAGTACCCATTAGTAAATGAGGTTCCCCTTATCCGAAAATGGGTACCGTTTAGAAAATCTCCTCCGGGGGTCCAAAAAGCACTTTTTGAGAAACTTTTTCCACACAAGTGTATTTCTCCAAAAACACTTACACAAACATAAAAACACCATAATAAGTACAAAATCAAGCACTAACAATAGAGACACTGAGGATAATTCAGACACAAAAATGCGTCTATCAGATACCCCCAAACTTATTATTTGTTACTCCTCGAGAAAAACCAATCTAGAAAATAAAATGACTACACTTAGCACGTGTAGCAAGCCATTAAACTGCTAGGTGTCCCTAGTGGCGGAGCGTTGTATCCGAAGGGTTTTGTAGTTGCAGGAATTCCTACACTACACCCCATACAAGAATTCTCCATGATCAACACATATTTGAAGATTAAGAACAACACTTTTATTGATTAATTCTCAGAAATGGAAGAAATCAAGAATACAACCGCTCATAAGAACTTTCTCTCTCCTCAAGACTTTCTCAACACTCTAAAATTGATCTCTTTCTTCCTGAATCTATTTGTTCTCTTCATATAGGGTAAGTACATAGTGGATGACAGCTAAGTTATCCTTTTATTTCGGATCTGACTCGCGATGTTCTCGCAACAATTATAATGCTAATTCTCGCAGATGTTTTAATCTTCGCAGGATCGTCATGTTCTTCTCGTGTTTCTGCTACCGTCATCCGTTACGTCATTCTTTGAGTCATTCTGCGACGCTCGCAGAGTGTTGCCGAGAAGCTCGCGAAAGTGTTGTTTATAAATCTCGCAAGAATATTGCTGTGGCGATATTCTGATCCTACATCTTGCCTATTCTCATGTCTTCTCCGCGAAGTGGAGAGGATTATGAGAATCTCCATCTCTTCAGAATGCCACAGCTTCCTATATTTCCATATTATCTTCTTCGACAAAGCCCCGTAAATTTAGTATAACCGCCTACACGTGTCAAATATCCTTATTTTTACTGGAACGTCTTTCCTTAACATGTCATTTTCTTTTGCTTATAAAAGGTAGAATAAGGTACAAAAACAATCTTCTCCTTCTACTTCTTTATCTTTTTTTCGTTTGTTTGTTCTTTTTTCTGTCTGCAGCTTTTTTATTCCAAAGATCCATATGCTACTGCTTTCATGGAGTCATCAAGGTATCTGTTCTTCTAATGTTAATGTAGGATCAGAATATCGCTACAATACTTCTCTACGAGATTAACAACACTTCCCAGCGAGCATCACCGCAAGATCTTCAACTACACATTGCGAGTGTCACAAAAGCAGTCAAAAGAGCGATGCAATAAATGACGAGTAAAGAAAATTTGAGAAAATCATGTTTGTCCTGCGATGGTTGCAAAATTTGCGAGAGTGAACATTGTGACTAATCGTGGTACAATCGCAGAATCAATCCGAAATAAGAGGAAAAACTTAGCTGCCATCCATTATGTAACTACCCTATAAATATAGACCCAATGTGTCCAGAAAAGGATGATGTATTTTTTGAGAGTTAAAAAAGTCTTGAGGAGAGAGAAACTTCAAGAGAATAGTTATAATCTTGAATTCTTCCATTTCTGTAAACATTTCTGAGAACAAAATAATAAAGTGTCATTTTTCATCTTCAATTGTGAGTTGATTATAGCAAGATCTTAACAAGGGTGTAGTGTGGGAAATCCTGCAACTACATTTTGGCGCCCAAAACAGGGATTGAATTAGCAAAATCAAAAAAAAGGTGAAGAAGAAGATAAGAATTATTCAAGATTAAGAAAATCATAAAACAAATCAGTGAGATATTTGAAGGAAGGATGATTAGAATCAAAGAGGATTGTAGAAAGTTGGAGTGTGGTATGGTAACAAGAACAATGATTGATAGATTTCATGAAAATATTAAGGGGAAGATACACAAACGGGATTTTGAAGGAAGGAAAATTATGACGGTGGAAAAAATATCACCATTGAAAGATTGGGAAAAACAGGAGATCACATTTACAGCAGCAGAAATACCAGAAGAAAATCTATGTCATACATCTCCATTGGTAATCACGGTATCCACTATACCAATGAGAAAGAAGGAATCAATAAAATATGTAGAAGAATGGGCCATGAATAGAACTTTGGAGGATGCAGGAAGTTCTGTAGATATAATATTTTATCATAATTTCAAGAAAATGGGATATAAGGATGAAGAAATATCTTATTCAACATATCATGTTCATGGCTTTGGAAAATCTTTAACAAAACCTAAAGGCGAGATAATGGTACGAATTCCACTAGGGGAGATTAAAACACAAGTAACGTTATGTGTGGTAGACGTGGAATCACCGTATAACATGATATTAGGAAGACCATGGATACACGCAATCAAGGCTGTAGCATCAACATTGCATCAATGCATCAAATTTCATATACCCAGTGGAATTGGAGAAATTAGAGGAAACACAGATTTTGCGAAATTGTGTTACCAAATTGAAGTAAGAAATTGTGAAGAATGTCCAAAGCTGCGAAAGGCTCGCAGAAAATTGGCGAGAGAAACAAAGAAGGAAGAAAAATTTAAAGTTTACATGATAAGAGCAAAAGAAGGAAAAGGAATACCCAGTGAAATCTCGCAAGAATTATGAAAACACCGACACCAATGGGAGAACCTGAAGCCAGTTATATTGCAGCAGAACCAACAAAGGAAGTAAATATTGGGAGTGAAGAAGAGCCTAAAGTGCTGAAAATTGGGACTAGATTGGAGGCAGATGAGGAAGAAAGAACAATAAATCTCTTGTGAGAATATAAAGATATCTTCGCGTGGAGCATGGATGAGATGCCAGGGATAGATCCGTCAATAGCGTGTTATAGATTAGAAATCAACAAAAACATAAGACCATTTAAGCAAAGAATAAGGAAAAGCGCAATAACATATCATTCTCAAATAGAAGAAGAATTACATAAGATGCTCGACGCAGGAATTATAAGGCAAGCAAAATATCCAGAGTGGATTGCAAATATGGTAGTGGTCCCAAAGAAGAACAAGGGGATAAGAATTTGTATAGATTTCACTGATTTAAACAAGGCTTGTCCTAAAGATAGTTTTCCATTACCAGATATCCCACAGATGGTTGAATCAGCAGCGGGAAATGCTAGAATATCATCGTTGGATGGATATAAAGGATATAATCAAATCCCTCTCGCTGAAGAAGATCAAGAACATACGCATTTTTTGCTCCAAGAGGATTATATTGTTATACAAAGATGCCATTTGGATTACGAAATGCTGGTGCAACGTATCAAAGAATGGTGGAGAAGGTGTTTGCAAAGTGGATCCACAAAACATTAGAAGTGTATGTAGATGATATGCTGATCAAAAGCAAAGAAGATGAGAATCATGTGCAAGATCTGAAAGAGATTTTCGATCAAATGCGGCAATTTAATATTAAAGTGAATCCCGATAAGTGTACTTTTGGAGTAACTTCAGGCAAATTTTTGGGGTATATTGTATCAAAAGAAGGAATACAAGTTGATCCGGAAAAAGTACAAGCAATTCGCGATATGCCAACGCCTGCGACGGTAAAAGATGTGCAAAAATTGAATGGACTCTTAGCCTTGCTAGGAAGATTCATCTCGCGATCTTCAGACAAATGCAAACATTTTTTCGATATACTCAAGAAGGGAACAAAATTCAAGTGGACAGATGAATGTGAAAAGGCTTTTCAAGGAATAAAAGAACATTTAATGAACATAACTATCCTACAGAAAGCTGAACCGGGAGAAGAACTATTGATTTATCTCGCAACAACCACATATGCGCTAAGTGTTGTGTTGTTTACATGAGTAAATGCAGGGGTAGAAAAACCAATTTATTACATCAGCAAAACGTTCAATTCTGCAAAGAGAAATTATTCAAAGATTGAAAAACTAATTTTAGCATTGGTAGATGCAACTTTTAAACTTCGCATCTACTTTCAAGCGCATAAGGTCAAAGTGTTAACAAAAGTGCCAATTGAGTCAGTAATGAAAAATTCAAAAAGATTTGGCAGAGTTGAGAGATAGAATGCACAAGTGGGATACTTTGATATCCAATATGAAGTTTTATCCTCGCCAAAGTCACAAGTTATCGCAGACTTCTTAGCTGAATTTCCTTTAGAAGATGATGAAGCTGTAGAAGAGATGATGGATGTAGAAGAGGAACATGGAGATCCAAAAGAACTATTAACAAAACCCGACAGATGGGAGATACTGGTGGATGGATCATCAAATGGGGAAGGAAATGGGATTGGAGTTGTTTTTATTTCACCAGAAGGAGAAAAAACAGCTTTTTCATTTAGATTGGAATTTGCATCCACTAATAATGAAACAGAATATGAGGCCGTGATTCATGCTTTAAAATTTGCGGTAGAAATGAAGTTGGAAAATGCTAGAATCACCAGCGATTCACAGTTAGTTTCGCCAGATAAAAGGAGAATACACAACAAATGAACCATCTTTAAGAAAGTATAAAAGGTTAGTCGAAAAATTATCTACAAGAATTCCAAAAATAAAATGGAGACACATATCAAGGAAAGATAATAGGCTTGCACATGCATTTGATTTCATATCCAGTATGATGACAAATCCAACTACGAGGTGCATAAAAATTCGAACACTTTTACTACCAGCGATAAACAAGGAAGAAGAAGAGGAAGATGTGATGATGGTAGAAGTTGGAGAAGAGGAATTAAAGAACAACATTACGGATTGGCGAGCAGATCTTCATGCATACTTGGCAAGAGGAGAAATCCCAAGAAATCGATTAGAAGCACATAAATTAAAAAGTAGGGCAACCAATTATGAGCTAAGAGAAGGAGTGTTATATCGCAGATCTTTTAGTGGACCATCGCTAAGATGTTTGACGAGGGAGGAAGGACAAAAAGTGTTGAAGATGTTGCATAGTAGTGACGCTGGTAATCATAGTGGAGGAAGATCTTTGGCATATAGAACAAAAATGCAATGCTATTAATGGCCATATATGCATGAAGATGCAAAACAACTCTTAAGGCGTTGCGAAGATTGCCAGCGATATGGAAAGAAGATACATGCACTAGGAGCACCATTATCGTCTTCAACAAGTGTATGGCCTTTTGGGAAATGGGGGTTAGATATTGTGGGACCATTTGTGTCTGGTTCTGGAAAAAGAAGATACCTAATCGTCGCAACATATTATTTCACAAAATGGGGAGAAGTAAAGGCAGTAAAACATATCCGCGATAACGATATTTTTACATTCATATTTGAGAATATAATTTGCAGATTTGGGATTCCAGCACAGTTGGTGTCTGATAATGGGAAGCAATTTGAAGGACAGAATATAGAATTGCTACTCAATGCATTTAAGATAAAGTGTGAAAAATCTACTCCTCTATATCCACAAGCAAATGGTCAAGCTGAAGCAACTAATAATACAATCGCAGACATCTTAAAAAAGAAGCTAGAAGGATACCACAGAGCATGGTGTGAACAGGTGCATAATGCAGTATGGGCCTACAATACAACTAGATGAGAAGCCACTGGAATGTCACCTTTTTGTTTGACGTATGGAGTTAAAGCTGTGTTACCAACAGAAGTATCTATCCCTACAACAAAAAGAGAGGCTTGAGAAAGAAATCTAAGTGCTGGAATGATTTTAAATAAATTGGATGAATTAGAAGAAAAAAAGAGAAAAGACTTTGCAACATATGGAAAATTACCAGCGAAGATTAGCTCGCGAGTACAACAAGCGTGTTAAGAAACGTGAATTTCAACCTGGCGATTTAGTGCTATGAGAAACACCAAGTTATCAGCGATAGAATGGTGGAAAATTGGCGAGAAAATGGGATGGACCATATATCATTAAAGAGATAGTTGGAACCGGGGCATACAAACTAATGGACCCTGAAGGGAGAGATGTTGGTCAAAGACTTGACAGACCATGGAATAGACTATTTATGAAAAGGTATTATCAATGACAACTTCTGCAAGATAAGAGATACAGGTACGTTGTAAAAAAAAAAAAAAAAATCTCTGATTCCAATTGCGAGATTCTACTAATAACAAAGCAAAGTAAGAACTGCGAGCATAATCGCAAGAATGGCAGATAAAATTTCGCAGAGATTAATAGAATGGGACGAACCTTTATGGCGTGCACCCTAGTTCGCGAATAAAATTTCGCAAGAGGCAAATGTAAGACCTAATAGTGCGTCATATAAGGGGGTATCTCTTGACATGACTCAACGATAAGGTTATACCGCTGCTGGAACCTGAGTTATGTAGATGTTGGGGTTAAAGAAAACCTATCCAGGAGAGGGATCTTGGATTTCCAATTATATAAGGTTATACCCTGGTTGGACGACTAAGGACCTCTTCGAAGGAGTGCAAAGTATGACCAAGGCACCGAGGTACATGGTTGAGTCAAGGGTGCCCGGGGCGTACGAAACTACCCTGGCCATCCTTGGAAAGTCTTGGCTATGATGCACTCGGCCCGAAGAAAACCCCACTTAGGGTGCAGTCTTGTAACTATAAGCCATATAGGCATAAAGGACAAGAGGCTGCGAAAAACAACTGGTTGTTGGCAAATTTGGATAGGAGGAGCTAGTCTTGTATGGCCGATGTGCCCTCCTTGAAGGGGAAACCAAGGGGAAGATAAGGGCATCACCCTCCATTAGGGAGCTGATAAGTGTCTAAAGACGGAAATGTCATGGGGATTTATGATCGCAAGAACATTTAGGCCTGTCATATTGTCGCGTGACGAAAATTATACAGAGGCAGCGAGCCAAAAGAGAAAAGTTAAGATGAGATCAATGGGTTTTTACATGAAAGTGTAAAGGCGTCCTGCGATTTCATCGCAATACGGCAATGTCATAAGCTATAATTCTTGCAAGAGAATTTAAACTTATCATATTGTCGCAGAGATGCTGAAAAAATATTGATAAGACAAAATCAATGGGTCAATACATGCAAATGTAAAGACGTCCTGCGATTTTGTCGCAGAAAGAAAACTTTTTTGGCAAAATAAGACCTTTAACTAGGAAGGCAAAATAAGACCAACAAAATAATCTTAAAAATTAACTATTCTATTTTAAGATGCAGGAAAGATTTGTTCATCGCAGGAGAATATATAAGAAGGCAAATTCATAACATCGTAAACTCTTTCAGAATTTTTCGGAATATCGCAGCTGTACTCATTAAATCGCAGATATATTCATACTTTCATGAATAATACAGCCACACAGTTCAAAAGTAAACAAAATAATTCACCATTTCAATAAAGATAATGAAGGGAAAGAAGGGGAGTGGAGAAATAAGATTTCATTATCTTCCTTGAGGATATTCAAAGTAAACAAAATCAAAAGTTGAATTCTAAAAATTTCAAAAGTTACATTATTCGCAAGAAAGAAGAAGAAAAAGAAAGCAAAAATGAAATTCAAGTTTTGACGATTGTCTCGCCAGATTCACTATTCTTGCTCTCCAGATTCGTTATTCTTTCCAGAATTGTCAGCTTTATCAGTATTCTTATCACCACTTGAAGTTACTTCTTTAGGAGGAATTCTTTCTTCTTCATCATCTTCTTGAGTGGTATTTTCTTCATCATTAGTGAATTCTAATTCCTTATCCATGGGAAAAGGAATTTCATCATCATCAACTTTTAAAGGAGGAACAGATACAGGAGGGAGAGAATGGGAGAGTAGAATATCATTCACAAGAACTTCAGCACTGAGGTGAACCTTGCGAAGGAAACCTCTGTCACGGTTCCTAATCTCTATATTTTTGAAGTACTCGAGATAATCAAGTCTTCTTTCTGCTTTGTCGCGAGCTTCAATATAATTGAAAGTAAGAGTCTTGTTTTCTTTGCGAACTTTATCCAATTTATCAGTAAGATCAGCAATGGTAGAATGAAGACTTCTTTCAGATTCTGCGAGTAACAAAAGTGATAAAAGATCATTCAATCAAGGATTTTGCAAGAAATATAACACAAAATTTGATAGAAAGGTCAACAAGAGAGGCAGTCAATTGACTACCTTCTTTCTGCGAGGTTAAGTTTTGAATTAATGTAAAGAAACAGTTTTCCCATTGATTCATAGAATCATCAAATTTATCGCCAACCACACCCTTCAGACGAGATTTCATGTTTTCTTCTCTGGTGCGTAGATACGAATTTTCCTTTGCTAGTAAAGAATGAGACTTCTTCAATTGAGAGTATTGGTCTTGAAGCTCGCTGGCCTTCAAACTAAGAGTTAACCTACCCTTGATAAGTTTATCCTTCTCAGCAACAGATGATTCAGTTACCTCCTTGAGTTCATCTTTAAGGGAACGAAGAGATTGCTCTTTATTATCACATATTCTTTGTATATTACTCAATTGATGTGAAGAAATCGCCATCAAGCTTTAAAATCTATGTTTCTCTTGGGATAAAGTTCTATTTTCATCTGATAAAGATTCTACCGCCAAGTTAGACTTGGTTAACGAATATGAAAGACGAGTAATCTCGTTACTTAATAAATTTTGACTTTGCGATAGTTGGTTATTCTCATTAGTAAGATTATCTATTTGATCAATCGAATATGTGTAGAGATTATCAAATCTATTATACTGGTCCATCCAAGAATCTCTTTCAACACGAGCTTCGTCAGCAATAGATTCAAATTTAAGTCTCTCCATGAAACGAGTCCGATTTGAAACTAATATATGAATCAAGAATTTAAGAAGGAGACTTGAGTACAGAGGATATAAAAACAAAACTGAAAAACAAAAGGGTAGAGGCAGGAAAACTATACCTTTCAGCTCGTCATTTTTTCTGCGAAGGTTCTCGCAGTTAAGAGAAGAGTTGCGAAGCATATGGTTCAGAGTATCACATTCATAAATTTTAAATTGAAGTCTTTTTCTCAGAATTTTAACTTCATTTTCTAAAGATGCTCGTGAAGAAGTATTATCAGAGCCAAAATATTTAAGTAAGGTCTCACAAACTTCGTATTGGAGAGAGTCAGTAGAAGATTTTCTAGCATCGTCTAAAATATTAGATAAACTTTTAAAAGCAATATCAACTCCTGCTAAGGTTTCATTCGTTGGAGGAAGAGATGCAGAGGGTGAAATGGTAACAAGGACAAGTTGACGATTTGAGTCATTTGCGTTGGTTGTATTATCAGAAGGAGGAGTGTTGGGAAAAACGACAGTTGAAGGCAATAAAGGGCTAGAAGGAACTTCAGTCACAGCAATTTCAGGAGATTGATTTGTCAATGAATCAAAAGAAGTAGAGGTGTTGGCAGCGATATTCTCGCAGGTAAAAGAAAGAGTATCCAGTTGCGAGGGAGTGGGAGTAACTCTTGCAGATGTTAATGTGGGGATGGAGAAATCAGCCTCAAGAGCTTTAAACTGACGAGGTCTTTTGGGAGGATTAACGATGTTCTCGACATTCTGCGAATAATAACTCAGATAAGAAACAGAGGCAACAATATTGTTATTAAGAAATAGGATGTGTTTCTTACCACCTTATCATTCGCATAACTTCTCTTATTCTTCTTCTTCTTTTCAGTCGGTCTTTTGCGAGCATTAGGGTTTTGACCTGAGGATTGGGTGTTAGTGTAGGTACTGAATATCGCAAGATAATGGTTCACGAGTATCGTAATAAATAAAGGAGAAAAGAGTTATAAAATGATACAATGATAGAAGTAGCGCGGAGAAATATGAAGTTTTGCGAGGATGGAATTATTTTGCGAGTATGAGTCGCGATACTTCGCAACTCATATACAGCTGTATAAGTTTTACTAAAAATAGGAGTTCAAATGTAAAATTCGAGAGGTTCTTTTAGTAAGTGTAAGAAATTATCTTAGGAAAGAGAATAGAAAAAGTTGTAACTATTCTAGTTCCATTTTGATAATTCCATGTAATCAATTAAGAGAATTAATAAGAAAGTTATCATTCATCATCAAGAACTTCTTGAGTTTTTACCAATTCTATTGAGGGTGTAGTTGTAGGTTATTCTGCAACTACATAATTGGCGCTAGAAACAGGGAGAGAAAGAATACCTGTACCAGAAAAATGACAAGAAGAAGAAACACATCAGAACCATTAACTGAAGTAAGAAGAAGTGTAAGACTCGCAGGAGGAGAAGCAAATATAACAGGAGAACCTAGTAGGAGAAGGAGTAATCGAAGAAATCAAGCTCAACAAATAATAGATCATGATCGAGTGAGTATACACACTTGGAGAAATGATAAACCATAGGAAGAAGATAGAGAACCACAAATCAGAGAAAATGGAAGGTTGATGGGAGGAACAATTCTTGAAAGAGAAAGGGAGATGTTAGAAACACTAAGACAAGGAATCCAAGAAGAACAAATGATCGAAGCTGAAGAACGTGCCAATTTAACAAGACAAAATCAAGAATTGAGGATGGAAAATGAGATGCTACAAAGAAGGAAATCTCAAAGTGTTGCAAGATCAAAAGTTAGAACAGAAAGATAAGGACAAAATTCACCGATAATCAATAATGAAAATAATATGCAAGAACAAGCGCAGAATCAAGGTGAAAGAAATCAAGAGAATCGTTTCATTTTAATACCAAACCACGAACAAAACATGGAGAATTTACGAACAAGGCCAAATCCTAGAGAAAACAATCAGAATCGAGAGGAAGAACATCAACTTATGGAAGAAACTGAGAGACAACAAGTAGTACATCAAAACAATCACGAGAATGGAATAAGAAGATATGAAGAGGCTCGTAACAAACAAAATGTTGAGTATGAAAGAATTAAGAGAAGAATTGCAAATCAACAAACAGAAGTAGAGAGGAATGAACCAAACTCTCGAATCAGAGTACAAACAAATCAAGAACAAGAAAATCACAGAAGGAGGAGAAATGAAGAAGAAGAAATTCTTGATATTCGCATGAGAACAATGAGAAGAATAGAAAGGGAAGAACAAGAATTCCAAGATACTCTGCGACTGAACAATTATGATAATTTAGAAAGAAGATATTTGCAAAATTATGCAAATGAAAAAATTAATGAAGAATATGATAGAATGCGAAGGATCGCAAGGGAGGAAGCACAAGAACGTAGAAGAAGAGAAGCTGCATTAAAAATACCAATGGATGAGAATTCTGAGGCAAATGCACGGATCTTTCGAGAATTAGAAGAAATGAGAGGGATGATAAACAATAGAAGAGGAGGAGATAGAAGGCAATTAGATGAAGCAATAGAAGAAGCTGCGAGGACTCCATTTGCTAGAGAAGTACAATTGGGAGGAATTCCACCAAAATGCAATTTACCCACACTTACCAGTATCTTTGATGGGACTTCATGTGCTATTCAGCACATTAAAGCATACATAAGATGCATGTTACAATGAGAGAATCATGATGCTGTGTTGTGCAAGTACTTCACATCGAGTTTAACAGGGGAAGCTTTAAAGTGGTTCGAAGGACTCCCTAAGAACACTATTACGTCATTCAGTCATTTGCAAGCTACTTTTCTTGGAGCATATATCACAAATCACTCTTCACGGCTTGGTATTGAAGATGTATTTGGTTTAAAACAAAGAGTGGGTGAGAGTTTGAAGCATTTGGTAAGACGATGGAAGACTATGTGCAGTGATATGGAAGGGCGCGTGGATGAGAGATACTTGATTATATCCTTCATAAATGCGATGTTCGCAACTGAACAATTATATGTTCAAATCTTCAGAAGAAAGAATTCCATAATGATGACAGAGTTACGAGAATTGCAAGAAGAATACATTACACTAGAGGAAAAGCAAAACAGTATGGAGTCATATCCAGTAACAAACACTAGCAATCAAGAGGGAGGAGCAAATTTACTTCCCAAAATAATCAATGCAAGAAAGCAGTACTTCGCAAACATCCTCACAAACTTCTTCGCAAATTTCAGAAGAGAAGAAAATCAATGGTAGCCAGCCAAAAATGGTAGCAATGGGTAGTAGAGATCAAGAAGAGTATGATAGAGAGGAATTTCTATAATCGAATAGGAAATAACCAAATTCCAAGATTAGATCAACAACAAGAAAATTATGGGGGACAAAGGCAAAATTATTTTGGACAAGGGAACCAGAGACAAAATTATAACAACGGTCAAGGAGGTCAAAGAATGGTAAGGGAAGAGATAAAATTGCCACCTTTGAATACAAGTGTAGAAAAGATATGGCAAGCAATTATCCTGGTAGAGCATATACCAACTCCATGGAACATGGGAAAGGAACCACCAATGGGTCCAAGAAGTCATGAATTTTGTTCATATCATCATTTTCATGGACATTCTACAAATAATTGCCATAGTATCAAGAGGATAATCTTGCGAATGATTGATCAAGGAAAGCTAAATCAATTTTTACTTAAGCAGACACAGTCGCAACAATTACCACAGGCTCCAGTCATAACTCGCAGGGAGAACACAACAAAAGAAAAGGGAGAAGAAATCCTACATATAGAAGTGGGATCAAAAGCAAGGAATGTTTTCTGTAATTCCATTGTTCATTCATATAAAACCATAGAGGATTTTCATGATAATGTGTTAAGCAGGGTATATGCGAGGGATGGTGAAGGAAAGGAAGTAATGAACATCGCAAAAATTTCACGACTTGAAGATTGGCAGAAACGTGAAATTTCTTTTGAAGCCACCAAAATTCCATAAGGTTGTGAAGCACATGATAATCCATTGGTAGTAAGATTAGCAATCTACATGAATATGGAAGAAAACGAAGATGATATGGAGGAAGAATCAATTGGTATTAATAGAATTTTGATTGATACGGGAAGTTCTGTCAATATCCTCTTCTATTCTGCTTACAAAACTATGGGGGGAAAAGATGCAGATTTAATACCTTCTACTTACAGAATTTATGGTTTTAATGGAACTGCCAACAAGCCCAAATGAGATGTGAGCATGCGAATTCCATTAAGTGGAATGCGAACTGAAATTCTGTTCTGCGTTGTTGATGTCGAATCACCATATAATGCTTTGATAGGAAGACCATGGCTTCATGGAATTCTAGGCGTTGCTTCCACTCTACATCAGTGCATAAAGTTTCCTCATATGAAGGGTATTGGAATTATCAAGGGTGATTGGGCTGAGGGAAAGAAATGTTACGATACAGAAGTAGAAATTTGCGAAGGAAAAACTACTGAGAAGGAAAATTGGAGAAAAAGAGCAAAGGCTGTGAAAAGAAGTGAAAATTTAATGGCGGAGGATTAAGGAAAAAGAGAATAAAATTACGATGATAATCATACAAGAAATTTACGATGATAATAAGGGGTTGTGATTTGCGAAGAAAGAAGAAGGAAAATAATAAAACAAGAAGATAATCAGTATGTTTGCTCGTGGAAATGAGGTATGTGGCAAAACAATTTTTTTTATTTCGTGATAAATTTTACGAATATTGTTTGCTCACAGGAAATTGGGAAAATTTACGAATTTCAAAATTTATATTGCGATTAAACTTTCATTAATTTGCGAATAAAAGACCGCAATCTGTGATCAGCCTCCAAAAAAGAAAGAGAGCCGCATAAAATTTTATACAGGCAAACCTTTGTGGCGTACACCCTAGTTCGCGAAGCTATATTTCGTAAGAGGCAAAGTCCTAAAGTACGTCATTTAAGGGGGTACCTATAAACGTGGCTAAGGGTAACCGGAACACCACCAAGGACCCTTAGTACATGGTAAAAATTTAGGGGTACAACCCAATAATGGGGTACCTATCCGGGTTAGACACCTTTGATTCTCACCTAATCTAGCGACATTACGCAATATAAAATGCGGTGTAAGAGGATTTAGGTTGGGCGACTAAGGCATACTGTCTTTCCCAAGAAGTGCAGAAAACGATCAAGGCGCCGAGGTACACGGTTGAGTCAAGAGTGCCGGGTGAGGTTGAACCACATCTGCCATTTTTGACAAGTCTTGGCAAATGATGCACTTGGCCCAAAGATACCCCATAGGGTGCAACCTCGTAACTATAAGCCTTATAGGAAAAAAGGATAAGAGGTTGCGATCAAAAGCTGGTTGTTGGCAGAACCGAATGGGAAGAGCTAACCTTGTATGGTCGATGTACGCTTCCTTGAAGGGGCAACCAGGGGGAAGATAAAGGGCAGCACCCTCCATTAGGGAGCTGATACGTGCTATAAGACGCAAATGTCACGAGGTTTCTTGTTTGTGAAAACATAAAGGCTTGTCATATTTGTGCAAAAAATGATGTTCTGCGAGCATTCTAAAAAAAAAAAAAAAAAAAAAAGAAGGAAAGCATACAAAAAGAACTCGCAGAATGAAACAAAGAAGTTAAGATGAGATCAATGGGTTATTACATGAAAGTGTAAAAACGTCCTGCGATTTCATCGCAAGACGATAATGTCACGAGGTTGTATGTTCGCAAGAATGTACAAACTTGTCATATTATCGCAAATACAAAAATTTACTACAAAAGAGGTGGCAAAATAAGACCTTTACTTAGGAAGGCATAATAAGACCACAGAAATTAATGAATTTCATTACATCAAAACCATTGAAGAAATTATACAAGAATATACATTATGAAGATCTGAAAAGAAGACAACTTCGTCAATATCATTGAAGAAATTTTACAAGAATATACATCAAGAAGTTTTGAAGAGAAGACAGCTCTGTCAATATCATTGAAGAATTTTTACAAGAAGTCCTATCAAAGAAGATAACATCATTGAAGAATTTTCACGAAGACTTAATAAAAGATGCGATTTTGATAGCAATCAAATACAGATAAGTTCATACTCGTAAAATGTTACGAGAATTAAATACTTCTTATACTTCTCCATATATTGAATATTTCTCCACAAATTCAATACTATTTATACTTCTTCAAGAATATATCATGTTTATTATACTTCTTCAACGGATATTTAATTTTGCGAAGGTTAAGTACTTATTATACTTCTTAATACAACGAGTAATAATTCTTATACTTCTTCATATATTGGGTAATTCTTCATGAATTGAATGCTGCTAATACTTCTTCAAAGATATTTTATACTTCTTATACTTCTTAAGGGTATTTCATATTTCGTATACTTCATACTTCCTATACTTCAAGGTGAGATTTATTATTTACTTCGCAACATTCCGCAAAAGGAAAAAGGCTTATATTTCTTATACTTCAAGGGGAGGACTTTTTATTCATAACCACAATAAGACGAAACTTCGTAAGATAAATTGAGAAGGATATTCTAATACTTCCAGCGATAGTTGATCATTTGAAGAGCAATAATAAGGGGAAAGGGAATACTAAGCTAAGTCTTTAAGATATATTATTTCTCTCCACATGATCAAGTTATGCGAATAAGGGAAACAATCAATCAAAGAAAGATTAATTCAAATTAAGCTTTGAAAAAGAAATTGTTGGATTGATTAAAAATGCAATCAAGAAGAAAATGTTGTATTGAAAAGAAACAGAACAAACATACAAAAAAGAGTGGAGTTACAAAACAGATATACAAAAAAGAGTGAAGTTATTTTTCAGGCGATCTATTCCCGTCAAAATGATCTTCTTCTTCAACTTCACTATCATCTTCAACTTTACTTTCAGAGATTTCCAGATATGGAGTATCTTCAGGAATTTCTTGAAAAGGAGCGTATGGTACTTCTTGAGAGGAATTTCATTGTCTTCGCAAATCTTGCGAGTCATCTTAGCTCGAAAACGCTTGACATATAAACTATGGTTATGCTGGGAAATTAGAAGCTGAGATCTCAAATCCGAAATTTTCTTATTACGATTAGCAAGGATAGTTTCCTGATCGTTATTCATCTTCGCATAATTTTCTGCAGCAAGGAGAGAAATTAAGGAATTGGTTAGAAAATTACGAAGGAAAAGTAATCAAAATAATTACCATCGCAAATAATTTACCTTCTAGTTGCTTCTTATCATTACGAAGAGAAGAATTTTCAAGCTTTAATTGATTATTCTCCTCAAGAAGAGAAGAATTATCAATTGCGATGCTCGCAGATTGTGAATTATCTTCATGATGGGATATTAATTCTGCGTTATCAATACTTAAATCCTCTACTTTCTGACGGAGATTTGAATTTTCAACCTCTAACTTCTTACAACGATTCAAAGTTTTCTTCTCAGCAATAGAATGACGTCTTTCCTAATCAGAAGCAGCTGCACAACTAACTCTTCCAACCTAAACAAGAAAAAAGGGGTTAGAAATCAACAAAATAAGGGAAATAAACAAAGAATAGAGAAGAAACTTACCATGCTACCTAAAGCATATAATTAAGCAGGAGAGACGAATCTTGAAATTCATTTGAGGGAGTTATTATCAATTACAGTAGGAACTTTACAAGCCTTCGCAATAAGTTTGCGAGCATTCACTGTAGGAGAATTTCCTAATCCACGAGAAGAATGGAGGAAAGCCTCAGAGATGCTAACCATTGCTGAGGCAAAAGTTTCCTGGATACTTTGAAATCTTCATTTCCACCTTCATCAACATCATTATCATCATCTCCTTCGTCAGAAAGGGTATCAGAGTTAGAACTAAAGTCCTTATCAGGAAATTTATCATCTTCATCACCAAGATCTTCCTCAATATTCTCATTAGAAGAGATTACATTGGAAAGAGACTTGGTTGAGAATTTCTTCTTTTTCCTCCTCTCGTAAACAACATCTTGAAGTTTCCTTTTCCCTTTGCGAAGAACATCATCTTGACTACCAGAAGCTTGGGTAACCTTCGCAGAACGAAGAGTTTGTTGTCTTGCAGTCTACCTTTTAGAAGAAGTAGAACTCTTATTTTCACTCTCAGCAATCTCAGGAAGAAGTGGAACCTGCAAATTCAAATAAGGATAAGAAACAGAGGCAACAATATATTGTTTAGAAAAATACAAGAGTGTTTCTTACCTCATTTGAAATTAAAGGGGAACAAAAAGTTAAGGAGATGGAAGTACATACATTTCTAAAAACCCAAGGTTGATAATGGCGGTTACGAAGGTTCGCAGGAAGTTCTACTATCCCAGAAATATAAGAACCCGATAATATTAAAGGGTACTTATACCAATCTTCATCATTAGAACGACGAGGTGTCTTATTATTTCCTGAAGCATAATCAATATCGTGCATGAGAAGATCATCTGCTGCGATATTAGATTTACGATGAAGACGAACACCCCAACGATTATCTTCTTTCCTCGCAGAATTAGTGTGTAATTTTTGAAGAAACCCTCAACTGTATAATTCGCAGCAACAATTTCCATATTTTCAAATCCAGGTTTCCTAAAATCAACTGAATACAAAGATTTCCCAAAAGCGGCACGATTTGCGAATTCAACTAAGAGGCGAATACAATCACCAGTCAATTGGTAAATGGCACAAGAAAAATTGGGGTGGGAAATAATTTCATAGAATAGAGGAAAGTTAACATCATAAATAGGAAGAGGAAGACCTTCGAGGATTTGACCTCGTGAGATTAAAATTTTCTGATCATCCCAAACATAGTTGGTAAAGAGCTTCACACAGAGAGAAGATTTATTATCATAACCTTCAATCTCAGAGAGAATGAGGTCCCTATTAGCAAGTTCTGCATTAATCTGTTCAATAGTTTTCTTCTTTGGTGCCATTGAATATAAGAGGGAAAATAGAAAGGAAAAAAGATAAAAGAGATTGCAGAGGCATAAGTGGTGAAGAAGATGAACAAGATAAGAGAATAAAAAGCAAAAACAAAGGATGATATTTATAAATAGAGAGAGTTTGATGAAGATAGAAACTCATTAATACGAGTAAGCGTGAACGGTTGAAAAGAACGGTTACGAAGAAACGTGTCAAAAAGATAAGGGAAAAGTAAAAATACGTGTTGCGAACTTGATGGGTGGTAATAACTACACTAAATTTACGAGAATAGGGATTCTCATGACATTTCTTCTTCGTAGAATTGACATGAGAAGAGGCAAGATGTAGGTACTGAATATCGCAAGATAATGGTTCACGAGTATCGTAATAAATAAAGGAGAAAAGAGTTATAAAATGATACGATGATAGAAGTAGCGCGGAGAAATATGAAGTTTTGCGAGGATGGAATAATTTTGCGAGTATGAGTCGCGATACTTCGCAACTCATATACAACTGTATAAGTTTTACTATAAATAGGAGTTCAAATGTAAAATTCGAGAGGTTCTTTTAGTAAGTGTAAGAAATTATCTTAGGAAAGAGAATAGAAAAAGTTGTAACTATTCTAGTTCCATTTTGATAATTCCATGTAATCAATTAAGAGAATTAATAAGAAAGTTATCATTCATCATCAAGAACTTCTTGAGTTTTTACCAATTCTATTGAGGGTGTAGTTGTAGGTTATTCTGCAACTAAAGTTAGGGATAGTTCCACTGAAGAAAAGACAAAATACGGGAGTTATGAAGGATCAAATAGAGAAGATCAAAGAATATGAATAAATATTGAATCGAATGAAGATTATAATAAAAAAACATACCTTGATGACTCCATTAGAACAATAGCAGGAGAATATGAAGAAGAAGAAGAGTTGCATACGGAAGATAAAATAAACATATGAAGAAGATAGAGAAATAGAAGAAGAAAATTAGTTTTGAAGTCTAACTCTACCTTTTATAGGCAAAAGGGAGTAACTTGTTGGGTAAATACGTGTCAGTAAAAAGATGAATTTACAGCACGTGTAGGCGGTTAAGCTAAATTAACGGAGCAATGTCGAGAAGAAAATATGGAAAGAAGAGAGGCTGCGAGCACTTTGAAGAATTGAAGATTCTCATATCCTCTCCACTTTGCGAAGAAGACATGAGAAGAGGCAAGATGTAGGATCATAATATCACTACAATACTTCTTTGTGAGATTAACAACACTTCCCAGCGAGCATCACCGCAAGATCTTCAACTACACATTGCGAGTGTCACAAAAGCAGTCAAAAGAGCGATGTAATAAATGACGAGTAAAGAAAATTTGAGAAAAGCATGTTTGTCCTACGATGGTTGCAAAATTTGCGAGAGTGAACATTGTGACTAATCGTGGTATAATCGCAGAATCAATCCGAAATAAGAGGAAAAACTTAGATGTCATCCATTATGTAACTACCCTATAAATATAGACCCAATGTGTCCAGAAAAGGATGATGTATTTTTGAGAGTTAAAAAAGTCTTGAGGAGAGAGAAACTTCAAGAGAATAGTTGTAATCTTGAATTCTTCCATTTCTGTAAATATTTCTGAGAACAAAATAATAAAGTGTCGTTTTTCATCTTCAACTGTGATTTGATTATAGCAAGATCTTAACAAGGGTGTAGTGTGGGAAATCCTGCAACTACAGTTACTAAACTCAGTCTTGCTTATTTATATTATGTTCATCAAAATTTATTTGATCTGTTTTTATTTGATTTTATGTAATTCCCATACTGTGTTTTCTTTTCAGCGGAATCACCTCTAACACTAGAATTGTAGTCCATAAACCTAATTCTTCCAGAAACTCAGAGAAACAACCCGTTGAAAAGAAGAGGAGGCCTGTGAATCATAAGGTAGTAAGAAACAATTATTTTCTTAATAACAATATTGTTGCCTTTGATTCTTATCTATATTGTTATTCGCAGGGTGATGAGAACACTAATGCTCCTCGCAAGAAATCTCGCCGAGTGAAAGCTGTTGATTTTGCTTTTCTTATTCCCCAATTAATTCCTGCCAGTTCTATTCCTACACATTCGCAAACTGAGCATGTAACTTCTGTCTGCGAGAATGTCGCCAGAGATATTCCTGACTCAACTGATCCTTTTTATAAATGACATTCCTGAAATTACTGTGGATGGAATTTCTTCCCCTTCTGCCGGAGTTACCTCTCAAGTTAACTCTACTTTAGTCCCTTCTGTTACTTTTCCCGACACTTCATCTTCATATGATGTATTAGCTGCGAATGATTCAAATCTCTAACTTTCTATTGTCACTGCTTCACCATCTGCATCTCTCCCTTCTTCTAAAGAAACTTCAGTATGAGTAAATGTTGCTTTTAAAGTCTTGTCTGACATTTTATATGACGCTAGGAAGTCTTCTGTTGATCCTGTTAGGCATAGTGTCTGCGAAATTTTAAATAAATATTTTGGCTCTGACCGAATGGGTTCGCAAGCATCTCTAAAAAGTGAAGTTGAAGCTTTAAAGGGGGCTCTCCAAGCCAAGACTTTGGAATGTGACACTCTTCATCATAAGCTTAACAATTCTTTACTGAATTGCGAGAATTTTCGCAAGAAAAATGATGAATTAAAAGGTATAACTTTTTCTATCCCTGTCTTTGATTTTCCTTTATTAATTGTTTTTCTTCTTCCCATACTCCCTTTTCTTAAAAAATTTTTGTTCGCATATTAAGCCTTAAATCAGAATCGATTAATGGGGATATTCAAAGCTGAATCCGTTGCTGAAGAGATTCGTGTTGATAGAAATTCTTGGATGAACCAATATAACCGATTAGATAATCTTTACACATATTCCCTTGATCAAATAGAGAATCTTACTAAAGAGAACACACAATTAGCGCAGAAACAAGATCTATTGAGTAGCGAAGTATCTCGCATATCTTATTTGTTAACCAAGGCAAACTTAGCGATAGAAACTTTATCAGATGAAAACAAGATTTTATCTCAAGAGAAACGGGGTCTTTCGAATAAGGTGGCGATCTCCTCGCAGCAACTAAGTACTCTTCAAGAAATGTATGATAACCAAGAACAATCCCTTCATTCGCTAAAAGATGAACTTAAGGAGGTAACTGAATCATCTATCATTGAGAAAAATTCACTTATCTAAGGTAGAATAACTTTAAGTATAAAAGTAAGCCAACTCAAAGAAGAATATTCCAAATTAGAGGAGTCCAATTCCGCTCTTGCGAAGGAAAATTCTTTTCTCCTCTCCAAAGAAAAGAATTTAAAATCTCGCCTAAAAGGTTTAGTTGGAGATAAATTTGATGATGCTATGAGTCATTGGGAAAATAATTGCTTGGCACTAATTTAAAATCTAATTTCGAAAAGAGAAGGTAGTCTTTTTGACTGCCTTGATGATTTTTCTTTTGCATACTTTCTTGCGAAATCTTTAGCAGAATAATCTTTATTTTTATTGTTGTTGTTCGCAACATCTGAGGAAAAGCTTCATTCTACCATCTCTAATTTGAGTGCTGATCTGGATAAGGTTCGCAAAGAAAATGGTGTTCTTACTGCTCATCTTGCTTACTCATGCGATTTAGCAGAAAGGAAATATGACTACCTTGAATATTTTAAAAATATGGAGATTGGAAACCGTGATAAAGCTCATCTTCGTCAAGTTCATCTTGCTGCACAAGTTCTAGTAAATGATATCTTACTGTCCAACTCTCTTCCTTCTGTGTCAATCAAACCTATGGAAGTAGGTGATGATGAAGTTCCCCGTGCTGGTGACAGTGATTTCGATTGTGAAAGTAGCGAAGAAAATTATTCTCAAGAAGACCAGGTGGATAAGGAAGAAACTCCTCCAGAAAAAGCTACTACTGATAATAAAACAACTGCTGGTGATAAGTCTGGCGAAGAAGAAGCTAGAATTAATCAGAATGAGGGGAATGTTGGCAAAGACAATGTAGCTGGCAAAGATGATAACTCTGGTAAAGATAATGGAGCTGGCGAAGTTAATACTGAATGATGAATTCTATCTTTATTTTCTTGAGTTATTTCTTTCTTTTCTTGTGAATGATGTACTTTACATTATTTATTGAATTCAGTTGTGCTTGCGAGAAAGATAATAATGTTCTCTCGCGAGAAAGATAATGATGTTCTATTTTTATTAATTCCCATACTTGCCTCTCAGTATCTTTCTGGCAATAAACAAAGTTTATCTGCATTTATTTATGGTTAATGTTTATGGTTAACATTAACCATAATGGCGATGAACAAAATAGTTAATGTTTATGATTATTCTGTTGGTCTTATTATGCCTTCCTAATTAAAGGTCTTATTTAGCCAATTATATGTTTTGGCGACAAAATCGTAGGACATCCTTACATTCGCATGTAAATACCCATTGATCTTGCCTTATCCGTGCATTGTCAATTTCTCTGTGACAATGTGATAGGCCTAAGTTTCCTTACAAAAACAAAGCCCCGTGACATTGTTGTCTTGCGATGAAATCGCATGATGTCTTTACACTTTCATGTAAAAATCCATTGATCTCATCTTAACTTTTTCTCTTGCCTTTTTGCATCTGTTTAATATTTTTCACGAGACAATATGACATGCCTAAATGTTCTTGCGAACGTAAAGCCCCATGAAATTGATGTCTTTAGACACTCAGCTCCCTAATGGAGGGTGCCGCCCTTATCTTCCCCCTGGTTTCCCCTTCAAGGATACATACATCGACCATACAAGACTAGCTCCTCCCATCCGGTTTTACCAACAACCAGTTTTTTTCGCAGCCTCTTATACTTTATGCCTATATGGCTTATAGTTACGAGACTGCACCCTAAGTGGGGTTTTCTTCGGGCCGAGTGCATTATAGCCAAGACTTGCCAAGGATGGACAGGGTAGTTTCGTACGCCCTGGGAACCCTTGTCTCAACCGTGTACCTTGGCGCCTTGGTCATACTCTGCACTCCTTAGGAGAGACCCTCGGTCGTCCAACTAGGTTATAACCTTATATATAGTTGTAAATCCAAGGTACCTCTCCTGGATAGGTATCTCTCATATATATGGACCCCACTTCTCCATGAATCAGGTTCCAGCAGCGGTATAACCTTATCCCTGAGCCATGCAATCAAATACCCCCTTATATGACGTACTTTAGGTCTTATATTTGCCTCTTGCGAAATTTTATACGCGAACTAGGGTGTACTCCATACAGGTTCGTCCCATTCTTATATATCTCTTGCGAATATCGCCAGTTCTTAAATATTTCTTATATTCTCGCGAGTTATCTCGCAACTCTGATAAAAATTTCTTTTATTCATTTCTTTTCTGTTTCATCATATATTATATCATTATCTAGCTTTTCTCAGAATTTGTTACTGATAATATCTTTTTAGATACAGTCTGTTCCATGGTCTACCAAGTCTCTGACCAATATCTTTACCCTCTCGATCCATCAGTTTATATGCCCCTGTTCCAACTATCTCTTTAGTGATATAAGGTCCATCCCATTTTCTCGCTGATAACCTGGTGTTTCTCGCAACACTAAATCACCTGTTTGGAATTCATGTTTTTTTACACGTTTGTTATACTTGCGAGCTAATCTTCGCTGATAATTTTCCATATGTTGTAAAGATTTTTCTTTCTTCTCTTCCAATTCATCAAGTTTATTTAGAATCATACCAGTACTAAGATTCTTCTCCCAAGCCTCTCTTTTTGTTGTAGGAATGGCGACCTCTGTTGGTAATACTGCTTCAACCCCATATGTTAGGCAAAAGGGTGACATCCCAGTTGCTTCTCTTCTAGTTGTGTTGTAAGCCCAGACTGCATTATGTATCTGTTCACACCATACTCTATGGTACCCCTCTAACTTATTTTTTAAGATGTCTGCAATTATCTTATTAGTTTCCTCAACCTGGCCATTAGCTTGTGGGTACAAAGGAGTAGATTTTCCACATCTTATTTTAAATGCATTGAGTAGCAGCTCTATGTTCTGCCCTTCAAACTGCTTTCCATTATCAGATACCAACTGTGCTGGAATTCCAAATCTGCAAATAATATTTTCAAATATGAACGTAAATACATATTTGTCGTGGATGTGTTGTACTGCTTTTACTTCTTCCCATTTTATGAAGTAATCTGTAGAGATAATTAAGTATTTATTTTGCCCTGATCCTGGTACAATGGTCCCACAATATCTAACCCCCATATTCCAAAAGGCCACACGCTTATCGAAGATGATAGTGGTGCCACTGGTGCATGTATATTTTTGCCGTGTCGCTAGCAATCTTCGCAACGCCTTGATAGTTGTTTTGCATATTCATGCATATATGGCTAGTAATAGCCTTGCATTTTTGTTCTGTATGCCAAAGATCTCCCTCCGCTGTGATTACTAGCATCCCCACTATGCAACATTTTTAGCACTTTTTCTCCTTCTTCCCGTGTCAAGCATCTAAGTGATGGCCCATTGAAAGATTTGCGATATAATACTCCATCTCTTAATTCATAATTTGTTGCCCAGCTTTTTAACTTGTGTGCTTCTAATCTATTTCTTGGTGTTCTCCTCTTGCCAAGTATGCATGAAGTTCTTCTCGCCAATCGACAATATTGCTTCTTGGTTCTTCTTCGCCACTCTCTATTATCATTACATCTGATTCTTCTTCTTCTTTGTTGATTGAAGGTGCTATAAGTGTCTGAATTTTTATGCATCTCGCAGCTGGATTTGTCATCATGCTAGATATGAAGGCAAAGGCATCTGCGAGTTTGTTATCTTTTCTTGAGATATGTCTCCATTTTATTTTTGGAATTTTTGCTGACAGTTCTTCAACAAGTTTCTTATATTTATTCAAGGATGGTTCATTTGTTGTATATTCTCCTTTGATTTGGCGAATAACCAACTGCGAGTCACTGGTAATTCTAGCATTTTCCAACTTCATTTCTATTGTAAATTTCAGAGCATGTATCACAGCTTCATACTCTGTCTCATTATAAGTGGAAGCGAATTCCAATCTAAATGAAAAAGCTATTTTTTCTCCTTCTGGCGAGATAAAGACAACTCCAACTCCATTACCTTCTCCATTTGATGATCCATCCACCAATATCTCCCATATGTTGGGTTATGTTAACAGATCTCTTGGGTCTCCATGTTCCTCTTCTATATCCATCATCTCTTCCACAGATTCATCATCTTCTAAAGGAAACTCGGCTAAGAAATCTGCTACAACTTGTGATTTTGGCGAAGATAAAATGTCGTACTTGATATCAAAGTGTCCTACTTGTGCATTCCATCTCTTAACTCTGCCTGATCTTTTCGAATGCTTCATTACTGACTCAAGTGGCACCTTTGTTAATACTTTTACTTTATGTTCTTGAAAATAGATGCAAAGTTTAAAGGTTGCATGAACCAATGCCAGAATTAACTTCTCAATATTTGAATAATTTCTCTCTGCAGAATTAAATGTTTTGCCGATGTAATAAATTGGCTTTCTATCCCTGCATCTACTCGCAACAACACTACGCTTAATGCATGCGAAGTTGTCGCAAGATAGATCAATAATTCTTCTCCTGGCTCCGCTTTCTGTAAGATAGATATGTTCATTAAATATTCTTTAATTCCTTGAAAGGCATTTTCACATTCATCCGTCCACTTGAATTTTGTTCCCTTCTTGAGTATATCGAAGAAATGCTTGCATTTGTCTGATGACCGTGAGATGAATCTTCCTAGCGAAGCCAAGAGCCCATTCAACTTTTGCACATCTTTTACTGTTGCTGGCATTGGCATGTCGCGAATTGCTTTTACTTTTTCTGGATCAACTTGTATTCCTTCTTTTGACACAATATATCCTAAATTTTTTCCTGAAGTCACTCCAAAAATGCACTTTTCGGGATTCACCTTGATGTTAAAGTGTCGCATTTGATCGAAAATTTCCTTCAAATCTTGCACATGGTTCTTTTCTTCTTTAATTTTGATTAACATATCATCTACATACACCTCTAATGTTTTGTGGATCCACCTCGCAAACACCTTCTCCACCATTCTTTGATATGTTGCTCCAGCATTTCACAAGACAAAGGGCATCTTTGTATAGCAATATAACCCTCTTGGAGCAAATAAGGCGATGTGCTCTTGATCTTCTTCAGCGAGAGGAATCTGATTATACCCTTTATACCCATCTAATGAAGATATTCTAGCATTTCCCACTGCTAATTCAACCATTTGTGGAATATCTGGTAATGGAAAACTATCTTTAGGACAAGCTTTGTTTAAGTCAGTAAAGTATATGCAAATTCTTAGCCCTTTATTTTTCTTTAGAACCACTACCATATTTGCAATCCATATTGGGTATTTTGCTTGCCTTATAATTCCTGCATCTAGCATTTTCTGTAATTCTTCTTCTATTTGGGAATGGTGTATTGTTGCGATTTTTCTTATCCTTTGCTTAAATGGTCTTACATCTTTGTTGATTTCTAGTTTATGACACGCTACTGATGAATCTATTCCTGGTATCTCATCCATGCTCCATGCAAATATGTCCTTATATTCTCGCAAGAGATTTACGGTTCGCTTTTCTTCATCTGCCTCCATTTTAGTTCCAATTTTCAGCATCTTAGGTTCTTCTTCACTCCCAATATTTACTTCCTTTGTTGGTTCTGCTGCGGTGTAGCTGGCCTCAGGTTCTCCCATTGGTGTTGGTGTTTTCATGGCTCTCGCAGGTTTATCTTCTTCTTGCGAGATTTCGCTGGGTATTCCTTTTCCTTCTTTTTCTCTTATCATGTAAACTTTAAATTCTTCTTCTTTCTTTGTTTCTTTCGCCATTTTTCTGCGAGCTTTTCGCAGCTTTGCACGTCCTTCATAGTTCTTCACTTCAATTTGATAACAAAGTTTCGCAAGATCAGTATCTCCTCTAATTTATCCAATTCCACTAGGCATAGGAAATTTGATGCATTGATACAATGTTGAACCTACAGCTTTGATTGCGTGTATCCATGGTCTCCCCAATAGCATGTTAGATGGTGACTCCATATCTACCACACATAGCGTTACTTGTGTTATCTCGCCTTTAGGTTTCGTTAAAGATTTTCCAAAGCCATGAATATGATATGTTGAACAAGACATCTCTTTATCTTTGTATCCCATTTTCTTAAATGCATGATAAAATATTATATCTACAGAACTTCCTGCATCCACCAAAGTTTTATTCACAACCCATTCTTCCGCAGATTTTGTTGATTTTTCCATGTTCATTCGTATAGCGGATACCGTGATTACCAAAGGTGATGTATTATCCAAATTTTCTCTTGGTATTTCTGCTGCTGTGAATGTGATTTTATTCTTTTCCCAATCCTTCAAAGGTGATATTTTCTCCACCGTCATAATTTTATTTCCTTCAAAATCTCGTTTATGAATCCTTCCTTTGATATCTTCATGGAATTGGTTGATCATTGTTTTTGTTATCGTATTACACTCCAACTTTCTGTGATTCTTCCTAGCTTTACTCATTTTTCCTTCAACTATTTCACCAACTTGTTCAATCATCTTCTTAACTTGAATATTGATATTTTATCTTGCTTTTTCTATGATTTTCAACCTTCAATCCATGTTTCTAGCGCCATTAAGTAGTTGCGGGAATTCCTACACTACACCCCATACAAGAATTCACCATGATCAACACATATTTGAAGATTATTATTGATTAATTCTCAGAAATGTTACAAGAAATGGAAGAAATCAAGAATACAACCGCTCATAAGAACTTTCTCTCTCCTCAAGACTTTCTCAACACTCTAAAATTGATCTCTCTCTTCCTGAATCTATTTGTTCTCTTTATATATGCTAAGTACATAGTGGATGACAGCTAAGTTATCCTTTTATTTCGGATCTGACTCGCGATGTTCTCGCAACAATTATAATGCTAATTCTCGCAGATGTTGTAATCTTCGCAGAATCGTCATGTTCTTCTCGTGTTTCTTCTACCGTCATCCGTTACGTCATTCTTTGAGTCATTATGCGACGCTCGCAGAGTGTTGTCTAGAAGCTCGCGGAAGTATTGTTTATAAATCTCGCAAGAATATTGTTGTGGCGATATTCTGATCCTACAGGTTTACCAGAGGTGTATCCACAAAACCTTTACTCCAAACCCTAGATATCTACGCAGAACCTTGGAAGGCATTAAAGAATCTCCTTGGTTGGCATACTTATTGACTACAAGAGGAAGTACCCTGATGCGAAATTACAATTGCTGTACACGAGTTTGCACTCAAGCATACTAAAATTTATATAAAGTGACAGAGCTCTACTCAGATAGTTTCTGTACATCATAAACCGGAGTCAACCAATCACATGGATAGATTAAGAAGATGGATGTAGAGAAAAATGTGGATGATGTTGACTAAGGTGAACCTATCCTAATGGACTTAGATACTGATCTTGACTAATATCAACACACTGGCATATACAAGGGGACCAGTGGTCGATAATCCTAACTCTAGGTCAACTCAGCTGGCATATACAAGGTTACCAGTGGTCGACTTCATTGTATTTATTCCGGTTGGTCTAGTGGTCTGATATCAATTTTTTTTTTTTGGTATCTCAGCCACTCTATTTCACCCTAGCAATGGTAAAAAGAAAAATTAAAGAAGTGATTAGGAATCTTTCGATGTTTCCATCACGAGGATATGGCGAAACTACCATGTTTTTTTTTCTAACATCTGAACTCTGTGCTTTTATGAATAGACTCTTAAGATGTTTCCATCTAATCAGATTGGTTCCTCAACTACTACAACCAAAATGCTTCCTTCCACTTAGATTGGTTAGTGCCATCCTTAATAAACATAAATTTCTAGGATCTGGAGTTTATTTATTTAAACTGCAACTAAAAAGTTTCCCCCATACCCACAAACTTAAATCTAACATTGCCCTCAATGTTCTAAAGATGAAATTAAAAACATGAACAAGGAGAAACTGTTACCATTTGAAGCAAAAGAGATAAGGAAAGATATTACCGTGTCGTATGAATATTGGGTTACCTCCAAAGAAGTGCTCAGTTTAAAGTCTTCAGCCAGACATCAGATGGAATTAGTCACCTCATAGAATCATAAAGAAACAGCCGAAATAACTGCGGATCATCTGGATCAAAAAGTTCTAACCACAAGAAGAGGAGACTTCAACAGATCAGGAAGATATCCAACACACCCTTATCTATTTTTTTTTGTTTAAGACAACTACATCTAGTTGTGGTTCGGGTTCAGGCTCTATAAAAGGGTCTAGATAAAAAGTTTTCATGGGGTGGATTTCCTCAAAGGGAGTATCCTAAATATCATGTTCTAGAGTCTGGAAATACACAATTAAGAACTTAGAAGCACATAACAATAACCTGAATAAATGGGGATCCTCTAAGTCAATCAGACTTGACTCACCCAGCTGACCACAATAGTGATCATTTTTAAGCAAATGTGTCGACCCTAATCTCCTAAAGTAATTAGGTTTAGTCTCGAAACTTAATAATTGACACATCTGAAACTTGTACATTCCCACAATTGGAAGGAAGGATTTTAATGAGAAAACAAAGTCAATCGTGGTATCATATCCTGGGTTAACCACATCAACCAGCGGATGGGTTTCTAATATCTGAACTTCTTTATGGACACAACTAGGTTCAGGAAAAAGTGTATGAAGATAATCTTTTAAAATGGTTGAGGCACATATGTCAAGTCCCAAGTTAGGGACCTTTCTAAGAGTTAAAACACATGGAGAATGATAATCACCCCCAAACTTAGAGTCTTCAGTGTCTCTAGAAAGACTAGTCACAACTTCCCTAATTCCAAGGTCATCTGATTCCTGAAAATGGCCAATTGATTCTTCTAAGTCAGGTACATCCTCACTCATCTCTACGAGTTCATTTTATTTTTATAAGTCTATTGTTTCTAAATCACTAGACTCAAAATATACTCGTTCCTCTAAACCATCATTGGCTTCGTAATCAAAAGGAAATACTATATCGTCTAAAATAGGGGTATCTCTAATCAAATCCTCATCCTTTTGAATAAGTGAATAATTATTAAAATTATTTGGATTTGAACTAGAAACATTATCATTATTAAGCTCAATTGGAGTAACAAATTCCTGATCACCATGCCTACTTATTTCGAATTCTTCATCAACATTATCCTCATCATAATCATCATTATAATAACACGAAAATGGTTGAACCTCATCTAAAGTAGTGTTACCAATTATAAACTCGTCTTCTTGATTATGCAAATAACTGTCCTCATTTTCAAGGGTATTATTGGAAATACTATATTGGAAATTAAGATTATTTCGAGCAATTCTTTCTTGTGCCTCTAACTCAAGTCTACGTGTCGACTCAACTATCCTCTCAAGGGTATGTTCTAAAGAAAGTTCTCTTAATGCTGGATCTAAGTTTTCACTTAACCTCTTGTGGATATCTTCTAAAGAAGGTTCACTCATTGTTACAGTTCTTTCGTCCATAACTAATCTATTTGTCTCAGCTGACTCATGTGTCGACTCAAGTAACTTACGACGTGTTGACTCAATTATCCTACGTGCTTCATCTAGAGAAGAGGAATTATAAGAATTTTTCTCGTATGACCGGTGGGTATGTGAATAGTAACCGGGCTCACCATGGTATGGGCCATAACCTTCAAAAGATTGGCGTTCCCAACCACTATTCACACTATGGTCATAAAAATAGTGATGTCCATATTGTTCAGTTGGATATTCATATTCATTGTGATGGCTATTATAATACCAGTTTGAAATCCTAATTGCAAGGGAATTATACACAAGCACAAACAAGGCTGACTCAACCAAAACAAACCTACTGATTTCTAGAAAACAAAAAGCATGATGACTCCACTTAGATTGTTTTCTAGACCAGATTCTAATCCTTCGAAAGGGAATTCGTTACAATCTGAGCAAACCCCTATGGAATCAATCCGAGTTTAAGTAAGTTGAATAGAGGCAAAGGAAGCTGCGTGGAGCTTTGATACCCAAGGCCTCACCGCATTACAAGGCGGCGCAGTCACGCATTCAACTCACAGAAACCATCATGAACTTCGAAGTATGCTTAAAAGAGTAACCAATATTTGTCGAATGACTTTCCTATTAAGCTCGTTACCCTATCGGTCTCATTCTAGTCAAAATTTTAAGCTTAGGTTCGCGTTTGGTATCATTTTCCTAAGGCGGGCAAGAAGAGAACGGTGATGAAATCCGTGCCCTTATCTTGTATGGCCAGTCCTTACCCTTTACTAGGAAATTAAAGTATCCGTATTCAAGACCTCAACATATATACATACAAAATCATCCAGTAAACCCACTGATAAGGGATTCGCGGGTGTTTAGAATTCTTACCTCCCATTCCAGATGGGGGATGAACCGTTGAAGTCGACTCGGGCCACAACTCCTATTACATTACGAACCCGAGGGGCCGAGCCAGTATCGTAACTGTCGTCCTTCCCTGTGCAGTTTATATTTAAACTAACCCTTCCTTATGGTTTTTTTTTAAAATAAAATAAAGTCCAATGTCCCAAAAAAATAAAATCAAAAAGTCCAAAAATAAAAGCCTATTTACAGTTTCTAAAAATAATAAAAATAAATATCTAATAAAAATAAATTAACTATATACAAAAATATTCTTCTTTACTCCTTTGGATTTTCACTCTTCTTTCCTTCTTTGGCTTCGCTTTAATTTTCAACACTCTCTTTTATATAAGATCCGCATCAAGTCTGAAAGCAAATAGAAAAAACCAAAACGCGTAAAAAGGAACAAAAATAATAAAAATAAAATAAACCTAAAATGGGTAAATCATACAAAGCTTTTGGTTGGCAACCTAGCGACAAGCTGGGCTCCAACTCCCCTTTGAATAGCAACACCTAATCTATAAAAATGAACCTACATACTCCACTATTAGCGTCATTGCTAAAGAAACAATTCTTCAGACGCTTGAAAAAAGCTAAAGTATCCTTACCAAGTTCGCCTAAGGTAGTAAAAGCCAGAACACCCAATCCATATCCATATGCAGCACACTTGTCAGAGTATTTGGTATGTTTACGTGAAACAACACCAGAAATAACCTTACCAGGGACAAAGGAGCGGACACCATCACCAGTGAAAGGAGAGACACCTGTAACATCCATACAAACATCTTTCCCATTCTCCCAGTTGAAAACGAGGATATCAGCGGGCTTTAGGTCTTTTCCATCATCTGATCGAAGACCGAGAGGAACCTCCTTGCGTGCAGGCACATTGGCTTTGTAACAAATATCGAAGACAACATCACGAACAACGTCATGACGAAACTTATATCCAATATCCTTAGCACAATGAAGCGCATGATCTCCAAAAATGTCCATAGATTTGTTGCAACTTGGGCATAGATTGTTGTCAACAAACAGAGGAATACCAAGACGATAACTAAGCACAACTCTAAATTGTCGAGGTGCAAAGCATTGATTAATCCCACTAATAGGTACCGCCAAAAGATAATCTTGGGCATGTTTAACACGGTTGCATTGCCATAGCACGGAATCTCTTGCAGACATAAGAAATTGGTCTGGGGTTCGCTTCTTGACCGCATCAAAATAAACTACTTCCAGGGAGTGCATGTAAGGGGGGGCGGAATCATCGACACAGTAAGTAGACGGTAATCCACATGCCTGGGTAAAGGTCTGAAGAGCCAACTGATAAGCTGAACCTCTGTCTGTTGAGAATAAATCACCAAGGATCACTTTCTGCACTGAAGTAGTCTGGCTCTGAGAAGCAAGAAAACAATAAGCATGCATGTCATCCATGGTATAAATACCAACTCCACCATCCTTAATAGGCAAGGTATCTAATCTCTTCTGTAGAGGACCAAAACCCGCACCATCTCCAGTAATTAGTAGCCTCAAATACTGATATAACTTGTCATCATAAAGATCAGTGGAAAGTTGGAGAGCAGCAAGATTGGTAGTTCGCATTGCAAAATAAATTCTAGACACACTAGTACAGTTGCGAAGTAAGAGCATCTCACTTTGAGGATCCTTGAGTTTTTTGATCGCCTCCATTAATTGAACAGTTTTGTGCACCATGTTCAATAACATGTCGCTAATGAAGTTCATATCCAAACTCACTGGACCACCCAACAGTTTAAAACCCTTTGAAGGTCTACCAATATCTGAGGGGGGAAAAATATTTGTTGTTCTTCTGGGATTGACGGAAGGCCAAAATACCTCCGTTTTCTTTATATTGAGATGTAATCCCCTGCTTGGTCCTTCAGATTCAATTATACGCAAAGCCTTATCTACCTCTAGAGTGTCGCCAACAATTGTACCATCATCCAGGTACCATGCATGTAAATCGAGAGTGCAACGAGATGCGATAGACTTCACTAAGGGGTGAAGAGTCAAATACAAGTCCGCGTCGGCGGCGCCAAAAATTAATACAAGTTTTTTAATTTGTCCGTGGTTGTAGTAAAAAGGCTGTCGTTCACTCAGACGTTGTTGAGATTAAATTTAAAGGTTCAATGAAAATAATAAACAAAAGCGAGAGTCACTGGGCCTAGGATTTCACCGAATTCATATCAATAGGTTCAATTATTTATTCTTCAGCAATTACCGCTCAATTAGTAAAACAACATGGACTCATATTTTGCCAAAGTAGATTATCCAAATATTAGTTATAAATCGTAAGCATGGGACATAAAACATCTAAGCAAGCATGACCCATCTAATAAAATGATAAATAATTTTTTCAAATCATAATTCTATTTTAATTAATGAAAAAGTCATATAAAGAATTTATTAAAATTACCCATGTATGAAATTCGGCTTCCTCCGTTGACCCAGTGTAGGGGTCTAGCTTCTCATGATGAAAACACACTCAAAATTCATTTTTATTGCTCAAATGGTGTTTACAAAGAAGAGAAAATGAGAAAATCAAATTAAACTGGGAATTTGTAACATTTATAAGGGTTGCAAACCCACTCTTACAAAGAATAACTGAAAACTATCGCAGAAAACAGTCTTATGTTTTAAGCATGACCGACAATTGTTTTACGACTATCTTTGTAAGTCTGTTTTTCATGTTCTTACTTATTTTTCTGCTGCTGCTGCAGAGAAATCTGCAACAATTTTCTCTACTCTCTAGCTTCCCTAATCACTCGATTCCCCTTCTATGACTCCCAAACAACATTTATATACTCTACAGATCATCATATTTCGAATTTAATTTCCATATCTTCCCACATTAACTCGACAATATATTTTTGTTATCTCTGGTGTCTGTAGCTGTCAATTATTCTCTTTTTATCTTCTCATGATGTTTTCTCCGGTGTCTGCATATGATGTTGTCAAAATCCCTGCAGCCACATAGAAAACTTCCCAAAGTAAAACAAAAGAATACCGAGAACACTTCAACCTCTGTTTTATCGAGTTATGTCAAATCTTCCTTTTTCTTCTCTGTGCTGTTTTCTTTGGCTAACACGCTCCAGCACGTTCCATCCTATTCTCCGCTACGTAAAAATTTCCCAATCTATCAAAGAGAATATCCGAGAATAGCCGTAATTTTTGTTTCGAGAATAATACGTAACTTTCCCTTTTTCTCGAGTTTAAACACATTAGCACCCCATGGTTTGTCAAAACAGGATGAGATATACCCAAGTCCAATAGAAAATCACGAGAAAATCTCCTACAAATTCTTCTAGAAGTCCCGTTTTTCAAACCAATTATTCCCGCCATTTTCTGTTAAAATCGTGAAGAAGGTGGACAGCCCTTAACTATTGATGGAGTGCGTTTAGCAGGTGATGCCCTGGGGTGTGAATAATAGGTGAGTGCCCCTTATTAAATGAGGTGGCCCTTATCCGAAAAGGGAGTCCGTTTAGCAAATCTCCTTCGGGGGTCCAAAAAGCACTTTTTGAGCAACTTTTTCCACACAAGTGTATTTCTCCAAAAACACCTACACAAACATAAAAACACCATAATAAGTACAAAATAAATCACTAACAATAGAGACACTGAGGACAATTCAGACACAAAAATGCGTCTATCACAAGGTTGTTGGTTCTTTGAATGTTTGAGGGTATTCATTGAGTAATTCAGAAATTTGAGAAGAGATCGGTGAATCCTCATGAATAGATGATATGGAATAAAAATGCCCAACCATGCCATGTTTATTCTTCTTGAGGAGTTTGTGTAAAGCTGGGCTAGATATCTGTGTCAGCTTTGTTGTGTCTTTTGTACCTTGTAGAACCACTTATTGACCTTCCTTGGTAAAAGTAACTGACAGTTTGTTGAAGTCAAAGATTATATGACTCACTTCTTTCATCCAATCTACTCCCAATACCATATCACAACCCCCCAGTTTGAGTAATCTCAAATCATACTGAAAATGATAACCTTGCATTTGCCAATTAAATGCAGGGCACTTAGAATCACTGACTAGCTTATTTCCATATGCTACAACAACATGTAAAGCTACAGCTGGCTCTTTATATATTCCACACAATTTAGCAGCCTCAGGTTCTAAGAAACTATGTGTACTACCACTATCAATGAGTATAGTTAACTTTCTTTTCTTACAGAGGCCTTGAATCTTTATGGTGTTATGAGAAATATTACCTGACAAGGCATGCACAGAGATCTCAACTTCCTCCTCAGAGTCTAGAGATTGAACTGTGTCAGATGGAGACCCTTCAGAATAAAATTGTGTATTCTCATCTTCTGCAGCTAGCATGTATATTTGTTGTTTAACACATTTATGTCATGAGGAGAAAACCTCATTACAGTTATAGCACAACCCCTTGTCTATTCTAGCTTTCATCTCAGCATATGTTAATCTTATAATTGGAGGATTTGATGATTGAGAACTGGATAAGTTACTTGTGGAAGTTCTTGGTAATCTTGGACTAGTGACAGAAGGAGAAACACTCTTGTTGGTACTAAAGTTTTGGATATAAGGAGAGGAGATCTTAATTGTATTTTTATTCTTCTTGGAAGAGATATCTAGTAATGCCTCTTGCATTCTAGCCAAGTAAATAACATGAGCTAAATTCTTTGGAGAAAACATCAACACATGCATATGTAGTTCTTCCTTGAGACCACTTATGAAACTGGAAGTAAAGTATTCTTCTGTCAGATGTCGATTTTTAGCTAGCATAAGTGTCTTGAGTTCTTCAAACAATTCTTGATAATCTAACATGATACCTACTTGAGATAACTTGTTAAATTCACCAACAATATCATCATGTCCTAACTCCTGAAATATGTTACTCACAGCTAGGATGAATTCTCCCATGTAACTTCAGGTTTCCCTTCTTGATAATATTGATACCAAACATCAGATCTTCCTTCTAAATATAGTGAAGCTAAATGAACCTTTTGTTCCTCTCCCACAGAATGTATGAGAAAGTACTTTTTACATTTTCGAATCCAAGATCTAGGATTAGAGCCATCAAATTTTAGAAACTCTAATTTGGGTTTAGAATGATGATACTGATTTTCATGAGTAGGAATATGAGAATTATTTGTATGACTATGAGAATCATTAGACTCACTATTTCTTGGTATTGAATTTATTACAGGACGAGATCCCAAAACTCCATTGGAACCTTCTGGTAGTGGTACGTTTCCAGTAGGTGATGGTATTTATCAATGATGTTGTAGTAGTAAGGTTCATTGAGACTTGTGAAAGCAGATTTTTATACAAAATAATAAACTAAAATAATATAAAAATATATATACAAAAAATTGTCACGGGATGAAGAGATACTAGGACGCAGGATTTCACTACTTTTCATATTCTTGTGGTTCAGTCATTAACTCTATACAATATAGCTCAAACAAAAGAAGTCGTGACTCTAATTCTTTGCCAAAAAGTAGATTTCATAAAATATTATATGTAAGTCGTAAGCATGACGCATCAAAAGTAATTAAAACCAAGCATGCGACATCAGACAAAATAACAAATAATTAATATAAATCATAAAAAAATTTAATCTATGCAAAAAGTTATATAAAGAATTAATTCATTTACCACAATCATGAAAAGTTGCTTCCTCCGTTGTCCCACTGATGGGTTCTAGCTTCGCATGGTGAAAACACACTCAAGGGAATTTTTCATTACTCAAATAGTGTTCACAAATGATGAAATGGGAGAAAATAATGATTAAATCTGGTTTGTAACAGTTATATTTGTTACAAACTCGTCTGTTACAAAGAACGATAAATAAAAACTGTTGTTGTATCACTACGACCC
Organism: Papaver bracteatum; assembly: GCA_023529315.1. Lineage (NCBI taxonomy): Eukaryota > Viridiplantae > Streptophyta > Magnoliopsida > Ranunculales > Papaveraceae > Papaver > Papaver bracteatum. The sequence goes on along the minus strand of JAJJWX010003811.1, from coordinate 365,206 downwards.
TACTGTCTCTGTCGTTTTCACTGTAATATTAACGACTGTCTTTAGGGGTCGATGTTCTTCGTTCTTCCTCCTCATGCAGCAGCAGAAAAGAATTTTCTGCAGCTTTGTTCTCAGCCCTGCAACGTACCCAAACTCTCCCTCCCCAGCTCTGATCTTCTTGTCTGATTTATATAGCCACAGAAACCATAAAATATAACTCATAACTCCACAATCTTCTCGCAATAATTCCTTTATTTTCTTTCCATGTTTCGGGAATTCTTTCCATGTTTATCATCTTCACACTTCAGTCAGGTTTCAAACTTTCCAAAGTCGATGAGTACACGTCTTAGATAATGCTGAGGGCACACGCCAACTCCCATATAACTCGTGGAAGAAAAATCAAACCCGTGATAACTTTGTGTGGGAGTGACATGACTGTGTGTAGCAAACTCATTATTTTCTCGATTCTAAACAGCTTACCAACCTTGTTTTAGTGTAGCAGGATGATACGTATCCAAATCCATCCAAAACTTTATGAAAATCTCGCCTCAAATCTTCCCTGAAATTCACGCTGTTTACTGAGTTTTACAAACTTTATTCTCCCGCCAATAATAATTCAAACGGAGAAGAAAATGGTTGCCCCTTAACCAAAACGTGGGTGCCTTTAACAGATGGGTACCCTGGGGTGTGAATAGCAGATGGGTGCCCCTTAGCCATTTAGGCGCCCCTTATCCAAAGTAGGAGTCCGGATAACAAGTGTCCTTCGGGGGGTGTTCCGAGCAACTTTTCGAGCCGAATTTTCCAACAATCTTTATTTCCAAAAAATACCTACAAACACACAAAACACCATAATAAGGACAAAAACGAGTACTAACAATACGAAACATTAAGGACAAATTAGACACATAAATACGTCTATCAAATACCCCCAAACTTATTATTTGCTAGTCCCGAGCAAATCTAATCTAGAAAATAAACTGACTACACTTAGCACGTGCATCAAGCCTTTAAACCACTAGGTGGCCCTAGTGGCGGAGTGTTGTCTCCGGAGGGTTTACCAGAGGTATACCCACAAAACCTGTACTTCTAATTGGTCACAAGTATCCAAAGAGCTATGAGGACATACAAATTATCAACCTATCTCCAAGTGACTAGAATGCCAGAGAAATTAAAGGTGCCAACTCTAAAGCTGACTGAGGAAAAGGGGAGACACATCCGCAACACTGCTAGATAAAGAGATATCCGCTACACAGCTAGATAAACATTGTAAGATGCGTCCGCTGATTTACAACTGGATAAGATTAGGAGAGAGAAAAAGATGAGAGGGACATCTGCTACACAACTGGACTAATTACGTGTGATGAGTTAAACTAGTGCTAGAAAGATCTTGTGCCAGATTGAAAGCGGACTAACAAAGCAACCAGTATGCATCTCTCTTCGACTCTCTCATAGTGCTCAGTAGAAACAACGTCTTATTCGGTCTTCAACTGTTGATGATAAATTCTTGAACCTCGTAGAACCTTGACAATTAACTCTTCTCTTTGATTTCTTGCTTGACATAAAAATTTCTACTTCCCTGTGGCCTTATTGAACAAAACGTAATGATGATTTTTTTTTTTTGGTGAAAACATGACAAAATTTTACATGGCCATCACATAAGGAATTTAACACTTGGATCTTTTCAACTTGTAATGTCTTAGTATCATGAACTTCAACAACTTATATCGTTTGATTTTTCTTGCTCTTATAACTTCTTGTAACCCTTGATTTTGAATTCTAATTTTCTATTGTTGCTTCTAAACCTTAACGTCTTCAACTTTCTTTATAGATTTTGATGTCGCTCCGTTTGTTAATGATGATAAGTTTCTACTGAGAGAGAGTCGTAATCCAGTAGCTAAGACTACATTGTGAGGTTGCTTTGTTTTTCTGGCATTTCCTGACCTACTTGGCTTTCCATCATGGATGGTTAGGTCCATCACGGTTACCCTCTAAAAGGAACAAGTTCTCTCCTAAATTTCAAGGATCTCAATGTATTTTTCTCTAATGTCTCAATAGGTTGTTATCCCTAGCATTCCAATTTCTATTTTTACGGTGAGAAACAGTATGTAAACTTATCTAACCGAATACCATGTGACGCTAGAAGTTTCAAAAATGCAACTAAAAAGTTCTTTCCCACCCCCAAACTTAAATCTAACATTGTCCTCAATGTTCTAAAGATGAAATTAAAAACATGAACAGGGAGAAACCGTGACCACTAGAAGGAAATGAGGAAAAATATTACCGTGTTGCATGAGCAAGGGGTACCTCCCAAGGAGTGCTAAGTTTTAAGTCTTCATCCAGACATCAAATACCTCAAAAAGGATCTTCACCTTCCAAAGTCATACACCAATAGCCGAAATAGTTGTGGGTCCATAAGACCAAATAGATTTAACACTAATATGAGACAACTGCACTGGTTCAGAAAAATGAATAAAAGGAGCACATCCTCATCTAAGGTTTCTGTTAAGACAACTGGGTTTATCTGGAGAAAATAACGAAGCTTCATCTGTGTGTCTTGATAAAGAGATTCATCTGAAATACTGACCTCTAATACCTGGGTCACCTCCTGGAAAGAATCAGGAGGATCGGGTTGCGGAGTCTGAATAGACTCAAGTAATATCTCAGATGCACAAGGCTCGAGTCCCAAGTTAAGGACTTCAATTAGGGACACGTGACGATCACAAGAACCATCACTACCCCCAAACTTAGGGTTTTCACTACTCACAGACAAACCTCTAATGATTGCTTGAATATCTGAATCTTCAGAGTCTCTAAAGTACTCAAGAGCTTCTTCTAGTTCTCTACCCCCAAACTTAAGGTCATCATTATTCTCAGAAAGACCTAACAATATTGCTTGGATTTATGGGTCCGTAGAGTCTTTAAAATACTCAAGGGATTCTTCTACAGATTGATCACACGTCTGGTCTAAGAGAATGGTTTCCTCAAATTCATCTAAAAAGTCTCATAGTAAAGTGTCATGCCAATCATCCTGAACTAAAGTGCTAATCATATTCACTTCTTCTAAATAATCATTCTCAGAAGGTTGCCTAGTAACATTAAACACATTTAGTTCGGTGGTCATATTACCAAAGGATATGTTCATAAGCCCGGTCCTACAATTGATGACAGCGTTAGATGTGGCTAAGAATGGGCGACCTAAAATCACCGGGATTTGATCACTTGGGTCCTGAACAGGCTGTGTGTCTAGAACAACAAAATCCACTAGATAAATAAAATTATCAACCTCAGTCAGAACATCCTCTATGACACCACGAGGTACTTTAACAGACCTATCATCTAATTGAAGTGTCATTTTAGTCGGTTTCAACCTACCAAGACCTAGATGGGTGTAAACATGATATGGAAGTAAGTTAACACTAGCTCCTAAGTCAAGTAATGCCTTATCGACCATGTGCTTACCAATTGCACAAGATATGGTGGGGCATCCAGGGTCCTTATACTTAGGGGGTGTTTGGTTCAGAAGAATGGAACTTACTTGACCAGCTAAAAAGGCTTTCTTTTGGACATTAATCTTACGCTTTCGTGTACAAAGATCTTTAAGGAACTTGGCATAAGCATGCATCTGTCTAATTGCTTATAACAATGGAATGTTAATGTTCACCTGCTTAAATATCTCCATTATCTCGTTGAAAGTCGACTCTTTTTTTGTTGGGGCTAACAACTTTGGATATGGGGCTCTAGGCACAAAGATAGTCCTATCAGGAATTTCTTGGGAATCCTTAGAAATTGTTTCAGTTTCCTCAGCTATGGGATCCTCCTCTTGGGAAGTAGAAGGTGGAACTACAGTATGTCCACTAAGTATGGCTACCTTATTGTCTACCGTTTTACCACTTCTAAGGGTTGTAATAGAATTCACATGATTGTATGATTTCTCTCCTTTGGGGTTGGGATCAGTATGACTAGGGAACCTTCCATCTTCTCTTTCACTTATATACTTATCTATCTGGCCGACTTGAAGTTCTAATTTAGCAAGAGACTGGGAATTATTCTTAAAATTCTATTTGGTTTCCTCTTGAAAATTAACCTGGCTCTTTATTAACATTTCCTGGATTTGTGATAGCATATCCTGTCTCTTTTTTAATTTACTAAGAGATTCCTCTAAGCTAGTCATTCTATTCTCAGAAGGGTTCTGGAACTGGGCTTGACCTGAAGAGTTCTTAGCATAATCAAAACCTGGCTAAGAATTACTAGACTGATCTTGATTCTGTCCCTTAAACCAAGAAAAATTAGGATGGTTTCTCTAGCCAGAATTGTAGGTCTCTGAGTATGGGTCAAACTTCTAACGGTTCTCAAACCTAGTATTGTTATAGACAGCTTGGGCTTGCTCTTCACTAACATGGCCTTCCCAAATTGAGTTATTGGGTTCTACTCCACAACTAGAAACTTGAGAGCCTCTAATTATATCATTAGGTTCAACAAAGGATCTATTTTTAGACTGACCCATTTCCAAAGCTTCTAACCTTCTGGACAAAGCAGCAAATTTAGCATCTGACCCAAAGCTTGTATCTACCACATTGGTGCTACTTATATTGACTAAGAATCTTTTAGGGGGTTCAACACAAGATTCCCACTGTTGGGATTTTTCAGCTACATCTTCTAAGAACGAAAGTGCATCATCAGCACTTTTACTCGTGAATAAACCAACGCACATAGACTCGACCATGGATTTGGTCGAATAGTCCAACCCTTCATACAAAATTTCAACTAGTTTCATTTTTTCGAACCCATGGTGAGGACATTGCGACAAAAGATCATTAAATCTCTCTAAAAACCTGTAAAGGGATTCTCCTTCTTGTTGCATACTTGCACTAATTTTCTACCTAAAAGATGCGGTTCTATGCTTAGGGAACCACTTTAAGTAGAAAGCAGCAGTAAGTTGGTCCCATGTTTCTATAGACCCAGATGGTAGATTATTCAGCCAAGACTTGGCTTTATCTCTTAAGGAAAAGGGAACATCCTAAGTTTCAAGACTTCATCAGTAAGGTCTTTAATCTTAATTGTTCCACAAATTTCTTCAAAGTCCCTAATATAAAAGTAAGGGTTTTCATCATCTTTTCCTAAGAATATAGGGATCATCTGAAGAATACCAGGATTCAACTTATAAGTAGCCGTAGAGGCTGTCAATTTAATGCGATGCTCGGTTGGTCCTAGTTGGGTACATGTAGTCTTTCAAAGTAACCATTGCTGGAACAACTGAATTACTATCCTCACAAAGAGACAGATTCTCAAAACTAAAGTTTCCGAAAATGGGGCTCTTAAAAGAAGAGTCTTCGATCTCCCCGCCTTCACAAGAAGAACTACTAGGTTTGTCACTAATCAAACGACCTAGAGTGTTTCTTTTCCAAGCCCGTTCTCTAATGACCTCGGTCATACACTAGAAAAACAAAATACAAAAAAGAAAAAGAAAAATCCTAAAAGGAAGGGAGGTTCTAAGCAAACACAAAGCGGGCTGACTCCACCAAAGCAAACCTAGAGATTTCTAGAAAACATAAAGCATGATGGCTCCACTTAGATTGTTTTCTAGACCAGCTTCTAATCCTTCGAAATGGAATTCGTTACAATCTGAGAAAACCCCTATGGAATCAATCTGCGTTTAAGTAAGTTGAATAGAGGTGAAGGAAGCTGCTGTAGCTTTGATACCCAAGGCCTCACCGCATTACAAGGCGGCGTAGTCACGCATTCAACTCAAAGAAACCATAATGAACTTCGAAGAATGCTCAAAAGAGTAACCGATATTTTTCGAACGAGTTTCCTATTAAGATCGTTACCCTATCGGTCTCGTTCTATTCCAAATTTTTAGGCTTAGGTTCGCGTTAAGTTTCGTTTTCCTAAGGCGGGAAAGAAGAGAACGGTGATGAAATTCGAACCCTTATCTTGTATGGCCAGTCCTTGCCCTTTACTAGGAATTTAAAACAGCCGTTTTCAGTTCCTCGACATATATGCAAACGAAGGAATACAGTAACTCGCTGACAGGGGATTCACGAGTGTTTCGACAAACTTACCTCCCATTCCAGACGGGGGACGAACCGTTGTAGTCGACTCGGGCCATGACTCCTATGTCATGTACGAACCCGAGGGGCTGAGGTGATATCGTAATCACCGTCCTTCTCTGCAAATAATTTAATATTTAATACTACCCTTCCGTAGGGTAAAAAAATAAATAATAGAATGTCCAAATGTCCAAGTCCAAAGTCCAAGTCCAAAGTCCAAAGAGTAAAGAGTAAAGTGCAAAAGAAAAATAAAATTACAAGAATAAAGAAATCCTAATACAGTCTAAAGAAATAAACTCTTTTTTTTTCTCTTTTTATAATAATAATAAAAAAATCTTCTTCTTTCGCTCCTTTCGCTTTGTCTTCAACTCCAAACTTTAAGTATTCACCAAAAGCTTTTGCAAATTTTTTTTCCGCTCCAAATTCCAAAATCTGTAGTAAAAAGATAAAAACAAAAACGTAAAGAAGAACAAATAAAGTAAAAGCAAATAAAAACCTAAAAAAAAGAATAAAAATCTAAAAACTCTAGCCTAAAGACAAGCTCCGTGTCGACGGCGCCAAAAATTGATGGTATTTATCAATGATGTTGTAGTAGTAAGGTTCGTTGAGACTTGTGAAAGCAGATTTTTAGACAAAATAATAAACTAAAATAATATAAAAATATATATATATATAAAATTGTCACGGGATGAAGAGATACTAGGACGCAGGATTTCACTACTTTTCATATTCTTGTGGTTCAGTCATTAACTTTATACAATATAGCTCAAACAAAAGAAGTTGTGACTCTAATTCTTTGCCAAAAAATAGATTTCATAAAACATTATCTGTAAGTCGTAAGCATGACGCATCAAAAGTAATTAAAACCAAGCATGCGACATCAGACAAAATAACAAATAATTAATATAAATCATAAAACAATTTAATCTATGCAAAAAGTCATATAAAAATTAATTCATTTACCACAATAATGAAAAGTTGCTTCCTCCGTTGTCCCACTGATGGGTTCTAGCTTCGCATGGTGAAAACACACTCAAGGGAATTTTTCATTGCTCAAATGGTGTTCACAAATGATGAAATGGGAGAAAATAATGATTAAATCGGGTTTGTAACAGTTATATTTGTTACAAACTCATCTGTTACAAAGAACGATAAATAAAAACTGTTGATGTATCACTACGACCTTACTGTCTCTGTCGATTTCACTGTAATATTAACGACTGTCTTTAGGGGTCGATGTTCTTCGTTATTCCTCTTTATGCAGCAGCAGAAAATAATTTTATGCAGCTTTGTTCTCAGCCCTGCAACGTACCCAAACTCTCCCTCCCCCACTCTGATCTTCTTGTCTGATTTATATAGCCACATAAACTATAAAATCTAACTCATAACTCCACAATCTTCTCGCAATAATTCCTTTATTTTCTTTCCATGTTTCGGGAATTCTTTCCATGTTTATCGTCTTCACACTTCAGTCAGGTTTCAAACTTTCCAAAGTCGATGAGTACACGTCTTAGATAATGCTGAGGGCACACGCCAACTCCTAGATAACTCGTGGAAGAAAAATCAAACCCGTGATAACTTTGTGCGGGCGTGACATGACTGTGTGTAACAAACTCATTATTTTCTCGATTCTAAACAGCTTACCAACCCTGTTTTAGTGTATCAGGATGATACGTATCCAAATCCATCCAAAACTTTATGAAAATCTCGCCTCAAATCTTCCCTGAAATTCACGCTGTTTACTGAGTTTTACAAACTTTATTTTCCCGCCAATAATAATTCAAACGGAGAAGAAAATGGTTGCCCCTTAACCAAAATGTGGGTGCCTTTAACAGATGGGTGCCATGGGTGTGAATAGCATATGGGTGCCCCTTAGCAATTTAGGCGCCCCTTATCCAAAGTAGGAGTCCGGATAACGAGTGTCCTCCGGGGGTGTTCCGAGCAACTTTTCGAGCTGAATTTTCCAACAATCTTTATTTCCAAAAAATACCTACAAACACACAAAACACCATAATAAGGACAAAAACGAGTACTAACAATACGAAACATTAAGGACAAATTAGATACATAAATGCGTCTATCAGTAGGCCTCCTCACTTGTTCATATCTGCATTCTCTAAACACCTCACGAATGGATTGAAGAAACCTTATGAATGGTTTTTCATGATTCAGATCCACTTTATTGAGTAGATCGGCGTGTTTGAGAGCTAAGTGATCTTGCCTTTGACTATACTCTTTTTGTGATTTAGTGAGCTCGTCAATATTTCTGTTAATTTCAAAGATCATCGCTTTGTTTTCCATGGAAGCAGTCTGAGAATCAATTGCTCTGATACCACTTGTAGTGAACTTACTACAAATGCTCAAGAAAGAATTGTAAAATAAACCAGATGAAGGGAGATCGTTAATAAGAAAAGAAGAAGCAGCAGCAGAGAGGGAGGATTCAAAGGAAGAAGAAGAAGACTAGAGTTTCAGAAGGAAGAAGAATGAGTGGAGGAGAATAAGTTTCATTACACAATAATTGACTATTTACAACCACAAGAAAGCACAATATAAAGCTAGCCATCGTATTCACGTCATGCATGTGACTATGGCTTAAGGCAGACAGAAAAACGATAAGGGCTACCACATAGAAGATAAGACTAATACTCCTACTAGCTTAGGTTCATGACACTATAACAATGAGAAAACAAGAGTTCTCAATCATTGTTATACAGTGTCATAGTATCATTACACAACGTCAAAGTACAATTGCATCACAACTTTAACAACAATACTATGGTGATACTTCACTCCCCCTTAGTCAATACTCCATCTCACATGGAAACCACTCCCCCTTACATAATGATCCGAAAACCATATGTATTTGTATTATGAACTACATATTAATTCTCCCCCTTTTTGTCAATAAAATTGGTAAAGGTACAAGAACGGGATCCTAATGAAATTTTCGTAAGAGGCATTGCATGACCAAAGGTAAATGTATATCATCTTGTTTATATGCAATCATAAGGCCGAAGCTAAATGCATTCATCAAGGAGTTCATAAAGATACAAGATAACCCCTCTAATATTCCACAACCGCACTCCCCACAAATATTTGGTAATTAAGCTCAAGTTCAAAAAAATTCTCCCCCATAATATGTCATTCCCAAGGGAACAACAAGAGTGACCTTAATTTCAAAAGAAAATAAGGATTTCTTTATACTCAACAAATCACATACAAGTATGAATTTGGAATCCAAAAAGAAATATTCAATCATATTAACCAAAGCGAACCAAGATTAATTTGACTAAATATGCTCGACACAAGTAAACTTATGGAGACTTAAGAAATCAATTAGATTTGTCACAAGAGAACTCGCAAATAATCTAATTGTCATGCACAACCAAACCAATTACAAGAGTAATCAATTTAATTAGCCACACTCGACATAAGAAAATCTATGGAGCAATGACTAAGTTAATCACGAATAACCAACCCAGTCAAAGAAATGCTCAAACATAAGAAAACTTCTGGAGTGATAACTAAATAACCACACAAGATGATTAGTTTAGTTCAACATAAAGTACCTTATGGAACAACAACTAAGATAATCACCAAAGCAATCAAATTTTGTTGTTTTAGTGCTCAACATAAGACACTTCATGGAACAACACAATATTTACACAAAAATTGTGGATCGCAGAATCGACCTTATACCGTGGAATAAGCAAGGATTCATTCTATTTCCATCACCATTTGCACAATGACATACAATAGCCATAATCCTTGAATCACAAAAGATTTTTACCTATCTTCCATCAAAACTTGACAATATAGGCTTAACTTTTGTGTTTGCCAAAATTCAATTCATTCTTTTATCAATATTTGCATATCAATTTACGAACGACTTTACTTTTGACAAAGTACGGGACAATCAAGTCACGGACGTAAACACATATCCCATAACAATATTGCAATATATAAACCATAAAGATTAATACTTCAAAAATCATCTTCCAAACAACTTTAGAATTTAAACCAATAGATCTAAAAACAAGAAGATGAAAACTTTGGAAATAGCTATGTTTAATCACAATAATGGCTATTCCAAAACACTAGTTATTCTTCTAAATAAAACAAGAACAATAGAAGATTTACTAGGCAATAAGACCTTTGAAGAATTCTTTATCGTCCCGAACTCTTTGTCATCAACAACCATTGGAACATAAGGTTCATTAAGGTAGGAATTTATATCAATAAAGCTTCTAGGTTGCTTTTGTCGAACCAGGGTCTTCTGAATCTCGTGAGTCTTATACACAAAAGCCTTTATTTGTTGAATATCAAAAAACTTCTGAGAATTTGAAGGAACGGATCTTGGCTTCCTCACATTCCTTATTTTCCTTTTCAATGTAGGAGGCAATGGAGATTTTTATTTTTTCTTCATGATTGATGGTTTAGCAATCATATTACCGTCCTTTCCATCTGAAGACATCATTCTTGGAGCGTCCATGAACGTATGGGTTTGTGATAGGAATTCACAATTAGCTCAACAAGTAGTCTTGATATAAAAAGAGGTTTTAGAGAAGGAAAAGTAATGTAGGGTTCGAAACCTTTAAACAGGTTCGTAAACGACCAACTCTTAACCCTATGAAAAGTAAAATTATCGATAGTACCCTTTCTTTTATTTGATAGACAAAATACAAACCTAAGAAAATAAAGAAGAAAAACTTTTCCTAAATCCTGAGAGGTACAAAATCATTATCTCTTTTAATCAGGCACATGAGACAAGATTTTAAAAAATAACACAATCAAGTTGCGCTGTGGTGAACAACAATTTGTCCACCAATTTCCTCTTGGGAGGAATTCACAGACCTCTGTCTACCAAAACAATTTGACCATAATTTCTTCTCTAATGGTATTAGTTTATCCTTGGAAACTAACTTATTAGTCGAAGATAAAATCTTACATACCTCAGCGGTCTTCTGAGCAAGTTTAAGTTTTCTTGCTAGATGATTTGCTCTTCGTTGAAGTTTGTTGACATGCCTTTGTTGGTGTTTGAACTTGTAACACTTTGAGAGTTCATGACCATTTAATGAACAATATGAACACGTCAAACTTGGATAAAAATCAGGCTTCTAGAATATGCAAGCAGCTAGGCACAAATTGGGACCTGAAACATTATAAGCAGCGTTTCCAAGATTGGGTCAACTTTTTCTTCCAAAATTGTTGGATTTTCTTCTGAAAGAATATCAAGATTGATATGTGTATTGCTATAATTATCAAAATTAATATTTTCACCAAGAATTGCAACACTTGATTTCTCATCTTCATTAGATTCATAATTGTCAGACATTTCATCAAGAGTTGCAGCAAGACCTTTGTTCCCAGTGTATTTTCTCCGATTTGGATACTCGTTTGCAAAATGACCAAATCCCTTACACTTAAAGAACTGAGGCATATCCTCATCATCAGTTTCATCAATATCCCTATTTTTAGGAGGAACACGATTATGTGGTTTGACTAATGCCTTAGGATTATCTCTGGAGAACCGTTTACTTCTCTTCAATAGAAGATCCCTAAACTGTCTTGTCATAATTGAGACTGATTTGTCAAGATCTTTATCTGATGAATCTGTCTCAGAGTGATCATCTTCAGAGATATACACTTTTTTACTTTTATCAAGTAATTTAGTGTCATTTAGTGATTTGAACGCAACATCCTTAGATTTGGACGAATGTTCATGATCAAAGATCTTAAGCTTTCCAACCAGCGCATTTCTGGAGAGAGTATTAAGGTTATTTCCCTCAACGATGGCATGCTTCTTAGAATCGTATATAGATGGCAGCGATATGAGAATTTTCATCACAATGTCCTTTTCAGGAATAGTCTTACCCAATGCAAAAGATGCATTAACAATTTCAGACACTTTGTGATTAAACTCATCAAATATTTCTTCATCTGCCATATGAAGGTTTTCCCAATCGAAATTAAGGTTTTGAAGCCTAGATTCCTTCTCACTGGTGTACCTTAAAATATGGTTGCTAAGATGTCCCAAGCTTCTTGTGACTTAGTGCAATTATACACATGGTGCTGAATATTTAGGGTAGTGGCATGTATGATCGCATTCAAACCGTCAAAGTTTTGCTTTGGAGGAAGAATTTCGGCAGGAGTGTATTCACCAATATTCTTTGGAACGTTTACACCTCCAACTGCCTCAAAGGGAGCATCATAGCCATTAACAACATATACCCATGATTGAAAATCACGTGCTTGAAGAAAAGCTCGCATAATAATTTTCCACCATAAGTAATTAGAGCCATCAAAGACTGGTAGTACGTTAATTGAGATAGCACCTCTGTCCATAAAGTCAGATCGCTACAAACACAAACTTGTAAAGTCTTAAATGTGTTTGCCTTCTCTGATACCAATTGCAAAAATGGGGGTCTAACAACCACACCCAATATTTCGATTAGCAATCTGTATGGACAACTCCGAGTTACTTTCTAGAGAATCACTTGGACCTAATCAATATAAAATATCTCAAGGACTTATTATCTTAATCTCTCAATTTGATTTACTCAAGCAATTACAATCTGCGAGTCTTAACCAAAGAAAGATAACTTGGATGGTACCAAAGACCAATATCCAAGTGTCAATCAATTTAAATCAACAACCAAAAAGGTCGGATATTCTAATTGATTGAACATCGCACAACCTGTATTATTTCAATTATATAATAAATAATAATGCGAAAAATAAATAACACAGACACCAGAATTTTGTCAACGAGGAAACCGCAAATGTAGAAAAACCCCGGGGCTTAGTCCATATGAAACATACATTGTATTAAGCCATTACAGACACTAGCCTACTCCAAGCTAACTTCGGTCTGGACTGTAGTTGAACCAAAACCAATCTCACACGGAACCAAGGTACAGTTATGCTCCTACGCCTTTGATCCCAGCAGGATACTGCGCACTTGATTCCCTTAGATGATCTCACCCACAACCAAGAGTTGATACGGCTCAAAGTTGACGACTTTAGTAAACAAATCTGTCTCACACAGAAAAGTCTACAAGGATAGATAAATTCGTCTCCCACGAATAAACCTATGAGTTTTGTTCCGTATTTTGATAAATCAAGGTGAACAGGAACCCATTGATAAAACTAGACTTATATTCCCGAAGAACTACTCAGTTTTATCAATCACCTCACAATAAATTTAATCGACGCAGTGAAGAAGATTATTGAGGAATCACAAACGATGAGACGAAGTGTTTGTGACTAATTTTATATCTTGCCTATCTGAGATAGAAATCTCAAGCCAATTATTACAATTATACTTGTACGATAGAACATGCAAGAACAAATCACACAACTACGATAAAAGTAGTATCGGTCTGGCTTCACAATCCTAATGAAGTCTTTAAGTCGTTAACCTGGTTTTAGAAGAAAAAAACCAAAGGTTAAAAGAGAATTGACTCTAGCTTAGCAAACTAGTATCACACAGAATGTGTGGGGATAAGGTTTCCCAGTTTCTAGAGTTCTCCCTTATATAGTCTTTCAAATTAGGGTTTGAAATCAATGTTAGCTTAGTAACAAAGCATTCAATATTCACCGTTAGATGAAAACCTGATTAGATACAAGCTAATATTTATTAACAGTTAGATCGAAAACATAGCTTGTCATGCACACTTGTAATGCACGTTTGTAGGCTTGTGAAAACCGTACCCAAACTTGTATATTAGTTGGTTCAACACTAGTTAACCAAATGGTTAACCAAATGATAACTTTTATATCAACCATATTCTTCTTCACCATAACTAGTCCAAATGACTCAAATGAACTAGTTAGAGAGTTGCTCAATTTCTTAGATATTTATATACTACACAAGACACAATTGAAGCAAAATCGATGTGATTCACTCGAATCAATTCATGAACTATAAAGCTACGGTTTGCAATAGCATTTAGTTTATTAGGATAAGTTCACAAACATCGTTTTTAGACATAACCTACTCAAGTTCACGGACTAGGTTCGCAGACTGAACTTATATGCTGAGTTCGCGGACTGAGCTCAAGCACTACTCCGATTTCACTTGATCAACAAAGTTCGCAAACTTCGGTTCAAGCAATAAGGACTTATACATATATGTGTTGCCACAATAATGCTTATATCCTCCAATGGTTATATTGTCTAAACTCTCATTTCAATTATTGAAACATTCTCAGAGGATGTTATATAGTTGTTATTCACAAATTGGTTGTACCCAGAGTATCCATCCATGAATGACATCTCTTCGTACCCTTTGACTGCTTTGACCAATTGGTCGATGCTTGGCAATGGATAACTATCCTCAAGGAACGATTTATTGAGGTTGGTGGAGTCGATGTATATTCTAACCTCGCCATTCTTTTTTGGTACGATGACCATTTTCGAAATCCACGTTGGATATTTGACTTCTTTGATGAATCCAGCCTCTAGTAATTTACGAAGCTCTATTTCGACCACTTTGTGGTATTCTGGGGATACTTTTCGAACCTTTTGTCTGATGAGTGGTGTGCCTGGCTTTATACGAAGCTCATGATGGATAGTCTTTGGATCGATTCCTAGCATGTCACCTAGTTTACATGCAAAGATATCTGCATACTCCCTGAGAAACTTAATTAAGGATGCTTCTCGTTCCTTATCCATCAGAGTTTCGATCTTGATTATCCTAGGATTTTCTTCAGTTCCTATGTTGACTTGTTTTACTGCTTCCATGTGTAAACGTGGGCTTTGATTTCCCTAGGAGAGGAATATTCTTTGATTGCTATTTGGTAGGTTCCTCGCCTTCTTTTGTGGATGAAGTACTTGCCTCTGCATTTCCAACCGTATTCCCCTTTGAAAGGCTTCTCCCGGATATTTCTTCCAGATAAGCATCGATAGCCTTCTCTTTCGAGGCTTCTTTGCTTCGGGATCTTCGGGACTTTCGTTGCTCATCATGTTCGTTGTTGAGCTGGTTCTGCAACGTTTGAAATTCTCATGAAGTGAATTTGTCTCCTTTTATTTCCATTACCCCTTGGGGAGTTGGAAATCTAAGGTATTGGTGATAGGTAGCCGCCACTCCCTTGAGTTTGTGCACCCATCTTTGGCTAATTATGGCGTTATAGGGTGATGGTGCATTCACCACACTGAACCGGGTGTCGACCTTCATTGGACCTGCGTCTACTTGCAAGACAATGTCTCATAAGGGTTTCGTGGATGCTCTGTTGAAGCCATAGATAGTATAGTATGAAGGCAATAGATGTTCATATTTGAGTTCCATTCGTTTGAATGTATTGTAGAACAAAACATTGAATGAGTTTTACCCATCGATGAGGATTTTATTGATATTGCACCCTGCTACTGGCAGTGTGAGAACCAGAGGGTCATTGTGATCATCCATATATTCTTCGACGTCGTCAGCAACGAAGATCATGGGTGCATCCATCCATTGTTCGTGTTCGTCCACTTCTTCCCCATCGATTTTGTATAGCTCACAATAGTCTTCAAACTGCTTTCTCAATCTCTTGCCTATTTGGGATGTTAGAGATGGCCCCGCGGCCTCAGAACATGAGATGATTTTAAGGGTGCGGTTACCTTTAGGTAGCTGAACCTGCTTACTTCATTTAGCCTTATCTTCATTGCTAGTCCTTTACACATACTGTTTAAGATCTCTTGCGTCAACTAACTTTTGGATCATTATCTTTAGATTCTTGCATTTCTCTGTCAGGTGGCCATTGAAACAGTGATATTCATAGTACTCATTGGACTTTTCTGATCTTGGGGAATGCTTTCCCTTGGAACATGGCCAATCGAGATTCTCCCGATCATTGATCTCCTTCAAGATGCGCGAGTAACTGGCATTTAACTTTGTGTAGACCTGGTCTTCGAACTTTCGAACGTCCCTTCGTCGATCATCCTTTCATTCCCTTCTGTTTTCGTTGGGTAGCTCATCTGAATTGCCTCTCTTTGTCATGCTGGACTGTTCTACCGAATTTGTGCATGGGGGGACGCTGAGTCTGAGCTCTGGGATTTTCTCACTGGATCTCCTATAATCTTGCATGTTTTTCTATGATTACTCGAAGATCTCCTTCAGTGGCAGGGATGGTGCCGCGGATTTCGACAAATAGGGGGCTCATCCTGTCCATCCCCCACTTGTAGCAGTTGATGCTAACCCTGGATCCACGTTTCCTATGGCTTGAAAGATCTTGAGCCATCTATCAGTGTATTCTATGATTGTTTCTTTATACTTGATTGCTAGCGAGAATAGTTTATCCATCCCAGTGTTGACAACCTTGTTATACATGTAAGTTGCCAAGAACTTCTCAGTAAGTTGGTCGTAAGAATCGATGGAGTTTGGCGGTAAGTTGTCGAACCAGGAGAGTGCAGATCCTTTCAAACTTGAAGGGAAGTATCTGCACAATATCGCGTCGTCGTAATTCCATCGTGCCATCATTCGATTATAATAATGAAGATGGGCAGCGGGATCACTAGATCCATCGTAACACTCGAAGGCCGGAACGGGACATTTCTGCGGAATGAGAGCTTTGGCTAAGTGTTGTGTCAGTGGGGTAGTGTTCGCTTCCTTCATCAATTTCTCCAATCTACCGACTCCTTGCCTAGATTTTAGCTGCTTGATATCCGCCATCATCTCGGCACGAAGATCCTCCATTGCACGTTGATGTTCCTCTAGAACGGAGGGTCGTCCCGGCCATGGGGTATCGTTGTCGAAGTAGTCCGAGTTAGCGGGATGGTAATATGGGTCGGAGCTTCTACTTCCTATTGCGTCCCTTCGGTCTAATGGCTCTGGGTTGTTAGAAACCACCATTCTTCGATCTTGATTCAGCCTTAGCGCCATAGAGTTAGCCTCGTCGTGCTGATTTTCCAACTCCGCGCTATGGGTAATTCTCTCTTTGAGTTGTTGGTTTTCCTGAGCTAGCAGAGCTACCGCGTCTTCGTATGTCTTTTGGTTCTTTCTCAATTCTTCAAGCTCTGCCATCATCTGAGCAGAGTGATTTGATCCTTGATTTGGCGTTCCTACCTGCATCCGTCCTCCAACTGTTATCGTCTGATCTTCGTCGACAATTTGTATCAACGGTTCTGGTGGATCCATCTGCGGATTTCGATGTTCCTCTGGTTGTTGCGTGGGTTGATTCGTTATTAGGAGCGGTTAATCGACCTGAAGGGGTATGTTATGTTCATTGGTGAGCGACATCCCATAGAGAGGTTGTTGCATCACTGACTCTTCCATCCTTTCATGATGTTCATGCGGTTGGGTGGCAGCGGTCACTTTGGAGGCTCCCACTCTGGATGCCACGGTTTTTGATGCTCCGTCTTTGGCAGCCGCGGCCTTTAGATCTTCCGCTGCAATAGCGCTGGACTCTAAAGGCCTCGTGCTTTCAGCTCTATCTTGCATCTTGTTTACGGCTTTGAGCTTTTCACCCTTTTGATTGCTCCTAGTCATAACTGGCGTCATCCTCGGTGTTTCTTTTGATGAAACCTTTGTTTTTCCTACATCTTTGTTCTTCTCCATTTTCGATATCTTCTGCAAAAGATAGAGGGTATATAAAGAAGGTGGGGTCCCCGGGGAACCAGTTAGCAGAGTTATGGAAATTAGGCCCCAAAGGTGAGAATAGATTATCCGGCTATTATTCCCTTCTTCAGAGGTATCAGATCTCTTGATTACCCCCGGTTTATTTTATAAGTTTGACTACAAGCGTGCGTAGCTTGAAAAGGTAACGTAGACATGACGAAAAGTCCGTTGACGAAGATGTAGCTTAGGTGCGGACCTCTAATAAGTGCATGAAGTGAACATGGATCTATCTGTGGGTTTTATTATTTAAAGTTAAAAGCATGAAAACACTTTTGAAGACGTAGAGCTACTGAAATAAATTTAGATCTACCCATAGGTTTTGTTTTTCAAGATAAAAGTTTTAAAACGCTTTCGAAGATGTAGATCTACTAAAATAGACGTGGATATGTCCATAGGTTTTATTTTTCAAAGACACAAAGCTCGAAAATTCTTATAAAGACATAGATATACTAAATAATGCGTGGATAGACTCATGGAGACGTTATTTTTAGACGTTTTTAATGAATGCATCAATAAAAAAAAACGCTCCAAGCACCGTTATTTTCAGAGAGCGGTGCACGGAACAGACAAAGTGCTTTAAATCACAGGATAAGATAAATCTTTTACCGGGACAGAGTTCCTATTTCTAGCGCCATATTTTGAACACGTAAATCATGACGCCATCCACGTGTTCACAAACAATGTTCGTATAATAGAATAAATAGAGATCGAAGCATAAATACGAAGTTTATCATGTGAAGTACCGAATATAAAATGCGGAATGTAAATGCTGAAATATAACCGAGACAATCATTTACGTGGTTCAACACTAAGGCCTACATCCACGGGGTTGGTGTTTCACTATGTTTAAATTGATTACAAAGGTAGTCGAAATGACTTTGAAGTATGAACTGAGGCAGCGGGATCAAGGGAATCACTTACTCTTCCTGATTCTCTCTCCTATGTTCTCCTCTCTTAATTATGGATCCAACCTCCCACATCTCTTAGTGGGGAGGGGTATTTATAGGGTTACAACGTGGGGTCCACTTCTGAAAGCCATTGTATCCTTATCGTCTTGTGCTTTGTGTCAGTACCGCGGACCTCTTCGTGTTCTAAGATGGCCCCAACGTTCCATGCTCATTGTCGAAGAGTGATGGCCGTGTCTTCCATAGGTTGGTCGACACATATGTTGCTCAGGGTGTTTAATGCGGGTGGTTGAGTCGTCTACACGCGCCAGACAACGGTTCTCTGCCCCTGTCACGTCTGCGTCAGTTGGAGTTATCCCAGCCGTCGATCTTGGATCTTTCTTGAGATGGGATAAAGTGAGTCTTTGAGTGCTTTTCAGTGCTTCGCAGCAACATTATATCTCGGTACTCCTCGATCCTTAGTCGTTGGATTTGTTAGGTGAGGGTCCATCCTTGATGACACACGCCTCTTGGCTGTATACGTGGCATCATATCTTGATTCCCTGGATGGTATGTCTTCCACGTGTTTCTCTATAGACACATGGCGGATGATGAAATATGTACTCACAGACGTAAGACGTAGACACCAACCAACAATTGCATGATTCACAACAACACAAAGACAACTTACATGGCACACATGCCACAATTATTTGCTGTATGACCTCATTTATCCACACGTATCCGTATTGTTTTGCTGCTTTGATGGAGAAAAAAATCCATGTTTGCTAATGGGGAACCAGAATTAACAGGGGTACCGTTTGAGTGATCCGATAACCAGGATCAGATAGAATTCTTTTGTCTCATATGAAACGGTATCCATGCTAAATTTTGGTCCCATTAGCAGCCATCAAAAAATCTAGCGGAACATAATGACACTTTACACTTTTACAGCTAGTTGCCAATGCCGCATAAAGTTTGCCAAAGGTAGCACGATTCAATCATTAAATTGTTTTAACAAAAGCCTTAATTTAATTGTATGCGTTTTTTAATCAAGCATTATTGTTAAATGTTAAGTTTAATTTAATTTTCAAAGTTTGACACGTTAATTCATTCAAATAACACCTGTTATCTATGGGATTTGAACCAGATTATAGAAATCGACTGGGATATCGAGCATGATCAAGTTACGTTGAATGCATTTCGGACTGTCATTGTGAGTGTTTCTATTCTTTCCATTTCGAATGCGTACGAGCAATGACTATAACTACAAGAGCATCTCCAATGTAAATGGTCGAGGTCTTCCTATACGAAGGTCTTATTAACATATTTTTATATGTGGGTTATTACCAGGGCGTACCAAACTATTTAGGGGCCCTAGGCAGAAACCAAAAATGGGGCCTAAAAATAAATTTGCCGATCGTTTAAAACAAAATTATAATACCGTAAAATTTGCAAAAGAAAACAACTACATAAAAATAGCCAATCTACTAAGAATTGGCCTTCCTCGCCTCCTCGATGCAAACTCATCAATTATGGCATCGAAATCAATGTTGTTCACCATATCGACCTCGATAGATAACATTGCTAAGTCATTCAATCTTTTTTCTTGTGATATTGTCGAGCGAAGATAAGTTTTGATCAGCTTCAACTTTGAAAAACTTCTTTCTGCAGAGGCAATCAAACTTGATCCTATATGCGATTTCTGCATTTGGGTAGCAACCTTCCATATCTTTCAAGAAATTCAACAATTCAATGGCCCTTTCAGTTATTTGCGGAAAATAACTTTTTAGAACTTATACAAATCATGCCCATCAATATCATAACTCATGACATGCTTTAGATAATTTTAAATTTTGATACAATATGCCTTTAAAGTAATGGCCTTATTGATTTAGTCGAATATGGCTTTTCTTTATTGGGCTCTATACAAAACTGTAATGTGTCCATCATATTTTTTTGTTCTTTTTTTTTTTTACTCAACCGGCGGTACACGGTAGCTTATATATATACCGAAAGGAAAAATTTGGGGGCCCCTTTAATTTGGGGGCCCTAGGCGGCTGCCTATGCCGCCTAACAGTTTGGTACGGCCTTGGTTATTACTAAATGATTAAAAAAAATGTAAAACTTTCGGAAAATGGGTCATTTGTCAAAAAAATTAAAACACGGTTCAAATGGACGAGTGAAAAAATTTATGGGTGAAATGGACAAAAAGAAAATAGCAAGGATGAAACTGGATTCATCCTGGTTTAAACTTAAAAAATAGCAAGGATGAAACTGGATGCATCCTGTGTAAAATAAAAATAAGAAAAAGTATTTGAAAATGGGCAGGATGAAATTGGTTACATCCTTCCTATTTTTAAATTTTTGTCCATTTAAACAGTATGTAAATCTAACTGTCCTTTTCACCCAAGAAATTTTGATTTTGGTCTTTTTAACCAATTTTGTGTAAAACTTTTTATCTCAAGTTAATTTCCAACCCCGAAGATATAATTTAACAAATTTTATTTAAATTTAGAGACAAAGTGATGATGTGGACCTAAGACCCAACAAGGTCATGAAGAAAAAAGTCTTATTTCGACTTTCTCCATTACCTCCACTTAGCAATGTCATCTATCTCTATGACCTTTACTCTTGTGTTGGAGATGAAAACTTGGTGGGAAAGGTCTTAAATCCTATGTGTCATGCTATTTTAAGACCTTCACCACTTGCATTGGAGATGCTCTAAAGGTGTATTTGATTTTTACGGGGGTTAAAACTTGTGCTTTCATACACATAATCAAAATTGGAAGACAGACATTAAAACAAAGTTGTAAGCAGCCAACAAATTCAGTCAATTACGCGGTTAGAATGCAATTAACATGCTATGAAATTGTTAAGTTTACGTATAAGTTAACCTCATTGTATGATGACATGAAGATGCCAAAGATGCCACGATGGCGTATAGGTATAGTTACCAATTTCATCATTTATATAAAAAAATTCTATACACCTTCAATCATAGCTGACGGCGGCGATTTTACAGATGACATTGGCAACTTTCTCGTACACGCATTCCTGGCCTAGTTAGCAATTCGGATCTCGGAAAACGTACGGAACGGCAAACGTACGAGTATTATACGGTTTTGTAAAATTCATATTCGGTCCAAGATTCGGTCAACGGGACGTGATTCATCAGTAATTCGGAACGGCATACATACGTGTGTACTTCGATTTATAAATGTGAGTTCGGCTCTAAAAATTCGGTATCTATATATACTAAATAATTTATATTTATAAGGTCATAGACCAATTTTTATGCATATGTGTGAGTTATTTAAAGAAAAAATAAAATTAATATGATGATATAATAATATATACTACATTAGTCATCTAAGAGGACGTAGTATAGTGGTTTAGATGCTTGGTCAGTGAGTTTGAAATCTCTCTCACCTTCACCTTCAAATCTTTTCAGTCATTTTAATTTCATAAAAATTACAACAACGTCTAATATTGGGTCGTGTATGCCCGGGAGGCAGTATACCCCAAAAGTGGGGCTTTTAAAAATGTAAAAGCTAAAGAATTTATGGCGAATTAAGCGGGCGTATCATTCGGGATTCGTGATACGTAAAATTCGTGAACGATTCGCGAATAATCCGGGAATGCCACATAATACGCGACTTGGGTTCGGAGTTGCAAACGTACGCGAATAAAACGGCAAAATTCGTGATACGGAAAAATTCGTGAATGATTCGCGAACTTACTAACTAGGATTCCTGGTGCTAGAAATGTCAAATGTACTGTGTTTTATGTCTCTTTGGCGCAAGTTTGTGTAGATCATTTACTGGATTGGCACACGTTTTTTGTTGTTGTAAATAAACGATGTTCCGTCATCCTGATTATGAAATCGCCAGAAAATTCCTCAAGAATTCTCTGAATGAAGTAAATTTTGAATCATATTCCAGCCAATGTCACTAATACGTGGTAAAATCTTATATTTTTCAGCTTACCTGACCAGCGCCCACCGCTTAACTGTGAAAGATACGGAGGATACTAAACTCGCTGGTTCAAGCCGGCCAACTCCTTTCGGGTGGCAATCTTAGAAGCAGTTGATAACTAGAATGACGTGGATCCACGTGATATGATCCATTTTTGGATTTTTTTTTTTTTTTTTTTTTTTTGAAGGTAAAAGATATTCATTAAACAGGGGAGAATTACACACCAAAAGGACTTTCCTCTGAAATGACTTCAGAAGGAAACACTCACCATTCCTTAGTTACATGGTTTTTCCGTGCTAGTTTCGCTAAGGCATCCGCCTGTCGATTACATTTACTTTTTACAAACACACGGCAAGATGTTACAAGGGAAGCCAAGCCTACTTTACAGTTATGAACAAGAGAAAATTTCGTCCAATACAACGACGAAGATACTCTATGGATTGCAATGACTAGGGATAGATTATCAGACACATTACATGACCTTTTGCAGATGCTTTTGTGAAGACCAAAGGATAGCCGAGTACAACGCTTGAGCCTCAGCATCGATTAGTGAATCTACATAAGATATCCAGCACCTTGCTGCGCCAAATTGTCGATTGGTTTGTACCAGATGATCCCGCACCCTGCGATATTAGAGCCGTTAGACATAGAAGCATCTACAAACATAACATCACAGTCTGCATAAGTATGTAACAGCTTTGGTGTCAAAACAGAAGCTGATTTTGGAGCCATTGGGACAATTGAAGACTGTTTAAGAGTATTAAACATAGTCCGAGTTTGATGCAAAGTTGCAATTTGGGAGCTTATTCTCTGAATTACTATCTCAGGGCGTTGTTGCAGATTCTCGATGCTCGCTTTACATCGAGCTTTCCACACCTGCCAAAGAACAATAATATAGTTCTTTTGTTCCTCAAACAAGGCAGTCGGGCATTTATTTGCTAACCAGTTGAAAATCCACTCTCTAACGCTACTAAAAGTGCCAATCACAGAAAGAGCTTGTGGAAAACTACCAAACCATACCACTCGAGTAAAAGCACAATGACAAAAAAGATGCTCCATAGTTTCATCAACAACGCCACAAAATGGACATAAAGAATTATCAGTAACTCATAGGCGAAACAAAAATGGTTTTAAAGGTTTTAAAGGCGAAACAAGAATTTTAAGGATTTCCATGTACTATGTATATAAATTAAGATCAGAACAAGAGCTTAAAGTTAAACTATAATATTTTATTTTAAAGGTAAAATATTATGCACACATTTCCATATAAACAATTTAAATTTAGGCAGAAGATCTAAATGCCACAATCGTAACCACTGCTTTTGTTCTTGCTCAGAAGCGATGCATTGATGCTTTATGAGCTCAGTACAGGTGGATTTGGTAGTAAACTTACCCGAGCTTGTTAAAGACCACCGAATTTAACCCTCTTTCTTCAGATTATTAAGGTTTTTTTTTTTTTTTTTTATACATATTATTAAGGTTCCAATATACACGGATCTTATGTGTCAGCTCCGTTAACGTTATCCTTTCCACCAAAGTTCTTCTGTCTTTTCCATTCAACTGTCACACGTTACTTTAAGGCAGGAAACATGATATGTAGTACAACACAGTTAACAACACACATTTTTTTTTTTTACCCTGCGAGATTTGGGTATACCCAATTTTAAAGGGACTCATTTGAAGGGCTATGAGGTGTTAAAATGAGCAAAGTTACAAAATTATCCTTATGCATTAAAATTAAAACTAAACCTAGTTCTTTTCATTTCATCTTATCTCCTCTTCTTTTACTCCACCATACTGGCTGAAACTGGTTTCCTTCATCAAAAACCGATTGAAAAATCGTCGATTCGAAAATTTCATCGTCGATTAATCTTCAAACATGGAGCCGCCGAGGGCTAGTCGTATGAAACAAACAAATAGAAAACCTCATCAATATAACCATGGAATTGCAAATTTAGTTCAACACAAACGGATTAAAAAAAACCGTCGAAGAAGAAGAAATCAACGGCGCTGAAACCGAAGAAATGGCGCGATTGAGAAAGTAAGGGCCTACTTAAACTCACTCCAGTACTTTAATTTTATGTTTGCATGTCAAATTAGGTCAGAAAAATCAAATTTGTGAATCTGCAGTTATTTAGCCGGCAGGGTCTCTGATTGTCGACCCTGGCGACTTTTCATATGTTGGGTTAGTCGGCAAGCTCTTAGGTTGAATATCATGCCGGCTGTTAATATTTGTAACTGCTTTTTACAGGGTTGGAAAAGTATTCAACCTTAATACCTTGTCGGCGATATATGTTTCTTACGGTCGTTGGGTTTTAATTTTTTACCCTGCCGGCGGTGTGTTTTGAAAAATGTTGGTGTCTCCAGATGCCTAAAGTCATAAGGTTGGCATGGTATATGAGTACCACCCTGCCGACTGCAATTTCGTCGGCATTATATGGGCTATAGACCCTACCGACTAATTATATGGAAAATCCTTGTATCTACTGTGTTCAGAGTTGTTATAAGACGTCACGTTAGTTGAATGAGACCCTGCCGACTACTGTTTAGCCGGCATAAATTATAGTTATCGACCCTGCCGACTATTGTTTAGCCGGTGTAGTTTATAGTAGTCGACCCTGCCGAGTGCTGACTATTGATTTTTATTAATCGTTCTTGTTTAGGTTGCAGAAGGGAAAGAAGAATTATGTTACTCCTCCTTCAAGACCTCCTTGTGTTGGTGACAAACTGTTGACTGCAACACATTGAGGGGCATTAGTTGAGCCGAGAATGCTCAAGATTCGTGAACGAAATGATTCTCAACCACCACCGGAAACCAATCAAATCCATCTGGTAGAAATGGTAATGATCATGATGGTGTTGAAAGAACTCCGGGAACTGGAGGAGATGATGATCAAGACATGCCACTTGTTGGAGGAGGTAAAAGTGATGGTGATAACAATGATGGAGATAAAGATAGTGATAAGCAAGGTGAAATTGTTGAAGAGGAAGAGGATAAAGAAGATGAAGAAGAAGAAGAAAGTGGAGAAAAACAGGTATTGATCAACAAACTCAAGCTGCAATTGCAACCGGAAGACCGAAGCGGGTTATCACTAAACCAGTTGATTTCCACATGCTTCCCCATCACTTGAAGGTCATACTGAAACCAGGTCAACCTCCACTAGGGACCACAGAAGATGATTGACATGTTCTTTTTGGATACAAAAACTCATGTGCACGTGAAATCCATGATCATATCTCAATAAAACTTTATTTTTATTTAAGTGTATCTATCTATCTATCTTAAATTTTCTTCAAGTGTTTGTATTTATTTTAATTTTGTGCTTTTGGTACTTAGGATCACAAGCGTGTCATCCATCTTTTGAGGCACCAAGCTTCAAGCACTATGATGGCGTTATGGCCACTTGAAAAAGAATGTGCTGAGGTGAAAGCGATTGTCAAGAACTACGGGTTGTGGCCTGCGGTGGAGAGTTTGATTGTTGAGTATGACAAAGTTATTGTATCTGCATTTTGTGAGAGGTTCTGCTGAGAGACTGATACAATGTTATTCCTATTCGGTGAGATGGAAATAACTCCCGATGATTCTCATCAAATTCTAGGCCTCGAGGTTGAGGGAAAAGCAATCAGTGATGGCTATGAAGATGTCACTTCTTGGGAAAAAATCTTCAAATTGACCAAGATCTTGTTCGGTTTAGATGAGAAGCAGTCCGAGCATTTGTTTGTGAAGAAGGATGGTTATATAAGAAGGAATTTAAATCTGAAGATGTTAAGGGACACATACTCTGGGACCCAGAAAATCTTTGATGACGAAGGAAGTGTGTCCTTGGTGCTAATCAATGCTACTGTGTCAGCTTATTTGCTATACATCTTGGGCAACTGTATCTTCCCTGATAGTTCCGGAAGCTTGGTCGATGACAAGTATCTTCAACTATTGCATCCCTTTCATTAGATGCATAAGTATTCTTCGGGTACCTGATAAGATTTTTTAATTGTTGTTGTAGTAAATAAGTTGTCGTTCACTCGGACGTTGTTGAGATTAAATTTAAATGTTTAATGAAAATAATAAACAAAAGCGAGAGTTACTGGGCCTAGGTTTTTTTTTTTTTGGTAAGTCCAAGATTTGATTAATAGATATCAAAATTTACAGGAGAGATTACAAAAAAGAGATCAAAAGATCCCAAAAACTGAAGAGTACCTGAAACGAAAATAAGAAACATAAGGATATTCAATAGCAGTTAGAAAAGTCGGTCTACCAACATGGCTCAGACTTTGACCTAGGATTCTACCGAATTCATATCAATAGGTTCAATTATATATGGGGTATTTTGCATTTCCTCCCCTTTAAAGATAGCTAATTAGCGCTTCCTCCCCAAAAAGATTGAAATTAGTGTTTCCTCCCATCGTTAGGAATTCCGTCCATGGCTCGGTTAGGTGACTGAGCACCTGTGCACGCGTGGCAGAAAATGTACTCGTATTTTTTAACCTTTCCAAAATACCCCCGACTAAAAAACAAAAGAGAAACAGACACGTGTAATGCATCTGATGAAGCCTCTGGACGGTGGAAAATCTTCCAAAATTGTGTCGTTGTTGAATAACGGTCACTTTATCTTCATCTCATCTTCCCATCACATTCATCATCCATCTCCACCTGTAAGGTAAGTGATTCTTCCATTAGGGGAGGTAATGCTAATTAGTATATTTACAGTGAGGAGGAAACACTAATAAAATTATACATCTCCAGTGCAGCTTCAGCTGCCAAATTTGCAAATCACCCTCGCATTCAGCCATGAAATGTCCATACATGTACTCAAAATGCCGAAAATGTGATGGTATGCGCAGGGTATGGGAAGCAAAAAACGGATGCTAACAAAGGAAGGAGATTCCTTAAGTGCCTAAATCAGCCAATCTTCAATGAATTTCAATGGTTAGATCAGGCTGTTGAATCACCAACAAGATCCACACAACAATCTGTAAATAGATGTTTCAAGTGTGGTAGTGATTCTCATTGGGTTTCAAACTTTCCAGAAGCTTCCCCTGCATCAAAGAAACAAGTGAAACCTATTGCTGGATGTGATGGATGTTTCCTCAAAGGTAAATATTCAACTGCTTCAACTGAAACTGAAACTGAATAAAAATATGAGATGAAAATGATACTGGACACAGAAGTCAGTGAAGAACTATTTGTAGAAATATGTCAGAGATTGAAAGGTGATAGTGTCGAAAAAGCTGAAAATTGAGAATGCAATGTTAACAAAATGTATTCATTACTTAGATTTCAAATTTCAAATCTTCAAGTACTGTGTAATAGTATCTGGTAATGAAATTAAAAGAAAGGCATTAATAACTAGTCTGTACCCAAAACAAAAGGAATGCCTAAACAAAAAACAGAGTGAGATTGTTTTCTCTAAAATAACAAAAAACTGACAAGCTTACTGAACTAAGGCCTCCTTCTTGGTGGCTCGAACACCTGGGATTGTGGCCTGCTTGGTTCTCTCATTCCATCTGGTTGAGATCCATATAAATGCTGATAATTCCAAATTATTGCAGACCTTGTGGCTGAAAGAGGAGCAGACCTACCTCTGCCAAGTGATGGTGCAGACCTGCCTCTACCTTGTGTTGGTGGAGTTGTAGTTGTACCAAACAACAAATATTCAAATCCTCTGCCCATTCCCTTGCCTTGTCTTTTAAATGCCTCTTCCTCTGCCTTCTGCCATCTTCCTCTGCCACTGTCTTTGGTGGTGGTGCAACAGCTCCCCTGCCACTCCCTTGTGCTGGTGGTGGTGCAACATCTCCCCTTCCCCTGAAGTTCACATATTACTAATAGGTCATCAAACCTTTTAAGCCATATAATTTAAAAAATCAACAAATACTAAGCACATAATTACCTGCCCCTGCCCCATGGTGTACTACTATTGTTCTTTGTTGGGCATCTTCTGATATTATGGGATTCAGAACCACAATTGCTGCCACTCCTCTTTGCCTTCTTATATGACTCTTGTCCTTCAACATCAGACCTTATTATCTCAGTGCTTGGTCTGCCAACCTTTGACTTGTACCTGGGTCTTTTGACCTCCATTTCAGGCTTAAATCCAACACAACAATATAATAAGTACAAATACAATGTAGCAGTAGCATATTCAACATATTCAGTATAATATATTGAAGAACTCACCTCAATCCATCTGTCCTGACTAGCACATGGTTCCACCTTTCTAGCATATGCCTTTTTATATGTAGAAACTTTATGGTATTCAGAAACCAAGCTACAAGTGGTAGATACACAAAGTAAGTTAGTGGAAGTGATGGCCAAACAAGCAATTAAAACCAACAGTTTAAAGTTCAAGGTCTTTCACTGACCTGTTGAGATCCATACTTAAATGACAAGCCACAACAACAGCATGAACACATGGTATCCCAGTGATCTCCCACACACAACAACTGCAAGTTTTTTCCTCCAGATTAACCTCCCATCTTTTGGATGTTTTGTAGTTCATCACACACCACACATATTCAGATGATCCAAACAACTGATATCTCCTTTTCAATGTAATTCTATTCTTCATAATCCTATCAGCTCTGGGGACCAATATCAAACCTTCTTCTTCCCATTTCTTGGCTATCATTAGGCCAGCGCAACTCCTTCCCATTCATATAGTCCATGTAACTAAATCCACCTACTGGCTATGCATTAGGCCATTTTCCATCATAATGTATATATAGAGTTTTGATACCAAAAGAAACCCTAGCACTGTAACAAAACAAAACAAACACCATTTTTAAAACAGAGATAAAACGATACAATAAAAACTAAAACATAGCATAACCCACATCAATAAAACACCCAATTCAAATACCAAACTTCTAAGAAAAAAAAACAGGGCAACCTAAATTACTTGAACTGCAACATGAATCAAACACCAAACTTCTTAAAATCACATCAATATTCAAATACCCACAGTGTAATAATGAAAAACACATAAACCCTAAACATGCAGACTGAATCTTAACCTAAATCATGCATATAAATCAAACTCAAAAAACCAAATCTATATGAATCGCAACAAAAACGTTTTTCATATCATACCCAATTCCTCAGATGATTAGATCAAGACAATAACGAAATTGAGAATTAAGAAAAAAACCTAAAAAACAGGGTACTTACAATCTAGGCTTCTTCATCGCAGATCAGCAGAAATTGAACACACCCAAACACTTATCGTCTTTCTATTGCAAAGATATCTTCTTCTCTTCGATCAACACCTAAAGTTGAGCAAAACACGATTAGGGGATTTTTTTTCCTCTTCTCTGCAACTAGTTTTAGGGATTTTAACTCTCTCATGGTTTTTCCCGCTTGATATAGGTGGTAGTTGAAGAGATAATACATGTGTTATCCTCTAATAGGCGCACGAAAAAGTGAAATCTTAATAACCAATCGTTTTCATACATTTGGTCGGGGGTATTTTGGGAAGGTGAAAAAACACGCGTACATTTTTTGCCACGCGTGCACAGGTGCTGAGTCACCTAACCGAGCTATGGACGGAATTCCTAACGATGGGAGGAAACACTAATTTCAATCTTTTTGGGGAGGAAACGCTAATTAGCTATCTTTAAAGGGGAGGAAACGCAAAATACCCCATTATATATTCTTCAGCAAATATCGCCCAATAAATAAAACAACATGGACTCTTATTTTTGCCAAGGTAGATTCTCCAAATATTAGTTATAAATCGTAAGCATGGGATATCAAACATCTAAGCAAGCATGACCCATCTAATAAAATGATAACTAATTTTTTTTAAAATCATAATTCTATTTTAATTAATGCAAAAGTCATATAGAAAATAAAATAAATTTACCCGTGTATGAAATTTGGATTCACACGTCGACCCAGTGTAGTGGTTCAACTCATATTGTAGACACGCTCAAAATAGATTTTTATTACTCAAAAGTGCTTACAAGAGGTGAAAAGATAAGAAAACTGAATTTCGCAACGCTGTGAAGCCGTTATAAAACTGTTACAATGACTGTGAAGAAAACAATTGTTATGTTCTGTCGCAGAAAACTGTCGTTCATGAAAAAACAGTGACAATTCTAAACGACAGACTACAAGTGTAGTCTATTCTTCCTCTTCTTCTTATCTGCAGCAGCAGAAAAATCTGCTCTGAAATCCTCTATTCTTCACCCTAACTCTCGATGCCCCTTCTCTGTGATCCCGGCTCCCTTTATATACTTAACAGGTCTCAAATATTTCGTGTTAACTGCTGATAATCTTCACAGTAAAGAGAGAATATTTCCCGAGATATTTTTTTTCTTTTCCTACCATGTTACGGGATTTGCTTCCCATTTTATCTATTTCACATGTCTTATGGTCGTGTACACGTCCCATATTGCTCAGAACACAAGCCAATCCTCCATGAGCATACTCCAAACTCTGTTTTGATAAGAACTTCCCTGTTTTGTTTCAATCCACGTAACATTCCTCATCACTCTAATCCAAGTCACTTACCAACCCTGATTCATCGAAACAGGCTGATATTACTCCAAATCCACGCTTGAATCTCACCCAAATTCTTCACAGATCAGAATAGAACTTCCCGGAGAAGAGAAACCCGAGAATTCCATTTTTTTCAGATTCACGATTCTAGCCAATCCTGGTCGAATCAAAGGCTATCACCAACCCTGATTATATATTAAGAACAAACACAATTAATCTAAGCGATTGAGTCTCCCTCTAACAACTCCAAAACTTGAACCCTAACTTTTCTGGTGACTGCAACAATTTGATTTGAATTATCCAGCCCAATTTTGTTGATTCCGACGGCCTTACAAGCCCTGTTTGGCTTAGGAAAGAAAACCAAAAAAGTTTCAGCGCTTTAGTCTCCCTCTAACAGCTCTGATTTACAAACCCTAATTCTGGTCCGTGAAGCTCAATTATTCCCGCCAATTTTCAAATTCAAAAGGAAGAAGATGACCTCCCCCTTATCATGTTCGGGTGTCCCTTTAGCACTTTCCTTATGGGAGGTGTAAATAGTAAATAAGACGCCCCTTATCCATTAAGGTACCCCTTAGTAATTGAGGTGCCCCTTATCCAAAATATGGGTCCGTTTAGCAGTTGTCCTTCGGGGGGTGCAAAAACCACTTTTCGAGCAACTTTCTCCATAAGAGCTTATTTCCTTGAAAAGACTTAAAACAAGTTTATTAGTGATAAAATGAGTCCCAACTAATGTATTTAGGGATGAAAATGCGTCGCACTTTCGTGCTTATCAGTACCGCGGTGGTTGCCTTATTGAATGCAGAGTTGGAAAAGGGTTCAAGGGCACTGACTAAACAAGTTAACAAAAATCTTTGTCTCTTCCAGGTAATTCAATTGTTTGAATCATTTATATTTGCAAAATGCTTATAAGATAAGATTCTTACTAAACTTTGTGCTTGCATAGGTTTGGGTATATGATCACTTCCCTTCTTTGGTGAAAAGAAACCCCCACATCAAAGTGAACACTAAGTTTGCGAGCTACAAGCCAAGAGGACAACGACACAGTTTTACTGGTGCTCGGGATAAGGATATGCCACAGCAGCTTATCAACATGCGAGTCGCCTTGGAAAAAATGACTATTGATGATGTAATATTTGATCCTTATCGAGATAATATAAATGAAGGTATAATCGTAAGGAGAGATGATGTTGCATTCTACTACTGTCCCTTGTTTTACCCACAAGGATTTTTAATGTACGATCTACATCGGGTAATGCGACAAGTGGGTTATGTCCAAGAAGAACCCCATCCCGACAATCAACCATTCTTTAAAGTGGAGAGGGAATCGTGCAACACATCCCAAAAAAGTATTGACGTCCATTATGCCCCACCACCAGAGATTTCTCATTGTGACGAAAGAAGTGACCGTAAAATCGATACGAATCTTTTGGACGAGGTGACCAAAGGTCATGAAGCTCATGAAAATTACATGTAGTGGTACTTTGGTTTTGCTCGTCCTACTATGGTTAGGGTGTTTAATAATCGGCTCGTAAGAAGTTGATGCCACCGAAAGACCCAACAACAAGTCTTAAGAACTTTGTAAATATTTTAGACTTTCTCTTATTGTTTTAAGATTACATTATCGAATCATTATATTAATTGTTTGTTGTTTAATTGAAAATAGAATGAGCATTTGAAGACCCTTGTGAAGATAATGTGTTGCGCGAGAAAAATAGGAGAGACTTTGTTGATTGAAGAGCAAACTAAGCACATTGACTATGCTAGCAATGTTGACAATGAAGATGCCACCGAAATGTTCCAGCAAGCTAATGCTGAAATAAAGAGGGAAGCACAAGCCAAGAGGAATGCTGAACAAAAGAGGCCTCGTACCCGTGGTGATGGTAGTGTCAGTGGTCGTGAAAATGCTAAACGGGGCTATGGTAGTGGTAGTGGTTGTGGTTGTGGTCGTGAATAAACACATTTCTTTATGTGGTAGACAAATGTTAAGGTCAATGGTTGGACAAATGTTTTTTTTTAAGGTTTATGGGACTATGTTTTCTTATTTTGGACAAATGTTGGATTTATAGTTGTTGAATGAATGGTTTATTTAGCTATGTTAACTTTCAATAATTCAGTCGGCATGGTCTTGAGTGAATGTTTTGTTAAGTTACAGTGTTAATTAAACTAGGGGCGGCAAGGTTGTGAACTGGAAGACTACTGGCCCTGAAAACAGAAAAGGTGCAGTTACCAGGTTCGGCAAGGTAAGAAAATTAATACCTTGCCGATGGTATAATAGTCGGCATTCAAATGAATTATCGACCCTGCCGACTATATGCAGAATAAAATGACCTTCTCTTGTGTTACAAAAATCATAAAGTCGAAAAGGTAAAAAAATTACGACCCTGCCGACTATGTATTAGTTGGCATTGTATTAAAAAAATACCTTGCCGACCGTGTGCAGCAGAAAATGACCTTTTCTTATGTTACAAAAATCATAAAGTCGGCGAGGTAAAAAAATTACGACTCTTGCCGACTATATGTTAGTCGGCATTGTATTAAACAAATACCTTGCCAACCATATGCAGCAGAATATGACGTTTCATGTGTATGAAAATTGTTATAGTCGTCAAAATAAGAAAAATAAGACCTTGCCGATGGTATGTTAGTCGTCGTATTTGGGAAACAAAAACATTGTCGGCGAGTTCAAAATCCATTTTTTTTGCAAGTACAATTGCATTGATTGACTACCCTGACGGAAAAATTTGGGCACCATCCTATACATACACTAGTTCTCTCTACAAAACAACACACACCTATTTGCATATACTCTCCATATCTCATATCATAATCTAATCTTTTTAACTCCGACAATACCTCTACATATAACAACGATATCATTTGATTTAAATGAAGATCTATCCATTACCAAAGCATGGTATGCCGAAACTCGAGTTAGAAATCAGTCCCCCGTAAGGGTAGATACCGAAACCTTTTGGGTAAAGGTATACGAAAAATATAGGCAAGAGCTTGGGAATCCGAATGGAAGAAGTGTTCAACAAATTCATGATAGGCACCTAGTCATCGAAAATGCGATACTTGCTTTTTTA
Organism: Papaver bracteatum; assembly: GCA_023529315.1. Classification (NCBI taxonomy): domain Eukaryota; kingdom Viridiplantae; phylum Streptophyta; class Magnoliopsida; order Ranunculales; family Papaveraceae; genus Papaver; species Papaver bracteatum. The sequence continues at coordinate 331,137 of JAJJWX010003811.1, read as the reverse complement.
GCTATCCAAAAACGGATTTTGAATGCAAGCCACTTTAGCTTGTCCATTGAACAATTTGTAAGTATTTTTGTGGTTTATATTACGTAATCCAAGTTGTTTGATCTTCCTACTAAACACAACAAAGTAAGTTTGTGTCGTGATTTTGTAGCACGAAGTCGCGAAAGTGCGCTACTTGTAGGAAAAAGGGGAAGCATTCACAATTGATGAAAGCTATCACTTCATGGTATCCAAAATCCCGTAGTATGCCCCGGACTTCATGGAGGGTGGATTGGACTGGGATTCCTCCGACGAAGATTGAAGGTTTTAGAAGTTTTTGTGGGTAAATCTCTATGTAAACCTTCACGAGACTATAACTCGTCCACTAGGGTCGCCTAGGGGTTCAAAGGTTTGATGCAGTGCTAAGTGCATTCGTTATTCCTATTACAAGGAGTTATATTTTATGTTTCAATCAATGTAGTAACAAAAATTGCATGAATAAAGTGAATTACAGCTTTCAAGATTTTTTTCTCTTTTGGGTATAGCCAAATGTCGGTAAGGTAGTAACATTATTACCTTGCTGACTATATCTTGGCCGGAAAGGTGAGAAATTAATTAGATGCCGACTTTGGGATAGACGAAAAGGTAAGAAATCAATAAGATGCCTACTAGTGAAGTATTAACACAGTCTCATGTGTGTCAAATATAATACAGTCGGCATTGTTTTTTAGAAACAAGCATGCCGACCAAACTTAGGCAGCATGGTCTTCATTTGTCGACCTTGCCGACTTCTCATACTTTCAGAACTGAAGGTGTCGATTTCTTCTTTAATTTTGAGTATGATGTCATACAACATCTTTGCAATCCCTTTTTTAGAAGTGTTTGGGTGTGCTTTCATTTCTGTTGAATCTTCTCACATAAGTTCAATCAAAAACAAAATTTCATAACTTAAATTCATAATTTGAGAAGTTTTAATCTACTCAATTAATCAATCTAAACTCAATTAATTAAGTTAATCCTATTTTAAATGTTAATTAAACAAGGGAATATTATCCATTTAGAAAATACATGGTTAAGGGGTTCCCTGTTTTACTTCAATATGACCCAGGTTTTGTCTCATTAGGTATATGCCAAATAATCTGGGTATACCCCAATATCGCCAGGTTTTTAAGGCCTTCAAAAAGGCTAATGGTCCTCCTTAACAAAAGGCCTAATCCAAATAGGAGGGGCAGACCAGTACATAGACGACTTGTTGTTTTTTTGCCCACTTAGCTAGAATTATAAGTCCTAGGTTGAAAAGAGAAAATACAATCAATAAAAGAAGAAGCAAAAAGTTGAATGTCTTTAAAGATTGCATCAGTTCTAGTAGTTCCATCAAACCTTCCAGCAGAAAATTGGGAAACCAGGTCTTGAGCATTACTTTCCACAATGATATGTGTGAGTTTTAATTCCATAGCTTTCTTCAAAACATCCCAGATATCTTCAGCCGCTTCAACAAATTCCACTCCAAAGACAATAGGAGCACAGAAAGAAGCCATACTGAAGAAGTCCCTCATCACATATCCTGCACCATTATCCTTAGTAATGTCATCATAAGCTCTATCAGTGTTACATTTAATCCATCCAAAAGTTGGGGGCATCCAGTGGTCACTATAGGAAATTCTATGGCAAAGAGGGTTTTGACTCTAGTTTTCACAGTGAGAAGCATAGCCTTAGCCCTATGAATAACAACAACATGAGTCTCTTGAAGATTTCTAAATACTAAATTGTTCCTACTAGACCATAAGGACCACATGACAGCAACAAACATGCATTGTCTATCAACTGGAATTCTAGTAATAAGGTCAATAAACCAAAAGTTCAACCAATCAATCATAAAATTAGAAGAGAAAGCAGATGTGTTAGCACAAAAAAAGCCAGACTCCAGACATGACTAACAAAAAGACACAGAACAAGAGCATGCATAATGGACTCACAAGGATTAGAGCATCTATTACAAGTGACATTATTCATAGGCATCCTAGTTTGCAAAACAGTTTTGGCAAGAAAAACATTTCTGGCAGCTTTCCAAGTGAAAAGTTGAATACGGTGAGGAACATTAATTTTCCAAATTCACTTCCAAAGTTTATTACAATGGGAGGGTCCAAACCCTTTAAGTCCCAACTAGGCAGATTTAGAGGAAAATCTACCATTCTTTGAAATATCCCAAGTCCTCCTATCAAGAGTGCACAACTGGCTTAAGGGAATTGTAATGATATTCTGAACAAAAGAATCATCAAAGTGGGTGTTTAACTTATTTAAATTCCAAGATCTAGTAGCATCATTAATAAAATATGAGACTTAAACACAAGGGTCTGGGGGGACTAAGGGATTAGGGTTAGCTGATCCCAAAGTATGGATACATTTGTCACACCAAGGACAAATAAACTTACCATCTCCAACAATCCAAGAAACAAAAGGCTCAATCATCTCTTTTATGGTATGTAAACATCTCTAAGTCCACGAGCATTCACTAAGGAAAGCAACATTAAGGAAATCAGTCATAGGAAAGTATTTAGCTTTCAGAAAAGTACCCAAGAGACAGTCAGGATTTTCAATGATTTTCCAAGCATTTCTGTCTAGCATAGCCAAGTTATTAAGTTCAGCTTTCCTAAATCCTAAGCCACCTTCAGACTTAGGGGAGCACAAGGCATCCCATCACAGAAGATGGAGCTTTCTATCTTTAGGATCTAAAGTCTCTAACCACCAGAATTGACATAGGTGGGAATCCATTTTCCTACAAAGGTACTTAGGGATAAGAAAAGCACCCATTTGATACAGAGGAATAGCCTGGACAACATGTTTAACCAAAGTAGTTCTAGTAGCTTGAGATAAAAGTCTATGAAGCCAAGAAGTAATTCTAGCATCCACATCTTGAAGAATACCCATAAGGGTCTGAATTTTAGAGGTCTGGAAATCTATAAGGGTACCAAGATATTTTTCTCCTATGTCTCTATTATGGATATCCAGAATGTTAGACAAATGATTCATCAAAGGGGAAGGCAAATTTTTACTAATCCAAATACCAGATTTATCAAAGTTTATCTCCTAACCATAAGCTAAGCAATACTTTTGAAGATACTCTTTAATAGTTCTAAAAAAAAATTCAGTAGCTTTTGAAAACAATACGGAATCATCAGCAAACAAAAGATATGTCATATAAGGGGCATTCTTACAAACTTTAATACCTTGTACTAAGCCTGTACTGGTAAGGCCATCAATATAAGCATATAAGGCTTCAGAGCAGATAATGTAAATATAAGAAGATAAAGGATCTCCTTGTTTTAGGCCGCTTTCAGGTTTTATAAGGCCAATAAGACTACCATTCAATAAAACAGAGTAAGAGATAGTAGAAAGGCGTTGATGAATAACATTAATCCAATGTTCAGATAAACCCATTTTATATAGGACTTTGGCAAGAAAATACCACTCCAGTTTATCATAAGCTTTGGACATATCTAGTTTAATAACAACAATATTTTTTTATTTTTTATGATGATTAACATCATAGATAGCCGCCTCATTTTCTAGAAGAATGTTGTCAGAGATGCTTCTTTTAGGGACAAACGAACGTTGGTTTTGAGAGATATTATTATGCATGAGAGGTTTAATTCTATTATCCATGGTTTTGGATAAAATTTTATAAATAAAATTACATAAGCATGTTGGTATATACTGAGAAATAGGCTCAGCCAAAGTGACCTTAAGAATCAAAGCAATGTTAGTAGTGTTGAAAACTTTAGCTAGGTGACCAGTTCTAAAACATGTTTGGGTCCTGTCTATAATAATATACCCGTGTTTTTGATAAAATAGGCATGTGAAGCTATCAGGATGATGAGATTTTTTACCACACATTTGGAACACAGACTTCTTGATTTCCTCAGCAGTAAGGTGAAGATTCAGATTAGAATTATCCACGGTAGAGAATTTGATAAGAATATTTTCTAACATTTCAGCTTGATATTGCTGAGGATGAGAAGAGTAAAGAGTTTTTAAAATAATCCACAAAAGAAGTGCATATACTCTCTCTATCATTTAACACAGTACCAAGAGATTTTTTTATCCAGCTTATGTCATTTTTCTTTCTTCTGAAGAGGGTGACTCTAAGGAAATATGGAGAATTTTTGTTTCCTTCCAAGAGCTAGACCTCTTTGGATTTGTCCTTCCAGTATAGCTCCTCAAGGTTATACAGGTATTCCAGTCTGTTCCTTAGTCTAAAAGTAGAATAAGAGTCAGTAGGATTGAAAGTTTGAATATCTACCAGTTCCTTTCTAGTAGTTCTTATAATGGTTTGGACATTACCAAAAGAAGTCTTATTCCAATCCCTAAGGCCTTTTTTAGTATTAAGAAGTTTTGCTTTGAGTTTATAGGCAGGAGAACCTACTACATTAACAGACCAAGCATTAGCTATGATATCTCTACAAGTAGGATCTTCAATCCACATAGCCATAAAATAAAAGGGTTTTGGCATATAGTTATCTTCATAATTAAAACCAATATGCATGGGGAAATGGTCAAAAGAGTACCTTGGTAGATTATTAACACAGAATTTAGAACATAACAATTCAGCATGCTAATTAATGATATACCTATCAAGTCTTTCAAGAATAAGGCCAGGACCCTGTTGCATATTAGACCAAGTGAACCTATGACCAGAGAAGCCAGGATCATGCAAATCAAAGACATTACACAAATTTTTAAGATTAAAGAGATCAATCCCCATTCTCATCCCCAGGAACTAGGAGAGAATTAAAATCACCAACAAAAAAAGATGGTTTATCTAAGGGTATAGGTGGTAAAAGGCATTGATTTTACCAAAAGGATTGTCTTAGAGAATTATTTGGCTCACCATATATTGAGAAAAGATGACATGTTTTAGAGTGGATAGTATCCTTAGTAGTAACATATATACCTCTATTACTAGTGGATAAGATGCAAATATCAATTTCCTTTTTCCAAGCCAACACAAGACCACCACTTCTACCAACACAGGGCACATTAGAAGTACAATAAAATCCCATATTCCTCAATTTTCGAGCAGCAAAATCCTTTTGCATTTTAGTTTCAAACAAGAAAATAATATCAGTGTTGACATTCTTAAGAAGGATACTAAGTTCCTTAAGAAGTATTGAGGGTAATGAGTTAGGTTAATGGTAGTGATATCTCCCAATTTAGTGATTGGAGGGCAAAGTGTAGAATAATATGGCTCAGAGCTATCAAACTTAGGAATGGTGATGATAGGATCAACCAAAAGATAAGAGGTTGATCTAATCCTCTTACAGAGATCAACACGCAGATTGATTTTCCTTTTGAGAGTAGAGAGGGAATCATGCTCAGCTGCTAAGGATATAGCTTGTTTTTTTTTGATATAACAGTTTTCTGAAAGGAAGTTGTTGCAGTTTTGAATTTCCTAGCCGAGTTGTTAGTGCAAATTAGTTACTCAACTCAGGAACATGATTTAGAACATAAGAATGTTCATCTTGACCAACGACTTCTTTAAGAATAACTGGTAAACCATTGACCACAAGAATAAGCTGTTGAAGATGAGAAGATCCTCCATCATGAATCTTGTGAGTAGAGGATCTGCTACCAAAAGGACCCATGTTGATCATGCGTTTGAATGGTTCCTAGGTGATGGCATTAGAGATTTGGATTTATAAAAACAACTTTACCTTTCTTGGCATATTTCTTAGAATTCGTCATTTGACTCTACGTATCAGGAGCTACCTCAGCTTGGGTCATTAAGGTATCAATAATGGGACTATTTTAGACCGGTGAAGGATGCTCATTAGCCGTATTTGATGGCATCATGAGCTTAGAAACTCTTGGGTAAACATTTTTAGAAGCAAAAGAACTGGCTTCTTTGATAAGTTGTTGCTTTCCTAACCAACTATGGCACACAACATCTTTATGATCAATGATACGGTAAGAATGTCAAAATTTTATTGGGACTTTGAAGTACCTGCATTCGATGAGAAATGGTTATTCTCTTCCTCTAGTGAGAAGAGGGATACTAGTTGGAAGAGCTCGCTTAACAGGGATTCGAATATAGATTTTAACATTCTTCTTAAGTGGATGATTACCATATGGTTCTTTTGCATTGAGAAGTTCTCCAAGGTTGAGGGTGAGCATTTTCAAATCTTCAAATTCTATACATTCTTTAGGAACATTGCATAAGGTAAGCCATATTAATTCATCCTCAAAATACACTTGAAAGTTTAAAGGCCAACCAGATGGAGGAACAACTCTTAACACGATGATAAAGCCACAAGCAAACCAAGGGTGTTGTTCATTAACCCTATTGAAATCACTTTCTTCTAGAAATATGATAAGAACTTTGTTTCTCAATCCACTAAAGTTTATAACAGTTAGAGTTTGATCTAAAGGCCATTGAGAGCAAATGTAATATCTAATAGAAGAAGTATGCACTAGAGTCTCACTGCACACATAACCCACCATACACCATTTCCAATTAGAATCATTTTCAGCTAGAACAACTATTTTATCAATAAACACTGGTTCAGAGAGGGAGAGAGGTAGATTTTTAAGTAAACAAAGCTTTTCATCCATTTGAGAAGAAAGGTTTTGAATACTAGTAGAAGAATGAGTATCTTTTGGAGAACTAAAAGACTTTATATAAATAAAACTTCTGATATTGATTTTAAAATAAAGGTGGGTATATGTTGATTTAGGATTGGATGTGAAGAAAATATATATTTGTATATGGAGAAGACAATGCCAAGAGATAGTAGAGATCAGAGATGAATAATGACATGTCATGGAGATACCAAGAAATAAGGTAATACTCCCTCCGTCCCCTATATATAGGCGGAATTAGCCGATTCTCTTAGAATAAGAAAAAACATGGATTTCATAAATATTACTTTTTTTATATTACCCTTAATATCATTCCCAAGATAAGGAACATAAACTTATTTGTTATAATACCTATGCATAATAAGTAGGGGTATATAAGGAAAATTTTATCTTGGAAATGGATATCCGCCTATCTAAGGGGACAATCGAAATTCAAAACTCCGCCTTTATATAGGGGACATAGGGAGTATATGTTTGTATAAGAGACTGAACCTTAAAAATGGAAACTCTGAGAGGTTGAATATAGTTTACGCTGGTAAAGTGAGAATAAAATTTATGAAAGATTTAGGTGGGATGTGTGTTGGTGTGGTTCAATAATAGTGGTGTTGGACAGCATATCAAAAGTATCTGCATGGTCCATGATAGCTTTGTAATGCTGATATTTTATTGTCGCATGTAGCTGAAACTGGTGGGATAAGAAGACATATACAATAATGGTAGAACCCCCAAAAGTATAAACTATATATAACACGTGTGGAGGAGATTTCGCAACATAGGAATTTAGATTCATTCTCTTATTTTGGGGTGAGCAACAAAGGTTGAATACATCCAAACGTAATAATGGTAGATGGGGTGCAATGAAAAGTGGTATGAAATAACAAATACGGTAGGAATAGAGAAATGGTGTTATAATATGAGTTTGGTTTTGTAAGGTGCAAGTTGATTTTCTATCTAGGGGTTTTGGTATTAATTAAAAAAGAGTTGATGGGTTTAGGATTCACATAACTACTCAAGGTGCCCCAAGATCCAATGGTGCCTCCTAACAGGTACTGCATTATCTGAACCTGCGTAAAATCAAAATCCAAAACTAATATCCAAGGTGCCAAAACTAAGTTTGGTGGCTTACAAATATCACTTATAATGGTGAAACCAAAAAGAATAGATAATTAATGGGGATTAGGTTTGGTGTATTAAGGCGATAGGTTCGAATGGGTGTAATTAATCCAGGACTGAAAGGTTAGATAGAATTGATTGTGAATGATAATTTTCAAAGAGTCATGATGATTCTGGGTAACGTGTATGGGGTATTGAACCGGCGTGCATGGTCTAAAGACAAGACCCTTAACCAAACGCATTAAATGGCTATGAATGGTATTGTTTAATGGTCTATAAAGTGGGGTTATTAGAAAATAGGAAAATTTATAACCAAAAAAGGAAAGAATTATGAGAAAGAATAGAGTTTTATAAGATGCCCAACTCTGGTAATCAAAATATTTATGAAAATCCTGGAAATAATCTTCTCGTTGTTCCACATCAACAGAGTATGAGCAAGCCAAAAATCTTGCATTCTCGCTGAGAGAGGAGATAGAGAGTTTAAGGGATGAATTTCAAGAGGAGATAAACAGGTGTGCACAAGAATTTGCTCGTCGGAGACAATATGATGAGGTTGATGCTTTGTATGTTGCTTAGAAAGTGAAGGATTTTGAAAGGGTTGACAGGAAAGAGGAGGAGAGATCAGCAAAGTCAGAGAAATGCAAGGGATATGGGAGTACAACTAAAAGTGAATATGAGGAGTCGGAGGATGGTTTTGAGTATCCAATGGAAAAGATTGATACCAGTAAAGAGGATTCAGATGCTTCTGAAGAGAAAGAAAAGATGAAAAGGTATCATGAGAGGAAACTTCACAGGAGGGTTGAGGGTGAAAGGGCCAATCCAAGGATTTTTTTCCATAACCATGCGTGAAGGAGGGTCAAATGATGATGATGAAGAGCTATTAGAGGATGAAAGTGATGAGGATGAAGATAGCGATGAGATTTCATCATCTGATGATAGTCACATTTCTCCTGCATCATCAGGTAGTGATTATAGTGCGCAGTACGAAGAAGAAGAGGACTGGAACTACGATGAAGAGGACTTTTATAGGTCCCTCTATTGGTATCGAAAGCATCCAAATTTCCATACTTTGAGAAGAGTTTGAAGATGATTAACAAGTCTTTTCCAAATTGGCTTTCTCGATACTTGCTCGTTTTCTTCTTGATTTTGGTGCTGGTGCTGATCTTGGTAATGCTGAACTTCATCTGTTTCTCTAGAGTCTAGTCGGACGGTTTTTTTTTTAACTTTGTTAGTTTTTTGTTTTTTATGTGTAATGGTGTTTCTATAAGAGGTGATGTGATGTTTATGGTACGTAAGTTTATCAGTGTTTTCTTGTAGTTGTGGGCTAAGACAATCTGGGGTTTCAACTCTTTGAAGAAACTGATGGTAATTTTTTTTGTTTACTTGTCAATTTTTGAACTGGAAATCTATAATGTTGATATATTGAACAATGCTTGTTTGATGATTTTGGGGATAAATGCTTTTCTTACTTTTCCTTTTATCTTCAATAGTAGTAAATGTTGTAAAGTAAGTGCAAGGATTGACAACCATCTTGGTGAAAGAAATTAGAAGTCCAAAGATAAAATAAAAAAGGAACAAAAGCTTGATGAAATTACAAAAGAATTTACAAAAGGAATTTGGTAATTGCATTAGAGAAATTTTCTGAACAATCAAGATATTAAAGAACAACTTACGTCATGCTGATTAAACAACCCATGTGATGAGTTGCATAACATTTATTTGTCTATTCTTTTTGTGTGTATGTTAATGTTTGTACCATAATATTTGGGTACTAATACAGGCTAACTACATCACTATTAGCGAAAAATATTTATCGGCCCAAGCCTAGAAGCCAGTATATATCGGTCTAGTTTGATGACCCATGCCCAGAATCCCGGTTCTACCGGGCTATTCCTAAAACCCTAAAAGAAAGTTCTAGAAATGTCCATCTTATATAACTATATAATTAGAGGGGTCTAAACCCTAATGGGGATGGGAGGTAGGGAGACCCAGAGAAAACTATTGTAATTCTTATTAATAATAAAATACCTCTCCTCTAGGGGATTTATCCGTGGATGTAGGAACAATTCGCCGAACCACATTAAATATGTGTTTCTTTCATTGTTCTTCAATTCGTTTCCAAATCCTAACCATACATCAAATCATCAATTCATCGTGTTTAGTGCCTAGAAGTGATTTTTGGTACAAACAGTTAACAACATAGTTAACAAAGACAAGTCCCGAAAATATTATTCAAAAAAGAGAGAGAAATTAAATCAAAATAAAAAAATTAAGAACTTGTTGTGTCAATGTTACACATCTTCGTTAATGTATACTATAAAATTAAATTCTAGATTTCAAACATTAAATCCATTGTGTGTATCGAATCCACACCAGCCAAGTATTTGGAAGATGAACACGCGGGCGACATACAATGCTGGGGCATTAGAGAAAGATGCCACGTCCTAACATCCAATAGTATCTGAGATCTCGAACCATCATCTGCCACATGGACCATAACTTAATTAATTGAGTTTAGATTAACATTAAAAAAATTTGATTAGCTTAATTAATTGAGTTTAGATTGATTAATTGAGTAGATTAAAACTTCTCAGATTATAAATTGGAGTTATGAAATTTTGATTTTGATTAAACTTATTCGGAAAGGTTTTTGATGAAAAAATATTTGTTTTGAGAAAATCTTTTGCAACGGAAATGAAAGCACACTACCCAAACACTTCTAAAAAGGGGATTACAAAGTTGTTGTATGAAATCATACTCAAAATTAGATCAGAAATCAACACTTTCAGTTGTGAAAGAATGAAAAGTCGGCAAGGTCGACGAATGACCATGCCAACTAAATTTGGCCGGCAAGGTTCTTCCTAAATAACAAGGCCGACTTTATTTTTTTGACACACAAGAGACGACTAATACTATTCGGCAAGGTCCACACAAAAAAAAAAACCGTCGGCTGTTGAAAATCACCCTACCGGCTGTTGAGAAAAATGTGAAATCATGTATTAGTCGGCAAGGTATTCAAAAATACCATGCCGGCTGTTGAAAAAAATGTGGAATCATGTATTAGTCGGCAAGGTCTTCAATAAATACCCTGCCGGCTATTGAAAAAAATTACAGTCGCCATGGCTATTATGAAAAGTCGACAAGATATGCATGTTACGACCTTGCCGACTAAAGACACAGAAATCATAATTTTTGATTTCTAACCTAATTTAACAATCATATAACAATCAAAACACACAACACAATAATGGGTTTGAGTTTAGACATCATTTTTTGTCTTCTTTTCGACAGTATAGGGTTCTTTTCAACATTCTCAGGGATTGAATTTTTGGGTTCACGGATTTTTTTGATGGAAGAAGTGGAAGAAGATGAAGGGGAAGAGCAGAGGGATTAGGAAAGATTAAGAGTTTTTTAGTTTTTAATTTTAGGGTTTAGTTTTAAGTTAATTAGTTCAAGGGTATTAAAGTAAAATCCTCAATTTTGACCACCCCTTAGCAAGGGCTCTAGGTCCATTTAAATTTGGGTATACCCCAATTAATCTGGGTAATCAAGCCAGGTAAATATATTGCCATCCATATCCACTTTCATTTCCCACTGGTGAGGCAGTCTTTCGTGGTCGGCCTCCCACCGCTTGTGGTCATCTAAAATTGATTGAAAGAGTCATGATGGTTCTTGGTACCGTGTATGGGGTATTGAACCAGTGTGCATGGTCTAGAAACACGACCCTTAACCAAACTCATTAAATGGCTATGAATGGTATTGATTAAGGGTCTATAAATTGGGGTTATTAGAAGATAGGAAAATTTATAACCAAAAAAGGAAATAATTAGGAGAAAAAATAGAGGTTTAGAAGATGACCAACTCTGATAATCAAAATATTTATGAGAATCCTGGAAATAATCTTCTCGTCGTTCCACCATTATCAATAGAGTATGAGCAAGCCAAAAATCTTGCATTCTCACTGAGATATCAGGAGATAGAGAGTTTTGGGGATGAATTGCAAGAGGAGATAAACATGCATGCAAAATAATTTGCTCGTCGGAGACAAGATGATGAGGTTGATGCTTTATGTTGCTGGGAAATTGAAGCATTTTGAAAGGGTTGACAGGAAAACGGAGGAGAGATCAGCGATGTCATAGAAATGTAAGGGATATGGGAGTGCAACTGAAAGTGAATCTGAGGAGTCGGGGGATGGTTTTGAGTATCCAATGGAAGAGATTAATACCAGTGAAGAGGATTAAGATGTTGCTGAAGAGAAAGAAAATATGAAAAGGTATCATGAGAGGAAACTTCGCAGGAGGTTTGAGGATGAAAGGGCCAATCCAAGTTTTTTTCCAGAACCATGCGTGAAGGAGAGTCAAATAATGATGATGAAGAGCTCTTAGAGGATGAAAGTGATGAGGATGAAGATAGCGATGAGAGTTCATCATCTGATGATAGTCATGCTTCTCCTGCATCATCAGGCAGTGATTATAGTGCACAGTAGGAAGAAGAAGAGAACTGGAACTACGATGAAGATGACTTTTAGAGGTCCCTCTATTGGTTTCGAAAGCAGCCAAATTTTCAGACTTTTAGAAGAGTTTGAAGATGATTAACAAGTTTTTTCCAAATTGGCTTTCTCGATACTTGCTCGTTTTCTCCTTGATTTTGGTGCTGGTGCTGATCTTGGTAATGCTGAACTTCTTCTGTTTCTCTAGAGTCTAGTCGGACGGATTTTTTTTGAAATTTGTTAGTTTTTTATTTTTTATGTGTAATGGTGTTTCCATAGGGGGGTGATGTGCAGTTTATGGTATGTAAGTTTATCAGTGTTTTCTTGTAGTTTTGGGCTAAGACAATCTGGGTTTCAACTCTTTGAAGAAACTGATGGTATTTACTTTTGTTTACTTGTTCATTTTTTAACTGGAAATCTATAATGTTATAAAATATTGAACAATGCTTATTTGATGATTTTGGGGATAGATGCTTTTCTTCCTTTTCCTGTTAGCTTCAATAGTAGTAAATGTTATAAAGTAAGTGCAAAGATTGACAACCCTCTTGGTGAAAGAAATTAGAAGTCCAAAGATAAAAAGGAACATAAGTTTGATGAAATTACAACAGACTTTACAAAAGGAATTTGGTAATTGCATCAGAGAAATTTTTTCTGAACAATCAAGATATTGAATAACAGCTTACTTCATGCTCATTAAGAAGCCCATGTGATGCAGTTGCATAACAGTTCTTTGTCTATTCTTTTTATGTGTATGTTAACAACACAGTTAACAAAGACAAGTTCCGAAAATATTATTCAAAAAAGAGAGAGAAATAAAAATAAAATAAAAAATGAAGAACTTGTTGTGTTAGTGTTGTAAAAGCGGAGGTCTAACAACCACACCCAATATTTCGATTAGCAATCTGTATGGACAACTCCGAGTTACTTTCTAGAGAATCAACTTGACTCAATCAATATAAAATATCTCAAGGAGTTATTATCTCAATCTCTAAATTTTATTTACTCAAGCAAATACAATCTGCGAGTCTTAACCAAAGAGAGATAACTTGGATGGTACCAAAGACCAATATCCAAGTGTCAATCAATTTAAATCAACAACCAATAAGGTCGTATATTCTAATTGATTGAACAACGCACAACATGTATTATTTCAATTATATAAAAATATAATACAGAAAAACATAACACAGACACCAGAATTTTGTTAACGAGGAAACCGCAAATGCAGAAAAACCCCAGGACCTAGTCCACATTAAACATACACTGTATTAAGCCACTACAGACACTAGCCTACTCCAAATTAACTTCGGTCTGGACTGTAGTTGAACCCCAACCAATCTCACACTGATCCAAGGTATAGTTATGCTCATATGCCTCTGATCCCAGTAGGATATTTCTCACTTGATTCCCTTAGCTGATCTCACCCACAACCAAGAGTTGTTACGACCCAAAGTCGAAGACTTTAATAAACAAATATGTCTCACACACAAAAGTCTACAAGATAGATAAATTCGTTTCCCACGAATAAACATATGAGTTTTGTTTCGTCTTTTGATAAATAAACGTGAACAAGAACCAATAAATAAAACCAGACTTATATTCCCGAAGAACATCTCAGTTTTATCAATCACCTCACAATAGTCTTAATCGACGCAGTGAAAAAAGATATTGTGGAATCACAAACGATAAGACGAAGATGTTTGTGATTACTTTCATATCTTGCCTATCGGAGATATAAATCTCAAGCCAATTATTACAATTGTACTCGTACGATAGAAAGAGCAAGATCAGATCACACAACTATAAGAAAAGTAGTATCGGTCTGGCTTCACAATCCTAATGAAGTCTTTAAGTCGTTAACCTGGTTTTAGAAGAAGAAAACCAAAAGTTAAAGGAGAATCGAGTCTAGATTAGCACAACTAGTATCACATAGAATGTGTGGGATTTGGTTTCCCAGTTGCTAGAGTTCTCCCTTATATAGTCTTTCAAATCAAGGTTTGCAATCAATGTTAGCTTAGTAACAAAGCATTCAATATTCACCATTAGATGAAAACCTGATTAGATTCAAGCTAATATTTATCAACCGTTAGATCGAAAACATAGCTTGTTATACACACATGTACTACACGTTTGTTGGCTTGTGAAAACCATACCCAAACTTGTATATTAGTTGGTTCAACAATAGTTAACCAAATGGTTAGCCAAATGATAACTTTCATATCAACCATATTCTTCTTCACCATAACTAGTCCAAATGACTCAAATGAATTAGTTAGAGATTTGTTCAATTGCTATGAGATCTAATATACTACACAAGACACAATTGAAGCAAAAATGATATGATTCACTCGAATCTATTCATGTACTATAAATCCATGGTTTGCAATAGAATTCCTTAGTTTATTAAGATAAGTTCACAAACATCGATATCGTTTTTAGACATAACCTACTCAAGTTCGCGAACTGGGTTCGTGGACTTAAGTTCCCGGATGGAGTTCACAAACTCCAGCAGAAATTCTCGGACAAGAACTTCCGCCAGTTCGCGGACTGAGTTTCTACACTAAGTTCGCGGACTGAGTTTGCATATTACTCCGGTTTCACTTGATCAACAAAGTTCGCAAACTTCGGTTCAAGTAATAAGGACTTATACATATATGTGTTACCACAACAATGTTTATATCCTATAATGGTTATATTGTCTAAACTCTCATTTCAATCATTGAAACATTCTCAGAGGGAGTTATATAGTTGTTATTCACAAACTATTTTTCGTCAGAGTAATTTCCAAAATGATTGAAACATAACATGATTTTCGTCACTAGGTAAAGATGAACTTGGATAAAGCGAAAGATTTACCAACACATATTTTGAGAAATAGATAAGCGAGATATACTCAGCTCGAAATATCATATGTGTATAATCTTAGTCTATATAGTAATACGACTTTTGTCTCAAGATAGGAGATATAGTAGATAGATTTTTGAGTGATAGATAAGTTCAAATCTCCACATACCTTTTAGTCGATGAAGATCCACTGGTTCCTTGAGTAGTCCTTCGTCTTGTATGATGATTTCCATGGAGTTCTTGAGCTCAACTACACTTTTTATCCTAGTCCGAGACCTTAGCTATAGTAGACTAGAAATCAAGACTTTATTACTTTGATCACTAACATTGACAAACATGCTTGAGATAGAAATGCATGGGAGTTCGACCGAGCAATGCTCTAACAAGTGTTACACCTCTTCGTTAATATATACTAAAAAATTAAATTCTAGATTTCAAACATTCAATACATTGTGTGTACCGAATCCACACCAGCCAAGTATTTGGAAGATGAACACATGAGCATCATACAATTCTGGGGAATTAGAGAAAGATGCCACGTCCTAACATCCAATAGTATCTGAGATCTTGATCCATCATCTACCACATGGACCACAACTTATATATCCAACGACGGAGAACTAAGGAGTGCTGAGGGAGAAGACACTTGCGAAGTACAGTTACAACTCCGAAACTCTAGTTTACCCCATCCCAAGACTAATTCAAATCATACGAACGAGATATGGTCTAAGTGACACCTAAAATACACTTGCTGCTACACCTGTCTAAGGCATGAGAATTCATTTAACTACCACATTAAATGCTACGAACAAAGGATGCGTGTCAAGATTCGTGTGAATCTTGCATATGCGGATCTTATTTGTAACATAGTACTATTGAAGTATTTTCGGTCCAACATGATGACACTCTACGTTATGGGAACACCGACCAAGATAATGGGTAACAACTGTAATGATAAAAGGGGCTCACACGAAGAGTCTATAAATACCCAGCTCCACCAAAGATGGGGGTTGACCAATTTTTGAGAGAAAGACATAGAGAGAGAAGTATAAACTTTAGGTATGAGTTATATGTCATGGACTGCTGTGGTGAGTAGAGGGTGTCCTCATATCATATCTATGTTAGTGTTTAGTAAAGGTACATAGTAGTTAATTATCTTAATTAGTAGTAAATGTAATTAGTAATGTGTGGTTGAGATATAACCACCTGGAGGTTGTTTATCCATTGGATGCTAGGTAGTGAGTGAGGGATTTATAAGTTATGAAACCTGTAATGAAACCTCAATCCAATTTTAATCAAAAATAATCGTTTATTCGATTTTTAGGCTGTGTTCGCAAGAACCATAGAAACTTGATTCTCTGAATCAAGTGGTTACTACCCAACTCTTGTCACTGTACCTCCAGGTACATGACAATTGGTATCAAATTCCTTTCCTGGAACCTGTATCCATGGCTACCATACAACAAATTACAGATATCTCAAACACAGTTCATCAACAACGTGCATCGATCACTGAATTGAAACCTGATGTTGCCAATGTGAAGTTAGCTGTGAATAATTTCAATACCAAGATGAATCTTCTTCTAAATCTTCTTGGAATCGATCCACATAATCCATCAAACATGGAAGAGTCTACTAATTCACTTGGGAATTTTACTGTCTCTCCATCTGCGAAAATAAAATCACCTCCTCCTGGTGTTGATGAAGAAAAGGATTCTCTCGAATTAGGGTTGATACCCCAATTTTTATTTGTTAAAACTGAAGAAGATGATGATTATCTAGATTTCGAATTTCTCATTCCTTCGTTTTTCTTCGACGAAGAGGAAGATTGTCCTGATGAGTTAAATTTTTAATCGAAAGAAATTATGAGTTCTGAGGTTGCGAAACCCGAATGCTCGAAGGAATTGGTCATTAGTCATAGTAAACTAGTAATTGGTAAGAAATGTTTTACTCTTCTCTTCAATGATTCTCGTATCATATTTAATCTAGGAAAAGAATTCAAACTCATTAAGAGGTTTTCTTACTTAGATGAAATCTATGAATTTGGTTTTGATTCTATTACTTCATGTTATTTTTCACTATATGTTTGTTCACTTTTAATGGATGAATGCGATGGAACTTATGTGTATGAGCCACTCCCTAATAATGGGTACTTGTCATATTCATGGTCCGGTGCTTCAATTATTCGTATACCAACTAATGGGGGTGTTATTCAAACTGCGAGAATGTTTTTTGATAAAATGCCTGAGAGTGAGCCTGGAAATTTGGGGGATGTTGGAACTGATTACCTCTGACAGCTCAAAATGATAAGGTTCCTTACAAATTGTTTGTTGATACATATATTTCCCTTGCTTTCGATTCTAGACACAGTGTGTTTGATCGTGGAAAAGATAAATTGCAAGTTGATTCTCAGTTGGGATACTTCGGAGATTTTTTTTTTACTGCTTCAATTGTTGGAAAACCAGCTAAGAGTGGGGTTATTCTTACTACCCGGAGTTTGCAGGTCACTGTTTATTTATATATTTATTTTGATGACTCTTGCTCGTTATTTGATCGAGGCAAGTGCAAAATTTTCTCCTTGTTCCCTTACTTGGAATTGTGTATTCGATTGCTTGTGAACTTTGAGTATGCATCAGTTTAGGTTATATATTCTATGGGTCTTGTATGTGTTGTTCATCATGCGGATATTCAAGTTGATAGTAAGTTATTTGTTCACATGCCTGAGAGAGATAAATTTTGGATACTCTTGTTTGCTGGTGTAGGTGATATTGGGAAGGTTGGTCAGTGGTTGGTTTAAATGCTTGATAAGAAGGACGAAGTTTTTTTTCTTTCACAACTGAAGATAATTTTGGTCCTTAGCCATCGAATTTTTAGCACCAATTATATAAAAGTTGTAGTGATATCTTCAGAACTGAGGCATTCTGTAGGTGGAGCTAATGCTTTTATTGGAATTTGTGGTTATCATCTTAAAATATTTTTCATTCTTGTTCACAGCTGTATTGGACAGTTGATCAGTTATCGTTTCTTATAGGAACTATTAGGTAAATGGTCTGATAGTGTTCTAAGGGGTTTGAATGATTTTGTTTGTTTAGATAGAATGTTTTTGGAAGCTTCTACCAAGTTGGAGTTGAAAAAGCGGGGGTCTAACAACCACACCCACTATTTCGATTAGTAATCTGTATGGAAAAACTCCGAGTTACTTTACTAGAGAATCAACTAGACAGTCATACTCAATCTAGATAAAAATATCTCAAGGAGTTATTATCTCAATCTCTCAATATGATCTATACTCAAGCAAATAGAATCTGCGAGTCTTAATCAAAAAGAGATAACTTGGATGGTACCAAAGACCAATATCCAAGTCTCAATCAATTTAAATCAACAACCAAAATGGTCGGATATTTTAATTGATTGAACAACGCATAACCTGTATTATTTAAATTATATAACAAAATATAATGCGGAAAAGAAATAACCCAGACACCAGAGTTTTGTTAAAGAGGAAACCGTAAATGCAGAAAAACCCCGGGACCTAGTCCAGGTTAAACATACATTGTGTTAAGACGCTACATACACTAGCCTACTCCAATCTAACTTCGGTCTGGACTGTAGTTGAACCCCAATCAATCTCACACTGATCCAAGGTACAGTTATGCTCCTACGCCTCTGATCTCAGCAGGATACTTCCCACTTGATTCCCTTAGCTGATCTCACCCACAACCAAGAGTTGCTACGACCCATTGTCGAAGACTTTAATAAATAAATATGTATCACACAGAAAAGTCTATAAGGATAGATATATTCGTTTCCCACGAATAAACCTATTAGTTTTGTACCGTCTTTTGATAAATCAAGGTAAACATGAACCAATTAATAAAACCAGACTTATATTCCCGAAGAACAACTCAACTTTATCAATCACCTCACAATAAACTTAATCGACGCATCGAAGAATATTATTGAGGAATCACAAATGATGAGATGAAGTGTTTGTGACTAATTTTATATCTTGCCTATCGGATATAGAAATCTCAAGCCAATTATTACAATTGTACTAGTATGATAGAAACTTCAAGATCAAATCACATAACTACAAGAAAAGTAGTATCGGCCTGGCGTCACAATCCCAATGAAGTCTTTAAGTCGTTAACCTGGTTTTAGAAGAAGAAAACCAAAGGTTAAATGATAAACGACTCTAGCTTAGCAAACTAGTATCACACAGAATGTGTGGGGATTAGGTTTCCCAGTTGCTAGAGTTCTCCCTTATATAGTCTCTCAAATCAGGGTTTGCAATCAATGTTAGCTTACTAACAAAGCATTCAATATTCACCGTTAGATGAAAACCTAATTAGATTCAAGCTAATATTGATCAACTGTTAGATCAAAAACATATCTTGTTACACACACATGAAATGCACGTTTGTAGGCTTGTGAAAACCGTACCCAAACTTGTACATTAGTTGGTTCAACAATAGTCAACCAAATGGTTAGCCATATGATAACTTTAATATCAACCATATTCTTCTTCACCATAACTAGTCCAAATGACTCAAATGAACTAGTTAGAGAGTTGGTCAATTGCTTAGATCTTTATGTACTACACAAGACACAATCGAAGCAAAAACGATTCAATTCACTCAAATCGATTCATGAACTATAAAGCCATGGTTTGGAATAGAATTCCTTATAGTTTATTAAGATAAGTTCACAAACATCGTTTTTAGACATAACCTACTCAAGTTCGCGGTCTTAAGTTCCCGGACGGAGTTCACAAACTCCAACAGAAATTCTCGGGTTCGAGAACTACGCCAGTTCATGGACTGGGTTCATGGATTGAACTTGTATGCTGAATTCGCGGACTGAGCTCACGCACTACTCCGGTTTCACTTGATCAACAAATTTCGCAAACTTTGGTTCAAGCAATAAGGACTTATACATATATGTGTTACCACAACAATGCTTATATCATCCAATAGTTATATTGTCTAAACTCTCATTTCAATCATTGAAACATTCTCAGAGGGCGTTATATAGTTGTTATTCACAAACATTATTTTCTTCATAGGGATTTCTAAATAATTGAAACATAACATGACTTTCGTCACTAGGTAAAGATGAACTTGGCTAAAGCGAAAGATTTACCAACACACATTTCGAGAAATAGATAAGCAAGATATACTCAACTCGAAATATCACATGTGTATAATCTTAGTCTATATAGTAATACGACTTTGGTCTCAAGATGGGAGATAGAGTAGATAGACTTTTGAGTGATATATAAGTTCAAGTCTCCACATACCTTTTAGTCGATGAAGACCCATTGATTCCTTGAGTAGTACTTCGTCTTGTATGATGATTTCCATGGAGTTCTTGAGCTCAACTACACTTTATATCATAGTCCGAGACCTTATCTATAGTAGACTAGAAATCAAGACTTTATAATTTTGATCACTAATATTGACAAACATGATTGAGATAGCAACGCATGCGAGTTCGACCGAGAAGTGCTCTAACAATCTCCCCCTTTGTCAATTTTAGTGGAAAAACTATTAATACATATGGAATACAAAAAATATATAAATAAACTTTGTTGATCCTATTCCACATGTCGTCTAATCTTCAACATTACTCGAAATCTTCATCACTTCCAAGTACTCCAATGATCCCAAAGGTTGTATGTAAGTTTAGCATCATCGTTGTTGAAAATCCATAGCTATAACAATGAGAAAACAAGAGTTCTTAATCATTGTTATACATTGTCATAGTATCATTACATAGCGTCAAAGTCCAATTGCATCACAAATTTAACAATAATACTATGGTGATACTTCACTCCTCCTTAGTAAATACTCCATATCACATGGAAACCACTCCCCCTTACATAATGATCCGAAAACCATATGTATTTGTAGTGTGAACTACATATTAATTCTCCCCCTTTTTGTCAATAAAATTGGCAAAGGTACAAGAATGGGATCCTAATGAAATTTTCGGAAGAGACATTTCATGACCAAAGGTAAATGTATATCATATTGTTTAGATGCAATCATAAATCCGAAGCTAAATGCATTCATCAAGGAGTCTATAAAGATACAAGATAACCCCTATAATATTTCACGGCGCACTTCCCACAAAGATTTTGCAATTAAGCACAAGTTCAAAAAGTTTTCTCCCCCATAAAATATCATTCCCGAAAGAACAACAAGAGCGACCTTAATTTCAAAAGAAAATAAGGATTTCTTTGGACTCAACAAATTTCATACAAGTATGAATTTGGAATCCTAAAATGAATATTCAATAAAACTAACCGTAGGCGAACCTAAGATTAACTTGACTAAATATGCTCAACACAAGTAAACTTATGGAGATTAAAAATAATAATTAGATTAATCACAATATAACTCGCAAATAATCAAATTGCCATACTCAACCAAACTAATTACAAATTAATCAATTTAATTGGTCACACTCGACATAAGAAAAATCTATAGAGCAATGACTAAGTTAATCATGAATAACCAACTCAGTCAAACATAAGAAAACTTATGGAGTGCTAACTAAATAACCACACAAGATGATTAATTTAGTTTATCATGTTCAACATAAAGTACCTTACGGAACAACAACTAAGCTAATCACAAAAGTAACCAACTTTTGTTGTTTTAGTGCTCAACATAAGACACTTCATGGAACAACACAGTATTTACACAAAAATTATGGATCGGAGAACGACCTTATACTATGGAATAAGCAAGGATTCATTCTATTTTTCATCACCATTTGCACAATAAAATTCAATAGACATAATCCTTGAATCGCAAAATATTTTAACTTATCTTCCATCAAAATCTTGACAATATAGGCTTAACTTTTGTGTTTGTCAAAAGTCTATTCATTCTTTTATCAATACTTGCATATCAATTCACGAACTACTTTACTTTTGAAAAAGTATGGGACAATCAAGTTCACAGACTAAACACACATATCCCATAACAATATTGCAATATATAAAACCATAAAGATTAATACTGCAAAAATCATCTTCCGAACAAGTTTAGAATTTAAACAAATAAATCTAAAAACAAGAAGATGAAAATTTTGGACATAGCTATGTGTAATCACAATAATGGCTATTCCAAATTCTAGTTATTCTTCTAATAAAAATACAAAATAGAAGATATACTAGGCAAACTCAAAACTACACATCATCTTCATCGGAAACACTCCAAGATGCTTGAATAGTGTCCAACTCTTCCTTGATCTCGGGAAACTTAGTTGCAACCACTGACAATTATTCTTGAATGCACTTCACCCGTGAATTTACCTTACACACACCCTTGTGAATTTTTTGAAGTAGACTCAAGGTGGTAGGGTCACAATCATTTATCAAGGCATCCCTTTGTCTTTTGCAAGCATTTTCCCTTATGCGTATGAAGGTACATAGTCGAACCGGTTTGGGAACCCCGAGGGAGTTTCCAATTGAATCAAAACCACGATCACGGAAAATTTGTCCAATCAAGCATGGATAACCTAACATCTTGACAGGTGAAGTCATCGAAATCATTTGATAAACGATAAAACCACATATATCGAGACTTTGAACGCCCGTATCAAGGAAATAGACTAATTCAGAAAACTCATAATTCTACCAAGAATTCCCAATTGTGGAAGGATAAATATTTGGGATACCAAGTTTCCCAAAAGCCATTAACGGGATACTAAGATCATTAGTAGGAAATTTTCCTTGATTCCAAGCTACCTTCTTGCCGCATAGCCCAATAGAGATATCATCACATGATGGACGTTCATCACTTGGTCTAGGGAGGTGCACTTTTCCCAATGGAATGTTGGTAATCTTCGAAATTAACTCTCTATCAACAAGAAATCTTTTTCTATTTACCATGGATTTGAATTCCATCTTATTAAGATCAACATCATGAATGTTGGCATAGAAAATTCTTGTGAGAGAATCAAATCCTTGAGTAAGACCATCAAAAATATTTCCAAGATTGAATTTTTTAAAGCAAGCTAAATCCTCATCATGTCCACTAGAGATATCCAATTTCTTTTCTAAAATAAAACCTTTAGATGAAATATTCTCAAAAATTCTAGCACATGAATCATCCACAAACCTAATCCTAAGAGAATTTTGGTCTCAAGGAAGATCCATACTAGAGCTATTTGAATTTTTGGAATTCCTTTTTGAGCCCTTAGAATTCATCATGAGATATAAGAAATTGAAATGAACAAGAGAAATTTATTTACTTGGAGTGATCTTGAACACCCTTTTTCTAAAATTCTCCAAAAGGTCTTCAATGGAGAAGCACATAAGAAACCCTAAAAGTTCATGTACGCGGACAGGTGAAGAAGAGAAAAGGAGTGCGCGAACTTCTTCTTTATAAGACTAAACATGGTCTTGGACCCGTTTGTGAACCGCGACCCACAAAGAAGAGGGGATTTTCTTAGATATTTGCACATCAAAGGTTATGCATCTTTAGACAAGGATGCAGAAAAAATCTTTACTAGAACACTACATAAATCAAACCATTTCTTTCCCTATATAAAGATATATACAAATGGGGTAGTGCCAATCTTGTTACCAAGAGGCATAATGTGCAGAGAAATTCTCATGCAATATTTCAGGTTGATTTGTGTGAGCATTCCCTATGATGTGATCAATACAATGATAATCAGGGGAGTCTGAGCTTTCTGTCCTTTGTTTGATATGCCTAGAAGAAAGATTCTTCCGATTCCTTGGTTGTACAATATTATTCAAAGGTTTAATATGTACAGAACCCTTTTCGGAGTGATTCTTAGACTTAACAGAATTAAGTTTTTCGAAGGATCTAAAAACTTCTTCGAATGCTCTGAATAGATCTTTATCAAATGATCTATTATGATAGTATTCCTCATAGAGATCCATAGTTAATCTAGTGAGGTTCCACATCCTTGAGCGCCATGAACGTTTTCTCAATCTTTCCTTCTCTTTATTTTTTTCTTTAGATTGATGCATATCATCTGGAACTTCTTTTTCAGATGAAATGGAATTATCATGACAAACTAGAGGTTTTGACCATAATGGTTCTTAATTAATATTTAAGAAATTCTGGCGTGCGTTACAGATGCCAAGAGCAAGTTTTCCAAAGAAATTTCCCATGGGATAAATTTTAAGGAACAAACAAACACGAACTTAATAGGTTTAGAGTGTTGCCGGCTCTGATACCAATTGAAAAAGCGGGGATCTAACAACCACACCCAATATTTCGATTAGCAATCTGTATGGACAAACTCCGAGTTACTTTACTAGAGAATCAACTAGACAGTCAGACTCAATATAGATAAAAATATCTCAAGGAGTTATTATCTCAATCTTTCAATTTGATCTATACTCAAGCAAATAGAATCTGCGAGTC
Organism: Papaver bracteatum; assembly: GCA_023529315.1. Lineage (NCBI taxonomy): Eukaryota > Viridiplantae > Streptophyta > Magnoliopsida > Ranunculales > Papaveraceae > Papaver > Papaver bracteatum. The sequence goes on along the minus strand of JAJJWX010003811.1, from coordinate 306,666 downwards.
TTTATCAAAGAGAGATAACTTGGATGGTACCAAAGACCAATATCCAAGTCTCAATCAATTTAAATCAACAACCAAAATGGTCGGATATTCTAATTGATTGAACAACGCACAACCTGTATTATTTCAATTATATAACAAAATATAATGCGGAAAAGAAATAACACAGACACCAGAATTTTGTTAACGAGGAAACCACAAATGCAAAAAAAATCCGGGACCTAGTCCAGATTAAACATACATTATATTAAGCTGCTACAGACACTAGCCTACTCCAAGCTAACTTCGGTTTGGACTGTAGTTGAACCCCAATCAATATCACGCTGATCCAAGGTACAGTTATGCTCCTACGCCTCGGATCCCGGCAGGATTATGCGTACTTGATTCCCTTAGCTGATCTCACCCACATCCAAGAGTTGCTACGACCCAAAGTCGAAGACTTTAATAAACAAATCTGTATCACACATAACACAGAAAAGTCTACAAGGATAAATAAATTCGTCTCCCATGAACAAACCTATGAGTTTTGTTCCGTCTTTTGATAAATCAAGGTGAACAGAAACCAATTAATAAAACCAAACTTATATTCCCGAAAAATAGCTCAGCGTTATCAATCACCTCACAATAAACTTAATCGACGCAGCGAAGAATACTATTGAGGAATCACAAATGATGAGACGAAGTGTTTGTGACTACTTTTATATCTTGCCTATCAGATATAGAAATCTCAAGCCAATTATTACAATTGTACTCGTATGATAGAAACAATAAGATCAGATCTCATAACTACAAGAAACGTAGTATCGGTCTGGGTTCACAATCCCAATGAAGTCTTTAAGTCGTTAACCTAGTTTTAGAAGAATAAAACCAAAGGTTAAAGGAGAAACAACTCTAGCTTAGCAAACTATTATCACACAGAATGTGTGGGGATTACATTTCCTAGTTTCTAGAGTTCTCCCTTATATAGTCTCTCAAATCAGGGTTTGCAATCAATGTTAGCTTACTAACAAAGCATTCAATATTCACCGTTAGATGAAAACCTGATTAGATTCAATCTAATATTTATCAACCGTTAGATCGAAAACATAACTTGTTACACACATATGAAATGTATGTTTGTAGGCTTGTGAAAACCGTACCAAACTTGTACATTAGTTGGTTCAACAATAGTCAACCAAATGGTTAGCCATATGATAACTTTCATGCCAACCATATTATTCTTCACCGTAACTAGTCCAAATGACTCAAATGAACTAGTTAGAGAGTTTTTCAATTGCTTAGATCTTTATGTACTACACAAGACACAATCGAAGCAAAAACGTTGTGATTCACTCAAATCGATTCATGAACTATAAAGCCACGGTTTGCAATAGAATTCCTTAGTTTATTAAGATAAATTCACAAACATCGTTTTTAGACATAACCTACTTAAGTTCATGGAATGGGTTCGCGGACTTAAGTTCCCGGACAGAGTTCACAAACTCTAGCAGAAATTCTCGAGTTCAAGAACTATGCCAGTTCGCAGACTGGGTTCGCGGACTGAGCTCACACACTACTCTGGTTTCACTTGATCAACAAAGTTCACAAACTTCGGTTCAAGCAATATAGACTTATACATATATGTGTTACCACAACAATGCTTATATCCTACAATGGTTATATTGTCTAAACTCTCATTTCAATCATTGAAACATTCTCAGAGGGCGTTATATAGTTGTTAGTCACAAACTATTTTTCTTCAGTGCTATTTTCAAATGATTGAAACATAACATGAATTTCGTCACTAGGTAAAGATGAACTTGGGTAAAGCGAAATCTTTACCAACACACATTTCGAGAAATAGATAAGCAAGATATACTCAACTCGAAATATCATATGTGTATAATCTTAATCTATATAGTAATACGACTTTTGTCTCAAGATAGGAGATAAAGCAGATAGACTTTTGAGTGATATATAAGTTCAAGTCTCCACATACCTTTTAGTCGATGAAGATCCACTGGTTCCTTGAGTAGTCATTCGTCTTGTATGATGATTACCATGGAGTTCTTGATCTCAACTACACTTTTTATCCTAGTCCGAGACCTTAGATATAGTAGACTAGAAATCAAGATTTTATAGTTTTGATCACTAACATTGACAAACATGCTTGAGATAGCAACGCATGCGAATTCGACCCAGCAGTGCTCTAACAGGAGTTCTCTGCAATGTTAAGTGGCACTCGGATCTTTCTTGGAGTGTCTCAGATTATAAATGTGTTGCTCTGGTAGGGTACATGAAGTGGAAGTTCAGATTGGTCTCACTTGGTAAGTTTCTCTGTACTGGTATAATACCTCCAGGTACATGACATTATTTTCATGTAATATTTACTTTTCCTCCTCACTTAAAATCATTCGACTAACCTATTGTAACTTCGATCATATCATAGTGAAAACCCCCAACACCCCGTGGATGTAGGACTTAAAGCTGAACCACGTAAATCATCATCACATTTACTTTCCTGCACTTATTTTCTATGTCTTTATTCGCATTATTTAGATTATAACTTTCATTATCATCATGCTTAACATAATTATCATCGATGCACCGATGATGAGATATGATGCTCGTTGTTCTCTCTCATTTTTTCCTACTTGCATATTTACTGATTTTGATTATCACATTTTTCATGCATTGCGAATATTGATTGTGGACACAAATCCATCTTCGTTACTTCGGTGTTCTCACGTTGTTTTCTTCATCTTCTCGTAGAAGAAGAAGATTATTATCTTCTATTTCTATCTCTGGTATGCTTATTTTCTCTACTTAATATTGGAGGGACTTGGAGTCTTATGATGGTGGATGTGGATTGATTTAGAAACGTAGTGTGAAAAGTTTTGACTGGGATGGTGACGACCCAATGGGATTTGAGATTTGGAATCCATCCGGATTGGTGGAATCACCGGTCACTCACCTACGTTCATAACCTATATTCAAAGGGGTTTTAAGATTTTTCAGCACCAAATTCTTTATTGATAGACAATAAAAATCGTTGAGTTCACTTATTAGAATTTACAAATCATACATGTTAAACAAATGCTTTTAGAGACACATTATTTGCATTGTAGTTGGTGACATTTTATTGGCACAACATATAATCTGCTGGGGTAAATGTCATAATCGAAAAGTTCAGATATATTATTTCACATGTGGATTCCTTAGAAATTAGCGTTGGAGAAAATCATTATTCAACCATAAAGTTGGATAAGCACACTAGCATGATGTCTTAGAAAACATCCGGTGATAGAATCTTTATCGGTGATTTTTTTGGCGAAGAAATTTTCATCCTTAATTACAATTTACAATTTACTCTAAAGAAGAAAATCAAACAAAATGATTGCAATATAATTCCGAGAAGAACTATTCTTCGTCCGATTTATTCGGATCTTATTAGTACTTGTATTTGTCTTATTCCAATAATAAATCACACCTCTTATGGGGGAAGCAATATTACTAAAGCTCGCGTGGAGCATGATCGTCTTATAGCAAGGAGGATGATTTCTTACACATCAAAAGGTCACACAACTCTAAATAGTAGTACTTGCTTGGTTAATATTAGATCAAGTAATAATTGCATTAACTTATATTTATGTTTAAGTTATTAATATATATATTTAAGTTTAAGTAATAATTGCATGATTTATCATATCCCAATCAATCTCTTCATATTAGGGAATATGAATTCTTATTTTCTCTTTCAATCTGATTTCGTTCATTGAAATGTACGGCTTGTATACTGGTCGTTTTCTGGGGTTAATTACCTCACCCACCTTTGAAGATTGTTTTGATTTCTTTGAGTCGTCGTGGCAGCTCTACTGTAATTAGTAGAAGGCTTGGGATCGTTTTTGGGACAAAGCTTAATTCTTTGATTATTGAGAATGTATTGATATATCTTGTGGAATCTCAAGAAACTTCATCGCCACCAATGTTGGGTGGAAAAACTTACATTTTCTATGAATTTAATAAAGATTCCAGATGAGGACAAGAGAAGAATTGTTGGACCTAAAGAAGATTGGTTTATAGGGGAATATCTATTTGCATTGTTAGTTTACTACAGTGGCATCTTATATGTAAAAGTTGTAAAGAATATATCTTTCAACTTCGTTTGTAATCACTTTCTTTGTATTGATGTGGAGCTTGATGCCGCATTTCGGACACTTCACCCTTTTAACTTCCTAGTTGACTGGTGTATGTGTTCTTATTTATGATATTTACTGATTTGCTTACAAAAAAAAAAAAAAAATCACACCTCTTATTGGATTTCTCAACATTCCACTCTTGAGGTGTGATCTTGTTTTTTTTTTTTTACTATTTTTTTTTTATCTTAAACTCACTATGAAAAGGTTCTTCGATTACAAAATAATAATAAAAAAATACTACTGCCTTGATCAAAAGGCAATACGCAACAGCTGCTTGTAGTAATATACGCGACAAAGTTTCCATCTTAGAATAACTATAGAATATCACATTGTGCGGTGATTCATCAACAAAATGCAGTGATTCATCCACAAAATATAATAACTAGTACTAGTTAGAGATAGTGTTTGTAACCGAGTTGACGTCTTTGTTTTTGATGGAGACAGACACCAACCCACAATACCCACAATTGCACGATTCACAGCAACACAAAGACAACGTACATGGTACATTTGCCCCAATTACTTGCGTAGGACCTCATTTATCCACACGTATCCATATTGTTTTTCCTGCTTTGGTCAACACAGATGAGATGGCAAAAAAAATCTAGCGGAACAGAATGGCACTTTACACTTTTTTTTTACAGATAGTTGCCAATGCCATAAAGGTTGCCAAAGATAACACGATTCAATCATTAAATTGTTTTAACTCATTTAATCATATGTTTTTTTTATCTTAAATTTTGAAAGTTTGACACGTTAATTCATTCAAGGCCTGAATAGCTAGAAAATTTTAAATTGTTTAACACCTGTTATCTACGGGATTTGAACTAAATTATACAAATCGATTGGGATATCGAGCAAGCATGATCAATTAATGATGAACGCATTTGAATCATTGAGCGCAGTGGCGATAAATAGCGCGTCATTGTGAGTCACTGCTTCTATTTTTTCTATTCGAATCTCAAATGCGTACAAGGAACAATGACCTAAATGTGTATTTTATTAGGGTTAGACGGTTAGTACTTAAAACTTGTGTTTTTATTCACATAATCAAACTTGGAAGACGGGTATTAAGAGTCAATTACGTGGTTATAATGCAATTAACATGCAAATGAAAGTGGTAAGTATACGTACAAGTTAACCTCATCGTATGATGATATGAAGATGGCGACTAGCCAATCTATACACATTACACCTTCATTCATAGCTGGCTGCCATTTTACAGATGACATTGGCAACTTTCTCGTACACGCATTACTAGTACTAGAAATGTCAAATGTAGAAACTTATGAATATGTTTGCCGATCTTTGCACACGTTTTAGTAAATAAAATGTTAATTTCCTCCAAAAATAAATAAGAATAATGTTAATTAGATAATAATCGATCAACCAACCGATAAAAATTAATAAATGTTCATTGCATTTTTAGCATATGACAATCTCACAATGAATTTGAAGCGTTAGAGGCGTTCTGTCAAAAGTTTCTCATAGAACTAAAGAAAGAATCAACCATTTAGTTTATATCTCTACCGACTGATTGACGATGTTATTATAGTACATTGGTAAAAAAAAAAATTGATCGATAAAGAAGATTTTATTAGATCAAAAGGGGAAGTACATTGGTAAATTATTTTGACAACGATATTAAAAACTCGAAACTCGACATTACAGAATTCTTTATAATCAAAAACCTATCTCAAAGACTAGAGTCAGACTTCTAACCAACAGGGGTAATAGCGCATTTGAAATCTTGGATAATATAAGTAAAAATGATGTTGCTTTTTAGCAGAAGTCAGAAATAAAATTATTTTGCTTTTAGAAATCCGACACCCAAACTAATTTTTTGTTTTTCGACTTCCACAAGTCAAAAAGTATCTTTTAACTAGTGCATATCTACAGGCTATAAGCTCCAAAAAGTTAACCGTACAAGGTACAACGGATACTCACCGGACTAAACCAGCTGGTGTAGCCGGCCAACCACTTGGGTTAAGCAAGAGTCCAAATTTGTTCACACTCCTCTAACGAGTGTATATTTCACATAGTTTAATTGGTTGATTATTTAACTAATGACTTCATTACCCTTCATGTTTAGAATCACGACCTTCGTTACATAACTCCTTAAATAGAGGTTGAGATTAAAATGTTATTTGAAAACTGTGCACAAATTCGCACAGATTTTGACTTATAAAAAAAAAAAAAATCGCACACAGATAAGCACTCTTAAAAGCAGTTGATAACTAAAATGACGTGGATCCACATGATATGATCCATTTCCGGATAGAATAAACCTTTTCCTTCAGATTAAGGTTCCAACATGGATCTTATGTGTCAGCTCCGTTAACGTTATCTTTTCCACCAAAGTTCTTCTGTGCCCAACTGTTACACGTTCCTTAGATGCGGGAAACAGAAGGGGATATAGTACACCACAGTTAACAAAGACAATTCCCAAAAATATTAGTATTCAAAACAGAGAGAGAAAAATTAAATCAAAATTAAAAAATGAAGAACTTGTTGTGTCAGTGTTACACCTCTTCGTTAATGTACACTATAAATTTGAATTCTAGATTTCAGACATTCAATCCATTGTTTTCTTCATCTTCTTATAGAAGAAGAAGATTATCATCTTCCATCTCTATCTCTGGTATTCTTCTTTTCTCTGTAACTCTGTTCCCATCTTAATCGCATTTTGAATTAATCTGATCGTTGATGATTTCGTATTAACATGTTTGATTCATTGTTTTATGATTTACATATTTTAGGTTACAGAGATTCAATTCAAATCCATTTCAATCCACCAAGGTAAGATTCTGATATATCCAAATCTTTTGTATCATAAAAATCATCGAAAAATCATTGAAGTCTGAAAGTCTGTTTTGCAGAGAAGAGTAAGATCAATTTTGATTCAAGAAGGAGAAGATAGGAAGAAAAAAGAAATGACAATCACACCAGCAATCAAGATTTCAAATCAGAAACTAATCATAAAAGATCAAGTCATACTTTCCGGTGTACCGGACAATGTAATCTCTACCTCTGCCGCAACTTCCGGTCCTGTTGATGGTATTTTCATTGGAGCTGATTTCACAGAGAGTAACAGTCGTCATGTTATCTCCCTTGGAACTCTCAGGTATATACGCAACCAAATCCAAATCTTTCAATCGATATGATTTTCATTTACTCATTTTCTAATTTTTTTTTTTTTTTGCAGAGATGTTAAATTTGTAGCTTGTTTTCGATTCAAACTATGGTGGATGTCACAAAAAATGGGAAATCAAGGAAGAGAAATCCCATTAGAAACTCAATTTCTCCTCACGGAATCAAATGATGGTTCATGTTACACAGTTTTTCTTCCATTAATCGAAAACTCATTCAGATCTTGTCTACAAGGGAGCTCCATGGATGAACTGGAGCTCTGTATAGAAAGTGGAGATATCAGTACAAAATCTTTTTCTTTTACTTCATCACTTTTTATTAGTACTGGATCAGATCCTTTTGATACAATCACTAATGCAATCAGAACCGTTAAATTACATCTCAATTATACGTTTCGTCAACGCCATGAGAAGAAGTTGCCACCAATTGTTGACTATTTTGGATGGTGTACATGGGATGCATTTTACCAAGATGTAACTCAACAAGGAGTTGAAGATGGGTTGGCTAGTTTATCTTCTGGTGGGACACCACCGAAATTTGTCATCATTGATGATGGATGGCAATCAGTTGAAGTGGACTCACAAAAACGTCCCGATGATCAAGATCCGTTATACAGATTAACAGGTGAATAACTCAGCAGTTCAAAAATACTCCAACAGCGCAGGCATAAATATTTTATGGTGCAGTGTCATATTAGATTATTGGAAGTGTTGTTATTTAACTGTCCATGTATTGTTTTTGTAGGCATCAAGGAAAACAAGAAATTCCAGAATCAAGAAGATCCTACAATTGGAATTAAAAGTATAGTGGATGTTGCGAAAGAAAAATACGGTCTAAAATACGTATATGTTTGGCACGCGATAACTGGTTACTGGGGTGGGGTGAGACCGGGAATCGAAGGTATGGAAGAATACAGCTCGGTAATGTCGTTTCCGGCAGTGTCAGAGGGTGTTCTATTAAATGAACCAGGATGGAAAAGAGATGTATTGGCGGTGCAAGGATTGGGATTGGTTAATCCGAAGAATGTGTACAAATTCTACAATGAATTGCACGAGTATTTGGCCTCAGCTGGAATTGATGGAGTGAAAGTTGATGTGCAATGCATTTTAGAGACTCTAGGTGCTGGTTTAGGAGGGAGAGTTGAGCTTACTAGACAATATCACCAAGCTCTTGATGCATCTGTGGCAAGAAATTTTGCTGATAATGGCATCATTGCTTGCATGAGTCACAATACAGATGCACTCTACTGGTATACTTTTTTTCCTTTATGTTCCGACAAAGTTTATTTTTGCCTAAATACTAAAATTGCATGCTTCTGGTACTGAGAATCTCCTTCTTTTGAAAAAAAAAAAACAGTTCAAAACAGACGGCTGTGGTCCGAGCATCTGATGATTTCTATCCAAGGGATCCAGTATCACACACCATTCACATAGCATCAGTAGCCTACAATAGTGTCTTCCTTGGCGAATTTATGCAGCCCGACTGGGACATGTTTCACTCTTTTCATCCAGCAGCAGAGTATCATGCATCTGCTAGAGCCATTAGCGGTGGACCAGTTTATGTCAGGTAAACTTGCCAACCACTCACTGTATCTAGATACTAAAGTTTACTGGATGATTTAACCCAAACTAAAATTTTCACCTTCATTTTTTTGAACAGCGATGCTCCAGGAAAGCACAATTTTGAAATTCTGAAGAAAATAGTTCTCCCTGACGGTTCCATCCTTCGTGCCAAACTCCCTGGCAGACCAACTAAAGATTGTCTATTTGTAGACCCAGCTAGGGATGGTATCAGGTATAAGCAAATTGAGGAAAAATGATTATATTATTTATACTTCATGATTTTTTGTGTAATTTTTAAACTTTTTTTTTAACTTCATTTGAATTTCAGTTTGTTGAAGATATGGAACGTCAACAAGCACACAGGAGTCTTGGGAGTTTACAATTGCCAAGGTGCAGCATGGAGTACTGTAGAGAGGAAAAATGTTACTCACCCAACAGGAACTGATGCGTTAACTGGTGTTATTCGTGGAGAAGATGTCCATCTCATTTCTGACATTGCAGAAAATCCTATGTGGAACGGTGATGTTGTTATTTACCGTCATTCTGACGGTGAGACTGTCACCCTTCCTCATAAGGCAGCTAGACCAATTTCCTTAAAAGTGTTGGAACATGAAATCTTCACTGTCTCTCCCATCAAAGTCTTTGGTCACGGTTTCAAATTTGCACCTTTAGGTTTGATTAAAATGTATAACGCCGGTGGAGCAATTGAAGATTTGATATACCATGTGGAGAATAATCTAGGAGTTGTTGACATGGCTGTGAAAGGATGTGGCTTGTTTGGGATGTACTCATCAGTTAAGCCTAAACGGTGTACTATTGAATCAATCGACGTAGAATTCAGTTACGATTCATCATGTGGACTCGTGACTATGAGTTTGGGTCGTATGCCTCAAGAGGGCATGAGTGTACATCTAGTTAGAGTTGAGCTTTTGGTTTAATTGGTTGGTAGTTGTAGGGAAGAGAAAATGATGCTGGGAAGGGGAATATGTTTAAGTTATCAAGTATTTCTTATGAATTTTGTGTACCATATTTACCTATCTAAAAAATGTTGGTCCCGGTTAGTGAGCCAACTAGGTTTTTTCACTCAGATTCTCATTTTAGTCACTGCTCAACAGATGCTACCTTCGTTTCAGGAAAGGTGATACTCTCACTTTTTTATTTTTTCCTAAAAATAGACCAAATTGAAAAAGTGAAAGTATAACTTTTTCCTGACATGGAGAGAGTATTACATCGCAGCAAGTATATATATATATATATTTTTTTTTTGAAACTAAAAGGTATTATTGATTAAAAAGTAGTGTTTACAAAAGATGTATCTTCTTGTAGTTGATCAGTGATACAACTAGGAGGAGATAATAACCATACATGCTCTTGCTAGCTTTGATAGCATATCAGCTACCAAGAACTAAAATAACTGAATAAAATCTTAATGTCTAAGACCAAATTTCGAAATCTCCAATCTATTTTGAATGAATCTTTATTAACTGCATCTGCTGTTATGCTTGAGTCCAGTTCAAATCCAGCTTGTTTCTTCCAATAAACCTCTACATTAAGCTTGCTCCGGACTCGAAACATGAGTTAGATAGATGCGTTTTGAACCTTGGAATCTACCTATAAAATCACGTAAGGTTAGACCGATTCCACCTGTTTTATTAAAGTTAAAAAAATAACCATCTGTATTAATCTTAAAAGTTCCTCTGAGAGGAGGTGACCAGTGGAGATTAGTTATATACTGAGGAGGTATGAGTCTACTAGTAGGAATTGGTTTAGCTTCAAATTCCAATATCTCCTTTTTGTACATTTGAATAATGACCTCCGAAGAAGTATTATTGTTTTTAAAAAACTTTTCACATCTGACTATCCAAATACACCAAGCCACTATGACAATCTTGCAAACCTCCTGAGCTTGAATTTGATTCGCAATTAGCTTATCAAACCAGTCACAAAACCATTCCATCAAGTTACCTGCATTCTCAGTATGTAAACCTAAAGTTGCAAACCATACCAGCTTAGAAGAAGGGCATTCTAGGATACAATGTGAAGCAGTGGCGGAGCCAAGAAAAATATTTAAGGGGTGCTAAAAATATTTATGTACCAATATGTGGACTTCTGGGGACTAAATTTAAAATTTTAAGTGGTTTAAATAAGAAATTTCATATAAATGCAAGGATTTTTTATTGACTTTATTGATTTTAGAGGGGGTCAGGGGTTAGTCAACCCTTGGCTCCGCCCCTGATGTGAAGGGTCTTCTATAACTTGGTTGCAGAAAGGACAACTTGAATCAACATTTTGAATGATATGAAGAAGCTTATATCTTGTAAAAAGGATATCTTTGACACATTTCCATACAAACTGGTTAATTCTTGGTAGTACTGGGAGTTTCCAGAGTTTCTTGAAGATTCCTTGCATTATTTGCCCTGCATAATTACCAACTATCTTTTCCTCTATCATCTTCCTATAAGTTGACTTGCCTGAAAAACAACCATTTTTCTCCCGAGTCGGGACTACCATATCCTCATGATTGTGATGAATATAAATCTTCAGTATCAGTCTTGTTGTTGAAGAATCGAATAAGGAGAAGACCAGACTTATATTCCAGCCTCCAGTCACTTCATCATATAACTAATAAACATAAGTGTAATATTGATAATGGATTGCATCCGACTTAGGTATAGGAGGTCCATCTAGATCTTCGAACCATATGTCCTTCCATATCATTATTTTCCTGTCATTTCTAAGAGACCAACAGCTAAACCTCCTGATAAAATGAAGTTCTGAGCTTATACTCCTCCATGACCAAGTGGAGTTACCACCCTTATCATGAAGATCCAAAACTTGTTCATTTGGAAAATATTTTGTTCTGGGAGATTTAACGCATATTGAAGAATCATCTGAACATAATTTCCAGGTTGATTTGGCCAACAAAGCTCTGTTAAAGAGTTCAAGATCCCTGAAGACCAAACCCCTTTCTTCTTTAGGTTTATTAACATTTCTCCATGCAATAAAGTGTTTGCCTTTGTTGGTCTTCTTATTTCTCCAAAACTTTTGTTAAGTTGTATTCATCTGATTAATGGTGCTTTTTGGTAATTTGAAACTGATTATATGATGAACAAGGATAGCATTAGTGACATTCCTTATCATCACTGATCTCTCAGCTTCAGATATATTAGTACTTGACCATGTTGAAAGTCCGGACTCCATTTTCTGAATGAGAGTAGAGAATGAGATCTTTTTATTTCTCTCAACAAAGAATGGCAAACCTAAATATATTTCATTAGAGATATTTAGTTGTCTTACTTGAAGAATTCCACTAATGACTTGACAACTTGATGAACTCATGTTTCTGCTGAAGAAAACTGCAGACCTATGGAAATTTATTAGTTGACATGAGCACATACTAAATTCTTCTATAACTTGGAGAAGTTTATTGGTTTGAATCAGATTTGCTTTGCAAAATATATGACAGTCATCTGCAAACAGTAAATGGTTGATCTTAGCAGCTGATCTAGATATTTTCATACCTGTTAACTGGTTATTATTTTCATAATGATTCAACTGTCTAGAGAAAGCCTCCATGACAAGAATGAACAAGCAGGGGGAAAGAGGATCCCCTGCATTATTCCTCTTGTTGGCTTGAAACTGAAGAAGGAGAGCCATTGATCATTATTTCCATTTGGGCAGTGCTATTCATTGCATGATGAGGTGGCAAAATGATCTTCACTTGTAAATTGTATCACATAATGCAATTGGCTTGAAGTCTTTCTGGTTTATGAACTTGTATATTTTGTTAATTTTCCATCGTCATATTTGGGCAATATGCCCATCCTATATGGTGCAGGCAGCAGGTTACACCCAGTGCAAAAATTCGCAGGAGCAAAAAATAAAATTTTCATTAAATCAAGAATACTGTGCAAATTGGAAATACTACTATCTCTCTGTTTCCTACACTATTATCTCTATATATGAAAGAATTCCTAGGAATTGACAGTAAAGAATTAAACATGTAAAGAAAAAAGTTGAAAAAAATGTTGTTGTAGTCTAAATCTGCTGCTCATTGGCGACAACGAAGCGAATCTTTGGCACAAATGAGGGCTTCCAATGTCTCAGGTTGCAGTGAACTCCTGTAAACATCGAGCTTGTTTCCTCCAATCTTAAATGCAGATTCAGAACTAACTGTAGAAACTGGAATTGATAAAATATCACGCGCCATCTTAGAGAGAATTGGGTACTTCAGTTCGTTCAATTTCCACCAGGCCAGGACATCTAACGGTATTCGAGGTAACAAAGCCTCTTCCAAATACTGATCGAGCTCCGATTTAGTCTGTTGAGTAGTTGAAGACTCGTGTATAAAGGCATCAAAATCCGAAAGTCTGTCACTCGAAGGACCAAGATATGCTTTAGGGGAAGACAATGATACCTCTGTTACTTCTGTTTTGACAATATTTTCTGAGTTTCGAACTTCAGCATTGGCTGCTGTCATCATGAGCGGTTGAATCACATACTCGGAATATAACTCATGGATGCCTTCATCAACAACTTTGACGTATGAGGATGCATTGTCACCATAGATCTTTGCGAAGCTGAATTCCACAAGCTTCAATTTAAATCGAGGGTCCATCACAACAGCAAAAGCTAAAACCAAGTTACAGCTGCTCCAGTACTTATCCCACTTTTCCTTCATCGGCTCTACCAATGCCCTTTCAAAGTCGTCCCCGCTTATGGATGCTTGGTTCAAATCCAAATGAAGTTTCCACAATTCATGAATGTAGTTATTTGCAGTCGAAGAAGCTGGATCTCCCAACACATTGGCTGCTCGATCAAACTCCCTCAAGTGTTTGCAGAGAGTCTCGATTTGCTTCCATTCTTCCATCGATAAAGATAATTTATACTCTGGATCTGCGGCATCTAAGCAAGAAAAGACTTCCTTTGATTCTAGGCCAGTCACCAGCATGAGATACGTAGAGTTCCATTGTGTCTGATCATCGAGGAACAGGGTCTTTGTACTAGGCAGTTGGAGTTGATCTTTCAGCTCCAAAAATTTCTGTTCATGCACCATTGACGTCTTCACGTATTTTATGCTTTCACGAACTCTGCTTATGGTTTCCCGTACGGAATCTAGTCCATCTTGCGCCATGCTACTTAAGAGATGTGCATAACAATGCTCAATTAAGAACTGACCACTCAATATTAATGGGTTCTTCATGGAAAGGAACCCTCTTAGACTTTGAATTTCACTTCCTGTCCAAATTCCCTTGTCTAAAGTTAGGGTGAACAACTTACTCACCAAACCCCAGTCAGCAAGACAAACTCCAACAGCATCATTAAGTGCTTCCCCATTATATGGAAATGGTACCATCACAACGTTAAGGATCCGTCTATGAAGTTTCCAATTGCTATCGATGAAAGATCCAGTCACCAACACATATCCAACCGTTTGACTTGATATCAACAAGTCCACAGCCAGGCTGATCCGACCAGGTATTTGTCCAAGAAGGTTAGCAAGATCTTGTTTCTCGCATGTGTATATCTCTAGACAATCTGCTTGAACAGTGTTAACATCAACCATCTCGAACTGAGGCTGAAGATTCCGCACAAAGGATACAAAACCAGAATGTTCTACCATGTGTAGTGGATATTCGTGCAAGATGATCATCTCAGCAATCTCTCGGCGGGAACGGCAGTAATCAAATGAGAGATTTTGAGAGTAACGCGACCGACCCTTATACTGGCTTTTTGGTGAACCAGCAGTGGCACCCCCTCCAAGGGCAGCTAGTGGAGTAATTGTTCCAAGACTTTTCTCCTTGCGACGAAGTATTGGGCAGGTTCCCAATTCAATATGACGCTTGAGGTGGCTCGTACCTGCAACTTTATTACCATTACTGTAGGCAAAAGTTTGCTTGCATTTCTTACAACAAGCCCTTTTAGTATTTTCACCTGCATTTTGAACAGTGAAATATTCCCAGACAATAGACTTCTTCCTTCGACGCTTAGGTTGAGGTTGAGGAGTGACTAAATCATCAGCATGCGCTTCAAAATTGCCTATATCATTATGCGGTTGAAAATTGCCATTCTCATTATTCGGTTCAGAACTTGGTATACAATGATGGTCCTCAACGGCATTTTCAATCTTTACCCACAAAAGAGAAACACACAAAAAAAGAAGAGAGAGCTCTCCAGTTAGACAGGTGAATGTAAAAATTAAACGACAAATATATAACTTTTAGCGGTAGGCTACTGATTATACAGTAAGATAAACTCAAGGACAACTCAAAGTAAACATCACAACACCTACATGGCTTTCGACATCAATTAATCAGACTATCAACTCTCCTTAACAGAAGACACTTATGTCAAAGCCGACACACATGTCACACAACAGATACACCGCATTGTCAATTCGCACTTCTACAGATAATTGACACAATCTAAAAAGACAACAACAGCAACACCATGCAACAAATACGAAATCGCCTTCAGCAAACAAAACCATCCCTTAAGCAACGTCTGGTGTAAGCGAAGTGTAAACACTAATAATGGAGCCAAAAAACTTGGATTGAATTTTCTCTGCGCTGACACAATTCACAACCCCAGAGAACCCTAATTTATTTAATCCCCAATAAAACCCTAACTTCTTCGTTCTCCTTCAACCAAAAAAATTTCCTTTAATTTTTCGCAACCCTAAAATTATCAGAACTATGATTTTCATATCAACAAAGAATTGAAAGATAATCCCTATCACAAATCAAACAAGAAAAAGAAACAATTTAACAGATAAACCAAAAAATCGCGAGAGGAAGGGAAAAATTAAAAAAAAAATTTTTACCTTTACCTGTTCCGGAAGTTCATGATCAAGAGAAAAAGCTTGAGTATCTAGCGGGGCAGGATCATTATCAATATCAGAGATACTAATATCCAAAGATTTATGATCTGACAATTCAATATCCATGGTTGTTTGCCCAAAATCTCTGCAACGGAGATTCTAGGGTTTCGACGAGGAGGAAGAGAGAGGGGGATTGGGCTTTGGATCTGGAGGCGGTTTAAAGGCCTAATTTAGGCCTCTAGGGTTTAAAAGAAGAAGGGCTCTTAAGAAGGAAAGTTGGAGTATTTTAAGAATCCAATTAGGGCTTTAAAACGGTCGGGTATGGTCATGAAGTAGTAATTCTCATACCCCCTTATCATACTATTCTGCTCTCGATTTAATTAGGGCTTTTCTTAAATATAGCCCACACTTTTATTATTGATAACCCATGAGACTTAGTCAATCAGATTGACCAATAAATCAAGTTTGACCTCTTATAGTTATTATCCATAGCCCGCGGAATTAAACTTGTTCAGATTGAAATCCCGATACAACTCATTATTTTTTCCATATAAGTTTTTTTTTTCTTCAAATTCCATCTCCCGCATACTTCAATGATTGACACTCTCTTCCCTTTTGAAAGATATTTCATTGATTCCTTTTGGTCTGCAGTATAGCTTCCTCCATAGCAGCGAGCTCATTCCATTGCCATCTCGTATCACAGGTTCTCCATTCTCGAGCTCTTTTTATCTTCACTGTCAATGTAAGGTTCATCACAGAATCATCACCGTTCAAAGTCCAGCACCGGCACAAGCTTCATCCTCTATGTTCTATCTCGATCACCACGAGCTTCTCCATCAAGAACATCGCCATGTTTAGTGCCATGGTTGACAGCAACAGCAACCTCCAGTTCATCATCACATCCACGATCATTTTTTTTATCAGCAAAAATATATATTGATAATGAATAAAGAATACACAATCACCTGTGATAACAATTAGGGCTTTGGATCTGGAGGCGGTTTAAAGGCCTAATTTAGGCCTCTAGGGTTTAAAAGAAGAAGGGCTCTTAAGAAGGAAAGTTGGAGTATTTTAAGAATCCAATTAGGGCTTTAAAACGGTCGGGTATGGTCATGAAGTAGTAATTCTCATACCCCCTTATCATACTATTCTGCTCTCGATTTAATTAGGGCTTTTCTTAAATATAGCCCACACTTTTATTATTGATAACCCATGAGACTTAGTCAATCAGATTGACCAATAAATCAAGTTTGACCTCTTATAGTTATTATCCATAGCCCGCGGAATTAAACTTGTTCAGATTGAAATCCCGATACAACTCATTATTTTTTCCATATAAGTTTTTTTTTTCTTCAGATTCCATCTCCCACATACTTCAATGATTGACACTCTCTTCCCTTTTGAAAGATATTTCATTGATTCCTTTTGGTCTGCAGTATAGCTTCCTCCATAGCAGCGAGCTCATTCCATTGCCATCTCGTATCACAGGTTCTCCATTCTCGAGCTCTTTTTATCTTCACTGTCAATGTAAGGTTCATCACAGAATCATCACCGTTCAAAGGCCAGCACCGGCACAAGCTTCATCCTCTATGTTCTATCTCGATCACCACGAGCTTATCCATCAAGAACATCGCCATGTTTAGTGCCATGGTTGACAGCAACAACAACCTCCAGTTCATCATCACATCCACGATCATTTTTTTTTTATCAGCAAAAATATATATTGATAATGAATAAAGAATACACAATCACCTGTGATAACAATATCCATCGTTCTTATCACTGCCATCGATAATGGCCCATCAATCACTGATGATAACAACATCAGCTATATCACACTGCCAAGCTCGAGTTCACGGACCTATACCCATGTGTATGACCTTCAGTAACCCAATGATATATTTAAACTTGAATATCATTGTTGATCATTTGTCTTTACAGGTGATTCCTCTGAAACTCATAAAAGATATTTTATTGATTTTGATCCTTTTTTTTTCAACAACTAGATATAATCAGGACTTTATGAACAAAAACCCAAAATAAACAGGACAAACAAATATCAGGACAAGTATAAAGTGTGTGAGAAACGTTAAGTCTATTTTAAAAGTTGATCGCTTATGTTGTTATATGGATCAAACCTAAAAAAAGAAAATAAATTGAGCTCATTTTAAGGTTTTGACAAAAAAATACAAAACCCATTAGTAAGTTTATCAATTGATAGGAAAAAAAAAAACTAATTGGAATTGGAATTGAGTTAAAGAAACGAACCTTCATTAGGAGATTGAGTGAGAGATAAAAATCCAGAAAAACCTCGATAAACAAGATCATGAAGATGAATGTGTGATGATGGAAGAATTAGGGTTTATTTTATGTAAAATTCTTTGATAATGGAACTAAAAATTCATGTTGCTAGATCAGTAAAACTCCTTTACTTTGATAATTTACGTATCACAATTTGTTTGATATCAATCAAAATATGAATTCATGTGGCTATAATTTGACATCAATCAAAATCTAATCATGATGATAATAATAACGGGAATAATGGGAAAGTAATAGAAAAAAAAAACGAGTTGGATCGGCCTCCTACTTAATTTGATGGGCTATAGTTAACAACTAGAAAAGTCAAATTTGATTTATTAGTCAATTTGATTGACTAAGTTGTATGGGCTATCAATAATAAAAGTGTGGGCTATGTTTAAGAAAAGCCTTAATTAGTGTTAATTATGATTAACTGAATTAATTATTGATTAACTAAACTAATCGTCCAACTAAATCTTTTGAAACATTTTTTTTCTTTTGATTTGGAAGAAGAAGAATGATGATTTTGATGAACTTCTTTTAAATTTTTTGGAAGAAACTGATGAAAAACATCCTGAAAATAGTTAGAAAAGCCTTGTAAACCTTTCCCAATCACAATTTTTTTGATTCAAATTCTTTAAAATCAGGATCAAAATCTGGGTTTTCAACAATTACGACTGGGATGCAGTACTCGATCTAACCGTGAATACCGTTTACGGTTAGGAATAGAAGGATTCCAAACCCAGCTGGGAAATGAAGAACTCCTAGCCATAAGCTCTTCCAGGATCACCTGTGTCTGCATTACATCTAGGTTCAAATCACGACGAGGTATTCCTAGCATTTTTCCCAGCCACAGCTCATGTTACGGCTTTTTTTCTTATTATCAGAACAAGTTACGACTAGTTTTTCCTAGCCGTAACTAATAATTCCGGCCGGAAAACCCAGCCGATTGTACTACCATGCCTGGATAAACCTATCCGAAATCATACTTCTATTTTTTTTTTCCTTCTGTGATTATCATAATTACTTAGGACGGCTATGAAATCCTAACCGTGAACAACTAATGACAGCTGAGACATAAAATCTTCCCAACCGTATACCTATTTGACGGCTAGGAATTCTATTTTTCTACCCGTAATATAAGATTTATGGTTGGGAAAATAATACCTCTGATACGTAAACAACTTCAGAAAATGATTTTTTTTTACCTGAATCTAATCTAATCAGATTTCTTAGTCATTCGCAAGCAAAAATAAATAATGAGTTTCCTTTATTTTTTTCTTTTTATGATCATCATCTTCATCGTGATTTACGAATGAGAAGAGAAAGAGGAGAAGATAATAGGATCATCATCATCATGGTGACATCATGATCGTCATCTTCATCATGATCTGTGGACAAGAAGAATAAAAAGATAATAGTTTTAGTTTTTTGTTTTATGATCAGCATGATGAAATTATGATCGTCATCGTCATCTTCATCACAGTTGATGAATGAGAAGAGAAGGAGAATTAGAAGATAATTGATTTAGTTTTTCTTTTAATGAATAGTGAGTTTTTGGTTTATTTATGTATAAGGGTAAATTGGACTTTTTATACGAATTAGGCCCCCCATCCATGATTTGGTTTTAATTATCATTTTAAGCCCCAAAAACTTAGCCTCCTGCAGGCCCAATAATAGAATTTTACTTTAAATGGGTATGGACTATCTATGAAAGAGTTTGAGTCCATATCTAATTACTCAATGAACCCCTAGAGGCGGACTCTGTGTACGGACCATCGATATGGTCGCTCTCAAATAAATAAACGATTATGATTAACATGATTTTGTGGCAGGCTTTCTTTGAAATTTGTGCCCCAGCTGGGATGTGGTTGGGCAACAAGAAGTATGTGGCCCCAAATTTCATCTCAGTTCTCAACTTATTAATACAACTCATTTATACCATTTTTCCTTTGAGCAGTGTTATCCCGCACAGCTGCGCGGGAAAGCAGTATACACAAACAGTTTATAGACCGTCAGATCAAGTAGTGTACGGTTAGATTAAATTATGTGATCTTTCACAAAAAATACTACAGCTGGCAAATTTAATGTATTACAAAAAAGTCCTTTTAGTTTATTTTCGATTCATTTTTTAGAACACGTAATTGGGGGATATGGAAACTAATTGGGGGATATAGCTAAATGACAAAGTAGGGATCCAAATATCCTAGCTGGGTTACCCCTTATATAATTAAATTATTAATTCCTAATCTAACCCTCACTAATCATAATTAGTTACTAATCCTGATTAGTAAAATATTAATGATTTGGGGGATATAATTTGTGTATTTATGTTTATTTGAATTTGTGTGGGTTAGTTGAGAGTAGAAGGAGGGAAAAAAATTGAGTAGAATTTTTTTTTTTGAAAATGGAAGATGATTGTGGTGAGAGACTTGCAATTCTTTGAATCTTTAGCTCAATTACAACAACAATCTTCGGTTAATGATAACAACTCACAATTGTTGTATGATGAACCAACACCTTTGAATCATGATTTTCGTGACTATGAAGGGTTTTGTGAAGAACCAACTCAAGAAAATAAACATGTTCAGCATACAAGCAACCCAACACACATGTAATGCTTCAAAGAGGTCGAAAATTTGTTGTTTTTTTTTGAAACCGTCATTTCTGTCTGAAAAACCTTAGTACCGGCATGCTCATTTTATGAATACTACGCCGGAACCTCTATAACCGGCATTGTATTCATACAAATTTATATGCCGGGACAAAATTCCCCAACTGTTCAAGAACAAACCGGCACGGTATTCAAACCAAGATTGCATGCCGGTACACATTTATACTTTTTACCAACCACCGAATATTCTATGGAATATTAAAACCGGCAGTGTGAGTACATGACAGAGACAATGCCGTTTTATGATACCGGCATAGAAACTTAAATGTCGAGGATGCCGGTTTTACATGAAAAACATACAGAAGTTAAAGATATTTTGAACTTAAATACCGGCATGGAAACTTAAATGTCTAGGATGTCGGTTTTACATGAAAAACATACAGAAGTTAGTGATATGTTGAACTTAACTACCGGCATGCTTATCTTTGAACTTACTATGCCGGAACTCTATCCCGGAATGGGAACTGAAATTATCTGAATGCTTAGGTTTGATGCGGCATGGAAAGTCAATTACCATGTATGCCGATCATTAATCCTGGCAGTTTAGTTTACTTATCGACAATGTCGGTTTTAAACTAATCCAATTTTATTTTCATTCATTCCTTAGATTGTGACATACAACGATCAACCAATCTCCAAACCGCTCCATCAGGATACGTCGGAATACTATAAAATGCCTCGGGTATGTTACCAAACAATACTTTCACCTAGTTTTTACAATTTTATGTTGGGATTTGCTTGTAATCTCCCATTGTTGTCCTTATGTAGGGAATAAAATATGAAAATGAAGCAATTGCTTGGGAAAAAGCGACGGCACTTAAGAACATGTGTGTCTTAGTGAGGAATAGCCAACGTTCAAATGTTCCTTTTGAGATGGTTTGCGAGAGAAGTGGAAAATACAATGAGAAAAATAGCCATAAGAGAAATGGTTATGTATATGAAAAGAAGACTAAGAGGGTATACAATACAATTACGAGGAAGGATGAGTGCCCCTTTAAGCTTGTATTCTATCTAAGAGGAGAAAAAGAAGAAGAAAAAGAATGGGAATGTAAGGTGTGGTTTGGCCGTCACAACCACCCCGATCCGAAAGATTTT
Source organism: Papaver bracteatum (assembly GCA_023529315.1). NCBI lineage: Eukaryota > Viridiplantae > Streptophyta > Magnoliopsida > Ranunculales > Papaveraceae > Papaver > Papaver bracteatum. Next base: position 284,889 of record JAJJWX010003811.1, on the reverse strand, counting down.
GAAGGTCACTCCCTAGTTGCGAAGCTAAAACCTGATCAATTCGAGGATGTCAAGATGATGACAAAAGAATGTATCAAACCAAGAGTGATTCTCAGAACCTTCAAGGAAAAGGATAAGACGAACGTTTCTTCACTCACTACAATTTATAGCGCACAAGCAACCATTAAAAGGTTGGAATGGGAAGGGAGGAGTGTTATGCAAGAATTTGAGAAGATAGTTTGGGATCACAACTACACACGTATCATTAAAAGAGGTACGGACGAGAAGCCGCTTCAAATATTCATTTCGCATCCTTTGCTTTCACAATTGTCTCATACGTGTTGTGATGTTCTTATGATGGACTGCACCTACAAGACAAACAAATACAACATGCCGTTGTTCAACATCGTGGGGAAAACTTTGGACAAGGTAACATTCACATTGGCTTGGTGTTTAATGGAAAACGAGAGGGATTTCAATTATCATTGGGCATTGCGATAATTGAAATTATTGTTCCCGGAAAATCATTTTCCGAAGGTCATCATAACCGATCAATTCGACGCACTAATAAATGCCATATCCGACGTATATCTGGATGCACAAAATTTCCTATGTATGTATCATATAGGTGAAAATATGAAAAAACATTGTCATGCTTTGTTTGAACCCTCTAGGCTGATATTAAGAAGATAATGGTCCCTCAACTAGAGGAAGATGTTCGCAAAGAGAAACTATCACCCGAGGAAGAAGAAAATGAAAGAGGAAAGATTAAAGAGCGAGTCGACAAAGAACACGATGAAAATCATAAAAGGTGGTTGGAATTTCTAAAGGATTAGGAGAAATTTTATTGGTCTCTTACCGAGGACATGCATGAAAAGATATTTAACATGTTTATTGCCAAATATAACGAAGTGTATACAAGTGCCGTCTCATATTGTCGGGATAATTTGTTGGATAAGTTCAAGGAAAATTTGTGCGTGAGTGGACAAATCGTTATAGAAATTACGGGAATGAAGCAACTAGTATAGCAGAGTCCTCACATGGGAGATTTAAAGATCTCATCCAGTCCGGCCAGGGAAACGTGGTTACGGTCACCGAGGCAATTGAGAAACACTTTAAGGCCGATATCGATAGGATCAAGAAGGCTTTTGATAAAAGCTCAATGGAAAGGATGACTCAATTTCTTCCACATAATAAGTTTCTCCAAGGAATAGAGTTTAACGTCTCCCGTTGGGCAATAAAACATATGATGAGACAAATGCAATATGAGAAAAATTACGGAAAACCGGGTGATGTGTGTATTTGTCCCGACATGTCTTCATTGGGGCTTCCGTGTCGTCATATGCTTGTGAAGTATGAAGAAGTGATACCTATTGATGTTATTGATCCGTTTTGGAAGCAATTATCTTTCGACCTTCCCCCTACCGAAGCTCCTGGACAATCACCATGGGATACAAAGGAGGCCCAAGAATTTTATGAAGCTTACTCACGTGGCAACTCGGCTAGCCGAAAAGTATTGTTGAGCCAACTAAGACTAATTACACGGCCATGGATAGCACAAAGTGAATAGCCAACAAAGGGAGATCCGCCGGGTAGACCACAAACTAAAATTGCAAGGAAGAAACAAAGAAAATAATTAAAACAAATGAGTCGACGTGAAGAGGAACTCGCGCCAACTAAAAAACGAGATCTATATGCAAGTGAGATTTCAGAAGCAAGATTCGCGGAAGCTCCCATTCCAAACAAAAGGGGTAGGCCGAGGAAGGAACCGATATCAAGTCAACAACAATCGACGAGTTCCTAACCTACACCAATAGTCGATGTATCGGAGATTCAAAGGAAAATGGGAAGGCCTCCAAATGTACCAACATTAAGCTACCAAGGACAACAAGGTGAGCATTTTGAAGGTACACCCATGTTTGATGTATCCTAGGTACAAAGTAAAAAAGCAAGGCCGCCGAAGGTACCCACATTAAGCTACCAAGGACAACAAGGTGAACATTACGAAGGTACACCAATAGTTGATGTATCCGATGTTCAAAGGAAAAGGGGAAGGCCGCCGAAGGTACCCACATTAAGCTACCAAGGACAACAAGGTAAACATTCTGAAGGTACACCAATAGTTGATGTGTCCGATGTTCAAATAAAAATGGGAAGGCCGCCGAAGGTACCAACATTAAGCAACTAAGGGCAACAAGGTGAGCATTATGAATCTACACCAATAGTCGATGTATCGGAGGTTCAAAGGAAAAGGGGAAGGCCGCCGAAGGTACCCACATTAATCTACCAAGGACAACAAGGTGAGCATTCCGAAGGTACACCAATAGTTGATGTATCCGAGGTTCAAAGGAAAAGTGGAAGGCCGCCGAAGGTACCAACATTAAGCAACCAAGGGAAACAAGGTGAGCATTACGAACCTACACCAATAGTCGATTTATTGGAGGTTCAAAGGAAAAGGGAAAGGTCGCCGAAGGTACCAACATTAAGCTACCAAGGAAAACAAGGTGAACATTCCGAAGGTACACCAATAGTTGATGTTTCCGAGGTTCAAAGGAAAATGGGTAGGGGTAGGCCAAGGAAGAATATTCTCCCGTCTAATACCAAAGACATTTGGAGTGTAGGGATTGCATAGGATGGTTTGGATATAATTAAGCTAAAAGTTGGTAATATGGCGATGTATAAGGATTCGCAAACGGGTAGGACTTATAGACACTACCATACGAAGATAGAGTCTTACATAGACCAAATTCCTAAGATTATTCGCGAGTTTATTGTGTACACGGATGATGTCGATGGAGATGGAAATTGTGGCTATCATGCCGTGACCGAACAATTAGGAATCTTCGAGATGGCTATACTAAAAGGAATGATACCATGTCGATATGCTAGAATGAGGATGGCCGATCAACTTGTGAAGAAGAGGAGCTTTTATGAGCAATTGGTTGGTCACGACGAGGTATTTGAAACCCCAAACGCTTCTTGCGACCTGCATCTTTCCCCCATGGAGGCAGGGACTGAGGAGTATCAAGACCGTCCTTCCTCATTTTCTTAGTAAGAATAGGACCTTCATTTTTCTTCGCTTCTTTGGATTTTAGCCTATAACATAAGCAAACAAAGCAAACATAAGAAAAGTCATGGCAGTTTAGGAACATGCATCAAAACCCTTAAACAAACCAATGCTGGTAACATGTACCGGCATAATCCTTTAAATATCGAGCATGCCGGTATCTATGTACCAGCATTCTGCGCAACCTAAATTGTGTGCCGGTATCGAGCATAATTTTATTGATGTTCCTGAATGTTTTAATTGTACTACCGGCATTTCCTAATTGAACTAATGCATGCCGGTTTTTAAGTACCGGCGTCCTACGCAACCAAAATTGTGTGCCGGTATTAAGCACAATTTCAGTGATGTTCCTGAATGTTTCAAGTGTAATACTGGCATTGACTAATTGAACTAATGCATGCCGGTTTTGAAGTACCAGCATTCTGCGCAACCTAAATTGTGTGCCGGTATCGAGCACAATTTCAGTGATGTTCCTGAATGTTTTAAGTGTAATACCGGCATTGCCTAATTGAACTAATGCATTCCGGTACAAATAAAATTATTTCTGTGTGTTTTTAGTTAGCTACCGGAATAGTCTTCAACCCAATTCGTATGCCGGTACAAGAAATTAATTTTCAGGAATCAAACCAGTATGGTACTCAACCCTAATTCTATGCCGGTATAAAAAATTCAGTTTCAGGAATTCAAACCGGTATGGTATTCAACCAAAATGCTATGCCGGTACCTAAACCGGCTTGGTATTCAAACACAGATCCCATGCCGGTACTCTCTGTAACTCGACAGTTTCAGCCATTGTTGGCGATTCTAACCTAAACCCATGGCTACAAATCGATTAAAACAATCATAAATGAGTTCAAAAATCACTTACCTTCTCAGAGAAGCCATGAGTGGTTGATCATCCGATCTCGCTGTTGCGTCCTCTTCTAGTTGGTGAGCAATGTTCTCGATTCTTTGTTCACGTGTTTGTTGAGCAATCGATTTAGTGTTCCGTTTTGATTTTGATTTCTTTCGTGGAGGCATGGTTATGGTAGGTTAGTCAACGAAGAAATTTTTGATTCAATTATTAATCGTCGATGAATAATGAACGAGGAGGAAGAAGATGAAGGAAAAACAATAATTCAAAACCTAACTATGATGTGCCGGTACAAATGGAATTGGGGGATGTATGAATTTGATTATTTGAATTTTATGTTTTAGGGGAAAGGGCATAACAGTCATTTCATACAGTTTTTAATTAATCTAAGGGTGTTTTAGTATTTTCGCACCAAAAACACACCCCTTAATAGCCACCTTTGGTTGGGGGAAGTAATTCATATCCCCCAATTAGTTTCCATATCCCCCAATTACGCGTTCATTTTTTATCCTTCTATCTCATCACCAACATCATATGAACAAATGATTAGGGAACATGCAGAAAATGATGGTTTGTTTCACTATTATATGAAGTTTTCAGAACTCCATATCCCACTACAACTAGAGAGAGACAAATGAATCTGCTTAAATGCAAGTTCTAGCCCTAGAAATTTGTCGTGTTATCATTTTTGATCTTGCATCATTAATCCATCACCACCACATAAAATGAATCTCCATCTATAAAACTCCAATAACTCCATCTGTTAATCAACCTCCTTTATGTAATCACCAAACTACCAAATTTCATAAAATAATAATAATTCACATACTAAATCAAGAATTAGGGTTCATCAAAAGACCCCAAATACTGTCTGCAATTGCAAATGCAAAACCCCCATTCAAAATCAACTTTCTGAATGAACCCATGTATTGATTTTTCGCCATTAAATAGCATAATAGATCGAAATAAAGGAATCTTTATCACACTCATAATCAGAAAATCGGCCTTTTATTTGCATACATAACTACCCATCTGCCCTAAAAACTCTTATCTTAGTTCCTTTTTTTTTTTTCTTTTTTTTTATAATGAAATGAACAACTTTTTGTGAGCCAACCCAAAATCCAAAGAATGCATTGCTCGTCTGCGTAAGGAAGTGAAAATTTCAGACTTGAAGGGATCTGCAAATACAGACAATTTAAGTAACTAAACATAATATAAACATAAAAATGAAAGGACGTAAGATTAATAAAAAATAAACTTAAAGGATGTTTGTCTAATATGTTAATTTTTCCCGTTGTAGCTTATTAAAGAAAATGAATCCAACTCAATCCGACCACACATGATATGATCTGACGGTCTATAACCTGTTTGCTTATACTGCTTTCCCGCGCAGCTGCGCGGGATAGCACTGCTCTTATCCTTTTTCCTTTTTTTGCTCATTTTCACCCATAGCGGACATGGCAAATGGAAAAATATTTTCAAAAAGTTAAATATTCATATGTTCTCAAATCGAGCCGACCGATTTTCGGCGATCGGCCAAAACTTCTCCGAAAAAATCATTTTACATTTAAAAAAGTTAGTTATTCTAGCATACAAGCAGATTTACCCATTTTTATCTCACACACGCGGGGTAAATGATCAAACTGGATGGACAAAAGCTTAAATCTAAGCATTTTCCCATTCCGCCTCAAGTTGAGTTAGCGAACCGGTCAAAGCTTCTCCGAAAAAATTGTTTTATATTTAAAAGATTTAATTAAATTAGTTATATCTATTTTTTTTAGATTAAATCCCAAAGGTTATATTAAAGTCTAAACATTAAAGAGGTTTACTATTTACAAGTTCAAGTAGTTAAGAAAAGAAAGAAAGAAAAATCCCTCACTTCAATGCTAACGAGTTCCATTTAATATATAGTTCAATTATAAGGTAAAAAATGATCTCGCCTAACTAATAGACATAGTTGTTATACGAAATATGACCTTCATTTATTAAAAGAAACATTCGTTTACACAAAAAAATGGATCCATTAGTCAAATTTGCCGATTTTTCCATTGTGGGAGTGAACGATCAAAGAAACAAATCAAATTGGCTTCACTAGACTTGCTTTTACTTTGAGTTTACTATATTATGATTAAGCTGAAGTGATAAAATGTATTTACTTCTTTCTAATTAATAGATAAAATATATTTTTTATTTTTATTTTTATTTTTTTAATAAGGAAAACAAAAAATAAAAACTTATGAATCAATATGTTACATGCTTACATGATAAGGCGAGTTTTCTTCGAGGATAACTTCTAAAACCTCCAGTGATCACGTTAGAGTGTAATCTAACTCAACAAAAAAATATCTCAAACAATTTTATACATTGTACAATCAGAATAGTAAACATCATTTCCTTCAATAGGATTCTTTTACATTAGTTATAAATCGGTTACTCTAACTACATCCCATTATCTTATTATTATGACTACTAATTCTGAACAACCAATGCTAGATACAAAAAATACGTCACATTTCTCCTGTCCTAAAATTAACCTTATCCTTAAGGTCGTAAGTTTACAAACAATCTAATTGACCTACTGTATATTTTATTTCCATACTTGGTTACTTCAATAAATATCGAAAGATCATTAACAAACTGGTGACTATTCATCGCTTCATTAACAATCTAATTGACCTACTGTATAGTTTGTTAATGATCTTTCGATATTTATTGAAGTAAAGAAAAGAATGAACCTCCCTCATCGAAAGATCATATGGGTTATTGTTGGTTTAGAGAAACTTACAATATCCCACTTCGGTGAGGGAGGTTCGTTCTTTTCTTGGACATGCAGGTTTCTATAGGCGGTTTATCAAGGATTTCTCCAAAATCTCCATGCCGATGTGCAAGTTACTACAAAAGGAGGTACCTTTTGACTTCAACAAGGAATGCAAGGATGCTTTTGAAAAATTGAAGGCAATGTTGACAAGTGCGCCGATTATCAAGTCACCGGATTGGAATATTCCATTTGGATTAATGTGTGATGCTAATGATTATGCGGTTGGAGCCGTTTTGGGTCAAAGAGTGGACAAGTTGTCCCATGTTATATATTATGCATCTAGGACCCTCAATGATGCACAAATCAACTATTCTACCACAGAAAAGGAGTTATTGGCTATGGTGTTTGCATTGGAAAAATTTCGATCATATTTGGTGGATACAAAGGTTATTGTGTATTCCGATCATGCCGCACTTAAATACTTACTAAAGAAGAAAGAAGCTAAGCCAAGATTAATCCGGTGGATCCTATTACTACAAGAGTTTGACATAGAAATTCGAGATAAGAAAGGTGTGGAGAATACCGTTGCGGATCATCTTAGTAGACTTGTTATGTCTCACGAAGAACTTCCATTACAAGACCGCTTTCCGGACGAACAACTTTTCTCCTTGGAAGAATCAACACCTTGGTATGCGGATATAGTGAACTACTTGGTGACAAGGAAGGTACCTAGTAAAATGTCCAACTTCCAAAAGATGAAACTTAAGAAGATAACGAAGCAATATGTGTGGGATGAACCATACTTATGAAAATATGGCGTTGATCAAATAATGCGAAGGTGCGTACCTAACTCTGAATTTCAATCTATTCTCTCCTTTTGTCATACTTTTGCTTGTGGTGGCCATTTTGGTTCTAAACGTACCGCTCTCAAAGTTCTTGAAAGTGGATTTTATTGGCCCACCTTGTTTGAAGATTCATATGTTTTTTGTAAATCGTGTCATAGATGTCAAAGAACGGGTAATCTAGGTGCTCGAAATCAAATGCCACTCACACCAATTCTCTCCGTAGAGATTTTTGATGTGTGGGGTATCGATTTTATGGGCCCTTTTGTCAATTCGAATGGAAATTTTTATATACATCTTGCCGTAGATTATGTTTCGAAATGGGTGGAGGCTAGAGACACCAAAACTAATGATTCTCAAGTTGTTTGTGATTTTGTAAGAGAAAACATATTCACTAGGCACGGTACACCAAGAGTGGTGATAAGCGATGGAGGCTCACATTTCAAGAAGTCTTTTCATGCTCTCCTCAAGAAGTACAACATAACACACAAGATTGGTACGCCTTACCATCCACAAACTAGTGGACAAGCGGAAATTTCAAACCATGAGATCAAGTCCATTCTTGAGAAAACGGTGAATACCACAAGGAAAGATTGTATCTTTAAGCTCAATGATGCAATTTGGGCTTATAGAACGGCGTACAAGACACCGATTGGTACGTCTCCATATAGGTTGGTTTATGGAAAAGCTTGTGACCTTCCGGTTGAACTTGAACATAAGGCTTATTGGGCGATAAAGAAATTCAACATGGAGTATGATAAAGCGGGGAAACAAACAAAGTTGCAACTAAATGAGCTAGAGGAGATACGTAATGATGCTTACGAGAGTGCCCGGATTTACAAAGAAAAGACCAAGCTTTTTCATGACAAGATGATTTCTCGGAAAAGTTTTGTTGTGGGGCAAAAATTTCTTTTATTTAATACTCGTTTACGTTTATTTCCGGGTAAGCTTAAGTCTCGTTGGGTGGGACCATTTATTGTTATTAATGTTTATGATCATGGTGCAGTTGAAATTGTTAGTGAAAAAACAGGACAACCCTTGAAAGTCAACGGCCATAGGTTGAAGCCATATTATGAAAACTTTCCAACGGAGCATGTGGACGTGATTGGACTTCGAGATGTGCTCCCTCTAGAGGATTAATGTGAAGTAAGAGCTATGTCGGGCCGTCGACTTTAAAACAAGTGCTAAGTAGGAGGCAACCCACCGGTTTTGTATCTCTTATCCTTTTGTTTTTATTTGCTTTTTGTTTTGTTTGTTTATTTTTCTTGTTTCATATCATATTAGGATTTCCCACCTTGACTTTGCTAGGAGGATTCAATTACATTGAGGACAATGTAAGGTTTAAGTGTGGGGGAGTGGCTAAGCATATATTTTTGCATAAAACTTTCAACTTTTAGAGATTTTAGAGTCACTAGCATGCTTCTAGGTATGATTACATAGAGAATTCTGACCGAAATAATTGAACTTGGAAATGTTAGGGAACTACATTCGATTTCTTGCTTGTTAGAGTGTTAAATAATGGATTTAATCATGCCGGTGATGCAAATTTGGTGCAGGGAGAAGTGCGTTATTAGAGTTGCTGATCAATCATTAGTGGAGACTACCCATTTTCATATCAACCAAGGCACCGACCAAAAATTCTTCCTTTACTAAAGAGCTTATTTTGAGTGTGTGTCACCGTACGTTAATTCCGGGTTGAATGGTGAGCTACCCAATTTCAGCACTATTTTGATCTCTTGAGTGCTAATTTTTGTCAGTCATGAGGGTGACGTCTATGGATGAAAGCCTCATTCTTGTAGTTCGATTTGTTGTTAGCACCATTCTCTCTCTCGACAACAACGGGTCCATAGAAACACCATAATCATCAACAACAAGGGAGCGACATAAAAATCTACAAGGGAAGTTGAAAAGGTTCAAGGTTTGCAAGCAACAATGGGACAAGAAAAGAGCTAAATGTCAAATCCAAGTAAAGCAACATACAATGAGCATATTTTTACATATATGTTGAAGACTTACAATACAATGAGGTAATTTTATATTCAAGTATGAAGACTTATTTACAAGAGCGAAGAAAAGCAAAAGGTGAGAATTATTGAAGTTTATGATTTCAAGGCGATACAAGTTGTGAAGAATCAAGCGGTAAAGTACTTTTCCACGACCATGTTTTATTTTATTTTTTCACTTTGTTTTGTATTTTGTTTCTCTTGTCTAAATGAAAAAAAAATGAAAAAAAATTGAAAAAAAAAAAAAAATGAGACAAGAGAAATATCTATTATTGTTTTGTTTTGAATAAGCCGTGGGGAAGGAAAATCTATAAGGAAGTTTCAAGCGACATGGATTTTAAGGAAAAAGGTTACAAATTGTCAAGGATTTATGAAGTTCGAAAGTTTATCATCAATAGTTGAAGCCGAAGACCAAGAAGATGAAGACAAGGAGCGGAAGACGTTTCTTTTGGATTCCGTGAGAGTGGTGTTATCATAATTGGCAATCGGATGTGAAGGTAAGTAAGTAATCTCATCCTCGATATAAGTGGTTGATTTCCTTTATTAGATATCGCTAGAAAAATGGTTTTTCAAAATGTTAAAAGATGTGGGTTTTTCAAAATTTCGGAAGTTATCCTTCTTACCATTCAACGTGTTGCAGGAATTCTCTCTTCATTCCTACCTGCACACATGTGAGACCCATAAAAAATCCGTCTTTTTGAGTGCAATTATCATAAAACCCTTTTGGTGAGGCAGAAGTCGAGGCGAAATTCTTATTGATCGTTTCTCAAATACGTGTTCTCTCATTATGGTGTGGTTATTTCTCACTCAACATTTAAGAATGAGAATATGTTCTTTAGTATTTCTAACTTCTTATTACTAGCATGCAGAAACTCTATGTCTTCATAACTCTTAGGATGCTTGGGACGCTGGAACGCTTTGGAGTTGTAAGTTTTAGTTTGATTTGCTCGAGGACTAGCAAAGTCTAAGTGTGGGGGAATTTGATAGGTGTAGAATACATCTTATTTATTATCTATTGTTTATGCTTTCTCTGCTATTTTTCTTGTGAATTATGTATTTTACGTGTGTTTTTGATCTATTAGGTACTCTGGAGTCGCACAGACGAAAAGAAGGAGGAATCACCCAAATTTGAGCAAAAAGGGTAAAAATGTCATTTCAGGGGCAAACACTATATGGAGCCCAATAAAGGTTAAGGGGCAACTCTGTTTTGAAGTTAAAGACAGACTAATCAAGGTTAAGGGGCTGCCATCTAGCTAGCCCTTATCAGAAGTGACATCCTATTATGGGCACCCAAACTGGGGTGGTCTCATCTCTGGGGTGTACCATCCAGACCCAATTTAGTATACCCTAACCCTAAATTTGAAGAGACATTATCCCCCAAATCATTTGGGGCCGAAACCGAGAGGCAGCATCCATTTTCTCTCCTAAAATTGAGAAAAGGGAAATAGAGGCGCAGCCATAAGAAAAAACCGCGAGAGAAGAAATCAAGAGAGAGTTGAGAGAAGAATTGATGAATCTGGTGGTGGTCGTTGCTGTTGTAGAAGCAGAGATGGTGTTGAAGCTCGGAGAAATTGAGGCGGGGTTTACTGCTGATAAAATCAAAAGAAGAAATTAGGGTTTCATATGCGTTCTAGTGAAATAGGATTTGTAAATCGAGAAAAACAAACTAATTGATGGAACAGAAGATGGGTTATTGTTGGTTTAGAGAAAGGTTGAATTCTCCACCGGAATTACAAGGAAGAAACGGGTATGTTGCTACCATGGGTTTATGGCTTGAGAATTATTTTCTGGTTCGATTGAATAAATTGGATGTGCTGTATTCTGAATTGAGTTGATGTTGTTGTGGAGTTGGTACTGATATTTATAGTGGTGAGCTGCTGGTGCCGTAATTGAGAAGAAGTCAAGACTGAGAAGAAATGATGCTGTCGCAGGAGATGGTGTTGCTCGAGCTGTTACTCACTGTGTATGAAAATTGAATGTGCTAGATGTATGTGTAGGATTGTAGCAGGGAATGGAGCTAAAAATTGAGGCCTAAATTTGGACGGGAAGTCCTGTAATTAAATAGAACTCGGCCGGTTTTCTACTCCGGCGAGTTGACTCGGTAGCCGATGGTGACCGATTCAGAACGATTCCGATGACCGATCCGATCCAACAACTCAGCCGACTCAGCTGACTAAGAAGCTAACTCGCCATCTGACTCTGACCTTTGACTAACGTTTGACTTGTTTGACCGTTAGTCCTAACGGTGGACTGGCGGAATATTCCGTCGACGGAGAGAATTTTCAGGTGGCCGGCGGTGACGAATTCCGGCCTATTTCCGACCAAAAAATCAGTTTTCCGGTGAGCCAAAAATGCAGAATTTTGTGTGGACTTCTCTCATGTGTGTGAAGACTTAGAATTGGGAATTGGATGAAAATTATGAAGTTTTGGAGAATTGGACTTGAAATTGGAATATGGCTCAAATTGGGAAAGTGGTGTTCTTATGGAATGTGGATTCTTTTCCTACAAAGAGATGGAGAGTATTGAAGCCTATAAATAGAGGATTTCTCTACAACTTTTTACACACATCTACTTTGGAGAAGGAGTTAAAGTGCACAAGGATTGGAGGAAGGAGCAACCATTATCTTTTCAATAAGTTTTTCTTTCTTCCTTAATTATTATTATTATTGTGTGAACTCCAAATTATGAGTAGCTAAATTTCTTATTGATTGAGGATGAATTCCTAGTTCTTAACATATGGTTTGAGTTTTGTCTCAATTCTACTTTGAAGTTTTTCATATGATTATCGTTTGTTTTTACTAATATTAAAGTTTATGATTGATTGATAGGTTGTTTGGAGTGCACGCTAAATTGATTTGTTAATTTAATCTAAAGTTAGTGAAAGTTAGGGAATACGTAATAGTTTCTTGACTATTTACACAAGTAGAAAACACAAGACCTTGCGGAGGGATTCCGTGGAGCAATTGTGTGTGAAAACAACGCTAGAAAGTGGACCAAGAGAACCAAGTCTAACTACTAGTACTAAACCTAAGTTCATAAATCTTAATGCGTTCGGGGAATTACATCTTGTAAGCGAACCTCAAGGTGGTTCTTTTGAATAGAATCTGATAACTAAGCGGACTTGTTACTCGGTGAAAAAAGGAATTTTGGGGTTAGCTAAGCGAACCTGCTATCCTACGGTTGGTGATAATCTATGACTAATAAAAAGTGGAAAAGAAAAAAACTTTAATCATTGTTTTGCAGCGAAGAAGGATTCCTTGATCTATTCTCTCTTATTGAATTCAACTTACACTTTTAATTACTTTGTTTAATTCTTTTTCTTTTTAAATATAAGAACCAATACCCCCCTTTTGTGACATTATAAGACAACTATAATCTCTTGCTCCTCGTGGGATCGATCTTGACTACCCTATATAACTTGTTAATTAGGTAGTAAAATATTAATTAATTTGTTGTGGTTACGACAAGCATACAAATTTGGCACCGTTGCCAGGGAGCAACGGACGATTTTAGTTGTTTTTATTTTTATTTTTGCTTTGTTAGATTCTATACCGTATCTAACTTAGTTTTGTGAACCTTGTTGTAGGTGCTATATCTTTGGTGAATGCTTACAAAGGGAAGACCGAGTCCAATACGTCTTCGATCCGGCACTCAACTAAAGGATTTCATTCGAGCGGTTAACACTCTGCTTCCTCGTTCTACATCAAGTGAGTTCGCAGATTCGGACATAGAAGAAGAAGCAATGGGTGATCGTATACTCAAGGACCTAGCTTCTCACAAGCTCGATACACAACAATGGTGTATCCAAACTAACTCAACTTTCGAGATCAAGCCGGGGTTGATTAGAGAATTACCAAAGTTTCATGGCATGGTGAATGAAGACCCAAACAAACATCTTATGGACTTCAATACCATAGTCATTGCCATGCTTCCACCGGATATTAATGCGGATGGAGCAAAGCTAAAAGCTTTTCCGTTCTCTTTGGATGGCAATGCTAAGGAATGGTTGTACTATTTGCCTTCCGGAAGTATCACAACATGGAATGGGATGAAGAAAATTTTCCTTGAGAGATATTTTCCCGCATCAAAAGCTACTCAAATTCGCAAGGATATTTGTGGGATGAAACAACATGTGCGAGAGTCATTATATGAATGTTGGGATCGGTACAAGAGATTGGTGGAAAGTTGTCCACACCATCAATTTAGTGACGCCATGATAATCCAATACTTCTATGAAGGTCTCCAAACAAGTGATAGATATCTTCTTGACGCCGCCGCCGGTGGTGCACTAGTGAACAAGACGGTGGCCGAAGCTACCGAGTTGATTGAAAGTATGGCGGCAAACTCGCAATAATTCTATGCAAGAGGTGATTCGATGGTTAAGTTGGTGCATGAAGTTAGTGACTCGTCTTCACAATCCGATCACCGGTTAAACAACATCGAGAGGGTAGTGCAACGGTTGGATGCGGTAATTATTCCGGATGATGAAACCGAACAAGTAAATGCTTTATATCCAAATCAAAGGCCAAGGTACGATCCATACTCAAATACTTACAATCCAAGTTGGAAGGATCATCCCAACTTTAGCTATGCAAACAAGCAAGCGGAGGCTCCTAATCCATATGTGCAATAAGGTGGATTCCAACAATCACGTTTCCAACCTCAACAAAAACAATTCCAACCACAACAAGTCAAGGAGCAAGATTCTTCGAATGATGATAAGTTGAATGTGATAATGCAAAGCATGCAAGGTCTCACTTCTATGTTACAACAAAACAAACAAAAGACCGATTCAACAATCAAAGCTTTAGAACAAAGGACCGGTTCGGCAATCAAGGATTTACAAACTCAAATGGGACAATTTGCAACCGATATGAACTTAATGAAAGCACAAACATCCACAAAACTTCCTTCACAACCATTTTTGAACCCAAGAGAGAATGTTAATGCGGTTACTTTACGAAGTGGAAGACAAGTAGAGAGTCCAAGTCATCATGAAGAAGCTAGTGAAGAGGTAGTCAAAGACAAGGAGGAAGCCGTACCAAAGGAGAATTCAACATCAACCGCCCAATCCAAGGAACCGGTTCCTACTTTTACTACTCCACCTCCTTTTCCTAGTCGTTTTGCTAAGTCCAAGAAGGAAGCTCAAGACAAGGCACTCATGGATATCTTCAAGAAGATAGAAATCAACATCCCCTTCATCGAGGCCATTAAGACAATGCCAAGGTATGATAAGTTCATGATGGAGTTATGCACAAAGAAGGATAGGTTGCTTGATAATGAAATTACTAAAGTTGGCAAGAGTGCGTCGGCTATGCTTTTGAAGAAGATGCCTACAAAATGCACGGATCCCGGTGGTTTCACGGTGCCAATTACTATTGGTAAGAAAAGGTTTGAACATGCTTTACTTGACTTGGGAGCTTCCATTAGTGTGATGTCAGCCGATATATATGACTCCTTGAATCTTGGACCGTTGAAAGAGACAAGAGTTATTATCCAATTAGCAAACAAGTATAACATTTATCCAAAGGGACTTGTAGAAGACGTTCTAGTGCAAGTGAATGAGTTAATTTTTCTGGTGGATTTCTTTGTGGTGGAAATGAACAACAATGAGAATCGTTCTACTACTTATCTACTTCTTGGGAGGCCATTTATGAAGACCGCAAAGACGAATATTGATGTTTATAAGGGTACACTCACTATGGAGTTTGACAAGGAAGTAATACACTTCAACATATTCGAAGCTATGCGCTACCCAAGTGATGTGCATTCCGCTTACTCCATTGATGTGGTTGGTTCATTAGCGCAACAAATGGTGGAATTGAATCAAGAGGACGAACTTGATGTGGTGTTGCAAAAGAGCATTGAATTGGACGTCCACGTCTTGCCTAACTTGGATGTTGAAATTTCCAAGGAATTGGTGGAGACGTGTGGTGCTTTGACGGCATTGCAAGAAGCTAAGGGTAATGTTTCCTATATTTCTTTACCCGTGAATGATGAATTACTTGTACCATTTGTTTTGAAGGCGCCTAAGCTAGATTTGAAGCCACTTCCGGACCATTTGAAGTATGCATTTTTGGGAGATGTAGATGAGCTTCCGGTGATTATTGCAAAGAACCTCACACCAGTACAAGAAGATCGTTTGCTTAGAGTATTGAAAGAGTACAAAACGGCTATTGGGTGGACAATTGCGGACATCAAAGGCATTAGTCCATCCGTGTGCATGCATAGGATTCTAATGGAAGAGAATGTGAAGCCGGTACATGATGTTCAACGTAGGCTTAATCCTCCCATGATGGAGGTTGTGAAGAAAGAGATACTCAAATTGCTAAGTGCGGGGGTAATTTACCCAATCTCCAATAGCAAGTGGGTTAGTCCGGTACAAGTGGTATCAAAGAAGTCCGGTGTTACGGTTGTTCGAAATCAAGACGATGAACTTGTTCCTACAAGAGTTCAAACCGGTTGGAGAGTGTGCATTGACTATAAAAATCTTAATTATGCAACCCGAAAGGATCACTTTCCTTTACCTTTCATTGATCAAATGTTGGAGCGGTTAGCGGGGAATTTGTATTATTGTTTCTTGGATGGTTATTCGGGATACAACCAAATTGTGATTGCACCGGAGGACCAAGAAAAGACTACTTTCACTTGTCTGTTTGGAACGTTTGCGTATAGACGGATGCCATTTGGTCTTTGCAATGCACCGGCTACTTTCCAAATATGCATGGTAAGTATATTCTCGGATTACGTGGAGCGCATTATCGAGGTATTTATGGAAAACTTTAGTGTTTATGGCAATTCTTTTGATATATGTTTAGACAACCTTGAACTAGTTCTTAAACGATGCATAAACACAAACCTTGTCCTTAATTGGGAGAAATGTCATTTTATGGTAAACCATGGCGTAGTACTTGGTCACATTGTGTCCTCTCAAGGGCTCGAAGTGGACAAGTCAAAGATAGATTTAATAAGAAACTTACAATATCCCACTTCAGTGAGGGAGGTTCATTCTTTTCTTGGCCATGCAGGTTTCTATAGGCGGTTTATCAAGGATTTCTCCAAAATTTCCATTCCGATGTGCAAGTTACTACAAAAGGAGGTACCTTTTGACTTCAACAAGGAATGCAAGGATGCTTTTGACAAATTGAAGGCAATGTTGACAAGTGCGCCGATTATCAAGTCACCGGATTGGAATCTTCCATTTGAATTAATGTGTGATGCTAGTGATTATGCGGTTGGAGCCGTTTTGGGTCAAAGAGTGGACAAGTTGTCCCATGTTATATATTATGCATCTAGGACCCTCAATGATGCACAAATCAACTATTATACCACGGAAAAGGAGTTATTGGCTATAGTGTTTGCATTGGAAAAATTTCGATCATATTTGGTGGATACAAAGGTTATTGTGTATTCCGATCATGCCGCACTTAAATACTTACTAAAGAAGAAAGAAGCTAAGCCAAGATTAATCCGGTGGATCCTATTACTACAAGAGTTCGACATAGAAATTCGAGATAAGAAAGGTGTGGAGAATACCGTTGCGGATCATCTTAGTAGACTTGTTATGTCTCACGAAGAACTTCCATTACAAGACCGCTTTCCGGACGAACAACTTTTATCCTTGGAAGAATCAACACCTTGGTATGCGGATATATTGAACTACTTGGTGACAAGGAAGGTACCTAGTACAATGTCCAACTTCCAAAAGATGAAACTTAAGAAGATAGCGAAGCAATATGTGTGGGATGAACCATACTTATGTAAATATGGCGTTGATCAAATAATGAGAAGGTGCGTACCTAACTCCGAATTTCAATCTATTCTCTCCTTTTGTTATACTTTTGCTTGTGGTGGCCATTTTGGTTCTAAACGTACCGCTCTCAAAGTTCTTGAAAGTGGATTTTTTTGGCCCACCTTGTTTGAAGATTCATATGTTTTTTGTAAATCGTGTCATAGATGTCAATGAACGGGCAATCTAGGTGCTCGAAATCAAATGCCACTCACACCAATTCTCGCCGTAGAGATTTTTGATGTGTGGGGTATCGATTTTATGGGCCCTTTTGTCAATTCGAATGGAAATTTTTATATACTTCTTGTCGTAGATTATATTTCGAAATGGGTAGAGGCTAGAGCCACCAAAACTAATGATTCTCAAGTTGTTTGTGATTTTGTAAGAGAAAATATATTCACTAGGCACGGCACACCAAGAGTGGTGATAAGCGATGGAGGCTCATATTTCAAGAAGTCTTTTCACGCTCTCCTCAAGAAATACAACATAACACACAAGATTGGTACGCCTTACCATCCACAAACTAGTGGACAAGCGGAAATTTCAAACCGTGAGATCAAATCCATTCTTGAAAAAACGGTGAATACCACAAGGAAAGATTGGAGCTTTAAGCTCAATGATGCACTTTGGGCGTATAGAACGGCGTACAAGACACCGATTGGTATGTCTCCATATAGGTTGGTTTATGGCAAAGCTTGTGACCTTCCGGTTGAACTTGAACATAAGGCTTATTGGGCGATAAAGAAATTCAACATGGAGTATGATGAAACGGGGAAACAAAGAAAGTTGCAACTAAATGATCTAGAGGAGATACGTAATGATGCTTACGAGAGTGCCCGGATTTACAAAGAAAAGACCAAGCTTTTTCATGACAAGATGATTTCTCGGAAAAGTTTTGTTGTGGGGCAAAAAGTTCTTTTTTTTTAATACTCGTTTACGTTTATTTCCGGGTAAGCTTAAGTCTCGTTGGGTGGGACCATTTATTGTTATTAATGTTTATGATCATGGTGCAATTGAAATTGTTAGTGAAAAAACAGGACAACCCTTGAAAGTCAACGGCCATAGGTTGAAGCCATATTATGAAAAATTTCCAACGGAGCATGTGGACGTGATTGGACTTCGAGATGTGCTCCCTCTAGAGGAGTAATGTGAAGTAAGAGCTATGTCGGGACGTCGACTTTAAAACAAGCGCTAAGTGGGAGGCAACCCACCGGTTTTGTATCTCTTATTCTTTTGTTTTTATTTGCTTTTTGTTTTGTTTGTTTATTTTTCTTGTTTCATATCATATTAGGATTTCCCACCTTGACTTTGCTAGGAGGATTCAATTACATTGAGGACAATGTAAGGTTTAAGTGTGGGGGAGTGGCTAAGCATATATTTTTGCATAAAAAAAAATAAAAATTTTGCATAAAACTTTCAACTTTTAGAGATTTTAGAGTCACTAGCATGCTTCTAGGTATGATTACATAGAGAATTCTGACCGACATAATTGAACTTGGAAATGTTAGGGAACTACATTCGATTTCTTGCTTGTTAGAGTGTTAAATAATGGATTTAATCATGCCGGTGATGCAAATTTGGTGCAAGGAGAAGTGCGTTATTAGAGTTGCCGATCAATCATTAGTGGAGACTACCCATTTTCATATCAACCAAGGCACCGACCAAAAATTCTTCCTTTACTAAAGAGCTTTTTTTGAGTGTGTGTCACCGTACATTAATTCCGGGTAGAATGGTGAGCTACCCAATTTCACACCAATTTCAGCACTATTTTGATCTCTTGAGTGCTAATATTTGTCAATCATGAGGGTGACGTCTATGGATGAAAGCCTCCTTATTGTAGTTCAATTTGCAGTTAGCACCATTCTCTCTCTCGACAACAACGGGTCCATAGAAACACCATAATCATCAACAACAAGGGAGCGACATAAAAATCTACAAGGGAAGTTGAAAAGGTTCAAGGTTTGCAAGCAACAATGGGACAAGAAAAGAGCTAAATGTCAAATCCAAGTAAAGCAACATACAATGAGCAGATTTTTACATATATGTTGAAGACTTACAATACAATGAGGTAATTCTATATTCAAGTATGAAGACTTATTTACAAGAGCGAAGAAAAGCAAAAGGTGAGAATTATTAAAGTTTATGATTTCAAGGCGATACAAGTTGTGAAGAATCAAGCGGTAAAGTACTTTTCCACGGCCATGTTTTATTTTATTTTTTCACTTTATTTTGTATTTTGTTTCTCTTGTCTAAAAAAAAAAAATGAAAGAAAGAAAATTGAAAAAAAAAATTGAGATAAGAGAAATATCTATTATTGTTTTGTTTTGAATAAGCCGTGGGAAAGGAAAATCTATAAGGAAGTTTCAAGCGACATGGATTTTAAGGGAAAATGTTACAAATTGTCAAGGATTTATGAAGTTCGAAAGTTTATCATCAATAGTTGAAGCCGAAGACCAAGAAGATGAAGACAAGGAGCGGAAGACGTTTCTTTTGGATTCCGTGAGATTGGTGTTATCATAATTGGAAATCGGATGTGAAGGTAAGTAAGTAATCTCATCCTCGATATAAGTGGTTGATTTCCTTTCTTAGAGATCGCTAGAAAAATGGTTTTTCAAAATGTTAAAAGATGTGGATTTTTCAAAATTTCGGAAGTTATCCTTCCTACCATTCAACGTGTTGCAGGAATTCTCTCTTCATTCCTACCTGCACACATGTGAGACCCATAAAAAAGCCGTCTTTTTGAGTGCAATTATCATAAAACCCTTTTGGTGAGGCGAAGTCGCAGGCGAAATGCTTATTGATCGTTTCTCAAACACGTGTTCTCTCATTATGGTGTGGTTATTTCTCACTCAACATTTAAGAATGAGAATATGTTCTTTAGTATTTCTAACTTCTTATTACTAGCATGCAGAAACTCTATGTCTTCATAACTCTTAGGATGCTTGGGACGCTGGAACACTTTGGAGTTGTAAGTTTTAGTTTGATTTTCTCGAGGATTAGCAAAGTCTAAGTGTGGGGGAATTTGATAGGTGTAGAATACATCTTATTTATTATCTATTGTTTATGCTTTCTCTGCTATTTTACTTGTGAATTATGTATTTTACGTGTGTTTTTTATCTATTAGGTACTCTGGATTCGCACAGACGAAAAGAAGGAGGAATCACCCAAATTTGAGCAAAAAGGGTAAAAAGGTCATTTCAGGGGCAAACACTATATGGAGCCCAATAAAGGTTAAGGGGCAACTCTGTTTTGAAGTTAAAGACAGACTAATCAAAGTTAAGGGGTTGCCATCTGGCTAGCCCTTATCAGAAGTGACATCCTATTATGGGCACCCAAACTGGGGTGGTATCATCTCTGGGGTATACCATCCAGACCCAATTTAGTATACCCTAACCCTAAAGTTGAAGAGACATTATCCCCCAAATCATTTGGGGCTGAAACCGAGAGGCAGCAGCCATTTTCTATCCTAAAATTGAGAAAAGGGAAATAGAGGCGCAACCATGAGCAAAAACCGCGAGAGAAGAAATCAAGAGAGAGTTGAGAGAAGAATTGATGAATCTGGTGGTGGTCGTTGTTGTTGTAGAAACATAGATGGTGTTGAAGCTCGGAGAAATTGAGGCGGGGTTTGCTGCTGATAAAATCAATAGAAGAAATTAGGGTTTCATATGCGTTCTGGTGAAATAGGATTTGTAAATCGAGAAGAACAAACTAATTGATGAAACATAAGATGGGTTATTGTTGGTTTAGAGAAAGGTTGAATTCTCCACCGGAATCACAAGGAAGAAACGGGTCTGTTGCTGCCATGGGTTTGTGGCTTGATAATTATTTTCTGGTTCGATTGAATAAATTGGATGTGCTGTGTTCTGAATTGAGTTGATGTTGCTGTGGAGTTGGTACTGAGATTTATAGTGGTGAGCTGTTGGTGCCGTAATTGATTAGAAGTCAAGACTGAGAAGAAATGCTGCTGTCACAGGAGATGGTGTTTCTCGAGCTGTTACTCACTGTGTATGAAAATTGAATGTGCTAGATGTATGTGTAGGATTGTAGCAGGGAATGGAGCTAAAAATTGAGGCCTGAATTCGGCCGGGAAGTCCTGTAATTAAACAGAACTCGACCGGTTTTCTACTCCGGCGAGTTGACTCAGTAGCCAACGGTGACCGATTCATAACGATTCCGATGACCGATCCGATCCAACAACTCAGCCGACTCAGCTGACTAAGAAGCTAACTCGCCATATGACTATGACCTTTGACTAACGTTTGACTTGTTTGACTGTTAGTCCTAACGGTGGACTGACAGAATATTCTGTCGACGGAGAGAATTTTCAGGTGGCCGACGGTGACTAATTCCAGCCAAAAACCCAGTTTTCTGGTGATATAAAAATGCAGAATTTTGTGTGGACTTCTCTCATGTGTGTGAAGACTTAGAATTGGGAATTGGATGAAAACTATGAAGTTTTGGAGAATTGGACTTGAAATTGGAATATGGCTCAAATTGGGAAAGTGGTGTTCTTATGGAATGTGGATTCATTTCCAACAAAGAGATGGAGAGTATTGAAGCCTATAAATAGAGGAGTTCTCTACAACTTTTTACACACATCTACTTTGGAGAAGGAGTTAAAGTGCACAAGGATTGGAGGAAGGAGCAACCATCATCTTTCCAATAAGTTTTTCTTTCTTCCTTAATTATTATTATTATTGTGTGAACTCCAAATTATGAGTAGCTAAATTTCTTATTGATTGAGGATGCATTCCTAGTTCTTAACATATGGTTTGAGTTTTGTCTCAATTCTACTTTGAAGTTTTTCATATGATTATCGTTTGTTTTTACTAATATTAAAGTTTATGATTGATTGATAGGTTGTTTGGAGTGCACGCTAAATTGATTTGTTAATTTAATCTAAAGCTAGTGAAAGTTAGGGAATACGTAATATTTTCTTGACTCTTTACACAAGTAGAAAACACAAGACCTTGCGGAGGGATTCCGTGGAGCAATTGTGTGTGAAAACAACGCTATAAAGTGGACCAAGCGAACCGAGTCTAACTACTAGTACTAAACCTAAGTTCATAAATCTTAATGCGTTCGGGGAATTACATCTTGTAAGCGAACCTCAAGGTGGTTCTTTTGAATAGAATCTGATAACTAAGCGGAATTGTTACTCGGTGAAAAAAAGGAATTTTGGGGTTAGCTAAGCGAACCTGTTATCCTACGGTTGGTGATAATCTATGACTAATAAAAAGTGGAAAAAAACAAAACTTTAATCATTGTTTTGCAGCGAAGAAGGATTCCTTGATCTACTCTCTCTTATTGAATTCAACTTACACTTTTAATTAATTTGTTTAATTCTTTTGCTTTTTAAATATAAGAACCAATACCCCCCTTTTGTGACATTATAAGACAACTATAATCTCTTGCTCCTCGTGGGATCGATCTTGACTGCCCTATATTACTTGTTAATTAGGTAGTAAAATATTAATTAATTTGTTGTGGTTATGACAAGCATACATCCTACTTAGTTGTCTAGTCTTTATCAGTTGGAGACTAGGAAAACATTATTATGAACTAATATATTTGCATTTTAATTACGCTTGTAACTTGACACCATTTTACATTTTTTGAAAATAAAATAAAATCCAAATAGGATTTATTTATTTTTGGCACCCTTTTACTTAATATGGACAATCTCAACACTTCTCTTCAAGATGATGCATACATGTTATTCACGCTCAGCTTGCTAATAAACTTCAGAAATACGTTACTTGTAATAACTATAATTATAATATCAACCAATTGATCTTCAATTTAAATTTTAGGTAACTCCATTTGTCCAACTTTTCCTTAATAAAGAACCTTTTTATTTTCATATGTTTCTTTGATGAACTGGATTAAGAGCAATAACACATGCCGGATTGTTATCGTCATACACATAGATTGGGTTCATAGAGAGATACCCCAATCCAGTTAGGAGATATTTTAACCACGTTAGTTTGCATATACTTAGTGAAATGCATGTGCCTGATCAACCTTCACACTTAAGCATGATTTTTTTTTCTCCTCTGTGTAACAAGATTACAAGTTACCTCATATGAAGGTAAAATATCTTGAAATAGACCTCATATCATCGTGTGACGACCATAGTCAAAATCAAATGGTATTATCACTGGTGTAAAAGCATGCTAGGAGAGCTCCTCCTATGTATATCTCATCTTATTTCTACAAATAATATTCTTATATCTACCAAAGTTGACATGTACAATGTCCATGTCATCTTGGATATTTTGCATACTTGTGGTTTTGCATTCAGGTCAGTTATGAAATTTTGTTAGAACACTACTCAGTTCAATCCACCGAGCGTTGGTATGTCAGTTTTAGTTGTCAAGTTTAGTTCTAAAACTCAGTTGCTTGAATTAATTACTAAACACATCTTAGTTAGGTTATACTTAGGATATAGAAATGTTAAGACAATCACCAATTACTCATTGAAGAGTCGAAGAAGTATTGATATAATGTGGTGTTCAAAAAGGACAACGTCTCGGGGTTTTATTGCTAGATTGCCTCATTAAAAAAATTACGCTTGTGTCATTTATTTTATGCATTATATCGTTTTATATGTATAATTGAAACATCACAATTGTTGTACATTAATCAACCCAGATAGTTTTTATCTCGATATTAAAGATCTACATGAATTATTTATATTGAATTCTTGTTTTGAAATATAGATTACAATAAGACTTTGTCTTGTTGGAATTCGGATATTGAAGGTTCAAGTACAAACTAGGTTGACCTTGATATATAATCAGGAACAAGAATCTTACTGTTAGAAATTTGTACGTATTGATTGTACAAGAATGGTCCTTAAGGGTTCAAAAACGAAAAAAGTTGATGATGTACTAGGTTCCCTCTCTTTTTCAAGATTCTCACCTAGTTGTTTTTCTCGACAAAGACATGCACTTTCGTTGTCTTCAAGATTCATTGTTGGGAGTTATTTCTTACTTAAATTGCAGCAAGTTTTTCTTCCAACTTTTTGACAACAATACGAATATTAATGCATTCAAGTTAAAGAGAAGCTTAATATAATGCGAAAAATAAAAATAAAGCGAGAAATAATAAATTTTGTTAACGAGGATGTTAGAGCATTGATCGGTCAAACTCATAAGTGTTGCTATCTCAAGCTTGTTGTCAAGTTTAGTTGTCAAAACTATATCTTAATTTCTAGTCTAAAATTAGTTAAGTCTCGGATTAGGATAGAAGATGTAGTTGAGAAACGGACATCACGTCAGTCATCGTTGCTTTCTACCGTTTGAAGACGAAGATCAACTGAATCTTTTGTAGAACATCTTCAACAAAAGGTAAGTGAAGAATAAACCACCTATATCTCAAGTTATATTCATCTTTCTATCTATGAGATGTTGTTACATAACTAATTAGACTCTCGTAAGCATATCAAGAATTTCTAGTGAAGTTAAGGAACTTATCGAAATATATATGACTAATCTTATTGAACATTTGTTCCTACTTGATGAACTTCAGTTAAGGAAAATTTATTATTCGTAATCTAAATTATGATTCAAGATTATAATTCAAAAATAGCCTAGAACAATGATACGTGTCATTGGTGCTATTTGGGAATGTTTCTATTGATCTAGAGAGAAATATAAAACTACTAAAAAATCTGGATACAAGACAATATGCATATCAGTTTCACAAACTAGGAAAACTATTATAGGTCCTGGGATATAGTACATGTACCCAGTACACGCACCGGTGTTGTTATAGTTTGGCAACGACTTAGTGGTACGCATACCCGGTATCCACCACAAAAAATCTGTGAGATCGTGAACCCCAAACGGTACGCAAACCAGTACCTGTACTGAAAAAGAACTGTCGGTTTTGAAACCGATGTGGTATCCATACCCGGTATGCATACTTAAAAAGTTTTGTATGTTCCAGAACTCTAATTTGTCTTAAGAGTACAATACCTGGTACACGTACCATGACAAATATAGTTCACGAACAAGGTTGAAGTACATGTATCTGATACACATACTTACCTTGTCGAATATTTTCAGATGCACATAAAATTATTTCTGTGAGATATTTAACATTTGAATAAATCTCTAAAAACACTATATAAACATGATTGATCACATTATAATTTATAGTTGTGATTCAAACTTAAAAGTCTTAAGTGTTTATGAAAATTATTAAGCTTGGCTAGTTTTGGCTAACCATTCATGAACGTTGTCTTTGTACACGGTTTGGTTACGATCCATCCAAACTAGAGTGTATATCTTGTTCTGTTAATTATATTCAAAGATTCAACTAATGCTGGATATTGTTTGCTTGGTTCCAAAGCTATCTTAGCTTAAACCTAAAGCAACCTATGCTTTGAAAGTCTATAAAAGGGGTATCTCAAACAACTGGAATCTT
The DNA here is from genome assembly GCA_023529315.1 of Papaver bracteatum. Classification (NCBI taxonomy): domain Eukaryota; kingdom Viridiplantae; phylum Streptophyta; class Magnoliopsida; order Ranunculales; family Papaveraceae; genus Papaver; species Papaver bracteatum. The sequence goes on along the minus strand of JAJJWX010003811.1, from coordinate 259,165 downwards.
TGAATCACGACACTATCTTTGTGCGTCCTAGTTATAAACTAGAGTCGTCCTATTTCTAAAACCTATTTTAGGGTTTAGCGACAAAAAAAACTTCATGGGGATTCATGAAACCTGGTACATATATCATTTATATTGATAGGTCGAGTATCCAAATCTTGATTGATTGTCGATTTTTCTCCATTAATCAAGATATATATCAATCATCAAAGTTCTCTTCGTCTCAGACTTTGTTGATTCCACATGTTTAATACTTGTGAGGTGAATAATAATCTAGGATGCTCTTCAGAAAGCATAAATCCGGATTTTGAGGTTAGATAGACATTGTCTACTGCTATAGATTTCCAGTCTCACCTTGATCTATGATCAAAAAGGAAACCACACATATAGGCTTATCTATGGGACGCAGATTAGCTTAAAGTCTTCAATTAAGTTGAGCAACACTTATGATGTAAAAGACGTCAGCTAAGGGAATCATTTGTGCGGAATCCTGCTGGGATTCAAGAGGCGTAAGGAACACGACTATAACTGAATTGCTATGAGGGTTTAATTCGGTCTTAACTATATTCCATTCCAGAGTTAATTGGTAGTAGTCTAGTGTCTGTAGCGGCTTAATATAGTTTGATATTTAATCTGGACTAGGTCCTTGGGTCTTTCTGCACTTACAGTTTCCTCATTAACAAAATTTCTGGTGTTTGTGTTATTTTTTGTTCATATCATATTGTTTATCTTTATAATTGAAATATCACAGGTTGCATGTTAATCAATCAAAGTATATACATTCATCCTTGTTTGTAGGATATGACTTGATTGATTCTTAGATATTGATTTATAAGGTCGTCCAAGAACTCCCACATGTATATCAAGTTCATTGATTTGGTTTTGTAAACTTTCTAATTGTGATAGAAAAAGATATAACTCTAGATATTATTCCTTGATTGAGATTCATTAAGTTAAACTCTCAGAATTGTATTTAAGTTTTTCCATACATGTTGCCTAAGAAAAAGTTGGTGGTGTATTTTGGTACCCCCAGCATTTTCAATTTGTATCAGAGCAGGAAAACACGTTTAACACCTAATAAGTGTATGTTTGAAGAAATCTGACTATATGGATAAGAGTGCAATCTCGATAAACGTACCGCCAACATTTGATGACTCAAATTACTTATGGTGGAAAATTGCTATGCGTTCCTTACATGCCGTGACTTTGAGACATGGAAACTTGTAGTTATTGGATACGACGCGCCGAAAGTTGTTAGAGATGGAACCGCTATTTCAAAGCCATTAGGAGAATAAAGTGATACCGAGATAAGTGTTGTAAAGCATAATTATGACTGTTAAACATGATTATCCATGCCATAATCCCAGATCTTCAGCACCATGTGACTTCATGCACTAGGTCTAAAGATGCTTGGGATATCTTAGATATCATATTCGAAGGAGATACCTCAAAGAAATAAGCTAGTCTTCAAAACCTAAATTCTGACTGGGAAAATCTTTGCATGTCTAATGAAGATTCGTTTGATGAGTTTAAACAAAAGGTGTATGTAATTGTGAATGCATGATTTCCATTAGGGAAGACCATTCACCAAAAGGACATTATGATGAAAATTCTACTATCTTTACCAGCAAGATGCAAGTCTAAGAAACATGCTATCATGGAAGGAAATAACCTTCAAACTCTTTCCATAAATACTCTAGTTGGAAAGTTAAAGATCTTTGATCATGAACTATAATCCAAAGCCGGAAATGATATTGCGTTCAAGGCACTATAAAACACTGAAACTCTCAAAAGTGAAAGTGTTGATAACTCTATGAACAATCTTGTTGATCCTGATTTTTCATATGAAGATCTTGATATCTCAATTTTGTTGATCACAAGACAGTTTAGAGAACTTCTTAGCAACATAAATAAACGGTTCACTAGAGAAAAGTATCTTATGTCATCTAGGCCACATAATCGTATTCCAGTCAAAAACAGAGATTTTAATGATGTTAGAGCATTGATCGGTAGAACTCACAAGTGTTGCTATATCAAGTTTGTGGTCAAATTTAGTTTTCAAAATTATATATTAATTTCTAGTCAGCAATTAGTTAAGTCTCGGTCTAGGATAGTGGAAGGGAAGATCAACCGAAGCTTTTGGAGAACTTCATCAACAAAAGGTGAGTAAAGATTGAACCACCTATTTCTAAAGTTATGTTCACTTTTATATCTTGAGATAATTCGTATAACTAATTAGACTAGCTTGCATAGACAAGAATTTCGAGTCGAGAACTAATTATTTAGTTTGGGAATTTCTCGAAATATAATGACTAAGCTTAATGAACATTTGTTCATACGTGAACAAATTCGGTGGAGAAAATTTTATTGTTCGGAACCAAATCCTAATTTAAGTCCATCATTCGAAAATATCCTGGAACAATAGTAAATGGCATTGTTGTTACTCAAGAATGTTTCAAATTGATTTGGAGAAATATATGAGTACTATATTCGGAATACAAGTCAGTGTTATCAGCCTTACAAACTGAGAAAATTGTTATATGTCTGAAGCCATATTACATGTATTCGTACACGTAGAGGAGTATCTATATATCGACTTTCAGATTTGTGTGATATGCATATTCGTATGTACATCAAAGGAGAATCTGTTTGTTTCGTGATTCAGATTGGTATGTATATTCGTATAAAAACAATTGTAAAACTGTGGTAAGGGAACCAGGTTAAAATACTCAAACCGGTATGCGAGCAAAAATATTTATATGTTCTAGAACCAGTTTAGTACCCAAATCGATATGCAAACTGAATGTTTCGTAAACTCCGGAACCGGAAAAGGTCTAAGATTTTGCAGACCGGTACATGAAATAAAAAGTTATGTAGACTCCGGAATTTTGAGTTGGGTCAAAGTTTGCAAACCGGTACGTGAAATGAAAAGTTTTGTAATACCCGGTATTTTTGGTTACCCTTTCGGATCGGGTTTTACCTGAATTAGCTAAACTTGTTATATATTTGCGTTTTTGTTGAGTCCCTTTGTTTGTCTTAGGTTAGGTTGTGACACTTGAACTTAGATATTTAGAAATAATTCTTCTTATAGTTAGTGAAAACATTGTATGGAATAGTCACCTAATTATAGTTTTGATGAATAATAAAAAGTAGGAAAAATGGAAGAGAATATTAAATAATTAAATAAATAATAGGATAATCATTTTGAAGAGTTAGATAACTAAAAGCTTTTAGTTATTTTAGAAAGTTTAAATTATGTTTGTTGTAATAAATAAATTAGAATAGTTATATGCATAAGCCTCTTTCTGAACCGTAACGCTTCGAGTTCGGAGCTCCAAATGGGTTTGACCATGGTCCGGAACTCGAGGTGTTACAAGTTCTGTAGAGTCCGGAACTTGGTAATTGCATAAGTGTGCAAACCGGTTTATGAACTGAAAAATTTATGTTCACTCCGGAACTTGGTAACTGCATATGAGTTTGCAAACCGGTCCGCGTACTGTGACTCAGTCGACTCACGAACGGTTCAAGTAATTGTACCTTATACATTTACAAACTATGTCGATTATGATTCAATTGTAATTAAATTATTTCTATGAAATAATTTGCATTTGATTTTTTCTCTAATTAACACTAGACTCAATTGATCACATGATTGTGACTCAATATTAATGTCTTAGTGAAGATGAAAATGGGTGTTAAGCTTTTAAGTTAAAATCGGCTAGTTTCGTCTAACCATGTTGAACATAGTCTTTATACACGGTTTGGTTACGATTTACCTAACCATAGTGTATATCTTGTATATGTGATTAAGATTCAAAGCTTTCATATAACAGTGGATATTGTTCGCTTGGTTCCAAAGCTATCTTAGCTTAAACCTAAAGCAACCTAGGATTTGAATTATATATAAAGGGAACTCTATATAAGAGGAACTCTTCGCAACTTGGATCTTTGAATCCCGACTCTTCTTTTTGGTGTGTCCTAGTTGTATCTAGAGTCGTCCTCTCCAGAAAACCTTTTAGGGTTTAGTGACTATAAAGACTTCACAGGGATTCATGAAGCCAGGTCCAGTTATCTTTTATCTTGATAACTTGAGTATCCTGATCTTGATTGTTTGTAGAGCTTGCTCCAACAATCAAGATAGATAGTAATCAACAAAGTCTCTTCGTCTCACACTTTGTTGATTCCGCAAGTTTTATACATGTGAGGTGAATAATAATCTAGGCTGCACTTTGGGTTGTATAAGTCCATATTTTGAGGATAGCTAGACTTTGTCAAGATGCTATTGATTTCCATCACCTGGATCTTTCGTTTGATCTGATCATCTGTTTAGATCATAAATCAGGAAATCAATCATAGGCTTAATCTGCGGGAGGCAGATTGGGTTTAAATTCTTCAATTGAGTTGAAGAAACTCTTAGTTGGTGTGAGACTGTCTAAGGGAATCAATTGCGCAGAGTCCTACTAGGATTCAAGATGTGTAAGGAGCACGACTGTATCTGAATCAGTGGGAGACTGAGTTTGGGCTCAACTACATTCCAGACCAAAATTAACTGGTAGTAGGCTAGTGTCTGTAGCGGCTTAATACAATTTGGTGTTCAATCTGGACTAGGTCCCGGTGTTTTTATGCATTTGCGGTTTCCTCGTTAACAAAATTTATGGTGTATGTGTTTTTTTTTCCGCACTATATTGTTTATCTTTATAATTAAAATATCACAAGTTGTGCGTTGATCAATCATAGTAGCTAGGTTCAACCTTGTTTGTTGGATAAGACTTGATTGATCCTTGATATTGGTCTTTGGTACCGTATAAGAACTCTCTTTGTAGTTGGGTTCAAGGATTCAGTTCTGTAAAAGTTCTAACAATAATAAAGAGAGATATAACTCTAGACACTTTCCTTAATTGAGTTTCTACTCTCGGAGTTGTGTTGATTTTGTCCAAACATATTGCGTACGAAAAAGTTGGTGGTCTATATTGGTACACCCAGTGTTTTCAAACGATACTGGCGAGGAGGATATGCCACAATGCTTCAAGTGTAAAGGGTTCGGTTACTTTGCTAATGAGTGTCCAAATCGTAAGAAATATACTGGCAACAAGAGTCTTGTTGCAACGCTTGATGAAACATCTAATTATTATGATTCCAAATAGGTGTTGACAACCCAATTTTGCACCTTCCATTAAAAATTATCATTATTATACTTCGAAGCCGAATACAAGAGAAATTCTTTGTGGACCAATTAAGGATTTCCATATCCTTTAAATCAATCCCACAAACACTACTCAACCACCTATTTCACTACCCAATCAAGCCAACAAGCACTACCTAATTACCCATTTCCATGACCCATGTGAAATAATCCTTCTCCTACCAACAATTCTATCTCACAAATGAAAAGAATTCTCCTCTACATCATTATCACGATTCCACATCCCCATTATCCAATAAAATAAATCTTTTCTTATTTATTTATTTCCATGCCCCCATTACCCAAAAAAGTAACAATTTTTTATTCCCTCATCCCACTAAAAAACTCCCTTTTTACCAAAATAATAAAACCTCTCTCATCCCACTATCCATCGAACAATTTTAAACACATCACATGCACCCCTCCTACTCATTCCTCTCAATTTCCACCCGTACGCATACCAAACAAATTACTTTACACCCAAAAAAAAAAGAAGAGGAAAAGTGGATCAATCCCAATATCCTTTGTCCCCCACTATTCATTTCATCATTTCCTCCATACCTCTTTTACACGTACTCCATACCCTTCTATAACTATATAAGGCATACCAAAAAACCATGGAAAGACAGAAAAAACCGAGTTACACCAAAAAAAAAAAAATCAATCAATCACAACCAACAATCACATAAAAATTTGAATCTACAACAAAGAATCCACCAATTACACCAAAGAAATTATTCTTATTCTCCCCATGCAAACACAATAAAAAAATACTGATTTCCACCCATAATACCCAAACCAAGAAGAATTATTGTCTTCCAAATAGAAAATATTTCTTCTCACATGTTTCAAGTCTCCATGTATTTTTCCATTTAATCAAAGAGAAATCAAATTTCCTTCCTACATAATAGTTATTATTGTCTTACGCCTTTATAGTTCATTTTGAGAAAAACCCAAACAAATATAAATATTAAATATTATCTTTAAGTTTAAGTTTTTAAAAGATTAGCATTAAATTGCTGGTACTTTAACTACTTTCAGCATACTTAACAAAAAAACAAAAAAAGGAAGAGTATAAGAATCTCTCCAAAGCAAATACTCCGTCTAAGGTATATTGATCAAATTTATTCTCGGGGATAAATCAAAAATTCTGAGCATAGAGTGGATTTCCCTTCTCACATTCTGATTGTCCATGTCAATTCCTACATAATTTATTTGTAATGATATATTTTGTAGTATAATCTAATTAATTCATATTGTGAGAGAATCTAAATATGAGCATAGAGTGGATTCCCCTCTCATATTATGACCCTGCACGTGAATAATATGCAAATAATTTATCTATTTACCGGTTAAGTTGCAGGTTATGGGTTATTACCCTAAAAATTCAATAAGCCTTCGGTCGGTAATCCGTGACAGCTTCAAAATTCCTATCATCATCCAAGGATATTTAGTTTGAATCTAAACCATCCACATCAATAAATTACAACTTTAGATTTGACTTATTAATATTCTCAACATGCTAGGAATTGATCTAGATTCTTGGTACCTTTGAATAATTATGAATGGTTCTGCTGGCTACACATAGAGTCACGAGTGAGTATAAAACTTTTTAAAGAAAAGTTGTAAATATTATTCCCATTTAAATCATGAAGTATAAGCCAATCATATGATTGGGCGGCTGATGGGTGCCTAACACCTTCCCATCCCGTACTAGAATCTCCTTACCCAGGCTCTCTGATAGTAGACCATAAACGTGAAAGTCATAACTAGATTTTGCTTTCCCAAAAGAATTCAAACTCATTAAAGGGTCCTGACTCCCCTTAGTCAGGTGGCGACTTCAAAACATCTCTTCTTCCTTGCAGAGTTAGCTCTCTTATTAACGAACTAGTAAGAAGCTACCTCTGTATGAATTTGTGCGATAAAATATCCCCGAACGGATGAGCACATAGACTTCACCCCCATAATAACAAGGGATCGGAAAATCCCGGCTCCCGGCTCGTGCTAGACCTCGATTTCTACAGTGGCGGCTTCAATGGTGAATAAATAAGAGATTCGACTTGAAAAATGATTAATGGGAAATTTTATATTCTTTTCTTTATTATGTACTAATGTTCACTTATTAAGATTTTGTGATTGAAGGTACTCAAATCAAAATAAGCAACTATAACGAACAAAGGAACTTTAATTTGAAGTTAGAGGAGAGAAGGAGGAAGACTAGTCAAGATGGATACTTCGCAACCTGGGTAAGGGGAAACCAGCAGTCCTGACATCCTCACCTCAAAGATTGAACAAATCATTAAAGAAAAACTCGCAAATTTCTTTAAGAAGCTGCAAGATGAGGCCAAAAACAATGTGAACAACAGAAAATGCTCTGATTCTCATCGACAAACAAGTGGTTCCGGACTCGAAGACAATCCACCACATAAAGAGAAAAACAAAAATGGGGAATCCGGAAATCCAGGCGACGGTAAAAAAAAACCCAACACCAAGCAAAGAGAACTTGGAATTCGAACACTTCAAAGAACATGTGATGAAGATAGCACTGGCGTGGAGGGCGAAGTATGGTACACTCTTCCGAAAGGTTTCAAGTTTCCAAAGATGGAAAAATATAATGGTTGGGGACCCCGGGGTCTCACATTAAGCCGTATCTCAAATGCCTAAAGCCCCAAGGGCTAACCGACGACTGGATGCTAAACTTGTTCCACCAAAGCTTGAATGGGTTAGCCCTTGATTGGTACCAACATGTAGAGAAATCAAAAATATCTACATGGTCAGTTATGATTAATTCGTTCGTCGAACATTTCGCCAAAAGTACAGATCATATTATAGCCTTACACCAGCTTGAGTCCCTTCGACATGGGGCACAAGAAGGGTTCATCGACTAGATGAGTCGGTGGGATAAAAAAGTGTTCAAAATGTTCAAACTACCATCGGAAGAGGCGCATTAAAAAATGTTAATGAAAAATCTCTCAATGTCTTACAGGGTATTCGTCAGCATGTCTGCGCCCAAAAATCTTTCGTATTTTCAAAGGAAATGATCTAGCATTGAGGACGCAATGAGGGACGATGTATACTCAAGATTTCTTGTAGGGCAAATCTCAACAAAAAAGAAGGAAATCAATTATACTAATCCAACCATTGCAATGCCTACTTACATCAAGGCTGCAGGGAAAGCACCAATAACCGATACATTTTGCCAAGACAAAGGACAACAATATGTCGAGAAAAGGTGGAGAAGAAATCAGGTATTCTCTAAACTAGATGGAGAAATCAGTAATTTTCTTACCGTGCTAGTTAAAGATAAATTAATCCAACTTCGGGATCCTAAACCCATACCAAACTCCAAACCTCGAGGTTACGACGAGTCAAAGATGTGCAGCTACCATCAGAGCGCGGGGTACGATACCAAATCATGTTTCGTCTTGAAATATATTATCCAAGATTTACTGGATGATGACAAGACAATCGTCGAGGGAGTATCAATGCAACCTAATATCCATCAAAACCCGCTTCCAGCATATCAGGGAAATCAAGGAATTAACTTCATTAAAACTGACAACGCTGAAACACGTCAACCATACCTAATATCGGACCGTATGACAAAGGGGCAGGTCCAAAAAAAATGAAGCCGCCAGGGTCATTGTTGAGAACAATAAGGAATCGTCAAAAATCAAGCCAGGCGCCAACATTCGCACGATGAATAAAAAACCATTGTTCACCATTGCAGGTAACGGGAAAGTCATATACTCAGAATGACTGCCGGAAAAATGCGAAGAGGTACAACATCAAACAAGGGGAGGAAGACAGTTCAAGCCTCCCAACTTGCCTAACGAAAACCCAGGTGTCCTGGCCAAGGGAAACCCAATTCAGATCAATCCAAGCAATCAACAATAATTAATAAAAGAAGATAATTTTCTCATTGAGAAATTACAAAAAACAAAGGTGGATATCTCAATTTGGGGATTATTAGAAGCGTCATCCAGTCACCATCAGGCTCTACAGGAGGCACTAAGCCTGATGCACATTCCCACAAGAATCATGCCCAACGAACTGGTGTACCTAATCGACCAAGCTGTAAGACTAGGTGCAATTACTTTAACAGATGACGACCTACCACCAGAGGGAATAAACCACAACAAAGGACTTTACATTACCATCGGTTGGGAAAATATGATCATACCTTCTGTCTTCATGGATAACGGTGCTGGCGTTAACATATGCACGTTAAAAGCGGCTAAAAAGATGGGGATCGACATGAGCCGTATCACTAAAGCTGATGAATCATCCTTGACAGTCAAATCATTTAACAATGGTAAGCAAACATGAATTAGTGAACTGACCATTGAAATATGGGTTGGTCCATTAAAGACCTATGCTACTTTACTTATAATGGACATCTCCGCAAGCTTCAACCTCCTTCTGGGACGTCCATGGATGCACAAGAACGGAATTGGTGCGTCCTCCCTTCACCAGAAAGCAAGATTCTGGATGGCAAACAAGCTAATCATTGTACATGGAGATGATGGGGAGAATGAAATATGGTCCCATCAGATCTCTGTGAACATGGTCCCATAAATTCATAACTACATTGCAAAAATACGGCATGAGAGTGAAGCTAAAGCATCAATTCACCGCTCCTATACGGGTTAATTTAAATACCGGAACCAAAACGTTCCAAAAATGCTTCAAAAAAAAGAAAAAAAATTCCCTGGGATGGGACTTGGGCTACGATAACTAGGGCCTACACAACCAATATATATTCCAGAAAAAAAGGCATTTGATACGTCAGGTTTGGGATACAACTTGACTCGAGGAAACTCTATAACCTTCATAAAGAAGCAAGAAGACCAAGGGATCAAGTAGAGCCGTCATCCATCCTTCCAAAAGTGGTTCGTCCGTAAGGGAGAAGACAAGGTTCCATTACCAAGCACACTAGGAAAGATTACACCGTGGTAACAAAATGAAGTTCTAGCAAAGGAAAGGAGGCCAAAGAACCTATTTATGAAGGGGTAAGTCATCTTTTTTCTCCATCTCCTACTAACAGCGCAGGAGAATCCAGCGGACATAAAGGGGAAGATGGGTGTGATTTGGAAGTCCCTGAGCAAAAGGAAAGTTCAACGAGTCCAACACAGGAAACTAAAGGAGCAATCCAAAAATGTATGGTTATTACATGCTTAGGGTTGCGATTTCCTAAAAAGAGGGAATTCCCTATCTATAACGGTAAAGGCTCTCCCATCAAATAACTCAAATCATTCTTGTGGTGCATCAGTATGGTATTCAACAAAAGCTTAACTGGTGGTGCATCAGTATGGTATTCAACAAACGACCGCGTTCGGCAAGCAGCGTGGCCAGAAACGATCAATGCTTTCATTAAATATTTTTCAGACATTCGACCGGAGGCAATCAATCAAAACCTTGAACAGTACCTCGAAGAACAAAGAGATAGTTTCTGGAGAACCAATGCCAAAGTCAGGGAGCAGCGATCTGATAAAAGCATATGCATGATAATTCCCAACGAAGCTGCATAGGATGTCGGAACTTCTTCCGAGGCCAAAAAAAATAACCTAGTAAGAACGGATGATAAGGGTCCACAACTGACAAAGCATGAACCTCAAGAATCCACGTGGGCCCCGGAATACGGTATTTGTATGTTTAATGCACCTTTAAATTTAAAACAAAAAATCAGAAAAATATGAAAAACAAAAAATTGTAGAAAGTGTGATTTCAGAAATAGAAGAATGTGAAAATCAACATGACGTCTTAGATTTGGAGGATGACATTGCAGGAAATTTTGAATGAGGATGAAGAAATGATAACCTGCCTAAAAAAAGTTCCAGAAGAGGTCAAAAACAGCGTCTAAAAACATGAAAAAGATCCAGAATTCATGGAAGAAGAAACAATCAACTTGAGAACGGAAGAAGAACAACGAAATGTGAAGATCGGGACAGCGTTACCCACTGAATAAAGGAACAAGATGATCGATCTACTCTCTGAGTTCGAGGACATCTTTGTCTGGTCTTACGAAGACATGCCTGGGTTGGATACTAACTTGGTGGTCCATCGTTTACCGACTTATCCTCATGTAAAGCCGGTCAAACAAAAGCTCAGGAGACTAAGGTCATAATGGACCTTAAAAGTAAAATAAAAAGTGGAGAAGCAGCTCAACGCAGGCTTTCTAAAAGCAGTCACTTATACTGAATGGCTGGTTAACATTGTACATGTTACGAATAAAGACGGAAAGGTAAGGATGTGCATTGATTACCGCAACTTGAACAAAGCAAGCCCAAAAGATAATTTCCTGTTGCCACATATTGATATCTTGGTCAACAATACCTCCGGGCAAGGATATATTTCATTCATGGATGGCTTCTCCGGATATAATCAAATCAGAATGGCAGAAGAAGATATGACTAAAACATCCTTCATCATTCCATGAGGAATATTTTGTTACGTAGTTATTCCCTTCGGATTGAAAAATGCTGGATCCACATACCAACGAGCCATGACAACTATTTTCCACGACATGATGCACAAGGAACTGGAGATTTATGTAGATGACATGGTGGAAAAATCTGCGAATATCAAGGACCATGTAAATGTTCTACGAAAGGTATTCCAACGTCTTCGAAAATTTCAACTTAAGCTCAACCCCAACAAGTGTTTGTTCGGCGCCAAGTCCGGTAAATTGCTAGGTTTCGTCGTCAACAACAGAAGAATTGAATTCGACCCGTCAAAGGCTAAGGCTATCATCGAGATGTCTCCACTAAGAACAGAGAAAGAATCATAGGATTTTTGGGTCGACTACAATACATAAGTCGGTTCATAAATTAAATCACTCCCATATGTGAGTCGATATTCAAGTTGATAAGGAAGAATGTGCCTACAATATGGAACAATGAATTTCAAGAAGCATTTGAAAAGATCTAGAAATATCTGGATAATCCACCAGTACTTGTTTCCCTTACCCCTGGTGTACCTTTGAATTTATATCTCTCGGTCACCAAAAACTCTATGGGGGCAATGTTAGGTCAGTATCATGAAGGCAGCGACAAGGATAGGGAAATATACTATATCAGCAAAACTCTTTCAGGGTACAAGTCAAAATACACCATGTTGGAAAAGACTTTCTTGGCGCTTGTCTGGGCAACCCAACGTCTTCAACATTACATGTTATCTCATAAGATTCAGCTGCTATCAAGGATGGATCCAATCAAATACTTTTTTTCCAGAAGCCCGTGTTGTCTGGAAGAATGTCAAAATGGCAATTATTGCTCTCTGAGTTTGATATTACATATATCACGCAAAAATATGTCAAAGGAAGAGCAATTGCCGATCATCTAGCATCAAATCCTGTCCTCGACAACACTAAGCTGAAGATTGAGTTCCCAGACGAATAGGCGATGTATGTTGATGTAACCAAAGATAAACCATGGAAGATGTATTTTGATGGCCCCCGCAACAAATAAAAAAGGGGTTTAGGGGCATTGATAGAGTCACCAGAAGGTATCCATACACCTATTTTTACCATGCTATGTTTTCCATGCTCTAATAATGTTGTAGAATATGAAGCATGCATATATGGACTGAAGGCTGATATTGAAATCAATGTCAAAAGCATCATAGTGTATGGAGATTCATTGTTGATCATTAAGAAAATCCATAAGGAGTGGAAGGTTAACAAACAGTTATCCCAATATCATACATACCTTGAAGATCTCACAAAATAATTCGATCACATCAAGTTCCACCATATCTACAGAAACAAAAATTATGGTGCTAATGCTCTTGCTGTTTTAGCTTCTTAGCTTGCAGTCCCCAAAGGAATGACAGTGAAACCTATCGAAATAAGCCAAAGAGACGAACCTAGTTTCTGTTATGCCATTCAAGTAGCCTCTGATCAACTAGACGGCTCTCCTTGGTTTGTTGATATTCAAAGGTACCTAGAAGATCAGTCTTACCCAGAAGATTCAACAAAACAACAAAGAAGATAAATCTGAAGAGTGGTATGTCAATACACAATCTTTGCAAATGTTCTGTACAAAGTGTCAAGAGATAGAACTTTGTTACGATGTGTGAACGAACACGAAGCGAGGAAGATCCTGGAGAGAGTACACAGTGGTGAGTGTGGTCCTCACATGAATGCACACATGATAAGTAGGAAGATATCTCGCCTAGGATACTACTGGACAACAATGATGTCAGATTGATGTAACTTCGTCATGATATGTCACCAATGTCAGATACATGGGAACCTTATGCATGTACATCCTTCTAAAATTCATACTCTATCACTTCCATGACCATTTTCCACCTGGGGAATCGATCTCATAGGTAAAATCAATCCATCTTCCAACGGCCACAAGTACATCTTTGTTGCAATTGACTACTTCACTTAGTGGGTTGAAGCCATTTCAACCAGAAGTTTCAAAGGAAATCCGACGATCGATTTCATACGGAATTACATCATTTGCAGATATGGGGCTCCACATGAAATAATATCAGATAATGGGTGAAACTTTATCGGTGAAGAAACCAAAGAACTGCTTGAAAAATACAAGATTAGGCACCATCTAGCCTCACCATATCAGCCTCAAACCAATGGAGCAGTGGAAGCGACCAACAAAACACTCATCAAAATCCTGAAGAAGATGACAGATACATATACAGATTGGAGTGAGAAATTACCATATGCTTTGTGGAAAGACAGAACCTCAATTCACACCGCAACTGGGGCTACACCATTCTCGCTTACGTATGGTGTGGAGGCAATGCATCCTATAAAGGTGGAAATTCCAACTCTAAGAGTCCTAAAGGAGAGTCAGTTACCTGAAGATGAATGGGTAAAAGTAAGAGTTGAGCAACTAAATCTTATTTACGAAAAGAGGTTAGCAGCGGCCTGCCATTCTCAAGCATACCAGAACAGAGTTGCACGCAGTTTCAACAAACACGTGCGACCATGCAACTTCAATGAAGAAGATCTCGTGCTCAAAGAAATCCATCCAGTAAAGCACACCGACCCAATGGGAAAGTCCAAGCCAAAATGGGAAGGCCCGTTCATTGTCGAAAATATTTTTCAAGGAATGGTAGTACAATTAATGAACCTAGATGGAGAAGAACATCCAAGGCACAAGAATGCAGATAAACTCAAGAGGTATTATGCCTAATCAAAGGAAACATTCCAGCATACCTAATCCCTGCATCTCATCAAAGGATCAACTGGTTAGTCAGCACTTATGACTCTTATCATTGCTTTCTACTTTATCAACTTGTTTTCAAAATGAAAAAAGAAAGAAAGAGTGTGTGTGTTTTTATAAAAATTGTGCCATTACAAAAAAAAAAAAAAAAAAAACAGATTCCTAAGGTTTTGTTTAAAAAAAAAACAGGGAGTTTGTCAATGATGAAAGGCTTAGGATTGGATATGGTGTTATGAGGAACCAAATAAGCAACTGATCCAAACTCTCCAAATCAATAATTTCAATATTTTGCGGTTATTAAATTTTGTAAATATTGTTTACAAAAAAAAATACTAATGATGAAAGCCTTAGGATGATAATGTGACATGCACGTACCAAAGAGGCAACTGATAGGCAAAGGCTTTGGAGTATTATTTTGAGTCTAATCATGCTTTAGCTTTTGTGAACGATGAGTAATCTTAGTTAAGGTTTCTCCACCGGATTCAGCGATCTGCAAAGTCAGTGCAAGTTAAGGAAAAGAGCATCACTAGAAGAAAACATTTCATTCACAAATGAAGGATTTAAAAGATCTTCGTGTACAACAATGAAATCCATGAACACTTACTCATCTGAAGGATACATGATCAGATAAAAAAAAATGATCTGATGATAAACCAAAGAGGAAGAAGTGAAGAACTAATAAATAAAGGAGATGATTTTATATGAGTGTGGACTGAGGCCCAACTTCTTTACCATTTCCCATTGATCGAAACCAGTGTGTGATGATAGTAAAAGTTCCCATGTGACACACTTGATTCAGGCGACTTCATCCCAGGTAGATCATCTATACTTGTTAGAATACATCTAAATCTAAATCTGGCTTCAACTTTGAAATCCAGATTTATCATTGTACGTATTTTGAAGCTGCATTTGGAATGATCTTGCATCTTTCCATAAATCATCAGATCTTCATCTCCGAGCCAAACATTAGTATGGATATCAAGGTGTACTCACCTCGAATGAAGAAAAAATAAGATCCATGTAGATTTGTGTTGAGATTCCACCGAAGACATCTTTTCTCAGTTAACCCAAATTCAGCGAAAATGTTCTTCATCTTCTCTAGTTCTATCTTGCGCATTCCACCAGTAAATTATTACGACGGAAATAAACCAAACAAGTAGAAAGTAAAAGAACATGAAGACATCGATTAAGAGAAGAAAAATCGAAGTTTGGATCCGGCACATACAAGAAGGATCTGATAAAAGATGGAGGAAGGAGGCGGATGTGCAGAGGAAATAAGAAGAAGAAGAAGCTGGTAGACGAAGTATATAAGGTAGAGAGTTAGGGCTCCATCAAACCACTTATTCGGGCATCACCCGAAATAAAACCCGATCCGTTGCGGTTACCTATCCGACCTGCTAGCTCCTTTTCATGTAAAAAAAATAAAATAATACAAAAATATAATAATAATATAAAAAAAAATTTGGTAAACCTCATGAAGCAGCCGGTGTGTGGACAATTATTCAGAAAGAGCTTCGATGCATTCTTGCTGCTCTAAATATTCCCTACTAATGGCATCATTCCTCAACATGATCCCATACATCTCATTTACTACCGAATTAAGCTGGCAATCTTGGCTATCCACCAGGCGGAGCAAGTATTCTTGAAAAAGTTTTGAAACCTATAAAAGGTACATATTAAAACAAGATGTTCTTGTAAATGATCAAAACAGAGTAGTCATAATGAAAATACCTCTGGAATGTAGATCGAAAGAGGTAAACCAACAACACCCTCCCGGTCAAAAGAGCCGCCTTCGATACAAAGCACGTTAGAAGTACCCAAGATAGGTATTTGAAGATCCCACGAAGGAATTAGATGATCCACGCTGAGTAAGGGAGCATGTTGAGTAGGAATAATACTCGAAGATCCCATCAGTTGCGGACGAGGGGCAGAACCATAATCTCTCGCAATAAGATCCTCATGATGAGCACGGACGGCCAGAGGTGGACCTAGAGAAACATATCTCCAATAGTGTCAAAATCCAAGTCACGATCGACCGAGTCTTCATATAAGCATTGCGGTTGTCGAGTCATAGTGATCATATCACTAAAAGATGCATAAATTAAACATGTATCCTGAGGAGGGGGAAAGTGAGGTGTCGCATTCGGCTGACCGATTTGCTTCCCAAATCTATCACCAAGATACCAGGCACAGTAATCTGGGCCTCGTAACAAGTAACGAAGCATGCTAAGCGATATAACACGGATAGCTCCGTCATCACGATTGGTCAAATGATTCTCCCAAGGATCCTAACAAATCTACACAAAAATGAAGTGAATGTAAAAAAAAACAAAAAAAAACCGTGATATGATTCTTCAAACTTACTGAGTCAACTGTAGCCTCTTCTAAACAGAGACGTGCATGGGTAATTGAATGATTTCGAAAGGCACCTATCCACCTATCCATTCGTGGAAACAACTGGCTATTAGAGAAGCTACAATCAAATGGTGGACGACTAGTGGGAAAATACTCATAACACCAGAACTGTTAAAAAAAAAAGTAAGAAGCGGTGTTAGAAGAAAGCGATGAGAAATTTAGATGAAATTATCAGGATTAATCCAAGGTGATGGACACTCACATTCAAGATGGGCCAAATCCCACAAAGAACTTTAGTCTCAAGACGAGTCACTCGAGTGAGACTGTTGAAGAGGAAAGACATTGCACAACTTCCCCAATCATAAAAACCTAACATGTCAAGATCATTGAAAGATGCCAGGTAGCCCGCTTTGACATAGTCGTGGGAAGAATTGATGAAGGTATACCCAGCAAAATAAATAATAAAATCTCTAGTAACTTCAATGACTTTAGGGTCATCTCTCAGAGCGTCATCAGCAAGTTCCGTCTCAGGAGTCCAGAAACTTGATCTCAAGTAGGGAAGGCTAACTGACCAACTCTTTGGGAAAATGTTCCCAAAACACGGCCCAAACATCTGCCAGACATTTACCTCAATCATGTTGACACCTAAAGTCACAGGTGCTCCGACCCACACACGGATTCCAGTAATCATGTAGAAATCCCAAGGAGTGATGGTCAACTCACAGTGTGGAAGATGAAATGAATTAGTGTCACCCCACCATCGCTCCGCCAGAATTATGGCATTATCACGATCCTAGTGCGAACTCAAAGATTCTATGAGGTCGAACCAACCTACTCGGCGTACAATGTCACGAACACCTATGCATTTTCTTAACACACTCCACCACTTCACTAAGGAAGAATCCTGGTAAGAATTATCGGAAGACAGACTCAAAGAACATGGAAAGTGGAAACCTCAACTCAAAAAGCCTACTGGATCATTACGGATCTTTGTTGAAACATGGTTTTCAACATCATCCAAAACCCCAACCCTCCGTCTTCTACGTACCGGCGGCAAAGGAGGAAGAGCAAAGAAAATGTCAGAAGGCTGCCCAGATGTCATCTTGAAAGAGAAAACAACAAAAGAGAATGAAAGAAGAACCCCCTGGGTAAAGGATAGTCTTCTCCCCCTAATCTTATAAAGAAAGAAAAGTACTTCCTTCTTCAAGAAGATTGGAATAGAAAAACTACCCTTTCCAAAAAGGGTTTATTCTGCGAAGGCAAATCAATCATACCAAGTGAAGGCACGACACACCGAATAGTTGTGACCTCAAAAACATAATATGCAACGGACTGCATAGTGCAAGGCCCGACGCCTCCTAGGAAATCGACGAAGCTTAACCAAGGAGAACCTGGCTAATGTCATAAATTTCTGCATCAACAGTGGAATCACCATTCATCAATAACAAAGAGAGCGCAAAATTGGTTCCACGACTTTGTTCGCCAACCGCGAGCGATTACTCTCAAAGAGGGGCAACTGTTGAAACAGTTTGTCCGTAAAGATACTTCGCAATGGAAGATATGTCCTTGATGGACCAGTTATTGACAAAAAAATGAACTGTCAAAAAGGATGAGAGTGAATGATTCTTCAAATCCTGTTTCTTGGTCCTCAAAACTCTTGGAACATAAAGCTAGCTTTGGTCGGATGTCACAAAAACTGATCGTTTCACCAATCGTTTAGACATTGGTTTTTAGCAAAGTTCCTGAGAAAGTAACGTAGAAATTATGAATGTGTATACGGTTTCTTCGTTGTGCAGTTTTCTAACTCATTCATGCACACATTCGGTTTGCATTTGGATATCAAAAAATTTCAGGTAAGGGATTGGATTGACATGATTACAAGAGACTGGGCATTCAAGAGAATAATTCTTGCATATTTTGCTGCTACAGTAAATGCAAGTGGGTCAGACTTCTTGGATGAAAAAAGGATCCATGTAGATCACTCCTTTATACTGGCCCTATTATGTAAGTGAATGTAGTACAGACATATAGAAAATTTATCAACGTTATACATGGATGCATTATAACTCTTCTGAAATTTATACATCCCATATAAAATTTAGAGAAAGATTTCGCCTTTGCAATGACTCTTTCGGCGAAAATTTTGGTTTATCAGTGAAAAAAGAAGTAATAAGCATAATTACAGGCAACACTACTTCTTCTTCCTATTGACATATCTTATACAAGAGACGTCATGGTGTACTGAACCAGATCCAGCATGTTGGCATGTGTTGTATATCAGGAATCCTGGATAGTGAATCTACAAATATCTTAGCATGGTTGGAAGCATCAGCAATATGAGGACGTGCAAGGAGGGCACCTTTGAATTTTCTGAGAATTGGTTGGCAAACTGGAGAAGGATCTCTTCAGATTTTACGGCTTTGTTCTCTTTAACAAACATCGCCGCCTGAAGAAGTGTTGGCATCACACTACCTGGGAACATCTCTAAAAAATCAGTTACCAGTTCTCGAGCACGCAGTTTTATCGCAAACCGGCAAAGTGCAGGAGTATAGCTTGAATATTAAAGAAGAACCTGTATTAGTGCATCGACGAGAAAAATTGAAGAAACAAAGCTAAAGCTATTGTAATTTCAAATACAGGAACTTCTCGCAATAATGTAGAACGGAAAAAAAAGGGCACCAAAATCAATTTTCGTCTCTTCTAGGAGAGGAACATAGAAATTTTTTCTGAACATTCGATAACCTCATAGCATTTACGTTTTCTTGGTAATTCATAAATCACCTAAAATCTTCTTTAAGAGACACAGTGAGATCATTACCACTGCAAGTTAAAGAAATAAAAGTCTAGCAGGAAGTGCATCACCAATGTCACAAATGGGTACGGTTAATTTTGGCCATCCTCTGGCCTGGATTGTTTATTCCAAAAACATATGATAAACACATATCAAATTCGTATCTAAGAGATAATAAAAATCTAAGAGATAATTTAACCTGACATTTTAAGGGGCGACTCCAAAAGAATTAGGGGTGACACAAAAAGACAAAAAGGTTGAAAATACTTATATGTCCTTTCATAATCGGTAGTTTAGTTTTTTTTTTATCTACCGATTGAATTTTTTGTTTTGTTTTGGGGCTACTCTATATTCGGTAGTTATATGAACTATTTTGACAACTGAATATGGTTGGATATTTTCAAAGAGATCCGAGATAATCGGAAGTCATGATAACTTCATTTCTACCGATTATAGTCTCAACCAAAAAAAAAAAAAGAGGATTTTTACGAAATCTCATTTTGGGACTACTCTATATTCGGTAGTTATATGAACTATCTTGACTACCGACTATGGTTGGATATTTTCAAAGAGAACCAGGATAATCGGAAGTCAGGATAACTTCATTTACTACCAATTATAGGCTCAACCAAAATTAAAAAAAGAAGAAGAGGATTTTTGCGAAATCTCATTTTGGGGCTACTCTATATTCGGTAGTTATATGAACTATTTTGACTACCGATTATGGTAGGATTTCGGAAAAGAGGTCTACTGTATAATCAGAAGTCATGATAACTCTTCATTTCTTACCGATTATAGGCTCAACCACTATTAAAAAAAATGATTTTTGTAAAATCTGATTTTGGAGCTACTCTATATTCGGTACTTATATGAACTATCTTAACTATTGATTGTGGTAAGATTTCGGCAAAGAGGTTTACTGTATAATCGGAAGTCAGAATAACTTCATTTACTACCAATTATAGGCTTAACTAAAATTCAGGAAAAAAAAAGGATTTTGGTAAAATCTAATTTCGGGGCTACTCTATATTCGAGAGTTAAATAACATAAATTCACTACCAATTATGGTAGCATTTTAGCCAAAGGTCTACTTTAATCGGGAGTCAAGATAACTTTATTTACTACCGATTATAGGATAATCAAAATTCAAATGATAGAGGATTTTATTTTGGGGATACTTCATATTCGGAAGTTATATAAACTAAATTGACTCCCGGTTCTGGATTAAATTCCGATTGTAAAGTTATCTACCGATTGTAAAGTGTTGTTTGGCCATTAAAAAAACAAAATTGTAAAGTTATCTACCGATTGTGGATTAACCTCCCGATTTAGACCTCTTTTATCTTTTTGTGTCTCCCTTAATTCTTTTGGGGTCGCCCCTAAAAATGCTAGGTAATTTAAATCAAAATCTAATACAAATTCAGCAACACTAAAAGAGAATAAAATCGGAGAAAAGTTACCCTTTTGAGTCATACGCGAACACACGAAATATCCAATTTGAATGTAGAAGAGATTAAAGTTGTTAGACGAAGATATTAATGCAGATAATTAACTAGAAAACCGCTTCCACGGTGGGGAGGGCCGACCGAAGAAAAACAAAACATCCTTGATTGCATAATGGATATATATTTAATTTTCTAAAATTGTGCCTAAAATGATAGATACATCCGATTTTTTCATAAAAACTCTAAATTTGATATTGTTGTTTGTACCCATTGCGTAGATTTTTTTATAAGCTTTCCAATGAGATAAAATTTGTAAAATTCCAAGTCACGGATATTTAGATATGTTATATTAAAGTTTTCTTTCCAATTATACCCCTAAAAAATAAGATACATAAGGAGTTATAGTAATTGGACTAAGTGGGAGGGATAATTGTGTCAAGTGAAAAAGACTAACCATGGACACCAAATCCAATCTTCTTTGTCAAATTACTCATTTGTGTTAGGTTTAAATTTACAAAAAAGTGGTCATGAAAGGGATTCCCTTCCTTCGGGCCCTATGGTCCCTCCGGTCGGTTGGCCCAATTATAATTATAAAATAGCCCCAATAGATGATGAAGAGATTTGTGCGGTTGATTATGAAGATATCATCAATAATATTAAGATGATGAAATCTTTAGGTTTAAGACAAAATCTACCTTTTGTATATCTGTAGAGAGACATGTTTTGTGTATTTGTAGAGAGACCTGCTGATCAAGGGGAAGAAAAAAATAAAAAAAAGGTCGGATTAGACACCAATTAACTTCTATAAAGGGTGCCCAAAGATATTAGAATGGAAGAAACACGGATTAAGAAATCCTGCTAAACACGGAAATCATAACTGTTGTATCTTTATACTTTCAGTAAGATGAATGTAAGCATTTTGAAAGCATCGTTATAGATATCAGGGAATAAACAAGAGCCATGATTTGATATCTATGTAAATTGTTCCACAATCAACACATGACTGACAAGAGAAACGGCAGAAATAGTTAGTCTATCCCTCCAAAGGAAATCACAAGATGCTTCCTCATATTGTTAAAGAATGTTTCCTTATATGACTCGGTTTCTTAACCACCAACAATCAAAACGACCATTTATTTTGGTTTCCTAATTCAAGAGTGAAATCACAAACTGCTTCCTTAAAACTTATCATTCGCCAACTATAAATAACTTTCATATTTTATTTTCACTATATTTTTCTTTATGGTAAGAAACAATAACGATATTATTGGAATCATATCAGAATGACAACATCTATAAATTCACCCCACGAAGATCTTCAACCTAAAAAGGTAGAAATTCAGACCGACAAAAGATAACGACCAAAAAGGGTGGCATCAGATGCCAGACTTATATATATGCTATAAGAATTTATTGTATTTGCACGACTAATAATCATAAATTATGTTAGTAGCAATGTTTTATAAATTTATAAAATAGCCTATGATCGCTGGACAACGAAGACGACGAGAAAAAGAGTTAGAAGGAAAGTTGGCCAAACAAGGAATCCATAATACGCAAATACAACATACTATGCCATATTTTTTGATACAGCAACAACAATTTGTATTTGGACCTCAACGGGTAATTTGTATTTGGACCTCAACATAAAACTTTGGATAGTGATATTTTAGTTGTCTAAAACTAATCTATACTATATATGTTGTATCGTCAGCATACCAAACACCTGCACAAGAGGAAGAAATTCAAACTAAAAACAGGTAAAAGAGAACGACACAAAAGGGTGGCATCAGAGGTAAGACTTATATATGCTAGAATAATTTTTTATATTAGCGCGACTGATAGTCATAAACTGTGTTTTATAAATTTATACAACAGGCTGTGATCGCTGCACAACGAAAACGGTGAGAAAAATAGTTAGAAGGAAAGTTAGCCAAACAATTCCAGAATGCGCAAATGCAAAACACTATGCCAGATTTTTTGATACATCAACAACAAGTCATATTTGGACCTCAACATAAAGCTTTGGATAGTGATATTTTAATTGTCAAAAACTGATCCATACTACATGGGCTGTATCTTCAGCATACCAAACACATGCATAAGGAGAAAAACAACGGGGATACAACGAGTGTGTTTTAAAAGAACAGTTGGCACAAGAGCATGTGAGGAGCAACATTATTATTGTCGAAAAAAATTTATGATATACATTAACGTGTTTGATTATTTATAATAGATTATTTTGTTTTTACAGTTCAATGCACGACCTGAAAATCAGTTCATAGCAGAAAGGACAAAGGTAAGGTTTCATTCTTTTAATTAACGTGTGTGTATAAATGAATGTATGGTTTGTGTTTAAAAGTATGATTATATCTTGGATGCGATTCTCAGGATCGGAAAGTGGAGGGTCAATGTCGGCTTCGTTTGAACGAAAAGGAACAACAACGTGAAAAAGAACGTAAATGATTATTAAATATTCGCAGTGAAGCATTTGGGAAAGCAATAGAACAACATGAGGGTGACCACATCAATATTCCATTAGATGCTCAGGTTCGTACGTTATTTATTTACTGTAAAGACTATGAGAATGGTTACACTATCGAAAGCAACGTTTAATGGTTAAATTGTGAGCAATGGTTGTGTTATATTATATTTTTCTATATTTCAGACATCAGTTATCTGTGGTGAAGAAGTTAATTTGGCAGGAGAAGCTTAGAGTAGAGACCAATCAATGCGTCAGCAAATGCAAAGCGATAGTATTATATTAGACGATAAAGAATATAGACAGCGTGTAATGATAGAGAAGCAAAGACAAACTCAAGTGAAAAATGAAGTTGTCAATGTAGTTCCAGTTTATGTGGGGATGACGTTTAAT
This sequence comes from Papaver bracteatum, assembly GCA_023529315.1. Taxonomy (NCBI): domain Eukaryota; kingdom Viridiplantae; phylum Streptophyta; class Magnoliopsida; order Ranunculales; family Papaveraceae; genus Papaver; species Papaver bracteatum. The sequence goes on along the minus strand of JAJJWX010003811.1, from coordinate 235,323 downwards.
ATAGACCAGATCCGAAGGTCGGGAAGATCCGGATGGAGTAGTCATTAGACAACCAGGAAAGACTCACACTATTCGAAAGTAATACCAATATATATGGAAAATTTTGGGTGGTCATTATGTAAAACCTAATTTCTCTATTTTCTCTAAACAGATTTTTAACACACTATTTTCGCTCTTTCTCCTAATAGTTTCATTGTTATTTTCTTCATCAGTATTTCCAGGTTTTTTCTTTGTTGGAACTGATTGAGCAGTTTTGGTCCGTTAAATATGTAGGTGATGCAATCAAGAAAGTGCGAGTTGGGGGTTTTCTGGATTTAGCAAACAACAATCCAAAGGTAACTTTGACAGCAACATAAACAGGGCTCTTGATTAGGCTTCAAATAACCATCATACTTCCATGTTTAGGTTGTATTGGAATTTATACTGTTTCAACCTAATGATAGGATTGTTAATTTTTGTTCGACACTTATTTCACCATTCTGGAAACACTCTTCATGTCTTAACTAGATCAGTATTATTATTAGCGTTTTTTTTTTTTTTTTTTTTCAAATTGGGGGTTCTTTACTTTTAACCAATTCTTGGGTTTTAATTATTACTTCTTTTGTATTGATCATTTTTTTCCTTACACGATGCCAATAAAAAATCAGCTTATTTCTTTTGTTTGATTCCATCTTAATATATTGCCATCCATATGATCTTAGTCCCTATGTCATCATTTGGCTTCATATATGTAAATCGCTTCCCCTTTCAGGGTAATGATATCTTTAGTGCGTTGTGATTTTTTCTCCCAGTGTTGGATTTGTACTACAACACCTGTCATGTAGAGATGTGCAAGGGTTGGTAAATGTTGGTTCCAAGCAACAATGCAGATGTTCAGGAGAAACGTCATTTACTAATTCAAGTATGCCACGCTCCAATTAGAAATATTATTTGGGTTTCCTTCCTGGCATCAAATGGTTTCTGAGTTTGTTTTAATAAAAAAATACAACCGTGTTTATTAGATACAATATCAAATTTAGATCATATTTTGTTTGGATTGTTTGCCTTTGAGAACTCATGAGATGGATGAAATGTTCTACATTGAGACAAAAAACTGATAACTTTAATCTAATGCCAAGGTTACCTTTCCAATGGTACAATCCAACTGAGATATGCATAATCATGGATCAGGAGACAAGTATACCAGCAGTGCATCAACAAAGGTAATGTTTTGATTAATAATAAGAATATGTCCTATATTTAAGGTCTTGTTTGACATTTTTTAAGAATATATTGGAATTGATCATCTTTGAAATTGAACAACACCGATCATAATTAGCTCAAATCCAATTTACCCGAGTCGAGTTTCATTCCCTCAAACCCAAAGATAATTCGACATTTAAATAAAAAAACAAACTTATTGTTTGTTTACACGAAGTGATGTTGATATGTGAATTTGTTGGGTAGTTTATAAAACATTAGATATGGCCTCAAGGTGTATGTTGAGATGTACTAGCCACTAGCTGACCTTAATGAATTTGTTGTTGTTTCCATTGTTATTTTAGTTTAACTATTCAGAGATTCAATTATCAAGTGTAGTAATCAAAAGCCATGTAAGAAACTAGAATTCGTACTAACGAGTGAAGGTTCCATTCTTTAGTTTTGTAAAGGTTAAATTTTATAAAAAACACTTAATATAACAATTTACCCGTGTAAACCATATTATGATACTCATGCAAAACATCTTGCTAATATTTTATTTTATTGTAGATAAGGAATTGGTTGAAAATGTCTCGGATGGAGTACAAGAGATCTGAAAATATCCATCTCTCTTTGTCTAGGACACAAAACCTCCGCGAGACCACCATCAAAATTAAAATCGCGTACGCATTTTCTTAATATCCCTTCCTTTTGTCTACACTCCTCTTTTATTATTTAGAATAACAAATCAGCACTTGATATTTTTTCATATTAGAATTGTATTTTAGGAATATCTCATGATATGATTATGCTATGTCGTAACTACATAATGTTATATTTACAGTGTATTTAGAAGGATTTTTGTTTTATATAAAATTTATAAGCTGCTATTTGTTTGGAACTGCACTTAGAGATATCTGTAGTCTGATTATGTTTCTAAATACACATTCACCATTTTATCAACTCTTAACTTTGATTTCTTGCGAATCTTATTGTTTTTATTATTTTTAGATTACTTTGTCATGGATTATTCATTTGTTACACTTTTGTTTATGGGTAAAAACTACTTCTGCTGGTTTTGGTAATTTGAGGTGTATGGATGAGAAGTGAATCTAAACCCTAAACAAATGCACTGCACGGGAGTGCTTTTGATTCGAGAGATCAATCTATATAATTCTGGCCTAAACCAAGAAATGACTGTTCCAGACTTGTTTCGGTCACAAAGTGAAGGAGATGGGGTTGATCTTAGGGAGGGAAGCGAAGAAGGTGTTGATATTGTGAAGGTGTAGGCTTGTTTATGACTTGTAACAGAAAGGTGAGCAGGCTTAAGAATATTGTAAGCAGGCTCTGGGTATTTGAATACATGTTGTATTAACACTTGGTTTCTGTGTTGTGCTCCATTGTGGAAATAGGGCGGAGAACCTATTTATACAAGTCATTTGAGCCTTATTCATGTATCTCGTGGGAAGTGGAGGAAGTGGAGTGATGAAGTAGTGAAGTTCTCCCATCATCACTAACCGTCCATGTCTTCCTGACACGTTCTTGTGATGGCGCGTTGCACGCTGCATGTTGTAAACCGCCAGACCAATACCCCAGTATGTATCCCCCAGTTTTTGACATGATTGATGTCTCGAGTGTGTGAATCGTGGGACCCACAGAAGGTAGCATGTAATGCTAGTTAAATAACTAAGTTATTTAGGAAGTCGATACATGTAAAGTATCGTGTGTATTCTATGCATGTAATGCATCGAATGTATTCGGCATATACGAAGCATCGTTGTTGAGCATTATGCCCTGCCTACTTCATGTGATGGTTTGGAGGCTGCGCTAGCAATCCCTCCATTGGTCGACCACATGGTGTGGTAGAGTGGCAGACGGTGATCACGGTGATACCTCACTGGTCGCCTAACTCCTATCCTAGGTCGTCAGTCCGAACTGGCGAAGTTGGAAAGACAAGATGACTTGCGACCCACATCTGCGACCGTCGGATTAGGGTTTAGGAGGTGCGCGAGTGCACCCTTTCATCTTTGTCGAATCCAAGCCTGGGAGGCGTTTCATGGAGGACCGATCAGGCATATGTGTAGACGAGATGCTGATGTCCATGTCCATGCTTCACTGTCCCACGAAGTTTTGATCTAGGCCACTCAAATTTACCGGTAAATTTGAGTGGCGGAGATCGATTTGCGACATAAATCATATGCCGCAAAGGATTCCTAAAGGGCGCAGCATGTCACTTTCAAGGCACGCATTTCGAGACGGCCAAGCTTGGTCGGTCTCTGCCGATTGGTCCGGCGCGTAGGTGGTAGGCTGATATTCACGCCTATACCTCACTGTCCCATGAAAACGTGATCTAAGCCACTCAATTTGTTTGGCGAAGTTGAGTGGTCGAGATCAGTTTGTGATTTTGGAAGCATGGCCACGCTAGTTTGGGCGTGCGATTTGGGGAAACCAAGCATGGTATGCCTTGGTCGGTCGGGAGAGGAGATAGATGGGTCCCTGGTGATCATGTTGATGCTCACTGGACCTGTTCAACTGTCCCCTAAGCCCCTCATTCGATCAGGAGAAATCGGATGCTCGTGATCGTTACAAACCCTAATTAGGGTTTTGGTCGGTCGTGAGTTATACTTGGTTTTGTGCGCACGAATTTGGACAACCAACCATGGTTGGTCCTGACCGACTGGTCATGTGTGTATACGGTCTTACGGTGATTGTGTTGACATGATCCGGGCCCTTTGAATCAACATCCACACCCTCCATATATGCCTGCGAAGATGGATGGTTGAGATCGTTTTGCGACACATGTAATGTGCCGAAAACCCTAATTTATGGTTTCTTGTCCATTTCGCTTGGTTTGGACGGTTTGCCAATATTTTCCACCCCTTTTGGGGAGGCCAACCATGCGGGGCCCGCGTTGGGTCGGCAGTGAATATTCCAATACCTTCTTGGGGGTATTGGATTCGATCTGAGCCATCCAATCATGGTGGTGAAGTTGGAAGACCGTGATCGTTTCTAGACTACTATGGACAATCTAGATGCTCAATCGGGATAGTATAACACACCGAGAGTTACATGCTCAATCGGGCTAGTATAACACACCGAGAGTTATATGCTCAATCGGGCTAGTATAACACACCGAGAGTTACATGATCAATCGGGCTAGTATAACACACCGAGAGTTATATGCTCAATCACACCTAGAGTTATAGCCTGTACGGGAATTTTGTGCATGCCTCACTGTTGGTACTTGGATATTCATGTTATTTTGCTTCGAGTAACAATCAGTCATCATGTTGCATCAACAATTAGAGTTCTTCTAGGAACAACACAGGAAATACAAGGCATTTTGTGCGTTAATCAATAATGCTAAAATTCACGGAATATTCGTGGGATTGTTGCTACATGCTCCATTATAGGTGAATTAATGAAGCGAAGAAGTATTCATCACTTATCAAATAGACCTATCCTCTGCAGGACGGCTTGTACAAAATATTAGTTTTACAACTTTAGCTCTGAACTAAAATCCACCATCAACATTAAGTCCCTTTCCTAGCACATGATGGTTACACTATTGTGGGGTAGGCATGAGATGGTGACAAATACATGGGAGGAAAACGAGATGAGGGGATCTTACCCGGAAATCCTTGATCGTCCGCTATTAATCGCGCATATGAACATGTTGTTGCAAGCATGAAGTCTTGAATGGGACCGGTTTCCTTCCTTGGGTGTTTGAAACAAAAAAGGAGTTCAATCAAAAGAGGAATCCTTGTCCTATTGGGATTCTTCTAATTTTTTGTTTATAAAATGGGAACCGACCGACCTACCTTTATTTTATTTATTTATTTTTGTTCAGCTCCCGTCGCTCACTGCTCCTGCTGCTGCCGAACATGCCGCCGTCGCCACCGCCGGAGCTCGTTGCCGCAGTCACCGTCGGAGTTCGCCGTCCGTCATCAAGGTAAGTGCTTTTGTGTCCCCCCCTTTTTTTTTTCTTTTTTTATTTTTACGCCAAACCTAGTTTTAGGCAAACCTCTTTTGCTCTTTGGGGAAGTCATTCCTGGATTAAATTTCGTAGACACGATTCCCATGAATATAGAAAAATCGTGCTATGATACGTGTGAATGAATACAAGATCGTTATGCATGTTTGATTAAATGTGTGCTCCGTCCTGCTCAAACATCGACCTTATACTCGTCTTGTGGATTTGACCAATATCGATTTCGTGGTCTTGACTGGTCCCGCTTGCTGACGTGGGCCAATGTCTGCATGATTGTTGCGATTTGGTGACGTGACTTAATACTGGCCTTGCTTGAATCTAATACCAGCCTTGCCCGCTTTGTTCGAATATGGGCCCGCTACGTGCTCGTAGTCGATCAGGATTAAGTCCCTAGGATAGAATTTGGCATGTTTCTTGGATTGGATACGTTTCTTCCCATTGCACAACGATTGCCTTCAAATATTCGATAAATATCCACTGATTGTTATCTCGCGTTTGTATCCTTTTCAGACGGTAAGTGAAGACTCCTTTTTTCTCCGGGATCTTATTAACTCGTGAAATATAAAGAAGACGCTGAGTCTTCTCATTGCAGAATTATTTCTTTCTTTGTTCAGGTATTGCTCCACATCCATTGTATAACTTGATCTTTTTGGTGATGACTTTTGTTAATATAATCATGGATCCTTTTTGCATAATGTAGGCGGCTCGCAAGGACTGCTCTGGTATCTCTCCTGAAAGAAGCTTTGAAGTGAATAAACCCGAGACTGATGGTCCATTCGAGGAGGTCATGGCTAAAATTGATGTCCCGCTTATCGAAGATGATCATGTCATACGGGGCATGCCAATTATGTACCTTCGTGTCGCTCGAGAACGCATTCGTGATCTTCTGACTTTAATTGACAGGGAAGAAAAATTGAGGCTTGAGGAAACGTCGCAACCACCGGTAAGCGCAAGAGCTGAGAGATTTGCTGCACGGATGAAAAGACGAAAAGTTGAACAAGAACGACCTCTACAGGAAGATATGGGTGATTATCCGATCCGCGATGGTGTGATTATTCTTGATTCTGATACGGATGATCCCGAGCTCCCAAAAGTTGTCAGCACGATATCCAATGTTGCAGCGGATCTTGAGGATTATATGGAAGCTGCCCCTACTAGGGACATCGTGGAGAATGTGATTGCAGAAATACCTGAAGCGTAGGATGAGGCAGATACGGAGGAAGAAGCAGTAGCGGCATGTGATGACGTTGAGGCAGACTTCAACGGTGGAGAAGACACGGTCGACCTTTGATGACTGAATCTTCCTGTTATTTCTCTTTTCTTCTTTTCTGAGAATTTTTCGTGATCTTGTGAACACTTTTTTCCTTGTACTCAGTGATGGCTGAGTTCAAGGTTTTGCTTATTTCTATTTACTTGTTTGAACAAGTTTCTTATTTTTGAGGTAAATCCTTTATTAAGACTGCATTATAGTGGTTGTGCCTTCATATGATTGTATGTGATCCTTGTGAGAAGAGAAGTAATTCCATAATAAAATACCACAGACCTGTCCGCACTCTCCTGGCATAAGCTCGTCTGCGCCCTCCTGATGTAAGCTGGGACAAACTATTCAAGATGCTTTCGTTTTTCCTTTGCATGCATTCTATTCCTCCAACTTTACCGAAAGGTGTGAAGTGTTTTCCTTTTAGGGTTCTCTGGTGGGTAATAATGGTTTAAATTGGTGGATAATGATGACTCAGGTCGAACCTGGGTCTTTGTGTCATGCCCAGGGGTAAAAATTTCTAAAGAAAATAATACTTTAATTGAGAAATTGGAACCCTAATATTTATGAATGCAAGTATTGCAATCATTTTTGAAGGAATTACAAAATAGAAAGGAAATGGAAATTGTTGGAGGAACGCTGGAGGAACCATTATGGAGAAACAGAAATTGTTGGAGGAACGCTGGAGGAACCATTACGGAGAACGCCAAAGAGGAAGAGTAGCACAACGTCTCTAGGTAACGTGGGGTTTAAGCCATCGTGAGTGGATCATCACACCCTTAAGTTTGGCAGCATTGATGATCTTGCAGTAGCCGCCTATGATGACATCTGCTACCAAATATGGTTCATCTTCCTTTGCCACCGACAAATCAGATTGGTTAGTCATTTTCACCGCCATATTTCCAACTTGAAACGTGGTCCTATTCCCTACAATGTCCTTAATTTGAAACGGATTTGGACTTGACACATTATCTTGTTTCTGGGACACGTTGTCTCTGACTGCTTCCAAGCTCTTAGCAAAACGTTTGAATGGACCAACACCACACTCAAACCTCTTATTGGAGGTTAGGTTGTTGATAGAAACAAGTCCCCTGGCCTCAGCAGGAAGAGGATTTACTGTTTGTAAAGAAGGTTGTTCGATGAGACTTACATGGGCTCGGAACCTTTTAAGGTATGAATTCAAGATTTCTCCAGGAAGTTACGTCACATTTGCCAGGTTTCGATACAACAATAAACAATCTTCAGGAGTTGACGGCTTGTTGGAGATTCTTTCAGGTACTGAAATTGTGAAAGTACTCACTCCTAGTGCTGCTTTGTTTTCGTGTATCCATGGGTGCCCCAGGATCATGTCGTAATTCAGATACTCTTCTACTATGTAAAATTTAGCATGCGTTATGGTATTACCGATTTTAACTTCGAGGTCAGTGTATCCATAGGCGTCTCTGGATTCTCCTTCTGAGCTCCTCATCACGGTTGGGCTGCGAGTAGCTTCTTTCTTTGAAATCCTTGCGGCTCTCAGAGTCTTGACAGTGATGATGCTGAACTCGAAGGCTGCATCAATCAATGCGTTGTCAAACTCGACATCCTTGAAAATAGTGATGGTAAAGAGTCCCCAGTTCCCTTTGTTGGTCGTGTATTCAAGAAGAGACTGTGGCTTCGAGAATGCTTCCTTTACTGGATACAAACGCCTTCCTGACACAACATGGTTGAGGGCTGTGAACATGTCTTGACATTGTCCCTTTAAGAGATACAAGATTTCACACAAATGTTCCATCATGGTATGTACAGTCTTGCGGACAGAATCCCCTGAGGTCATGCAGCTTCTAATGGGAAGAAGATCCTTGTGAACGCCCTCATTTCCTAATTGGAGTTCTCCTGCTTCCACCTTTTCTCTGAAGATTTGCTTCAACTTGTTACAATCTTTGGTCGAGTGATGGACAAACCTATAGTAGCGGCAGTATTTGGGATTTGTCATCTCGTCCTCGGTCGATGGGCATCTGATAGGTGGAAGCTTGATCGTGTCATCTTGAATCCATGCTTCCAGGAGTTCTATGACTTTATTCATGGGAAAGAGGAAATTTGGAACTGCGTCTCTGGACTCTTGCACAGGAGTTTTGTCTGCTCTCTTTCGAGATGAAGTCGTATGTGCTGATGCTGCACGCTTGGGAAGTTGTTCTGTTGCTAACACTTTCCTTTTCCCTTCTTCGCCTACCACACTCATAGAAGGGCCGGTGTTGTATTATTTTTTGATGAGACGCCTGCTTCCTCGGCTGTCGCGCGCATTTTCATTTCAGACGATCTTAGTTCTCTCCAATAACGCTGGGGCTGTTGTGGTCGATCGTTTAGTAGCTTCATGTAGCTCAATTTTTTTTTGAAATCCCAGGTTCTCTAACAAAGAACGGTATATGGGAATTATTCCGTTAATGCATAGTTCCACTAACTGGCGTTCGGTGACATTAGGATCATGACAGTCCAACGCATGAGTTCTGAACCTCTTGACGAAGTCAATCTGATGTTCGTTGCTTCGTTGAGAGATTCTTCACAAATCTGAAAAGGTGACCTGTTCTGACACGAATAAATACTTCCTGTAGAAGGCGTCGACCATCTCACTCCAATTGGATATACTGTTAGGTGCGAGACTGTTGTACCAAGTGTAGACTCTTCCGGTAAGTGTCTTCGAGAACTCCTTCAGGCGGAGAACATGATTGTATTCGTGCTCTCATAAAGATTCCAAAAATTGAGATACATGTTCACGAGCGTTACCAGTACCATCATAAAGGGAGAATTGAGGAGAGACATATCCCCTTTGGTATAGGAATTCTTTGCACATCTTGAGGGTATGGAGGCTGGTGTTGGTTCATGTACACCATATTTCCTTTGCCCCGGCTTCGGAGGAGTCGCTCCAGGTCCTCACGCGTAATGAAGTTGGATGGTTGGCCTCTTTCCCTTGGTCGTTCAGGAGTGTCACGAGTTTCCTCATCCATGCGGGTATGCGCCATTGAAGTGCCTACCCAGGGTGCATCAAATACGTTCCTCGTTGGCTCTAGGGGTTGTTGTGGCCCTTGCGCCAATCGTTCAGTTAAGGTTTTGAGAAAAGTAAGTACCTCTTTCTGAGTCGCAGCCATATCTGTTTGGGCTCTAGGAAGAACTTCCTGTCTTTCCATCAAGTCCACCATGGTGAAATAGGGTTCTCCTCCTATTGTTCCTCCATCCCCTCGTCCTGAAGGAGGAGTAGCGGTTTCCCTGGTGACGACTGGAGGCGTTACACTTGAAAAAATGTCTGGATTTGCGGCTGATCTGGCTCTGGTGATGGGAGGTGTCACGCCTACTGGAATATCCCCCGCTCCGCTAGTGTTAGTGGTAGAGGAAACAGCTCCACGAGATGTACTGATCACGTTCTTCACAACATCTCCACTGACAAGAACAGCAATACCAAGAGTGTTTTCGGTGCTAGCTCCTTCAGGGTTGATTTATGATCCAGACCTAAGTTCCACCACCTTGAAATCGGAATTGAAGAATGAAATTGGAAATTTGAAAATCGATATTGCAACCGAGAGATAAATCTCCCACTGTGGTCGCCAATTGTTTATGGGTAAAAACTACTTCTGCTGGTTTTGGTAATTTGGGGTGTGTGGATGAGAAGTGAATCTAAACCCTAAAAAAATGCACTGCACGAGAGTTCTTTTGATTCGAGGGATCAATCTATATAATTCTGGCCTAAACCAAGAAATGGCCATTCCAGACTTGTTTCAGTCACAAAGTGAAGGAGATGGGGTTGATCTTAGGGAGGGAAGCGAAGAAGGTGTTGATATTGTGAAGGTGTAGGCTTGTTTATGACTTGTAACATAAAGGTGACCAGGCTTACGAATATTGTAAGCATGCTCTGGGTGTTTGAATATGTGTTGTATTAACACTTGGTTTCTGTGTTGTGCTCCGTTGTGGAAATAGGGTGGAGAACCTATTTATACAAGTCATTTGAGCCTTATTCATGTATCTCGTGGGAAGTGGAGTGATGAAGTAGTGGAGTTGTGTGTTAGCATCACACGATCAGTCTTGCCCACTTCTCCCATCATCACTAACCATCCATGTCTTCCTAACACGTTCTTGTGATGGCGCGTTGCACGCTGCATGCTATAAACCGCCAGACCAATACCCCAGTATGTATCCCCCAGTTTTTGACATGATTGATGTCTCGAGTGTGTGGATCGTGGGACCCACAGAAGGTAGCATGTAATGCTAGTTAAATAACTAAGTTATTTAGGAAGTCGATACTTGTAAAGTATCGCGTGTATTCTATGCATGTTATGCATCGAATGTATTCGGCATATACGAAATATCATTGTTGAGCATTATTCCCTGCCAACTTCATGTGATGGTTTGGAGGCTGCACTAGAAAGCCTTCCCTTGGCCGGCCACATGGTGTGGTAGAGTGGTAGACGGTGATCACAGTGATACCTCACTGGTCGCTTATCTCCTATCCTAGGCCGTCCGTCCGAACTGGCGAAGTTGGATGGACGAGATGACTTGCAACCCTCATCTGTGACCATCGGATTAGGGTTTAGGAGGTGCGCGAGTGCATTCTTTCAGCTTGGTCAAATCCAAGCCTGGGAGGCGTTTCATAGAGGACCGATCAGGAATGTGTGTAGATGGCATGATGATGTCCATGTCCATGCTTCACTGTCCCACGAAGGTTTGATCTAGGACACTCAAATTTACCGATAAAGTTGATTGGTTGATATCGATTTGCGACAGAAATCCTATGCCGCAAAGGATTCCTAAAGGGCGCAGTATGTCACTTTCAAGGCGCGAGTTTCTAGACGACCAAGCTTGGTCGGTCTCGGCCGATTGGACCGTTGTGTAGGTGGTAGGCTGATATTCACGCCTATACCTCACTGTCCCATGAAAACGTGATCTAAGCCACTCAATTTGTTTGGTGAAGTTGAGTGGTTGAGATCAGTTTGTGATTTTGGAAGCATGACCACGCTAGTTTGGGCGTGCGATTTGGAGAAGCCAAGCATGGTATGCCTTGGTCGGTCGGAAGAAGAGATAGATGGGTCCATGGTGATCATGTTGATGCTCACTGGACCTGTTTAACTATTCCCTAAGCCCCTCATTCGATCAGGAGAAATCGAACGCTCGTGATCGTTACAAACCCTAATTAGGGCTTGGGTCGGTTGGTCCTGACCGACTGTTCATGTGTGTAGACGGGCTTACGGTGATTGTGTTGACATGCTCCGGGCCCTTTGAATCTACATCCACACCCTCCATCTATGCTTGCGAAGATGGATGGTTGAGATTGTTTTGAGACACATTACATGTGTCGCAAACCCTAATTTAGGATTTCTTGTCCATTCCGCTTGGTTTGGACGGTTTTCCAAGCTTTTCCACCCCTTTTGGGGAGGACAACCATACGGGCCCCGCGTTGGGTCGGCAGTGAATATTCCAATACCTGCTTGGGGGTATTGGATTCGATCTGAGCCATCCAATCATGTTGGTGAAGTTGGAAGACCGTGATCGTTTCTAGACTGCTATGGACAATCTAGATGCTCAATCGGTCTAGTATAACATACCGAGAGTTATATGCTCAATCGGGCTTGTATAACACACCGAGAGTTACATGCTCAATCGGTCTAGTATAACACACCGAGAGTTACATGCTCAATCGGGCTAGTATAACACACCGAGAGTTACATGCTCAATCGGGCTAGTATAACACACCGAGAGTTATATGCTCAATCAGGCTAGTATAACACACCGAGAGTTATAGCCTGTACGGGCATTTCGTGCATGCCTCACTGTTGGTACTTGGATATTCATGCTACTCTGCTGCGAGTAACAATCAGTCATCATGCCGCATCAACAATAAGAGTTATGCTAGGAACATCACAGGAAATACTAGGCGTTTTATGCATTAATCAATAATGATAAAATTCACATTATATTCGGGGAATTGTTGCTACATGCTCCATTCTAGGTGAATTAATGAAGCGAAGAAGTATTTATCACTTATCAAATGGCCATATCATCTGCAGGACGACTTGTACAAAATATTGGTTTTACAACTTTAGCCCTGAACTAAAATCCACCATCAACAACTTTGTTTATATAGTTAGGTTGTATCTCCCATGTATTTTGGTAGTCTTCATGGATATAGATGGATCTTCCATAATTGAGATCATCAGTTGCAATATGAAACTGTCTTTAATCCATATGTAGAACGAATTAAACATACATACAATGTGTACAAATTGATGTATCTTCACTCATTTTATTAAGGGATGTATACAATTCATAATCCTTTGGATGTTTTTGCAGGACAATTGATTGGTCCAGCTTACCATGAACTCCTGCGAGCTCTTTATATTCTTGCCTTTTTGCGTTCGTCCATCCACTAGATAATAATAAGAAGAATAGGAAGACTCTTCATTGAAAACAAGAACAAATGTACTTCTCCCTGAATTTGGACTTTCATCAAACCCACATGGATTCCTCTAATTTTATGCAGATTACATGATAGCGAGTATGAATTTGGGATGTCACGTCTTCTTTGTATATATCGTGCAACAAAATAATTATTGAAATTTGAACCATTCAACATGTTGGAATCTGAGTATCTTAGCTAGATAAAGGTTCAATTGGTTAAAGTTTACCACTCTATAAAATTGAATTTATTAAATGATAATGTAGGGAGCTGTATAATACGTTGATACAACACACTCCTAGCAATATTTTGTATACGTTTCAGTTTAGTAGTTTTTGAATAGTATAACCTAAATTGGTCTCTTTAACCAATACATTAATGGGTTATTATCTGACCGATATGTTAACGGGTTATTATCTGACTCCACCGCTGATTTAAGTAATCACAGACAAAGTCATCTTGACCAATGTACATGTGCAGAGACGGTAGGTAAAAGAGGACATGGATGACAACGAAAATATAGTACTGCTCATAGTTTAAGGCGGTGTTTGAATTCCTTCTCATCGTTAGATTTGACTAAGTTGGTGACCCTGATGCTATAGGCTGTAAATTATCTAAAACCTCAGAGAAGATTGGCTTCTAAATCTAGGAGTCACAAAGATTACAAATTAAAAAATCTCGCTCAAAGGGAAGACAAAAAGGTAGAGCTTGGGAGAAGCACCGATCAAAGATGTTCTTTTGTTAATTGTCTCATTAATATGCATCATTGTTCCAATATTGTTTTGTCGATGATCATATTTTTTCCAGGTTCTCTTGACTTCATCGGAAGCAGTACTATCTGCTCTACCCTTTAAATTACTTGCTGAAGTCCAGGTTATAAAAGAAAGAACAATGAAACAATATCAGGCACACAACTTGATAGTGGGGAGTACCCAAGAGAGGAGGCTAGGGAGTAATTGGAAGTAAACTAAAAGTGACCACACTTAAGAATATGTATATTTTGTTGAATATATTATTGCAGTCCTAAGGAAGTGACTGAAGAGATCACTTAAAATTAAACCACTACCTTGCCAAGGTAAATTAGTCTTATTCCAAACTTCTTCAGTTTACTTGCTAAAACTGTATTGATTTTCTATTATAATTTTTTGGCTCAAACATGAATTATTGTTATCTCAACAAGAATTTAGTGAGGGCTAGCCATGTCCTTGAGTCATTTCATTATTGAATGCGCTGTCGAGTTCAAGGCTGTGTATGAGTTAGTCATTTCATTTTGTTCCTCCAAAAGCTATCTCATGATCTGTACATTAGTTAGTAGAATGCTAACAAGTTCAACTTGAAGTTATTTCAGGCATGTTTTCATCTCAGATGAATTTGATTATTTTTCCCAAGTACCTAGACTATTCGATGGTAACTAATTTGTTCCTCTATGCTACTCATATAGGTTTATTCTCATAAAGAAGATTCAGAATTGAATTGAACATTACTTTTCTTGGTATTTTTTTTTGCGGGTCTTGAGGTTATGGCCGTGTATGTGCTTCTTAAATTGTTTTTGTGATAAGTGAGTGAGTAGTCTAACCTGGGAATTCATATATGAACTTAATGTTGTGGTGGTTATAGGTAGTAATTGTTTATAACTTCTTCATCGGTAATTTTATTTTGTATATGTTATGCATAAATATTTTAATATATAGTTCATACTTCAGGTTGTGAGAACGCTACTTACAGATACCATCCTTTTTTAATATCAGTCTACATATATCTAGCCCGTGCTGCTTTTCGGTATTCAATTTTTTGTTGATCAGGGCTTTTATATTAATTTTCATTGGTTTCCTCTCCACTGTTTTTATCCCTTCGTTAATCGGTTGTTTGTTTATTTCATTGGAGAGAAGATACAATGGAAGATTGTGGGTCATGGATGGAAGGAAGCAGTACATATGGTGAAACATAACTGTTCACGTGGAAAAAAAATTTATGCTCTTCTTTCTTTCCAATGAAGTTCTGAATTTAGTTTTTTTTTTTCCTTGATAGGCATATGCCAACCCTATGATTGGAGAATGAAGAGACACTGTAAAATTTATGAATTGAGATCCATTTTCAATTTAAATTGCATCCCACATTACAAGTAAGTGCCTATCATTCAAAGTTGTAATTTAAGAATTTGAGCACTTGGCAGTTTAAGAACGAAAATGATCACAATGAAATAGAAAATGAATATCGATACTAAAGATAATTATTTGATTTTTATAGTTACATTTCGCCAAATTCAGAAAAAAATAAATATTCTAACAATATCTTTCCCTAAAATTCCTGGAGTTTCATTATACAAACACAATCCGGAAACCTTCTCCAACACCCCTCTTTTATTGTTAACTTTAGGCTTATAGAAATTGGAAGAACTCTATGCTCAGATGTAGAACCTACTATTTTATTTAGGTAGGTGGCTCTCTAGGCGGTGTTGGACCGTCGATTTTGTAGGGTACACTCCCCCATGTTTTCGTTGATTCATCGATTGCATCTGATTTTTACCAAAAAAAAATCGGTTTTGCTTGGCAGGTCCTTATTTCACATTAATTGGTTTTTGTGCTCTTACTTTGGTCGCCACGAGTAAAATTTATATCTCCTCTACTATTTCCTTTCATCCGTAGTGAGCTTGGTTGTATTTGCATGTCAATTGGTGTTATATCTAAACTTGCAAAAGTAAGTGAAAGAAAAAGTAATTTCATGTAATAACAATATCTATAAAATCTTACTGCACGGTTTTCTTAGGTATTTCTTTCTTATGATTTTTCTAGGTTTATACCGAGCGGTTAATATAATTTCTTGGTTTTGTTTTGCATGAGCTTTGTTGTATCAATGTAATAATCAGTATTGTAGTATTATGTTTGGGGTTGCAACTTGCAAATTTTTCTTCCCTTTTGCATAAATCTGCCATTCATTCGTGAATTATTGACATCTAGGCACCACGGATACATTCAGATGTTGCAAACAATTAAAAAAGAGAATGGTTCCTCGGTTTACTCACCGAGTGAACTGCTTCCCGTGATATTTTACCTAAGTATGATTAGTTTCTAATAAACTTTGATTTATGTGAATTAACAAGAGTAGATCTTATTACCTTGGTATTTTCTCTCAGATTATATCAATATCAATTGTGGTTGAGTATATTGAGACTCCAAGCCGTCGTTAATGGAAGTTTATTAGTTGGTAATAATCGACGAAGGTAATGCTTATTTAGTCCGGGTAATAATGAATGCAACCTTTTGTGGTTAGGAGTTGGTGTAAGTTAACGTCGAAATTGAATCGGTGAATGGGAACCAAAAAAACTTTTCCCGTGGATTATTCAGATCTAAATATGTTTTGTTCTCATGGCAATGGCTTTTTTGTGTATTGTTTATTTTGGCATAATTTCGCAGTATATGGATTCTTTATGTGATTAGTTCATTTGTCTAGGGTTTAATTTGTTTATTTCTTTGTGTGGCAAAGGTATTACGTCTGCATTTACCAAACTTGAGAAGGTGAAGGTCCTGAAGGAAAAATCCAGCAACAAATTATTAAGAGAGGGAAAACAGTCACTCACTAAATCCAGTCAAGATCACGAGTGGTTTTCCAAGATTTGGTCGTTGAACTTGCTATGTACTAATGGTTGTACGAAACAAATATATCCCATCTATGCGTGATTGTCTGCATCCAGGTGCATAGTGATGTTAATGGAATTAGATGATTTGTTTTGGATGACCATTTGAATGTAGATGTAGGTACTGAATATCGCAAGATAATAGTTCACGAGTATCGGGAGAAAAGAGTTATAAAATGTTACGATGATAGAAGAAGCGCAGAGAAATATGAAGTTTTGCGAGGATGGAGTAATTTTGCGAGTATGAGTTGCGATACTTCGTAACTCATGTCACAACAGTATAAAAGTTTTACTATAAATAGGAGTTCAAATGTAAAATTCGAGAGGTTCTTTTAGTGAGTGTTAGAAAATATTTTAGGAAAGAGAATAGAGAAAGTTGTAACTATTCTAATTCCATTTAGATACTTCTTTGTGATCAATTGAGAACATTAATAAGAAAATTTTTATTCATCATCAAGAACTTCTTGAGTTTTTACTAATTCTATTGAGGGTGTAGTTGTAGGTTATTCTGCAACTACATAATTGGCGCTAGAAACAGGGACTTGAGAATTGTGGTAGCCTAAATTTGAGGGAATTGTGGAAAATTTGAAGATCAAATGAAGTCAGTAGATGGAGATGGCAAAAAAGAAGAATGTAATATGATCACAGAGACAATGATTGATGAATTTCATAGTAATATAAAGGGAAAAATATACAAGCGAGATTGTAGAGGAAGAAAGATCATGGAGGAAGAAAAGATGACAACTTTAGAAGAATGGGAAAAGCAGAAAATCACATTTTCAGTAGCAGAAATTCCAAATGAAGACTTGAACCACACTTCACCATTGGTGATCACATTGCCAATCATGCTAGAAGATAAGAAAGCTGAAGAAAAATGGAAATTAAACCGAATTTTGGTTGATACAGGGAGTTCTGTTAATATTATATTCTATCATGCACTTAAGGGGATGGGAATTAGAGATGAAGAAATCATAAATTCAAAGTGTCTTATTCATGGATTAGGGAAATCTACAACAAAATCTAAAGGAGAAATCGTCGTTGCGAGTATTACTAGGAGAAATCGAAACACATGTAATCTTGTGTGTGATAGATATGGAATCTCCATATAACATGCTGATAGGAAGGCCGTGGATTCATGCGATCAAAGATGTTGCTTCAACATTACATCAAAAAATCAAATTTCCTACACCAAATGGAATTCAAGAAATAAAAGGAGATCTTGATAGTGCAAAATTTTGTTATCAAATTGAAGTAACATAATGCGGAGGAAGAGCAAGAAAGAAACAACTTCGTAGGAAACTTGCGAAGGAAACAAGAAAAGAATAAGAATTCCGAGTGTATACAATAAGAGCAAAGGAAGGGAGAGGTATACCAAATGAAATTCCAGAAAAAGAAGGGGAACCAGCAAAAATAATTAAAGAACCAACACCTATGGGGGAGCAAAGTCCAAGCTATGTTGCAAAATGAACCAACTAAAGAAATAAATATTGGAAGTAAAGAAGAGCCTTTATTCTTACGAATTGGAACTAAGATGGATGAAGAAGAAGAAAAAGGACTACTGATCTTTTATGAGAATATAAAGATATCTTCGCAGGAAGTGTAGATGAGATACCAGGAATTGATCCATCAGTGGCATGTCATAGATTGAATATAGATAAAAATATAAGACCATTCAAACAAAGAATAAGGAAGATATCACAAAATTATCATGTACAGATAGAAGAAGAATTACAAAAGATGTTGGATGCAGGGATCATAATGGAAGCAAAATATCAAGAATGGATTGCGAATATGGTCATTGTTCCGAAAAAGAATAAAGGAATAAGAATTTGCATAGATTTCACTGATCTAAACAAGGCATGTCCCAAAGATAGTTTTCCATTACCAGATATACCACAAATGGTGGAATCAGCTGCAGGTCATGATAGAGTCACTTCACTTGATGGATATAAAGGGTATAATCAAATATCACTCATGAGAAGAAGATCAAGAACATCTTTGCCTTTTTGGTCCAAGGGGTTTGTATTGTTATGTAAAGATGCCATTTGGTTTGCGGAATGCGGGTGCTACATATCAACGTATGGTTGAAAAAGTATTCGCGAAGTGGATGCATAAAACTTTGGAGGTATATGTAGATGATATGTTGATAAAAAGCAAGGAAGCTAAAGACCATGTGCAAGATTTGAAGGAAATATTTGAGCAAATGAGAAAGTTCAACATCAAATTAAATCCTGAGAAATGTATAATTGGGGTTTCATCTGGAAAGTTCTTGGGATACATAGTATCGAAGGAGGGAATACAAGTTGATCCAGAAAAGGTCCAAGCAGTTCGTGACATGCCAACACCTGCAACGGTAAAAGAAGTACAAAAACTAAATGGACTCTTGGCTTCACTTGGGAGATTTATTTCGCGAATGTCAGATAAGTGCAAGCATTTTTTCAACATACTTAAGAAGGGAGCAAAATTCAAATGGACTGATGAATGTGAAAAAGATTTTCAAGGAATCAAAGAATACCTCGCAAATACATCTATACTACAGAAACCATAGAAAAACGAAGAATTATTGGTATACCTCGCAACAACTCCATATGCTCTAAGTGCGGTTAGAATACGAGAAGACGAGAGTAGAAAGGCCCATTTACTACATTAGTAAAACCTTTAATGCAGCAGAAAAGAATTATTCTAAAATGGAGAAGTTAATCTTAGCCCTGGTTTATGCATCATTCAAGTTGCGAATATACTTTCAAGCACATGTAATAAAAGTGGTAACCAAAGTCCCAATTGAATCAGTCATGAAGAACACAAAAAGGTCAGGAAGAATAGAAAGGTGGAATGCACAAGTAAACCATTACAAGATAAAATACGAAGTGTTGTCATCGCAAAAATCACAAGTTGTCGATTTTTTGGCAGAATTTCCTTTGGAAGAAGATGAAGCAAAGAGGAAATGATGGATGTTGAAGAATAATTTGGAAATCCAAAAGACTTGTTAACGAGCCTGATAGATGGGAAATTCTGGTGGATGGATCATCCAATAGTGAGGGAAATGGAATTGGAGTCGTGTTGATTTCACCAGAAGGAGAAAGAACAGCATTCTCATTCAGACTAGAATTTGCATCCACGAACAATGAAACAGAGTACGAAGTTGTAGTGCATGCATTAAAGATCGCAATAGAAAAGAAGCTTGAAAGTATAAGGATAACAAGTGATTCTCAATTAGTGATTTGTCAAATTAAAGGGGAATATACCACAAATGAATCTTCTTTGAAGAAATACAAGAAACTCGTTGAGGAATTATCTTCGAAGATACCAAAATTAAAATGGAGACATATATCAAGAAAATATAACCGTCTCGCAGATGCTTTTGCATTTATTCCAAGCATGATGACAAATCCAAATACAAACAATTCAAAACCCATCAGTGGACAAAGAGAAAGAAATTGAAGAAGCTGTTGCGATGGAAGTAGAAAGAGAGTTATCAAACAACATCGCAGATTGGAGAAAAGAAATTCATGAATACCTCGCAATGAGAGAAACATCCGTGAATAGACTAGAAGCACATAAATTAAAGAGTCGTGCAACAAACTATGAGTTGCGAGAAGGAATTTTATACAGAAAATCTTTCAGTGGACCACCTCTCAGGTGCTTAACTCGTGAAGAAGGATAAAAGATATTGAAGATGTTACATGGAGGAGAAGCTGGAAATCATAGTGGGGGAAGATCTCTAGCATATAGAGCAAAAATACAAGGATATTACTGGCCTTATATGCATACAGATGCAAAATTGTTCGTACGAAGATGCAAGAAATGCCAACGACATGGTAAAAGAATTCATGCACCAGGAGCTACATTAACTTCTTCAACAAGATGCTGGCCTTTTGGTAAATGGGGGTTGGATATTGTTGGACCATTTATACGTGGATCTGGACAAAGGCGATATTTGATAGTTGCAACAGATTATTTCACGAAGCTCGCAGAAGTAAAAGCAGTCACAGCATATTCGTGATAAAGATGTTTTTACGTTTATATTTGAGAACCTCATTTGCAGTACGGGGTTCCAGCACAACTAGTATCCGATAATGGAAAACAATTTGAGGGGAAGAATATAGAGATGTTACTCAAAGGCTTTTAGAATAAAATGTGGGAAGTCAACCCCGTTATATCCACAAGCTAATGGACAAGTCAAGCAACAAATAAAACAATCGCAGATACAATCAAAAAGAAATTAGAAGGACATCTCAAAGGGTGGTGCGAGCAAGTACCTAGCGCAGTCTGGGCATACAATACAACTAGAAGAGAAGCAACTGGAATGTCTCCTTATTGTCTAACATATGGAGTAGAAGAAGTATTACCCACAGAGGTTGTAATTCCAACAACAAAGAAAGAAGCTTGGGAAAGAAATTTAAGTGCGGGAGTAATATTAAGAGAATTGGATGATTTGGAAGAAAAAAGAGAAAAGGTGTTGCACCATATGAGGATTTATCAGGAACGATTAGCTCGAGAATACAACAAGAGAGTCATTGAACGTGAATATAAACCAGGTGATTTGGTCATGCGAGAAACACCTCGATATCAAAAAGAAAATGGAGGGAAATTAGCACCAAAATGGGATGGACCATATGTTATTAAAGAAGTTGTAGGAAGCGGAGCTTATCGGCTGATGGATCCAGAAGGGAGAGACATGGGTTTGAGGCTTGGTAGACCTTGGAACAGACTATATTTGAAAAGGTATTATCCATAAAACTCATGAAAATTTTTACGAATATTGTTTGCTCGCAGGAAATTGGAAAAAGTTACGAATTTTCAAAATTTATATTCCGATTAAAATTTCATTAATTTGCGAATAAAAGACCGTTAATCTGTGGATCAGCCTCCTAAAAGAAAGAGAGCCGCGAGAAAATTTTATACAGGCAAACCTTTGTGGCGTACACCCTAGTTCGCGAAGCTATAATTCGTAAGAGGCAAAGTCCTAAAGTATGTCATTTAAGGGGGGTACCTATAACGTGGCTAAGGGTAACCGGAACACCACCAAGGGCCCTTAGTACATGGTAAAATTTTTGGGGTACAACCCAATAATGGGGTACCTATCCGGGTTAGACACCTTGGATTCTCACCTAATCTAACGACATTACGCAATATAAAATGCGGTGTAAGAAGATTTAGGGCTGGGCGACTAAGGCATACTTGTCTTTCCCAAGAAGTGCGAAACGATCAAGGCGCCGAGGTACACGGTTGATTCAAGAGTGCCGGGTGAGGTTGAACCACATCTGTCATTTTTGACAAGTCTTGGCAAATGATGCACTTGGCCCAAAGATACCCCATAGGGTGCAACCTCGTAACTATAAGCCCTATAGGAAAAAAGGATAAGAGGTTGCGATCAAAATATGGTTGTTGGCAGAACCAGATGGGAAGAGCTAACCTTGTATGGTCGATGTACGCTTCCTTGAAGGGGAAATCAGGGGGAAGATAAAGGGCAGCACCCTCCATTAGGGAGCTGATAAGTGCTATAAGACGCAAATGTCACGAGACTTCTTGTTTGCGAAAACATAAAGGCTTGTCATATTTGTGCAACAAATGAAGTTCTGCGAGCCTTCTAAAAAAAAAAAAAAAAAAAAGAGAGGAGAGAAAGAAATAAAGAACTCGCAGAACATAATAAAGTTAAGATGAGATCAATGGGTCATTACATGAAAGTGTAGAGACGTCCTGCGATTTCATCGCAAGACGGAAATGTCATGGGGCTTTATGTTCGCAAGAATATTTAGGCCTGTCATATTGTCGCAACAATTCCTGAAGAGGCTAAAATACTATACAAAGAAGTTAAGATGAGATCAATGGGTTTTTGCATGAAAGTGTAAGAACGTCCTGCGATTTCATCGCAAGACGATAATGTCACGAGGTTGTATGTTCGCAAGAATGTTCAGACTTGTCATATTATCGCAAATAATTAATACAAAAGAGGTGGCAAAATAAGACCTTTACTTAGGAATGCATGATAAGACCACATAAATTAATGAAATTTATTGCAATGAAGAAATTATACAAGAATATACATTATGAAGATCTGAAAAGAAGACAATTTTGTCAATATCATTAAAGAAATTTTACAAGAATATACATCAAGATATTTTGAAGAGAAGACAGCTCTGGCAATATCATTGAAGAATTTTACGAGAAGTCCTATCAAAAAAGACAACATCATTGAAGAATTTTAATGAAGACTTAACAAAAGATGCGCTTTTGATAACAATCAAATACAGATAAGTTCATATTCGTAAAAGTTTACGAGAATTACATACTTCTTATACTTCTCCATATATTGAATATTTCACAAAAAGATTGAATACTTCTTATAATTCTTCAAGAATATCTCATATTTATTATACTTCTTTAATGGATATTTCATTTAGTGAAAGTTAAATAATCATTATACTTCGTCATATGTTACATAATTATTCAAAGATCGAATACTTCTTATATTTCTTCATTTGATGAATTGAATACTTCTAATACTTTTTATATATCTTCATTTGGTGGATCGAGTACTTCTAATACGAAAAAGGGAATTGTGTATTTCTAATAATTCATTTGGTAGATTGAATACTTCTAATACTTCTTATATCTCTTCATTTGATGGATTTGGTACTTCTAATACTTCTACAAAGGTTGAAATTTCGTAAGATAAACTGAGGCAGATATTTTAATACTTCAAACAATGTTTAATCATTTAAAGAGAAATAATAGGGGAAAAGGATATACTAAGCTTTATCTGTGAGTTATATATTATTTCTCTTCACATGATCAAATGGGGCAAATTTAGTCAAAGAAAGGTTAAATTATCTTCGCAAAATATCAAAAAGAAAGGATAGATCATCTTCGTAAAATATCAAATGTACTTCTCAAAAATAGAATTGTTCGCAAAAAGGAAGCCAACGGTAACTAAGGGAAGGAATTCAGAAGAAAGAAAAAAAGGAGAGCCACTGATAAATTGAACAAGGAATATTATCATGCTTCATCAACACTCTGTCTTTGGATCTTTAAGATCAGAGGGTCATTAGCAGCCTTCGACTTTTTCGAGATATCATCCTTGGAAGAATATGCAGCAGGGACATCTCCTTGAGGAATAGATTCTTTCTCATCATAAAGATCTTCATCATCACTCTCATAATCGAAATCACTATCAGGATCACGAGCAACTTCATCGTCGGATATCTTCGGAGGAGTAATCTTTACAGAGAGGCAAGCCTCTTGATAAGAGAATGTTATTCGCAAAGACTTGAGCTTTCGAGATGACTTTCACAAGTATAGCCTTTTGATGATTGGTATCTTCGATATCCTTGGAATAAGAAAGATAATTGAATCTCCGAGTAGCACGGTCACGAGAGTTGATTAAGCGAGTAGAAAGCAAAGCATTCTTCTTGGCGAAGCTCGGAACAGAGGCTTCTAATCCAACTTTTTGCATTACGAAGGTGGTTCTCGTTCCGCAAATAAAACAAAGTTCAAAGAATAAAATTTGCGAGTATAACGAAATTTAAAGATGTACCAGAGGCAGTCAAATTTTAATGACTACCTTCTCTTTGCGAAGTAAGAGATTGAGTTAAAGATAGACAATAGTTCTTCATCGATTCATCGCATTATCAAAACCATCACCAACTAATCCTTTAAGTCGAGATTGAAGCTTTTGATCTTTAGAAAGGAGAAAATTTTTATCCTTCGCAAGTTTGGCATTAAGACTTTTTAATGACGAGTAATCTTCTTCAAGTTGATTCTTCTTAGCACACAAGACTATATTCTTATTAATAAGGGAATTCTTCTCAACAACAAAATAATTTCTTTCAGATCTGAAGACTTCTTTAATTCCTCAAGTTCACCTTTCAACAAAGAAAGAAGATTTTCTTGATCGCAACATTTATTCTGAAGAGTCTTTAATTCTTGCGAAGAAACAATCATTGTATTCAAAAACGAACATTTCTCTTCTGATAAGGTTTTGTTCTCTTCTAATAAGGTTTCTATTCTCAAATTAGCTTTGGTTAAGGAAGAAAAAAAGTTGAGATATGTCATCATTCAAAAAATTTCGATCATATATTAATTGAGTATTCTCTTGAAAAAGAGCATCAGAGTTGTCAAGAGCACACGAGTAAAGATTAGATAAATGGGAGAATTGGTTTGAGAGGCTTTCATGCTTGGTTCGATATTCTGTTGCATCTGATTCATGGTGAAGTACCAATCTTCTACATTTTTGGATGGATTCTATAAAGGGGAATGGGTTTTAATGGATGTTTCAAGCATATGAAGAATATAAATAAATAAAAGAGAAAATATGAAGATAGTAATCATACCTTTCAGTTCATCATTTCTTTTGCGAAGAATCGCACAGTCCAGAGAATTATTCTGAAGATGATGATTTTCTTTACGAAGATCCTCGCATTCTGCTTGAGAAGCTTTCAAAGATTGGCGAAGAAATTCAATTTCTTTTTCCAAGGATTGACGTGAAGAAGAAATGTCTGGATTGACGAAATTATTCAGAACTTCGCAAAATTCATATTGCGAGCGAACATTAGTAGATTTCGCAGTATTGGTCAAAACCTCAGATAACATTCGGAAAGTTGAATAAATTCCATCTCGAATTTCTTGAGGAAGAGGAGAAGAATTTGAAGGAATAAGAGCAAGCTGCAAATTGTCTGGAGATATAGCACTTAAAGGATTTGAGGACAAGACAAGTTTTTCTAAAGAAGAAGTTGAAGAAATATTTTGCGAGGGTTGTTTTTCAAAAGAAGAAGTTGAAGAAATATTTTGAGAGGGTTGGTCTTGAAGAAGTGTTGATAAATTGACATTGATAGGAGATTGAAAAGCAGATAATGGAGTAGAGGCGGGAGTATGTGAAGAAGCATTTTCACGAGGAGGAGAGAAAATTCCTTATCAACTTCAGGAAGGAAGTCATCAATCTAATTAATGGTGTGGGTTTAGTTATTCGAGATCTCTTGCTTGGATTTGGTTTTTTTCGTCAACTGCGAATCAAAATGTAGATTAAAAACTGAGGCAACAATATATTGTTCAGGAAAGAAGGCAGAGTATTTTAACTACCTTTTGATTCTCAGATTTTCTTCTTCGTGGATTAAGGCTTGGATTCTTTAGTTGAGATTTCATCTGAGAAGTTATTTTGCTGAAATAAACCAAAATCAGATAACAAATTATACAGAAATTAAAGAGGAGAACAAATGAAATACGCAGAGATAGAGGGAAATTACCTTGGAGAACTCATGAAGATACAGTAGAAGAAAAAATTGCAGAGAAAATAGTGATAGAGAGTATGAGTAGAAGATAGAATTACGGAAATAAGAAAAATAAAAGGAAGAGAATATAAAGGAGTTATATAAGGGAATAACTAAAAAAGAACGGTTACAAAAGACGTGTCAAAATTTCAAAAGACTAAGTAACGGTTATGTTCTCACGATCATTTCTTCTTCGTAGAATTGACATGAGAAGAGGCAAGATGTAGGTACTGAATATCGCAAGATAATAGTTCACGAGTATCGGGAGAAAAGAGTTATAAAATGTTACGATGATAGAAGAAGCGCAGAGAAATATGAAGTTTTGCGAGGATGGAGTAATTTTGCGAGTATGAGTTGCGATACTTCGTAACTCATGTACAACTGTATAAAGTTTTACTATAAATAGGAGTTCAAATGTAAAATTCGAGAGGTTCTTTTAGTGAGTGTTAGAAAATATTTTAGGAAAGAGAATAGAGAAAGTTGTAACTATTCTAATTCCATTTAGATACTTCTTTGTGATCAATTGAGAACATTAATAAGAAAATTTTTATTCATCATCAAGAACTTCTTGAGTTTTTACTAATTCTATTGAGGGTGTAGTTGTAGGTTATTCTGCAACTACAGTAGAAAATTTTGCCCAGCTCTGTGTACTGCTCAAATTACTGCGGTGAGATTACTGTTAATCAGGAACCAAAGAACTATATTATTTTGGAAACTATGGGCGTGGTGTGATCGCCAGATGAGACAAGATACTGTTAATATTTCTATGAAATGAAGGTATGTTAATCCAAGCAAGACTTTCACGGAACGGTTGATTCAAATTCACCCGGGTTTAAATCAAACATGTTGCTTAATTTGTTGGTTTTGTCTTACAACAAACGTCAATAAATTTACCCATCTTTTGGTAGGCTATGAGAAGAAGTTATGTATAAGTTGTTGATCAGTTTTATTAGCTTTGGAATAAAACAAGTGGACAATCGGATGAGAGAGAAGTGTAGTTATTTCTTTTCCTGGCTTCTACACGATTAACTATGTTATTCATGTCCTGGCCATCAGCGACCAATGGATGTATTCTATTATTATTTATTTGATTATCATAACTTCGTTAATATCTACTTTACTATGGTGAATTTTTATCCTCATTTCATGTTGATGTCATCTATATTGAAATGGTTTACTGATATTTGGATCATATTTGTGTACCAAATCTAAGGAAAATTTGGATCGTATTTGTATTTGTGTACCAGAACTAAGGAAAGAATACGCATCGTATGATTTACCAAAAAGTGCATTGCCAAAAGAATCACAGATTCTGAGAATCCCCTAAATAAAATGATTTATCTCCAATTAGAGTCCAAGGAAGATTTTTTAGATACTATTAGGTCAGATATATACAAGAAGGTAGGGAGGATAAATCCACAATATCTAAAGGAGAGAATTATTCTAACAGATACAACTAAAAGTGTGGAGAAAATCAATGTACTCTTGACATCATTTTTTCCAAGAGTCCTACATATACATAGTCAATATGGCTTGAAATACGCAGGACTGACATGGGCAGACAAGAACTTGGTAAGGTTATAGGCTTATGAGCATTGGACAAGAGACCATGGGGATTCAAGCTCAGATGTTGACAAGAAAAGAGGATGGAAATATGGTCATCTTGATGTGGGTAAATAGTCTTTAAAATAGATAGGGAAATAACTTTTATTTTCTCATAGTTGGAAAACGTTTAGAACAAAAAGTACGGAACCAATAGATGGCATTCGGGTTCGAGAGACAATTCAGACACGCAGATACTAAGGAAATTTAGCAGTAGTATGCAGTTATGGGATTGGTTAGGGAGTATATTTCAGTGTTCAACTCATACTTATTTTTTTCTGAAGTGCTGAAATTTCCAAGGCATGAGAGCAAGGTCATTAAAAAAGTGTAGTATTTGGCATCTTCTGCTGTTAGTATGAAGGAATTGTGGTTCACTAGAAATCGAGCAATATTTGACAGGGCATTATTTCAGGCGGAAGTGATACAGAACAAAAAACTAAATTCAGTTAGAGAATTGGTGAAAGTAGAATGCACTGTAGAAAGTGAGATGTGTAATATGGTAAGTGAGATGTGTAATACGATAAACAAGTAATAAAGCCATTTGGGTTGTAGATTTCAAATAACTGGAAAAACTGTGGAATGTTATTTCCATCTTCCAAGGGCCCCTAAATTTTGACTATGTTGTGATGAAGTTGTAAGAGGAAATCCTAGGCTTTCTGGGTAAGATTTTATTGTTAGGTATAGTACTTGGGCATATATTTTTGCTTTTACATGGGGATTAGAAGTAGCAACAAACTCTTATGCAGAAGTCATGTCAATAATTTGTGTTGGTGAATGGTATGTAGCTAATCATAAATCAGTTCAAGCAGGCTAGTATACAATATGATTTAAAGGTAGAAATTGTAACTTTCAGTGCAGGAAATATTCCTTGGTTTGTCATAGCCAATATTTTAGATTTGTTAAGATTTATTTTTGTGTGCCCAAGGCTTAAGGGAATTTTTTTTATGGTGTTCTCTTGAGCTTCATTTGAGTTGTAAGAAAAGAGAAAAAACTTACTTTTCTGATCTATTCACCGAATCCTCTACAGAACCAGTTGAGGAAATTTTTGCTAGCATTAAGAGTACGATCACCAATGAAGAAAACTTATTCACCGAATCCTCTACAGAACCAGTTGAGGAAATTTTTGCTAGCATTAAGAGTACGATCACCAATGAAGAAAACTTAAACCTAACTGCAATTCCTTCTCATGAAGAAATTTGGCAGGTCGTAAAAAACCTTAAATCAAACAAAGCGCCGGGGCCTGATGGCTTCCCGGTAAGTTTCTTCAAGCATAACTGGGAGATAGTTGGCTCTCAATTAGTGGCAGTTGTGCAAGATTTCTTTAGAACTAAACAGTTAAATAGCAACTTAAACAAAACCTTTCTTTTCTTAATACCAAAAATAAAAAATAAAAAATCCAAAATCCCCTTCTGATTACAGGCCGATTGGCCTATGCAACACACCTTACAAAGTTATAGCAAAGCTAATGGCTAATAGGTTCAAGAAATCTTTAGAACATATCATATCACCTCTTCAATCAGCCTTTCTCTCTTCTCGTCATATTTCGGACAACATTATAGTTGCACATGAGATAGTACACTCTATGAAAAAAAGTAAGAAAAAAGTAGGTAACATAGGCCTAAAGATTGATATGTCGAAGGCATTTGACAGGGTTAAATGGATTTTCTTACTTAAAGCTTTAAAAGCTTTTGGTTTTTCTGATGAGTGGTGTGCATTGATTCATCAGTGCATATAAACTTCATCCATTGCGGTTTTACTCAATGGAAATCCTTGCAATGAGTTTAAACCCACTAGGGGAATCAGACAAGGGGACCCTTTGTCCCCTTATCTTTTCATCTTATGCATGGAAGTATTCTCTAGGTTACTCATTCATCTAGAAACTCAAAAAAAGGTTCAGGGGATCAAATTAACACCTAAGGCACCACCTATTTCTCACCTTTTCTTTGCCGATGATCTCCTGTTGTTCACAAAAGCTGACTTAATAAGTTGCAACAATCTTCTCCTTGCCATCCGATGTTTAGTAAAGCATCTCAAGTGATTAACTTCTCAAAGTCTCTGGGTTGTTTTTCAGTAAAAAAGTTCACAATAAACATCAAGGCATAATTTGCAGACTTATGAAAATTAGGAAAATAGACATAAAGGATACTCACCTGGGGGTTCCACTCTTCATAGATAAGTCCAAACTAAAAGCTTTTGATAACATTATCGAAAAAATGGAACAACGCATTAAAACTTGGTTAGGAAAAATTCTTTCGCAACCCAGCAAGATAGTCTTGAATAAATCAGTGCTGTCTAGTATGCCCATCTTTAGTATGGGTTGTTTTGTTTTACCAGAAAAAATAACTAAACGCATTAACAACATTCAGCGTGATTTCTGGTGGGGTAAACATACTAATTCTAAAGGAATATACATTAAAGCTTTTGATTTTCTATGTAGACCTATAGACCAGGGAGGACTAGGATTTAAAGAAGCCAATAAGGTTAATCAAACAATGATTAGTAGGATTGCTTGGAGGCTTATAAGCCATCCTGATGACCCATGGGCTCAAATTCTAAAGGGGAAATATTTTAAGAAAACTGGCGCTTTATTAGCAAAAAAGAAATCCAAAGCCTCTTGGATATGGAATTGCATATTACAAGGAATTAAGCACATAAAGAAGTACAGTATCTGGGAAGTGGGAGATGGGAAATCAATAAATATCTGGGAAGATAGATGGTTACCAACAAGACCTGAAATCTTAGATAATTCTGCCCATAGGGCAGACACAAGCATAACACTTGTATCTGAATTGATAGATTCAGACACTAAGAAGTGGAATACTAACCTGTTACATTCAGTTTTTGATAATGCCTTAGTTCATGACATCCTTAACATCAACCTGTTTACTAATAGAAGCGGCATTCTTAAGAAAGACAAACTAAGATGGACTTTAACTAAGAATGGTGAATTCTCAGTTAAATCCTTATATGCTAAGCTCTTAAACCCTACCACTTCTGCCTCTCATGCCGCTAAAAAGTTCTGGAAGGGTTTGTGGAGCATGAACACATCACAAAGGATAAAACTTTTTGTGTGGAAATGTTTACAGGATGCATTACCAACTAAACAAAAGTTGGGATCTGCCAGGGAGGACGATAGAAATTGTATCTTTTGCAAAAATTGTATAGAATCGACCTATCATTTATTTTTTGAATGTATTTTTGCAAAAGCGGTTTGGAGCTTACCACCAATGGCGTCTCAGGGAGTAATTCCAAATTTTCTCAATGCTAACAGATCTTTTCTAGACATTTATAATGAATGGAGAACAGGAAACATTCATTCTATTTCAATGGCATTAGCAGCAACAACATGCTGGTTTATCTGGAAAGAAAGATGCCTTAGAGTCTTTGAAGATAAAAATAGATCTCCTGAACAACTTGCTAATGCCATTGGAAGACACTTTGCTTACTGGCATCCAGAGAGAAACACAATCCTACAAGAAACTAGTTGTATTAATCTAAATAAGAACATTTTTTGGAAATTTCCTGAGAATCTGTCTCTTAAACTTAACTGTGATGCTTCTTGGCTCTCTGAATTTTCTAATGCTGGTTTTGGTATGATCCTTCGAAACTCCACAGGTACCTTTCAAGCAGCAGAAATGGGATGTTGTAGGAAACTCTCAGCTGAAGAAGCAGAAGCTGTAGCTCTGCTAAAGGCAACAAAATGGGCTATCAGAAACAACCTGCACAATCTTGTCATAGAAGGGGACAATCAGGCGACAACATGGTACCTACAGGGAAAGCAAGTGAACATTCAATGGCAGTGCGTAGCAATATTAGATGAAGTTAAACTCTTAGCTGAACAACTAGTCTCTTTTTCGGGTTTTCAACATGTTGATAGAAGAGCAAACAAGGTTGCAGACTTGCTAGCTAAGAAGGGAAGGAACTCAAACAACACAATTTCTTGGAATCAACAAGTCCCTGCTTTTTTATTTCCTGCAATAGCTTTTGACATGACCAAAGCTTATGATATATGTACTTTCAATAACAATGCTTCTGTACCCTATTTTGTCAACTTTAATTCCTCAAATTCAGCCATTGGAAGAGCAACTCAACAAGAGTATGTCTCTGAAGAGCCTGAATTTGTAGATTAATTTGGTCGGCCTTCTATACGATGAGAAAATGTTTATCTGTCCGTCACAATATTTGTCCAGAGAAAATAAAATTGATTTTAATTTTATGAAATTGTGAGTGATATCGACATGATTAAACAAATTGATCTTGTAATTCGTTCGTATATAATCGAACCAACAGATTTTCAGGTCAAACTTTTTACAAAAACTCATAGGATAGTTTGATTGATTCGGACTTGAAACGGATCCTGTTTTCAATTTTGAATATCCATAACAAAAAGCGAATTACAGCAAAATAAACTTCAATTTCATTATAAAAAATAACAATAGGATTCTCCATTTCGATGACTTAACCTTTTTTTCGAGTTAATCTCGACAAAATTCACAGTTAGAAAAAGAAAAAAAAATCTTCAGGAAGAAGCAGAGTATAACATTACCAGTAAAACGGGTGGAGAAGACGATCTTTCGGTTTCCGACCCATACCCATAATCTGACCCACAAATGATATTATTAGCCCAGTAACGTACAGAAAGAAATATTTCAACTTCTGATGTTAAATTTTGCTAACAAAAGCAGATCTAGCTACAAATTTTGCATCGAGATGTTACTTTTGATGTTACTTCTGAATACTTCTGATGTTAAACCACCATATAGCGAATCCAATTCCAATCTTCATCAAGTCAAGAATCAAAATCACAAATCCATTTCTTCAAATCGAAAATCAAACATACCAATAATTATAAAGATTAAATCAGAAATGGGTTTCCATAATTGAAGCAAAAGAAGTTGAATTTCTTTACTGTCGTGGATGGTTGCATTCTGCTAGCTCTGGTGGGTGAGGTTTTTGAGGCAGCTGTGGCGGAGGAAATATTGTTACTCGATCACTTCGCCTTGTTTGATGGTGGCTGGGACTGCAGTACCCCATTGTTTCGATAAGATTTGACGCTAAGAGAGAGTGAGAAGAAGATGAGATAGAGAGTGAGTGGGGTGTTGGGAGAGCAGTTTACAATGTCTTTTGGTGCTTGACACGACTATTATTCTTCTGGCATGCAAAGTACACGTGGTGGAGTTGATAGTATCTATAGTAGACAATTCACAGGCGGACACGACATTGTTATCTCGATAAAGTTGCCGACTATTGCTTTTGGGCATTAAGGCATGGTTGGGAGCCTAGTCTGCATAATCAACGAATTTGGAAGTCATTCAAAACAAGAATTTTGTAAATTAACATCGGCTAACAAGTAACAAAACACTTCTGTGAAGAAAATCAAGGAAACCAAAATATTTCCTTTATATGTCTATATTCAAGTAGAATAGCGTTCAATGAGATTAGGATTTTGGTTTCAGTGAAAGAAAAATTAATTAGACAAGTGTTCAAGTATATTTGTTTACGGGGAATGCTATACTGACGGAGTATATTTGTTTACGGGGAATGCTATACTGACGGACCATTTTCTCCAGAAAAATCTAGATACACAACCCATGGAGCTCAATGATGGATATTTTTGTCCCACGACTTTGCGTGGTGATGGAGAATTTTCGGGAGAAATATTTGGGACACAAATCATTTTTTATTTTTTACTCGGAGGGAAGACAGGTGTGTCTGATGGTCACGTGGAGTTACCCTTTATACGTTTCATTTTTATAAAATTGGTTAAATAGACTAAAATCAATAATTCGTGGGTGAAAAAGACATTGTAAAATTTGATACTGTTTAAATGGCCGAGAATATAAAAATAGTCAGGATGTAAACAACTTTATCCTATCCATTTAAAAATATTTTTTCTTATTTTTAATTTACAACAGGATGCATCCAGTTTCATCCTCGCTATTTTTTAAGTTTAAGCTAAGATGAATCCAGTTTCATCCTCGCTATTTTTTAAGTTTAAGCTAAGATGAATCCAGTTTCATTCTTGCTATTTTTTTGGTATCCATTTCACCCACACTAATTTTTCCTCGTTCATTAGAACCATGTTTTAAAAATATTTGGACAATTGACCCAATTTCCGTTTCGTTTCGTTTCATTTTTATTTTTATTTTATTATTATTATTATTATTATTGGATAAAGAGTATTACATTAACTAGCAAAGGGAGCCGAAACGGCGGGAGGGGGGCTGAGATTGTGTCATAAGGGAGGCAAACTAACACTACCTTCCATGTTAATTCCTGCAATATTACACCATTGGGGACTCGAACCTGAGACCTCCTGGAGCGCATTAAACTTTGGGGAACGGGGATGACCAGCTGAGTGCATTATTATTATTATTATTATTATTTTAAACCAAGTGAATCAAATGATGTTGCTAAATATTATTACATGAAACTAG
The DNA here is from genome assembly GCA_023529315.1 of Papaver bracteatum. Classification (NCBI taxonomy): domain Eukaryota; kingdom Viridiplantae; phylum Streptophyta; class Magnoliopsida; order Ranunculales; family Papaveraceae; genus Papaver; species Papaver bracteatum. The sequence continues at coordinate 201,535 of JAJJWX010003811.1, read as the reverse complement.
TTGGAAGGCTAACAAGCTAGGCTCCAACGACATACTACTACATTAATTGAACAGGTTGATGTGCTAGCCTACCAGCGAGCCTCATGGGTAACCTTGCCAAGGGGAGCCGAAGCGGGAGGGGGGGCGAGATTGTGTCACAAGGGGGGTAAACTAACACTACCTTCCATGTTAATTCCTGCAGTATTACGCCATTGGGGACTTGAACCTGGGACCTCCTGGAACGCATGAAACTTCGGAGAACGGGGATGACCAGCTGAGTTAGGGCCCGTTCTTCTTCTTCTTCTTCTTTTTTTTTTTTTTTTTATAAATATTATTACATGAAACTAGTTGGAAGCCCAACAAGCTAAGCTCCAACGACATACTACTACATTAATTGAACAGGTTGCTGTGCTAACCTATCAGCGAGCCTCATGGGTAACCTAGCCAAGGGAGCCGAAACGGCGGGAGGGGGGCTGAGATTGTGTCACAAGGGGGCAAACTAACACTACCTTCCATGTTAATTCCTGCAATATTACACCATTGGGGACTCGAACCTGGGACCTCCTGAAGCGCATTAAACTTTGGGGAACGAGGGTGACCAGCTGAGCTAGGCCCCTTCCATAAATTTTTTTTTATTATTATTATTTTTGACTGATACGTGTACGTATCTCTAAATGAAAAGTAGGCACAACACCGTCACTGAACCGAAAGTGGAGCTGGGGCACGTTATAGGATATAATAATTTTAGGTAACAAAAATGGTTTGCAATGTATGCATCTAAAACAAAATGGTTTGTAATTTTGACAAATGTTTTTTTCTTTCTTTTCTTTGAAAGTGTATATGGGACAGTAAAGTGTCAGTTACAATTGATTATGTAGTTTTCTCAATATAGTTTATAGGGTCTTAGACTAAGTCTTATGGACTAGATTGGAGGTGTTAGATTATCACATAAATGTTGCAATTAAAAAAAAATGGCAAAAAAGTTAACACTAGTTCTCTTTCCTACCAGATGTTAGTATGTGAGCTGGCATGCTAGAGAGTTACGCTGAATGATTCAGCGCTAGGAAAAGTACCTTTTCGCGGAACAAAACAGCACTTGGAAGAATATTCCAAGCATCTATGCTGAATGGTTCAGCGCCTCACGCTGTTTGATTTTGTGCTTCTCTTAACGGCTACATTTTGACTGTGTTGACTGGTCAAGCGCGAGATTGTTCCGCGAAAGTTAGTAACGCTGAATGGTTCAGCTCTCGGCCTGTTTTGTTTTAGCGACTAGCATGCTAGACTAGCACTCCCATAAAACTTAGGTGATTTTGCTAGCTGACGTGGATTGCTAACCTAGGTGCTAGACTAGCACCCATAAGACTTAGTCTTATGACAATATCGTGTACAAGTCGTCTGCTGCCACTGAGCTATTGAACCCTTTTGATCTTGGTATTTCGAAGTAAAGACATGAAGGAGGATGGAAGAGCAAGTATCTTGTGTGACTGCGTTTGTTTCTGTGTCGGCCCCCACTGCTGTAGCAGTAATCTAGGATATTTTTTACTTTTAAAAAAAAAAGAGAAAAAAAAAACAAATACACAATGATTCGTTTTATTTAACACGAAATTCAACTCATCAATCCAATATGTGTGAGCATACGGTTGAGCCAGGGGGCCCGGTGATACCTAGTATGTTAAGAAAAAAAAAACTTAAATAGGAGGGGGAACTCAATTTCTCTCTGGTTTTTCTTCTTGCGTTTTTTCCCCTCCCTGGATCTTTTCTTTTCTGGGAATATATTTTTTTTTTTTTTTCAAATCCTCTAAGAACAAGATATGAGCTGTGTGAAATGAGAAATGAATGGGTTTTGGCGATTCATTTGAATGATGGTGTTGTATCAGGGAGCATCTTACTTCTTCCTCTCTTGGCTGCCATTGTTTCTTTTTAAAGGAGTACAAGTCTAGGGTTTGATATTCATGAATATGTTAGCTAAAATTGTTGATTCTTGGTGATGAAATTAGCTTAACAAGGTATGAATTTGTTTTAGTTTGATGCTTAAGTAGGCCTCATCTTAGAATTTGGGGGTTTTGCTATAAATTGATCCTATTAGTAAATCCATGAAACGGGTTGGTAGAAATCAGGGTGAGTTTATGTTGTACACGAACTAATTCATGAATCCATTCACATGAAACTTTGATTTGAGATATTTGAGAATTTAGGGTTCATGTTGTGAAATTGGAGATTTTTATGATAAACCATGCTATTTTGTAAATACATGAGTTGGGTATCTAATAATCATCATGAATTGCTCAAAAATTTATTTGGTTGTTATAATTTTTCATGATGGATTCGTGCTTGGATTTCTTGTATGAATAAACCCTAAAATGTATGTCTTCTATTGTATCCTTATCTTAAATTCCAGCCGTTGGAATGTTATGAATTTTCAGTATGTTGTTCTTCATTAAGTTTTAGAAGTATGGTAAAAATTTGAAGATGATCAGACATAGTTAATTACCAAAAGCATTAGACTTATCATGACTGCCTTCTGCAGGATTCAAATCCTGAACATCCCACTTGCAATCGAAGTATCTGATTTTCCGTATATCGGATGAAGTTGAATTTTTAATATGTTGTTTATATATATGGAAGTAACCTACTGTAAAATTTTCATGAATTTCTGATCACTTTAGGTATACTAAAGTATGGGTTTAACGTGCCTGACTTCTGTAAGACATTAATATAAGTCTGTCAAGTTATGATGTGGCTATATTCTTATTGAACCGTGAAAAACCTGTAATTCTTGGGTATGCTGTGGTAACATAATCCATTAGGTTACTGTAAAAGTTTCATTATGATCCGATCAGCATGCATTACGAGTTTGACATGTACAACATATGATATAGATATGTGCTTGTAGGGTCAATCTATGGAATTGGACTGTATGTGTTTGGAGCTTGAAGTTGTCATGGATATATTGAACTTTTGATTGGTTTAAATGGTGTTGTATGGGTTGTATTTCAACTTAGTGTTCAAGTTTTCAATCATGGTTTCTTATATATGAACCATATGATGTCTCTCTCGACGTCATTGCATGAGTTAACAATTGTTTGTATTCTAGTGTACTCTTTATGGCTCATGGAACATCAACTTGTCTACAAACGACGTAATAGTGGGTTTCCATTAGAATAATTATGAACATAGTTAGTTAAGAGGACTTGGTAGTTGTACAAATGATAATCCACTTTTAGTATTCTCACTCTTGCACACTACCCATATGAATGTTGTGACAGTAAGCATCATCTACTACGAATGGTGAAAGTCATGGTTATCACCATCACTACTAGATTTACTATGCTTGTTAATACAGTTGCATTTCTAATTGGCTTGGGAAATCTTGCAGTTATCCTTATTGTCTAATATACTCAGGGAATGACTCTTCATTCCTTGTTTGAAGTTATCATTTACTCACTAGCTTGATCTCCAGGATGTTTGTATAAAATCTACTTGACGCTACTAACGTCCAGAGACTTAGGAACTCGTTCAAATTCGTTAATTCTATTTCGTACACATATTCTTAGTTCCAGACTTGGGGATGGGTGCTCTATCCAACTCTACCTGAATTCTACATTTGGTGTCTTAGGCAGGTACGATTGGAAATGGAGACACTTTCTATTGCTTTCATGTTACTGTTTTATTTTCTAAAGTCACTATGAAGTGCATATACTTGTCACCATTTTGTGCTGTAGATAAATCTATGCTTTGGTGAGACAGTTGTCCAACACGAGCAAGCTTGATCTCTTTGGTGACACATTTAGTGGTTTCACTAATTAGGTATACATAAACCACTACTAGTTCTGTATTGAATGGTGACTTGCTTAAATTGTATAAGGCCAAGATATGAGATAATATCAATGGACAGTCTTTATTCATTTCACTACCTCAATGGTAACTAACCTTACTTAATGATCTCATCCTATTTGGCTGACACTAATAGGTATTATGATTGTAATAATCTGGGAACTTGTATCATTAATGATTAACGGAAATGGTTATTAAATTAGGCATCGGAGTTCTGTGGATAACATCTTCTCACCTTGATATTGTGGCCTTCGTTTGTGTTGATAATTGTTGAAAACAATGAAAAAAGTGGTGTAAGGCTATTGTAGTAGCAGGAAATCCCACACTACACCCCTCACAAGAATTCATATAATCAAATCATTTAAAGATGAACAATCACAATCTTTATTGATTAATCTCACAAATTTTACAAGAAAGGAAAGAAATCAAACTAAAAAATTATCAACCGCTCTGGACTCTCTCTCTTAATGACTTTCTCAACACTCGAAAAAGATCTCTCTCCTCTTATGCCATGTTTAACTCTTTATATAGGGAATTACATAGTGGATGACAACTAAGTTGTCATTTTATTTCGGATCTGACTTGCGATATTTTCGCAAGCTTACAAATGTTAACCTCGCAAACTTCCTAAATCTCGCAAGATCATCACACTTTTCTCGTGTTTGAGCTGACGTCACTTATTATGTCATCTTCATTTTCTCTGCGACGGCTTCACAACGTTGTAGATGAAAACTTCGCAAGAGTGTTGTTATTGTGATATTCTGATCCTACATCTTGCCTCTTCTCATGTCTTCTCTGCGAAGGAGAGAATGTCATGAGAAATCGTTCTTCAAAATGCCGCAACTGTTCATTTTTTCATATTCTTCTGTACTGACACAATTCTGTATTTTGCATGAATTTCGTTACACGTATCTCTTCCTCCATCCATCTTTTGACTCGTCTTTTTCAACCGCTCATGTCTACTCTTCGCATTAAATGCACTTATCTTCTCGAGAATTTCTACCCTCTATATATAATCTCCTTATTCTCCTCTTTTCTTCTTTTTACTTTCTTCTCTGCTTCTCTGCAATCTTATTGTTCTTCCGTAAATTCCGCTTCTGCTAGTGTAATTTTTCGTGATTCTCCTTCTTTTAATTTTTACTACCTTCCTTCATTCCCATACTAAAAATGCCTCCAGCTGGTCGTAAGAATGAAGTTGCTCTTGAAGAAATTCGAAAGAAATTTCTAACCAAAGGTTTTACTTTATCCCCCATTCCTGGTCAAAACCCTAAATCTGAACTTTCTATTGGTTTATTTTCTGATCATCCTTGCAATCATGAAAAGATCATAGTCTCGCTGGTCTTCCTATTCCCCTTTATGATCCTGAACTTCCCTTATTCTATGAAATTCTTTCTAATGCGAAGTTCTCGCGAGCAGTATATCAATTGAGTGGAGATTGCATTCGCTTAATACTCGAGTTTGCGAATCGTGGTGCTGGTAAGGGATCTCTTTACCCGTCAAAAGTTAAGAATCCTAAGTTTGCTGAGGTTGCGATTATTCCTGCGAAGTATACCGTAGAAAATTTCTTTGCGAATGATGAGGTAATTCCCATGAAAAGAGATAACACTTGTTGGGGAATTCGTTTGAGGAAGAAAGATGATGTTGATGATGACAAGATACTTATGCAAGACATTGATTGGCATCCTGACACTAATACAACTCCACGTCATTCTAGCGACGATAAATGGTGTATCTTTCCCCTAATCTTAGAGGGTCCGTACATCTCCGATTCTCATGCTTTACCTGCGAATTTCATAGCATACCAACCATGGGTATTTAAATGGCTTGAGAGGAAAGCAGAGGTATATTTCCACACTTTGTTTGCTTGAATTGTTGTTCTTTTTACTCTTCTATATAATTTTGCTGACCACTCTAATGTTTTCACTTGCGAAATTATCAGATTGAATGGTTGAAAGTAAGTTATAGCAAGACTGGGAAAATCAGCACTTTATCAGCTCTTCGATCATTCACAGATGAAGTAATAAATATATATATATATATATATATTTATGATTCTTCACAATATATTGTTGCCTATATTTATTATCTTCATCTGTGTGTGTAGGTTATCACTGAAGTGGAAGAACTTGTCAAAGTTGCGAAGACTAGGGGTAAAGGAAAGAGTATTTCTCGCAAAGATAAATATGTTGCCCCTCCTTTAAAGAAACGAAAAGTCCAATCTAGCGAAAGTTCTAGTGATCATAGCGATGATGATGATGATGATGATGTTTCTTCTGGGAAGGAAGCTTCACAACATGAGTCTTCTATGGCCAATTGTCCAGCATTTTTTCTAACTCTTGGAAAGGAATTAGTGATACTTCTCTTACCAATGCATGCCAATCCATAGCCGCTATTTGCGATGCTCCCCTCTTAGAGAATAATGAATCTCTTCGTGGGGTTTCAAGATCTATATCTCCATGTTTCTTACACTCACTCAATAACTTGGTAAATTTTCATACTCATACTTTTCTTCTTGTATTTTTTCCTTGAATTCATAATTCATTCTGAGAATTCGCTGAATTATTTCGCAGGCTGGGAAAGCTTCTTATGCTGTTACCGCAGACTTGGAAAAAAGGCGTGCGGCCTTTGAAAAGAAGTATCTTGAACTTCGCGAGAAGAATGAAAAATTGGAAGTTGAAACTGCTAGTCTTCGCGAGAAGAAAAATCAATTAGAATCTCAGACTGCTAATCTTCGTGAAAAGAATAACCAGTTGGAATCTGAGACTGATGTCCAAAAGAATAAAATTTCTGGTCTTCAAAATGCCAATAAGCAACTCTATGGTACATGACTTTTTTTTCTTTTTCTTTATTTCGTTTTCTCATTATGTTTTCTTATGTGGTTCATCATTTCGCTGACGTTTATGGTCTTTCTGATGAGGTTATTCTTCTTCATACATTTCCTAATCTTATGGATGATGATACTCTTCTTGAACACCTAAATACTTCTCTAAATAGTTTTTCAAATGATAAGATTGAATCTCTTCCCATAGATGAACTCAAATCTTAACTTCGCTTCTTAGAGGTTGACTATAGATCCGTCTTGACTATGGATAACAATTTTAAACGTTTCTTCCATAATTCCAAAGAACAAATCAATAGTTTAAGAACCAAGTACAGTGATCTCATAGATGAAAAAGATCGTATTTCTCTTCAAGGTACTCAAACTTTAGCAAAATTCCAAGAAACTCTTATTGAGGTCCAAATTGAAAGAGATGATCTCAAACATAGAAATGCTGTGCTCTGCGAGAGAGAGAACCAAACTTTCTCCCGTTTTCTCATAAATGATGATGATGAATTTTCTTTGGCTACGAAAGTTCTTGATAACGCTAGAAATAACTTAGGTGTAAATGTTAGTCTTCAAGATGAACAGACAACCTTGATTAGAGATATGATCTCTAACAGAGAAGGTTGTTAATTGTTCTTCTTCCTTTAGTTATTTGCTTTTTCATAAACTATTATCAGGTTGTTGACTTATTGTTATATTTTCGCAGAAGCTGAAGAGAGATATCTCAAAAGAATTGAAGAGCTTGAGAATGAGAAAGCGAAGCTCGCAAAAGATTTATCTTCTCTCAATGATAAATGTTCAAGGTTGAAGGCTCAAATGAAGATCACTATTGCAAATTTTGGGAATGATGCAATTTCTTTCCGTAATGACACCATCAAGGAGATCTGTGATGACAATAAGATTCCTCACTCCAAATAACCTTGCCTTTTAGATAAAATCCCAAAAAATACTCCTTTTCTGGTAATATCTAATAGTGAAGCTGATAAAGAAGAAGAGTTTGATGAAGAATATGATGAAGATAAGGAAGAAAGCTCTAGTGAAGAATCTGATGGAGACAAGGAAGAATCAAGCAAGAAATAGGTTTCTTTTCTTTGTTCGATTTTTTGTAAAACTTGTACATTCGTTCTCTGATCTTCTATTCTTGTAATCTATTACTACGAATTTTTCTTCAATATAAGCTCTACTTCTCTTGTTTCATCCTGCATGTGTTAGAAAAACTTTTCTCTCTTGCCATATGATTGACCAAAATACAATTAATTTTTTACTTTATGCGTAAATCTATCATGTGGAGACAAATAACATTTAATTCATTCTATACATTCCCATACTTGCCTCTATTATTTGTATTTAGATGAGTGATTGAGCAAGCTACCTCTGTTTAGTAAAATAATTTGCGATAAAATCACAATTATCTCTTCATAATCTCGCAATCATAAATTGTTAGAAAATCGCAATTATCTCTGTATAATCTCGCAATCATAAATTGTTAGATTGCATTTGTTCTTGTATTCTGATGTGGTCTTATTTTTCCTTCCTAAGTAAAGGTCTTATTTTGCCATATTTTTTCTTTGTGACAAAATCGCAGGACGTATCTACACTTTCATGTGGAAACCCATTGATCTTGCCTTAACTTTTTGTTCTTTTGTATTTTTTCTGCGACAATATGACAGGCCTAAATTTTCTTGCGAAATTAAAGCCCCGTGAAATTGTCGTCGTGCGACGAAATCGCATGACGTCTTTACACTTGCATGCAATGACCCATTGATCTCGTCTTATCTTCTTTTTTATATTATTGCCTCTTCAGGAATGTTGCACAAATATGACAAGTCTAAATATTCATGCAAAAATAGAGCCTCATGACATTTGCGTCTTAAGACACTTATCAGCTCCCTAATGGAGGGTGCCTCCCTTATATTCCCTCTGGTTTCCCTTTCAAGGAGACGTAATTCTGCCATACAAGACTAGTTCATCCCATCCATTCTTAACAACAATCAGTTGTGTTCGCATCCTCTTATCTCTTTTTCCTATATGGCTTATGGTTACGATATTGCACCCTAAGTAGGGTTTTCTTCGGGCCGAGTGCATCATAGCCAAGACTTTCTAAGAATGGCCAGGGTAGTTTCATATTCCTCGGACACTCCTGGATCAACCGTGTACCTCGACGCCTTGGTCATATTATGTACCCCTTAGAAGAGACCCTCAGTCGTCCAACCTAAATTATAAGTCTAGGTTGAAAATCCAAGGTACCTCTCCTGGATGGGTTTTCATTGACCCCAGATCTCCATGACTCAGGTTCTAGCAGCGGTGTAACCTTATCGCTGAGTCATATAACAGATACCCCCTTCTATGACTTACATTAGGTCTTACATTTGCCTCTTACGAAATTTTATTCGCGAACTAGGGTGTACGTCATAAAGGTTCGTCCCATTCTAAGGATTATTCTGTTGTAATTTCTCAATCTCATTTTTGTCATTAAGTAAAATATTTTTTTGAAATTTTCGCAACAAATCAATCATACATCTCTTTTTCCTTTCTCAATATTTCTTTCATTTCACAATTATTATTTTTTACCTTTGCTATTTTCTGCCTCTGCTCTTTTGTTGATATTCACTACAGTCTTTCTTTCTGCGACATATTCGCTGCTTGCTATTGCATCAACCATTAAATGTTCACCTCTTTGTTTTTGTTTGATGTTATACTTCCAATTCTCCTTCTTCGCAGGACTCCATATCAATCTTATAAGATTTCCTTCCCTCTACCCAATCTCCTTTTATGACTCCAATACCACTGGGATAAGGAAACTTGATGCATTGGTGGAAAGTGGATGCCACGCCTAGAATCCCATGTAGCCAAGGTCGGCCAATTAAAGCGTTATAGGGTGATTCTACGTCAACAACACAGAATAGAATCTTAAAAGATGTCCCCTTTAATGGAATTAACATAGTGATTTCTCCTTTAGGTTTATTGGCAATGCCATTAAAACCATAGATTTTATAGGTCGAAGGTATTAGATCATCATCTCTGGCTCCCATTGTCTTGTAAGTATGATAGAACAGGATATCCACAGAACTCCCTGTATCAATTAAAAATCTATTAATTTCCCATGAATTTTCGGCCTCATCATCTTCATCTTCTCTTTGTTTTGGGTTTATCTCTAGTTTCACCACCAATGGATTGTCATGCATTTCTCCATGCTCAGGTACTTCTTGTGCAGTGAAAGAAATTATCTGCTTTTGCCACTCTTCTAATGGCGAAGCTTTCGCAATATTCATTATTTCTCTCCCATCAGTATCTTTTGCGAGAACTCTGCTTAGAACATTGTCATGGAAATCTTCGATTGTCTTGTATGAATGTACAATAGAGTTATAAAACAGATTTTTTGCCTTCGCTCCAACTTCTATGACAAATGTTTCTCCTCCTTTTGTTGCATTAACTCTGCGAATTTTTGGTGGTGGTGGTAAGAGTTGAGATTGAGGGTGCCTTATTAGGAAATGATTTAATTTTCCCTGGTCTATCATTATGAGAATGATTCTCTTTACATTCCTGCAATCATTTTTGGAATGTCCATGAAAGTGATGATAAGATCAAAATTCTTGACTTCTGTGATTTGGAAGGGGTTCTTTTCCCATGTTCCAGGATGCTGGTATGTTCTCCATTAAAATTATTGCTTCCCAAATTTTTTCCACACTAGTATTCAAAGGCGTCATCTTGATCTCTTCCCATATCATTTTTTGACTTCCTGATCCTCTATAATAATTTTGTCTTTGTCCTCCATAATTTTCCTGCGGCTGATCAAGTCATTGGATTTTGTTGTTTCCCACCTCGGCTATAAAAGTTTCTTTCTCTCTTAAATTCTTCTTGGTCTCGACTTCCCATAGCTACTATTTTTTGCTGATTATTCTCCATACCCTTTTCTTGTTGGGCCTGCAAAGCTCGCAACTGTGTTTATCAATTCGGTAGCAAACTCGCATTCGCTGCTGCTGAGCTTGTATTCACAACGGAATACGATTCCATTTCATTCTGTTTTTCTTCAAGAGAAATGTACTCCTCCTACAGCTCCCGTAATTTAGTCATTGTGATTGTATTCTTGATTCTAAAAATTTGAATGTACATCAGATTGGGTGCGAACATTGCATTGATAAATGATAAAATAATATATCTCTCATTCACTCGGCCTGCCATCTCGCCACACATTGTTTTCCATCTTATGAATAAATGCTTCAAACTTTCTCCAATTTTTTGCTTTAAGCCAAATACATCTTCAATCCTTGGTCGCGAAGAATTGTTACTTATATATGCCCCTAAAAACGTAGTTTGCAAGTGGTTGAAAGATGTTATCATGTTTTTGGGCAAACCCTCGAACCATTTCAGTGCCTCCCCTATTAAACTAGATGCGAAATACTTGCACAATACAACATCATGATTTTCCCACCTTACATACGCCTTGATGTGTTGAATTGCACATGTTGTTCCATCAAAAATGCTAGTTAATGCAGGAAGATTGCACTTTGGGGGTATTCCTCCTAATTGTACTTCTTGTGTGAATGGATTTTTCACAGCTTATTCAATAGCCTCATCTAATTGCCTTCTGCCTCCTTCTCTTCTATTATTTAGCATTCCTCTCAACTCTGCCAATTCTCTTTAGATTTGTTCATTTACACCTGTATTTTGGTTCATTGGTCTTTTAAGTTCTGCTTCCATCCTTCTGCGTGCATGCCTGTCTTTTCTTGAGAGATTCTGTGTTTCTTCATTATCTTCATCTTGTGTTCTCCTGCGATTTTCTCATTCATCTCTCTCTTGAATTCGCATATGATTATGCCTTTCATTTTCTCCTCCGCGATTATATCCATTCCTCATTTCTTCTCTTCGCATCTCTTCAGTTCTTCTTTGTATTATATCATACTCTTCATTAATATTTCCAATATTGCGTTTCTGCTCACATCTTCTTTCTCGATTGTCATGATTGTTCTGACGTATTGCTTCTTCAAACTCTCTTTCCTCCATTTCTTCTCCCAATCTTTCCCTCTCGCAAGCTAAACGTGCTTGTTCAGTGTAATGTCTCTCGATTTCTTCTTCAATTACTTGTTGATTTCTTTGAATTTCTATCCCACGTAATATTCTCCTTCCTTCTTCTTGATTTTCTTCGCCATCTTGGTTATTTCGTTCGCGACATTGTTCGTTTTCTTGACTCCTATTATTTTGTCCGTCTTGGAGAATTTCGTCTTGTGGAATGTAACGATCTCCAAGTATTTCCCTCCTCTTGCTACGTTCTCCATCTTTATTTTGTAATTCATCTGGAATATCCTCATTAGCACTTTCCATAGGTGTATTTCGTCTTCTTTATCCTCTAGTTTATCTTGAACTTGACCTTGTTGTACTCCTTGACCTTTTATTCTGTAATCTCATATTTTCCATCCTCAACTCATGATTTTGCCTTGTCATATTTGCACGCTCTTCTGCTTCTAATCTTCTTTCTTCATGTATTCTTTGTCTCAACGTCTCTAATGCTTCAACTTCTCAATTTCCATGAATTATTCCTCCAACTGCTTCCTGATCTCCCTCTATTCGCCTATCGTTTCTTAATTGTTGCTCCTCTTCCGCTTCACCTACTGAATCTGACTGCCATGTGTATACACTCACTCTATCATAATCTATAACTCTATTTTGCGTTGGCGTACGCTGAATTTGTTGTTGAACTTGATTTTCTCCATTGTTTCTTGCGTTCATTCTTGAAGATTTCCCAACTTCATTCCTTCTTTCTCCAGCAAGTTTCTTACTCCTTCTAACAGTTGTTGGTTGTCTTGGAGCATTTCTTCTTTTAGCCATCTCTTCAATCTCAATGAATTTTTGAAAATTATATGAAAATTTTCACCAACTACTCCAAATTCTTTCAAATAACAATACTGATCTTCACCCTAAAAACAAGGAAGTCCCTGTTTCTAGCGCAAATATGTAGTAGCAGGAAATCCCACACTACACCCCTCATAAGAATTCATATAATCAAATCATTTAAAGATGAACAATCACAATCTTTATTGATTAATCTCACAAATTTTACAAGAAAGGAAAGAAATCAAACTAAAAAATTAACAACCACTCTGGACTCTCTCTCTTAATGACTTTCTCAACACTCGAAAAAGATCTCTCTCCTCTTATGCCATGTTCAACTCTTTATATAGGGAATTACATAGTGGATGACATCTAAGCTGTCCTTTAATTTCGGATCTGACTTGCGATGTTCTCGCAAGCTTACAAATGTTAACCTCGCAAAATTCCTAATTCTCGCAAGATCATCACACTTTTCTCGTGTTTGAGCTGACGTCACTTATTATGTCATCTTCATTTTCTCTGCGACGGCTTCTCAACGTTGTAGATGAAAACTTTGCAAGAGTGTTGTTATTGCGATATTCTGATCCTACATCTACATTTTGTTCTGTACTCTTTAGTTTGTTGTGTTTGAAATGCAATCTATTGTCAATCACTTTTATTAGCGGATATCTATTTATTTAGTGGCACATTCTCTACAAGTTTTAAGTTAGGATTTGACCTTGTTTGTTACGAGAGTTTATGTAGAATGTCTGTGAATGGAAACTGGTGATAGATATATATGATCTATCATATGATTTCTTCTTATAATCGGTGTTGCACTGAATTTTTAAGCTTAACGCTTGTCGGTACAGTGGGGTTCGAGTACTTAGCATATTTTTGTTATTTGAAATGAACTAAATAGGAAGAACGAGAAAGTGATCATTGCCCGGTCTTTAAGATTTATCTATTGGTTGTCATTGAGGCCGCCGTGAGTAGATTAATGTGCTATTTAAATATATTTGCTTTTCATTATGGTATGATGTTGAAATCGCGTCTATGAGTCTTACATTGTGTTCAGTGTACTAAATTTATTTCGATTTCTTCAGAACCCCCCCTTTGTCGTGATTTTTACACACACTAGCATGTCTTATTACTATATGTTTGGACATATTTGTACTTTTCGGACATTAACGGAGTAGTGTTCCACTCTTATATTATTATGTATACTGCAAGTGGAATAAGTTTACTTGATATTTAAAAGAGATAATTGATACTATTGACGGTAGTTCATATTTCTAAATTAAAAAATGACGAACTACGGTCGTGCTTAATCCCTTCGAGCAACAAAGAGGGTACGTAGGCAGCCGCTATGCGGTTCAACATAATTCAACACAACTATGCAAGGTTTTTCATATCATCTGAAGTGTTGGTTGCTGCTTGGCAGTTCATACCATCTATTCGGAGATGATTACAACCTAGAAGTTTATAAAATGTTTTGGTAGAGGTATTTGCAGTACTGGATGTGCATACTACCTAATAACGAGATGATTGTTACTTCTTCAAGATAATTCACACCATTTGATAGACATGCAGTCCGTTAGATAAGAGATGATTATTACCATTCAAGGTAATTCATATCATCTGCCTCGGCTAGTGAGTTATGCAATGGTGATTATCATGCGAGGTAATTTATATCATCTGAAAAGGGATGGTTACTGCAAGGCAGTTCATACCATCGACCTAGAGATGATTGCTAGCTCTTTGAGCAGTTCATATTATCTGAGAAAGATAGTCGGTTGAGCTTGAAAGAGTACTGTGAATTTCCAGGCCAGAAATGGCACCCCACCTACGGGTAGCAACCCGGAAGGCGCGCCGTTTGTTTGATAATGGTGGCTGGTATCAGACTACCCTGGCATTGAATTACCATTTGTTTGATAACGACGCATTCTGTCATGCCTTAATTGGCACCCCACCTACGGGTGGCAACCCATAAGACCGTTTGCTTGATAACGGTGGATGGTATCTGACTATTCTGGCAAAAAACATTGTGCCTTCACAGTAAAGATGATGGAATCAATTATTGGTCTCGATGACCCTGGAAACGAAAATTTCGTTCAAAGGAACTCATTTGTGACATTATTGGTCGATTTAAATGACCCTTCGAAAGTTTGGTTCTTTAGTGGCATATCATAGAGTCGGAGCTGGCCAAGCGAGTCGTAACCCAACCTGTTGGAAGCGAAAATTTTCTGATCCGTCACATGCTGTGTCATTTACTTTATATTTCCGCATTATAATTGTCTTATTATAATTAAAGTAAATTTCACAAACGTTAATTCATATTTACTTGATACGTGAATCCTATTGAGTTTGGTTAAGTCCGAACCTTTGTATCAAGTAAATATACTTTGTTGTTGTATTGTCTCGATCTCGTATCCATAGACGATCACACAAAGTGTGAACCGATTTGTTGTATTGTCTCGACTCAGTCCATAGACAATCACTTTTGGGGAAAGGACTTATAGGAAGGAAAAGTAATAGCTTGAGGTATATTTGGGGTACCCTCGCCTTTTCAGATATTATCAAATCAAGAATACTGCTGAAGCTGAGTAACTAGGATTTTAGTTTACTTAGTATTGTCTACACGAAGTTGCAGTTTTAATTTTTATAGTGTCTTAATTCAATTGAGTATTCAAAATTGGACTAGGTCCCGGGGTTTTTCTGCATTTGCGGTTTCCTCGTTAACAAAATTTTGGTGTATGTGTTTTACTTTATTTCCACATTATAATTGTTTTATATTATAATTAAAGTAAATACACTTGTACGTTAACTAGGCACTTGATATTTATCTTATAAGGATTCGGTTATCAAGTAAACACTTTGTCGTAGTATTGTCTCGATTCATATCTATAGACGATCACACAAAGTGTATTGGATTTATCCACTTATCTGATATAATAATTCACGTGTTAGGCCAGTCCGGACTATCCCTATTTTAAGTATACATTGTATTGAAATATTCCTTGAGTGATTGTTGCTCCAAGAGGTTTATACACAGTGGGTCTTGTAAAGGTTGTGATCAAAATAAAAGATTTTGGTGTATTTGAGTACCCTCGTATTTTCACATTTCTTCTTCAGAGTCACTTTCATCTGAAAGTTCGTTCGACTGTTCATCTAGGCGAGATTCCCAGTTGCTCACGGTTTCTGGAAGTGAAGAAGAAACACGACGTTTCTCTAAAGATCTACAACTTTGATCCATCTTGAGCGTTTCTGAACTGGTGATGCGTCATTAGAGATAGACTCGTCCATAGAGTCAGATCGCTACAAACACAGACTAATAAGGTCTTGAATGTGTTTGCCTGCTCAGATATCAATTAAAAAAGCGGGGGTCTAACAACCTCACCCAATATTTCGATTAGCAATCTATATGGTCGAATATACTTTTAAGATAATCAACTAGACAGTCAGAGTCAATCTTAGATAAAAAGTAAATCAAGGAGTTAATATCTTTATCTCTCGATTTGATCTATACTCAAGAAAATAGAAATCTGCGAGTCTTTATCAAATACAAGAGATAAACTTGGATGGTACCAAAGACCAATATCCAAGGATCAATCAATTTCCAATCAACAACCAAAGGTTGGATTTCACAATTGATCGATACAACGCACAACCTATGATATTTCAATTATATAACAAAATATAATGCGGAATAGAAATAACACAGACACCAGAAATTTTGTTAATGAGGAAATCGCAAATGCAGAAAAACCCCGGGACCTAGTCCAGATTGAACACCACACTTTATTAAGCCGTTATAGACACTAGCCTACTACAAACTAACTTTGGTCTGGACTGTAGTTGAACCCTAATCAATATCACACTGATTTAAGGTACAATTGCGCTCCTTATGTCTCTGATCCTAGCAGGATACTATGCACTTGATTCCCTTAGATGATCTCACTTAAAACCAAGAGTTGATACGACCCAAAGTCGAAGACTTTAATAAACAAATCTGTATCACACAAAAAAGTCTATGATAATAGTTAAATCCGTCTCCCACAGATAAACCTACGAGTTTTGTTATGTCTTTTGATTAAATCAAGGTGAACATGAACTAATCAATAACCCGGACTCATATTCCCGAAGAACAACCTAGAATTATTGATCACCTCATAATAATCTAAATCGTATGGTAGCAAAACTAGATATTGCGAAATCACAAACGATGAGACGAAGTTGTTTGTGATTTATTTTTATCTTTCCCTATCAGAGATACAATATCAAGCTAATTATTCAATTGAACTCATACGATAGAAAATGAAAATATCAGATAGCTCAACTACAAGAGAAGTAGTTTCGTCTGGCTTCACAATCCTGTTGATGGTGGATTTTCATTTAAGGCTAAAATTGTAAAAGCCATAAAATTATGCGCTAACATCTTGTAAAAGATAAAGCCATTGATGTGTGATGGATACTCCTTCACTTTAGTAATTCACCTAGAATGGTGCATGTGGCAAAAATCCCATTCTGTGAATAAAATACGAAATTCATCCAGGTTGGAGCATGTAGCAACAATCCCATATACCCTGTGAATTTCCAGCATTATTAATTAATGAGCAATAGCCTTGTATTTCCTATACTCATTATCAGTGCGGCATGACGACTGAGTGTTGCTCTTAGCGGAGCAACACGAACCTCCAAGCATTATAATGAAACCATGTACGAAATACCCGTACAGGATGAACTCTCGGTGTGTTATACTAGCCCGATTGAGCCCCTATCGGTGTGTTATACTAGCCCGATTGAGCCCCTATCGGTGTGTTATACTAGCCCGATTGAGCATCCAAACTGACCGTATCAGTCTGGATATGATCACGACCATCCAACTCCACCAGCCTGATTGGATGGCCCAGATCAATTCCATCACCCCCAAGCAGGTATGGAATACATGCCGAACCAACGCGGAACCCGCATGGTCGGCCTCCCTTGGCCTAGCTTTCCAAAACGTCCAAACCATAGCAGTATGGATGTAAAACCCTAAATTAGGGTTTGCGGCACATTACATGTGTCATAAAACAGCCTCAACCATCCATCTTCGCAGGTATAGATGGAGGGTGCAGATGTAGATTCAAAGGGCACGGAGTATGTCAATACCATCACCGCAGGCCCGCCTACATACCTGACCAATCGGTCAGGACCAACCATGGTTGATCATTCCAAATCGTGCGCCTGAATGGAGCATGACGTACGGCTTTGAAACCCAAAAATTAGGGTTTTTGAATCACGAGCGTCCATCTTCTCCGGCACGAATGGAGGGTCCGAGATTAGATCAAAGCAGGTTCGGTCATGTCAACATGACCACCATGGACCCGTCTATCCCCTCACCTAATCGTCCAAGGCATTCCATCCCTGGCTATCCCCAAATCGTCCGCTCTAACATGCGTGGTCGCACCTCCCAAGATGCAAATTAATCTCAACCACTCGATTTCTCCGGACGAATTGGGTGGCTTAGATCGCATTTTCATGCAACGGTAAGACATAGGCGTGAACATCAGCCTACCCCTACACGTTGGAGCAGTCGACCAAGACCGACCAAGTCTGGTCGTTTTGGAACGCCCGCCCGAAGTTGGTATGGGATACGACTTTTGTGGCACTAATCTTCTGTTTCAATTTGATCTCGACCACTCAACTTCGTCGGACGAATTGGGTGGCGCAGATCACGTTTTTATGGGACGGTAGGTATAAGCGCCTACATCGTCACGCCATCCACACACAGGTATGATCGGTCAGTCCAGGATAGTTCCCTAAGTCTGGTTTCGATCAGGGTGAAGAGCAGTGCTTGCGCACCTCCTTCAAAACCCTAATTCCACCAAGTGTCGCAGATGAGTTTCTTAAAGATCATCTCATCCGTCCAACTTCACCAGCTCGGTTATATAGCCTTGGTCAGGCGTTAACTAGTCATTGCGGGGTCATGGTGATCACCATCCACCGCTCTACCACACCATGTGGTCGGTCAAGGAAGGGTTTGCATACGCAACTTCCAAACCAAGCTGGATATACTCAATGCAGTACCTGCATAGTATACACACGATACTTCACAAGTATCAATTTCCTTCCTGAGTTTTGCTTTCGGGCTGTTTTCTTCTCCCAAACGAGCTTAAAACCTAAATACTCGCGCGTTAGGAGATAGGAAATTCTTTTCCGTATGGAATGGAGTGGCGTACCATCAAAATCCGAGTCCGTACTAGAATTCTACAACGATTATAGTAAGGGGCACTAATTAGGGTTTCTAGTGCAACAATCAACGGTTTCCCCTCCTCTCAAGATGCAAAATCTCGACCGTCGAAGGTCACCAAGCTAGCAAGTTTCCTAAGCCTGACTTGCCAAGCCACAACAACATGCAACATGTTTTCCAAAAACATTCGAGACATCAATCATGTCACAAACTGGGGGATACATACTAGGGTATTGGTCTGGCAGTTTACAGCGTGCAGCGCACAACGCGCCATCATAAGAACGTGTTAGGAAGTCATGGACGGTTAGTGATGATGGGAGAAGTGGGCAAGCCTGGTCGTGTGACACCAACACACTACTCCACTACTCCATCACTCCACTTTCTCCACTTCCCACGAGATACGAAGGTTAGGCTAAAGGACTTGTATAAATAGGTTCTCCGCCCTATTTTCAACAACAACACAAGTCCAGACAACAGAAGCAAGTGTTGATTCAATCGTATTCAAACACCGGAACTGATAGCTTATATCCTGCAAGCCAGTTCAGACTTCTAATACAAGTCCTTCATAGCCAACACCTTCAAATTCTCAACACCTTCTTCGCTTCCCTCCCTAATATCAACCCCATCTCCTTCACTTTGTGACCGTGTTGATGGTGGATTTCTATTTAAAGGCTAAAATTGTAAAAAACCAATTTTTGTAAGCCGACGTCCTGCCAAGGATAAAGCCTTCAGGTGATGAATATTTCTCGCCATGATAATTCATTGGAGCATGTGCAACCATCTCTGAGAATTAAAACCTACCCAGAGCGGAGCATGTAGCAACCATCCCGATTTTCTGTAGGTTTGTAGCATTACAATTAATGACCTACTCAAAGCCTTGTGTTCGACATGCAAACACACGTAGGCTACCTGACGGCGGGTTATATTAGCCTCGTTGAACGCATGCAAGACTACCCATGTTAGTCTCACCTGCTGAAAACAAACTCAAAAATAGATCTCATCCGTCCAACTTCGCAGGCATGGTTGGACGGCATAGATCACGCGTGGGACCGAGTAACGCGCACGCACATTCTCACCATCGTCCTAACATTCCCTTCGCACCATCGACCTTACCAAAAGAGGTCGGCAAATGCCGGATTCGGTCGGATGTAGGTAACCGGTCGGAAACCCTAAATTAGGGTTTGCATCAAGTGGTCGCAGGCAGCCACTTTGAGACAAACGAACGGAAGCCAAAGGAAGGAGGGATTAGCTGGCCGACCATACCAACATGTCCACTATGTGCCCAGCTACACGGCTAACCAATCGGCCGCGAACAGTTGCAGCTAGCTGTCTCGATTTACGCGCCCAAAGGTAGCATGCATGGCCCCCTTCTAATATCGGTTGTCCATCATCGCAGGCTGAAACTAGCGACTTAGATTGCTCTGGTTGACTTCCAATAAGCATGGGCATGTAGAGTGGTGTCCCGCCTACCTGCTGGACCGATCGGCCACTCCATGCACGCCTCCTAAGGCTGAAAACTGTTAGTGTGAAAAGGGAGGCTTGCAAGCCTTCCAAACCCTAATCCAACGGTTATTCCTCCATCAATCCCGTCCGTCCAAGTTCGCATGCTTGGATGAATAGCCTAGGAAGGGAGTTAGGTGGAAAACAAGGTATCACCATGATCACCATCCTCCACACTTACCCATGGCATAACCGGCCAAGGTGGGTCCCGCTCATGCGACCTCCGAACAACACCTGAACATAGCTAGTTGAGTTACTTTAACTTGCAATCTTTTCATCAAGGTTGTGTAGGCTTCAAGCATGTTAAGCATATTTAATG
Source organism: Papaver bracteatum (assembly GCA_023529315.1). Taxonomy (NCBI): domain Eukaryota; kingdom Viridiplantae; phylum Streptophyta; class Magnoliopsida; order Ranunculales; family Papaveraceae; genus Papaver; species Papaver bracteatum. The sequence continues at coordinate 181,036 of JAJJWX010003811.1, read as the reverse complement.
CACCACATGCATACAATATGCGCCTACAAGCAACTTGATTATTTTACCTAGCACCGTTTGCTACCTTATGTGGGTCCCACGACTCACTCGAGACGTTAATCACGTCACAACTGGGGAATACAAACTGGGGTATTGGTCTGGAGGTTTACAGCGTGAAACATGCCATCACAAGATCGTGTCAGGGAAACATGGGCGGTTAGCGATGATAGGAGAAGTGGGCAAGCAACCGTGTGAAAGTAACACACAACTCCACTTCCTCCATCACTCCACTTCCTCCATCACTCCACTTCCTCCACTTTCCCACGAGAGACGTGATGAAGGCTTATCGACTTGTATAAATAGGTTCTCCTCCCTATTTCCAACAACAACAAAAAAACGAGTGTTAATACCATCGTATTCAACACCCAGAGCCTGCCTGCAACATTTGATAGCCTGCTCAACCTTCTGTTAACAAGTCATCAAATGGCCTTCACCTTCATACTCTCAACACCTTCTTCGCTTCCCTCCCTAAGATCAACCTCACATCCTTCACCTATGACCGAAACAAATCTGGAACGGCCGTATCTTCGGTTTAGGCCAGAATTGTACAGATTATCTCTCGAATCAAAAGTGCTCATCGTGCAACACATTTGTTGAAGGTTTGAATTCACTTCTCATCCACACACACCCAAAATTATCTAAACCTACAGAAGTAGTTTTCTCCCACAAACAATTGGCGACCACAGTGGGAGGTTAATCTCTCGGTTGCAAAACTCGAATCTTTAAAGTCTGACAGTTTTTATTCGACTTTGGAGGGGTAGATCTTAGATTTGATTCGATTTTCAGTTCACTCTCCACCAAATCCCAGAAATTCATCCTGAGATGTACTCCCGTTCGTTAAATCCTTCAGAAGACATGAATAATCCAAGTGTCATCGAAAATGTGACCAGGATGCTGGAAGATGTCCTGGAAAATCAAGAAGGTATTGCTAGAAGGCAGAGTGAAACCTTCCGTCTCTTGAACGACATATCGGCTCAGTTACAGGAGGGCTCTTCAAGCATCTACCTAGGAAATATCACTAATGACGCAAGAAATTCTGAAGGTCAGGTTTTCAGAAGAACTGGCGGAACACATGGCCCCAGAGAGCCCAGAGACGAACAATACCTTTCACCTGGCAATGGGAGCTCGAGACGGATCGACCAGCATGAAGAATTACGACGCTTGCCAGATAAAAAATAGAGAATCAACTGCATACGAAGCCTTGTTAGAAGATTTATACCTCAAGGCTCTTGCCAAAGCTCAGAACAATGCCCAACCCGTGCTGACTCTTCATCTAGGGGAAGAAACACTAGAGGAAGGCGAAATCAATCAGATAGCATATGAACATAGGAGCTTGCAGCCTTCAAATCACCAGCACAACAACAATACCATCTCCAGCGCAACTTCCTCCATGTTTCAGCAGAATCACCCGACCAAGAGGGCCGCAGATGCGGTGACACGTGACAACGCCTCAATTCCGTCTCCAAAGCGTGCTTCACACCGAGACCCAAGGGAAGAGTCACGACACGCGCCGACGCAGGAAAGTTTAGACTCAAGAGGTCCACGATTCCCGTTTCCCATAAGGAAGATTGTGGAGTTGTTGGAGACATGGGTACGTGATGGAGAAGGAAAACTGCCGCCTGTGTGGCGTCCGCCCACCGATCAAGAGACAGCCAACCCGAGGTATTGTCATTACCATCGATTTCTCCATCACCCCACCAACAAGTGCCACGTATTGAAACCGCATTGTCCACGATAATATAAATTCAGAGAAATAACCTTTCCCCTCAAAAAATTAGCATGCGCTCTTTGGGGAGAAAGTATTCGGGAGTGTTCATTCTCATACACGGATTTCGAAAGACAAGTAAGTTCCAGCAAACGTTACTGTAAGATAGTTATATATCCTACTGGGGACTTGGCGTCCTACATATATGAACAGGATACTCAATGAGCAGGCACCATACATGCTCCCCCCCACTTTTCCCTTTCACACTGCGTTTTCAATTTCATATGACATGTATGATCACTCATAATATAAGATTCAGATTCTATTTTAGAATAATCTTTTCCAAGAGTCAAACATTCATAAAAGCATGTCGTAAATAAACTAGTCCAAGATTCAATCACCCATCAATTCAAAACCTAAAACCAAACTATGTGAAAGGAAATCCTCACAATCACTCAAAAAGCATCTAAAGAGAAAACACAAGTAGACGGCATGAATACTTCAGGGAAAGTCTTTCGGCAACACCTCATTCTTCTGAGAAAGAGAAGCTTCCATCTTCCAGAGAACGACTTTTTGCAATTTCAACTCCTCGGCCAACCTACCAACCTTTTGTTTCTGACGAACGACACATTCAGTGGAAGGCACCATACCTTATTTCTTATGAATCTCCTGAATTTCATAAAACCCTTTTAAGAACCAAGGATCATTGAAGTCATACTGTGAAAACACATCCAAGTGGCACTTCCAGTCTTCCATCACGTCTTCAAAAACATCACGACCAATTGCAACGCTCATCTCCTGAATAGCGGGACGTGGATTATCAAAGGGAAGGTCGAACATAGCACCAGGAACGACTGTTGGTGACAACATCTCTTTAGAAGGAACCATCGCAGCTGATGTCCCTTCCAGACTCCTCGGAGTGCTGGTCCGGATTGCTAACACGGCCTCATCTACAAGTTCACTAAAACTACTGCTCTGGAAGGCATTCTCTTCAATCGAGCTTGCACCACCTTCATCGTTATCTATGACAGGATCAGTGTATCCAGATTTCTCCGCATGAGGATCAGTGTTGCCAGACTGCTCTACATGAAGGTCATTGTTATCAGACTCACCAGTATGAAGATTTCTAGACTTCCCGTTGCCTCCACGCTCCTCATTATAAACTCGAGCCAGTACAACAAAGGCGTTTTCTTCAGGAATCCCCTGATCACCAACAAGGATTAATAAAAGCTGCTCATGAAAGTCGAAACTGGAAATCAAGCATAAAGAATTCAGAATACCCGCATATTGGAAGAGTTAAGAATTACTGGGCTACATGCTCGCTTCTTTTTCTTGGACTTGAGACTACAGTCGGTGGCGTTAACCCTGCCTCGTTTTCCTAGAAGGGATTTCAATCGCCTATGACCAATCAAGACGTCATCAAGAGGTTTACCATGAAGGTCAGTTGCCATTTCACTAGCAAATGATTTAAAGACCAGCAGTTGACCCCTCCAAAAATCTTTGTAACCAGAAGTAGCTACCGGCTTTCTCTCCGGGGAAGGAAAAGGAAGTTTCAGCTCCGGAGAGAAAACATCAACGTCAAGGCATGATGACTTAAGTTCTTATGAAGGCGTTGCGGGGCGACGAAATGGGACACCTTGATCAAAACCCATTTGGCGAGCGGCTCTATCAATATTATATGGAATGATGCTTAGCCTGTCATCACAAAAAGAAGGAACATATCCTGGTATACAGCTCCGCAGGAAAACAACTTCTTCAGGGCTCATATCTCTCCCTTCAGGCGGCATCTCAATGACAGGGACGATTGAGGAAGGATGAACCGCCCCCCAAGGATGAAAGTCTATGGCACTCACACTATCGAGCAAATCTACAAGCCTCACCCCAACTTTTGGACGTCTATTATGCCAACAGAGTACTCTTGAACCACCATACAAGATGGGGACTGAGGTAGTAGGAATAGGAGCGTAATCCTTAAAGTGTTCCCACAAAAGCGCTTGAAGAAAGGCGACGTGCACATATGTATCCACCTTCATGTACCCGTTGGAAATATACATCTCCTCCACTAAAGAATTCATGTGACCATACAACGAGCCAAGGAATAACGAAGCCAAGGGGAGAGTTATACCTTTGCCTAGCTTAATGGCGAACATGATGATCTTCCTTCTAATAGTTTTCGTTCCTGAGCCGTCATCAAGAATATCTCTGGACAACCACAAGGACAAGAATGCAGCTGCGCTAAGATCATCATTACCTTGCATGGAGGACCATTCACCTACCCACCATGTGTAGAAAAATTTCGGCTTCTTGTCCAGCTGGTCGTATTCGTTCAGTTTCTGAATTATAGCCTGGTGGATGGCATCTTCATCATCGCCAGACAGTTTGCAATTAAAAATGCCAGCGACAGGAAGACTCATTAATGCAGACACGCTCTCAAGAGTAATAGTCATTTCACCCCATGTTCATAAAGCTGTATTTGTAGAAGGACGCCATCGAGAAGCAAAAGCAACCAAACCTGGGATGTCCTTCTTAACATGGAGAATTACGGACGCCCTGACAACATCAAGAATTCGCGCCCTGGTCAAGTTGTCTTTAATCCTTGCTTTACCCAACATACGCCACATCCATCCTTCGTATGAGCTAAGTGGAGTCTGACAAATTTTGAAGTCAATAGGGGAAGGTGGATATTCTTTCTTCTGGAGACAAAACCTCATCACGTCTACTAAAGACGACGAGTGACCCTCATCACTTTTTGTACCTTTAATAAGGCATATTTTATGATTGGGATGCTTCCTGATGTTCGGAAAAGACTTGGTAAGCATTTCATCATCTATATTTGGCATATCTCTGAAAGGGTCGACACCTCCCTTCACAACATTATCCTCTGCGTTCATCATTTGAGCAACTGCAATAAGATTGGAAGTGTCAGCATGTTTCCAAGGAGTCGTATGGCAATAAAAGATTCTCGTGATTCCCAACTTCTCTTTTAGGCACCTAATACGGAGATTACATGGGATTGGGATGGTTCAAGCGTCTTCCAAACAAACTCAGTTGAGGGAAATTTACACTACCCTGTGTTCGATTACGAACTGGGAGCAATGGGTATGGAATCTAGTGTTATGTTATGTTCCATTCTCTTCATATGAAAGTTACCTACAACATATCAAAATTTCACGACAATCGGATGAAAGAGCAAGGAGGGGTGGCCAAAACATCAGAAAACACGCAACCTGAAAAAATTCTGAAAACCTCCTGGAAGTTTATTATTTCGCGGTTTTTATCCCCTAAACACGCTCAAAATTCAAAAAGATTCTTTGAAAAAGCTTGGAAATTTTCTGGTCTTGAGGATACATATGCGGACCATCAAAATCCGAGTTTGTATGAGGATTCTACATCAATTTCGATAAACGCAAGCGCAAGAGTAACTCAAAATCACGCAGGCGGGCACTAAAGTTTGCATACGCATCCCTAAAACTAAGCCAACATGTCAACATATTTTCTACAGTTGGTTATCATGTCTACAAGTTCAAGGCAGCGGTTCTATCAAGCTACAACCTAGGTTTTGACATGCAAGGATAAAGGGAACGAGCAACATGTTTATGATTTCTTTTACTACGCAATCCTGGCAGGCGGTAAAGGAATCAATTATGGTATGATTTGTTGCACCTACAATCCTCTCAAAGTGCAAAAGAAACTCTACCTAAATAATTAGGGTTTGAATTTTTTTTTTTTTTTGCACGTACCTGATTAACGGCGCTGGCGGCAACAAATCCGGCAGCAACAACAATGGCGGCAGAACGAGCAGAGAGCTGGACGTTCACAAAAAAAAAAAAAAATCGTGAAACGAAAAAGGGTTCTCCCTTTTATAGGCAAAAATTTGAAGAATTCTAATTAGAAAAGGATTCCTTTTTGCTTCCAAAAACCAAGAAGGGAAACCGGCCCACCAAAGGTTTCATGCCTGCGACGGTGCGTTCACATGGACAATCACTAGCGTCTGCCTTCCAAGGTTAGTTACCTTTATTTCTTTTACGTATATTTGTCACCATCTCATGCCTACCCTGCAACAGTGTAATCATTACATGTTAGGCAGGGAACTTAATGTTGATGGTGGATTTCTATTTAAAGGCTAAAATTGTAAAAAGCCAATTTTTGTAAGATGACGTCCTGCAAAGGATAAAGCCTTCAGGTGATGAATATTTCTCGCCATGATAATTCATTGGAGCATGTGAAACCATCCCTGAGAATTAAAACCTACCCAGAGCGGAGCATGTAGCAACCATCCCGATTTTCTGTAGGTTTGTATCATTACAATTAATGCCCTACTCAAAGCCTTGTGTTCGACATGCAAACACCCGTAGGCTACCTGACGGCGGGTTATATTAGCCTCGTTGAACGCATGCAAGACTACCCATGTTAGTCTCACCTGCTGAAAACAAACTCAAAAATAGATCTCATCCGTCCAACTTCGCAGGCATGGTTGGACGGCCTAGATCACGCGCGGGACTGAGTAGCACGCACGCACATGCTCACCGTTGTCCCAACATTCCCCTCGCACCATCGACCTCACCAAAAGAGGTCGGCAAATGCCGGATTCGGTCGGATGTAGGTAACCGGTCGGAAACCCTAAATTAGGGTTTGCATCAAGTGGTCGCAGGCAACCACTTTGAGACAAACGAACGGAAGCCAAATGAAGGCGGGATTAGCTGGACGACCATACCAGTATGTCCACTATGGGCCCAGATACACGTCCAACTAATCGGCCGCGAACGGTTGCAGCTATCCATCTCGATTTGCGCGCCCAAAGGTAGCATGCACGGCCCCCTTCTAATCTCGGTTGTCCATCATCGTAGGCTGAAATGAGAGACTTAGATTGCTCTGGTTGACTTCCAACAAGCATGGGCATGTAGAGTGGCGTCCCGCCTACATGTTGGACCGATCGGCCACTCCATGCACGCCTCCCAAGGCTGAAAACTGTTAGGGTGAAAAGGGAGGCTTGCAAGCCTTCCAAACCCTAATCCAACGGTTATTCCTCCATCCTCCACACTTCCCCATGGCATAACCGGCCAAGGTGGGTCCCGCTCATGCGACCTCCGAACAACACCTGAACATAGCTAGTTGAGTCACTTCAACTTGCAATTTTTTCATCAAGGTTGTGTAGGCTTCAAGCATGTTAAGAATATTTAATGCACCGCATGCATACAATATGCGCCTACAAGCAACTTGATTATTTTACCTAGCACCGTTTGCTACCTTATGTGGGTCCCACGACTCACTCGAGACGTTAATCACGTCACAATTGGGGGATACAAACTGGGGTATTGGTCTGGCGGTTTACAGCGTACAGCGTGCAACACGCCATCACAAGATCGTGTCAGGGAAACATGGGCGGTTAGCGATGATAGGAGAAGTGGGAAAGAAACCGTGTGACACTAACACACAACTCCACTTCCTCCACTCCACTTCCTCCACTTTCCCACGAGAGACGTGATGAAGGCTTATCGACTTGTATAAATAGGTTCTCCTCCCTATTTCCAACAACACAGAAAAACCGAGTGTTAATACCATCGTATTCAACACCTAGAGCCTGCCTGCAACATTTTCTAGCATGCTCAACCTTCTGTTAACAAGTCATCAAATAGCCTTCACCTTCATACTCTCAACACCTTCTTCTCTTCCCTCCCTAAGATCAACCTCACATCCTTCACATGTGACCAAAACAAATATGGAACGGCCGTGTCTTCGATTTAGGCCATAATTGTACATATTATCTCTCGAATCAAAAGTGCTCATCGTGCATCACATTTGTTAAAGGTTTAAATTCACTTCTCATCCACACACACAAAAAATTATCTAAACCTGCAGAAGTAGTTTTCTCCCACAAACAAACCGAAACAAGTCTGGAACGACCATTTCTTGGTTTAGGCCGGACTTGCACAGATTGATCTCTCGAATCTACAAGCACTCACTGCGCAATGCATTTGTTTTAGGTTTAGATTCATTCCTCATCCATACCCCAAATTACCAAAATTAGCAGGAATAGTTTTCACCCATAAACAATTGGCGACCACAGTGGGAGATTAATCTCTCGGTTGCAATATCAATTTCCAATTCTCAATTTCATCTTTTCAATACCCGTTTCGATTTTCGCAATTTCAAGGGGGTAGATCTTAGGTTCAATTCAATCATCAATTCATTTCAAAATGGTAGAACTCATGTATGGATCAACAATCAATTATGATGGATCTAATATGGATAACACTCCCTGTGTCGATGTACCTATCAGTGGAGCTACCGTGGTCAATACATCTCATGGAGCCGTCACTTCTACCACTAGCGGAGCAGGAGGAGATATCCCATTAGGAGTGATGCCTCTTATCACCAGAGCCAGAACAACTGCAAAACTTGGCATTTCTTCGAGTCTAACGCCTCCGGCGGTTACCAGAATAACAACTTCCACTTATTCATCAGGACGAGCAGCTGTAGGAGCAAGAGGAGGAACATCTCCCATTACCATCTCAGATTTGATGGAGAGGAAGGAAGTCCTTGCTAAGACTCAAATGGATATGGTTGTAACTCAGAAAGAGGTACTCACTTTTCTTAAGAAACTAACTGATATATTTCCACAAGAGTCGCGATATCCCCTGGAGCCAACAAGGAATGCATTCAATGCACCCATAGAAGTTACTTCAGCGGCGCATACCTACATGGACCTAATCAAAGAAGTGACATCATATATGAGCGGTCCTGTCATGGAAACTCCTACACTAGGGACTGATCCTCACAACGATCTTCCTCAAGTTAATAGTCTCACTATGATCCAGAGGCCGGTAGATCATGAAGCATTTTCTTTAGTGGAAAGTTTATGCGAACTTTTACACCTCTCGAAGAATCAGCGGGCAGAGACGTTTTGCCGCAATCATCCAGAAGAAGGTTACAACCGGGACCTACATGTTACTGCACGCATCAAGGATTCAGAGTCCAAGAGGGACCTTATCAACATGGAAGCGTCTTCAAATGTGATTACTCTCAAGACTCTCAAGATGGCAAAGGTTCGCTTAGGAAAGATCGTACGGCATCCTACCACAATGACATACTTTGAAGGAAACCAGACTAGCACATATGTGATCGTCCCTTCAGCATATCTCCAGTGCCTGAAGACTATGTTGAATCAAGAAGTCATTTGTATTCCTACATCATTGTCTCCATACGCACCAATATGCGGGGAGGAACTGTTCGAATCGAGGGAAGCTCCACGGGAAGAACCAAACAAAGTTCATTGCATCCCACTTCCCACGTGGGCGTCAATCAAGGAGGAGGACCAAGTTGCATATCCTCACGATGCATCTTTGCTGACAAGGCATTCTTCTTTATCCGGTGAAGCATCGGCCCACGTTTACACTAAGAGGGAGACTGATGTCCAGTCTCCCCTCCCAGTTGAATGCTACAAGAACCACGAGCCACAAGAATAGGTGCTGGATGCTCCACGACATCTGCAAGATGGCACCAACTCCACGATTGAAGAGCTCGACGACGAGGAATCTCCTAGGCCTATCTCCATCAGCTCGACCTTGTATAGGTATTCATACAATCTCCGATCCAAGACAGTAAAACAATCTCTGAGGAAATTCAGGCACGAGATCAGGTGTTGCATGGATTCCAGAGACTTGAACGAATACTACTCCAAAGACGATTTTCCTCTACCTAACATTGAAATGTTAGTAGATGCCGCCAGCGGACACGGCATGTTCTCCTTCATGGATGGATGTAGCGGCTACAACCAGATAAGGATGTACGAGCATGACGAAAGTAAGATAGATTTTCGATCTTTTCTATGAAATTTTTATTATACCATACTGCCATATGGTTTAAAGAATGCCGGTGCAACGTATCAACGCTCTATGACGGGAATGTTCCACTGGAACTGATACCTCAAGAAGATAACGATGTCCACGCGTCATATCGAGAAAGATCCGGGCGAGTCACTTAATCAGACACTGGTGCATGTCTATCATGCTATGTTAGAGAATCTGCGCTTTTGGTCAACCCTGGGGCTGTTGAACGCTCATCTACAACAACAGATGCCCTGATATAAAGAACCAGTACTACCGGTAATGAAGAGCCTCATAATGTTCATAGGGACATATATCTCACAAACAGGCGATACATCCTTCAACCTTTTGTAAGTAGTTCCCTGAAGCAGCAAGAGGAACACTGCCGAGATACATCATCATGCGCGTCCGCCAACTCCAACTATAGTACCACATGCACGACTCCCACAATGATGAAACAACGTCCAATATATTCTATATCTGGATCGATAACAAACACTATGAACAAACCATTTAAACCACGCTTGGGGACTGAGGCTCAGCATGAAGTTCCTTCACCATCAGTCAAGGAATTCTTCAACACAAGAGAGATGGTCAGTCAAGAAGCATGGAATTCGCAAGGGTAAATCGAACTGAAGAGGAAGCCACTTCAATGTTCCCTCCAGCAGAAAATGCTTCAATGGTCTATTCAAGAGCCGCACCAACGCTCTCTCCGGGGCCCACATTCGCTTCAGAATCCTGCTTCAACACTCTCTCTAGGATCCACATCAACGTTAGCACCAGAAGCCACTTTAACATCCTCTCGAGCCGTTTCAACACTCAAGGGCCCAGCGGAGCATGAAAAACCTTGAAGTCGATAGGAGAAGGGTTATCTTGTGGAACGGATATTTTCATATGGTTGAAAGGGTGCGGTGAACAACTCATCATCGATGTTCGACATATCTTCAAAGCTGTCAACAGTCCCTGACTTGGCACCAGCATTATCCCCATAATACATCTCAACAGGAGTTCTTTTATTCATTCTACAATGAAAGGCATGAGTCAATACTTGTATAAAAAAGTGTGAGATGTGTAGTCACACACGACAGAACACACATTAACGTTGGAGTACACAAGGCTGGTATTGGGTCCAAACACCGGTATTTCTCAAGCTTCAAGACCGGTGTTGATCAATCTTAAAGTCCAGATAAGCTTCAAGTCCGGTATTGCTCAAAGTCCGGTATGAACTTCAAGTCCGGATAAGCTTCAAGCCCGGTATTCCTCAAGTCCGGATAAGCTTCAAGTCCGGTATTCCTCAAAGTCCGGTACAAGCTTCAAGACCGGTGTTGATCAAGCTTCAAGTCCGGTATTGGTTTCAAGTCCGGTATATCTCAAGCTGCAAGTCCGGTATAAAATTCAAGTCTGGTATTAGTTTCAAGTCCGGTATTGCTCAAGTTTCAAGTCCGGTGTTGATCAAGCCACAAGTCCAGTATTTCTCAAGTTTTAAGTCTGGTATTTGATCAAAGTCACAAGGCTGGTATTCGAATAAAATAGGCGCACGCAACAGGGCCAGTTTTCAGTCGAAACACAGGGTCGACGTTCAGTCAGGCATGCGGAGGGTCCCACTTGATACTAGCCCCATATTGGTCGAAGCAGGCACAACATCCCTAAGAAAAGCAGGCACGTGGCACGCAGTGGACCCACGTTTAACCGAAGCAGGCACATCAAGCCCACGTTCGGTCAAGCAGGCGCAGTAGCCCCATGAACGAAACAGGCGTAACTGTCCATCGAAGCAGGCAAGACCGACATCATGCTAGGGGAACACTCACCTGGACACCTCTTGAACGTGACATGCTCCAAGGACAGGATGACCTGTCTCTCCTGGTAACATCTAACTTTGTCTCATAAGTTTTATCTTTAATTGTCACCATCTCATGCCTACCCCACAATAGTGTAACCATTATGTGCTAGGCAGGGGACTTAATGTTGATGGTGGATTTTCATTTAAGGCTAAAATTGTAAAAGCCACAAAATTATGCGCTGACATCTTGTAAAAGATAAAGCCATTGATGAGTGATGGATACTCCTTCACTTTAGTAATTCACCTAGAATGGAGCATATGGCAACAATCCCATTATGTGAATAAAATACGAAATTAATCCAGGTTAGAGCATGTAGCAACAATCCCATATACCTTGTGAATTTACAGCATTATTAATTAATGCGCAACAGCCTTGTATTTCCTGTACTCATTATCAGTGCGGCATGACGACTGAGTGTTGATCTTAGCGGAGCAACACGAGCCTCCAAGCATTATAATGAAACCATGTACGAAATACCCGTACAGGCTGAACTCTCGGTGTGTTATACTAGCCCGATTGAGCATCTCGGTGTGTTATACTAGCCCGATTGAGCATCCAGACTGAACGTATCAGTCTCGATATGATCACGACCATCCAACTCCACCATCCTGATTGGATGGCCCAGATCGATTCCATCACCCCCAAGCAGGTATGGAATACCTGCCGAACCAACGCGGAACCCGCATGGTCGGCCTCCCTTGGCCTAGCTTGCCAGAAAGTCCAAACCATAGCAGTATGGATGGAAAACCCTAAATTAGGGTTTGCGGCACATTACATGTGTCGCAAAACAGCCTCAACCATCCATCTTCGCAGGCATAGATGGAGGGTGCATATGTAGATTCAAAGGTCACGGAGTATGTCAATACCATCACCGCAGGCCCGCCTATATACCTGACCAATCGGTCAGGACCAACCATGGTTGGTCATTCCAAATCGTGCGCCTGAATGGAGCATGACGCACGGCTTTGAAACCCATAAATTAGGGTTTTTGAATCACGAGCGTCCATATTCTCCGGCACGAATGGAGGGTCCGAGATTAGATCAATGCAGGTTCGGTCATGTCAACATGACCACCGTGGACCCATCTATCCCCTCACCTAATCGGCCAAGGCATGCCATGCCTAGCTATCCCCAAATCGTCCGCTCCAACATGCGTGGTCGCACCTCCCAAGATGCAAATTAATCTCAACCACTCGATTTCTCCGGACGAATTGGGTGGCTTAGATCGCGTTTTCATGCGACGGTAAGACATAGGCGTGAACACCAGCCTACCCCTACACGTTGGAGCAGTCGACCAAGACCGACCAAGCCTGGTCGTTTTGGAACGCCCGCCCGAAGTTGGTATAGGATACGACTTTTGCGGCACTAATCTTCTGTTTCAATTCGATCTCGACCACTCAACTTCGCCGGACAAATTGGGTGGCCCAGATCACGTTTTTATGGGACGGTAGGTATAAGCACCTACACCATCCACACACAGGTATGATCGGACAGTCCAGGATAGTTCCCTCTGGTTTCGGTCAGGGTGAAGAGAAGTGCTTGCGCACCTCCTTCGAAACCCTAATTCCACCAAGTGTCGCAGATGAGTGTCTTAAATATTATCTCATCCCTCCAACTTCACCAGATCGGTTATATAGCCCTGGTCATGAGTTAATTAGTCAGTGCGGGGTCATGGTGATCACCATCCACCACTCTACCACACCATGTGGTCGGTCAAGTAAGGGTTTGCATGCTCAACTTCCAAACCATGCTGGATATACTCAATGCAGTACCTGCATAGTATACACATGATACTTCACTAGTATCAATTTCCTTCCTGAGTCTTGCTTTTGGGCTGTTTTCTTCTCCCGGATGAGATTTAAACCTAAATACTCCCTCGTTGGGAGATAGGAAATTCTTTTCCGTATGGAATGGAGGGGCTGACCATCAAAATCCGAGTCCGTACTAGAATTCTACAACGATTCTAGTAAGGGGCGCTAATTAGGGTTTCTAGTGCAACAATCAACGGTTTCCCCTCCTCTCAAGATGCAAAATCTCGACCATCGAAGGTCACCAAGCTAGCAAGTTTCCCGAGCCTGACTTTCCAAGCCACAAAAACATGCAACATGTTTTCCAAAAACATTCGAGACATCAATCATGTCACAAACTGGGGGATACATACTGGGGTATTGGTCTGGCGGTTTACAGCGTGCAGCGTACAATGCGCCATCATAAGAACGTTTCAGGAAGTCATGGACGGTTAGTGATGATGGGAGAAGTGGGCAAGCCTAGTCGTGTGACACCAACACACTACTCCACTACTCCATCACTCCACTTTCTCCACTTCCCACGAGATACGAAGGTTAGGCTAAAGGACTTGTATAAATAGGTTCTCCGCCCTATTTTCAACAAAAACACAAGTCCAGACAACAGAAGCAAGTGTTGATACAATTGTATTCAAACACCGGAACTGATAGCTTATATCCTGCAAGCCAGTCCAGCTTTATGATACAAGTCATGCATAGCCAACACCTTCACATTCTCAACACCTTCTTCGCCTCCCTCCCTAAGATCAACCCCATCTCCTTCACTTTGTGACCGAAACAAGTATGGAATGGCCATTTCTTGGTTTAGGCTGGACTTACACAGATTTATCTCTCGAATCTACAAGCACTCACTGCGCAGTGCATTTGTTTTAGGTTTAGATTCATTCCTCATCCACACCCCAAATTACCAAAATTAGAAGGAATAGTTTTCACCCATAAACAAATCCCAATGAAGTCTTTAAGTCGTAAACCGACAGGGTATCGAGAAGTAACCTACGGTTAAAGGAGAATTGACTCTAGCAAAACAACTAGTATCACACAGGAGGTGTAGGGATTAGTTTTTCTAACATCTAGAAGTCTCCTTTATATAGTTTTCAAATCAGGATTTGCAATCTAAGTTACCTTGGTAACAAAGATGTAGGATCAGAATATTGTCGCAACAATATTCCTGAGAAATAAACAACAGTACTGTGATACATCGATAGTAAACGACTATTCTGCGATACATCAATGATATTCTGCGAAACATCCAAAGATGACTTAAACAATGATGTAATGACTGAAAACGACGGAAACATGAAGAAAGTGTGACATGTCTGCGACATATCAATAAAACCTGCGAAATATAAAGGAGGTGCTAACTGTGATTTATCGCAAGAACTCATATCCGAAATTAAAGGGAATCTTAGATGTAAATGAGCTGTCATGAGCTGTAATCCACTATGTAAATACCTATATAAAGTAGATGAATAGTTCCAGAGAGGGGGATGAATTTTTGAGTGCTAGGAAAGTTTTTAGGAGAGAGAAAAACTTTTATCAAGTGTTCTGTGTTCTTGATTTCTGTAATTCCTTAAGGTCAAATTAATGAAAAAGTGTCTTTAATCTTCAAATTATGTCATAAATATTGATAAATTCTTGAATAGGGTGTAGTGTGGGAATTCCTGCAACTACATTTTGGCACCCAGAAACAGGGAGAATCAATTTGAGAAATTTCAAACTACAGCTTGAAGATTTGAAGAAGATTATTAGAATTGAAGAAATGGCTAGAAGGAGAAGAAATACATCAGAACCACCAACAACAGTGAGAAGAAGTAAAAGAATTGCAGGGGAAGGAACAAGTGAATTGGAGGGATCTTTAAGGATCATATCAAGAAGGATTAGAATGAGAAATGGAGCAGAAAATTCAATCCAACCACCAAATCAACAAACACGAGCACAAGATAGAAATGAGGATTACGATAGAGTGAGTGTGCATACTTGGAGGTCGGATTCGATAGAAGAGGCGAAAAATCAGGAAGAGGAAAGAAATCAAGAAATGGATGGAGGATTAATTCATTAAGGACATGAAGTAGTAGATGATTTGAGACAAAGGATACAGGAAGAAAGAAGATTAGAGGCAGAAGAACGTGCCAATCTTACAAGGCAAAATCATGAATTAAGAATGGAAAATTTGAGGATGCAAAATAGAAGATCAAGGAGTAGCATGAGATCAATTTCAAGATCATATAGAGAAGAAACAAGACAAAATCTCCCTATACAAAATATTGGCGAGAATGTGATAAATGATCGTTACATTACACGCGGTGAAACTTTAGACATTAGACATAATCAGGATGAGGGATAAAATCAAGAAGAGAGAAGGAGAAAGTTACGTGATGAAGAGATTCAAAGAAATCGTAGAATAATCGAAGATGATATTGAGAGGCATTATATTGAGCAAGTACATTTAGCAGGAGAAAGAGAGAGATTGCGAGCAGAAGTAGAAGAACAAGAAATTCAAACAGCATTGCGTCAGAATAATCATGATAATCGAGAACGACGACGTGCGCAAAATCGTAATAATAATAATCTCAATGAGGAATATAAGAGAATTCGTAGAGACATAGAAAGGAAACGAAGAGAAACGATAAGGGATGAGGAAATTCGTGGAGAAGAGAATGAAAGGCAAATTAACTTGCAAGAAGAAGAAAATCGCAGAAGAAGGCAAAATCAAGATGTTGGAGAAGAAGCGCGAAACATTGCAAGACAAGAAAGACATGAACGCAGACGAAGAGAGGTTGCGTTGAAAAGGCCAATGGAGCAAAATTCTGATAGAAATGAACAAATCTTGCGAGAATTAGCATAAATGAGAGGAATGATAAATAACAGAAGAGAAGGAGGAAGAAGATAACTTGATAAGGCAATCGAGGAAGCTGCGAAAACTCCATTTACTCAAGAGGTACAATTAGGAGGGATACCTCCAAAATGTAATTTACCGGTGTTGACCAGTATATTTGATGGGACAACGTGTGTTGTCCAACATATCAAAACTTATATTCGATGTATGATACAATGGGAGAACCATGACGTCGTTTTATGCAAATATTTTGCGTCAAGTTTAACTGGCGAAGCATTGAAGTGGTTCGAAAGTCTTCCAAAGAATACAATAACTTCGTTCATGCATTTGCAAACTACTTTCTTAGGAGCATACATCAGCAATAACTTTACGCGACCTGGAATTGAAGATGTGTTTGGATTGAAACAGAGAGTTGGTGAGAGTTTAAAGCATTTAATGATAAGATGGAGGACAATGTGTAGTGAAATGGCAGGAAGAGTGGATGAAAGATATCTCATCTTATCCTTCATAAATGCTATGTTTGCGACGAATCTATTATATATCCAGGTCTTCAGAGTTAAAAACACAATTACCATGACAGAACTGCGAGAATTGCAGGAAGAATATATTGCTTTGGAGGAAAAACAAAATGAGATAGAGTCTTATCCAATTCACACAGGCACAAATTTAGCCGCAGGAAATGGAAGTTTATTACCAAGGATGATTAACACAGTAGCAAGTACTTCTCAAAACCCGCGAGAGAAAATGGAGATTGATAATCAACATAAGATAGTAGCAATGGGGAGTAGAGATCAGGAGGAATTGGAAAAGGAGAGAAATTTTTATAATCGCAATAACAATAATAAGGTCCCAAGGTTTGATCAACCGCAGGAGACTTATGGTGGACAGAGGCAGAATTATTCAAGAGAGTAAAGAAGTCAGAGGAATATTTGGGAAGACATTAAATTGCCACCTTTAAACACTGGAATAGACAAGATTTGGGAAGTGATTATTATGATGGAGAACATACCATCGCCCTGGTACATGGGGAAAGAACCACATCTTAACAACCAAAATCAAGAGTTTTGTCCTTATCATCATTTTCATGGCCACTCTGTGCATAATTGTAGAAATGTAAAAAGAATTATTTTGCGAATGATTTAATAGGGGAAATTAAATCATTTTCTAGCAAGATATTTACAACCGCAGCAATTGCCGCAAGCACCAGAAATTCGCAGAGTTAATGTTGCAAAAGAAGCCGAAACATTTGTCATTGAAGTAGGAGCTACAACAAAAAATCTATTTTGCAATTCAATTGTACATTCGCAGAAAACGATAGAGGATTTCCATGACAATGTGCTAAGCAGAGTATTTGCAAGGGATATAGAGGGAAGAGAGGTGATGAATATTGCAAAGATTTATCCGTTAGAATTAGAAGAATGGCAGAAACAAGTTATTTCTTTTACTGCGGAAGAGATACCAGAGCCTGGGAAGATGCATGACAACCCATTGGTGGTGAAACTAGAGATAAATCCAAAATACAGAGAAGAAGGAGAAGAAGATGATGATGACGCAGCAAATGCTTCTTGGGCAATAGATAAAGTTTTAATTGATACTGGTAGCTCAGTAGACATTTTATTTTATCATACATATCGCACAATGGGTGGAAGAGATGATGAGTTAATCCCTTCAACTTACAAGATCTATGGTTTTAATGGCACTGCAAACAAGCCAAAAGGAGAAATTACTATGGAAATTATGTTGAACAAGATATCTTCAAAAATCAAGTTTTGTGTAGTAGATATAGAATCTCCTTACAATGCCTTAATTGGAAGACCATGGCTCCATGGGATCTTGGGTATAGCATCAACATATCATCAATGCATAAAGTTTCCACATCCTCATGGTATTGGGATAATTAAAGGTGATTGGTTTGAAGGAAAAAAGTGTTATGAAGTTGACATTAATACTTGCGAAGAAAGGAATGCCCGAAATCGTAATTGGCAACATAACATGAGGCAAAATCAGAGAGATGAGAAATTGATGGTGGAAAATATAGAGTTGCGGGGAAAGGATATACTTCAAGAATAGTTTTGTCCCAAAAGATTCAATGGCGATTAATCATACGAAGATGGGGAAAAGTAGAAACCTTCATTCTTCGCAGGAGAACAAACAAGTATAAGATAAATAAGTAAAAAGAAATTGCGAATAATCATTCGACACAGAAGAAAAGAAGTGCAATAATATCATGTTGTGAACAAATGAAAAACTCTGTTGTGAGAATTAAAAGAAAACCTCTGCTCAAAAATGAAAAATTTTTTATTAAAAAGAAAAAGATGATGATTTCTAATCATATAAGAATTTTTAATGCAAATGTATAAGAAGGGCGCAAATCGCCTAAAAATATATAAGAACGGGACGAACTTTTATGGCGTACACCTTAGTTCACGGATTCTATTCCGTAAGAGGCAATGTCCTTAAAGTGCGTCATAAGGGGGGTATCTCTTTGCATGGCTATGGGAAAGGCACTGCAAACAAGCCAAAAGGAGAAATTACTATGGAAATTATGTTGAACAAGATATCTTCAAAAATCAAGTTTTGTGTAGTAGATATAGAATCTCCTTAAAATGCCTTAATTGGAAGACCATGGCTCCATTGGATCTTGGGTATAGCATCAACATATCATCAATACATAAAGTTTCCACATCCTCATGGTATTGGGATAATTAAAGGTGATTGGTTTGAAGGCAAAAAGTGTTATGAAGTTGACATTAATACTTGCGAAGAAAGGAATGCCCGAAATCGTAATTGGAAACATAACAGGAGGCAAAATCAGAGAGCTGAGAAATTGATGGTGGACAATATAGAGTTGCGGGGAAAGGATATACTTCAAGAATAGTTTTGTCCCAAAAGATTCAATGGCGATTAATCATACGAAGATGGGGAAAAGTAGAAACCTTCATTCTTCGCAGGAGAACAAACAAGTATAAGATAAATAAGTAAAAAGAAATTGCGAATAATCATTCGACACAGAAGAAAAGAAGTGCAATAATATCATGTTGCGAACAAATGAAAAACTCTGTTGTGAGAATTAAAAGAAAACCTCTGCTCAAAAATGAGAATTTTTTTATTAAAAAGAAAAAGATGATGATTTCTAATCATATAAGAATTTTTAATGCAAATGTATAAGAAGGGCGCAAATCACCTAAAAATATATAAGAACGGGACGAACTTTTATGGCGTACACCTTAGTTCGCGGATTCTATTCCGTAAGAGGCAATGTCCTTAAAGTGCGTCATAAGGGGGGTATCTCTTTGCATGGGTATGGGAAAGGCTATACTGCTGCTGGAACCTAGTCATGGAGATTTGGGATTATAGAAAATCCATCCGGGAGAGATAACTTGGATTCCAAATTATATAAGGTTATACCCTGGTTAGGCGCCCGAGAGTTTCTCCTGAGGAATGCAACGTATGATCAAGGATCCGAGGTACACGGTTGAGCTGTGGGTTCCCGGGATGGATGAACCTACCCAGGACATCCATGGCAAGTCTTGGCTTATGATGTGTTCGGCCCGAAGAAAACCCCACTTAGGGTGCAGTCTTGTAACTATAAGCCATATAAGGCATAAAGGACAAGACTGCGAAAATAACTGGTTGTTGGCAGAACCGGATGGGAAAGTGCTAGTCTTGTATGGCCGATGTATAATCCTTGAAGGGGTAACCAGGGGGAGAGATAAGGGTGATACCCTCCATTAGGGAGCTGTGTATCAAGAAAGACGGCAATGTCATGGGGCTTTATATTCGCAAGAATATTTAGGCCCGTCATATTGTCGCGTGACAGAGACAGCAATGTCATGGGACTTTATATTCGCAAGAGTATTTAGGCCCGTCATATTGCCGCGTGACTGGCCATAAAAGCCTAAAGAGAAACGTTAAGATGAGATCAATGGGTTTTTGCGATAAGATCAAAAAATGAGATAAATGAAATCAATAATAAGAGGAAATAAATCGCAAAGACGTCCTGCGATTTTATCGCAAAGACGGCAATGTCATATGTCTTAAAAAGCAAAGAGAAATTAATCTCACAAGATGGCTTAGATTTATCATATTGTCGCAGAGATAAAAATAATGATAAGGCAAGGTCAATGGATTATTACATGTAAAGTAAGAATGTCCTGCGATCTTGTCGCATAAAAGTGGCATAATAAAACCTTTAACTAGGAAGGAGAAATAAGACCACAAGAGAAGTTATATCTGTGAATCATATAACAGACGGTTCGCAGAAATATTTGCGATAATTCATTTATCATATTGCATATTAATAACAAGAGGCAAGTACAGGAACGATGTATAGCATAGTAAATATTGTTATTCATCATTATATGATAAATTCATATAAATAATGATGACGAGAAGCAAAAAGGGAATTTATATATTGAAAGACATTAGGAGTTACAAATATCTTGCAGAAAGAATGATACAATTTGTCGTAGATAATTATCGCAAGAAAGAAAGAAATACAAGAGAAGGTTAAAAAGAAAAAACAAAACTATTGAGATTTGTTTTCATCATTATCTTCATCTTTGTCTTCATTATCTTCATCATCAGTTTCTTCTTCATCTTCGCTTTCATTCTCATCTATATCAACCTCACTGTCAGAAATAACTGGTACTTCAGTACTGGTTGGGATGTTATCCAAGAGACAAGGATATAGACTAAGAGGAAGATCATTATCTTTACAAACTCTCTCAATAGAATTATTGCGAACGGTGAGAAGATTACTATGCAAATTGGAATTGGATATCTTTATTTTCTCTTAGAGTCTAGTGATTTTATCATTGCGGGAAGCAATATTTTTCGCAAGATTACTTTTTTCTTCTTCAAGTTCTGCTATCCTTGCGGAATGTTTTTCTTCAGATTCTGCGATGATACAACAATAAATTAGAAATTTGTTGAAAATTTACAAAAAGAATAAAGATGTTAGAGGAGCAATAAATAACCTTCTCTTTCATGAATCATTTCTTGTATCAAGGTTGCTTGTTCGGTATGAAGACTGATATCTATCGCTAAGTTTTTCCTAGCATTATCGAGAATTGTCGCAGACCATGCTAATTCATCATCATTCTGAATAAGAAGATAGGAACGGATTTGTTTTTCTCTCTTAAGAAGTTTAATATTTTCATCCTTAAGTCTATCTCTGTCAAGTTCAGTATCAATAAGGGTATTGCGAAATTTTGATAGAGCTTCAGCGCCTTGAAGAGTTATGCGTTCTTTATCCTTCTCAAGTTCACTCTTCTTGGCTTTTAAGACTTTGATTTTTTCTCTAAATTCATCTCTGCAAGTCTTTAAACTATTGGACATACTCAAGGTAGATCTATAGTCCATTCTCATAAGGCAAACCTGATGTTTAAGCTCATCAAGGGACAGAGTATTAATTTTTTCGTCTGAATAATTATTTAAAGCGTCATTAAGACGCTGAAGAAGAGTGGTTTCATCTATGGGTTCATCAAAAGAATTGAGAATGAGAGCTTCATCAGTAAGATTATAGGCATCTGCAAAATGGTTGCTCAAATAAGCTATAAAATAGCAAGAATGAAGAAAACTAAAAAAAAAAAAATATTAAAGAGAGAAAAGATTTATACCAATGATTTCTTTGTAGAACTTCTCCTTGTCAACTAATTTCTGTTGAAGAACTTCAACTTCTACTTCAAGCGATTTTGTAGGTACTGAATATCGCAAGATAATAGTTCACGAGTATCGTAATAAATAAAGGAGGAAAGAGTTATAAAATGATACGATGATAGAAGTAGTGCGGGGAAATATGAAGTTTTGCGAGGATGAAATAATTTTGCGAGGATGAATTGCGATACTTCGCAATTCATATACAACTGTATAAGTTTTACTATAAATAGGAGTTCAAATGTAAAATTTGGGAGGTTCTTTTAGTGAGTGTAAGAAATTATCTTAGGAAAGAGAATAGAAAAAGTTGTAACTATTCTAGTTTCATTTTGATAATTCTATGTAATCAACTAAGAGAATTAATAAGAAAGTTATCATTCACCATCAAGAATTTCTTGAGTTTTTACTAATTCTATTGAGGGTGTAGTTGTAGATTATTCTACAACTACATAATTAGCGCTAGAAACAGGATTTGAAGAATTCCCTTACTCAAAAAATGACAGAAGAAGAAACACATCGTAACCATTAATCAAGTAAGAAGAAGTGTAAGACTCACAGGAGGAGAAGCAAATATAATAGGAGAACCTAGTAGGAGAAGGAGTAATCGAAGAAATCAAGCTCAACAAGTAATAGATCATGATCGAGCGAGTATACACACTTGGAGAACTGATACACCAGGAGAAGAAGATAGAGAACCACAAATCAGAGAAAATGGGAGGAACAATTCTTGAAAGAGAAAGTGAGATGTTAGAAACATTGAGACAAGGAATCCAAGAAGAACGAATGATCGAAGCTGAAGAACGTGCCAATTTAACAAGACAAAATCAAGAATTGAGGATGGAAAATGAGATGCTACAAAGAAGGAAATCTCAAAGTGTTTCAAGATCAAATGTTAGAACAGAAGAGAAGGACAAAATTCACCGATATATCAATAATGAAAATAATATGCAAGAACAAGTGCAGAATCAAGGTGAAAGAAATCAAGAGAATCGTTTCATTTTAATACCAAACCACGAACAAAACATGGAGAATTTACGAACAAGGCCAAATCCTAGAGTAAACAATCAGAATCGAGAGGAAGAACAGCAACTTATGGAAGAAACTGAGAGACAACAAGCATTACATCAAAACAATCATGAGAATGGAGTAAGAAGATATGATGAGGCTCGTAACAAACAAAATGTTGAGTATGGAAGAATTAAGAGAAGAATTGTAAATCAACAAACAGAAGTAGAGAGGAATGAACCAAAATCTCGAATCAGAGTACAAACAAATCAAGAAGAAGTAAATCACAGAAGGAGGAGAAATGAAGAAGAAGAAATTCCTGATATTCGCATGAGAAGAATGAGAAGAATAGAAAGGGAAGAACAAGAATTCCAAGATACTCTGCGACTGAACAATTATGATAATTTAGAAAGAAGATATTTGCAAAATTATGCAAATGAAAACATTAATGAAGAATATGATAGAATGCGAAGGATCGCAAGGGAGGAAGCGCAAGAACGTAGAAGAAGAGAAGTTTGCATTAAAAAGACCAATGGATGAGAATTCTGAGGCAAATGCACGGATCTTTCGAGAATTAGCAGAAATGAGAGGGATGATAAACAATAGAAGAGGAGGGGATAGAAGGCAATTAGATGAAGCAATAGAAGAAGTTGCGAGAACTCCATTTTCTAGAGAAGTACAATTGGGAGGAATTCCACCAAAATGCAATTTGCCCACACTTACCAGTATCTTTGATGGGACTTCATGTGCTATTCAGCACATTAAAGCATACATAAGATGCATGTTACAATGGGAGAATCATGATGTTGTGTTATGCAAGTACTTCACATCGAGTTTAACATGGGAAGCTTTAAAGTGGTTCGAAGGACTCCCTAAGAACACTATTACGTCATTCAGTCATTTGCAAGCAACTTTCCTCGGAGCATATATCAAAAATCACTCTTCACGTCTTGGTATTGAAGATGTATTTGGTTTAAAACAAAGAGTGGGTGAAAGTTTGAAGCATTTGGTAAGACGATGGAAGACTATGTGCAGTGATATGGCAGGGCGCGTGGATGAGAGATACTTGATTCTGTCCTTCATAAATGCGATGTTCGTGTCTGAACAATTATATGTTCAAATCTTCAAAAGAAATAATTCCATAATGATGACAGAGTTACGAGAATTGCAAGAAGAATACATTACACTAGAGGAAAAGCAAAACAAGATGGAATCATATCCAAAGAGCAAACACTAGCAATCAAGATGGAGGAGCAAATTTACTTCCCAAAATAATCAATGTAGTAGCAGGTACTTCGCAAACATCCTCACAAACTTCTTCGCAAATTTCAAAAGAGAAGAAAATCAATGATAGCCAGCCAAAAATGGTAGCAATGGGTAGTAGAGATCAAGAAGAGTATGATAGAGAGAGGAATTTCTATAATCGAATAGGAAATAACCAAATTCCAAGATTAGATCAACAACAAGAAAATTATGGGGGACAAAGGCAAAATTATTTTGGACAAGGGAACCAAAGACAAAATTATAACAACGGTCAAGGAGGTCAAAGAATGGTAAGGGAAGAGATAAAGTTGCCACCTTTGAATACAAGTGTAGAAAAGATATGGCAAGCAATTATCCTGGTAGAGCATATACCAACTCCATGGAACATGGGAAAGGAACCACCAATGGGTCCAAGAAGTCATGAATTTTGTTCATATCATCATTTTCATGGACATTCTACAAATAATTGCCATAATATAAAGAGGATAATCTTGCGAATGATTGATCAAGGAAAACTAAATCAATTTTACTTAAGCGCATACAGTCGCAACAATTACCACAGGCTCCAGCCATAACTCGCAGGAGAACACAACAAAAGAAAAGGGAGAAGAAATCCTACATATAGAAGTGGGATCAAAAGCAAGGAATGTTTTCTCAATTCCATTGTTCATTCATATAAAACCATAGAGGATTTTCATGATAATGTGTTAAGCGGGGGTATATGCGAGGGATGGTGAAGGAAAGGAAGTAATGAACATCGCAAAAATTTCACGACTTGAAGATTGGAAGAAACGTGAAATTTCTTTTGAAGCCACTGAAATTCCAGAAGGTTGTGAAGCACATGATAATCCATTGGTAGTAAGATTAGAAATCTACATGAATATGGAAGAAAACGAAGATGATATGGAGGAAGAATCAATTGGTCTTAATAGGATTTTGATTGATACGGGAAGTTCTGTCAATATCCTCTTCTATTCTGCTTACAAAACTATGGGGGAAAAGATGCATATTTAATACCTTCTACTTACGTAATTTATGGTTTTAATGGAACTGCCAACAAGCCCAAAGGAGAAGTGAGCATGCGAATTCCATTAAGTGGAATGCGAACTGAAATTGCTCGCGTTGTTGATGTCGAATCACCATATAATGCTTTGATAGGAAGACCATGGCTTCATGGAATTCTAGGCGTAGCTTCCACTCTACATCGATTGCATAAAGTTTCCTCATATGAAGGGTATTGGAATTATCAAGGGTGATTGGGCTGAGGGAAAGAAATGTTACGATATAAAAGTAGAAGTTTGCGAAGGAAAAACTACTGAGAAGGAAAATTGGAGAAAAAGAGCAAAGGCAGTGAAAAGAAGTGAAAATTTAATGGCGGAGGATTAAGGAAAAAGAGAATAAAATTACGATGATAATCATACAAGAAATTTACGATGATAATAAGGGGTTGTGATTTGCGAAGAAAGAAGAAGGAAAATAATAAAACAAGAAGGTAATCAGTATGATTGCTCGTGGAAATGAGGTATGTGGCAAAACAAAAATTTTTATTTCGTGATAAATTTTACGAATATTGTTTGCTCACAGGAAATTGGGAAAAGTTACAAATTTTAAAATCTATATTGCGATTAAACTTTCATTAATTTGCGAATAAAAGACCGCAATCTGTGATCAGCCTCCAAAAAAGAAAGAGAGCCGCATAAAATTTTATACAGGCAAACCTTTGTGGCGTACACCCTAGTTCGCGAAGCTATATTTCGTAAGAGGCAAAGTCCTAAAGTACGTCATTTAAGGGGGTACCTATAAACGTGGCTAAGGGTAACCGGAACACCACCAAGGGCCCTTAGTACATGGTAAAAATTTAGGGGTACAACCCAATAATGGGGTACCTATCCGGGTTAGACACCTTGGATTCTCACCTAATCTAGCGACATTACGCAATATAAAATGCGGTGTAAGAGGATTTAGGTTGGGCGACTAAGGCATACTTGTCTTTCCCAAGAAGTGCGAGAAAAACGATCAAGGCGCCGAGGTACACGGTTGAGTCAAGAGTGTCGGGTGAGGTTGAACCACATCTGCCATTTTTGACAAGTCTTGGCAAATGATGCACTTGGCCCAAAGATACCCCATAGGGTGCAACCTCGTAACTATAATCCCTATAGGCAAAAAGGATAAGAGGTTGCGATCAAAAGATGGTTGTTGGCAGAACCGGATGGGAAGAGCTAACCTTGTATGGTCGATGTACGCTTCCTTGAAGGGGCAACCAGGGGGAAGATAAAGGGCAGCACCCTCCATTAGGGAGCTGATACGTGCTATAAGACGCAAATGTCACGAGGCTTCTTGTTTGCGAAAACATAAAGGCTTGTCATATTTGTGCAACAAATGAAGTTCTGCGAGCATTCTAAAAAAAAAAAAAAAAAAAAAAGAAGGAAGGAAAACATACAAAAAGAACTCGCAGAATGAAACAAAGAAGTTAAGATGAGATCAATGGGTTATTACATGAAAGTGTAAAAACGTCCTGCGATTTCATCGCAAGACGATAATGTCACGAGGTTGTATGTTCGCAAGAATGTTCAGGCTTGTCATATTATCGCAAATACAAAAATTTACTACAAAAGAGGTGGAAAAATAAGACCTTTACTTAGGAAGGCATGATAAGACCACAGAAATTAATGAAATACATTACATCAAAACCATTGAAGAAATTATACAAAAATATACATTATGAAGATCTGAAAAGAAGACAACTTCGTCGATATCATTGAAGAAATTTTACAAGAATATACATCATGAAGTTTTGAAGAGAAGATAGCTTCGTCAATACCATTGAAGAATTTTTACAAGAAGTCCTATCAAAGAAGATAACATCATTGAAAAAATTTCACGAAGACTTAACAAAAGATGCGATTTTGATAGCAATCAAATACAGATAAGTTCATACTCGTAAAATGTTACGAGAATTAAATACTTCTTATACTTCTCCATATATTGAATATTTCTCCACAAATTCAATACTATTTATACTTCTTCAAGAATATATCATATTTATTATACTTCTTCAACGGATATTTAATTTTGCGAAGGTTAAGTACTTATTATACTTCTTCATACAATGAGTAATAATTCTTATACTTCTCCATATATTGGGCAATTCTTCAGGAATTAAATGCTGCTAATACTTCTTCAAAGATATTTTATACTTCTTAAGGGTATTTCATATTTCGTATACTTCATACTTCCTATACTTCAAGGGGAGATTTATTATTTACTTCACAACATTTTGCAAAAGGCAAAAGGCTTATATTTCTTATACTTCGAAGGGAGGATTTTTTTATTCATAATCACAATAAGAAGAAACTTCGTAAGATAAATTGAGAAGGATATTCTAATACTTCCAGCGATAGTTGATCATTTGAAGAGAAACAATAAGGGGAAAGGGAATACTAAGCTAAGTCTTTAAGATATATTATTTCTCTCCACATGATCAAGTTATGCGAATAAGGGAAACAATCAATCAAAGAAAGATTAATTCAAATTAAGCTTTGAAAAAGAAATTGTTGGATTGATTAAAATTGCAATCAAGAAGAAAGTGTTGTATTGAAAAGAAACAGAACAAATATACAAAAAAAGAGTGAAGTTATTTTTCAGGCGATCTATTCCCATCAAAATGATCTTCTTCTTCAACTTCACTATCATCTTCAACTTCACTATCAGAGATTTCCAGATATGGAGTATCTTCAGGAATTTCTTCAGAAAGGAGCGTATGGTACTTCTTGAGAGGAATTTCATTATCTTCGCAAATCTTGCGAGTCATCTTAGCTCGAAAAACGCTTGACATATAAACTATGGTTATCTTTGGGAAATTAGAAGCTGAGATCTCAAATCAGAAATTTTCTTATTACGATTAGCAAGGGTAGTTTCCAGATCGTTATTCATCTTCGCATAATTTTCTGCATCAAGGAGAGAAATTAAGGAATTGGTTAGCAAATTACGAAGGAAAAGTAATCAAAATAATTACCATCGCAAAGAATTTACCTTCTAATTACTTCTTATCATTATGAAGAGAAGACTTTTCAAGCTTTAATTGATTATTCTCCTCAAGAAGAGAAGAATTATCAATTGCGATGCTCGCAGATTGTGAATTATCTTCGTGACGGGATATTAATTCTGCGTTATCAATACTTAAATCCTCTACTTTCTGACGGAGATTTGAATTTTCAACCTCTAACTTCTTACAACGATTCAAAGTTTTCTTCTCAACAATAGAATGAAAAAACTTAAACAATCAGAAGCAGCTGCACAACTAACTCTTCCAACCTAAACAAGAAAAAAGGGGTTAGAAATCAATAAAATAAGGGAAATAAACAAGGAATAGAGAAGAAACTTACCATGCTACCTAAAGCATATAATGAAGCAGGAGAGACGAATCTTGAAATGCCTTTGAGGGAGTTATTATCAATTATAGTAGGAACTTTACAAGCCTTCGCAATAAGTTTGCGAGCATTCGTTGTAGGAGAATTTCCTAATCCACAAGAAGAATGGAGGAAAGCCTCAGAAATGCTAACCATTGCTGAGGCAAAAGTTTCTGGGATACTTTTATCTTCATCAACATCATCATCATTATCTCCTTCGTCAGAAAGGGTATCGGAATTAGAACTAAAGTCCTTCTCAGGAAACTTATCATCTTCATCACCAAGATCTTCCTCAATATTCTAATTAGAAGAAATTACGTTGGAATGAGACTTGGTTGAGAGTTTCTTCTTTTTCCTCCTCTCATAAACAACATATTGAAGTTTCCTTTTCCCTTTGCGAAGAGCATCATCTTGACTACTAGAAGCTTGGGTAACCTTCGCAGAACGAAGAGTTTGTTGTCTTGCAGTAAACCTTTTAGAAGAAGTAGAACTCTTATTTTCACTCGCAGCAATCTCAGGAAGAAGTGGAACCTGCAAATTCAAATAAGGATAAGAAACAGAGGCAACACTATATTGTTTAGAAAAATACAAGAATGTTTCTTACCTCATTTGAAATTAAAGGGTAACAAAAAGATAAGGAGATGGAAGTACATACATTTCTAAAAACCCAAGGTTGATAATGGCGGTTACGAAGGTTCGCAGGAAGTTCTACTATCCCAGAAATATAAGAACCCGATAATATTAAAGGGTACTTATACCAATCTTCATCATTAGAACGACGAGGTGTCTTATTATTTCCTGAGGCATAATCAATATCGTGCATGAGAAGATCATCAGCTGCGATATTAGCTTTACGATGAAGACGAACACCCCAACGATTATTTTCTTTCCTCGCAGGAATTAGTGTGTAATTTTTGAAGAAACCCTCAACTGTATAATTCGCAACAACAATTTCTATATTTTCAAATCCAGGTTTCCTAAGATCAATCAATACAAAGATTTCCCAAAAGCGGCACGATTTGCGAATTCAACTAAGAGGCGAATACAATCACCAGTCAATTGGTAAATGGCACAAGAAAAATTGGGGTGGGAAATAATTTCATAGAATAGAGGAAAGTTAACATCATAAAGAGGAAGAGGAAGACCTGCGAGGATTTGACCTCGTGAAATTAAAATTTTCTGATCATCCCAAACATAGTTGGTAAAGAGCTTCACACAGAGAGAAGATTTATTATCATAACCTTCAATCTCAGAGAGAATGAGGTCCCTATCAGCAAGTTCCGCATTAATCTGTTCAATAGTTTTCTTCTTTGGTGCCATTGAATATAGGATGGAAAAAAGAAAGGAAAAAAGATAAAAGAGATTGCAGAGGCAGAAGTGGTGAAGAAGATGAATAAGATAAGAGAATAAAAAGCAAAAACAAAGGATAATATTTATAAATAGAGAGAGTTTGATGAAGATAGAAACTCATTAATACGAGTAAGCGTGAACGGTTGAAAAGAACGGTTACGAAGAAACGTGTCAAAAAGGTAAGGGAAAAGTAAAAAGACGTGTTGCGAACTTGATGGGTGGTAATAACTACACTAAATTTACGAGAATATATTTTCTCATGACATTTCTTCTTCGTAGAATTGACATGAGAAGAGGCAAGATGTAGGTACTGAATATCGCAAGATAATAGTTCACGAGTATCGTAATAAATAAAGGAGGAAAGAGTTATAAAATGATACGATGATAGAAGTAGTGCGGGGAAATATGAAGTATTGCGAGGATGAAATAATTTTGCGAGGATGAATTGCGATACTTCGCAATTCATATACAACTGTATAAGTTTTACTATAAATAGGAGTTCAAATGTAAAATTTGGGAGGTTCTTTTAGTGAGTGTAAGAAATTATCTTAGGAAAGAGAATAGAAAAAGTTGTAACTATTCTAGTTCCATTTTGATAATTCTATGTAATCAGATAAAGATAATTAATAAGAAAGTTATCATTCACCATCAATAAGTTCTTGAGTTTTTACTAATTCTATTGAGGGTGTAGTTGTAGATTATTCCGCAACTACAGATTTGTTTTTATTAAGGAGTTCAGTATTTCAAGATACTTCCAATTGCTTGCATTTTTCGCGAAGAAGGGATATTTCAGCTTCATATTGTTTATTTCTTTCATGAAGTTTCGCAGATTCAGATTGCGAATCAGTAAGCCTTTTCTGCGATGTTGATAATCTATTTTCTAATTCCGAAGTAACAGAAAAAGAAGCTCTAGCAGTCTGCGACAGAAAAAATAAAATGAGTAAGGATAAGTAAAAGATCTTCGATACACATGATAGATATAAAATTTACTACAAGAAAAATAAAGGAAAGGGGCATACCAGCGAAGTTAGCGCGTGAAGAAAACTTGAGTCGATAAATCTTGAAACGCCTTTGAGATCTTTATTATTAGTCAGGATCGAAGCATCGCAGATTTTCGAGAGATAATCGCAAGTACGAGTGATATCATCCTCACCAACACCTTGCATGGGATTCCTAAAAATATTTGATAATTGATCCATTGGAGTCTCAGGTTGAGAGATACCCATCGCAGATCTAATTCTTGTGGAAGAAAAATATGTTGAAGTGCCCACAGTGACGCCATGGTTTACCCCATCATTTTCTTCAAATTCTTTATCTTTTTCAGCAATAATAGGAGTCTCTCTAAGTTGAAGAAGTGGTTGAGTTTTTCTTCTCTTCTCTGGAGGATCATCTGGGTTTGATTTTTGTTACGGCGAGGAGAAGTACCAGAGCTTTCATTTGAGGTTAATACTTTTTTTCCTTTATCTTTGGCTTCAACCACCGCGACAAAAGGAATTTCCTTGAAAACAATCACACATAAAGATAAGAAACAGAGATAGCAATATATTGTTAAAAATTATAAAAGAATGTTTCTTACTTCCTCTGTGAAGGTTTTCAAAAAATTTAGGAGATTGGGATTCCCAGTATTGGCGTAGCTAGCCTTCATTTTTCCAATCTGATAAAAGATAATTAAATAACTAGTAAGAATAATATACTTATCTAAGTCTGCGAACAATAATTAACTTCGTGAGATATACCTCGGGAATTCTTTTTCAGGCCAATTAAAAACCCAAGGATGATAAGCCGCAAGATATGCAGGATTCGCAGGAAGGTTAAGAGTACCAGAAATATATGGACCTTCAAGGAGGAGAGGAAATCTGCACCATTTATCATCCTTGGAGAAGCGTGGACCGTTGTTTCTTGTGGAATGATAGTCTATATCTTGCATAAGAATTTTATCCTTCGCAACTTTTTTATCCCTATTCAAACGAATAGCCCAACACGTGCTTTCTTTCTTCATTGGAATCACTTGATAATTCGCAAAGAAATTCTCCACGGTATATTTCGCTAGAATAATTGGGATATTTTCAAAATTAGGATGTTTCGCAGTATCAGGATAAAGGGACCCTTTACCAGCTTCACGGGAGGCATATTCAAGAATGAGACGAATACAATATCCACTTAATTGGCAGATTGCTCGCGAAAATTTAACATGAGAAATAATCTCATAAAAAATAGGGAGATCTAGGTTATAAAGAGGAATAGGAAGGCCAGCTTCTAATTGACCTAGCGAAACAAGGATCTTCTCGTTAGAAGAAGGAAATCTTGAAGCTAGATCAATGGAGAGATCATAGTCTGAAGATTGATCAGGGATCTCAGAAAGTGTGAAACCTAAGGATTGAAGTTTCTGCTGGTGTTTTTTAAAAGTGGATTGACCTAATTTTTTAGCAGGGGCCATTTTTTAGTATGGGAACGATGATTTGGATGAAGAAGAATAAAGAAATAAAATTGAAACAGTAGTAGATCCGGAATTTGCGGAAGAAGATGAAGAACAGAAGAGTTGCAGAGAAGAAATAAAAAAAAAAGGAAAGAGAGAGTAAAAAGAAGAGGGGGGAATTAGCGAAGAAGATATTTATAAGAAAAGAAGATTCTCGAGAACATCAATGCATTTAATGAAGAAAGGACATGAATGGTCAGAATTCAACGGTTGAAATAAGACGTGTCAAGAGATAAATGGGAGAAAAGACACACGTAGAATATCTAGCGATGGATGCAGAGATGTGTCAGAATGCAGGGAATATGAAAATACAAGGAGTTGCGATTAATCAAGAACCTTAAATTCTCATGATCTTTATCTTCTTCGCAGAAAAGATATGAGAAGAGGCAAGATGTAGGATCAGAATATTGTCGCAACAATATTCCTGAGAAATAAACAACAGTACTGCGATACATCGATAGTAAACGACTATTCTGCGATACATCAATGATATTCTGCGAAACATCCAAAGATGACTTAAACAATGACGTAATGACTGAAAACGACGGAAACATGAAGAAAGTGTGACATGTCTGCGACATATCAATAAAACCTACGAAATATAAAGGCGGTGCTAACTGCGATTTATCGCAAGAACTCAGATCCGAAATTGAAGGGAATCTTAGATGTAAATGAGCTGTCATGAGTTGTAATCCACTATGTAAATACCTATATAAAGTAGATGAATAGTTCCAGAGAGGGGAATGAATTTTTGAGTGCTAGGAAAGTTTTTAGGAGAGAGAAAATCTTTTATCAAGTGTTCTGTGTTCTTGATTTCTGTAATTCCTTAAGGTCAAATTAATGAAAAAGTGTCTTTAATCTTCAAATTATGTCATAAATATTGATAAATTCTTGAATAGGGTGTAGTGTGGGAATTCCTGCAACTACAAAAGCATTCAATATTCACCTTTAGATGAAAAACCTGATTTATCCAAGCTAATATCTTTCAACCGTTAGATCCAAACTTAGCTTGTCGCATACACAAATGAAATGTATTCATTTAGGTTTGAGTAACCGTACCTAAACGTGTACACTTAGTTGGTTCACAAGTAGTTTACCAATGGTTAGACATATGAGCACTTTCATATCAACCATACTCATCTTCTTCATAACTAGTTCAAATGACTCATAAGAACTAGTTCAAGAGTTGTTCAATCGCATAGATATTTATACATAGACACAATTGAAACAAAATCGGTTTGATTCACTCGAATCAATTCATGAACAATATAGCCACGGTTTGCAAAGATTGCATTCCTTATTGATTTATTGTTTAGGTTCATGAGCTAACCGATTTGAGAAATATAACTAGCTTGGGTACACGTACGGGTATGCATACCTTAGCTACCAGATTTGAGTTCACAAACTCAGCAGAATTTTCGACTGAAAACTTCTGTGGGTACACGTGCGGGTACGCGTTGATGGGATGTCGTAGGCTCAACAAATTAATATAGATATTTCCCACTAATTAATTGGTAATATAGCGGTAGTAAGAGATCGTTCCCACAGAGAGCTGTGTAATTGATAGGTTATTTGAAATAGCCAGATTAAGTAAATAACAAAGGGGAGTTTTGGTTTATAAGATGCATAGAAAAACAATAATAAAGAAAAGAGATGATTAAGGAATCCTTCGCCGTTACCAAGCGATTACTAGATTATAATACTTATATATCTTCCATTAGAACCATTCATAACCATCCGTAGAATAGCAGGTACGCTTAGCTACCCCCAAAACAATTATCTTATAGGGATTTTATATACTCAACCAATGATTACCTTTGTAAGGACCCTCAAGCTCGTCAACGTTATTAGACCGGTCAAGTGACGAATTAGCCGATAATGACTCGATTAGTTTAACATGAACATTAATTAATAGAAATTAATCTAACAATAATTTAGATATAAAACTAGGATCACTGAATAGGTCTCAAAAAGTTATGTGAAGTGGGCTACTCGAACACGTCAATCGGGTACCGGAAGAAGAAAATACGAGACCCGAAAGATGGAATAGACATCGGTCAAATAGCCGTTGACCGGAGTTTTGACATTAGACCCGAGTCAAAACGTGTTTGGTCGTAGTTGACTTCAATATTGGTTAGAATTAATTAATGAGGTGTAAATATTGCTTTGAAGTTTAAAGGTTAGAAGTGGTCATCCCACAACATTATTATTAGGGTGGTGTTAGTGAAACATTAATTTGAGTTGAAAATTGAGTTCGGGGAGTCATCTCCTCCTCGTGTAAGAAGGTGGTGGTGTAAAGTTATGGAAGAAACAGAGACCTAGTTATAAGAGGAAGAAGAACACGTAGGGAGGAAGTGGAAATGATTATTTTATTATTTGAAATACTATCCTATGAGTAGTTATCTCGTTTAGTTCATGTTAGTAAGAGATGTAGAGAAAATAAGGCTGTGAGTGAGATGGATCAACAAGAGTTAGAGTAGATGAAAAGGGTTCATGTAGTGTAGTTGCGGATTATCTCACAACTACACCCTCATAAGAATCCATTAAAATGATTCCTAAATCTAATTAATTTGATATGAAACTAAGAATTAAGGTACTAAAATTATAAAGAGACACAAAGATTTTTACGTGGTTCGATCAATGTGATCTACATCCACGGTGCTTCACTAGTGATTGTATGTAATTATATGATTTTACAATTGAGACTCCATTAAAGAATATTTGGATCTCTAGTTTTTTGAGGAAGAAGATGATAAAGATAATAAATCTCTCCTAACATTTTCTCCCTCCTCCTAAAATTATCCTCTCTTGCTAAAAAAGATTTTTTTTACTTCTCATGCCTAAATGGCTATTTATATGTTCTTACAAAAGATGACAGTTGTGTTGTCCCGCCATTTCAGATTTGAGAATTATCTTGCGAACCTTCGTAACTTCACTTTGCGAACTTCCTTTTCTTTCCTCGTGATTTCCTTTACTCGCAAAATGTTCTTTGCTCGCAATATGTCTTTTCTCTCCACAATTTCGTAAGTTATCATTTGTTGTGATATTCCGCTCCTACATCTTGCCTCTTTTTTCTTGAATATTGCTTGAAGAGCGATCTTTAAGAAAAAATCCGTTGTTGTAGTAGTCTTTGATCTTTGTTGATGAAGGAACGAGCAAAAGAATACTAGTCTTGAAAAGTATATACTTGCCTCTATTCTTTTGCGAAGTTCTGAAGCTTTTAAGAAGTAATTAGAAGTATCATCTTGCGAAGTATGAATTGTGTGAAGTACCCTTAAAGAAGTATGAAGTATAAGAAATATAAAATATCCTTGAAGAAGTATAAGAAGTACTCAATCCTCGAAATATATAAGAAGTATGAAGTATCCTTAAGAAGTATAAGAAGTATTTAATCTTCGAAATATATAAGAAGTATGAAATATCCTTGATGAGGGTGATAAATATTGCCTCTGTTCATGTGAAATTATTATTCCATTTTTGGTGAGGATTCTTGCTGAGAAGATAAAGAACATAAAATATTTTCTTGGGTATCCATAGTTGCCTCTGTTCTTTATCTATGAAGGAAAATCCTTGATAAAATGTTGAATAATTAAATTGCGTCTCTATTCTTATGTTGCCTCTGCCTCAAGTGGTAACCCTACTAATTTCTGAATTTACTGCAAATTTCTGAATTTTTCTGCGAATTTCTGGGGTTTTCTCATAATTTCGAACTTCCGAATAGTGCTTGCAAATAGTGCTATGAATAGTGTCATGAATATACTTTACGAACATCTTTGTAATGTCTTGTTGCAAATGTACTGTTGCGAATTATGAATAGTCCTGCGAATTATGAATGTTTCTGCGAAGTTTCGCGGTATTATCTTGTAAAATTTTGTAAAATACTTGTGCGAATATAATATTTATGTAATGAATATGTTATGAAAGGTGTATGTGATGCTTATGCCATAAAATGTTTATGCAATGCTTTTATGATGCAAATATGATGCTTGAATGATGCGAATATGATGCAAATATGATGCTTGTATGATGCAAGTATGATACTTGTATGATGTTAATACTTATCTATTATAATGCATAGCTAATGTTTGTGTTACTTAGCTCATTTTGCTGCAGTAAAATTGATATATCTTTGAATTGCCTCTATTCATATAATCATCTTCGCAAGTTTACTTGTGTATTTTCGCGAATGAAATCGCCTCTTCTAGTATGACTTCGTGATATATATTCTTGTAAAAATTCTTCAATGATATTGATGGAATTGTCTTCTTTGATATATATTGTCTTCAAAATTCTTCAATGATCTTGATGGAATTGTCTTCTTTGATATATATTCTCTTCAAAATTCTTCAATGATCTTGATGGAATTGTCTTCTTTGTTAGGACTTCATGATATATATTCTTGTAAAAATTCTTCAATGATATTGATGGAATAAATTTCATGAATTGATGTGGTCTTATCATGCCTTCCTAAGTAAAGGTCTTATTTTGCCACCTCTTTTGTGATAATATTTTGTATTTGCGATAATATGACAAGTCTGAACATTCTTGCGAATATACAACCTCGTGACATTATCGTTTTGCAATGAAATCGCATGACGTCTTTACACTTTCATGCAAAAATCCATTGATCTCATCTTATCTTCATTGTTATGTTCTGCGAGTTCTTTTTTTTTTTTTTTTTTAGAAGGCTCGCAGAAGTTCAATTGTTGCACAAATATGACAAGCCTTTATGTTTTCACAAACAAGAAGCCTCGTGACATTTGCGTCTTATAGCACGTATCATCTCCCTAATGGAGGGTGCTTTCCTTTATCTTCCCCATGGTTTCCCCTTCAAGGAAGCGTACATCGACCATACAAGGTTAGCTCTTCCCATCCGGTTCTGCCAACAACCAGCTTTTGATCGCAACATCTTATCCTTTTTGCCTATAGGGCTTATAGTTACGAGGTTTCACCCTATGGGGTATCTTTGGGCCAAGTGCATCATTTGCCAAGACTTGTCAAAAATGGCAGATGTGGTTCAACCTCACCCGGCACTCTTGACTCAACCGTGTACCTCGGCGCCTTGATCGTTTTCTGCACTTCTTGGGAAAGACAATATGCCTTAGTCGCCCAACCTAAATCCTCTTACACCGCATTTTATATTGCGTAATGTCGCTAGATTAGGTGAGAATCCAAGGTGTCTAACCCGGATAGGTACCCCATTATTGGGTTGTACCCCTAAAATTTTACCATGTACTAAGGGCCTTTGGTGGTGTTCCGGTTACCCTTAGACACGTTTATAGGTACCCCCTTAAATGACGTACTTTAGGACTTTGCCTCTTACGAAATATAGCTTCGCGAACTAGGTTGTACGCCACAAAGGTTTGCCTGTATAAAATTTTCTCATGGCTCTCTTTTTTGGAGGCTGATCACAGATTGCGGTCTTTTATTCGCAAATTGCGGTCTTTTCTTCGCAATTGATTTTTGGCGGTATTTTTTCGCCCTTTAAAAAGTCATCGTAAATTTTTCATGTACATAAAATGTTGAATGTTTTCATAAAATCCTTAGTATAAGAAGTATTCATATCGCGTCTTTAAATTAAAATTGTTCTAAAAAATTATATAAATTTAATTTTCTCGGTTTTTTGTAACTTTGAAGTCTTTGAAAAATTTTGAGACCTTTAAATTTTGCGATGAAGTCATTTTTGAATCTTGCGATTGTATCGCTTTTCACCAATCTAAAAAATCTTTGAAATGTTTTGAAATCTTAGAAATTATAGAAATTTTGCGAGTATATCGCTTTTAGTAAATAAAATCAAAAATCTTTTGTCTTCCGTAAATAAAATATTCAAGGAAATGGTACTTACCTTTTTACGGCTTGTTGTTGTCTCTTGCGAAGTATATGAGTTGGTTGAAGATTGAGAACAAATAAAGAATGAAGTCTTGCGAAATTAACTCTTGATATGCCTCTTGTATAATGTTGCGTATTGGTTTGCGTGGACTTGGTTTATCTTCCCATTATATAGTTGTTGAATTTTCATGAAATACTTTGTTGTTGACGTTAATCTCAGTACTTTGCATAAAAAATTCTTGAAGAAAAATATTCACGAATTAATTTGGTGCTTCACGAGATAGGTTCTGTTGATGTAACTCTCAGTAAATATTTGCGAAGAAAACTCTGTGAAGAAAATATTTGCGAAGCAAATTCCTGCAAATGTTCGCAAGGTAAACATTTGCGAAGTGCAAAAACTTTTTGCGAATGGGGAGATTCGATCATGAGTGATCTAACTCATAGTATTCTTTGCTAACCATCAGTGCTGGTTTCCGTTTGTGTTGAAATAGCATGATTAATTCCATTAACTCTCATTTTAATGTCCTTTGTACCCTTATCATCTTCTATCTTTCTTCTTCTTCTTTTACTTCGCAGATCTTTTTATTTTTTCCTTTTCCTTTGCTGCCCCTAAGTAATTGCCTCGATCATTAACAAGTTGTGAACGTTATTGAACTGATTCGTAACCTTCCATCTATCATAGGAACATATGGACGCAGATTCTGCTCCTTGTTCATGTTCGTCCGTAGAGAAATTTAGGTTTTCGAAAATCTCGACATATATCTGAATTTCGCATAAAATACTTCCACCAAAGTATTTTACGACCACCAACCAACCAATAGTTCGATACAACCACTCATACTATTCTTTTATATACGACCACCCATTGGGAGCATTTTTGCGCCTGACATTTTTCTGCTCACAACCACCCATTTATTTCGCAAAAACACTTCTTCATACTTCGCAAAAATATTTTAGTTCGTAATTCTAGCCTTCACAAATGTTTATCTTACAAATGTTCGCAGCATCAGTCAGTCCTTATCATTGAATGTTCGTAGGTAATTGTTGGTGACAAAGAGAAGTTCGCAGCTCTTTCCTTTTGGCAAAATGATGATGGTTGGTGATGAACTAATTTGTTGGTTAGGTTCGTTCATTGGAACATTTATACTTTCCTTAAAAACAATTATGTTACGGCTATTTGATGAGATGCTGAAGCTAACTGATCTTTGTGCTTTATGTTGATTGTTTGCAGATGGTAAATTTGTGGTGATCTCTGTCTTTGTTGGGATTTCCTACTCTCGTCAGGTTTTATGTGAATCATTAACTGATTCCTCTTCTTTGTACGTATTTTGAATTGCTGAAGCTACAGATGTTGCCGTTGCAACACTTCACCCATAGATGGAAGGTAATCCGCATCCTGTTCAAGACAAAGAAAGACACAGGAAGAGAAAGTTACTATTGCGATAAGTATAAATTAACAAGGGACCTAACCATCCATAGGGTCCTTCTGAAGTGTTTGCATTATTGTTGATACGTTGCGATCTTTCTGCGAAGATGTAGAATTTCCTTCGCATAAATCTATTCTGCGAAGATGTAGAATTTCCTTCGCATAAATATTTTCTTCACCCTCCCAAGATTGCCTTCGCTTTCCTTCGCCGATGATGACTACTAATTAAATAATTTTGTTTGTATTGTCTCGTCTGCAGGATTTCTCGAAAAATGGAGATTGAATCCTTTGTCTTTAATTCGCAGAAGTAAACAGATTTATTTATTTGTTGCTAACATCGCTTATCTTACGAAGAATAAGAATTATCCACAAAAATTCGTAGGCAAAAATCTCATGTCATGATATCAAACATTGCTGCAAACAGAGGATCAATTTAGTAAGTATTATAGAAAAGTTTTTGCTAAACCTTTTCTTACGAAGAATGAGGATTATCCACGAAAGTTCATTATGTTTTGTTTATGAGAAAAATATCCGAATCAACATCCAATTTTTAATCCCAACTATTGTTGAAATTCAGCTAAATGTTCGCAAAACATGATTCATTAAAGACAAATTTATAATCAAAATTCGTTTTGAATCAAAATCTTGGACAGAAAATCAAATTCTTGTGGAAGAATAATTAAAGTTTTTACAAAGTGTTTTCAAAATTTTGTTGATAAACGATCAGATCTAAAAATTTAAGAAAGTAATAGATGAGTTTTAGGGGAGGGATTTTTCTTCTCAATTTGCTGCTGGTAAAGGTTTCTTTGATCTCCTTTTCTTTTCTTTTTTGAACGAGCATTATGCATCTTCCTCTTGCTTTACTCACTACTTAATGCTTCATTGATTTTTCGATTCTGATGGTGTTTGGATTTCACTGAATTGAAAGTTCCTTGTTTGAATCTACTATTGTTTCACATAATGAATCGGAATATCGAAATTTATCACTTCTTCCTGCGAAGAACAGAAAATCTCATAACTTCACATTTTTTAGAAATTTATTAAACAAATTTGTAAAACCAAGTTTGGTTACTACAAATTTGTAGCAAAAATATTTTTAAATTCAATATTTCCATAATAAATCAAATTTCTACCAAAAATAAAGTTTAGATCGCAAAAAATTTATTTTTCAATTTGTGTTTTGAAATTCCCAAATTTTGAAAAAATGAAACAAAGAACAAGAAGAGT
Source organism: Papaver bracteatum (assembly GCA_023529315.1). Classification (NCBI taxonomy): domain Eukaryota; kingdom Viridiplantae; phylum Streptophyta; class Magnoliopsida; order Ranunculales; family Papaveraceae; genus Papaver; species Papaver bracteatum. The sequence goes on along the minus strand of JAJJWX010003811.1, from coordinate 140,341 downwards.
GAGAAGAGATTTTTCTTTTTTGGAAGCGATTGTTGACGTAGCCTATGTAAATTTCATTTTGCTTGACGATTTCTTCATATCCACATCTCTCTTCCTGAACTACTGAAATGCGTTTGTTGTTTGAAGATGCAAATAAACGAACTTCCATCTCTGTCTTCAAAACTCATAGATCCAGCACAATTCATCACCAATAGTAACCAATTTTTCTAACTTTCTTGAACCAACAAGGTTAGGTCCCTGTTTCTAGCGCCAATTATGTAGTTGCGGATTATCTCACAACTACACCCTCATAAGAATCCATTAAAATGATTCCTAAATCTAATTAATTTGATATGAAACTAAGAATTAAGGTACTAAAATTATAAAGAGACACAAAGATTTTTACGTGGTTCGATCAATGTGATCTACATCCACGGTGCTTCACTAGTGATTGTATGTAATTATATGATTTTACAATTGAGACTCCATTAAAGAATATTTGGATCTCTAGTTTTTTGAGGAAGAAGATGATAAAGATAATAAATCTCTCCTAACATTTTCTCCCTCCTCCTAAAATTATCCTCTCTTGCTAAAAAAGATTTTTTTTACTTCTCATGCCTAAATGGCTATTTATATGTTCTTACAAAAGATGACAGTTGTGTTGTCCCGCCATTTCAGATTTGAGAATTATCTTGCGAACCTTCGTAACTTCACTTTGCGAACTTCCTTTGCTTTCCTCGTGATTTCCTTTACTCGCAAAATGTTCTTTGCTCGCAATATGTCTTTTCTCTCCACAATTTCGTAAGTTATCATTTGTTGTGATATTCCGCTCCTACATGTAGAGTATAGAGAGGATTCATAAGTGAGAAGTAGTATTTGTATCTAAACGAGGATAAGAAATAAGAAGTAGAGATCAACGGAAGATGGAAATAAATTGTGGATGATGATAATGATCATGATGATGATGGAGATGATGATATACATGTGTATAGTTAAGGTATCTCTTGCAAACCATTCTAGTATGTTAGTATTATTTTGGGTTGTTGTTATATTTGAAAACATAACTTGGATTCAATAACAAATAGAACTTGAAAATCATGATTTATGTGAGTTGGTGTTTCACTGCCTTAGGTTTGGGCATGAATTGGTTGTATTTAAATTGTGATTTAGTTTATATGCATGAATGGAGAGTATATATGAGTATCTCATTTTCGCATAGAACTTGGGTTTGCTTAATTTGGGTTTATAGATAATTAATTATGATTTTTCAAAGTTTAATAGTTGTGACTGGAAATTTGGAAATTCTTGTAACTGTAGTGAGTAGGCATCTTCTTGGATGTTTATAGGTATGTTGGAGACTGATTTAGTTTTTGATGCCTGAAAGGAAGTTGTAGAAGATGATCCCATGTTTCTAAATAGCTATTAGATGTTCATTTTGGATAAGAATCAAGAGACTTAGAGACCCAGAAACTTTGACCCTTGTGCTGTGTACAAGTAGAATGACACTTAAAAATGTATGCAAGGTGTTTGATTAATTGACTGAGTTGATTCGGTGAGTCAGTGATTGAGTCATACAATTTCGGATCTTGGACCGGGTAAACGGGTCGGATCGTGGGTTGATCCGATGGATCAGTTGTTGAGTTAGTGGGCCGGTTTTGTGGACCGTGCCGGATCAGGCCCATGGGCTTGTGCTTAGAGCCAGATTTAGTATTTTGATGTTTTGGACCCTTTATGGTCCGAATTAGCTTCCGGTTCCTCTGCAAAGTTGTAGAGTTTGTCGAGGGCTTCCCGGTGATACCCAATTTGACCCTATTTGGATAAGTATATATTGTTTTATCCAAAAATTACATCTTACCAGATTATAGAACCATTATTAGAACTAGAACCGTTAGTTATTTGACTTAGTTTATAACTAGACAATTGTATGCGATTATGTTATGAGTCTTGTATGATACCTTTGGCTAATATTTAGAGTGTTTGTGTGATTAACAGTTAATCTCTATTAACAACGATCGTTCTAAAGAATGAACCAGTGGATTATGGATCTCAAGGTATGCAAGTATTGTCATCAAAAGAGGTGGGAATCGATAACGAACTCTCTTGTATTCATTATTGTTTTACAAATAAATCTTTGTGTTGTGAAATTCATGCATATCTTTTGTGTGCTCTGCGTGGTATGAGATGTGTGTCGACACAATATCAGTATTCTATGGCTAGGGCGATACACCGCAATATTATTATGGCTAGGGCGATGCACCACAATATTATTCTTCCCTTATGTGCGGCAACACACATCTCATACATGGATGTTTACTGTTATTTATGAATGTCTATGAAGAAGTTTCTACGTTATGATTTATTGTCTTTCCTTGTATTATCGACTTTCGATAAAACCTGCATTGTCTTAGAATCATATTAATGATTACTTGAAAGCTAGTTGTTATTTCTACTGGGCACCCCTTTTAGGGATGATGTGCTCACCCATTCCCACTTTCAGTTTCAGAGACAGATCAAGATGTGCATGTGACGATGAAAGCTTCGAAGAATTATTTACGTTAGTTAGTTAGCTTCCGCTATATTTATTATGTAGTTGTATTCCATTTGTAAATCAACTCACTATTGAATATGTATCATTTGAGAGGAGTTCTTGTATATGTATTTCAGAGTGGGGATAGTTTTGTGTTAAGTTGTTGTAGATTTTTCTTAATTGAATGCTTAAGTGCTTGGTTTAGATTCGTTAGTGCCTCTTTATTTAGTTAAATTCTTGGTTTGGTCAGCTTCTAGCTTAGGGGGTGCTACAACCTTGCTACAACATCCATGAAAGTATTAAGATCCCACCAAATCACTTTAGAGAAACATAAAACTGCAAAAATAAAAAGAAAGTGATTCAGTAATGATTAATTGAAAGGATAAATCTTTTAAACGACTACCATAGCTGAGTTTCACATTCAATTATGAACGTAAATATAATTAAGAATTGTAGAATGACAAAATGAAACTCAATCTATAGTTGTAAGAACTATTTCAACCTGAAAAGGTTTAGAGTGTCATCCTAAATAACTCATAATTAACTCCAAAATATGAAGTCTCGAGAATGCAAGAAATCAAAGAGTATTATTTTTGTTATTTATATTTTATATTCAAGCCAAACATGCTTAACTACTCCCCCACACTTAAACTCAACATTGTCCTCAATGTTCAAAACCGAAAATTTTGATTTCTGACATAGCAGCCCTGAAAAACTCAAAAACTGTACCAATGGGTAAGGAACTAGGAAAAAAATCCTAAACGAAAGTTGTTCTCCTACATATTTTCTATAAGTGTCAAAATGGCACAATATTTCAATAAATGGTCTGACTTTTATGACCTTCAGACTGACTAACATGCAATCTGAAAAAGTTATGGAAAAATACCGAAACTCAAATGTCCAGGCCAATCGATCCAACTTAACAGACTCCAAATTTATATTTTATTTTTGAAAAAGAAAGGTATGTATGTTTTCTTTAAAAGTTGGGTCAACCACTCAAATCAGACTCCGTATGAACTCTCAAGAGAAATTTTCATGATAACTGCGCAGTCAAAATTTTCTGACCAGAATTCGTCAAAACTTTCACTATAGATTCAGGACTTTGTAAAATCTAAGATGGGAATGCAAGATATGATATGAAAAAATAAAAAAACTAAAAACAAAAGGGATAGAGATACAAAACCGATGGGTTTCCTCCCACGCAGTGCTTGGTTTAACGTCGTTCAGCCCGACGTTATTGTTATTTTCCGTACACCAACAATCTGAAAATTTTGTAATCCTTCCAAATAACAATCTGCAATTCATATAATAGCTTCACAAAAATATTAGCACAAAATATAAATATTGAAGCTATCAGTTTATTGAAGTTTCCCCATACTTAGTCCTTTCTACACTCGAAAGTGGATATATAACATAGAATCCGGGAACTTTAAAAGGTTCATCAGCTTGGTGAACCTGCACAATACTCGAATCAAACACATCAAGTGGTGGATACTTAAGAGAAAAATAATCCATTAAAACTTTGGAAGCACACAACTCCAATCCTATGTGAGGTATTTTCTTAAAAGTTGAGTTAACAACTCTTTGAGAATCTACTTCAATTAAAGATAGATGATCAATAGATATAGAATTATGCAAAGGATTAGACAAACCTTGTGCCGGATCCTCATCTTTCTTAATTAAATCCAGTGAATTATTTACCTCAAGTGTATCATGGTCCTCTATCGAACTATTATTATCTAGCTCAATTGGGTTTTACACAAAATCAATCAATTTGGTTTCATTCTAAATCTCCATCTCTTCAACAATCTCGTCATCCGAATCAAATTCCGTTCTCAAGAACTCTTCTTCAGTATAAATTTTGGGGAATTTTGTATGAGACTCCGTTGAGGGAATAATCGGGTCTACTTCTTGCAAATCAACCGGCCTGAAAATATTGTAATCCGTATGTTCGTTGTAACATTGATATGCATTTGAGTATGTCACACCGTTCATAACAATGGTTCGGTCATACCAAGGCTCCTCCTTTTGAATAGGCGAATGATCATTATAAAGATCCAGAGCTGGAATAATTTTACCATTGTTACAAGAAATTTCCAAAGGTTGCTCATCTCCAGAATATTTGTTATCGTTTGAGACTAAACTTCTTCCTCATTCCTATATTTACCGAGTTGAGCAATTTGTTCGTATAAGTTTTCTAAGTTCCTTTGAATTTATCGATATGACTCTTCTCTTTGTTGTTGAATTTCTTCCATCTGGTGTTGAAATTCTTGCATCTTGGTACTGAGGGAATCTACAAAAGTAGAAAATTTCATATCAAAAGCATAACCACTTGTGATTGATCTCTTACATACCCATCATAAGGTTGTTGATATGTATGAGAGTATCCGTAAGGTTCCGTAGGATATTGATCGTAACCAAAAGATTGGTTTTTATTATACCCATAGTATGGTTGGTAGTTGTCAAAACATTGAGATTGAAAACCATATTGATTACCACTGTTGTATTTATAATCTTGTGCTATGTACATGTTATTTCCTTAAGGAAACATGACGACTCACAGGAAATAGAAAATCAAAACAAAAATAAAAACAAGCTAAACAAATAATAAATCAATTAGCGACTGCTCCCCGGCAGTGGCGCCAAAATTTATATGGGATGTCATAGGCTCAACAAATTAATAAATATATTTCCCACTAACTAACTGGTAATACAGCGGTAGTAAGAGATCGTTCCCACAAAGAGCTGTGTAATTCATAGGTTATTTGAAATAGCAAGATAAAGTAAATTACAAAGGGGGGTTTTGGTTTATAAGATGAATAGAAAGACAATAATAAAGAAAATAGATGATTAAGGAATCCTTCGCCGTTACCAAGCGATTACTGGATTATAATACTTATCTATCTTCCGTTAGATACATTTATCACCAACCGTAGAATAGCAGGTATGCTTAGTTATCCCTAAAACTCCTTTTATCACCGGATAACAGGTACACTTAGTCACCAGATTCTATCCAACTGAGCTGCCTTGAGGTAGGCTTACAAGGTGTAACTCGATCGAACGCTTTATGGTTTGTGAATTTAGGTTTGATTCCAGCAGTTAAACTCAGTACACTCGGTTCACTTACTGGTGTTATTTCTACACACGATTTCTTTACAGAATCCCTCTGCAAGGTCTCATGTTTTCTACTTGTGTAGGAGATGCACGACAATTACGGATCGCTCAACTCTCTACTAGCAATAAAATAATCAATAGACTAATCTATTTGCGCACCCAAATCAATATAAGAATCAATCATAAACCCTAGATATAATGAAAACAAACGTTGATGATTAAAACCTCAAATAGACTTGCATTATTAATAAAGCTTCACGCTTAGAACATTGAATCCATCCTTAATCAACAAATGATTTAGCTACTCATATTACAAAGAAGATGAATAATGGTGGTTTCCCTCTAAAGGGGTAAACCCTATGTTTTGATATGAGATTATCGATGATATGATTTTACATGACCTAATACCTTTTTATAGGTTTACATTGCTTGGTCTTCAAGTATTTAGTTCGGTTTAAGAACCCGACTCAAAAATATGAAATAACAATCCCAAGCCTGACCTTAGGCCTTCCAAAGTGTAAATACACGTTTTTCTACTTGATAAGTATGCGTACCAGTACACAAACTTCAAATTCCAGCATAAATTTGAAGAATTAAAGTGTGCGTACCCGTATGCGTACCTTACTATCTTCGGTATTCAATAAAAAGCTTGTTTTGGCCACAACTTCTTTGTCCGAACTCGGAATGACCTCATTTGTTTTGAATTTTTTTTATATTTCAATTATATTCAAGAAGGTAATGATAAATACTTAATTTGAATGAGTTAATCTTGGTCTTTGGCCCGTCTCTTGATTTTGAGCGTTTTGCTCCTTTTCGTCGCACTTCATCAACTTCTCTTGGACTTGGGCACTTGGATACTTGGAATATTTCTATTCCTAGATATTTTCAGAACTTCGTATCTCCTTTGGATGATTCACATAATAGATTCAAATAAAAGAAAACAAGAGTAATAATACGAAAATATGCTAGAATAATAGCTAAAACAAGTATGGAATGGATATTAAAATCATATGAGTTATGCACTTATCAAATTCCCCCACACTTAGATTTTTCTAGTCCTTGACCAAACTAAATAAAACTAATCCTAAATATAACAACTCCATGTCGTTGAGAAAACGGTTACATATAGCATGTATAACAAGCCTTTAAATCCCTAGGTGTCCCTAGTGGACGAGTTATAGTCTCGTGAGGACTTACAAGAGGTATACCCACAAAACCTACTCCAACTTCTCGCCTTGGAAGAAACATTAAGGATATACACAAAGTAGAAAGCTAAATAATTAGCATGCATAATTTCTTTAGCTTCAAACATCCCACATACATTTCAATCATCACACACAAGCAATTACTTACGTGTGACATTCAACCTAATTGCAAAACTCGACTAAGATAGTCATCATACTTGTTGCAACATTTGTCACAACACTCGCATACTGTAATCACATAGATAGATAAGAAAATGGAAATAGAAAAGTGAAGTGTGCAAATGTTAACTAAAGTGAAAGATGTTACTCACAATACTTGTATGAATGTCGTCAAAGAATTCTTATTTATAACGCAATAGTTGAGAGAAGCACCCATTTAACTCGATAACATGATTAGATACTCTAAGCGCATGTTCCTTTTCAGCAAGTATTTTCTAGTTTCCTTGGATCCTGCATTCCACACTTGTTTAGGCGACGGAAACAGGGACAACGTTTCACACATACTGCTATCCAAGTGTCAAGAACCTCATCAATAGTATTTTTTGACTTTCTATATAATGATGATAGCCATATGGTTAGCCAAACAAATGAAATTCACATTTATTTAGGTTTGTGTAACCGTACCCAAACATGTACATCTAGTTGGTTCAACAGTAGTTAACCAAATGGTTAGCCATATGAGCACTTTCATATTAACCATATTCTTTTTTACCATAACTAGTTAGAGAGTTGTTCAACTGCTTAGATCTTATAAAAGTATAAAAGATATAATCGAAGCAAGAATGATTTAATTCACTCGAATCAATTCATGAACTTTATAGCCATGGTTTACAAACATGCATTCCTTAGTTAATATAAGTTTAAGTTCACGAATAATCGTTTTTAGAAAATAACCAACTTAAGTACGCAGACTTGTACGCGGAAATTATCGGGAGGAGAACCTCCGACAGTGTGCGGACTTGGCTCGCAAACTCTAGTTCATGTTTTCCTGAGCAGCAATGTACGCATACTTTGGTTCAAGGAATAAGGATTAATACATGTATGAGTTACCTCACAATGTTTATATCCAACCATGGTTATATAATCCAAACTCTCATTTCAATCATTGAAACATTCTTAGAGGACGTTATATGATTGTTATTCACAAACCATTTTTCGTCAAAGCCATTTTCAAGTAATTGAAACATAACATGACTTTCGTCACTAGTAAAGATGAACTTGGCCAAAGCGAAACCTACCAACACATATTTTGAGAAATAGATAAGCGAGATAAACTCCGCTCGAAATAGCAAATATGTATAATCAAAGTCTATATAGAAAAATGACTTTTGTCTCAAGATAGGAGATAGAGTAGATATACTTTTGAGTAACAGATAAGTTCAAGTCTCCACATACCTTTTAGTCAAAAAAGTTCCACCACTTCCTTGAGTAGTTCTTTGTCTTTGTATGATGATCTCCATGGAGTCTTGAGCTCAACTATACTTTCTATCCAAGTCCGAGACTTAGCTATAAGTAGATTACAAATCAAGACTTATAGTTTTAATCACTAACATTGACAAACATGCTTGAGATAGCAACACATGTGAGTTCAACCAAGCAGTACGCTAACATTTTCTGTGTAAGAAAAATTGGTTTATCAAGTCTTCGACTTTGGGTCGAAGCAACTCTTAGTTGGGGATGAGATCATCTAAGGGAATCAAGTGCGCATAGTCCCGCTGGGATTCAGAGGCATAAGGAACATGACTGTACCTTGATCAGTGTGAGATTGGTTAGGGATCAACTACATTCCAGTCCGTAGTTAACTTGTAGTAGGCTAGTGTCTGTAGTGGCTTCATATAGTGTGGTGTTCAAATCTGGATTAGGTCCCGGGTTTTTCTGCATTTACGGTTTTCTCGTTAACAAAATTTATGGTGTCTGTGTTATTTCTTTTTCGCATTATATTTTCTATATAATTAAAATATCACATGTTGTGCGTAAGTTCAATCAGTTTGTGAATCTGACCTTTTGGTTGTTGATAAAATTGATTGACACTTGGATATTGGTTTTTGATACCGTCCAAGTTATTTCTTATATTCAATCGGGCTCGCAAATTCCTATTTGTTTGATTTCATATTGAATTGAGAAATTGAGATATAACTCTTGGATATACATTTCTTAAGATTGAGACTGACTGTCTAGTTGATTCTCTAGAAAGTATATTGGAGTTAGTCCATACATATTGTTGAACGAAATATTAGGTGTGGTTGTTAGACCCCAGCTTTTTCAATTAGTATCAGAATAGGCAAACATGTTTAAGACCTTATAAGTTTGTGTTTATAGCGATCTGACTCTATGGACAATAGTTCTATCTCAATAAATGCACCACCATATCGAGGGATTTTAGAATTCTCTTTCATGATTGATTTAATAAAATCTATAGAGGAAATTCTATTTAAGCCTCCACCAGGTTTAAAATCCTTTGAAGTGTTTTCAGGGCTTGAAAAAGGCTTGAGAGCTTATCCGTTGATGTTGAGTTATATCTCCAGAAAGAGGAAGAATCTCTTGATAAGCTAAATCAAGTTATGATGAATAATGTTCATGTTGAGGTTGTTATTGATCTTCTTATCACTAAGTATAATCCTTCTCCTTTCTGTGTCCCAGAAAAACTGAATATAATACGAGAAGTATCTAAAACTCATCTATCGGTCAGTTTCATCTCTAAATTTGACTCAGTTCATCAATCAAACCCTGATACATCTTCTCAAGACAATGGTACTGCTCTCTTTAGTGAGAAAGTTAGGATGTCTCTTTTTATCAAAAGAGTTTCCCTGTGCAGTACTGAACATTATCTGCAGGGTATGTTTCTTATAAGTTGTAAATGAAGAAATCAGAATCACAATTTCTTTTGTGTTCTTTTTAAGTTCTTTGAAAAACTTGTAAAAATAGATTTTTGGGTTTCTCTCAATATAGTAAGATGCAAGAGTAGTTGGAAACAGACTCTCTCTTGGTGTCATGGTGCGCAAGGCTTCCTTGTATTATGTCTTCTTGATCGTACACAAATTTCTCAAGGATATATTTGTTGAGTTTTGATCCAAATATTGTGTTCATCTTGTTTGTTCACAAACCAAAAGAGCCCTTGCCAGCACACGTACTGTTAGAGCACTGCTCGGTCGAACTCTCATGCGTTGTTATCTCAAGCATGTTTGTCAATGTTAGTGATCAAAACTATAAGTCTTGATTTCTAGTGTAATTATAAATATCTCGGACTAGGACATAGATTTTGTAGTTGAGTCTTAGACTTCACGGCGTTCATCATTTGAAGACGATGAACTACTAAGGAGAGCTTGTGGAACTTCATCAATAAAAGGTATGTGGAGACTGAAACTCATCTATCACTTGGAAAGTATATTTCTACTCTATCTCCTATATTGAGACGTAAGTCGTGGTTTTCTATTATACACATTTGAGATTTCAAGCTGAGTTTAACTTGCTTACATATTTCTCGGAATATGTGTGGGCTAGTGTTTTAAGACCCGGACCGGACCGGCCGGTTGGACCCGAGAACTGGTGAACCAGTAAGAAAAACTGTCTGGTTCACTACTGACCCAATAATATGTCAAAAACCCAGTGAACCAGGTGACCGGTCCGGTTTAACCGATGAACCAGATGACCCAGCTGGGTTTTTGACGGTTCAACCATTTACTTCTCCATCAACTTTTTTTTCCTCTGAAGCAAAATTTTAAAAAAAAATTTAAAAAAAAATCTTCCAAAATATATATATATATATATTGTGATTTGTTTTACTCAAGATGTTTATAGCAATTGAAAGATGGATTTTGCTTTAAAGAATCAGATCTTGATCATACATCTCAGATCTATGATGCATCAGATCCATTCATGGAAACTTAAAAAAAAAATCTTCTCACAAAAAAAAGAAGATGTTTAAACGTCTTGGAAAAATTTAGAAAAAGGAAAGAAAGAATTTTATGGATGACCTTCTCATATGCTAGTAACAGAGAGAAAGAATTGAGCCAACAGATCAAAAATAAATGGAGAAAAGAAAGAGTTACACAGTAGGTAGGAGAAGGAAAAGTGTTTAAGGGGTGATTTGTATTTTAGGTATACTAATAAGTAATAACTATCTCACGTCATTTCTTTATTCACACGCATACTAGCCAGGAACCACTGGTCCACTAACATTCTAGCACCACGTTTTAAGGTTAACATATTAGATAATATTGGTGCAAATTTAAAGTTATTATGTACTTGGTGACCCACTAAACCAGTGGTTGAACCACTGGTTAACCCACTAAACCTTGACCCAGCAGCATTATTGGTTCGATGTCCGGTCTGGTTATTAAAACATTGGTGTTGGCAAGCTTTCTCTTTGACCAAGTTCATCTTATATTCTTGACGCAAGTCAAAAGATGATCATGTGAAAATTTCCGAGTAACATCTTACATGGTTTGTGTGATACAATCATTTGGTGTAGACTTGGAATGTTTCGTTATGGTTATTTCAATAACTTGAAAATTGCTTTGATGATAATAGTGTGTGAAAACGGATATTGTCATCCTCTAAGAAAGCTTCAATGATGGAAATAAGAGTTTAGAGCACTTAACCATTATTGGATATGACATGTTGTGTACTCTTGCACATATGTAATCCATACCCGGGAACCATAGTATGCATACCCATATGCGTACATGTTGGCTTGAGAAATCTGGGAACCTAAGTATATGCACCCGTTTGCGTACTGGCGTAAGGTTCATGTATGAATATTTCTGCTGGTATTGGAAGTACGCGTACCCGTTTGCGTACTGATGAAACCCAATCTTGGTCCGGGTATTTAAAGTATGCGTACCCGTTTGTATACTTGAAGGTTAAAGTTCTAAAATCGATTGTGTACGCGAGCTTACACATTTATATATAATAAGGAATAAAATATTTGCAAACCGTGGCTATAATGTTCATGACTTGATTCGAGTAAATCAAACTGATTTTGCTTCAATTGTGTTCTTGTATACGCCTATGAGAATATAGTTATTGAACAACTCTTTAACTAGTTTCATTTGAGTCATTTGAACTATTTATGGTTAAGATGAACAAGGTTGATATGAGAGTAATCATATGGCTAACCCCAGTTAATTATTATTGATCCAACATTGTGTACACGTTTAGGTACGGCTACATAAACCTAAATGAGGTACATTTCATTTGTGTGTAATAAACTTAGTTCGATCTAACGGTTGAAAGATATTAGCTTGGTTGAATTAGGTTTTTCATCTAACGGTAAATATTGAATGCTTTGTTACCAAGGTAACTTAGATTACAAACCATGATTTGAAAACTGTATAAAGGATAACTCTAGAAACTGGTAACCTAATCTCCACACTTTTGTGCGTTACTAGTTGCAAAGCTAGAGTCGATTCTCCTTTAACCTTAGGTTTCTCACGAGACCCTGTAGGTTAACGACTTAAAGACTTCATTGGGATTATGAAGCCAGACCCAACTATTTTCTTTGTAGTTACGTGATCTGATCTTGTTGTTTCTATCGTGATTGAGTGCAATCATAAGATTGGGTTGAGATTTATATCTCCAATAGGAAAGATACAAAAGTAATCACAAACACCTTCATCTCATCGTTTGTGATTCCATAATATCGTATTTCATTAATCGATTAAGATTATTGTGAGGTGATTGATAATACTAGGCTGTTCTTCGGGAATATAAGACCGGTTTATCAATTGGTTCCTGTTCACCTTGATTTATCAAAAGACGCAACAAAATCTCATAGGTATTTCTGTGGGAGATAGATTTATATATTCCAATAAACGTTTCTGTGTGAGACAGATTTGTTTATCAAGTCTTGGACTTTGGGTCGTAGTAACTCTTGGATGTAGGTGAGATCAGCTAAGGAAATCAAGTGCGTAGTATCCTGCTAGGATCAGAGACGTAAGGAACACAACTGTACCTTGAATCATTGTGAGAATGATTAGGGTTCAATTACAGTCCACTTCAAAGTTCATTGGTAGTAGGATAGTGTCTGTAACGGTTTAATACAGTATGGTGTTCAAAGATGGACTAGGTCCCGAGGTTTTTCTGCATTTGCGATTTTCCTCGTTAATGAAATTCTGTTGTTTGTGTCATTTCTTTTCCGCATTATATTTTGTTATATAATTGAAATATCACAGGTTGTGCGTTGAATCGATCAATTGGGAAATCCAACCTTTGGTTGTTGATTGAGACTGATTGATCCTTGAACATTGGTCTTTGGTACCGTTAAAGTTTGTTGATGGTGGATTTTCAACAAAGGGAAAAACCATAAAATCATGAGGCATGTTTTTACACGGCTTTCATGCATGCAAAGATTCATATTTTTCGAATCCATGATGAATATGTTTTCGCAAAGCCCCACTAGCTGTGTGATTCGATCCCTGGTATTTCATCGTTCCATCTATGCAGAATAACATAATTGGGAAGTTCTCCATAGATTGAGAGCTTAACTCCTTCAGGATGTTGGTGACACTCACTGTACCCTGACTGCAGGAGAGTGACCTCTCTCCACATAGAAGAATAGTTGGGTGGAGGACGCTTTCAAGACGTCGGTGACACTAACCGTCCCCCGACTTTGTGGAGAGACTGCGCATAGATTCAGGTGGCTCTCCGTATATTGAGAGAACTAACGCCTTCAGGTCGTAAGAAACACTTGTGACTCCCTGAATATGCACCATTCAGAATGGATATGACGCTTTAACTGGCTAATATATTTTTTGTAATAGATTAATTCTGCCGTGACATTCACCACTGAATTCCCATAATAATATATTATTGCTCCTATTCCATGGTTGGATTCACGGCCCGACCCCATGGAATGGCAATAACAATTGCTCTGATTCTATGGTCGAATCCATGGCATGATCCCATGGAATGGAAATAACAATTGTTCTGATTTTATGATCGAATCCACGGCTTGATCTCATAGAATAACAATAAACAACTGTATTATCTCATTACTCCGATTTCACGAATCTCATGGAATGGTAATAGGTAATTTTATTACTCCGATTTTATGGTCGAATCCACGATCCCATGGAATAGTAATGCCTGTTTTATTATTCCGAGTTCATGGTCGAATCCATAGCTGATCCTATGAATTGATAATAAATAACTATTCATTTTTATTGTTCAATTTCATGAATTATTCTACACTGAATTTCATGGATTATCAATAAATACTCAACAACCGGGCATCTGGATCATTACTGAGTAATCCCCACAAAAATGGTGTAACAGTACTCGACAATGACGCACGACTGAGCATCCAAAAATATGACAGATGAGGAATCCTACGCAAAACAGGAGAAAACAACAAATAATAATAAAATAATAGGAGGCGCCCAGGGGCCGGGCCGACCGGCCATGTGATGAGTGCCAAATATTGCATATTCATACACCTTTTCATTGGCACTTAACTCATCTTTCGCGCTTCAAAGTCATATATTATCCCAAATTCTGCATTTTTACCATTTTCAAGAATAAATATTTGTATTAATTAATTTTGTGTTTTTAAGTACTAAATAAAGCTTGGAAAAATTGAGAAGACAAAAGAGAAGAAAGTTGGAAGCGTTGCAACCCGCTCGCGCATCAGTGGCAACCTGTTTACAAATTCATGGGATTAAACAACCCATGATCCAAAACCGAAGACCCAAATCCATTTCCACCTCACCCCCATTGGATTCTTTTCAAAACATCCACCTCACCCCCATTTTATTCCATTTCATCCATCAATTAAAGAAAACATCCCCATTCTCTCACTCAATCACTCCCAATTTGTTTCCCACAACCAAATATATTCCATTCAATCCATCAATTAAGAAAACATGTTTTGTTGAGTGGATGCTTTCCAAATTTAGAATCCAAGTGCTTGAGGGAATTTTGTGTATAAATAGAGAGGGTTGTTGTGTTGAAAAACCATCCAAGAATAGCTTGTTCATGTTAGTTTATCAAATTTAAGTTTTGTTGTAATGTTCTTCATGTTCTAGTTTCATTTGCTAGGGTTTAAATGAAGCCGTAACTCATTGGTATGTATTCATATCTTGTATCTTGTTCTTGAAAGTTTAGAATTGTTTAAAGATATAATTTAATCCAAGTTTGTCAACATCTTGCTCTCACAATGTATGTCATGTATCCATTGTAGTTAGAATATCTCTATGTTGATTATGCTACAACTCATGCTTAACCAAATATTGATCCTCAGATTAGTTGTGCTTTAATTAGACAGTTAATGCTTTGGAGAAATAATTTAGTTGTGATTAAATTATCCATTGGAGAAACACCTTAGATATACGGTAGACTTGAATCTGCTGTAAGGACAAGAATAATATTACAAGTTGAATGCATATCATAGGTTAGTGGTGGATTTGAATACCCTAGTATCCATATTCTCAATATTTACACCTTGATTTAATTGCATATTTTAATTCAAATTACTTTCTGTTTAAGTCTTTGCCAATATATCGTCGTATCGACAAAAACAAACCCCCTTTGGTTACTCTCTGAATCAGTTCTTAGTAAGGATTTAGAATAAACTTCTGCACTCTCCAAGTCTCTGTGGTTCGACCTGTGCTTGCCCTGTGTTGCTTGTCGACACTGTGCACTTGCAGTATACACAATAGTAGGTATATTTCCGAGCCTACCAAGTTTTTGGCGCCGTTGCCGGGGACTCGGTTGCGGTGTTGTTCAAGTTTCTATCTCCTGTCACTGTTCATAAATCAATTTTACAATTAATATTGATATTTTTTTTATTTTTTCTTTTGCTTTCAAACTTCGAAACCCTAACTACCTCTTTTGAGCTCAACAGGTGCCTGAGTAGCTGTTGTAAAGGCGAAGGAAAGGAAGGAAAGGAAGCGAAAGGAAGCGGAAGAAGTTTTTATTTAAAAAAAGAAAAGAAAAAAGAGAGAGAGTTTATTTTATTTATTTATTTTTAGATTGTATTAGGATTTCTCTATTTGTGTAATTTTCTATTTCTTTTGCATTTTATCTTTTTGGACTTTGGACTTGGACATTCTTGTATTTTTATTTTTAAACCCTACGGAAGGGTCGTATTAAATATCAAACTGTTTGCAGAGAAGGAAGGTGATTACAATATCACCTCGGCCCCTCGGGTTCGTTCATGACATAGGAGTCGTGGCCCGAGTCGACAACAACGGTTCATCCCCCGTCTAGAATGGGAGGTAAGTTTGTCGAAACACTCGTTAATCCCCTGTTAGCGAGTTACTGTATTCATTCGTTTGCATACATGTTGAGGATTTGAATACGGCTGTTTTAATTTCCTAGTAAAGGGCAAGGACTGGCCATATAAGATAAGAGTTCGGATTTCATCACTGTTCTCTTCTTGCCCGCCTTAGGAAAACGATACCTACGCGAACCTAAGCTTTAAAATTTTGAATAGAAAAAGACCTATAAGGTAACGAGCTTAGTAAGAAAGTCATTTGAAAAATATTGGTTACTCTTTAAGCATACTTCGAAGTTCATGACGGTTTCTGTAAATTGAATGCGTGACTGCGCCGCCTTGTAATACGGTGAGGCCTTGGGTATCAAAGCTCTAGCATCTTCCCTCGCCTCTATTCAATTTACTTAAACTCGGATTGATTCCAGAGGAGTTTGCTCAGATTGTAACGAATTCCATTTCGAAGGATTAGAAGCTGGTCTAGAAAACAATCTAAGTGGAGCCATCATGCTTTTTGTTTGCTAGAAATCAGTAGGTTTACTGTGGTGGAGTCATCCTTGTTTGTGATTGCATAGAACTTCCCTTCTAGGTGAATGGTTAACATGCTTAATATGCTAGCTAGGCTATGATTGTGTCTTTTAGAGACCAAACAAACCGACTAGTTAGAATTAGTCAAGAAGAGTTAGTTTAAATACATAGTTCTGAGACAGACAGTCCCGGCCCATCCGAAACAATGGGAGAACCAATCCGTAGTCTAAAGGACTACATGTACCCAACGAGGACAACCCAGTCCTCGTGCATTGTCTTACCAGCTGTTGTTGGATAATTTGAGCTAAAGGCGAGTATCCTCAATATGTTGCCTAAATTTAAAGGGGTTGAAGATGAAAATACCTACCACCATGTGAGAGAGTTCGAGGAAATTTGTGGGACTCTTCGGATCAACCAAATGACGGATGAGGACCTCAAACTAAGACTTTTTCCATTTTCTTTACAATAAAAGGCCAAGACTTGGCTGTGTTCTCAACAGCCACAGTCATTTCATACGTGGGATGCTCTTACCAAAGAGTTCTTCAAAAAGTTCTTCCCAAACCATAAGACTACGACAATTCGTCAAAGTCTGAATAGTTTTGTGCAATTAGAGGAGGAAACTTTGGAAAAATATTTGGAGAGATTCAATGAATTATTGATCCAATGTCCTCACCATGGTTTTGAAAAATGGAGACTTGTTCAAATTTTGTATGAAGGCTTAGATGTCAAAAACCGAACTACAGTTGAGACCATGTGCAATGGTCAATTTATTGAAAAAACTGCTAATGAGTCTTGGAATTTCTTAATCGAAGTCGCTGAAAAGACTCAAGAGAGTGGAATCCCCCGTGAACCAAATAGGATTACCCCGGCATCTAATGTTCATAGAATTGACTCTGACTTCGAAGGAAGTGCAAAGATGGCATCCTTGGCCAGGAGAATAGAAAATCTAGAACTAGAAAAGAATGGAAAAACTAATATCCCTACTCTCCGTAGTCAAATTGAAATGGCCACTTGTGCCGCATGCTATAGTTCAGACCATCTAGTGGACACTTGTCCAGACCTCCATGCATTTCAAGAGTCTAAAACCGAGCAAGCCAATGTTTTGTACCAAAGGCAAGAGAACAACCCATATTCTCAGACCTACAACCCAGGGTGGAGAAATCACCCTAACCTTTCATGGTCTAAAGGGCCCGTCCAAGGGGGAACATCAAATAATAACCAAGGATACCCTTATCCTAGAAACCCCCAAGTGCAACCACATGTGAAGTACCCTGTATAGAAAAAGCCTAGCTTCGAAGAAAGTTTCGGTTTGTTGACCCAAAATTTGGTACAACTCCAAAAGACCACAGACCAACGTTTTACAAGTCTAGAACTTAAAATGGGTCAAATTTGTGAAGCATTGAATGAAAGAGACAAAGGAAAACTCCCTAGTCATCCCCAACAAAATCCAAAAAATGTATATCAGGCAGAAAATTTAACTCGAAATGAGGCCTCCCATAATCAAGTAAATGCTGTCACCACCCTTCGTAGTGGTAAAGTTGTTGAAAACAATGTAGGTGTACCACAGTCGAGTGAGTCTACATTAGACTCACCAGTGCATAAAATCCCACAGAAAACACCTAGTGTTGAAGACAATTCTGAGCAACATAAGAATTCCCATAATTCTAATGTCTCTGCACCATCTCATGTACCTGTTGCTCCATTCCCACAAAGATTGGTGCAGCAAAAAGAGAGTATACAGTACAACGAGATTTTGGAAATGTTCAAACGAGTTAACATCAACATCCCATTTCTTGATGCAATCAAGCAAGTCCCTGCTTATCCTAAATTCCTTAAGGATCTGTGCACACAAAAGCGAAAGATTCATGTGCATAAGCGTTCTTTTCTCACTGAGCAAGTGAGTGCAATCATTCAAAGCAACACACCTCCTAAGTTTAAAGACCCAGGTAGTCCAACTATCACATGCAAAATAGGTGACCAAATGGTTAAGAAGGCGTTGCTAGACTTAGGGGCAAGTGTGAATTTACTACCATATTCAGTATATGTGCAGTTAGGTCTTGGAGAGTTGAAGGCAACACCTATAACTCTGCAATTGGCGGACAGATCCGTCAAAGTGCCACATGGTGTGGTAGAAGATGTTTTGATTAAGGTTGATAAGTTTTATTTTCCTATGGACTTCATCGTCTTAGATACTCAACCTGTGCAAAACCCTGACAGTCACATTCCTGTCATTTTGGGACGTCCCTTCTTAGCAATGTCCAATGCAATCATTAACTTCCGTAATGGAGTGTTGAAGTTGTCATTTGGTAATATGACTGTGGAGTTGAATGTTTTCAATACTAGCCAACAACATTTAGATCTTGATGATGATGATGATGTGCATGAAATCAACATGATTAAAAGTTTGATTCAGGATTCGTTGTCTAGTAGCATGTCTGTTGACCCTTTGGATGCTTGTTTGAATAATTTTGACCTGGATCTGTTTGATGATGAATACATAAGTGAAGTGAATACTTTGATTGAATCCACACCACTTATGGACACGTCTAAGTGGAAAGCTAGAGTGGAACCTCTTCCACTCTTGGAATCCAAGTCTGTTCCCTCTCTTGTTGAGCCACCAAAGCTCGAACTGAAACCATTGCCTGATACTCTTAAATATGTTTTTTTGGGACCTTCTAATACTTTTCCTGTAATCATTTCATCTGCCTTAGATACAGAACAGGAAAGTAAACTTTTATAAGTACTTAAGGAGCATAAGGAGGCTTTAGGTTGGACCATCTCGGACCTTAAAGGCATAAGTCCCACTGATTGCATGCATCATATAAACCTTGAGGACAATGCTAAACCATATAGGGAGATGCAAAGGTGTCTCAATCCTAACATGAAAGAGGTTGTTAAGAGTGAGATTATAAATCTTCTTAATGCGGGTATCATCTACCCAATCTCAGATAGCAAATGGGTTAGCCCTATTCAGGTTGTGCCGAAAAAGTCAGGAGTTACTGTAGTTCAAAATGATAAAGATGAGTTAATCACTACTCGAGTAACCACAGGGTGGCGAGTTTGCATTGATTATAGGAAGTTGAATGCAGTTACAAGGAAAGATCACTTCCCTCTTCCATTCATAGATCAAATGCTTGAACGATTGTCTGGGCGTAAATTCTATTGTTTCTTGGATGGTTTTTCTGGTTACAACCATATTCATATTTCACCCGAAGATCAGGAAAAGACTACATTTATATGTCCATTTGGAACGTTTGCCTATCGTCGTATGCCCTTTGGGTTGTGCAACGCACCCGCTACATTTCAGCGTTGTATGATGAGCATTTTTTCTGATATGATAGATAACTTCCTTGAGATATTTATGGATGATTTCTCTGTGTTTGGATCATCTTTTGATGAATGTTTGAACCATCTCACTCGCGTGATGATTAGATGTAAAGAGAAAGATTTGGTTTTAAATTGGGAGAAATGTCATTTTATGGTGAACTCGGGCATAGTTCTAGGACACATCATCTCTGAAAAAGGCATTGAAGTAGACAAAGACAAAGTCGACCTCATTCAAAACTTGCCGCAACCTTGCTCTGTGAGGGAGGTTAGATCATTTTTAGGCCATGCTGGTTTCTATCGTAGATTTATTAAAGATTTCAGTAAAATCTCAAGACCACTGTGTAATCTACTCAGTAAAGATGTTGCATTTGTGTTTGATAATGCTTGTGTGCATGCTTGGGAAGAGCTCAAAACTCTTCTAACTTCAGCCCTTATAGTCCGACCTCCTGATTGGAAATTGCCATTTGAAATCATGTGTGACGCATCTAATTTTGCTGTTGGAGCTGTCTTAGGTCAGCGAGTTGACAAACACCCCTATGTGATCTACTATGCTAGTAAGACACTGAATGAGGCTCAAATGAGTTATTCAACAACCGAAAAAGAGATGATAGCCGTTGTGTTTGCATTAGATAAGTTTAGATCTTATTTGATAGGATCTAAAATCATTATTTATACTGACCATGCCGCATTAAGATATCTTTTATCTAAAAAAGATGCTAAGGCTCGTCTAATTCGATGGATACTCTTGTTACAAGAGTTCCACCTCGAAATTCGAGATAAAAAAGGGTCAGAGAATGTTGTTGCTAATCACTTATCTAGGTTGAATGTCGAATCCGCTGATGAATCAGAGATTATTAGGGAATCTTTCCCTGATGAACAGCTGATGCTAGTTTCTGAAATGCCATGGTTTTCCGACATCGTGAACTACCTTGCTACAGGTAGGATGCCACTTCATTGGTCTAAACAAGACCGGTCTAAATTCTTGGCCGAAGTGAAACATTTCCTATGGGATGACCCATATCTGTTCAAATACTTCCCTGACCAAATCATTAGGAAATGTGTCACCAATTCTGAACAAAGGGATGTCATCTCTTTTTGTCATGATCAAGCATGTGGAGAACACTTTAGTTCAAAGAAAACTGCTGCAAAGATCTTGCAGAGTGGTTTTTACTGGACAACATTGTTTAAGGACAGCCATGCCTTCTGTGTTTCTTATGACCGGTGCCAGAAATTGGGAAGTATATCAAAACGAAACATGATGCCCTTACAACCCATTTTGATTGTTGAGCTATTTTATGTATGGGGCATTGATTTCATGGGTCCATTTCCTAGCTCTGAAGGAAAGTTGTACATTCTTGTTGCTGTTGACTATGTTTCTAAGTGGGTAGAAGCAATTGCAACCAAAACTAATGACCACAAGGTGGTACTTTCATTCTTAAAGGAAAGCATATTTTCTCGATTTGGAACCCCTAGAGCTATAATCAGTGACGGTGGTTCACATTTCTGCAATAGGCCTTTTGAGTCCTTAGTCCGTAAGTATGGCATAAATCATAAAGTTGCAACCCCATATCATCCACAGACCAGTGGCCAGGTAGAGGTTTCAAATAGGGAGATTAAGCACATTCTAGAAAAGAAGGTTAACCCGTCTAGAAAAGATTGGTCTTTAAGATTGAATGATGCTTTATGGGCCTATAGAACTGCATACAAAACCCCCATTGGTATGTCCCCTTACATACTTGTGTACAATAAAGCTTGTCATCTCCCTGTAGAGTTAGAACATCGTGCATATTGGGCTGTAAAGAAACTGAACTTTGATCTTGGTAAAGCTGGCACCCAAAGGAAGCTTCAACTCAATGAGTTAGAAGAGTTAAGAAATGATGCATATGATAATGCGAAGTTGTACAAATATAAAATGAAGGTGTTCCATGACAAACTCATTTTGCGCAAGTCATTCACTCCAGGCCAGAAAGTTCTATTGTATAACTCACGACTGCACCTTTTTTCAGGAAAATTACGTTCTAAATGGACAGGCCCGTTCGTGGTGCGAACAATTTTCCCCCATGGGGCTGTAGAACTAGAAGATGTAACAACCAAGAATGTCTTCAAGGTCAATGGGCAGAGACTGAAGCCGTTCCTTGAACCAATCCCACCTGAGATTGAAATAACTCATCTTGCTGATCCGATCTATGTGGACTGAAAAGTTCACCCCTTGTACATACCACAGATATCTTCCCTGCTGGTTGCTTTGGACATACTCTACTGTCTCTGGTTTGGCATCTGGTAATCTCTTTCCTTTGAATCTGTTTTGTTCTCATAGTTTGTTATGGTTTCTGTTATCTTTTGAAACATTGAGGACAATGTTAGATTTAGGTTTGAGGGAGTATTTGCATATGGCGTTTTGTAGTCTTTTGCATCTTTTATGACCAGTTGTGTAGCGGGTCTTTTGTAGGATCCTTTGTAGTCTTTTGTTGTTATTTTTTTTGTGACCAGCTGTGAAGCGGGTCTTTTGTAGGATCCTTTGTA
Organism: Papaver bracteatum; assembly: GCA_023529315.1. Classification (NCBI taxonomy): domain Eukaryota; kingdom Viridiplantae; phylum Streptophyta; class Magnoliopsida; order Ranunculales; family Papaveraceae; genus Papaver; species Papaver bracteatum. The sequence continues at coordinate 117,927 of JAJJWX010003811.1, read as the reverse complement.
GTCTTTTGCATTTTTTATGACCAGCTGTGGAGCAGGTCTTTTGTAGGATCTTTTGTAGTCTTTTGCATTTTTTTTTGTTGTCTTCTATGACCAGCTGTGGAGCGGGTCTTTTGTAGTGTGTTATCTGATGACCAGCTGTGTAGCGGGTCACTAAAAAAAAATGATGATCAGCTGTGTAGCGGGTCTTAAAAAAAAAAAAAAATGGTTACAAATTTTCATGGTTCTACGAAATTCCGAAGTTCATCATCTACAGTTGAAGACCGAAGACGAAGACATTTCTATGGATGCTCTGAAATTGGAGAAGGTTTTGTGGGTACATCTTTCGTAGGCCCTCACGAGACTACAACTCGTCCACTAGGGACACCTATGGGTTTAAAGGCTTAGTGCATACGCTAAATGCATTCGAAAGACCAGCGACAGTGGTATAGTTGGGATTTCTTAAGTTCTGTTTCACTTGAGGACAAGTAAAATTCAGGTTTGGGGGTATTTGATGAGTGCCAAATATTGCATATTCATACACCTTTTCATTGGCACTTAACTCATCTTTCGCGCTTCAAAGTCATATATTATCCCAAATTCTGCATTTTTACCATTTTCAAGAATAAATATTTGTATTAATTAATTTTGTGTTTTTAAGTACTAAATAAAGCTTGGAAGAATTGAGAAGACAAAAGAGAAGAAAGTTGGAAGCGTTGCAACCCGCTCGCGCATCAGTGGCAACCTGTTTACAAATTCATGGGATTAAACAACCCATGATCCAAAACCGAAGACCCAAATCCATTTCCACCTCACCCCCATTGTATTCTTTCCAAAACATCCACCTCACCCCCATTGTATTCCATTTCATCCATCAATTAAAGAAAACATCCCCATTCTCTCACTCAATCACTCCCAATTTGTTTCCCACAACCAAATATATTCCATTCAATCCATCAATTAAGAAAACATGTTTTGTTGAGTGGATGCTTTCCAAATTTCGAATCCAAGTGCTTGAGGGAATTTTGTGTATAAATAGAGAGGGTTGTTGTGTTGAAAAACCATCCAAGAATAGCTTGTTCATGGTAGTTTATCAAATTTAAGTTTTTTTGTAATGTTCTTCATGTTCTAGTTTCATTTGCTAGGGTTTAAATGAAGCCGTAACTCATTGGTATGTATTCATATCTTGTATCTTGTTCTTGAAAGTTTAGAATTGTTTAAAGATATAATTTAATCCAAGTTTGTCAACATCTTGCTCTCACAATGTATGCCATGTATCCATTGTAGTTAGAATATCTCTATGTTGATTATGCTACAACTCATGCTTAACCAAATATTGATCCTCAGATTAGTTGTGCTTTAATTAGATAGTTAATGCTTTGGAGAAATACTTTAGTTGTGATTAAATTATCCATTGGAGAAACACCTTAGATATACGGTAGACTTGAATCTGCTGTAAGGACAAGAATAATATTACAAGTTGAATGCATATCATAGGTTAGTGGTGGATTTGAATACCCTAGTATCCATATTCTCAATATTTACACCTTGATTTAATTGCATATTTTAATTCAAATTACTTTCTATTTAAGTCTTTGCCAATATCTCGTCGTATCGACAAAAACAAACCCCCTTTGGTTACTCTCTGAATCAGTTCTTAGTAAGGATTTAGAATAAACTTCTACACTCTCCAAGTATCTGTGGTTCGACCTGTGCTTGCCCTGTGTTGCTTGTCGACACTGTGCACTTGCAGTATACACAATAGGAGGTATCTTTCCGAGCCTACCACCATGTCCTAGCCGTGGCCGGTCCCATGCCTCCTCCATTATTTTTCCATATTTTGTTATTTTCATGAACTCATGAAAAACTCCTTCAATTTAGCAATTTTCATTGTTTGTGCAAAATTCATGAATTCCCGATAACTTCATGGATTTATGAAAAATAATAATATTATAAAACAAAAAAAGGTATACGGGATCGGGAAACATAGCCGGCTTGCCATGCCCTAGCCACGGCCGGTCCCATACCTCACAATCCCTAGATTTTTATAATTATTATTCCCTAAACTCATGAAACTCCTCTGTTTCATCAAAAACTCATGGATTCTCCATAACATCATGATTTCATGAAAAATAATAATATAAAATTAGGAAAATGTTGTGGGACCAATCAACATAGCCGGACGGCCATTCCCTAGCCATGGCCGGTCCCACACCTTGCAATCCTAAGTATTTTATAATTATTATTTTCCTAAATTCATGAAACTCCTTGGTTTGAGCAAAAATCATGATTTCGTCATAACTTTTCAAATTTTACTCAAATCACGAAAAACCAAAGGCCAACAGGGTCACACAACCGGCTAGCCTCTCACGGAAAATTTAAATGTTAAAATACTCATATTTTAATATTTACAAAATATTGATCGATTAATCATACATGCTCATTCCAAAAAAATCAAGAATTCCAGTCAAGATGAAACTCTTCTGAAAATTCACAATGTTGCTCGAACGCACATCAGAAAATACTGAAACTCTCAGTATGGAGACATGGATACCACGAAAACACATGCATTCCTTAATGACCGACCAGGGTCATTCCTAGGGCTTGCACAAATCCGGTCCCACACGTTTTCACACTTTTGACCTAATTTGCGCAATCGCTCATATTGGGCCCAAACGCTCTCCAACCAACCCGGGGATTGCTCAAACAGACAAAAATTGGTCCCGTGATCATCAAGATTCGGTCCCATGCTCTCATGGTCGGTCCCCATCTTTCATACTTAGGTTTTTACTAATGTTGAACCCAACAATAATTCAATGAATGATGAAACCGGCACTTAATCATCATTCCTTCACCAACTCTCTAACTGAGAACCCTAGTGCACGGTCACTCGAGCAATTGGGAATCACATGGACGTCCATAGTCTCATGTGTTCGATCCCTCCTTCGCTCATGACCTATTTTCAGCAATTCGTCGACTAATGAGAAATTCATCAAAAATTAGGGTTTTCGAACAAACGTTCAACAAATCATTATTCTGAGCAAGTTCAAACACCAAATGAATTTATGTTGATCCACTTCCTACTCCTTCTGTAGTTTCCATGTCAAGCCAAATGATAATAATAAGTGTGGGGGATGTTCTTATTTCTAGAGTTCATCCTCATGTTGGAGTTACTCAAAGAAAATTTCTTTGGTCAGAAATGGAAATTATAAGTGGTTTAAATAAGTCTTGGATGGTCATAGGTGATTTTAATGTTATAGCCTTAGTAGATGAAAAAATTGGTGGTAGAAGCCCTAACAAGAAGGCAATGATAGATATTCTGAATTGTCTCAACAGCTGTGAGCTAATACAAGCACCAAAAATTGGAACTCAGCATTCTTGGTCTAACTAAGGGTGCACAGGAACCGAGCCGGACCGACGAACCGTCCCGGAACCGATGGAACCGTACCTATTTTTGTACCGAACCGAGGAAGGGGGTACAGGTACCCAAAAATAGGAACCGGGGCTATGGAGGTACAGGTACACGGTCCTATACCAATCCCTTACCGTCCCGGACCGATTGTACCGAGTAGTAATAGTTTATAGAGTGAATAAGAGTTGCAGGCTCATGAAACAGTTATTGAGGATCACGCGACTGTTTGTGGACATATGCTCCTTGACCAATGGTGCGCAAGGCTTCATAGATAATACCTAACCTTGTATGGAGCTTTGGGATTGGAACTGAGGTTCATTTTGTTTATCCAAGGCGTGTAAGAAAGCTGGAACGTAACTTGAAGGTAGATCTTTCAAGTTTACGATTCCAGGTGGTAAAGAAGGAGCAGAAGGAAACAACTGATCAGTAGCTGTTGGGAAAGGTAAGACTAGTGTTTTGATGGAAGATGGATTCCAGGCAAGTAACGGTTTCACAAAACAGAGGTTCTTGGGAGTGACGAGTATGGTGATGATGCACGGAGATATAATTGGTGAGTGAGATCGAGTAATGGTAAGATGTGTCCTTGTGCAGGGAAAGGGAAAACTAATATATGTGTTCCCAGATTAGTTTTGCATGCATTATGACTGAGTACACAGTTTAGGAAGTTAATTACTACTCAAACTGCAGTTATAATTTATTTGCAAACACCACACCTCTCTGAAGTTAATTAGTACCGATTGGTACTGTACCCTACCTGGTACCGTACGTGTACCGAATGGTACCAGAACCGAGGTACAAGGTACAGGTACCGGTCCAAAATTTTGGAACCGAGGCTAGGGAGGTACAGGTACTCGGCCTCGGCAAGAACCGAGCCGAACCGTACCGTGTGCACCCTTAGGTCTAACTGTCAACATGGCAGTAAAAGAATTTTGTGTAATCTAGATAGAGCACTTTTTAATCAAATGTGGTTTCAAAAATATGAAGACTTGAGTTACAAAGTTGGGATAAGAATTGCATCTGACCATGCTCCATTACTGGGTGGAAATGTCACAATTCCTAAGCCAAAGAATCTACCAATGAAGTTTCAGAAGATGTGGATTTCTCATCCAAATTTTCTTGAAGTAGTTCAGCAATCCTGGTCTGCTGCAATTGAAGGTGATCCAGCTTTTATATTTCAGAGCAAGTTAAAAAGATTAAAACAAATACTCAAAATATGGAACTGGAAAGTTTTTGAAAACACTAATACTCAGGTTAAAGATGTTGAAATCAAAGTTAAAGAAGTAATGGAAATTTCTGATAAAAATCCTTTTGATCAGGCTATGCTAAATAATCTTGTTGAGCTCAAAATCTATACAATTCTAAAGAAGTGCATTTGAGTACAATGCTTAAGAAAAAGTCAAGAATCAAATGGATAAAGGAAGGGGCAGCTAATACTGGTTTCTTTCACAGCAATATGACGATAAGACAAGCAAGAAATACCATAAGTGAATTGGAAAATAGTGTTGGTGAGATAATTACAGATCAAGAAAACATTGTTGAGGAGCTTGTTAAACATTTGAGAAGAAATTCAAATTTCAGCAGGTTTCTATGGATGAATCTTTACTAAATACAATTCCTGAGGTTGTATCCGAGGTGCACCAAAACATGTTGAGTGCAGTCCCTGATTCAGAAGAGATTAAGAATACAATTTTATCAACGGATCCAGATAGTTCACCTGGTCCAGATGGATTCTCAGGTTGGTTCTATAGATCTTGTTGGGACATTATACAAGAAGATGTTATTCAAGCAGTTCAATTTTGTTGGCAAAGAAAATTCATTCCCAAGGGCTTAAATTCAATGTTTTTGGTTCTCATTCCAAAAATAGATGGTGCAAAGAATCCAAGTCAGTTTAGGCTAATAAGACTGAGTAATGTAAATCTTCACCAAAATTCTGGCAACAAGAATGAGTTCCTTAATTCACAAACTTATATCTCCTCAACAAGTAGCTTATGTCAAAGGTAGCCTCTGAATTGGTCAATGAGATGAATAAAAAAAGGAGATATGGTAATATTGGATTAAAGCTTGACATTTCACAAGCCTATGACTCAGTCAGCTGGCACTTTTTATTTAGGTACTTATCAAATTTGGTTTCTCTATTGAATGGTGTGAGTGGATTCATACATTGTTAAAATCTGCCAGAATATCTGTCATGGTTAATGGAGGTCCTAGATGTTTTTTCTCAGTTGGAAGAGGGTTAAGGCAAGGAGACCTATTATCTCCTTTGTTATTTATTCTGATAGAAGAAGCTTTAAGTAGAAGCATTACTGATCTTGTTGATAAAGGTAAAATCATTCATATGGTAGTACGAAAAGGAATTCATCCCACGCATCTTCTATTTGCTGATGATGTATTCATATTTTGCAATAGAGAAAAACAAAGCATAATAAATCTCTTGAAGCTGCTTGAAGTATATCAAAGAATCTCAGGTCAAGTAATCAATAGAATCAAAAGCAAATGCTTCATTGATAGTACATCTGATAAAAGGAAGTCACATCTTAAGGAAATATTCCAAATGGAACTCAACAATTTTCCAGATAAATATCTTGGAATTATTCTTCATGCAGGCAAAGTTAAAATCTCCACAGTGTGGCCAATGGTTGAAATGATGCAAAAGAATTTAGCAACATGGAAAGGTAAGTTGTTGTATTTTCAAGACAGATTAGTTCTGATCAAATCTATTCTCTGTAGTATCCTAGTGTATAATATAGCTATATACAGATGGCCAAAATCAGTAATCAAGATTTGTGAAAGAGTTATAAGAAATTTTCTATGGTCAGGGAACAATGACATCAGGAAATATACAAATTTTTCATGGAAGAAGGTGTGCACTCCATTTAAAGAAGATGGTCTGGGAATTTAGAGATTAGAAACTGTCAACCATGCTTTTCTAATGAAGATGATGTGGAAAATTATTAACTCTGAATAAGATTGGGCCTTGTTCATAAAGGCAAAATATAAAAACAAGCAAGGTCAATGAAACACTAATTGGCAACTTTCCTCAGTTTGGCCAGGACTCAAATGGGCTTGGAATTCATTAAAATAAGATATAAGATGGTGCATTGGCAATGAGAGAAAGGTGTCAGTTTGGTTTGATACATGGATAGGTAATTGTCCTCTAATTGATGTTGTTGGCAATTCTGCTTATGTTTCTGAGAATGAAAAAATGAACGTATATGATATTTTAATAGATGGCAAGTGGGATATTACCTCAGAAATTGGTCAAATGATTCAGCATATGAGTTTGCCTGATGTTGGTGTGGGGGAAGACAAGCTAATTTGGAGTGGTTCTATAAAAGGTAATGTCTCCATACTAGCAGCAGTCAATAAAATTAGAATAAAAATGCCCATTCTACAATGTCCCGGGTACATATGGAACTCATTTCTTTATCCTAATATAGCTAGTAATGTGTGGAAGCTTATACAGGGTGTGTACATGGATGATGAACTTACGATAATTAAGGGGTATGAGATTGCTTCTAAATGTTGTGTGTGTGGGAAAATGCTCAGGACAGTATGTCTCACTTATTATGGCACTGTAAAATCAGCATAAGCATTTGGAACTGGATCTGTGCAATTTTTCTGGTTGTAGTGCCAAAATCTTTTGATGAGATTTGGAGATGTTCTCATAATAAAAGTCCAATAGTTAAACAAGTATGGATTGTAGCAGCTTGCAGCATTCTTAAAGAAATATGGTTTCAAAAAAATAAAAAATTCTTTGAAGGAATTCCTACAATAGAACAAGATATAAAGTGTAAAGTAATGAAAGTTGTCTTTGAAGGAGGTTTTAGATTTACTGGGAATAAGTGGAATCAGGATTATGATATGGCAATTATATAAATTTTTTATCTTGGTGTTAGGAGATCTAAGTTCCATTCTATTCAATAATGTTAATGGGAGCCTCCTGAAGATGAATACATAATGTTTTGTTGTGATGGAGCCTCATTTGGCAATCCATGAGCAGCAGGTTTTTGGCGTTTGTGTTAGAAATAGTGTATGCCAAGTTTTCGGTACTCTATATGGTGGTATTGGGATTGCTACTAACTATATAACAGAGATTTATGCAGTGGTGTGTGTAGTGGATCTTGCAGTCCTATGGCAGATAACCAAAGTAATCATTGTTTCATACTCCAAAGCTGCACTTAATGATTTTTCTAAAGGAGAAATACCTTGGTTTGTCAGAGCAAGATGGGAATCATCTATTCAACACTTTACTGACATCCAATTCAGGCACTTTTTCAGAGAAGTCAACTTCTCAGCTGACAGCATTGCTAGAAAAGGGACAGCTCTAGGAGCAGGAGAAAGAAACATCTATATTGGTAGACCAAGCTTCTTAACAAGAATTGAAATGCCCAATGTGAAGTACGTAAGGTTTAGCTAAATTGTATATTTTGTTAGGCCTTGTTTAGCTTGCTTGTTTATTTTTCTTACTTTAATTTTTTATTTGTAATCTTTCATCTTTAATATCAATATAATGGTGTGATTCAAAAAAGAAAAAAATGTTGAACCACGGGGATTAATTATATAATATTTGGTAATCTACCAATATTTTAATATTTTATTGGGTCACGTCACCGATAAACATTTCTCGAATTGAGCAACATTGGCTCAACATAATCGTTTTTAGAAAATAACCAACTTAAGTACGCAGACTGGTACGCAGACTTAAGTACCCGGAATAAATTTTTTTTCAATTCACAAACTCCAGCAGAAATTATCGGGAGGAGAACCTCCGACAGTATGCAGACTTGGTTCGCGGACTTGGATCGCGGACTCTAGTTCCTGTTTTCCTGAGCAGCAATGTACGCATACTTTGGTTCAAGGAATAAGGACTAATACATGTATGAGTTACCTCACAATGTTTATATCCAACCATGGTTATATAATCCAAACTCTCATTTCAATCATTGAAACATTCTTAGAGGACGTTATATGATTGTTATTCACAAACCGTTTTTCATCAAAGCCATTTTCTAGTAATTGAAACATAACATGACTTTCGTCACTAGTAAAGATGAACTTGGCCAAAGCGAAATCTTACCAACACATATTTTGAGAAATAAATAAGCGATATAAACTCCGCTCGAAATAGAAAATATGTATAATCAAAGTCTATATAGCAAAATGACTTTTGTCTCAAGATAGGAGATAGAGTAGATAGACTTTTGAGTAGCAGATAAGTTCAAGTCTCCACATACCTTTTAGTCGACAAAGTTCCACCAGTTCCTTGAGTAGTTCTTCTTCTTTGTATGATGATCTCCATGGAGTCTTGAGCTCAACTACACTTTCTATCCAAGTCCGAGACTTAGCTATAAGTAGATTAGAAATCAAGACTTATAGTTTTAATCACTAACATTGACAAACATGCTTGAGATAGCAACACATGTGAGTTCAACCAAGCAGTACTCTAACATTTTATGTGTGAGACAAATTGGTTTATCAAGTCTTCGACTTTGGGTCGTAGCAACTCTTAGTTGGGGATGAGATCAGCTAAGGGAATCAAGTGCGCAGAGTCCTGCTGGGATTCAGAGGCATAAGGAACACGACTGTACCTTGATCAGTGTGAGATTGGTTAGGGCTCAACTATATTCTATTCCGTAGTTAAATTGTAGTAGGATAGTGTCTGTAGTGGCTTAATACAGTGTGGTGTTCAAATTTGGATTAGGTCCCGGGGTTTTTCTGCATTTACGGTTTTCTCGTTAACAAAATTTATGGTGTCTGTATTATTTCTTGTCTGCCTTATATTTTCTATATAATTAAAATATCACATGTTGTGCGTAAGTTCAATCAGTTTGTGAATCTGACCTTTTGGTTGTTGATAAAATTGATTGACACTTGGATATTGGTTTTTGATACCATCCAAGTTATTTCTTATATTCAATCGGGCTCGCAAATTCCTATTTGTTTGATTGCAAATTGAATTGAGAAATTGAGATATAACTCTTAGATATACATTTCTTAAGATTGAGTCTGACTGTCTAGTTGATTCTCTTGAAAGTATATTGGAGTTAGTCCATACATATTGCTGAGCGAATATTAGGTGTGGTTGTTAGACCCCATCTTTTTCAATTAGTATCAGAGTAGGCAAACATGTTTAAGACCTTATAAGTTTGTGTTTGTAGCGATATGACTCTATGGACAATAGTTCTATCTCAATAAATGCACCACCATATCGAGGGATTTCAGAATTCTCTTCCATGATTGATTTAATAAAATCTATAGAGGAAATTCTATTTAAGCCTCCACCAGGTTTAAAATTCCTTGAAGTGTTTTCATGCCTTGAAAAAGTCTTGAGAGCTTATCCCTTGATGTTGAGTTATATCTCCAGAAAGAGCAAGAATCTCTTGATAAGCTAAATCAAGTTATGATGAATAATGTTCATGTTGAGGTTGTTATTGATCTTCTTATCACTAAGTATAATCCTTCCCCTTTCTGTGTCCCAGAAAAACTGAATATAATACGAGAAGTATCTAAACCTCATCTATCAGTCAGTTCCATCTCTAAATTTGACTCAGTTCATCAGTCAAACCCTGATACATTTTCTCAAGACAATGGTACTACTCTCTTTAGTGAGAAAGTTAGGATGTCTCTTTTTATCAAAAGAGTTTCCCTGTGCAGTACTGAACATTATCTGCAGGGTCTATTTCTTATAAGTTGTAAATGAAGAAATCAGAATCATAATTTCTTTTGTGTTCTTTGAAAAACTTGTAAAAACAGATCTTTGGGTTTCTCTCAATACAGTAAGATGCAAGAGTAGTTGGAAACAGACTCTCTCTTGGTGTCATGGTGCGCAAGGCTTCCTTGTATTATGTCTTCTTGATCGTACAAAAATTTCTCAAGGATATATTTGTTGAGTTTTGCTCCAAATATTGTGTTCATCTTGTTTGTTCACAAACCAAAAGAGCTCTTTCCAGCACACGTACTGTTAGAGCACTGCTCGGTCAAACTCGCATGAGTTGTTATCTCAAGCATGTTTGTCAATGTTAGTGATCAAAACTATAAGTCTTGATTTCTAGTCTAATTATAAATATCTCGGACTAGGACATAGATTTTGTAGTTGAGCCTTAGACTTCACGGCGTTCATCATTTGAAGACGATGAACTACTAAGGAGAGCTTGTGGAACTTCATCAACAAAAGGTATGTGGAGACTGAAACTCATCTATCACTTGGAAAGTATATTTCTACTCTATCTCCTATATTGAGACATAAGTCGTGGTTTTATATTATACATGTAGGACCATAATATCGCCATAACGATATTCTCGTGATGGAAACGACACTTCTACGAGAAACCCAAACATTTCTACAAGTATTAACAAAACTTTGACGAGAACGTCGCAAGATTCTTCAACAACATTTGGCGAGTGTCACAAAAGAGCGATATAACGGTTAACGATTAAAGATATATGAAGAATAAGTCTGCTTCACGATGGTTATAAAGTTGGCGATAGTGAAGACTAAAGTTATGGCGATGAGATCGCAGAGTAGATCCGAATTAAGGGGAAATCTTAGCTGTCTTCCACTATGTATTTTCCTATATAAAGGGTTTGACTAAATCTAGAAGATGATGATTTACTTTTGAGAGCTGAGAGAATTTTGAGGAGAGAGAAACTCCAGAAAGAAAGTTGTACTTCTGAGTTTTGATATTTCTTGTAAATCTTCCTGAAAGTGAATTAATAAAAGTGTTGTTGTTCATCCACAATTATGACTTAGTTTTCATAGATTCTTGACAAGGGTGTAGTGTGGGAAATCCTGCAACTACATTTTGGCGCCCGAAACACGGATTGAATTAACGAAAATAGAAGAAAAAGCGAAGAAGAAAATGAAAATTGTTCAAGATTAAGGAAATCATTAAGTAAATTGGTGAGAAAATTGAAGGAAGAATGATCAGAATCAAAAAGGATTGTAGAAAATTGAAAGATGATGTAATAACAAAAGAAATGATTGATAGGTTTCATGAAAATATCAAGGGAATGATACATAAACGGGATTTTGAAGGAAGGAAGATTGTGACGGTGGATAAGGTATCATCATTGAAAGATTGGGAAAAACAAGAAATCACGTTTACAGCAGTAGAAATACCAGAAGAAGATTTAAGTCATACATCTCCATTGGTGGTCACAGTAACCACTATACCAATGAGAAAGAAGAAATCGATAAAATCTGAAGAAAGATGGGCTATGAATAGAACTTTAGTAGACACATGAAGTTATGTAGACATGATATTTTATCACACCTTCAAGAAGATGGGATATAAGGATGAAGAAATGTCTCATTCAACATATTATGTTCATGGCTTTGGAAAGTCTATAACAAAACCTAAAGGCGAGATAATGGTACGAATTCTACTAGGAGAAATTGAAACACAAATATCATTATGTGTGGTAGATGTGAAATCGCCGTACAATATGATACTGGGAAGACCATGGATACATGCAATCAAGGATGTGGCGTCAACATTACATCAATGTATTAAATTTCCTATGCCTAGTGGAATTGGAGAAATTAGAGGAGATGTGAATTTTGTGAGATTGTGCTACCAAATTGAAGTAAGAAATTGTGAAGGACGTCCAAAGCTGTGAAAAGCTCGCAGAAAATTAAACAGAGAAGCAAAGAAAGAAGAGGAATATAAAATTTACATGATAAGGGCAAAATAAGGAAAATGGATACCAAGTGAAGTTTCGCGAGAAGAAGATGAATTCGCGAGAAAAATGAAAACTCCAACACCAATGGGAGAACCTTAAGCTAGTTACACCGCAGCAGAGCCAACAATGAAAATAAATATCGGGAGCGAGGAAGAGCCTAAAATACTGAAAATTGGGACTAAAATGGAGGAAGACGAAGAAGAAAGAACAATAAATCTCTTGCGAGAATACAAAGACATCTTCGCATGGAGTATGGATGAGATGCCAGGGATAGACCCTTCAATAGCATGTCATAAATTAGAGATCAACAAAGATGTGAGACCATTTAAACAAAGAATCATAAAAATTGCAACAACATACCATTCTCAAATAGAAGAAGAACTACAGAAAATGCTTGATGCAGGAATTATAAGGCAAGCAAAATATCCAGATTGGATTGAAAATATGGTGGTGGTCCCAAAGAAAAATAAAGGGATAAGAATTTGCATAGACTTTACTGATTTAAACAAAGCTTGTCCTAAAGATAGTTTTCCATTACCAGATATTCCACAAATGGTTGAATCAAAGAAGCGGAAATGATAGAATATCTTCATTAGACGGATATAAAGGATATAATCAAATTCCCCTTGCAAAAGAAGATCAAGAGCATACAACATTTTTTTCTCCAAGAGGGTTATATTGCTATACAAAGATGCCTTTTGGCTTACGAAATGCCGGTGCAACATACCAAAGAATGGTGGAGAAAGTGTTCGCAAAATGGATACATAAAACATTATAAGTGTACGTGGATGACATGTTGATTAAAAGCAAAGAAACTAAAAATCATGTACATGATTTGAAAGAGATTTTCGATCAAATGCGACAATTCAACATCAAAGTGAACCCAGAAAAGTGTACTTTTGGAGTAGCTTCAGGGAAATTTTTGGGTTATATTGTATCAAAGGAAGGAATACAAGTTGATCCAGAAAAGGTACAAGCAGTTCGCGATATGCCAACACCAAATGACGTTAAAGATGTGCAAAAACTAAATGGACTCTTAGCCTCGCTGGGAAGGTTTATTTCGCGATCATCAGACAAGTACAAACATTTTTTTGATATACTCAAGAAGGGAACAAAATTTAAATGGACAGATGAGTTTGAAAAGGCTTTTTAAGGAATTAAAGAACAACTGATGAACATATCTATTTTACAAAAGGCTGAACCAGGAGAAGAGCTATTGATCTATCTTGCGACAACCACATACGCGCTAAGTGCCGTGTTCTTGCGAGTAGATCAAGGGTGGAAAATCCAATTTATTATATCAAAAAACATTTAATTCAAAGGAGAGAAATTATTCGAAGATTAAGAAACTAATTCTATCATTGGTACACGCAACTTTTAAGCTTCGAAATTACTTTCAAGCGCATAAGATCAAAGTGTTAACGAGAGTGCCAATTGAATCGGTGATGAAAAATTCAAAAAGATCAGGCAGAGTTGAGAAATGGAATGCGCAAATAGGGAACTTTGATATTCAATATGAAATTCTATCCTCGCTAAAATCACAAGTTATCGCAGATTTCTTAGCTGAATTTCCTTTAGAAGATGACGAAGCTGTAAAAGAAATGATGGATATAGACGAAGAACACGGGGACCCAAAATAGCTATTAACAGAACCTGACAGATGGGAAATATTAGTGGATGGATCGTCAAATGGAGAAGGAAATGGAATTGGAATTGTTTTCATATCGCCAGAAGGAGAAAAAACAGCTTTTTCGTTTCGATTAGAATTTGCATCCACTAATAATGAGACATAATATGAAGTTGTAATCCATGCATTAAAGTTTGCGATAGAAATGAAATTGGAAAATGCTAGAATTACCAGCGATTCACAATTGGTTATTCGCCAGATAAAGGGAGAGTATACTACAAATGAACCATCTTTGAAGAAGTACAAAAAACTTGTTGAAGAATTGTCTGCGAGGATTCCAAAAATAAAATGGAGACACATATCAAGGAAAGATAATAGGCTTGAAGATGCTTTTGCTTTCATATCAAGTATGATGACGAACCCACTTGCGAGATGCATAAAAATTCAAACACTTTTACAACCGGCAATAAACAAAGAGGAAGAAGAGGTAGATGTAATGATGGTAGAACCTGGCGAGGAAGAAATAGGGAATAATGCTACAGATTGGCGAGCAGATCTTCATGCTTATTTGGCGATAGGAAAAATCCCCAGAAATCGATTAGAAGCACATAAATTAAAAAGTAGAGCAACCAATTATGAATTACGAGATGGGATATTATATCGCAGATCTTTTAGTGGACCATCGCTAAGATGTTTGACGAGAGAAGAAGGGCAAAAGGTGCTAAAAATGTTGCATAGTGGTGATGCTAGTAATCACAGTGGGGGTAGATCTTTAGCATATAAAACAAATATGCAGAGTTATTATTGGCCATATATGCATGAGGATGCAAAGCAATTCTCAAGGCGTTGTGAAGATTGTCAACGATTTGGGAAAAAGATACATGCACCAGGAGCACCATTATCATCTTCATCAAGCGTATGGCCATTTGGAAAATGGGTATTGGATATTGTGGGACAATTTGTACCTGGGTCTGGACAGAGAAGATATCTAATTGTTGCAACAGATTATTTCACAAAATTGGGAGAAGTAAAGGCAGTACAACATATTCACGATAAAGATATTTTTACATTCATCTTTGAAAATATAATCTGCAGATTTGGAATTCCAGCACAATTAGTATCTGATAATGGAAAGCAATTTGAGGGACATAATATAGAATTGTTACTCAATGCATTTAAGATAAAATGTGGAAAATCTACTCCTTTATATCCACGAGCAAATGGTCAGGATGAGGCAACTAATAAGACAATCGCAGACATCTTAAAAAAGAAGTTAGAAGGTTATCACAAATCATGGTGCGAGCAAGTGCATAATGCAATATGGGCATATAATACAACTAGACGAGAGGCAACTGGAATGTCACCTTTCTGTTCAACATATGGAGTTGAAGTTGTTCTACCAACAGAGGTTGCTATCCCAACAACAAAAAGAGAGGCATGGGAGAAAAATCTAAGTGCTGGCATGATTTTACATGAGTGTAGTTGCAGAATAACCTACAACTACACCCTCAATAGAATTAGTAAAAACTCAAGAAGTTCTTGATGATGAATGACAATTTTCTTATTAATGTTCTCAATTGATTACAAAGAAGTATCTAAATGGAATTAGAATAGTTACCACTTTCTCTATTCTCTTTCCTAAGATATTTTCTAACACTCACTAAAAGAACCTCTTGAATTTTACATTTGAACTCCTATTTATAGTAAAACTTATACAGCTGTACATGAGTTACGAAGTATCGCAACTTATACTCGCAAAATTATTTCATCCTCGCAAAACTTCATATTTCTCCGCGCTTTTTCTATCATCGTATCATTTTATAACTCTTTTCTCCTGATACTCGTGAACTATTATCTTGCGATATTCAGTACCTACATCTTGCCTCTTCTCATGTCAATTCTACGAAGAAGAAATGATCGTGAGAACATAACCGTTACTTAGTCTTTTAAAATTTTGACACGTCTTTTGTAACCATTCTTTTTTAGTTATTCCCTTATATAACTCCTTTATATTCTCTTCCTTTTCTTTTTCTTATTTCCACAATTCTATCTTCTACTCATACTCTCTATCACTATTTTCTCTGCAATTTTTTCTTCTACTGTATCCTCATGAGTTCTCCAAGGTAATTTCCTTCTATCTCTGCGTATTTCATTTGTTCTCCTCTTTAATTTATGTATAATTTGTTATCTAATTTTGGTTTATTTCAGCAAAATAACTTCTCAGATGAAATATCAACTAAAGAATCCAAGCCTTAATCCACGAAGAAGAAAATCTGAGAATCAAAAGGTAGTTAAAATACTCTCCTTCTTTCTTGAACAATATATTGTTGCCTCAGTTTTTAATCTACATTTTGATTCGCAGGTTGACGAAAAACCAAATCCAAGTAAGAGATCTCGAATAACTAAACCCACACCATTAATTCCGATTGATGATTTCCTTACTGAAGTTGATAAGGAATTTTCCTCTCCTCCTCGTGAAAATTCTTCTTCACATACTCCTTCCTCTACTCCATTACCTTCTTTTCAATCTCCTATCAATGTCAATTTATCAACACTTCTTCAAGACCAACCCTCTCAAAATATTTCTTCAACTTCTTCTTTTGAAAAACAACCCTCGCAAAATATTTCTTCAACTTCTTCTTTAGAAAAACCTGTCTTGTCCCCAAATCCCTTGAGTGCTATTTCTCCAGAAAATTTGCAGCTTGCTCTTATTCCTTCAAATTCTTCTCCTCTTCCTCAAGAAATTCGAGATGGAATTTATTCAACTTTCCGAATGTTATCTGAGGTTTTGACCAATACTTTGCGAAGTCTACTAATGTTCGTTCGCAATATGAATTTTGCGAAGTTCTGAATAATTTCGTCAATCCAGACATTTCTTCTTCACGTCAATCCTTGGAAAAAGAAATTGAATTGCTTCGCCAATCTTTGAAAGCTTCTCAAGCAGAATGCGAGGATCTTCGTAAAGAAAATCATCATCTTTAGAATAATTCTCTAGACTGTGCGATTCTTCGCAAAAGAAATGATGAATTGAAAGGTATGATTACTATCTTCATATTTTCTCTTTTATTTACTTATATTCTTCATATGCTTGAAACATCCATTAAAACCCATTCCCCTTTATAGAATCCATCCAGAAATGTAGAAGATTGGTACTTCACCATGAATCAGATGCAACATAATATCGAACCAAGCATGAAAGCCTCTCAAACCAATTCTCCCATTTATCTAATCTTTACTCGTGTGCTCTTGACAACTCTGATGCTCTTTTTCAAGAGAATACTCAATTAATATATGATCGAAATTTTTTGAATGATGACATATCTCAACTTTTTCCTTCCTTAACCAAAGCTAATTTGAGAATAGAAACCTTATTAGAAGAGAACAAAACCTTATCAGAAGAGAAATGTTCATTTTTGAATACAATGATTGTTTCTTCGCAAGAATTAAAGACTCTTCAGAATAAATGTTGCGATCAAGAAAATCTTCTTTCTTTGTTGAAAGGTGAACTTGAGGAATTAAATAAGTCTTCAGATGCTGAAAGAAATTCTTTTGTTATTGAGAAGAATTCCCTTATTAATAAGAATATAGTCTTGTGTGCTAAGAAGAATCAACTTGAAGAATATTACTCGTCATTAAAAAGTCTTAATGCCAAACTTGCGAAGGATAAAAATTTTCTCCTTTCTAAAGATCAAAAGCTTCAATCTTGACTTAAAGGATTAGTTGGTGATGGTTTTGATAATGCGATGAATCAGATGAAGAACTGTTGTCTATCTTTAACTCAATCTCTTACTTCGCAAAGAGAAGATAGTCATTAAAATTTGACTGCCTCTGGTATATCTTTAAATTTCGTTATACTCACAAATTTTATTCTTTGAACTTTGTTTTATTTGCAGAATCTGAGAACCATCTTCGTAATGCAAAAGCTGTATTAGAAGCCTCCTGTTCTGAGCTTCGTAAGAAGAATGCTTTGCTTTCTACTCGCTTAATCAACTCTCGTGACCGTGTTACTCGGAGATTCAATTATCTTGCTTATTCCAAAGATATCGAAGATACCAATCATCAAAAAGCTATACTTCGTGAAAGTCATCTGAAAGCTCAAGTCTTTACGAATAACATTCTCTTATCAAGAGGCTTGCCTCCTGTGAAGATTACTCCTCTGAAGATATCTGACGATGAAGTTTCTCGTGAGCCTGATAGTGATTTCAATTATGAGAGTGATGATGAAGATCTTGATGATGAGAAAGAATCTATTCCTCAAGGAGATTTCCCTGCTGCGTATTCTTCCAAGGATGATATCTCGCAAAAGTCGAAGGCGCTAATGACCCTTCTGATCTTAAAGATCCAAAGACCGTGTTGATGAAGCATGATAATATTCCTTGTTCAATTTATCATTGACTCTCCTGTCTTTCTTTCTTCTGAATTCCTTCCCTTAGTTACTGTTGGTTTCCTTTTTTCGAACAATTCTATTTTTTGAGAAGTACATCTGATATTTTACGAAGATGATTTATCATATTAAAATATCTGCCTCAGTTTATCTTACGAAGTTTCAACCTTTGTAGAAGTATTAGAAGTACTAAATCCATCAAATGAAGAGATATAAGAAGTATTAGAAGTATTCAATTTACCAAATGAATTATTAGAAATACTCAATTCCCTTTTACGTATTAGAAGTACTCGATCCACCAAATGAAGAGATATAAAAAGTATTAGAAGTATTTAATTCATCAAATGAAGAAATATAAGAAGTATTAGAAGTACTCAATTTACCAACTGAAGAAATATAAGAAGTATTCGATCTTTGAATAATTATGTAACATATGACGAAGTATAATGATTATTTAACTTTCACCAAATGAAATATCCATTAAAGAAGTATAATAAATATGAGATATTCTTGAAGAATTATAAGAAGTATTCAATCTTTTTGTGAAATATTCAATATATGGAGAAGTATAAGAAGTATGTAATTCTCGTAAACTTTTACGAATATGAACTTATCTGTATTTGATTGTTATCAAAATCGCATCTTTTGTTAAGGCTTCATTAAAATTCTTCAATGATGTTGTCTTTTTTGATAGGACTTCTTGTAAAAATTATTCAATGATATTGACAGAGCTGTCTTCTCTTCAAAATTTCTTGATGTATATTCTTGTAAAATTTCTTCAATGATATTGACGAAGTTGTCTTCTTTTCAGATCTTCATAATGTATATTCTTGTATAATTTCTTCAATGATGTTGATGCAATAAATTTCATTAATTTATGTGGTCTTATCATTCCTTCCTAAGTAAAGGTCTTATTTTGCCACCTCTTTTGTATTAATTATTTGCGATAATATGACAAGTCTGAACATTCTTGCGAACATACAACCTCGTGACATTATCGTCTTGCGATGAAATCGCAGGACGTTCTTACACTTTCATGTAAAAACCCATTGATCTCATCTTAACTTCTTTGTATAGTATTTTAGCCTCTTCAGGAATTGTTGCGACAATATGACAGGCATAAATATTCTTGCGAACATAAAGCCCCATGACATTGCCGTCTTGCGATGAAATCGCAGGACGTCTCTACACTTTCATGTAGCGACCCATTGATCTCATCTTAACTTTATTATGTTCTGCGAGTTCTTTATTCTTTTCTTTCTTTCTTTCTCCCCCCCCCCCCCCCCTTTTTTTTTTTTTTTTTTAGAAGGCTCGCAGAACTTCATTTGTTGCACAAATATGACAAGCCTTTATGTTTTTGCAAACAAGAAGCCTCGTGACATTTGCGTCTTATAGCACATATCATCTCCCTAATGGAGGGTGCTTCCCTTTATCTTCCCCCTGATTGCCCCTTCAAGGAAGCGTACATCGACCATACAAGGTTAGCTCTTCCCATCCGGTTCTGCCAACAACCAGCTTTTGATCGCAACCTCTTATCCTTTTTGCCTATAGGGCTTATAGTTACGAGGTTGCACCCTATGGGGTATCTTTGGGCCAAGTGCATCATTTGCCAAGACTTGTCAAAAATGGCAGATGTGGTTCAACCTCACCCGGCACTCTTGACTCAACCGTGTACCTCGGCGCCTTGATCGTTTTCTTCACTTCTTGGGAAAGACAATATGCCTTAGTCGCCCAGCCTAAATCCTCTTACACCGTATTTTATATTGCGTAATGTCGTTAGATTAGGTGAGAATCCAAGGTGTCTAACCCGGATAGGTACCCCATTATTGGGTTGTACCCCAAAATTTTTACCATGTACTAAGGGCCCTTGGTGGTGTTCCGGTTACCCTTAGCCACGTTATAGGTACCCCCTTAAATGACGTACTTTAGGACTTTGCCTCTTACGAAATATAGCTTCGCGAACTAGGGTGTACGCCACAAAGGTTTGCCTGTATAAAATTTTCTGCGGCTCTCTTTCTTTTTTGGAGGTTGATCACAGATTGCGGTCTTTTATTCGCAAATTAATGAAATTTTAATCGGAATATAAATTCTGAAAATTCGTAACTTTTTCCCAATTTCCTGCGAGCAAACAATATTCGTAAAATTTTATCACGAAATAAAAAAATTGTTTTGCCACATACCTCATTTTCACGAGCAAACATACTGATAACCTTCTTGTTTTATTATTTTCCTTCTTTTTTCCTCGCAAATCACAATCCCTTATTATCATCGTAAATTTCTTGTGTGATTATCATCGTAACTTTATTCTCTTTTTCCTTAATCCTATGCCATTAAATTTTCACTTCTTTTCACAGCCTTTGCTCTTTTTCTCCAATTTTCCTTCTCAGCAGTTTTTCCTTCGCAAACTTCTACTTCTGTATCGTAACATTTATTTACCTCAGCCCAATCACCCTTGATAATTCCAATACCCTTCATATGAGGAAACTTTATGCACTGATGTAGAGTGGAAGCTACGCCTAGAATTCCATGAATCCATGGTCTTCCTATCAAAGCATTATATGGTGATTCAACATCAACAACGCAGAACAAAATTTCAGTTCGCATTCCACTTAATGGAATTCGCATGCTCACTTCTCCTTTGGGCTTGTTGGCAGTTCCATTAAAACCATAAATTCTGTAAGTAGAAGGTATTAAATCTGCATCTTTTTCCCCCATAGTTTTGTAAGCAGAATAGAAGAGGATATTGACAGAACTTCCAGTATGAATCAAAATCCTATTAAGACCAATTAACTCTTCCTCCATATCATCTTCGTTCTCCTCCATATTCATGTAGATTTCCAGTCTTACCACCAATGGATTATCATGTGCTTCACAACCTTCTGGAATTTCAGTGGCTTTAAAAGAAATTTCACTTTTCTGCCAATCTTCAAGTCGTGAAATCTTTGCGATGTTCATTACTTCCTTTCCTTCACCATCCCTCGCATATACCCCACTTAACACATTATCATGAAAATCCTCTATGGTTTTATATGAATGAACAATGGAATTACAGAAAACATTCCTTGCTTTTGACCCCACTTCTATATGTAGGATTTCTTATCCCTTTTCTTTTGTCGTGTTCTCCCTGCGAGTTATGGCTGGAGCCTGTGGTAATTGTTGCGACTGTGTCTGCTTAAGTAAAAATTGATTTAGTTTTCCTTGATCAATCATTCGCAAGATTATCCTCTTGATATTATGGAAATTATTTGTAGAATGTCCATGAAAATGATGATATGAACAAAATTCATGACTTCTTGGACCCATTGGTGGTTCCTTTCCCATATTCCATGGAGTTGGTATATTCTCTACCAGGATAATTGCTTGCCATATCTTTTCTACACTTGTATTCAAAGGTGGCAATTTTATCTCTTCCCTTACCATTCTTTGACCTCCTTGACCGTTGTTATAATTTTGTCTCTGGTTTCCTTTTCCAAAATAATTTGGCCTTTGTCCCCCATAATTTTCTTGTTGTTGATCTAGTCTTGGAATTTGGTTATTTCCTATTCGATTATAGAAATTCTTCTCTCTATCATACTCTTCTTGATCTCTACTGCCCATTGCTACCATCTTTGGATGGCTATCATTGATTTTCTTCTCTTCAAAATTTGCGAAGAAGTTTGTGAGGATGTTTGCGAATTACCTGCTACTACATTGATTATTTTGGGAAGTAAATTTGCTCCTCCCTCTTGATTGCTAGTGTTTGTTACTGGATATGACTCCATATTTTTTTGCTTTTCTTCTAGTGTAATGTATTCTTCTTGCAATTCTCGTAATTCTGTCATCATTATCGAATTCTTTCTTCTGAAGATTTGAACATATAATTGTTCGATTCACGAACATCGCATTTATGAAGGACAGAATCAAGTATCTCTCATCTACATGCCCTGCCATATCACTGCACATAGTCTTCCATCGTCTTACCAAATGCTTCAGACTTTCACCCATTCTTTGTTTTAAACCAAATACATCTTCAATACCAAGTCGTGAAGAGTGATTTGTGATATATGCTCCAAGGAAAATTAGATGAAGCAATAGAAGAAGCTGCAGAATACAGGTAAATTATGTAGCAAATACATCTTCAATACCAAGTCGTGAAGAGTGATTTGTGATATATGCTCCAAGGAAAATTAGATGAAGCAATAGAAGAACCAAACCATCACCAACTGTATTCCCTGTTTCTAGCGCCAATTATGTAGTTGCAGAATAACCTACAACTACACCCTCAATAGAATTAGTAAAAACTCAAGAAGTTCTTGATGATGAATGACAATTTTCTTATTAATGTTCTCAATTGATTACAAAGAAGTATCTAAATGGAATTAGAATAGTTACCACTTTCTCTATTCTCTTTCCTAAGATATTTTCTAACACTCACTAAAAGAACCTCTTGAATTTTACATTTGAACTCCTATTTATAGTAAAACTTATACAGCTGTACATGAGTTACGAAGTATCGCAACTTATACTCGCAAAATCATTTCATCCTCGCAAAACTTCATATTTCTCCGCGCTTCTTCTATCATCGTATCATTTTATAACTCTTTTCTCCTGATACTCGTGAACTATTATCTTGCGATATTCAGTACCTACAATGAGTTAGATGAACTAGAAGAAAAGAGAGAAAAAACTCTACAACATATGGAAAATTACTAGCGAAGATTAGCTCGCGAGTACAAAAAACGGGTCAAGAAACGTCAATTCCAGCCTGACGATCTAATTTTGCGAGAAACACCAAAATATCATCAAGAAAGTGGTGGAAAATTAGCGAGAAAATGGGATGGACCATACATCATTAAAGAGATAATTGGAAATGGAGCATACAAATTAATGGATCCAGAGGGAAGAGATGTTGGGCAAAGACTTGATAGACCATGGAATAGATTGTTTCTGAAAATGAATTATCAGTAGCAATTTCTACGAGGTAAGAAATGCAAATGTAAGATGAAATAATTAAAAAATTCTTCTTTTTCTATCACAATTTATGCGAGCATCATCGCAAGAATAGCGAATAAAATTTCGCAGAGATTAAAAGAATGGGACGAACCTTTATGGCGTGCACCCTAGTTCGCGAATAAAATTTCGTAAGAGGCAAATGAAAGATCTAATAGCACGTCATATGAGGGGGTATCTCTTGACATGACTCAGCGATAAGGTTATACCGCTACTGGAACCTGAGTCATGCAGATGTTGGGGTTAAAGAAAACCTATCCGGGAGAGAGATCTTGATTTTCCAACTATATAAGGTTATACCCTGGTTGGGCGACCGAGAATCTCTTCCAAGAAGTGCAGAGTATGACCAAGGCGCCGAGGTACACGGTTGAGCCAAGGGTGCCCGGAGTGTACGAAACTCTCTTGCCATCCTTGGTAAGTCTTGGCTACAATGCACTTGGCCTGAAGATAACCCCACTTAGGGTGCAGTCTTGTAACTATAATCCATATAGGCATAAAGGACAAGAAGCTGCGAACACAACTGGTTGTTGGAAAATCCGGATGGGGGGATCTAGTCTTGTATGGCCGATGTGCCCTCCTTGAAGGGGCAACCAGGGGGAAGATAAGGGAGAAACCCTCCATTAGGGAGTTGATAAGTATCTTAAGACGGAAATGTCATGGGGCTTCATGATCGCAAGATCATTTAGGCCTGTCATATTGTCGCGTGACGAAAATTATACAAAGGAAAAAAGCCTAAAGAGAAAATGTTAACATGAGATCAATGGGTTTTTGCATGAAAGTGTAAAGATGTCCTGCGATTTCATCGCAAGACGACAATGTCACGAGGATTTGTTTTCGCGAGAGAATCTAGACTTGTCATATTGTCGCAGAGATATTGAAAAGTACTGACAAGACAAGATCAATGGGTCAATACATATAAATGTAAAGACGTCCTGCGATCTTGTCGCAGAAAAATATTAAAGGTTGGCAAAATAAGACCTTTAACTAGAAAGGCATAATAATACCAACAGATTAATATTCAACATTAATTATTTTATTTGAGAATGCAGGAAAAATCTATTCATCGTAGGAGGAAGATTACTTCAGAAAATATCTATTCAACATCATAAAATTCACCATCTCAAGAAAGATATTAGAGGGCAAGAAGAGGAATGAGCAAATAAAATCTTAATATCTTCCTTGAGAAGATTCAACACAGGAAAAATTAAAAAAGTCATCCAAGTTACATTCCTCGCGAAAAAAGAGGCGGGGAAGAAAGAAAAATGAAACTCAAACTTCAGCGACAGGCTCGTCAGTATTCTTCTCGCCAGATTTATCATTCTCTCCAGCAGATATATCATTATCTCCATCATTCTTTTCAGTATCGCCAGCATCCTTCCCTTCGTGAATTTATTCTTCTCTAGGAGTGTCTTCGTCTTCTTCTGGGTTATCTTCTTCAGCTCCTTCTTCTCCTTCAGTGGGTGTATCTTCTAAATCTTTATCCATAGGGATGGGAATTTCGTCATCCTCAACTTCTAGAGGAAGAACATATTCAGGAGGGAGAGAATGGGATATCAGAATCTTATTCAACAGAACTTCAACAAAGAGATGAACTTTGCGAAGAAAACCTCTATCACGGTTTCTAATCTCCATATTCTTGAAGTACTCAAGATAATCAAGCCTTCTTTCTCATTTATCGCGAGCGTCCAAGCAATCGGAAATGAGAGTCTTGTTTTCTTTGCGAACCTTATCTAATTTCTCAGTAACGGCAGTAATAGTAGCAAGATGTATTCTTTCAGATTCTGTGAATAACAAAAATGACAAGGAAATATTCAAATGAAGAGCTCACGAGAAGTAAAACATAAGAATTTATCAGAAAAATTAACAATTAAGGCAATCAATTGACTACCTTCTTTTTGAGAGGTTAAGTTTTGGATTAATGAAAAGAAACAATTCTCCCACTGATTCATAGCATCGTCAAATTTATCGCCAACCATACCCTTCATACGAGATTTCAAGTTTTCTTCTCTGGTGCAAAGATAAAGATTTTCTTTTACTAGTAAAGAGTGAGATTTCTCTAACTGAGAATACTGATCTTTAAGTTCACTAGCCTTTAAACTAAGAATTAATCTACCCTTGATAAGTTTATCCTTCTCAGCAGCAGATGATTCAGTTAATTCCTTGAGTTCATCTTTAACGGAACGAAGAGATCGCTCTTGATTATCACAAATTCTTTGAAGATTATCTAATTGTCGCGAGGAAGCCGCCATCAAACTTGAAAAATTATGTTTCTCTTGGGATAAAGTTTTATTCTCATCTGATAAAGATTTCATCGCCAAATCAGTCTTAAATAACAAATATGTAAGGCGAGCAACTTCTCTACACAACAAATTTTGGTTTTGAGACAATTGATTATTCTCATGAGTAAGATTATTTATGTGATCAATTGAGTAAGTATAAAGATTATCTAATCTACTATGTTGGTCCATCCAAGACTCTTTTTCAATAACGATCTTCTTCAGAGATTGATTCTAATTCAAATATCCTCACTAATCGATTCCGATTTGAAGCTAAATAAATAAAACAAACATTTAAAAGGAATGGAGTGTAAAAAAAATAAGGGAGACGAGAAGTTATTAGAATGGAGAGACAAAAAGATAGAGGCAGGAAAACTATACGTTTCAACTCGTCATTTTGTCTGCGAAGATTCTCGCACTCAAGTGAAGAATTGCGAAGCATATGATTCAGAGTGTTACACTCAGAAGTTTTAACTTGAAGGCCTTTTCTTAGAGCTTCAACTTCATATTCCAAAGATACTCGCAAGGCAGAATTATCAGAACCAAAATACTTGAGTAAAGTATCGCAAGCTTCATATTAAAGAGAATCAGTGGAAGATTTTCCAGCGTTATCTAAAATATTAGATAAAATTTTAAAAGCAATATCAACTCCAGCAAAGGTTTCAATTGATGGAGGAAGAGATGCAGAGGATGAAGTGGTAATGATAGCAAGTTGACGATTTGAATCATCTGCGATGGATGCGTTATGAGAAGGAGGAGTTTTTGGGAAAGTGACGGTTGAGGGTAATATTGGACTAGAAGGAGTTTCATCCACAACATTTGTAGGGATTTGATTTGTCAAATTCTCTGAAGGATTAGGGGTATTGATAGCAAGGTTCTCGCAGACATAAGAAGGAGGATTAGATTGTAAAGGTGTGATGATAGCTCTCTTAGATGATAACTCAGGAATAATAATATCATCTTCAATAGTTTTATTGCGACGGGATTTTTTATGAGGTCTAGCGATGTTCTCGTCATTCTGCAAATAATAATTTAGATAAGAAACAGAGGAAAAAATATTGTTATTAAGATAAAATGTGTTTCTTACTACCTTATCATTCGCAGAATCCTTCTTCCTCCTCTTCTCAACAAGCTTCTTGAGGGAATTAGGGTTTGGAGTTTCAGAATGGGTGGTAGGGATAGCTCTACTAAAGGAAAATATGACGAAGATTATAATTAAATCAAGAATATCAAAGAGCAAAAGTAGTAAAAAATAATTCAAATAAGATGGTATAATCAAAATACATACCTTGGTGTTTCCATTAAAACAGTAGCAGGTGAATATGAAGATAAAGAAAAGTTGCAGACGGAAAGAGAAATAAACAGATAAAGAAGATGAAGAAGTAAAAAGAGAAAATTATTTTCGTAACTCGGCTCCACCTTTTATAGACAAGATCAGTAGGACCCACTAAGAGGACACGTGTTAAATAAGAGCAACAACATGTGTAGGCGATTAAACTAAATAAACGGAGGTTTGTCGAGAAGAAAACTTGTAAAGAAAGAAGTTGGGAGAATCATGAAGAGTTGAAAGTTCTCATATCTTATCTTCTTCGTAGAAAAGACATGAGAAGAGGCAATATGTAGGACCAGAATATCGCCACAATGATATTCTCGTGATGGAAATGACACTTCTACGAGAAACCCAAACATTTCTACAAGTATTAACAACACTTTGACGAGAACGTCGCAAGATTCTTCAACAACATTTGGAGAGTGTCACAAAAGAGTGATATAACGGTTAACGATTAAATATATATGAAGAATAAGTCTGCTTCACGATGGTTATAAAATTAGCGATAGTGAAGACTAAAGTTATGGCGATGAGATCGCAGAGTAGATCCGAATTAAGTGGAAATCTTAGCTGTCTTCCACTATGTATTTTCCTACATAAAGGGTTCGACTAAATCTAGAAGATGATGATGTACTTTTGAGAGCTGAGAGAATTTTGAGGAGAGAGAAACTCCAGAAAGAAATTTGTACTTCTGAGTTTTGATATTTCTTGTAAATCTTCCTGAAAGTGAATTAATAAAAGTGTTGTTGTTCATCCACAATTATGACTTAGTTTTCATAGATTCTTGACAAGGGTGTAGTGTGGGAAATCCTACAACTACAATACACATTTGAGATTTCAAGCTGAGTTTAACTTGCTTACATATTTCTCGGAATATGTGTGGGCCAGTGTTTTAAGACCCGGAACGGATCGGCCGGTTGGACCCGAGAACCAGTGAACCAGTAAGAAAAATGGTCTGGTTCACTACTGACCCAATAATATGTCAAAAACCTAGTGAACCAGGTGACCGGTCTGGTTTAACCGGTGAACCAGATGACCCAGCTGGGTTTTTGACGGTTCAACCGTTTACTTCTCCATCAACTTTTTTTTTCCTCTGAATCAAAATTTTAAAAAAAATCTTCCTAAATAAATATTTATATATATATATATATTGTGATTTTTTTTAGTCAAGATGTTTATAGAAATTGAAAGATGGATTTTGCTTTAAAGAATCAGATCTATGATCATCCATCTCAGATCTATAATGCATCAGATCCATTCATGGAAACTTTAAAAAAAAAATCTTCTCACAAAAAAAAAAAAGATGTTTAAACGTCTTGGAAAAATTTAGAAAAAGGAAAGAAAGAATTTTATGGATGACCTTCTCATGTGCTGGTAACAGAGAGAAATAATTGAGCCAACAGATCAAAAAAAATGGAGAAAAGAAAGAGTTACACAGTAGGTAGGGGAAGGAAAAGTGTTGAAGGGGGTGATTTAGATTTTAGGTATACTAATAAGTAATAACTATATCACGTCATTTCTTTATTCACACGCATACTAGCCAGGAACCACTGGTCCACTAGCAGTCTAGCACCACGTTTTAAGGTTAACACATTAGATAAGATTGGTGCATATTTGAAGTTATTATGTACTTGGTGACCCACTAAACCATTGGTTGAACCACTGGTTAATCCACTAAACCTTGACCCAGCAGCATTACTGGTTCGATGTCCGGTCTGGTTATTAAAACATTGGTGTTGGCAAGCTTTCTCTTCGACTAAGTTCATCTTATATTCTTGACGCAAGTCAAAAGATGATCATGTGAAAATTTCCGAGTAACATCTTACATGGTTTTTGTGATACAATCATTTGGTGTAGACTTGGAATGTTTCGTTATGGTTATTTCAATAACTTGAAAATTGCTTTGATGATAATAGTGTGTGAAAACGGCTATTGTCATCCTCTAAGAAAGCTTCAATGACGGAAATAAGAGTTTAGAGCACTTAACCATTATTGGATATGACATGTTGTGTACTCTTGCACATATGTAATCCATACCCGGGAACCATAGTATGCATACCCATATGCGTACATGTTGGCTTGAGAAATCTGGGAACCTAAGTATATGCACCCATTTGCGTACTGGCGTAAGGTTCATGTCCGAATATTTCTGTTGGTATTGGAAGTACGCGTACCCGTTTGCGTACTGATGAAACCCAATCTTGGTCCGGGTATTTCAATTATGCGTACCCATTTGTATACTTGAAGGTTAAAGTTCTAAAATCGATTGTGTACGCGAGCTTACACATTTATATATAATAAGGAATGAAATATTTGCAAACCGTGGATATAATGTTCATGACTTGATTCGAGTAAATCAAACTGATTTTCTTCAATTGTGTTCTTGTATACGCCTATGAGAATATATTTATTGAACAACTCTTTAACTAGTTTCATTTGAGTCATTTGAACTATTTATGGTTAAGATGAACAAGGTTGATATGAGAGTAATCATATGGCTAACCCCAGTTAATTATTATTGAGCCAACATGGAGTACATGTTTAGGTACGGTTACATAAACCTAAATGAGGTACATTTCATTTATGTGTAATAAACTTAGTTCTATCTAATGGTTGAAAGATATTAGCTTGGTTGAATTAGGTTTTTCATCTAACGGTGAATATTGAATGCTTTGTTACCAAGGTAACTTAGATTGCAAACCATGATTTAAAAACTGTATAAAGGATAACTCTGGCAATTGGGAACCTAATCTCCACACTTCTGTGTGTTACTAGTTGCAAAGCTAGAGTCGATTCTCCTTTAACCTTAGGTTTCTCACGAGACCCTGTAGGTTAACGACTTAAAGACTTCATTGGGATTATGAAGCCAGACCCAACTATTTTCTCTGTAGTTGCGTGATCTGATCTTGTTGTTTCTATCGTGATTGAGTGCAATCGTAAGATTGTCTTGAGATTTATATCTCCAATAGTCAAGATAGAAAAGTAATCACAAACACCTTCATCTCATCGTTTGTGATTCCATAATATCATATTTCATTAATCGATTAAGATTATTGTGAGGTGATTGATAATACTAGGATGTTCTTCGGGAATATAAGACCGGTTTATCAATTGGTTCCTGTTCACCTTGATTTATCAAAAGACGCAACAAAAACTCATAGGTATTTCTATGGGAGATAGATTTATATATTCCAATAAACTTTTCTGTGTGAGACAGATTTGTTTATCAAGTCTTGGACTTTGGGTCGTAGTAACTCTTGGATGTAGGTGAGATCAACTAAGGGAATCAAGTGCGTAGTATCCTACTGGGATCAGAGACGTAAGAAACACAACTGTACCTTGAATCAGTGTGAGATTGATTATGGTTCAACTACAATCCACTTCAAATTTCATTGGTAGTAGGATAGTGTCTGTAATGTTTTAATACAATATGGTGTTCAAAGATGGACTAGGTCCCGAGGTTTTTCTGCATTTGCGGTTTTCCTCGTTAATAAAATTTTGTTGTTTGTGTTATTTCTTTTCCGCATTATATTTTGTTATATAATTGAAATATTACAGGTTGTGCGTTGAATCGATCAATTGGGAAATCCAACCTTTGGTTGTTGATTGAGATTGATTGATCCTTGAACATTGGTCTTTGGTACCGTTAAAGTTTGTTGATGGTGGATTTTCAACAAAGGGCAAAACCTTAAAATCATGAGGCATGTTTTTACACGGCTTTCAGGCATGCAACGATTCATATTTTTCGAATCCATGATGAATATGTTTTTGCAAAGCCCCACTAGTTGTGTGATTCGATCCCTGGCATTTCATCGTGCCCTCTATGCAGAATAACATAATTGGGCAGTTCTCCATAGATTGAGAGATTAACGCCTTCAGGACGTCGGTGACACTCACTGTACCCTGACTGCAGGAGAGTGACCTCTCTCCACATAGAAGAATAGTTGGGCGGCGGACGCTTTCAGGACGTCGGTGACACTCACCATCCCCTGAGTATGTGGAGAGCCTGCGCATAGATTCAGGCGGCTCTCCGTAGATTGAGAGCACTAACGCCTTCAATTCGTAAGTAACACTTGTGACTCCCTGACTATGCACCATTCAGAATGGATATGACGCTTTAACTGGATAATATCTTTCCTGCAATAGATTAATTCTGCCGTGACATTCACCACTGAATTCCCATAATAATCTATTATTGCTCTTATTCCATGGTCGGATTCACGGCCTGACCCCATGGAATAGCAATAACAATTGCTCTGATTCCATGGTAGAATCCATGGCCTGATCCCATGGAATGGCAATAACAATTGTTCCGATTCTATGATTGAATCCACGGCTTGATCTCATAGAATAACAATAAACAACTGTATTATCTCATTACTTCGATTTCACGAATCTCATGAAATGGTAATAGGTAATTTTATTACTCCGATTTTATGGTCGAATCCACGATCCCATGGAATGGTAATGCATGTTTTATTATTCCGAGTTCATGGTCGAATCCATAGCTGATCCTATGAATTGATAATAAATAACTATTCATTTTTATTGTTCAATTTCATGAATTATTCTACACTGAATTTCATGGATTAGCAATAAATACTCAATAACTGGGCATCTGGATCATTACTGAGTAAGCCCCACAAAAATGGTGTGCATCCAAAAATATGACAGATGCTACGCAAAACAGGAGAAAACAACAAATAATAATAAAATAATAGGAGGCGCCCAAGGGCCGGGCTGACCGGCCATGCCCTAGCTGTGGCCGGTCCCATGCCTCTTCCATGTTTTTGCCATATTTTGTTATTTTCATGAACTCATGAAAAACTCCTTCAATTTAGCAATTTTCCTTGTTTGTGCAAAATTCATGAATTCCCGATAACTTCATGGATTTATGAAAAATAATAATATTATAAAACAAAAAAAGGTATAAGGGACCGGGAAACATAGCCGGATAGCCATGCCCTAGCCACGGACGGTCCCACACCTCACAATCCCTAGATTTTTATAATTATTATTCCCTAAACTCATGAAACTCCTCCGTTTCAACAAAAACTCATGGATTCTCCATAACATCATGATTTCATGAAAAATAATATATAAAATTAGGAAAGTGTTGTGGGACCAGGAAACATAGCCGGACGGCCATTCCCTAGCCATAGCCGGTCCCATACCTTGCAATCCTAAGTATTTTATAATTATTATTTTCCTAAATTCATGAAACTCCTTGGTTTGAGCAAAAATCATGATTTCGTCATAACTTTTCAAATTTTGCTCAAATCACGAAAAACCAAAAGCCAACAGGGTCACACAACCGGCTAGCATCTCACGGTAATTTTAAATGTTAAAATACTCATATTTTAATATTTACAAAATATTGATCGATTAAGCATACATGCTCATTCCAACAAAATCAAGAATTCCAGTCAAGATGAAACTCTTCTGAAAATTCACAATGTTGCTCGAATGCACATCATAAAATACTGAAACTCTCAGTACGGAGACATGGGCACCACGGAAACACATGCATTCCTTAATGACCGACCAGGGTCATTCATAGGGCTTGCACAAATCCGGTCCCACACGTTTTCACACTTTTGACCTAATTTTAGCAATCGCTCATATTGGGCCCAAACTCTCTCCAACTAACCTTAGGATTGCTCAAACGGACAACAACTGGTCCCGTGTTCATCAAGATTCGGTCCCATGCTCTCTTGGTCGGTCCCCATCTTTCATACTTAGGTTTTTCCTAATGTTCAACCCAGCAATAATTCAATGAATGATGAAACCGGCACTTAATCATCATTCCTTCACCAACTCTCCAACTGAGAACCCTAGTGCACGCTCACTCGAGCAATTGGGCATCACATGGATGTCCATAGTCTCATGTGTTTGATCTCTCCTTTGCTCATGACCTATTTTCAGCAATTCGTCGACTAATGAGAAATTCATCAAAAATTAAGATTTTCGAACAAACGTTCAACAAATCATTATTCTGAGCAAGTTCAAACACCAAATGAATTTATGTTGATCCACTTCCTACTCCTTCTATAGTTTCCATGTCAAGCCAAATGATAACAATAAGTGTGGGGGATGTTCTTATTTCTAGAGTTCACCCTCATGTTGGAGTTACTCAAAGAAAATTTCTTTGGTCAGAAATGGAAATTATAAGTGGTTTAAATAAGTCTTGGATGGTCATAGGTGATTTTAATGTTATAGCATCAGTAGATGAAAAAATTGGTGGTAGAATCCCTAACAAGAAGGAAATGATAGATATTCTGAATTGTCTCAACAGCTGTGAGCTAATACAAGCACCAAAAACTGGAACTCAGCATTCTTGGTCTAACTGTCAACATGGCAGTAAAAGAATTTTGTGTAATCTATATAGAGCACTTTTTAATCAAATGTGGTTTCAAAAATATGAAGACTGGAGTTACAAAGTTGGGCTAAGAATTTCATCTGACCATGCTCCATTACTGGGTGGAAATGTCACAATTCCTAAGCCAAAGAATCCACCAATGAAGTTTCAGAAGATGTGGATTTCTCATCCAAATTTTCTTGAAGTAGTTCAACAATCCTGGTCTGCTGCAATTAAAGGTGATCTAACTTTTATATTTCAGAGCAAGTTAAAAAGATTAAAACAAATACTCAAAATATGGAACTGGAAAGTTTTTGGAAACACTAATACTCAGGTTAAAGATGCTGAAATCAAAGTTAAAGAAGCAATGGAAATTTCAGATAAAAATCCTTTTGATGAGGCTATGCTAAATAATCTTGTTGAAGCTCAAAATCTATAGGATTCTAAAGAAGTGCGGTTGAGTACAATGCTTAAGCAAAATTCAAAAATCAAATGGATAAAGGAAGAGGCATCTAATACTGGTTTCTTTCACAGCAATATGACGATAAGCCAAGCAAGAAATACCATAAGTGAATTGGAAAATAGTGTTGGTGAGATAATTACAGATCAAGAAAAAATTGTTGAGGAGATTGTTAAATATTTGAGAAGAAATTCAAATTTCAGCAGGTTTCTATGGATGAATCTTTACTAAATACAATTCCCGAGGTTGTATCTAAGGTGGACCAAAACATGTTGAGTGCAGTCCCTGATTCAGAAGAGATTAAGAATACAATTTTCTCAATGGATCCAGATAGTTCACCTGGTCCAGATGGATTCGCAGGTTGGTTCTATAGATCTTGTTGGGAAATTATACAAGAAGATGTTATTCAAGCAGTTCAATTTTGTTGGCAAAGAAAATTCATTCACAAGGGCTTAAATTCAATTTTTTTGGTTCTCATTCCAAAAATAGATGGTGCAAAGAAGCCAAGTCAGTTTAGGCTAATAGGACTGAGTAATGTAAGCTTCAAAATATTCAACAAAATTATGGCAACAAGAATGAGTTCCTTAATTCACAAACTTATATCTCCTCAACAAGCAGCTTATGTCAAAGGTAGCCTCTGAATTGGTCAATGAGATGAAGAAAAAAAGGAGATATGGTAATATTGGATTAAAGCTTGACATTTCACAAGCCTATGACTCAGTCATCTGGCACTTTTTATTTCAGGTACTTATGAAATTTGGTTTCTCTATTGAATGGTGTGAGTGGATTCATACATTGTTAAAATCTGCCAGAATATCTGTCATGGTTAATGGAGGTCCTAGAGGTTTTTTCTCAGTTGGAAGAGGGTTAAGGCAAGGAGACCGATTATCTCATTTGTTATTTATTCTGATGGAAGAATCTTTAAGTAGAAGCATTACTGATCTTGTTGATAAAGGTAAAATCATTCCTATGGTAGTACGAAAAGGAATTCATCCCACACATCTTCTATTTGCTGATGATGTATTCATATTTTGCAATGGAGCAAAACAAAGCATAATAAATCTCTTGAAGCTTCTTGAAGTATATCAAAGAATCTCAGGTCAAGTAATCAATAGAATCAAAAGAAAATGCTTCATTGATAGCACATCTGATAAAAGGAAGTCACAACTTAAGGAAATACTGCAAATGTAACTCAATAATTTTCCAGATAAATATCTTGGAATTATTCTTCATGTAGGAAAAGTTAAAATCTCCACAATATGGCTAATGGTTGAAATGATGCAAAAGAAGTTAGCAACATGGAAAGGTAAGTTGTTGTATTTTCAAGACAGATTAGTTCTGATCAAATCTATTCTCTGTAGTATCCCAGTGTATAATATGGATATTGGTAGGATCAGAAAGATACCTACTATTATGTATACTGCAAGTGCACAGTGTCGACAAGCAACACAGGGCAAGCACAGGTCGAACCACAGAGACTTGGAGAGTGTAGAAGTTGATTCTAAATCCTGACTAAGAACTGATTCAGAGAGTAACCAAAGGGGGTTTGTTATTGTCGATACGACGAGATATTGGCAAAGACTTAAACAAAAAGTAATTTGAATTAAAATATGCAATTAAATCAAGGTGTAAATATTGATAATATGGATACTAGGGTATTCAAATCCACCACTAACCTATGATATGCATTCAACTTGTAATATTATTCTTGTCCTTACAAAGAGATTCAAGTCTACCGTAGTATTTTAAGGTGTTTCTCCAATGTATAATTTAATCACAACTAAAGTATTTATCCAAAGCATTAACTGTCTAATTAAAGCACAACTAATCTGAGGATCAATATTTGGTTAAGCATGAGTTGTAGCATAATCAACATAGAGATATTCTAACTACAATGGATACATGGCATACATTGTGAGAGCAAGATGTTGACAAACTTGGATTAAATTATAACTTTAAACAATTCTAAACTTTCAAGAACAATATACAAGATATGAATACATACCAATGAGTTACGGCTTCATTTAAACCCTAGCAAATGAAATTAGAACATGAAGAACATTACAACAAAATTGAAATTTGATAAACTAACATGAACAAGCTATTCTTGGATGAGTTTTCAACACAACAACCCTCTCTATTTATACACAAAAATTCTCTCACACTTGGGATTCGAAATTTACTGTAGCAACCACTCAACAATTAAACAAAACATGTTTTATTAATTGATGGATATAATGGAGTACAATGGGGGTGAGGTGGATGTTTTGGAAAGAATCCAATGGGGGTGAGGTGGAAATGGATTTGGGTCTTGGGTTTTGGATCATGGGTTGTTTAATCCCATGAATTTGTAAACAGGTTGCCACTGATGCGCGAGCGGGTTGCAACGCTTCCAACTTTCTTATCTTTTGTCTTCTCAATTCTTCCAAGCTTTATTTAGTACTTAAAAACACAAAATTAATTAATACAAATATTTATTCTTGAAGATGGTAAGAATGCAGAATTTGGGATAATATATGACTTTGAAGCGCGAAAGATGAGTTAAGTGCCAATGAAAAGGTGTATGAATATGCAATATTTGGCACTCATCAAATACCCCCAAACCTGAATTTTACTTGTCCTCAAGTGAAACAGAATTTAAGAAATCCTAACTATACCACTGTCGCTGGTCTCTCCAATGCATTTAGCGTATGCATTAAGCCTTTAAACCCCTAGGTGTCCCTAGTGGACGAGTTGTAGTCTCGTGAGGGCCTACCAAAGATGTACCCACAAAACCTTCTCCAAATTCAGAGCATCCATATAAATGTCTTCGTCTTCGGTCTTCAACTGTAGATGATGAACTTCGGAACTTCGTAGAACCATGAAAATTTGTAACCAATTTTTTTTTTTTTTTTTTTTTTAAGACCCGCTACACAGCTGATCATCATTTTTTTTTAGTGATCCGCTACACAGCTGGTCATCAGATAACATACTACAAAAGACCCACTCCACAGCTGGTCATAGAAGACAACAAAAAAAATGCAAAAGACTACAAAAGATCCTACAAAAGACCCGCTACACATCTTGTCATAAAAGATAACAACAAAAGACTCAAAAAATGCAAAAGACTACAAAGGATCCTACAAAAGACCCGCTACACATCTGGTCATAAAAAATAAAAACAAAAGACTCACAACGCCATATGCAAATACTCCCCCAAACCTAAATCTAACATTGTCCTCAATGTTTCAAAAGATGACAGAAATAACAACAAACCATGAGAACAAAACAGATTCAAAGGAAAGAGATTACCAAATGCAAAAAGGTTGGTGCTAACCATAGAAGGATGAATGCTTTGAAAGCAAACAATAAGAGTGATAAGACAAAAATTTGGTTAGCACAAAATATATACAAAATACAACTTAACCGGTTCATGAAACAAGATTTAACAATATCTACTGGATTATATACAAAGATTCACCATACACTAGCAATCTAAAGAGTTGAGGATCAACCCAAAAGATGAAGTGCAGAAATTTTAACAATCTCACATAATTATGATATGATAGAAATGCAAGTGAGAAAGTAAAACAAAATGAGATACCCCCAAACCTAGATTTTTCAATAGTAATACTTTTGGGCACGAAATCTAACAATTTTAGGGGTTCATCACGCAGATGGTCTAGCTTAAAATGGGATTTGTTCGGGATGGGAAGAGAAACATCAATGCATTCCAGATATGACTTCTCAATAACAGGATATTTAGTGGACAAAAAGTCCAAAAGAATTTGAGATGCACATAACTCTAACCCTAGGTTTGGAACTGTCAACCACATCGATTCAAAGACACTTCAAAAGAACAATTCTTAGGTCCACTGCAAGACCATCAGTTGGTGACTTAATCAGGAGAGTAGGCACGTCTAAGTTGCTCATATGGATGAGATCAAGAGTACCATTATCATTAGTTACATTAACATCTCCTAAGTCATCTACAAGTGCTACATCATGCTCACATTCATAGAACAATTCAGCAAGACCCAAATCAGTTTCATGATCATCCAAAGTTTTATTCTCATTCATAGACAAACCGAAAGAGACATAATGTTGTGACCTAGGTATATAATCAGACACGTCAATTATATTTTCATGCATAAGATCATTAGTGTCGACAGGAGATTTAACATTTTCTAAGTCAGACACAAGAAATGTGTCATTCTCTTGTTCACAGGACAATTGCACAGGCTCAAGATTAGTATCAACATCCCATGTATATGGAACATTATAAGAAACATCACTCATTAAGGTCGAGGCAGAGAAGCCTATTGTCTCTGAACCCAAAGGTTCGACAATATTTTCAGTAAAAACATGTTCTTCTAACATAACATCATCATCATTATCATCACAGAAATGCTTTTCCCTATTCAAAATCGTAGTATTTATAGTCCCTTCATTTAAAATAGGTTCATATGCAATATCAGTTGCACGAGTAAGACTAGGCATACTATTTTCACATTTTATTTCATTAGGACAAACAAACATTTCATCCTGAAATTCCTCCCTTCCTACATTTTGTAAACGAATCAAATTCATTTTTAATAATGCATTAAGTTGTTCGATGGAAGGAGAGTCTTCAACAGTAGGAAATTCATAATCAATGTTATATGGTTTATCATGCAATACACTCCTAGCATTATTTTGTTCGATGAGTTTGAGATTTTCCTCCACAGATTGAGAAGTACAAAATTGTTCAACTTCCCACTGTGGTTGATGATACATATGTGCAGGGTCATTAGGGTCTATAAAATACTGATCGCAACCTTCGAAAGGTTGATTATGGTCCCAATGACTATCAACTTTGTAATCTGTTGGCATTTCATATTTTGGATTTTCATGATATTCTATAGATTGCCTAAAATCATGCAAATTATAGCAATTCTCAGCAGGATGGCCTAAGCCTCCACATAAGGTACAAGCATAGATTTCAGATTGCCTAGAAGAATTATATGCGACAGATTCATGCATTTGCATTTCTAAAGCTGCGTTCCAGACTTCTAACTGGTCCAAAAGTGATGATTGTGAGAGTTGGGCACTGTAAAGATGTTCATTTTCACCATGTGGTGGATGATACATGTGTGAGTAGTTACTAGGGTTCATGTATTGATGCTCGGATCGTGAAAATGTCCATAATAATCCCTATAACTAGTGACATCATGGTCTGTTGGAGTTTCATAATGTGAAGCATGCCCGTAAGCAAGCTCTCTCGATGGATTTGTTTCCATCCCCACCTGCAGACCAGAATCCCGACATGATCTCTAACTAGCACTAGGCTTGTTGCGAGAGATTGGGATGTACACACCAAAACAACACCAATATTTTTTTTTTTTCATTATTGGTTTTTTTTTTCAAGCCCGTTCTCTAATTACCTCGGACATACATTAGAAAAACAAAATAAAAGAAGAAAAATCATAAATGGAAGGGAAGTTCTATGCAATCGCAAACAAGGATGACTCTACCATAGAAAACCTACTGATTTCTAGCAAACAAAAAGCATGATGGTTCCACTTAGATTGTTTTCTAGACCAGCTTCTAATCCTTCGAAATGGAATTCGTTACAATCTGAGAAAACTCCTCTGGAATCAATCCGAGTTTAAGTAAATTGAATAGAGGCGAGGGAAGCTGCTAGAGATTTGATACCCAAGGCCTCACCGTATTACAAGGAGGCGCAGTCACGCATTCAATTTACAGAAACCGTCATGAACTTCGAAGTTTGCTTAAAGAGTAACCAATATTTTTCGAACGACTCTCCTACTAAGCTCGTTACCTTATAGGTCTTGTTCTATTTCAAATTTTAAAGCTTAGGTTTGTGTATGTATCGTTTTCCTAAGGTGGGAAAGAAGAGAACGGTGATGAAATCCGAACCCTTATATTGTATGGCCAGTCCTTGCCCTTTACTAGGAAAATAAAATAGCCGTATTCAAATCCTCAACATATATGCAACCGAAGGAATACAGTAACTCGCTAACAGGGGATTCTCGAGTGTTTCGACAAACTTACCTCCCGTACCAGACGGGGGATGAAATGTTGTTGTCGACTCGGGCCACGACTCCTATGTCATGAATGAACCCGAGGGGCCGAGGTGATATTGTAATCACCGTCCTTCTCTACAAACAGTTTGATATTTAATACTACCCTTCCGTAGGGTTTAAAAATAAAAATAAAAATAGAATGTCCAAGTCCAAAGTCCAAAATAAAGTGCAAAAGAAAAATAAAATTACAAGAGTAAAGGAATCCTAATACAAACTAAAAATAGATAAATAAAATAAACTCTTTTTTTTTTTATTAAAATAAAAACTTCTTCCGCTTTCTTCCGCTTCCTTTCCTTCACCTTTACAACAGCTACTCAGGCACCTGTTGAGCTCAAAAGAGATAGTTAGGGTTTCGAAGTTTTAAAGCAAAACCAAAAAAAAAAAAAAAAAATCAAAAATAATAGTAAAATTGAAATACCTGTTTTGAATAGAAATATGCACGGTGATCACAAAGTCTACTGAAATGCCTACATGTACGTGAAATATGTACAGGGATTTATGCTACAGTAAAATACCTATTGTACAGTGAAATATAAACAGTCCATGAGATAAATATGAACAGTGACAGGAGATAGAAACTTCAACTACACCGCTACCGAGTCCCCGACAACGGCGCCAAAAACTTGGTAGGATCGGAAAGATACCTACTATTATGTATACTGCAAGTGCACAGTGTCGACAAGCAACACAGGGCAAGCATAGGTCGAACCACAGAGACTTGGAGAGTGTAGAAGTTGATTCTAAATCCTTACTAAGAACTGATTCAGAGAGTAACCAAAGGGGGTTTGTTTTTGTTGATACGACGAGATATTGGCAAAGACTTAAACAAAAAGTAATTTGAATTAAAATATGCAATTAAATCAAGGTGTAAATATTGAGAATATGGATACTAGGGTATTCAAATCCACCACTAACCTATGATATGCATTCAACTTGTAATATTATTCTTGTCCTTACAGCAGATTCAAGTCTACCATATATTTAAGGTGTTTCTCCAATGTATAATTTAATCACAACTAAAGTATTTCTCCAAAGCATTAACTGTCTAATTAAAGCACAACTAATCTGAGGATCAATATTTGGTTAAGCATGAGTTGTAGCATAATCAACATAGAGATATTCTAACTACAATGGATACATGGCATACATTGTGAGAGCAAGATGTTGACAAACTTGGATTAAATTATAAATTTAAACAATTCTAAACTTTCAAGAACAATATACAAGATATGAATACATACCAATGAGTTACGGCTTCATTTAAACCCTAGCAAATGAAATTAGAACATGAAGAACATTACAAAAAAATTGAAATTTGATAAACTAACATGAACAAGCTATTCTTGGATGAGTTTTCAACACAACAACCCTCTCTATTTATACAAAAAAAATCTCTCACACTTGGGATTCGAAATTCACTGTAGCAACCACTCAACAATTAAACAAAACATGTTTTCTTAATTGATGGATAGAATGGAGTACAATGGGGGTGAGGTGGATGTTTTGGAAAGAATCCAATGGGGGTGAGGTGGATGTTTTGGAAAGAATCCAATGGGGGTGAGGTGGAAATGGATTTGGGTATTGGGTTTTGGATCATGGGTTGTTTAATCCCATGAATTTGTAAACAGGTTGCCACTAATGCGGGAGCGGGTTGCAACGCTTCCAACTTTCTTCTCTTTTGTCTTCTCAATTCTTCCAAGCTTTATTTAGTACTTAAAAACACAAAATTAATTAATACAAATATTTATTCTTGAAGATGGTAAGAATGCAGAATTTGGGATAATATATGACTTTGAAGCGCGAAAGATGAGTTAAGTGCCAATGAAAAGGTGTATGCATATGTAATATTTGGCACTCATCAGCTATATACAGATGGCCAAAATCAGTAATCAAGATTTTTGAAAGAGTTATAAGAAATTTTCTATGGTCATGGAACAATGACATCAGGAAATATACAAATTTTTCATGGAAGAAGGTGTGCACTCCATTTACAGAAGGTGGTCTTGGAATTCAGAGATTAGAAACTGTCAACCAAGCTTTTCTAATGAGGATGATGTGGAAAATCATTAACTCTGAAGAAGATTGGGCCTTGTTCATAAAGGCAAAATATAAAAACAAGCAAGGTCAATGGAACACTAATTGGCAACTTTCCTCAGTTTGGCCAAGACTTAAATGGGCCTGGAATTCATTAAAATAAGATATAAGATGGTGCATTGGCAATGGGAGAAAGATGTCAGTTTGGCTTGATACCTGGATAGGTAATTTCCCTCTAATTGATGTTGTTGGAAATTCTGCTTATGTTTCTGAGAATGAAAAAATGAACGTATCTGATATTTTAATAGATGGCAAGTGGGATATTACCTCAGAAATTGGTCAAATGATTCATCATATGAGTCTGCCTGATGGTGGTGTGGGGGAAGACAAGCTA
The DNA here is from genome assembly GCA_023529315.1 of Papaver bracteatum. NCBI lineage: Eukaryota > Viridiplantae > Streptophyta > Magnoliopsida > Ranunculales > Papaveraceae > Papaver > Papaver bracteatum. The sequence continues at coordinate 75,940 of JAJJWX010003811.1, read as the reverse complement.
ATTTGGAGTGGTGCTATAAAAGGTAATCTCTCCATACTAGCAGTAGTCAATAAAATCAGAATAAAAATGCCCATTCTACAATGGCCAAGGTACATATGTAACTCATTTATTTATCCTAATATAGCTAGTAATGTGTGGAAGCTTATACAGGGTGTGTACATGGATGATGAACTTACGATAAGTAAGGGGTATGAGATGGCTTCTAAATGTTGTATGTGTGAAAATTCTCAGGACAGTATGTCTCACTTATTATGGAACAGTAAAATCAGCATAAGCATTTGGAACTAGATCTGTGCAATTTTTCAGGTTATAGTGCCAAAATCTTTTGATGAGATTTGGAGATGTTCTCATAATAAAAGTCCACTAGTTAAACAAGTATGGATTGTAACAGCTTGCAGCATTCTTAAAGAAATATGGTTTCAAAAAATAAAAAATTCTTTGAAGGAATTCCTACAACAGAACAAGATATAAAGTGTAAAGTAATGAAAGCTGTCTTTGAAGGAGGTTTTAGATTTACTGGGAATAAGTGGAATCAGGATTATGATATGGAAATTATAGAAAATTTTCATCTTGGTGTTAGGAGATCTAAGTTCCATTTTATTCAAGAATGTCAATGGGAGCCTCCTGAAGATGAATACATAATGTTTTGTTGTGATGGAGCCTCATTTGGCAATCCTGGAGCAGCAGGTTTTGGCATTTGTGTCAGAAATAGTGTATGCCAAGTTTTCGGTACTCTATATGGTGGTATTGGGATTGATACTAACTATATAGCAGAGATTTATGCAGTGGTGTGTGTAGTGGAGCTTGCAGTCCTATGGCAGATAACCAAAGTAATTATTGTTTCAGACTCTAAAGCTGCACTTAATGATTTTTCTAAAGGAGAAATACCTTGGTTTGTCAGAGCAAGATGGGAATCAGCTATTCAACACTTTACTGACATCCAATTCAGGCACTGTTTCAGAGAAGTCAACTTCTCAGCTGACAGCATTGCTACAAAAGGGGCATCTCTGGGAACAGGAGAAAGAAACATTTATATTGGTAGACCAAGCTTCTTAACAAGAATTTAAATGCCCAATGTGAAGTACGTAAGGTTTAGCTAAAATGTATATTTTGTTAGGCCTTGTTTAGCCTGCTTGTTTATTTTTCTTACTTTAATTTTTTATTTGTAATCTTTCATCTTTAATATCAATATAATGGTGTGATTCAGAAAAGAAAAAAATGTTGAACCATGGGGATTAATTATATAATATTTTGTAATCTACCAATATTTTAATATTTTATCACGTCACCGATAAACATTTCTCGAATTGAGCAACATTGGCTCAATTGCTCAAATATTGATCCAGCTATCAATATTTAGTAAATTATCAGTAATTTGTCGAATAGAGCAATATTTGCTCAATTACATGTCAGATTGTCAATTTATTAGTATTTTGCCGGATTGAGCAATACTTGCTCAGTTGCTCGTCAAACTTATCAATATTAAGCAACTCGTCGAATTTACAATATTTTCTCAAACGAGCAACTTTGACATTCATGAATCGCTGAGCATTTGTCAAACATGCTCGATTCAACAAAACCTAGGCTCATTGTCTAATCAGTCAACTGAAAAACTTAAAACACGTCTGTCATGCAAACTCCACGATTAGTGAGACATCAATCACGTTAAATTGTGGGATAACAACTAGGGATTTGGTCTGGTGGCCTACATCACGTGGATTCATCCACGACGATAAATGTGCGTAAGTTGTGTAAACGTTTGAAGGAGTTAGCAAAGTAGTGGGTGCACGATCCGTCAAGTTTCCGCACGACATGTAACTGACTTTACCATGATCCTCCTCTTACCCACTCTCCCACTCGTGAAAGCGCCACACTTACAGGGATCAAGGTGTTGACAAATCTGACAGTATAAATAAGTCCCTGAATCCATGATTGAAAACAACGAATGATCACTAGCTATCAGTAATCATCTAGAATTTCTCGAGTAAGTACTCTCAAGAATTTATCAATCCATCGGAACTTATTCGAACTCAACAGTTCACCAATTATTGCAAAAATATTCAACATATCCACAATCCTTGATCCCACACAATTCTCAGTTTCCCTCATACAGATCAACCCATCTCCCTCTTTGCGAAGGAATTGACTCTGGAACGGCCATTGACTTGGTTTAGGCCGGAGTCCTACAGATTGATCTCTCGAATCTAAGCACTCCGTTTGCATTGCATCTATGTGAGGTTAAGCAGTTTGCTCGGTTGAGGAGTCTTGACAACATGCTCGAATCTTCACTTTCCTAAAAAACCAGTGAACCGTTTTTCCCCATCTACAAAGTTATTTCTCTTATATTCAATCGGGCTCGCAAATTTCTATTTGTTGATTGCAGATTGAATTAAGAGTTAAAGATACAAATTCTTGTATATACTTTTCTCTAGATCGAGTCTGACTGCCTAGTTGATTCTCTAGAAAGTATATTGGAGTAAGTCCTCTCAGATTTCCAAACAAATTGTTGGGTGTGTGATTATAAATTTTTCAAAGTTTTCGTAGTAGTAAATTAAGATTCGTTCTCTCAGACTTGCGAAGATTAAATTTAAAGGTTCAACGAAAATAATAAACAAATATAAGAGAGATTCATTGGGCCTCGGATTTCACCGAATTCATATCAATAGGTTCAATTATTTATTCTTCAGCAATTATCGCTCAATAAACAACATGGACTCTTATTTTTGCCAAGGAAGATTCTCCAAATATTAATTTTAAAACTTAAGCATGGGACATCTAAATATCTAAGAAAGCATGACCCGTCTAATGAAATGACAACTAATTTTTTCAAATCATAATTCAATTTTAATTAGTGCAAAAGTAAAATAGAAAATAAATTAAATTCACCCATGTATGAAGTTCGGATTCCTCCGTCGGCCCAGTGATGGGGTTTAGCTACTCATGATGTAAACACTCTCAAAAGAATATTTTATTGCTCAAAAAGTGTGTACAAAAGTAGAAAAGAGAGAAAATAATTAAATCCAGAATTTCGTAACGCTGTAAAGACGTTACAAAAACACTATTACAATTTAAGCTTAATTCAAAATCCGTTGGGAAGCTCAGAACAAGTGTTACGAAAAACTGTCGCGGACACTGTTGATAAACGACAATTCTCGGAAGCACTATGTTCTTCATCTCCTTCTTCACCAGTAGAACCGGGTCTTCTCTGCAACTTAATTTCTCTCGATCCTAAACCCTCTATTGACTCCCCTGTCACTCGATATCCATCTACATGCTCCCACGGGCCTTTTTATACTCAACAGGTACGAGAAATCACAGCAATAAATTCGAATAATATCCATTAATGACCTTTATTTTCCACGGTAGTTCACAGGGAAAAGTTACCATTCTTTTACTCCTTCATGCATCTGTTGCAGTCCAACTCCATGTAAACACGTCTCTGTGTATCCTAGAGTCAAATACTCTCAGAACACACGCATTCTTTCAAAAAATAGAGAATCATACCCGAAATATTTTATCCTCCCTGTCTTTCGAGATATGAATAAATCTTCTTTATTTCACGTAACAAATCATATTACCTTCCCTGTTTTGACTCATCAGGATATTCTCAATTCAATTCCAAGATAAATCTCGTTAATACACTCCACTATTCTTCACGGGAAAATCTCGGGTTTGCTCTAGTAAATAACGTTCCCTGTTTTCTTCAAATCAATGTTCTAGCAATATCTAACCAAATGTAACGATCATACCTTCCCTGTTTTGTTCATCCAAGTCATCTCAACAAAATTCAGCAGTTGAGTCTCTTTAAAAACCATCCCAATCACGAACCCTAAAATATGTTTAGCTGCAAAGAATTTCCCGCCAAAAATATGAATTCTGTTTTCTTGAATTCTCGATTATCTAGCCAATTTTGATTGAAACTATGACCCATACCAGACTTGTTTAGGTATCAGGAACAAACCCATTTAATTTCAGCCATTGAATCTCGTTCGAACACCTCCAAAAGATAAACCCTAATTCTTCCACCATTTTCCCCCCAAAATTTGAATATTCAAAAGGAAGAAGATGACCTCCCCCTCATCCTGTTCGGGTGTCCCTTTAGCAATTTGGGTGTAAATAATAATTCTTGGGGTGGGAATAGCCAAAGGTTCCGAATAACAAAGAAGGCTCCCCTTAGCAACTTAATACCCCTTAGTAATTGAGGTGCCCCTTAACCGACATTGAGAGTCCGAATAACACGTGTCCTCCGGGGTACAGAAATCACTTTTCGAGCAACTTTCCCCATAAGAGCTTATTTCACAAAAACACCTACAAACAAGTTTATTAGTGATAAAATGAGTCATAGCTAATGTATTTATGGGTGAAAATGCGTCGCACTTTCGTGCTCATCAGTGTGGTTGTTGTACCCCCGCATTTTCACTAGGTATCAGAGAAGGCAAACATATTAAATACCGTATAAGTATGTGTTTGTAGCGATCTGACTATATGGAAAAAAAGTGTTATCTCAATAAATGCACCCCCAGATCCAGGGATCTCAGAATTATCTTTCATGACTGATTTAATAAAATCTGTAGAAAAAATTATATCTAAACCTCCACCAGGTTTAAAATCCCTTGAAGTGTTTTCAGGGCTTAAAAATAAACTTGAAATATTATCTCTTGATGTTGAGTTATACCTCCAGAAAGAACAAGAATCTCTTGACAAGCTAAATCAAGTTATGATGAATAATACTCATGTCGAGGTTGATATTGATTTACTAATTAGTGAGAGCAATGCTCATTATATGTGTAATTCACTTGGTTGTAGCAAACTATATGAATTACAAGAGGAGTTTAAATCTCAGTCATCTTACAGTATCACCTCAAAACATGAAATAGTTCATTGGTCAATTCCTGATACACTTTATCAAGATAATAGTATTTCCCTCTCTTGTGAGAAAGTCAGAATATCTCTTTATACTAAAAGAGTTTCTTTGTGTAGTACTGATCATTATCTGCAGAGACTGTGTGTTATAAGTTGGAAACGAAGAAATCAAAAACACAAATTATCTTGTGCTCTTTTTATGTTCTTTGAAAAACTTGTAAATACAGTTTTTTGGGTTTCTCTTAATACTATTAGCTGTAAAAGTTGTTGGAAAGAAACTCTTTCTTGGTGTCATGGTGAGCAAGACATTGTTCACATCAACACAAGTTGAGTGTGTTGGAAGTGCATTCTCACCAAGAAAATTCCTGCTATGTATACGGTTAGGGGAGCACGAGAATTGGGGCGCACATATTATGTTTGGTAAAGCTGTAGAATTCAATTATATTCTTCTAAAAGGTATGACTATAAACTTGATAAAGATTTGTTTTTTATCGTTTTCTTAGAGTACATCCATGTACCTTGCTTATAGTTCATTTCTACCTAACTTGATATGTGTTTAAGGTTCTTAAATGTTTAGGTTTGAAAATAGTAGTTCGGGAAGTTTGGACTTCATGGTACACATTCCAGGTATGCATACAATCATTTAAAATCAAAATCCAGGTATTTTAGTACGCATACCCATTTGCATACTGCTCTAGGTCACGAAAATTCGTTCGCAAACCCGTATGCATACTGGCCTGTAGACGTCGATATTCGGTAAACTCGTTTTGGCTGCAACTTATTAGTCCGAACTCGGAATGACCTAATTATTTTTGCATTCTCTTCCTCTTTAATTTTTGTTCAAAATGGAGATGAGAATTATTGAATTTTGATGAGTTAAAGTTGGTATTTGTCCCGTCTCTTGTTTTTGAGTGTTTTGCTCCGTTTCGTCGCACTTGTTCTACTTCTATTGGACTTGGGCACTTGGATCCTTGGAGTAATTCTCTTCTAAGATAATTTGTAGCTTTTACAAGAATGTTGTTGGTGAATCACAAAGAAGGAAATTCAAGAATGGGAAGTAGCACGTATTGTTATGGGATTCTTGAATGTTCACAATCATCTTTTGTGAACTATGGTGCATGGTCGATAATGAATTTGTATGTTCTTCTTTGTTAAGAAAATATTTTTTATACGCCTTTGGTAGCTATTCTTGGTGTAAATCCATGCAAAATAGATTGATTCTACCCTCTAAGAACAAATCATCTTGTATGTGCATTACGAGTTTGTCTTGATGTCAAGGAAACTTCTTATGAGAATTTATTCATGAGTTTTTAAAAAGGATAACTAGGGTTTGGAATAGCCATTATTGTGAGTACACATAGCTATTTCCAACGTTTTCATCTTGCAATGTTTTCATATTTATTTTTTTAAATTCTAAAGTTTATTTGGAAGATGATTTTTGAAGTATTAATCTGTATGGTTTTATATATTGCAAATTGTTATGGGATATGTTGTTTATGTCCGTGAACCTTGACTGTCCCATATTTGTTCAAAAGTTAACTCTATTATATGTCGGTATGAAAGTATTGATAAAAGTAGGGGTGAGACTTGGGTTGGACGGACATGGGAAACGTATTTCAAAACTTTGGGCAAACTTGGGCATAAATTTTATGAACCCGAGTTAAATTTGGGCAAGCATGGGCATAAATATTTCTAACTCAAACAACCCGCCCAACCCGAAGAACTATATATAAGATATTTCTTATAATTAGTATTATCATCTATTTAGAGAAATTTTAGATATTATCTTCAAATCTATTAATCAAAATATAAATTATATCTATCTCATTAATCATTCGATATGAAAAGAGTTTATATTATTGTAAATAATATTCAGTTATTTGGAAATTTAAAATAAATAGAGCAATTAAATCTTTTTATTACTATGACATTGACAAACTTGTATGTCTAGTGGAACTTGGGCCAACCCGAGGAACCCGGGGAACATAACTTGGGCGGACTTGGGCAACACCTCAATGGGTTTCACGGGTTCGATGGGCAATCTGGGCAAAGAATTCCTAGCCCGGGTCTGCCTTGGCCAAGCCTTCTAACCCGCCCAACCAACCCAAGTCCCACCCCTAGATAAAAGATAAAATGAACTATTAAATACAAAATTTAAGCCTTTCATGTCATTATGCATATACTTACGGAAGAAAGGATGAACTTTTGTTTACAAAGATTAAGTCTATTATATGTCATTGTGCAAATAGTGATAAAAAATAGAATGAATCTTTGTTTATTCCGCAGTATTGGTCTTTCCATGATCCACATCTTTGTGCATATACAGTGTTGCTCCGTAAGTTCTCTTATCTTGAGCATGGCCAATTGAATTGATCATTTTTGTGGCTAATTCAATTGTGATTTTTGGATACAAATTCATGTTCTCATGTGATTTGATTATGTCCAAAGAAATCCTTCTTTTCTCCTAAAAGTAAGGTCGCTCTTGTTGTTTTTTTGGGAATGACATTTTATGGGGGAGAGTTCTTTTTTTTCTAACTTGATCTTAATTGCAAAATATTTTTGGGTAGTGCAGTTGTAGAATAATATAGGGGTTATCGTGTATCTTTATAAACTCCTTGATGAATGCATTTAGCTTCCACTATATGATTGCATCTAAATAAGTTGGTATGTTATTCTCTTTTGGTCATGAAGTATCTCTATGAAAATTTCATGAGGATCCCACTAGTTTTTCCTACGTTTTCCAATTTATATTGACAAAAGAGGGAGAACTAATGTGTAGTTTCATACTACAAATACATATGGTTCACATATCATTATGTAAGGGGGGAGTGGTTTTGATGTCGAGATGACATGTATTAACTAAAGGGGGGTGATACATATCACTATAGTATTGTTGTCAAAGTTGTGATACAATTGAACTTTGATGTTTGTAATGATACAATGACACTGAATAATAATGATTGAGAGCATTTGTTTTCTCATTGTTATCGCTACGGATCTTCAACAACTATGATGCTGAGTTGAACAAGTTTAAAATCATGGAGTACTTGGAAGTGACGAAGATTTCGAGTCGTGTTGAAGATGCCAAGGAGATCAAGCATTTGGATGAGAAGCAACAAAGTTTTATTTATTTTGTAATCCATATGTATTGATAGTTTGTCAATAAAATTGACAAATGGGGAGATTGTTAGAGCACTTCTCGGTCGAACTCGCATGTGTTGTTATCTCAAGCATGTTTGTCAATGTTAGTGATCAAAACTATAAGTCTTGATTTCTAGTCTACTTATAGATGTCTCGAACTAGGACATAGATTGTGTAGTTGAGCCTTAGACTTCACGGCGTTCATCATTTGAAGATGAAGAACTACTAAGGAGAGCTTATGGAACTTCATCAACAAAAGGTATGTGGAGACTGAAACTTATCTATCACTTGGAAAGTCTAATTCTACTCAATCTCCTATATTGAGACATATTTCGTGTTACGATATAGTTTTCTATTATACACATTTGAGATTTAAATCTAAGTTTGACTCGCTTACATATTTTTTGGAATATGTGTTGGCAAGTTTTTGCTTTGACCAATTTCATCTTATATTCTTGACGCAAGTCAAAATATGATCATGTGAAAATTGTCGAGTAACATCTTACATGGTTTGTGTGATATAATCATTTGGTGTAGACTTGGAATGTTTCGTTATGATTATTCAATAACTTGAAAATTGCTTTGATGCTAATAGTGTGTGAAAACGGAAATTTTCATCCTCTAAGAAAGTTTCAATGATTGAAATAATAGTTTAAAATACTTAACCATTATTGGATATGACATGTTGTGTACTTTTGCACATATGTAATCCATGTCCGGGAACCATAGTACGCGTACCCATTAGCTTTAGAAATCTGGGAACCTAATTATGCGCACCCGTTTGCGTACTAGCGTAAGGTTCATGTCCGAATATTTCTGCTGGGATTGGAAGTATGCGTACCCATACTGGCGAAACCCAATCTTGGTCCGGGTATTTCAAGTATGTGTACCCGTTTGCATACTTGAAGGTTAAAGTTCTAAAATCGGTTGTGTACATGAACTTAAACATTTATATAATAAGGAATGCAATCTTTGTGTAGTTGAAGGAATTCATACACTACACCCCATACAAGAATTCACCATGATCAACATATATTTGGAGATTAAGAACAACACTTTTATTGATTAATTCTCAGAATTGTTACACGGAATGGAAAAAATCAAGAATACAATCGCTAACAAGAATTTTCTCTCTCCTCAAGACTTTTTCAACACTCTAAAATTGATATCTCCCTTCTGAGTCTATTGGCTCTCTTTATATAGGGTAAGTACACAGTGGACGACAGCTAAGTTATCCTTTAATTTCGGATCTTCCTCGCGGTGCTCTCGTAGTAGTTGTAATGCTAATTCTTGCAGATGATGTAATCTTCGCAGGATAGTCATGCTCTTCTCGTGTTTTTGCTACCATCATCCGCTAGGTCATTCTTTGAGTTATTCTGCGACACTCGCAGAGTTTTGTTGAAAGGCTCGCAGAAATGTTGTTAATAAACTTTCGCAAGAATATTGCTGTGGCAATATTCTGATCCTACATCTTGCCTCTTCTCATGTCTTTTCTGCGAAGAAGAAAAGATCATGAGAATTGAATCCTTTTAAAATGCCGCAGCTGTTTGTCTTTTTGTATTCTTCTGTTCTGACACGTTTCTGTATTCTTCGCCAACTTTATTACACGTATCTTTTCTTCCATTCAATTTTTGACACGTATTTTTTAACCGTTGCGCTTCAACTGTTCACGTCTCTTCACATTTAATGCATTTACCTTCCCAAAATTTCTTATCCCCTATATATATATATTCTTTAATCCCCTCTTCTCTTCTTTTTTACTTTCTTCTTCTTTCTCTCTGCAATTTTACTGTTCTTCCGCAATTTCCGCATCTGCTACTGTTGTAATTTCTTTCTTTTTCTTTCGATCTTTTCTTCATTCCCATACTAAGGATGCCTCCTCCTGGCCGTAAAAATCTCATTGCCTTCGAGCAACTACAGAAGAAACTTAAAGACAAAGGTTTTATTTTATCTACCATTCCTGATCAAAACCCTAAAGCCGAACTTTCCATTAAATTATTTTCTGATCATCCATGTTCTCGCGAGAAGATTATAGTTTTGCTAGGTCAGCTTGAATCTGGCCTTCCCATTCCTCTTTATGACCCTGAACTTCCTTTATTCTTCGAAATTCTTTCTCACACAAATTTCTCGCGGGCTTTATATCAATTGAGTGGAGATTGCATTCGTCTGATGCTTGAGTTTGGTACTCACGGTGCTGGTAAAGAATCTATTTACCCTCCTTCTGCGAAGAATCCTAAATTCAAAGATGTTCCAATTATTCCTGCGAAGTATACTATAGAGAATTTCTTCGCAAATTATATATAATCCCCATGAGAAAAGATAGCACTTGTTGGGGTGTCCGCTTACAAAATAAGGATGACATTGCTGAGGATAAAGTTCTCATGTTAGATATTAACTGGCATCCGGGTAATAACCAAGTTCCGCGCCATTCTAGTGATGATAAATGGTGTATTTTCTCACTATTTCTAGAGGGTCCCTACATTTGCGGTCCTTACGCTTTTCTTACGAAGTGCTCGCTACTGTATTTATTAATTTTGGAAGTAAACTTGCGTTTGCTGCAACTGAACTGGTGTTCGCAATGGGATATGATTCCATCTCGTTTTGTCTCTCCTCCAATGCAATGTATTCTTCTTGTAATTCTCGCAGCTTCGTCATGGTTATTGTATTTTTGATTCTGAAAATTTGTATGTACAACAGATTGGTTGCGAACATTTTATTAATTAAAGATAAAATAAGGTATCTCTCATCCACCCTTCCTGCCATCTCACTGCACATTGTCTTCCATCTTATGGTTAGATGTTTCAAACTCTCACCAATCCTCTGTTTTAACCCAAATACATCTTCAATACCGGGCCGCGAAGAATTATTTCTTATATATGCTCCCAAAAATGTAGCTTGTAGATAGTCGAAAGATTTTATAGTGTTTTTAGGTAAACCTTCGAACCATTTTAACACCACGCCAGTTAAGCTAGATGTAAAATATTTGCACAATACAACATCATGGTTTTCCCACTGTAGCATACACCTAACATAAGCCTTGACATGTTGAACATCACAAGTAGTCCCATCGAAGATACTGGTTAATGTTGGTAAATTTCATTTTGGGGGTATTTCTCCTAATTGTACTTCTTGAGTGAATGGAGTTCTCGCAGCTTCTTCAATGGCTTCATTAAGTTGCCTTCTTCCTCCTTCTCTTATGTTATTTAACATTCCCCTCATTTCTGCTAGCTCTCTTAAGATTTGTTCATTCCCAGCTGAATTTTGCTCCATTGGTCTTTTCAGTGCAGCTTCCCTTCTCATGCGTTCTTGCCTATATTGTGTGGCGAGATTTTGATTTCCGTCTCCATTATTTTCTTCTTGTCTTTCTCCTCTATCTTCTCTTACATTTATTTCACGAATGCGCACACCATTATATCTTTCATTTTCTATTCTGCTATTTTCTTCTGCTCTTATTTGCACCCTATCGTATTCTTCGTTAATATTACCATTATTGCAGTTTTGTTCGCGTCTTCTTTCTCGATTGTCATGATTATTCTGGCGAATCGCATCTTGGAATTCTTGCTCTTCCACCTCTTCTCTCAATCTTTCCCTTTCGCAAGCAAAGCATGCTTGTTCAGCATAATGTCTCTCTATTTCTCTTCCAATTATCTGTTGATTTTTTAGAGTTTCTCTTCCATGCAATATCCTCCTTCATTCCTCTTGATTTTGTTCGCCTTCTTGGTTATTTCATGCCTGACGCTGTTCATTCTCCTGTCGTCTATTGTTTTGTAGGAGCGGAATATCACAACAAATGATAACTTACGAAATTGTGGAGAGAAAAGACATCTTGCGAGAAAAGAACATTTTGCGAGCAAAGGAAATCACGAGGAAAGCAAAAGAATTTCGCGAAATGAAGTTACGAAGGTTCGCAAGATAATTATCAAATCTGAAATGGCGGGACAACACAACTGTCATATTTTGTAAGATCATATAAATAGCCATTTAGGCATGAGAAGTGGGAGAGATCTTTTGAGCAAGAGAGGATAATTTTAGGAGGAGAGAGAAAATGTTAGGAGAGATTTATTATCTTTATCATCTTCTTCCCCAAAAAACTAGAGCTCCAAATATTCTTTAATGGAGTCTCAATTGTAAAATCATGTAATTACATACAATCACTAGTGAAGCACCGTGGATGTAGATCACATTGATCGAACCACGTAAAAATCTTTGTGTCTCCTTTACAATCTTAGTATTTAAATTCTTAGTTTCATATCAAATTAATTAGATTTAGGAATCATTTTAATGGATTCTTGTGAGGGTGTAGTTGTGAGATAATTCGCAACTACATAATTGGCGCTAGAAACAGGGACCTAACCTTGTTGGTTCGAGAAAGTTAGAAAAATTGGTTACTGTTGATGATGAATTGTACCGGATCTATGAGTTTTGAAGACAGGAATGGAAGTTCTTTTATTTGCATCTTCAAACAACAAACGCATTTTAGTAGTTCAGGAAGAGAGATGTGGATATGGAGAAATCGTCAAGCAAAATGAAATTTACACAGGCTACGTCAACAATCGCTTCCAAAAAGGACAAATTTCCTCTCACTTTTCTTATTCTTTGTTTCATTTTTCAAAATTTGGGAATTTCAAAACACAAATTTAAAAATAAATTTTTTGCGATCTAAACTTTGCTTTTTGTAGAAATTTGATTTATTGTGGAAATCTTGAATTTAAAAATGTTTTGCTACGAATTTGTAGTAACGAAACTTCATTTTACAAATTTGTTTAATGAATTTCTAAAAAGGTCAAACTTCGAGATTTTCTGTTGATTAGAAATTTACATTTCGCAAAAACAAAATTAAAAAAGATTTTATTGAAAGTTTTCATTCTTCGTAGGGATAAATTATTCATTTTAATACCATACATCTTACTAACCAAATTCATTGATCGTTTTCATTCTGTGAAGTTCACTTTTGCGATTGTTAGAGTCCTTTTTCCTAGGATGGAAAAAACAACATTTATGACTAAAAATTTCTGTGAGACTGACAGTGAATTGTTTCTTGCGATATTAAGCCAATTTTCGAGAGGGTATACCGGAAGGGATAGATGGAGTATAATTACGAAGATGGTGTTTTGAGAATATATAATACTTGGAGTATACGATGTCCAATCATCCAGTTAGCTACTTGGAGTATATACTCAAATTTATACTCAAATGTATACTCAAATTTACACTCAAATTTATCTCGTCATGGATGGGTTATGAGAAACATGATATATAAGGAACATTAACTGGAGAAATGAATGACTATGGAGTAGCGAAGTATGAACTTCCAGTTCCAATGAAGTTATACTTCTCAAAGCGAATCAACTTAGGAAAGAACCAAGAGAACCAATGAACTATCTTACTTCAAAGTTTGGCAAACGAAAGGGAGGCATTTTCAGAAATATCAAATTGCGAAGTATGGTTAACTCGTGATATCTAGACACTCCATCACCAGCCCGGCCAACCTCTCTAATCCAGAAATACGAAGTTCGTTCCTAAATACAGTGAAGGACAACCAACGACTCACTTCACCAACCAATAAAAAAGATATTACAATAAAGATCAACAAATTATTTGATCAACTCACAAGATTTAGTGCAAAACTAACAAAACTTCAAGTAAAATAACTAATATCAAAGGCCGTTCAACTCAACTCACTGTTGATTGATACTCGGGTTTCTAAGACGCGGACAGAACTGACTGATGCTGCGAGATCCTAAAGTATTTTTTCTACGAACATTTGTAAGTTACTGGGTGGTTGTGAGCAGGTCAGAGTTACGAACATTTGTAGTATTGCTGCGAACATTCGTAAGTTATCATTTGTAAACATTTGCGAAGGTCATAGTTACGAACTAAAATGTTTTTCCAAAATAAAAGGGTGGTTGTGAGCAGAAAAATGCCAGGCGCAAAAATGCTCTCAATGAATGATCGTATCATGACTGAATGTCCAATGGTAGGCATTGTTGGATAGAATGAGTTTCTCTACAAATCAGTAGAATTTGTTGTTTACGAAGAAGTAGAATGAATAGCTGAATTCAGATACCAAATGCTACACGAATGAGAAGAAGTAGAATAAGCAGAAGAGAAAGGAAATGTTTACTGGGAGCAACCAAAGGAAAAAGATGTTTATTTTGTGAACCTTTACTTCGCAAGTTATTGATCATCATCACCAGTTTATGCGAAGGAAGAACAATAAAATTTCTATGGTATATCACCCAGGCACGAATGAGAACAACTATCAAAACAACTGATGAAGAATATAGTCTATGATGTAGTAGCTTATGTGTCAAAGAACTCTTGCGAAGAAGCAACACTATTCTGCGAAGAAAAGGGATATGTTTTTACGAAGGATAGTTCTGCGAAATATCAACTTGAAACAGTTAGCTGCATTTCATCATTCTTGAGTACTATGACGTTAGGCAGCTGTCAATGTAGAACCTTGACAAACAAAAATATAGAACTTTGTAAAACGCAAAGAAATGGAATTTAATCAACAAAAACGAACTCAACTCAGCAACGAAACAACATTATGAACTCCACTAGCTGAAAAAGAGCAAATTTCTCCCTTACTTCTCTAGTTTTATCTTTAATTATTTAAGCCTTGGAATTTCTAAATGAAGTTTAAGAAAATTATCTAAAACCAATTTACGTTCTTATGAGAATTTGATTTATCCAGTGAAATATTTTCATGCAGGAGCAGTGAAGGAAATATCTCTCAATTTTCAATACAATCCATCACCATATTTCTTTAACGCAGGCAACATTATTCATTACGGGAAGACGCAGATGGAAAAGCAATATTACAGCATGATCAAATTATTACTTACGAATAAGAAAATATCTCGCAAATGTTCGCAAATACCTTACGAATCTTCGCAACATGAATACTTCGCAGATGTTCGTTTACTTCGCAAGATTTTTGAATATTTCGCAAGAAGAGAGTGGAAGATTATTTCGCAAGAAATGGCAAGTCATATACTTCGCAAAAGACAGCAACAAGCCGTAAAAAGGTAGGTACCATTTCCTTTAATACTTTATTTACGGAAGATAAAAGATTTTTGAATTTATATACTATAAAATTTCTACAATTTCAAAGATTCCAAAACATTTTAAAGATTTTTAGATTGGTAAAAAGCGACACAATCGCAAGATTCTAAAATTACTTCATCGCAAAAATTAAAAGATCTCAAAAATTTTCAAAGACTTCAAAATTGCAAAAAACAGAGAAAATTCAATTCCTATATTTCTATAGAATAATTTTGATTTAAAGATGTGATATGGATACTTCTCATACTTCTTATACTAAACATTTCATGAAAACATTCAACATTTTATATACATGAAAAATTTACGATGAATTTTTTAAAAAAAGGCGAAAAAATACCGCCAAAAATCAATTGCGATTAAACTTTCATTAATTTGCGAATAAAAGACCGCAATCTGTGATCATCCTCCAAAAAAGAAAGAGAGCCGCAGAAAATTGGCGTACACCCTAGTTCGCGAAGCTATATTTCGTAAGAGGCAAAGTCCTAAAGTGCGTCATTTAAGGGGGTACCTATAAACGTGGCTAAGGGTAACCGGAGCACCACCAAGGGCCCTTAGTACATGGTAAAATTTTAGGGGTACAACCCAATAATGGGGTACCTATCCGGGTTAGACACCTTGGATTCTCACCTAATCTAGCGACATTACGCAATATAAAATGCGGTGTAAGAGGATTTAGGTTGGGCGACTAAGGCATACTGTCTTTCCCAATAAGTGCAGAAAACGATCAAGGCGCCGAGGTACACGGTTGAGTCAAGAGTGCCGGGTGAGGTTGAACCACATCTGCCATTTTTGACAAGTCTTGGCAAATGATGCACTTGGCCCAAAGATACCCCATAGGGTGCAACCTCGTTACTATAAGCCCTATAGGCAAAAAGGATAAGAGGTTGCGATCAAAAGCTGGTTGTTGGCAGAACCGGATGGGAAGAGCTAACCTTGTATGGTCGATGTACGCTTCCTTGAAGGGGCAACCAGGGGGAAGATAAAGGGCAGCACCCTCCATTAGGGAGCTGATACGTGCTATAAGACGCAAATGTCACGAGGCTTCTTGTTTGCGAAAACATAAAGGCTTGTCATATTTGTGCAACAATTGAACTTCTGCGAGCCTTCTAAAAAAAAAAAAAAAAAAAAAGAACTCGCAGAACATAACAATGAAGTTAATATGAGATCAATGGGTTATTACATGAAAGTGAAATCGCAAGACGATAATGTCACGAGGTTGTATATTCGCAAGAATGTTCAGACTTGTCATATTATCGCAAATACAAAATATTATCACAAAAGAGGTGGCAAAATAAGACCTTTACTTAGGAAGGCATGATAAGACCACAACAATTCATGAAATTTATTCCATCAATATCATTGAAGAATTTTTACAAGAGTATATATCATGAAGTCCTAACAAAGAAGACAATTCCATCAAGATCATTGAAGAATTTTGAAGAGAATATATATCAAAGAAGACAATTCCATCAAGATCATTGAAGAATTTTGAAGACAATATATATCAAAGAAGACAATTCCATCAATATCATTGAAGAATTTTTACAAGAATATATATCATGAAGTCATAGCAAAAGAAGCGATTTCATTCGCGATCAAAGACGAATTTATATAAGAAAATACACAAATAAACTTGCGAAGATAATTATATGAATGGAGGCAACTCAAAGATATATCAATTTTACTACGGCAAAATGAGCTAGGTAATAGAAACTTGAAATATACATTGCAATAGATAAGTATTCGCATCATACAAGCATCATTCAAACATCATATTCGCATCATAAAAGCATTGCATAAGCATTTAATGGCATAAACATCGCATACACATTTCATAACATAATCATTACATAAATATTATATTCGCACAAGTATTTTACAAAATAATACCGCGAAACTTCGCAGAAACATTCATAATTCGCAGGACTATTCATAATTCGCAACAGTATGTTCGCAACAGTATGTTCACAACAGTATATTCGCAACAGTTTATTCACAGCACTATTCGCAGCACTATTTAGAAGTTCAGAAATGCGCAGAAAAACTCAGGAATTCGTAGAAATATTCAGAAGATAACAGGGTTACCACTTGAGGCAGAGGAAACATAACAATAGAGATGCAATTTAATTATTCAACATTTTCTCAAGAATTCTCCTTCGTAGATAAAGAATAGAGGCAACTATGGATATCCAAGATAATATTTTATGTTCTTTATCTTCTCAGCAAGAATCCTTACCAAAAATGGAATAATAATTTCACATGAACAGAGGATATATTTATCATTCTTATTCAAGGACGAATACTTCTTATATATTTCGAGGATTAAGTACTTCTTATACTTCTTAAGGATATTTCATACTTCTTATATATCACACTTCTTTAAGGATACTTCTCACACTTCATACTTCGCAAGATGATACTTCTAATTACTTCTTAAAGTTTTAGAACTTCGCAAAAGAATAGAGTCAATTATATACTTTTTGAGTTTGATATTCTTTCGCTTGTTCCTTCACCAACAAAGATCAAAGACTACTACAACGGATTTTTTCTTGAAGATCACTCTTCAAGCAATATTCAAGAAAAAAGAGGCAAGATGTAGGAGCGGAATATCACAACAAATGATAACTTAGAGAAAAGACATCTGTGGAGAGAAAAGAACATTTTGCGAGCAAAGGAAATCACGAGGAAAGAAAAAGAAGTTCGCGAAATAAAGTTACGAAGGTTCGCAAGATAATTATCAAATCCGAAATGGCGGGACAACACAACTGTCATATTTTGTAAGATCATATAAATAGCCATTTAGGCATGAGAAGTGGGAGAGATCTTTTGAGCAAGAGAGGATAATTTTAGGAGGAGAGAGAAAATGTTAGGAGAGATTTATTATCTTTATCATCTTCTTCCCCAAAAAACTAGAGCTCCAAATATTCTTTAATGGAGTCTCAATTGTAAAATCATGTAATTACATACAATCACTAGTGAAGCACCGTGGATGTAGATCACATTGATCGAACCACGTAAAAATCTTTGTGTCTCCTTTACAATCTTAGTATTTAAATTCTTAGTTTCATATCAAATTAATTAGATTTAGGAATCATTTTAATGGATTCTTGTGAGGGTGTAGTTGTGAGATAATTCGCAACTACATGTTTTGTTCGTTTTGTTGAATTTCACCTTGTGGTGTATAACGATCTTCCCTTATTTCTCTCCTTTCGCGACGTCCCCCATTTGGATCATGATTTTCTTCTTCAATATTTGTTATAGGTGATCTTATTCTTATCTCACTTCTGATTGTTCTCAAACTTGATCTCATTGTACTTCATGATATTCTATTTTGTAACCTCATGTTTTCCATTCTCAATTCATGGTTTTGCCTTGCCAAATTTGCACGTTCTTCCGCCTCTAATCTCCTTTCCTCTTGTATTCTTTTTCTTAAAACCTCTACTATTTCATTTTCTTCATCTCCATGTATTAATCCTCCATTTACTTCGTGATTTCTTCCCTCTCGTCTTTCATATCTTAATTGTCGATCTTCTGGTTCTTCCATTGAATCTGATCGCCAAGTATGCACGCTTACTCTATCATAATCCACAACTCTATCTTGTATTGGTGTTTGCTGATTTAGCTGTCGAACCTGATTTTCTCCATCATTTCTTGTTTTATTTCTTCTTGTTCTTACCCTCGAAGATTCTCCCATTTCACTTGTTTCTCCACCTGCAAGTCTTTTACTCCTTCGTACGGTTGTTGGTGGTTCTTACATATTTCTTCTTCTTCTAGCCATTAATCTTAGTGAATTATTGAAAATTGCGTAAAATCATTCACTAATTATTCCAAATTCCTTCCAATCACAATGTCAATTTTTATCTTTTTCTTCAAATAATCATTAATTCATCCCTGTTTTGGGCAC
This sequence comes from Papaver bracteatum, assembly GCA_023529315.1. Lineage (NCBI taxonomy): Eukaryota > Viridiplantae > Streptophyta > Magnoliopsida > Ranunculales > Papaveraceae > Papaver > Papaver bracteatum. The sequence continues at coordinate 56,961 of JAJJWX010003811.1, read as the reverse complement.
CAAAAATGTAGTTGCAGGAATTCTTACACTACACCACCATGATCAACACATATTTGGTGATTAAGAACAACACTTTTATTGATTAATTCTCAGAAATGTTACAAGGAATGGAAGAAATCAAGAATACAATCGCTCACAAGAATTTTCTCTCTCCTCAAGACTTTCTCAACACTCTAAAATTGATCTCTCCCTTATGAGTTTATTGTCTCTCTTTATATAGGGTAAATACACAGTGCATGACAGCTAAGTTATTCTTAAATTTCGGATCTAGCTTGTGGTGCTCTCGCAGCAGTTGTAATGCTAATTCTCGCAGATGATGTAATCTTCGCAGGATAGTCATGCTCTTCTCGTGTTTCTGCTACCTTCATCCGCTACGTCATTCTTTGAGTTATTCTGTGACACTCGCAGAGTGTTGTTGAAAGGCTCGCAGAAATGTTGTTAATAAACTTTCACAAGAATATTGCTGTGGCAATATTCTGATCATACACTTTGAAAACCGTGGCTATAATGTTCATGAATTGATTCGAGTGAATCAAACCGATTTTGATTCAATTTTGTTCTTGTATACACATGAGAATATAACAATTGAACAACTCTTTAACTAGTTTGAGTCATTTGAACTAGTTATGGTTAAGATGAACAAGGTTTATATGAGAGTGATCATATGGCTAACCTAGTTTAACTATTGTTGAGCCAACATGGTGTACACATTTAGATACGGTTACATAAACCTAAATGGGGGTACATTTCATTTGTGTGTAACAAGCTTAGTTCGATCTAACGGTTGAAAGATATTAGCTTGGTTGAATCAGGTTTTTCATCTAACGGTGAATATTGAATGCTTTGTTACCAAGGTAACTTAAATTGCAAACCTTGAGTTGAAAACTATAAAAATGAGAACTCTAGTAATAGGGAAACCTAATCCCCATACTTTTGTGTGTTACTAGTTGCAAATCTAAAGTCGATTATCCTTTAACCTTGGGTTTCTCACGAGACCCTTTAGGTTAACGACTTAAAGATTTTATTGGGATTATGAAGCCAGACCCAACTATTTTTTCTGTAGTTGCATGATCTGATCTCGTTGTTTCTATCATGATTGAGTGCAATCGTAATATTGACTTGAGATTTATATCTCCAATATGCAAGATAGAAAAGTAATCACAAACACCTTTGTCTCATCGTTTGTGATTCCACAATATCTTGTTTCGTTAATCGATTAAGATTATTATGAGGTGATTGATAATACTAGGCTGTTCTTCGGGAATATAAGACCGGTTTATCAATTGGTTCCTGTTCACCTTGATTTATCAAATAGAAGAACAAAAACTCATAGGTATTTATGTGGGAGACAGATTTATCTATTCCAATAGACTTTTCTATGTGAGATAGATTTATTTATCAAGTCTTTGACTTTGGGTCATAACAACTCTTGGTTGTGGGTGAGATCAGCTAAGGGAATCAAGTGCGTAGTATCCTGCTAGGATCATAGACATAAGGAATACAACTGTACCTTGAATCAGTGTGATATTGATTATGGTTCAACTACAGTCCAATCCAATATTCATTAGTAGTGGGCTAGTGTCTGTAGCGGCTTAATACAATATGTTGTTCAAAGATGGACTAGGTCCCAGGGTTTTACTGCATTTGCGGTTTTCCTTGTTGACAAAATTCTGGTGTCACAGGTTGTGCGTTGAATCGATCAATTGGAAATCCAACCTTTGGTTGTTGATTGAAATTAATTGATCCTTGAACATTGGTCTTTAGTACCATTCAAGTTATTTCTCTTATATTCAACCGGGCTCGAAAATTTCTATTTGTTGATTGCAGATTGAATTAAGAGTTATAAATATAAACTCTTGTATATACTTTTCTCTAGATTGAGTCTGACTGTCTAGTTGATTCTCTAGAAATTATATTGGAGTAAGTCCTCTCAGATTGCCAAATGAATTGTTGGGTGTGGTTGTTGTACCCCTGCATTTTCACGTACGGTTCACGTACTCTGAAACCATACATGTACATGAAATCATAACATGTACGTGTTTGAACCACGTTCCAGAATAAACTTAACCGATTCGGTTTCCACCATTTGACACTTAAAAAGAGAAAGAGTTCTCTTCGTTCACCTCGCCTCTTCTTCTTCACAGTTCGAGTGAAAAAAAGAATCTTAAAAAGTTCGTGTACCTTCGATCATCATACCTCAATTCTCAATCATTTTGGAAGTTCTTGGTATCATTGGAATCACAACAAGAAACTACTCAACGGGTTGGTCCTTGTTTCTCCTTTCATTGCAGCCCCGGAACCTCACCAGTAACAACAGTTCGTGTACCAAGATAAGTTTTTGTTCATAAATAGTTCGGGTATCCGAGTAAGTTTTTCTTCTTCCTCGTGTTTCTCTTTTCAACAATGTCATATAGGAAGAGGACTAGTCATGGTGGGAGCTCTAGTGGTCAAGCTGGTGATAATACTTATTATGATCCCAGTATTCGTGCTAGGTTTGTTAACCCTGCTGCTCGTGACCTCTACTGATTTTTTCAAAAATCATACATGGGGTTTAATTTACAAACCAATGGGAACTGGTCGCATTGATATAACTGCACAATTTTATGCAAACATTCATGATCCAGACCCGGCCAATTGCATATTCAAGACTATTGTAGGATATAAAAATTTCTCTGTAGATAGCCATGTCATTGCATACCTGTTGAATGTGTATCATACTGGTAGTGTTTGATTCCCTTCTCTTGAGAATGAATGGTTGACTCCAGAAGTGATGCCAAATCATATCCTTAATAGAGATATCTCTCGGAGAGATGACAAGATTGATGTTCATGGTGCTGAGTTGTTTCTCAAAGTTGATGGAAAATTGATCGTGGCCAACATGATGCCGAGCACTATTGACAAAATATTATGGACCAGGTCTCTTGTTGAATTGGTCTGTTATATTGTTGAAGGGAGAGACATTGATTTATGTGGACTTATTGTTAATCAGATGATAAGTGTGAAACAGACTTCGAAGAAAACTCCTGGCTTTCCTTGTCTCATTTCAAGGATCGGTCATTTTGGCATCATCCATTTTGGCACCGATCTTGGAGGTCTAAAAGTGTTGACTATGTCATGCATCGAAAAGATGAAGCAAACTTCAACTAGACCCTCATCATGTACTTCTGCAACTGCAAACTCTGAACTTGTACGTCTTCAGCATGAAGTTGGGTGCATGAGAGAGCATCTGGAATATGCTGAAGCAAAACATCCAAATCTGATCTAGAAGTTTAATGAAGTTGCTATTACTTATAATGACATGACCCGTTGATTAATGTTTGTTTGATGTGGTTGTGTTAATTGTGTTTATAAGTTTATTTGTTGAACCTCTTATGACTATCTTATCCTTTAATGGTTGTAATGACTTTAATGATATTTTAGTCTTGAATGATTTTATCTTTCAATTAAATAGCTAAATTGGTTAAGAAGCTCAGCTAAATACATGTCAAAAGTTAAGCATATTATGTCATTATGCAAATATTGATGGAAGATATGATGAAATTTTCATTGGAAAGATTAAGTCTATTATACGTCTTTATGCAAATATTGATGAAAAATAGAATGAATCTTTGAATATTCCGCAGTATTGATCTTTTTCTGATCCACTTCTATGTGAAAGTACTGTGTGGATCCGTAAGTTCTCTTATGTTAATAATTTTTTATTATATTAATCATGGGTTCTCTTGTGGTTAAGTTTTCTGGATACAAATTCATGTCTCATGTAATTTGTTAATGTCCAAAGAAATCCTTCTTTTCTTGTAAAAGTAAGGTCTCTCTTGTTGTTCTTTCGGGAATGACATTTTATGGGGGAGAGTTCTTAATTAAACTTGTGCTTAATTTCCAAATCTTTGTGGAGAGTACGGCTGTGGAATATTGTAGGAGTTTTCTTGTATCTTTATAAACTCCTTGATGAATACACTAAGTTTTGACTATGTGAAATCATCGAAACAAAGTTGATATGTTCTCTTTTAGTCATGAAGTATCTCTATGAGAATTTCATTATGATCCCACTAGTTTTCGTACCTTTGCAGATTTATATTAACAAAAGGGGGAGAATAAATGTGTAGTTCACACTACAAATAAATATGGTTACGGATCATTATGTGAGGGGGAGTGGTTTTCATGTGAGATGAAGTATTAACTAAGGGGGGGGGGGGGTGATACATATCACCATAGTATTGTTGTAAAAGTTGTGATACAATTAGACTTTTATGTTGTGTAATAATATTATGACATTGAATAACAATGATTGAGAGCTACTGTTTTCTCATTGTTATTGCTACGGATCTTCAACAACTATGATGCTGAGTTGAACACGTTCAGAATCACTGGAGTACTTGGAAGTGATGAAGATTTCGAGTAATGTTGAAGAACTAAGGAAATCAAGCATTTGGATGAGGAGCTACAAAGTTTATTTATTTTGTAATCCAGTTTTGTCACTAAAATTGACAAAGGGGGAGATTTTTAGCGCACTGCCCGGTCTAAATCACAAACGTTGTTATCTCAAGCTTGTTGTCGAGTTTAGTTTCCAGAAACTTAAGTCTTGATTTCTAGTTTACTTATAGCTAAGTCTTGGATTAGGATAAAAGTGTAGTTGAGTTTTAGACTTCATGGCATTCATCGATTGAAGATTAACAACTACTAAGGGGAGCTTGTGGAACTTCATCAACAAAAGGTATGTGGAGACTTGAACTTAGCAATCACTCAAAAGTCTATCTACTGGATCTCCTATTTGAGACAAAAGTCGTATAACTATTTAGACATCGATTATACACATTTGATATTTCGAGCTGAGTTTAACTCGCTTACATATTTCTCGAAATATGTGTTGGTAAGCTTTCACTTTCACCAAGTTTATCTTATATTTTTGATGAAAGTAAAAAGATGATCATGTGAAAATATCCTTGTAACATCTTACATGATTTGTGTGAGACAATCATTTGATGAAGACTCGGAACGTTTCGTATTGATCATTCGATCACTTGAAAAATGCTCCGAAGCTAATAGTTTATGTGAGACAACTATTGTCGTCTTCTAAGAATGTTTCAATGATTGAAATGGGACTTTAGAACAAATAATCATGATTGGATATAGCACGGTATGCGTACTTGTATCCTAACTGTTGCAAGATATTCCAAGTCCGGGAACCATAGTATGCATACCCATATGCGTACTGGTTGGTTTATGAAAGTCCGGGAACTCTGTATGCATACCGGTTTGCGTACTAGCATAGGTTTCAAGATCCGGGATTTAACTGAGTTTGGATGGTATGCATACCCGTTCGCATACTGGCGAACCCAAACTTGGTTCGGCCACTTAAGTATGCGTACCCGTTCGCATACTTGAGTAGGTTATGTTCTAAAATCGGTTTGTCCATGAACTAATATATTTATATAATAAGGAATGCAATCTTTTGCAAACCGTGGCCATAATGTTCATGAATTGATTTGAGTGTATCAAAATCGATTTTGGTTCAATTGTGTCTTGTATACTTCTATGAGAATATAAACAATTGAACAACTCTAGAGCTAGTTTCATTTAAGTCATTTGAACTAGTTATGGTTAAGATGAATAAGGTTGATATGAAAGTTGATCATATGGCTAACTTCAGTTAACTATTGTTGAGCCAACAAGGTGAAAACATTTAGGTACGGTTACTCATGTCTAAATAAAGTCACTTTTCATTTGTGTGTAACAATATAAGTTCGATCTAACGGTTAAAAGATATTAGCTTGAATCTAATCAGTTTTTTATCTAATAGTGAATATTGAATGCTTTGTTACCAAGGTAACATTGATTGCAAACCCTGATTTGAAGATTATCTATAGATGGGGAAAAACGATTTGCTGGTTTTTACGGAATTTAAGAGTCGACCGTGTGGAGACTCCTTGAACCGAGAAAAATGTTGAACCTCACACAAATGCACTGTAAAAAGGGAGTACTTTAAGTTCGAGAGATCAATCTGTAAGACTCCGGCCTAAACCAAGAAAAATGGTCGTTCCAGAGTCAATTAGATCACAAGAGAGGATGGGTTGATCTGTAGAAGGGAAGCTGAGAAATGCGTGAGATCAGTGGTGATCTGAGATTGTAGGTTTATTGTGAATTCAACGTGAAAATGCTCTGAATGATTGAATTTTGGTCAATTGAGAGTGATTTCTCTAAGTTCATGTAGACGAAAGATTGTCTCTATGAACTTTGATGAGAAATTGCTAGACGAATGTTCGAGTGTTCGAATCTTCGAATGTTGTTCTTTCAGTCAGGATTCAAAGATATTTTATAATTCCGGATGTGAAAACCATGAAGTGTGACAGTTGATGGAATCAGAGAGTGGGGAAGTGGGAAATCGTGTTAAACCAATTACTCATCGTGCGGAGACTTGGTTAAATTTCCACCCACTACTTTGCCGACTCTTCCAACTGATTGCATGACTTGCTCACATTCTCATCGTGGGTGAACACACGTGCCATAGACCGCCAGACCAAAACCATAGTTAATATCCCCCCATGTGACACGATTAAAATCTCGTGATTGTGGAGTCAGTTGCTGACTTTATGGGACGATGAGTCCATGTAGTGCTGATTTGAACATGATTAAAAAATGTTTGATGACTTTATGGGACGATGAGTCCATGTAGTGCTGAGTTGAACATGATTAGAAAATGTTCTGAAACTCATGAATTTAACGTGTCTGCTGAGACGAAGTATCATTATAACCTAAGATGAGAAAATTGTGTTGCTGAACTGTTGAATATTAATAGTTGAACCAATATTCTTTGATCTGAGCAAGTATTGCTAGTCTGAGCGAATATTGCTAATTTGAATAAACATTGCCGGTTTGAGCGAATATTGCTAGTTTGAGAAAATATTGCTTTTTAATGAATCGTTGGTAGCAAGACCAAATAAAACATTAATTTTAAGTTACTGACTGCTGGGTCGAGCAAAATAAATAAAGTGTTGATTATGGAATCAACATAAAATTATCAGAGTGCTTGAATCTGCTCAGAATCACGTTTCTGCAGAGCTCTGAATTCAAAACCCTAATTTTACCGAAATGATGATTTATTGCAAATCAATACAGAGTGACACAGGGACCGGCTACATGGGATGACAGGTTCACCATATATCTCCCAAATGCTCGAATGAGCAAAAATACCAAAGTCTCCTGAGACCAGTTGGTGAAATTATGATTAAATGCTGGTTTAATCACTGAAATAATGCTCGTGTGAGCGACAAATAATAAAACCTAGTATTATGGAAATATGAAGAACCGACCAAGAGGTCATGAGATCGGCTCTTGGTGGGTGTGGGACCAGTGGATGGTTGTTTGAGCAAACTTCTAATTGTTTGGAAAGAGTTTGAACCAAATATGAGCAATTGAGCAAATTAGGTTAAAATCATTAAAACATGCGGGACCAGCTGTTTGCAAGCCTCAGGGTCACCCTTGGTCGGTCAAGAGAATGTGCCCGTGTCACCATAACGTCCACGTTTCAGTACTGAGATTTTTTATATTTTCTGGTGCACGTTTGAGCAACATTTGGAGAAAATATGCAAAATCCATGGTTTTGCTGAAACTGGGAAAAATACATGAAATGATGAGAATAATAAATAAAACAGGGAATTACAAGGTGTGGGACCGGTCACGGCTAGGGCATGGCCGGACGGTTGACAACCACGGTCCCACGTGGTTTCCCAGTTTTATGTAATTTTATGTATTTTCTCTGATTTGAGGGAAATTCCATGACACTGAAGAGTTTTGATGAAATTAGGGAACTTCCATAAGATGAGAGATAAAAAATAAAAAAAAAAAACGGGCCCTAGCTCACCTGGTCATCCCCGTTTCCCGAAGTTTCATGCGTTCCAGGAAGTCCCAGGTTCAAGTCCCCAATGGCGTAATATTGCAGGAATTAACATGGAAGGTAGTGTTAGTTTGCCCCCCTTGTGACACAATCTCGCCCCCCCTCCCACTTCGGCTCCCCTTGGAAAGGTTACCCATGAGGCTCGCTGGTAGGCTAGCATAGCAACCTGTTCAATTAATGTAGTAGTATGTCGTTGGAGCCTAGCTTGTTAGGCTTCCAACTAGTTTCATGTAATAATATTAAATAATTAAAAAAAAATGAACAAAAATAAAATAAAATAAGGAATTGGAGTGTGGGACCGGTCGTGGGTCCCAAAACACTCTTCCCAATTTTATATAATTTTCATGATTTTAGGGAACTTTCATAAAATCAAAGAGATTTGCTAAAATCAAGGTATTTTGTTGAAATCAGGGAGTTTTCATGAAATCATGAAACAAAACACCAAATAATAATGAAACAATGGGCGTGTGGGACCGTCTAGGGCATAACCGGCCGGCTAGAGCCCGGTCCCACAAGTTTTTCCTAATTTTTAATATTTTCTATGATTTTAGAGAAAATACATGAAATTAGGTAATTTTAGGGAAAATTCATGAAATCAAGGAATTTTCATAATTTGAGAGGAATAATAAAATATTGGGGACGTGAGGTGTGGGACCAGCAACGGCCAAGGCATGACCGGCTGGCCTGCGGTCCCATGACACCTTTCCCTAATTTTATTATTTTTTGATAAAATCATGTGATTTAGATAAAAATACATGAAATTAGGTATTTTTCATGATTTTAGAGAAAATTTATAAAATCAAGGAATTTTCAGAATTTGAGAGGAATAATAAAATAATAGGGACGTGAGGTGTGGGACCGGCCACAACCAAGGCATGACCGGCCGGCCGACGATCCCATGAAACCTTTCCCTAATTTTATTATCGTTTGATGAAATCATGTGATTTAGATAATTTCTTTGAAAAATATGAGATTTGCTCAAACGAGAGATTTTTCGTGAGATCAGGGAAAAATAGTAAAATATGATAAAGCACAAAATTGGGCGCGGGACTGGTCACGGCATGACTGGCCGGCTGGTGAGCCCAGTCCCATGGCGCTTTTGCTAATATTTTATTACTATTATTTTTCCTTCCTATTTTGCATAGGTTCCTCGTTCATTCATATTTTTTGAAATGCTCGTTCGTGTATTCAAAATGCTGGTCCGTATATTATTTGCTAATTACACTTGCACAATTTTTTTCAGGGCTTATTCGATGCTCAGATGCCTGTTTTCGTTGAATATTTGTTACTAACCCTTGGAATTCTGTTGGGAAGAACCACGAATTGAAGTGACGAAATATAACAGAGAATCGCAGAATATTGCTGGACATTCAGGCGATTAATTGATGATTCGTAGAATATTACTGGATATTCAGACGATGGCTCGTAGAATATTGTTGGACATTCATACGATTTAAGATAATTAATTGATGGCTCTATACTAGAAGGGATTCCTGTCTAGGAGCATTAATTATATGAGGGTTGAGAAATATGAACTTGCTGGAGTGTCATATTCCTCTTGTGTAGTCAGGGAAAACCTGGATGCATCCCGAAGACGTTGTCGCTCTATACTAGCGGGCATGTTGTCTAGGAGCCATCCAATCTTTCAATTCTATTCAATATGATATATGTCGTGGTCTCAGCTGGGAGACTGCACATCTACATCTTCTTTGAGAGAATTTCTCCATCAGAGGTTTATGGCATAAGCTTTCATGCTTAGATACATGAGTCTCGATACTCATCTGATTACCGGATCCAGAGTAATTACTGAAATTGCTCAGTATTCATGAGATGTGCCGTGGCCTCAGCTGAGAGACTACACATCTACATGTACTCTGAAAGACAACCTTCTCAGTCAGAGATTTATGGCATGAGCTTTCATGCTTTAATGAGAGACATGCGCCTCAATACTCATCCGGTTGCAGAATATAGAGTATAGTTTTACAATTTTACCCTTTGTCTAAAATCCACCATCTACATTAAGTCCCCTTCTTAGTGAGGAAAAATCATGTTTCTTACTCAGCAGTGAATGGTGATTTTCCAGGTACCAATAAAAATAAGTAATTGAACTTAGTTATAAGATAAGATATTACTGGATTTCGACTGAATGAGCAAACCATGGTTTGAGCGGAAACCCGGTGGCATAATAGGGCGTCATCTAGTGAAAATGAATTGGTGTAGAATCGCTGATTCAATGGTGGAACCTTGGTTGGTTTAGGTTTCACGGGCCGGGCCCGAAAAGGAAATCCTTAAGGAATTAAGTTTCGGAAATAAAATTAGGTATAAAAGGAATTAATTCCTTTTTTTTTATATTTCTCACGTCCACCACCTCCCTCATCTTCTTCACGACCGAGTTCAGCAGGAGCTAAGAAATTTTCCCACCGGAAATCGCCGTCGTCCGATCATCGCCAGTCAATCTCCGGCCGGCACCGTCAGGTACGCAATTATTATTATTCTGTTCGCTAAGTTCATGAGTTTCTCATGCTTTCATCATGTTGAAATTTTATACATGTGTATATGTTAATGTGAGTTTTATAGAAAAACCCTTATTTTATTAAACGTATGTTCGTTCAATCGTTAGTTTTGAAAACTAATAATAATCCCTGATTTAGGAGAGATTTTTATTTGAAAATAGACCTTTGTCCAGTGATAAAATTTTGTTTATGAGCTTTCATGGGAAACAAAACCTTATGTTAAGGAATGTGAGGTTTCACAAAACCGAAATAAACCTCGTTTTAGAAAATAATGCTCATACGAGGGAAAATAGATTTTCTTCATATATATAAACTTATGTTCAGTGATAAAACCTTATTTATGAGCTTTCATGAGAACTAATATTTTATCACATGAGGTGTGAGCTTTCACAAAACTAGCATAAACCTTCGTTTTAAAAAAAATGCTAATACGAAGGAAAATAGATTTTCTTAAAAAACAAAATATATATGTAGCCGTGACATATAATGTGGGATATGATGACATATTTTATTCACATGGATTTGTTCTCATTAGATAAAATTTTGAAAATTTATGTGAACCAATAGTGCTAACTATTGTTTTGTAAAAATCAAGACGCGGGTTTTGAGTAACCTTCGAAACTAGACAATTTATTTATGATGAAATAATGTCTTGTTGTAAATTTCATAGGTCAGTTATGTGAACGTTCATATTATGAAAATCATGTCTATGATTTTATGAGAAAATCATTTTTTATGAATTAATGAAGTCTTGTTCGTTACTGCGGGTTTCAAGGAACGAACTAATTTTGCGTGCTAACTCTTGTGGCACAATCACTACTGTTAGTGAAATTGAAAGAGGTAAGAGTTAAGAATTACCATTTTTTAGATGCTGGAATTCCCGTTCGCATGAATCCATCATCTCGCCAAATTTGCATTCAGACGACTGAAAATAAATATCGTGTGGATTTCACAGTTATTTTGCAAGGATATCTGATTCCCCAGCTAAAGATGCCTCCATAGATGAAATGTGTGTAGATGATGAAATCTCCAGAGAAGAAACATGTATGGATGAGACTTCTGTTGGCGAAGAAGAAGAAGAAGAAGAAGAAACACCTGGAGTCAAGAATGTTCCGAACATAGATGATGCATTCTTCGATGTTGAGGATACTGAAAAATCGTCTCAAGTCCCCAGTGTATCATCTTTTGATTAATCCCCGAACGGTTACTCAAAAGAAACTAGTGACTCCCCGAGCTGTTATCCGGTTTTGTCTTGAATGAGGTCTCTTCCAAGCTTCAATGATTGAATTCAAGCTTTCTCGACGACCCTTAGAGAAGTTTTCTAGATGGGCAAAGCACATGCTGGGATTTCGTCATGTTAGAGCTATGCTGGATAGAGCACAAGTTACCATGGCCGTTCAGACATCTGGACATTTATATATCTTTCATGATGCACGAGGTATCGTATCTCTTCTTGTTCGCTGGTGCATCCAAACTCACTCGTTTATATGCAGTTGTGGAGAGTTCACTATTACCTTGGAAGATGTAGTTGCTTTATTGCATCTTCCAATTACAGGTAATTTTCCTGAATAACTTTGGACAGCGGAGGAGAAAGCGGCTTCCAAAACTTTAACAACTGAGATGGAGAGAATTAACAAGGCTTCTGGCAAAGGTTGTTATGCTCATTGGTTAACACACTGGTGGCCATGAGATGTCCCTCTTGATGAACCCGACGGTATGTTGTCTATTGCCGCTTTATTGTGCTTATGGCTGTCCAGGGACGTGTTTGAAGACGCTAGAACCTTGTTGAAGCCGTTTGTAATCCATTTTTCTATTAAGATGGCTCAAGTTGAACAACTCCCACTAGGTAGCTTATTATTGGGCTCTTTGTATCCTAACTTGGATTCTTTAGTTATAGACTCCAGTTTTCGAATGGATTTATGAAGATCGAATGCTACGCCAATACGATGTTCCTCCAAGCTATGATGTGGGAACATTTTGAAAATTATGCACCTATTCCCCGCAATATCTTGCAAGGTCTGAACTCCGTTGAATCTCGACGTATTTTCCATGAGAAGGAAAACGCTAGGATTATGCGATGGTCTACAAAGCAAATTCAGTCAAAGACATGTTTGTTGATGTATTAGATGACGAGTCTTCCTCCTCAAATTTCTCAATTGATGACTTTCAATACTTGAGAAAGTAAGTATTTGAAATCCGGTGCTGATTTGAGCGATGGCGAAAGATCTTTCATGCTGAGTTGCACTCCCGGTCATCTATTATCAGCTACATATGGAGATTTTTCGGTGGAGGAGTACAACATTGATAGAACCGCCCGTCATATGGGTATGGACCAATGCGTCCCAACTTTCCGAAGGAGAAGACCATCAATGGAACAACTTAAGACATGTTTAGATCATACACATGCTGAAGGAAGCTCCTATTGTTTCCCTTGTGCTGATCGAACCACATATGTGACTCCAGGTTACATAGAATTCTGGGACCAGCAGCTTGAACGTCTAAATGATTATGTAACGGCCACCCAGCCTTTAGTGAAAGAGCCTCTTTCTTCTGACATGAGTGCCTCTTGTCCAAGATTGAGAAATATTTCTGGCGGTGATAAGCGAAAGACATCTCCAGGAAGTTCACCGGTATGTATTCTTTTGCGTATTCCTCATATAACTTATATAATTGTCTTTAATTATCACATAAATTTCCTCTTACAGGATGGTCATGCTGTGAGACCTCGAATTGAAGTGAATTTCTTAGAAGCAGAGGAAATTTTTCACGGTGGAGAAGGCAGGAGCAAGAATTGCAAGTTGGTGCCTAACACCATAAAGTCCCCAGTCGCCCTTTTGGTGAGTTGTTGATACTTTTTCGCTGTGAATTCTTCTACCCGCTTTAGCAGGACCAATATTTGTTATTTGGTTGTAGAATTTTTCTCCTTCCGTTATTAATGATCTTCATTTCTCTCATGGTCGAACAACCCAGGGATACAATACTGACAAGGAAGTTGATGTAAGCATCCCTTTTTCAGATTAAACCAGTATAATATGCCTCTGGATGATTTGATGGTGACCATTGTTGATGTAGCAGGAATTTATCGTGGATGAGGATGGTGTCGATGCACCGTACTCCTCATTGAGTAATAAGGATATGGAAAGCTCCCGAAATTCTGAATCGAATGAAATATGGTGAGTTCTCAAATCCCTGAACCGAATGGAGATAACAGAGTTGTCGATGATGATTCCAACATTGCTGAGCCTCTAAGTGGTTTGGAGACTCCCCAAGTAAGTATTTCTCCTATATTTTCTCTATAAAAGTATAATATTTGTGCATGAATGAATGAAAACCCATGCGAACATGCACATAATTTCGGTGAAATACGTCGTCATAAAACTTCAGGCATCAGGTTTTAATAAAAATACCGTAAAACCTCCATCCGGAATCGTAATTTCAATGTCGATATATGCATTCTCAAGCCCAGGAAATTTCCAAGCTTTAACAAATAAGCTTTTTTAGTTTCTGAGAACATTTAGGGCCTGAAAAAGGCGAAATAGTAAACTTCTAGGAGACTTTCATAACTTTTTCAGATTGCGCATTGCTTAATGTTTTGACCACATGTCCTTGCTAGTTTATTGGATCATCATGAAATTTTGAAATGTTGTATAGAACTTCCATATGGAGAGAATGGTATATAACCCAACCCCATACTCCACACCAATTTCTCCCAGTTCGTCGTTGAACACAAGGAAGTGTAAATTTTCTTCAGCTGAGTTTCTTTGAAAACGTGTTTCATGACCTTGATGCTACTTGCACATATCTTAGATGCATAATAAGGAATTTAGATGACATTAGTTCACTTACTTTCTTAATTTTATGATTGTATTGGACTTACACCCTTGAATCATTCTAATCCCATATAATCTTCGCATTAGGTACCGAATGACGAAGTAGGGAATCATGGATCCAATAATGATGATTTGGGAAATCCAGGAGTTGTTGGTGACAAGACTTCCATAGATGTACCTCGAGATGATGAATTTCTGGTTGATGATGCCGTGGTGGTAGTGGAAACTCCAATTTTTCCTCAGACGGTGGAACCCGAACTCGAAATAGCAGAAACTACTTCCCCTGGAGTTGTCTCTATGATCATTGACACCGCTCTAGTAACTGAGAACCAGATGATAGTGCACGAGTATTCTATGGTAGGATCAGAAAGATACCTACTATTGTGTATACTGCAAGTGCACAGTGTCGACAAGCAACACAGGGCAAGCACAGGTCGAACCACAGAGACTTGGAGAGTGTAGAAGTTGATTCTAAATCCTTACTTAGAACTGATTCAGAGAGTAACCAAAGGGGGTTTGATTTTGTAGATACGAAGAGATATTGGCAAAGACTTAAACAGAAAGTAATTTGAATTAAAGTAAGCAATTAAATCAAGGTGTATATACTGAGAATATGGATACTAGGGTATTCAAATCCACCACTAACTTATGATATGCATTCAACTTGTAATATTATTCTTGTCCTCACAACAGATTCAAGTCTACCGTATATCTAAGGTGTTTCTCCGATGGATAATTTAATCACAACTAAAGTATTTCTCCAAAGCATTAACTGTCTAATTAAAGCACAACTAATCTGAGGATCAATATTTGGTTAAGCATGAGTTGTAGCATAATCAACATAGAGATATTCTAACTACAATGGATACATGGCATACATTGTGAGAGCAATATGTTGACAAACTTGGATTAAATTATATCTTTAAACAATTCTAAACTTTCAAGAACAAGATACAAGATATGAATACATACCAATGAGTTACGGCTTCATTTAAACCCTAGCAAATGAAATTATAACATGAAGAACATTACAACAAAATTGAAATTTGATAAACTAACATGAACAAGCTATTCTTGGATGATTTTTAAACACAACAACCCTCTCTATTTATACACAAAAAATCTCTCACACTTTGGATTCGATTTTACTGTAGCAACCACTCAACAATTAAACAAAACATGTTTTCTTAATTGATGGATAGAATGGAATACAATGGGGGGTGAGGTGGATGTTTTGGAAAGAATCCAATGGGGGTGAGGTGGAAATGGATTTGGGTCTTGGGTTTTGGATCATGGGTTTTTTAATCCATTGAATTTGTAAACAGGTTGCCACTGATGCGCGAGCGGGTTGCAACGCTTCCAACTTTCTTCTCTTTTGTCTTCTCAATTATTCTAAGCTTTATTTAGTACTTAAAAACACAAAATTAATTAATACAAATATTTATTCTTGAAGATGGTAAGAATGCAGAATTTGGGATAATATATGACTTTGAAGCACGAAAGATGAGTTAAGTGCCAATGAAAAGGTGTATGAATATGCAATATTTGGCACTCATCATCCTACTGTATGGATTTCCTTTGATCCTCAATTTGGTGAGTTACTCTCATACCACCAGCTTGTTGGAGGTTTTAGCGTTCCCATCGGATATGCTGCTATGTACAAGGAACTGTGGGAAATGTATGGAAACATTATTGTTAATCGGATCCAGGACGTAGTTATTTCTTGACGAAACAAGTACATGCTATCTTGCATGTTATAGATGATATCCGGGTTACATCCAGAAATGTTGTTTCCCAAGATATACTCTTTGATTAGGAGTACAACTTGAAGAATGCTGAAGAACTTGGATTCAATATGAAGTGGCTCCGTGAAAGACTTGAACCTATCAAGAAAGCAGTAAAGGGCAATGCTCCTTTTCCTAATAGTGATGTTGTGTTGAATAAGATGAATGAAGTTGCCGAGCTAACCAGGAAACTGGAGGCAGAAAAGGCGGCCTTGGAAGTCTTGGAGAAGGCAGAGGAGCAGAAATCTTTCTTTGATGGCTTTCTTTAGTTTCCTTTCCATAATCTCATGAACATGAACTCTGTTAGAGATGAGAGATTTTATTTGGGTTTTGATCTTTGATAGGTGTTGAGTCTATGACTGAGGATTTTCTTTTGATTTTGGATTTGATAGAGATTTTCTTTTAAGTAAAGTGAACTGAATTTTTGATAAATTGTTGAATTCAAATACTGATTGCAAGTATTGCAAACGTTTTGGAGGAATTGAAATACAATAAAAGTAAATCCTAAATTCCAAATCCAGACATCATGAGTACTCAAACGCCCAGTACCCCAAATGTCTAATAATTTCAGACAAATGCCTTGAGCCAATTCTCGTGAATTACTGGCAGGGTTATGCCATCTGTGTTGATCAATTTGTAGTATCCTCCAGCTATGGACTTAATAACCATAAATGGTCCTTCCCAATTGGAGATTCTTGCAGAATGGAGATCCCGTTTAGTTGCCTTTAGAACTAAATCTCCCTCCTCAAATATGTTCGGCTTTGCAGTTCGTGCCATGAATATTTTGCGCTGATTCCATGGTTGTGGCACATATGGACACTCGTGCAGAGGAGAGTATCCAGCATACTGTTTGTCGTTCTTATCCAAGTCTTCAGTAATAAACCTTTTGATAGAATGATCAACATGGAGGTGCTCCGAACCCAACCATTGAGTATAATATTGTCGAGGTGAAGTTATCCATTCGTAACTCTTAATCATTGCTAAATTTTTCATGGGGAGAAGTCCCTGGATCAACGTAGCATATTTGAACATTGGTAATATTGGAGCGTGAGGAGGAATAAGACTTGCCTTAGCTCGAAACCTTTTGAAAAAGGTGTGTGGACTTTCTCCAGGTGCTTGTGTAAGTCCCACCAAGGTTTTAATTTCCTCCATATGCTCAAATAGTGGATCATCTTCTGATTCTTCTTCTGACTCAGAGTCTTTGTCGGGTGTAGAGTGTGCTGAAAGCATCAGAGTTATCCTTCCAGCATGAATCCAAGTTCTTCCGAGGATCATGTCATATCCAGGGTCTTCCCGGATTATGTAATACTTGGTCTTAGTGCAGACCAAACTTTCTGTAACTTTGAGAGTGATGAAGCCATATGCATCTCTGGAAATACCTTCGTGGTCTATGATTGCTATGGGAGCGTAAGTGGCCTCTTGTCGAGTGATGCCAGCAACTCTGAGAGTTTTCAAATGTATGATGTTAACAGCAGTACCCACATCAACAAACACCCTTTTGAATTCATTTCCTTTAATATGCACTGTGGTGAGCAGTCACTAGTCATACATTTATTTATCGGTGGCTGAAGGTTCGGGAGTGTTTATGGGAGAAAACTATTTCTGCTAATTTTGGTAATTTGGGGTGTGGATGAGGAATGAATCTAAACCTTAAACAAATGCATTGCGCGGTGAGTGCTTGTAGATTCGAGAGATCAATTTGTGCAAGTCCGGCCTAAACCAAGAAATTGCCGTTCCAGACTTGTTTCGGTCACAAAAGTGAAGGAGATGTGGTTGATCTTAGGGAGGAAAGCGAAGAAGGTGTTGAGAATGTGAAGGTGTTGGCTATGCATGACTTGTATCAGAAAGCTGAACTGGCTTGCAGGATGTAAGTTATCAGTTTCGGTGTTTGAATACAATTGTATCAACACTTGCCTCTGTTGTCTGGACTTTTTCTGTTTTTTGAAAATAGGGCGGAGAACCTATTTATACAAGTCTTTTAGCCTAACCTTCGTATCTCGTGGGAAGTGGAGAAAGTGGAGTGATGGAGTAGTGGAGTAGTGTATTGGTGTCACATGACCAGGATTGCCCACTTCTTCCATCATCACTAACCGTCCATGACTTCCTGTCACGTTCTTGTGATGGCGCGTTGTGTGCTGCACGCTGTAAACCGCCAGACCAATACCCCAGTATATATCCCCCAGTTTGTGACATGAATGATGTCTCGATTGTGTGGATCGTGGGACCAACAGAAAATAGCATGTATTGCTAGATTTAATAACTGCATTATTCAGGAAGTTGATACTTGTGAAGTATCGTGTGTATACTATGCAAGTACTGCATCGAGTATATTCAGCATGTATGAAGCATCACTGTTTGAGATGACTTCATGTGATGGCTTGGAGGTTGCGCAAGCAAGTCCTCCCTTGGACGACCACATGGTGTGGTAGAGTGGTGTATGACGATCACCATGACTCCGCACTGACCAATTAACTCCTGACCATGGCTATATAACCAAGCTGGTGAAGTTGGACGGATGAGATGATCTTTGAGACACTCATCTGCGACACTTGGTGAGATTAGGGTTTTGAAGGAGGTGCGCAGGCACCACTCTTCCCCCTGATAGAATCCAAGCTTAGGACATTATTTGTGGCTTAACGATCATACATGTGTGTAGATAGCACGACGGTGTAGGCGCCTATACCTGACTTCCCCACGGAAACGTGATCTGGGACACTCAATTCGTCCGGCGAAGTTGAGTGGTCGAGATTGAATTGCGATAGAAAATTAGTGCCACAAAAGCTGCATATCGTACCAGCTTCGGGCGGGCGTTCCAAGACGACTAGGCTTGGTCGGTCTTAGCCGATGGCTCCAGCATGTAGATGGAAGGATGACGTTCACGCCTATGCCTTATCGTCCTATGAAAACATGATCTAAGCCTCTCAATTTGTCCGGAGAAATCGAGCGGATGAGATTAGTTTGCAATTTGGAAGGAGCGACCATTCATATTGGAGGCACGCGAACCAAGGAATATTGCCAAGTTCGGACTTGGCCGATCAGGTAAAGGGACAGACGGGTCCACGGTGGTCATGTTGTTATGACCGGACCTGCTTTGATCTGATCTTGGACCCTCCATTCGTGCCGGAGAAAATGGACGCTCGTGATTCAAAATCCTAATTTTGGGCTTCAAGGCCGTGCGTCATGCTCCATTCAGGTGCACAATTTGGAATGACCAACCATGGTTGGTCCTGATCGATTGGTCATGTATGTAGGTGGGCCCACAGTGATTGTATTGACATACTCCGTGCCCTTTGAATCTATATCTGCATCCTCCATCTATGCCTACGAAGATGGATAGTTGAGACTGTTTTGCGACACATGCAATGTGCCGCAAACCCTAATTTAGGGTTTTCCATCCATACTACTATGGTTTGGATGTTTTGGCAAGCTAGGCCAAGGGGAGGCCGACCATGCGGGATCCGCGTTGGTTCGGCAGATATTCCATACCTTCTTGGGGGTTATGGAATCGATCTGGGCCATCCAATCATGCTGGTGGAGTTGGATGGTCGTGATCATATCCAGACTGATATGGTCAGTCCGGATGCTCAATCGGGATAGTATAACACACCGAGAGTGGCTCAATCGGGTTAGTATAACACACCGAGAGTGGCTCAATCGGGCTAGTATAACACACTGAGAGTTCAGCCTGTACGGGTATTTCGTACATGTTTCATTATAATGCTTGGAGATTCGTGTTGCTCTGTTGAGAGCAACACTTAGTCGTCATGCCGCACTGATAATGAGTACATGAAATACAAGGCTGTTGCGCATTAATTAATAATGCTGGAAATTCACATGGTATTTGGGATTGTTGCTACATGCTCCAACCTGGATGAATTTCGTGTATTTTATTCACAGAATGGGATTGTTGCCACATACTCCATTCTAGGTGAATTGATAAAGTGAAGGAGTATCCATCACTCATTAATGGCCTTATCTTTTACAAGATGTTAGCGCATAATTTTTTGGGTTTTACAATTTCACCCTTAAATGAAAATCCACCATCAACATTAAGTCCCCTGCCTAGCACATAATGGTTACACTATTGTGGGGTAGGCATGAGATGGTGACAGTTAAAGATAAAACTTACGAGACAAAGTTAGATGTTTCCAGGAGAGACGGGTCGTCCTGTCCTTCGAGCATGGAACGTTCAATAAACGTCTAGGCGAGCATTCCACTAGCATGATGTCGGTCTTTCCTGCTTCGATGGACTGTTGCGCCTGTTTCGTTCGTGGGGCTACTACGACTGCTTGATCGAATGTGGGCTTGATGCTTTCACCAAACACCGTCCTTGTTGTTTGCTTCGCTCGAACGTGGGACCCGATGTGAGCATGCTTATTTAAAAAAATAAACCTTGTGTGCTCAAATATAAATGTGGGTCTTGCAGAAAGCGTTGAAGTGTTGGAGCTGAAACGCCTTCTTCTAGAGAGAGATCTTTGATTGGGTACGTCTGTGTCTGCTTCGACCAATCTGGGGCTGGGATCAAGTAGGACCTGCTGCGTGCCTGACTGAACGTCGACCATGTGTTTTGACTGAAAACCTATCATGTTGCATGCACCTGTTTTATTCGAATACCAGCCTTGTGACTTTGATCAATACCAGACTTAAAACTTGAGCAATACCGGAATTGTGACTTGATCCGGACTTGTGGTTTAATCAATACCAGACTTGAATAAACTTGAGCAATACCAGACTTTAAAATTGATCCGGACTTGAAAATTGATCTGGACTTGAAAATTGATCCGAACTTGTGACTTGATCAACACCGGAATTGAAACTTGAGAAATACCGGACTTCTGTACTCCAACGTGAATGTGTGTTCTGTCATGTGTGACTACATATCTCACGCGCTTTCACACAACTACCGACTCCTGTCTTTATTGTAGAATAAAGAAAAGAACTATTGTTGAGATGTCTTCTGGGGATAATGCTGGTGCCAAGTCAGGAGGTGTTGACAACTTCAAAGATATGCCGAACATTGATGATGAGTTGTTCACCGCTCCCTTTCAACTATATGAAAATATCCATTCCACAAGATAACCCTTATCTCATCGACTTCAAGGTTTTTTCATGCTCCGCTAGGCCCTCATGAAGGATGGATGAGACATATGTTGAGCAATGAGTACATCAAAGATAACTTGACCAGAGCGCAGATTATTGATGTAGCTTGAGTGCTGAAACGGCTTGAGAGGATGTTAAAGTGGATTCTGGTGCGAATGTTGAGGTGGATCCTGGAGAGAGTGTTGAAGCAGCATTCTGAAGCGAACGTGGGTCCCGGAAAGAGCGCTGAGGCGGCTCTTGAATAGACTACTGAAGCATCTTCTGCTGGAGGGAGCGTTGAAGTGGATTCTTCTTCAATTTGATTTACCCTTGCGAATTCCATGCTTCTTGACTGACCATCTCTCTTGTGTTGAAGAAGTCCTTGACTGACGGTGAAGGAACTTCATGCTGAGCCTCATTCCCCAAGCGTGGTTTACATGGTTTATTCGTAGTGGTTGTTGTCGAGTCATGAATATCTTGGACGTTGTTTCATTATTGTGGGAGTCGTGCTTATGGTACTGGAATTGGAGTTGGCGGACGCACATGATGTTGTATCTCGGCGGTTTTCCTCTTGCTACTTCAGGGAACTACTTACAGAAGGCTGAAGGTTGTATCGCATGTTGGTGAGATATATGCCCTACGAACATTATGAGGATCTTCAATACCGGCAGGCCTGGTTATTTCTATCTGGGCATATGTCGTTGTAGATGAGCGTTCAACAGCTCCAGAGGATGACCAAAAGCGCAGATTCTCCAACATAGCATGATAGACATGTACCACTGTCTGATAAAGTGACTCGCCCAGATCTTGTTTGACCACTGTCTGATAGAGTGACTCGCCTGGATCTTGCTCGATATGACGCGTGCACATCATTATCTTCTTGAGGATGCTCCTTGCGTCATGCTCGTACATCCTTATCTGGTTGTAGCTGATATATCCATCCATGGAGGTGAACATGCCATGTTCGCTTGTTGCATCTACTAACATGTCGATGTTAGGTAGAGGAGGATCGTTTTTGGAGCAGCACCTGTTCAAGTCTCTGAAGTCTATGCAGCACCTAATCTATCCATTTTCCTCGTGTCTGAACTATAACTATTTAACCGGCTTGGATCCAGGTATGACATATAGATGATGGGTGACCAATCCAGCATTTCTTCATATCTCCAAGAGAATATTTCTTGGTACTCTTTGAGAAGTTCCACGAGTTTCGTGCGTTTATCCGTAAATAAGGTTGAGCTGATGGAGATCGGCCTAGGAGATTCCTCAACGATTTCAATCTCATCAGTTGTGGAGTTGGTGCCACCTTGCAGCTATTGTGGAATATGTAGCATTTTTTCTTGTGTTTCGTTGCTATTGTATCATTTCATTGGGTGAGAAACTGGGTAATAGTCTCCCCTGCTAATTTATAATGGCAGCATCAGTATACCGTTTTCCCTTTCTGGTTACGACTTGCCGCAAAATTTCGTTCCCTCTTCGTGTGAACGTGGGTCGTGGCTTCACAAGATGGAGAAGAATGCTTCGTCAGTAAAAATACATCGTGGGTACTAGCCCTCAATGATACAAGCCGGTCTTCTTCCTGAATTGACGCCCACGTGGGGAGTGGGATTCAACGAAATTGTCTGATTCTTTCCGCAGAGTTTCTCCCGTATGTGCTGGTTTGGTTTCCCTTGAAGTCCGTCATTGTGGTAGGCTTCCGTACGACCTTTCCTGGTAGAACCTTGGATGTCCCGAGAGTCTTGAGAGTAATCACATTCGAAGACGCTCCTGTGTCGATAAGGGACGTTTTGAACTATGAATTCTTGATGCGTGCGGTGACATGTAGGACATGGTTGTGACCTTCCTCTGGTTGATTACAACAAAATGTCTCCACGCATTGATTCTTCGAGAGGTGTGAAATTTCGCATAAACTTTCCACTAGAGAAACCGCTTCCCGATCCACCGGCCTCTAGTTCATAGTGAAACTATTGACTTGAGGAGGATCGTTGTGAGGATTAGTCCCCAGTGTAGGAGTCTCCATGACAGGACCGCTCATATCTGATGTCGCTTCTTTGATCAGGTCCATGTAGGTTCGCGCCGCTGAAGTTCATTCTTCGGTGCGTTGAATGTGTTCCTTGTTGGCTCCAGGGGCTATCGCGGCTCCTATGGCAATCGATCAGTTATTGTCTTAAGAAAAGTGAGTACCTATTTCTGAGTTGCGGCCATATCCATTTGAGTCTTAGCAAGAACTTCTTGCTTCTCCATCAAGTATGCAATGGTAATGGGAGATAGTCCTCTTCTCGTCCCTCCGGATCCTCGTCCTGATGAATGAGTGAAAGTTGTTGCTCTGGTGACCACCGGAGGCGTTACACTTGAGGAGATGCCGGGATTCACGGCTACTCTGGCTATGGTGATGCGAGGAGTTACACCAACTGGAATATCTCATGCTCCGCTAGTGTCGGCGGTAGAGGTGATGGCTCCACGAGATGTATTGATTGCGGTAACTCCACTGATAGGTACACCGACGCCGGGAGTGTTATCCACTCTAGTTCCATCGGAATTGATTGCTGATCCAGACCTGAGTTCCACCATCTTGAAATGAGTTGTTGATTGAATTGACCCTAAGATCTACCCCTTGAAATTTCGAAAATCGAACCGGGTATTGAAGAGATGAAATCGAGAATTGGAAATTGATATTGCAACCGAGAGATCAACCTCCCACTATGGTCGCCAATTGTTTATGGGTGAAAACTATTCCTGATAATTTTGGTAATTTGGGGTGTGGATGAGGAATGAATCTAAACCTTCAAAAAATGCACTGCGGGGTAATTGCTTGTAGATTCGAGAGATCAATCTGTGCAAGTCCTTCCTAAACCAAGAAATGGCCGTTCCAGATTTTTTTCGGTCACAAAATTAAAGGAGATGGGGTTGATCTTAGGGAGGGAAGCAAAGAAGGTGTTGAGAATGTGAAGGTGTCGGCTATGCAGGACTTGTATCAGAAATCTGAAATGGCTTGCAGGATGTAAGCTATCAGTTCTGGTGTTTGAATACGATTGTATCAACACTTGCCTCTGTTGTATGGACTTGTTTTATTTTTTGAAAATAGGGCGGAGAACCTATTTATACAAGTCTTTTAGACTAACCTTCGTATCTCATGGGAAGTGGAGAAAGTGGAGTGATGGAGTACTGGAGTAGTGTGTTGGTGTCACACGACCAGGCTTGCCCACTTCTCCCATCATCACTAACCGTCCATGACTTCCTGACACGTTCTTGTGATGGCGCGTTGTGCGCTGCACGCTGTAAACCGCCAAACCAATACCATAGTATGTATCCCACAGTTTATGACATGACCGATGTCTCAAGTGTGTGGATCATGGGACCCACAGAAAATATCATATAATGCTAGATTGAAAAACTGTGTTATTCAAGAAGTTGATACTTGTGAAGTATCGTGTGTATACTATGCAAGTACTGCATCGAGTATATTCAACATGTATGAAGCATCGCTGTTTGAGATGACTTCATGTGATGAATTGGAGGTTTCGCAAGCAAGTCCTCCCTTGGCCGATCACATGGTGTGATAGAGTGGTGGATGACGATCACCATGACTCCGCACTGACCAATTAACTCCTAACTAGGGCTATATAACCAAGATGGTGAAGTTGGACGGATGAGATGATCTTTGAGACACTCATCTGCAACACTTGGTGAGATTAGGGTTTTGAAGGAGGTGTGCAGGCACCACTCTTCTCCCTGATAGAATCCAAGCTTAGGACATTATTTTGGGCTGGCCGATCATGCATGTGTGTAGATGGCACGAATGTGTAGGTGCCTATACCTGACCGCCCCACGGAAACGTGTTCTGGGCCACTCAATTCGTCCGGCGAAGTTGAGTGGTCGAGATCGAATTGCGATAGAAAATTAGTGCCTCAAAAGATGCATATCGTACTAGTTTTGGGCGGGCGTTCCAAGACGACCATGCTTGGTCGGTCTTGGCCGATGGCTCCAGCATGTAAATGGCAGGCTGATGTTCACTCCTATGCCTTATCGTCCCATGAAAACATGATCTAAGCCGCTCAATTCGTCCGGCGAAATCGAGCGGTTGACATTTGTTCGCATTTTGGAAGGAGCGACCATGCATGCTGGAGGCGCGCGAACCAAGGAATATTTCCAGGTTCGGACTTGGCCGATCAGGTGAAGGGACAGACGGGTCCACGGTGGTCATGTTGGTATGACCAGACCTGCTTTGATCTGATCTTAGACCCTCCATTCGTGCCGGAGAAAATGGACGCTCGTGATTCAAAACCCTAATTTTGGGCTTCAACGCCTTGCGTCATGCTCCATTCAGGCGCACGATTTTGAATGACCAACCATGGTTGGTCCTCACCGATTGGTCTGGTATGTAGGCGGGCCCAAGGTGATTGTGTTGACATAATCCGTGCCCTTTGAATCTATATCTGCACTCTCCATCTATGCCTGCGAAGATGGATGGTTGAGACTATTTTGCGACACATTACATGTGTCGCAAACCCTAATTTAGGGTTTTCCATCCATACTGATATGGTTTGGACGTTTTGGAAAGCTAGGCCAAGGGAGGCCAACCATGCGGGATCCGCGTTGGTTCGGCAGATATTCCATACCTGCTTGGGGGTTATGGAATCGATCTGGGCCATCCAATCATTATGGTGGAGTTGGATGGTCGTGATCATATCCATACTAATACGGTCAGTCCGGATGCTCAATCGGGCTAGTATAACACACCGAGAGTGGCTCAATAGGGCTTGTATAACACACCGAGAGTTCAGCCTGTACGGGTATTTCGTACATGCTTTCATTATAATGCTTGGAGATTCGTGTTGCTCTCTGAGAGCAACACTCAGTCGTCATGCCGCACTGATAATGAGTACAGGAAATACAAGGCTGTTGCGCATTAATTAATAATGCTAGAAATTCACGGGGTATATGGGATCGTTGCTACATGCTCCAACCTGGATGAATTTCATGTATTTTATTCACAAAATGGGATTGTTGCCACATGCCCCATTCTAGGTGAATTGATAAAGTGAAGGAGTATCCATCACTCATTAATGGCCTTATCTTTTACAAGATGTTAGCGCATAATTTTTTGGGTTTTACAATTTCACCCTTTAATGAAAATCCACCATCAACAAGGAGGTACGTCTGGAATCAGCAGGCGTTTCCCAGAAACTATGTGGTTCAAAGACGTGATCATGTCTCCCCTTTGCGCTTTCGACAGATAGAGTAATTTGCAGACATGCTCTATCAATGACTGAACTTCTTCCTTGACTGGTGCTTCAGAAATAGAGAAAATCCTGACAGGAATAGGATCTCTGTGCACTCCTTCGGCTCCAAGATTAAGTTCTCCTGACTCAACCTTTTCTATGAATATGCGTTTCAAAACTTTACATCTACTAGTGGGGTGATTCATGAACCTGTGGAATCAGAAGTAATGAGGATTTTCCATGTCTTCCTCAGTTGGGTCTCTCCTGACATATGGCAATTTGATTGCACCGTCTTGGATCCAGGCATCTAGTAGCTCGAGCACTTCTTCAATGGGGAGAGGAAAGTCAGGTGCATCGTCAGGAGCCTCCGTGCGTTGTCCAGGAGTCCGTGTTTCTGGTTTGTCTTTCTTTTGCGTCTTTGGAGGAGCTGCAACATGCTTGTTCGGGGATTCAGACTTGCGCTTGCTTCCTTCTGCAACAAAGTTTGTAGAGGGATGCAGGTTGTATTGTTTGTTGATCAGACGTCTGCTTCCTCGAGTGTCACGTTCTTCCTCAATCTTTTTAGATTTTTCTCTTTCCAACAGAGCAGGTGAAGTAGTTGCTGATCTCTTCGTAGCTTCGTGAAGCTCTGAGAAAGTCTGGAATCGAAGATTCTCCAGCAGAGCTCTATAAACCGGGAGCATGCCGTTGATGACAAATCTACCAGTTGTTGTTCTGTAACATTTGGGTCATGACAATCCAGGGCTTGGACTCGGAATCTTTTCACATAGTCATTGGGATTTTCACTGACCCTCTGAAACATCCTTACAAGGTCAGAGAGAGTGACTTGCTCTGACACGAAGAAGTACTTCCTGTAGAAGGAGTTGAGCATTTCTTCCCAGTTGTTGATAGTCCCCGGTGCAATGTTGTTGTACCATGTGTATGCTCTGCCTTTCAATGATTTTGAAAAATCCTCGAGCCGAACAACATGATTATGTTCATGCTCTCCCAAGGCTTCGAGAAAACGGGAGACATGTTCTCAAGCATTACCAGTTCCGTCATACAGAGTAAAATTCGGAGAAATATAACCTTTAGGAAGAGGAATCCTCTGCGTAGCGGCAGGATAAGGAGGTTGGTGACGATGGACATGTGAGTATTACCCTTTCCACGGTTCTCCAGAAGACGCTCCATGTATTCACGAGTAATGAAGTTTGATGACTCCTTTGTTGATGAATCACCTGTATCTTTGCCAGCTTCGTCATCATCCACCGTATGAATTGGAATCACCTCAGGATCAGCGTCTGAGGGTTTCTCCTTCTCTTCCCCTTTTTCTTGAATTTTCTCTGACAGTTTGTTAGTAAGGGTCTTCAGATGGTCAAATAATTTCTGCTGTGCTGCACCCATATATGTCTGATTTTTTGCAAGAGTCTCTTGCACTTTGATGAGATCAGCAATGGTAGGTGGTAGACTTCCTCTGACTTCTTCAAGGTGTCGGCCGATCAAATGATGATATTCCCTGTTGGCATGAGGAGGAGTAATGTCACCACCATCAGTGTTAGTAGACGGAACAGTTTCCGGTATATTTTCATTGTTGCTAGTGCTAGCGATATTTGCGTTAGGGTTTGTAACTAATCCTGACCTAAGACCAACCATATTGTGAAAATGAGAGATTGCAACCGAGAGATTAATCTCCCACTGTGGTCGCCAATCTGTAGATGGGGAAAAACGATTTACTGGTTTTTACTGAATTGAAGAGTCGACCGTGTGTAGACTCCTTGAACCGAGTGAAATGTTGAACCTCACACAGATGCACTGCAAAAAGGGAGTGCTTTATGTTCGAGAGATCAATCTGTAAGACTCCGGCCTAAACCAAGAACAATGGTCATTCCAGAGTCAATTCAGTCACAAGATAGGATGGGTTGATCTGTAGGAGGGAAGCTGAGAAATGCGTGAGATCAATGGTGATCTGAGATTGTAGGTGTGTAGTGAATTTAGCGTGAAAATGCTCTGAATGATTGAATTTTGCTCAATTGAGAGTGATTTTTCTGAGTTCGTGTAAACGAAAGATTGTCTGTATGAACTTTGATGAGAAATTGCTAGACGAATGTTCGAGTGTTCGAATCTTCGAATGTTGTTCTTTCAATCAGGATTCAGAGACAATTTATAATGCCAGATTTGAAAACACCATGATCCCATGAAGTGTGACAGTTGCTGGAATCAGAGAGTGGGGAAGTGGGAAATCGTGTTAAAACAATTACTCATCGTGCGGAGACTTGGTTAAATTTCCACCCACTACTTTGCTTACTCTTCCAACTGATTGCATGACTTTCTCACATTCTCATCATGGGTGAACACACATGCCGTAGACCACCAAACCCAAACCCTAGTTAATATCCCCCCATGTGACACAATTAAAATCTCGTGATTGTGGAGTCAGTTGCTGACTTTATGGGACGATGAGTCCATGTAGTGTTGAGTTGAACATGATTAGCAAATGTTCTGAAACTCATGAATTTAACGTGTCTGCTGAGACGAGGTATCATTATAACCTAAGATGAGAAAACTGTGTTGTTGAACTGTTGAATATTGATAGTTTAACCAATATTCTTTGATCTGAGCAAATATTGCTAGTCTGAGCGAATATTGCTAATTTGAATAAACATTGCCGGTTTGAGCGAATATTGCTCGTTTGAGAAAATATTGCTTTTTGATGAATCATTGGTAGCAAGACAAAATAAAATATTAATTTAAAGTTACTGACTGCTGGGTTGAGCAAAATAAATAAAGTATATCAACATAAAATTATCAGAGTGTTTGAATCTGCTCAGAATCACGTTTCTGCAGAGCTCTGGATTCAAAACCCTAATTTTACCGAAATGATGATTTATTGCAAATCAATACAGAGTGACACAGGGACCGGCTACATGGGATGGCGGGTTCACCATATATCGCCCAAATGCTCGAATTAGCAAAAATACCAAAGTCTCCTGAGACCAGTTGGTGAAATAATGATTAAATGCTGGTTTAATCACTGAAATAATGCTCGTGTGAGCGACAAATAATAAAACCTGGTATTATGGAAATATGAAGAACCGACCAAGAGGTCATGATACCGGCTCTTGGTGGGTGTGGGACCAGTGGATGGTTGTTTGATCAAACTTCCAATTGTTTGGAAAGAGTTTGAACCTAATATGAGCAATTGAGCAAATTAGGTTAAAATCATTAAAACATGCGGGACCAGCTGTTTGCAAGCCTCAGTGTCACCCTTGGTCGGTCAAGGGGATGTGCCCGTGTCACCATAACGTCCACGTTTCAGTCCTGAGAATTTTGATTTTTTCTGGAGCACGTTTGAGCAACATTTGGAGAAAATATGAAAAATCCATGGTTTTGCTGAAACTAGGAAAAATACATGAAATGATGAGAATAATAAATAAAATAGGGAATTACAAGGTGTGGGACCGGTCACGTCTAGGGAATGGCCGGCCGGTTGACAACCACGGTCCCACATGCTTTCCCAGTTTTATGTAATTTTATGTATTTTCTCTGATTTGAGGGAAATTCCATGACACTGAAGAGTTTTGATGAAATTAGGGAACTTCCATAAGATGAGAGATAAAATAAAATAAAATAAGGAATGGGAGTATGGGACCGGCGCGGGTCCCAAGACACTCTTCCCAATTTTATATAATTTTCATGATTTTAGGGAACTTTCATAAAATCAAAGAGATTTGCTAAAATCAAGATATTTTGTTGAAATCAGGGAGTTTTCATGAAATCATGAAACAAAACACCAAATAATAATAAAACAATGGGCGTGTGGGACCGGCTAGGGCATAACCTGCCGGTTAGAGCTCGGTCCCACAAGTTTTCCCTAATTTTTAATATTTTCTATGATTTTAGAGAAAATACATGAAATTAGGTAATTTTAGGAAAAATTCATGAAATCAAGGAATTTTCATAATTTGAGAGGAATAATAAAATAATGGGAACGTGAGGTATGGGACCGGCTACGGCCAAGGCATGACCGGACGGCCGGCAGTCCCATGACACCTTTCCCTAATTTTATTATTTTTTGATAAAATCATGTGATTTAGATAAAAATACATGAAATTAGGTAATTTTCATGATTTTAGAGAAAATTCATAAAATCAAGGAATTTTCATAATTTGAGAGGAATAATAAAATAATGGGGACGTGAGGTGTGGGACAGGCCACGGACAAGGCATGACATGCCAGCCGGCGGTCCCATGACACCTTTCCCTAATTTTATTATCTTTTGATGAAATCATGTGATTTAGATAATTTCTTTGAAAAATATGAGATTTGCTCGAACGAGAGAATTTTCGTTAGATCAGGGAAAAATAGTAAAACATGATAAAACACAAAATTGGGCGCGGATCAATCACGGCATGACTGGTTGGTTTGGTGAGCCTGGTCCATGGCGCTTTTGCTAATATTCTATTACTATTATTTTTCCTTCCTATTTTGCATAGGTTCCTCGTTCATTCATATTTTTTGAAATGCTCGTTCGTGCATTCAAAATGCTGGTCCGTGCATTATTTTCTAATTACACTTGCACCATTTTTGTCAGGGCTTATTCGATGCTCAGATGCCTGTTTTCGTTGAATATTTGTCACTAACCCGTGGAATTCTGCTGGGAAGAACCACGAATTGAAGTGACGATGTAGTTGCAGGAATTCCCACACTACACCCAACTCAAGAATTTATGACACAATTTGAAGATTAAGAACCTTTTTTATTGATATGATCTTAAAAGAATTACAGTAATCAAGAATACAATTCACTTAATAAGATTTTCTCTCTCTTAAAAACTTTCTTATCACTCAAAAATTCATCTCTCTCTCAGGAACTATTTATTTCCTTTATATAGGCATTTACATAGTGGATTACAGCTCATGACAGCTCATTTACAGCTAAGATCCCCTTTAGTTTCGGATCTAAGTTCTTGCGATACATCGCAGTTTGCACCGCATTAATCTTTCGCAGGTTTTATTGATTCATCGCGGAAATGTCACGCTTTTCTCATGTTTCTGTCGTTTTCATCCGATATGTCATTCCTTACATCATTTTGAGATGTATTGCAGAATATCATTGATGTATCGTAAACATGTCTCGCAGAACTGTTGTTTATTTCGCAGGAATATTGTTGTGACAATATTTTGATCCTACATCTTGCCTCTTCTCATATATTTTCTGCGAAGAAGATAAAGATCATGAGAATTTAAATCTCTTGATTTACCGCAACTCCTTATCTTTTCACATTACCTTCACTCTGACACGTCTCTGCATCCATCGCTATATATTTTACGCGTGTTTCTTCTCTCATTAATTCCTTGACATATATTTTTTCAACCGTTGAATTCTGACCATTCACGTCTTTTCTTCATTGAATGCACTGATGTTCTCGAGAATCTTCTTCTCTTATAAATATCTTCTTCGCTAATCTCTCCTCTTATTTTTACTTTCTCTTTTTACTTTTTCTCTGCAACTCTTCTGTTCTTCATCTTCTTCCGCAAATTCCGGATCTACTACTGTTTCAATCTTGTTTCTTTATTCTTCTTCATCTTAATCATCATTCCCATACTAAAAAATGGCTCCTGCTAAAAAATTAGGTCAACCTACTTTCCAAAAACACCAACAGAAGTTCCAAACCTTAGGTTTCACACTTTCTGAGATCCCTGGTCAATCTTCAGACACTGATCTCTCCATTGATCTAGTTTCAGAATTTCCTTCTTCCAATGGGAAAATCCTTATTTCGCTATGTCAACTAGAAGCTGGCCTTCCTATCCCTCTTTATAACCCAGATCTCCCTCTTTTTTATGAAATTATTTCTGACGTTAAATTTTCACGAGCAATCTATCAATTAAGTGGAGATTGTATTCGTCTCATTCTTGAATATGCCTTTCTTGGAGCTGGTAAAGGATCTCGATATCCTGAATCTGCGAAACATCATGATTTTAAAGATATCCCAATTATTCCAGCGAAATATACTGTGGAGAATTTCTTTGCGAATTATCAAGTGATTCCCATGAAGAAATATAGCACGTGTTGGGATGTTCGTTTGAATAGGAATAAAAAGGTTGCGAAGGATAAACTTCTTATGCAAGATATAGATTATCATTCAAGTAAAAAACTAAGGTCCACGCTTCTCAAAAGATGATAAGTGGTGTAGATTTCCTCTCCTCCTTGAAGGTCCATATATTTCTGGCGCTCTCGATCTTCCTGCGAATCTTGCGGCGTATTGTCCTTGGGTTTTTAACTAGCCTGAAAGGAATTCTGAGGTATATCTCGCAAAATTTATCATTATTCGCAAATTTGGATAAATGTATCATTCTTATTGATTATATTGAGATATCTTTTATCAGATTGAAAGAATGAAGCTTAACTATGCCAATACTGGGAGTCCCAATCTCCTTCAAATTTTGAAAACCTTCACAGATGAAGTAAGAAACAATCTTCTATAACCTTTAACAATATATTGTTGCCCCTGTTTCTTATCTTTATATGTGATTGTTTTCAAGGAAATACCATTTGTCGCTGTGGTTGAAGCCAAAGATAAAGGCAAAAGAGTAGCAACTCCAAATGAAAGTTCCGGTGCTTCTCCTCGCCGCAATAAAAATCAAACCGCTGACGGTCCCCCAAAGAAGATAAGAAAAACTCAACCACTTCCTTCTGATAATTCTCAACTCAGAGAGACTTCTATTATCGCTGAAAAAGATAATGAAATTGAAAAAGATAGTGGAATTAATAATGATGCCTCTGTGGGCACTTCAATACATATTTCTTCCGCAAGAATTAGGTCTGCGATGGGTCTTTCTCAACCTGAGACTCCAATGGATCAATTGTCAAACATTTTTAGAAACCCCTTACAAGGTGTTGGAGAGGATGATATTACTCGTACTTGCGACTATCTCTCAAAGATCTGCGACGCTTCAATCTTGACTAATAATAAAGATCTTAAAGGAGTCTCAAGATTTATTAACCCAGGTTTTCTTCATGCATTAGCTTCGTTGGTATGCCCCTTTCCTTCATTTTTCTTGTAGTAAACTTCACATTTGTCATGAGTATCAAAGATCTTTTACTTATCTTACAAATTTTCTATTTTCTGTCACAGACTGCTAGAGCTTCTTTTTCTGTTGCTTCAGAATTAGAAAGTAGATTATCATCATCACAGAAAAGGCTTACTGATTCACAATCTGAATCTGCAAAACTTCTCGAGAAAAATAAGCAATACGAAGCTGAAATCTCCATTCTTCGCGAAAAATGTAAACAGTTGGAAGTAGCTGGAAATATTGAGCTTCTTAATAAAAACAAATCGCTTGAAGTAGAAATTCAAGTTCTTCAACAGAAGTTAGTTGATAAGGAGAAATTCTGCAAACAAGTTATTGGTATAAGTCTTCCTCCCCCTTTTTTTTTTTTAGCTTATTTGGGCAACCATTTTGCAGATGCCTATAATCTTACTGATGAAGCCATCATTCTTAATTCTTTTGATGAACCCATAGATGAAACCACTCTTCTTCAGCGTCTTAATGACGCTTTAAATAACTATTCAGATGAAAAAAATTAATACTTTGTCCATTGATGAGCTTAAATATCATATCTCCCTTATGATAATGGATTATAGATCTGTCTTAAGTACATCCAATAGTTTAAAGACTTGCAGAGATGAATTTAGAGAAAAAATCAAAGCCTTAAAAGCCACGAAGAATGAACTTGAGAAGGATAAAGAACGCATTACTCTTCAAGGCGCTGAAGCTCTATCAAAATTTCGCAATACCCTTATTGATACTGAACTTGAGAGAGATAGACTTAAGAATGAAAACATTAAACTTCTGAAAAGAGTAAAACAAACCCGTTCCCATCTTCTCATTCAAAGTGATGATGAATTCGCATGGGCTGCGATAATTCTCGATAACGCTAGGAAAAACTTAGCGATAGATATCAGTCTTCATACCGAGCAAGCAATATTGATACAAGAAATGATCCATGAAATAGAAGGTTATTTATTGCTCCTCTAATATCTTTGTATTTCTTGTATATTTCCAACCAATTTATAATTTGTTGTTGTATCATCGCAGAATCTGAAGGAAAATATTCCAAAAGGGTAGCAAAACTTGAAGAAGAAAAAAGTGGTCTTGCGAAAAATCTTGCTTCCCGTAATGAAAAAATCTTAAGATTGCGAGAGAAAATAAAGATATCCAACTCAAACTTGCGTAATAATCTTCTCACCGTTCACAATAATGCTATTGAGAAAGTTTGCAAAGATAATGATCTTCCTCTTAGTCTATATCCTTGTCTTATGGATAATATCCCAGCCAGTTATGAAGTACCAGTTATTTTTGATGAGGAGGTCGATGCAGATGAAAGTGAGAGCGAAGATGAGGAACGAACTAATGATGAAGATGGTGAAGATGAAGATGAAAATAATGATGGAGATAAATCCCAATAGTTTTATTTTTTTCTTTTTGATCTTCTCCTGTATTTCTCCCTTTCTTTCTTGCGATAATTATCTGCGAAAAATTGTAATATTCTGCGAATTATCTGCAACCCCTGATATCTTTCAATATATAAATTCTTTTTTACTTTTATCTGTTTGTTATTTATATGAATTTATCATATAATGATGAATAACAATATTTACTATTCTATGCATCATTCCCATACTTGCCCCTTGTTATTAATCTGCAATATGATAAATGAAGTATCGCAAATAATAGTGCGAAAAATCCGTTATATGCTTCGCAGATATAACCTCTCTTGTGGTCTTATTTCGCCTTCCTAGTTAAAGGTCTTATTATGCCACTTTTATGCGACAAGATCGCAGGATATTCATACTTTTATATGTAATAATCCATTGATCTTGTCTTATCATTTATTTTGATCTCTGCGACAATATGATAAGTCTAAGCCATCTTGTGAGATTAACTTCTCTTTGCTTTTTAAGACTTATGACATTGGCGTCTTTGCGATGAAATCGCAGGACGATTTTGCGATTTATATCCTCTTATCATTGATTTCATTTATCTCGTCTTTTGTTTTTATCGCAAAAACCCATTGATCTGATCTTAACATTTCTCTTTAGGCTTTTTGGCCTGTCATGCGGCAATATGACGGGCCTAAATATTCTTGCGAATATAAAGTCCCATGACATTGATGTCTTTGTCACGCGAAAATATGACGGGCCTAAATAATCTTGCGAATATAAAGTCCCATGACATTGCCGTCTTTTTTGATACGCAGCTCCCTAATGGAGGGTATCGCCCTTATCTCTCCCCTTGGTTGCCCCTTCAAGGAGACGTACTTCTGGCATATAAGACTAGCTCCTCCCATCCGGTTCTAGAAACAACTAGTTGTTTTCGTAGCCTCTTATCCTTTATGCCTATATGGCTTATAGTTACGAGACTACACCCTAGTGGGGTTTTTTTCGGGCCGAACACATCGTAAGTCAAGACTTGCCATGGATGGCCAGGGTAGGTTCATCCGTCCCGGGCACCCACAGCTCAACCGTGTACCTCGGCGCCTTGATCATACTTTGCATTCCTTAGGAGAAACTCTCTGCGCGCCCAACTAGGGTATAACCTTATATAGTTGGGAATCCAAGTTATTTCTCCTGATGGATTTTCTATAATCCCAAATCTCCATGACTAGGTTCCAAAGCAGACAGATATCCTTTCCCATAGTCATGCAAAGAGATACCCCCTTATGACGCACTTTAAGGACATTTCCTCTTACGGAATAGAATCCGCGAACTAAGGTGTACGCCATAAAAGTTCGTCCCATTCTTATATGTTTTTAGGCGATTTGCGCCCGTCTTATGCATTTGCATTAAAAATTCTTATATGATTTGAAATCATCATCTTTTTCTTTCAATAGAAAAATTCTTATTTTTGAGCAAAGTTTTTCTTTTAATATTCGGTTTGCATATTTCTTGCTATTTTTGTTCTTCAACTGTTCGCAACATGACATTGTTGCACTTCTTTTCTTCTGTGACGAATGATTATTCGCAATATTTTGCTATTTGTTTACTTTCTTGCGAGAAATGAATATTTCAATTTTTTTATTTTTTATTTTAGCACCTTGCACTTGTTTATATTCCTGCGAAGAATGAAGAATGGAGATTTCAGCTTTTTCCCATCTTTTGCGCGATTAATCACCATTGATTCTTTTGGCACAAACTATTCTTGTATGATATCCTTTCCCCGCAACTCTATATTGTCCACCATTAATTTCTCTGCTCTCTGAGTTTGCTTCCTGTTATGTTGCCAATTACGATTTCTGGCGTTTCTTTCTTCGCAAGTATTAATGTCAACTTCATAACACTTTTTCCCTTCAAACCAATCACCTTTAATTATCCCAATACCATGAGGATGCGGAAACTTTATGCATTGATGATATGTGGATGATATGCCCAAGATTCCATGGAGCCATGGTCTTCCAATTAAGGCATTATAAGGAGATTATATATCCACTACACAGAACTTAATTTTTGAAGATATCTTGTTCAATGGGATTTCCATAGTGATTTCTCCTTTTTGCTTATTCGCAGTGCCATTAAAACCATAGATCTTGTAAGTTGAGGGGATTAATTCATCATCTCTTCCACCCATTGTACGGTAGGTATGATAAAATAAGATGTCTACCGAGCTGCCAGTATCAATTAAAACCTTATCTATTGCCCAAGAATCACTTGTTGCGTCACCATCATCTTCTTCTCCCTCTCTGTACTTTGGATTTATCTCTAACTTTACCACCAACGGGTTGTCATGCATCTTCCCTGGATCTGGTATTTCTTGTGCAGTAAAAGAAATAACTTGTTTCTGCCATTCTTCTAACGGAGAAATTTTCGCAATATTCATCACCTCTCTTCCCTCTATATCCCTCGCAAATACTCTAATTAGCACATTATCATGGAAATCTTCTATTGTTTTCTGCGAATGTACAATTGAATTGCAAAATAGATTTTTTGTTGTAGCTCCTACTTCAATGACAAATGTTTCTGCGTATTTCGCAACATTGACTCTACGGAATTTCTGGTGCTTGCGGAAATTGCTGGGGTTGTGGATATCTCGCTAGAAAATGATTTAACTTCCCTTGTTCAATCATTCGTAGAATAATTCTTTTCACATTTCTACAATTATTCACAGAATGGCCATGAAAATGATGATAAGGACAAAACTCTTGATTTTGGTTGTTAGGATGTGGTTCTTTCCCCATGTTCCAGGGTGAGGGTATATTCTCCATCAAAATAATCGCTTCCCAAATCTTGTCTATACTGGTATTTAGAGGTGGCAATTTGACATCTTCCCATTTAATCTTTTGACCTCTTTGCTCTCTTGAATAATTCTGCCTCTGTCCACCATAAGTCTCCTGCGGTTGATCAAACCTTGGTACCTTATTATTGTTATTGCGGTTATAGAAATTTCTCTCATTTTCCAATTCCTCCTGATCTCTACTCCCCATTGCTACTATCTTACGTTGATTATCAATCTCCATTTTCTCTCGCTGATTTTGGGAGGTACTTGCTACTGTATTAATCATCCTTGGTAATAAACTTCCATTTGATGCATCTGAACTTGTGCCTGCGAGAATTGGATATGACTCCATCTCATTTTGTTTTTCCTCCAAAGAGATATACTCTTCTTGCAATTCTCGCAGTTCTGTCATAGTGATTGTGTTTTTAATTCTGAATACCTGGACGTATAATAGATTTGTCGCAAACATATCATTTATGAAGGATAAAATGAGATATCTTTCATCTACTCTTCCATCCATTTCACTACACATTGTCCTCCATCTTATCGTTAAGTTCTTTAAACTCTCGCCAACTCTTTGCTTCAATCCAAACACATCTTCAATTCCAGGTCGTGTAGAGTTATTACTTATGTATGCTCCTAAGAAGGTAGTTTGCAAGTGCATGAACGAAGTTATTGTATTCTTGGGGAGACTTTCAAACCACTTCAATGCTTTTCCAGTTAAAATTGACGCAAAGTATTTGCACAAAACGACATCATGGTTCTCCCATTGTAGCATGCATCGAATATAGGCTTTGATATGTTGGACGACACATGTAGTCCCATCAAAAATACTGGTCAACACCGGTAAATTTCATTTTGGAGGTATCCCTCCTAATTATACCTCTTGAGTAAATGGAGTTTTCGCAGCTTCTTCGATTGCCTCATCAAGTTGTCTTCTTCCTCCTTCTCTTCTGTTACTTATCATTCCTCTCATTTCTGCTAATTCTCGCAAGATTTGTTCATTCCTATCAGAATTTTGCTCTATTGGCCTTTTCAACGCAGCCTCTCTTCGTCTGCGTTCATGCCTTTCTTGTCTTACGATATTTCACGCTTCTTCTTCAACATCTTGATTTTGCCTTCTTCTACGATTTTCTTCTTCTTGAACTTGCAAGTTAATTTGTCTTTCATCCTCTTCTCTGCGAATTTCCTCATCCCTTACTGTTTCTCTTCGTTGCCTTTCTATGTCTCTGCGAATTCTCTCATATTCCTCATTGAGATTACCATTATTACGATTTTGTGCACGTCGTCTTTCTCGATTATCATGATTATTCTGACGCAATGCTGCTTGAATTTCTTGTTCTTCTATTTCCGCTCGCAATCTCTCTCTCTCTCCCGCTAAATGTACTTGCTCAATATAATGCCTCTCAATATCATCTTCAATTATTCTGCGATTTCTTCGAATTTCTTCATCACGTAACATTCTCCTTCTCTCTTCTTGATTTTCTCCCTCATTTTGATTATGTCTAATATCCAAAGTTTCACCGCGTGGAATATAACGATCATTTATCAAATTCTCGCCAATATTTTGTATAGGGTGATTTTGTCTTGTTTCTTCTCTATATGATCTTGAACTTGATCTCATGCTGCTTCTTGATCTTCTGTTTTGCAACTTCAAATTTTCCATTCTTAGTTCATGATTTTTCCTTGTAAGATTTGCACGTTATTCTGCCTCTAATCTTCTTTTCTCCTGTATCCTTTGTCTTAAGTCATCTACTACTTCATGCCCTTCATGAATTACTCCTCCATCCACTTCTTGATTTCTTTCCTCTTCTTGATTTTCTGCCTCTTCTATCGAATCCGACCTCCAAGTATGCACACTTACTCTATCATAATCTACATCTCTATCTTGTGCTTGTATTTGTTGATTCGGTGGTTGAATTGAATTTTCTTCTCCATTTCTCATTCTACTTCTTCTTGATCTGATCCTTAAAGATCCTTCCAATTCACCTGTTCCTTCTCCTGCAATTCTTTTACTTCTTCTCACTGTTGTTGGTGGTTCTGATGTATTTCTTCTTCTCCTAGCCATTTCTTCAAATTCTAACAATTTCTTCAAATCTTCAAGTTGCAATTTGAAATTTCTCAAATTGATTCTCCATGTTTCTGGACGCCAAAATGTAGTTGCAGGAATTCCCACAATACACCAACTCAAGAATTTATGACACAATTTGAAGATTAAGAACCTTTTTTATTGATATGATCATAAAAGAATTACAGTAATCAAGAATACAATTCACTTAATAAGATTTTCTCTCTCCTAAAAACTTTCTTAGCACTCAAAAATTCATCTCTCTCTCAGGAACTATTCATTTCCTTTATATAGGCATTTACATAGTGGATTACAACTCATGACAACTCATTTACAACTAAGATCCCCTTTAGTTTCGGATCTAAGTTCTTGCGATACATCGCAGTTTGCACCGCCTTAATCTTTCGCAAGTTTTATTGATTCATCGCGGAAATGTCACGCTTTTCTCATGTTTCTGTCGTTTTCATCCGATATGTCATTCCTTACGTCATTTTGAGATGTATTGAAGAATATCATTGATGTATCATAAACATGTCTCGCAGAACTGTTGTTTATTTCGCAGGAATATTGTTGTGACAATATTCTGATCCTACAGACGAAATATAACAGAGAATCATAGAATATTGTTGGATATTCAGGAGATTAATTGATGATTCGTAGAATATTGATGGATATTTAGATGATGGCTCGTAGAATATTGCTGGATATTCAAACGATTTAAGATAATTAATTGATGGATCTATACTAGAAGGGATTCCTATTTAGGAGAATTAATCATATGAGGGTTGAGCAATATGAACTTGTTGGAGTGTCATATTCCTCTTGTATAGTCAGGGAAAACCTGGTTGCATCCCGAAGACGTTGTATCTCTATACTAGCAGGCATGCTGTCTATGAGCCGTCCAATCTTTTGATTCTATACACTATGAGATATGTCGTGGTCTCAGCTGGGAGACTGCACATATACATATTATCTGAGATACTTTCTCAATCATAGGTTTATGACATAAGCTTTCATGCTTAGAGACATGAGTCTCGATACTCATCGGATTTCCGAATCCGGAGTAATTACTGAAATTGCTCAGTATTCATGAGATGTGGCATGGCCTCAGCTGAGAGACTACACATCTACATGTACTCTGAGAGAAGCCTTCTCAGTTAGAGATTTACGGCATGATCTTTCATGCTTTAATGAGAGACATGAGCCTCAATACTCATCCGGTTGCCGAATCTGGAGCATAGTTTTATAATTTTACCCTTTGTCGAAAATCCACCATATAAAGGAGAACTCTAACAATATGAAACCTAATCCCCACACCTCATGTGTGATACTAGTTGTGACTAGAGTCGATTCTCCTTTAATCTTAGGGTTTATCCAAAACCCTGTAGGTTAACGACATAAAGACTTTATTGGGATTGTTAAGCCACACCCAACTATTTTTTTGTAGTTGTGTGTTCTGATCTTGCTATTTATTATCCTGATTGAGTACTATCTTCTCTACGATTTGATCGAGATTTAATCTCCAATATGAAAGATAAAAAGTAGTCACAAACATCTCCGTCTCATCGTTTGTGATTCCACAATATCTTGTTTCACTACCATATGATTAAGATTATTGTGAGGTGATTGATATTACTAGGATGTTATTTTGGAATATAAGTCCGGTGTATCAATTGGTTCTTGTTCACCTTGATTTATCAAAAAAAGGAATAAAACTCTTAGGTATTTCTGTGGGAGACATATTTATCTATTCAATAGACTTTTCTGTGTGAGACAAATTGGTTTATCAAGTCTTCGACTTTGGGTCGTACCAACTCAAAGTTGTGGGTGAGATCAGTTACGGGAATCGAGTGCGCAGAGTCTTGCTGGGATTCAGAGGAGTAAGGAACGCAACTGTACCTTGATCAGTATGAGATTAGTTAGGGCTCAACTATATTCCAGTCTGAAGTTAACTTGTAATAGGCTAGTGTATGTAGCGGCTTAATATAATGTGGTGTTCAAATCTGGACTAGGTCCCTGGGTTTTTTTTTGCATTTGCGGTTTCAAATCTGGACTAGGTCCCGGGGTTTTTCTGCATTTGCAGTTTCCTCGTTAACAAAATTTCTGGTGTCTGTGTTATTATTTTCCGCATTATATTTTCTATATAATTGAAATATCACTGGTTGTGCGTAAGTTCAATCAGTTTATGAATCCGACCTTTTGGTTGTTGATTAAATTGATTGACACTTGGATATTGGTTTTTGATACCGTCCAAGTTATTTATTATATTCAATCGGGCTCGCAAATTCCTATTTGTTTGATTGCATATTAAATTGAGAAATTGAGATATAACTCTTGGGTATACTTTTCTTAAGATTGAGTTTGACTGTATAGTTGATTATCTTTAAATTATATTGGAGTTAGTCCATACATATTACTCTTGGGTATACTTTTTTTAAGATTTATGTTTCACAAATCCATTTTATTCCTATGGATTATGGAGACTCAAAGCACAATATCTTCTCATGAAATCTATTCTCCAATGATTGTTGATACTCATCTAACTAGAAAGGAACAAGAGATGTCATATACTTTTGAATTATCTTTTAAGAGGAATAGGAATAATAAGAAGAAACCTAGAGATGATTGCTCCAATATGAAAGGGTTTGAAACTCTTCTTGAAGAACTTAAGAAAACCAAGAAGGAAGTGCATGGACTGAAGATGATTCTACAAAAATCTCTTAAACTGCAAGAAGCACCTGTCAATCAACAACCTACCAGGTTTATAGGAACTAATTCTTTCATTTATGAACCGTATGTTCCTATGCCCGTCGTTGATAATGAGTTTGGAGATGATAAAGAAGTTTTCAAAGATTTTAAATACTAGGAAACTTTTTGTGAGAATTTATTCT
This sequence comes from Papaver bracteatum, assembly GCA_023529315.1. Lineage (NCBI taxonomy): Eukaryota > Viridiplantae > Streptophyta > Magnoliopsida > Ranunculales > Papaveraceae > Papaver > Papaver bracteatum. The sequence goes on along the minus strand of JAJJWX010003811.1, from coordinate 14,431 downwards.
TGCTTTTGAGAAGGATAACTAGGGTTTGGTATAGCATAAATTGTGATTACACAAGCTATTTCCAACGATTTTCATCTTGTAGGTTTTTAGATTTATTTATTTAAATTCTAGAGTTTTTGAAAGACGAACTTGTAGTATGTAACCGTTATAGGATTAATTATTGCAAAGTCTTATGAGATATATGTGTCCTTTACTTTATGTGAATTAAATTGATATCTCATATATGGTCAAAAGTTAAATCTATTATGTTTTCCATAAACTGAAAATAGAACAAACTTTATGATAAATATCTCGCAATATCGATCTACTCATGATCACACTTCTGTGTTAATACTGCACTACATACTCCGTAATATTTTCTTATGTTGAGTCATACCGATTAAAATTATCTCTTTATTCGTAACTGGCGTTAAGATTAATTTAAGTCGATGTTCAGGATACAAGTCCTTGTGATTTGTTAATGTCCGACAAAATCCTTGTTTTTCATAAAAGTAAGGTCACTCATGTTATTCTCTTGGGAATGACATCAAATGTGGGAGAGTTATTAAATGAACTTGTGCTTGATTGTTATATATTCGTGGGTGTGTGTGGCTGTCGAATTTACAGGGGACGCTTGTATCTTAAATCTCCAAGATGAGCGCTAAGTATTTCTTGATATGTGATATCATCCAAATAAAGTAAATATGAAGAGTTACATATTAATTATGTTATTATGTATTATCTCTAACTTCCTTAAATCTTGAAGTATGTTTTGGTTGAATTCATTACAATCCCATCATTTTCGTACCTTTGCAAATTTTTATTTAAAAAAATGGGGAGAATTAACTAGTAGTTTCGCTCTACATACATATGGTGTACGGATCAATATGTAAAGGGGAGTGAATCAATAATCTATAGGTTTCACCTATTATGCAAAAGATTTAAGTATTGATTAGGGGGGGAGGGACATATCGCCAGAGTATTACTTCAAAGTTATGATACGATTGAACTTTGGAGAATATAATAATTATGTTTCTCTATAACAACGATTGAGAATATTCTTTTTCAAAGTTGTTATCGCTACGGATACGGATCTTCAACAACAACGATGCTGAGTTGAACACGTTTAGAATCATTGCAATTTGAAGTAACGAATAATTCAAGGAGTTGAAGAAACCAAGGAAATCAAGCATGATGGATTCGAGGAGTTTTTTTTTTTTTTTTTTAATCCATATGTATTGATATTTTTGTCACTAAAATTAACAAAGGGAGAGATTGTTAGAGCATTGCGTGGTCGAAATCACAAGTGTTGCTATCTCAAGATTGTTGTCAAAACTATATCTTGATTTCTAGTCTATATTTAGTCAAGTATCGGATTATGATAGATGTGTGTAGTTGAGTATCAGATATCATTACGTTCTACCATTTGAAGGTGAAGATCAACAGGAGCTCTGGAGAACTTTTTCAACAAAAGGTAAGTGAAGACCGAACCACAATTAGTTAAGTCCCGGATTAGGATAGAAGATGTAGTTGAGAAACGCACATCACGACAATTATCATTGTGTTCAACCGTTTGAAGGAGAAGATCAACCGAAGCTTTTGGAGAACTTCTTCAACAAAATTTATAAGTGAAAACGGATCCACCTATATCTCAAGTTATATTCATCTTTCTATCTGTGAGATGTTGTCACATAACTAATTAGACTATCATAAGCATATCAAGGATTTCGAGTCAAGTTAAGGAACTTTTCGAAATATATACGACCAAGTGTAATGAAACCAAGAAAATCAAGCATGATGGATTTGAGGAGTTTTTAAAGCATTATTTTTAAACTATACACATTGATAGTTTTGTCACTAAAATTGACAAAGGGGGAGATTGTTAGAGCATTGCTCGGTCGAACTCACAAGTTTTGTTATCTCAAGCTTGTTGTCAAAACTGTATCTTGATTTCTAGTCTAAAATTAGTTAAATCTCGGATTAGGATAATAAATATAGTTCAGAAACGAATATCACTACAGTCTACAGTCATCATTGCGTTATACCGTTTGAAGGCGAAGATTAACCGAAGCTTTGGGAGAACTTATTCAACAAAAGTTAAGTGAAGACTGAAACTTATATATCTCAAGTTATATTCATCTTTCTATATACGATATGTTGTAGCAAAACTAATTAGACTATCGTAAGTATATCAAGAATTTCTAGTCAAGTTAAGGAACTTCTCGAAATATATATGACTAAGCTTAATTAACATTTGTTCATACTGGATGAATTCGATAAAGGACAATCTATTGTTTGTAATCTAAATTATGATTCAAGATTATCATTCAAAATTATCCTGGAATAATGATATGTGTTATTGATGCTATTTGGGAATGTTTCGAATTGATATAGAGAGAAATATAAAACTACAGAAAAATCTGGATACAGGATAATATGCATACCAGTTTCAAAAACTGGGAAAATTGTTATAGGTCTGGAGATATAGTACATATATCCAGTACACGTACAGGCATAGCTATAGTTCGACAACGACTTAGTGGCATGCATACCCTGTGTCTAAAAAGTATGTGAGCTTGTGAACCCGGAACGGTACGCAAACCAGTACGCATGCTGAAAAATAACTGTCGGTTTTGAAACCATTGTGGAATCCATACCCTGTACGCATACCAAAAAGGTTATGTGTGTTCCTGAACTCTAATTTGTCATAAGTATACACATACACGGTACACATACCATGAAAAATATAGTTCACGAACAAGGTTGAAGTACATGTATCTGATATACATACTTACCCTGTCGATTTTTTCCAGATGCACATAAAATTATTTTTGTGAGATAATTAGCATTTGAATAAATCTCTAAGAACACTATATAAACATGATTTATCACATTATAATTTATAGTTGTGATTCAAACTTAAAAGTCTTCAGTGTTTATGAAAATGATTAAGCTTATAGTTCAATTGGCTAGTTTCGGCTAACCATTCATGAACGCTTTCTTTGTAAATGGTTCGGTTACGGTCCATGATAACCAGAGTGTATATCTTGTTATGTTAATCAGATTCAAAGATTCATCTAACGATGGATATTGTTTGCGTGGTTCCAAATCTATCTTAGCTTAAACCTAAAGAAACTTATGTTTTGAAAGTGTATAAAAGAGGAACCTCAAACAACTGGGATCTTAGAATCCTGACACTATCTTTGTGTGTCCTAGTTGTAAACTAGAGTCATCCTCTTCTTAAAACCATTTCTAGGGTTTAGCGATTAAAAAGACTTCATTGGGGTTCATAAAGCCATTTCCATATATCTTTATCTTGATAGATCGAGTATCCTGATATTCATTGATTTTTGAGCTTGCTCCATCAATCAAGATAGATAGCAATCATCAAAGTCCTATTCTTTTCAGACTTTTTTGATTCCACATGTTTAATACTTATGAGGTGAATAATAATCAAGGCTGCTCTCGAGAAGCATAAGTCCGGATATTGAAGTTAGCTATACTTTATCTATTGATATCAATTTCCATTCTCACCTTGATATACGATAAAAAAAGACATCACACATATAGGCTTATCTATGGGGGTCAGATTGGTTTAAAGTATTCAATTCAGTTGAAATAACTCTTAGGCTGTAAAGGATGTCAACTAAGGGAATCATTTGCGCGGAGCGGAGTCTTGCTGGGATTCAAGAGGCGTAAGGAACGCGACTGTGACTGAATTTTGTGAGGGTTTAATTCGGTCTTAACTACATTCCAGTTCAAAGTTAATTAGTGGTAGTCTAGTGTCTGTAGCGGCTTAATGCAGTTTGGTGTTCAATCTAGACTAGGTCCCGGGGTTTTTCTGCACTTGGGGTTTCCTCGTTAACAAAATTTCTGATGTATGTTTTTTTTCCGCATTATATTGTTTATCTTTATAATTGAAATATCACAGGTTGTACATTAATCAATCAAATTAGATACATCTATCCTTGTTTATTGGATACGACTTGATTGATTCTTGGATATTAATCTTTGAGATCGTCCATGAACTCTCACATTGTATCAGGTTCACGTATTTGGTCCTGTAAACTTTCTGATTGTGAGAGAAAGAGATATACCTCTAAATATTATTCCTTGATTAAGATTCATTAAGTCGAACTATCAGAATTGTATTTAAGTTTTTCCATAAAGGTTGCCTAAGAAAAACTTGGTGGTGTATTTTGGAACCACCAGCATTTTCAAAGGAAATATGCAAGCTAGGAGTGAAACCATGAAACTCGTCCAATTTGAACACATATTGTATTAAGATGCTAAAACTAGCCAACTATAAACATTTGTCTGGAATGTAGTTAAGACATAATATACTTTCTGAGCTACACTATTACAGTTGAGCCTCTAAATCTCTTAATTCTTGCAAGAACCTATGCACTTGATTCCTCTGACTGATGTCCTTTACAACCCTAGAAGTTACTCTAGATTTCTTCGTGAAGACTATTTCTACCCTGCCTCCAACATGACACCTGGGTGATTCCTTTATGATAATAGATTTGGGATAAAAATCGGCTCTATAAATTTATACGAATATAAATCCAAGATTAGGGTTGATACTCTTCAAAACTCATAGAAAAAAAATACAAGCCAAGAAAAGATAAGTTGTATTTTTTCGCAAAACTCAAAAAAGGATTTCTATAAATGCGAGTCATACTCAATCGTGTTTGTAATTTTTATATTAATCTGAGTTTGATCTGCAATTCTTGAATGACCTTATACCGGAAGAGAAGGATGTTAGAATAGAAAATAATTATAGGAAGAACAGTTACAAGTACAAGTTTCGAAAGTATTTTTCTTTCCAGATAGGTGAACTTGTGCTTCATGAATCCCAAGTGAAGTATTTAGAAATCAAACCTTGGATCTAAAAGATTCTTAGATATGGAGGACAACTGTTATTAAGATATAGATTTAGGCAGTGAAGATGGTGTACCGACTAAGGTATTCACGTCTTTTCACTTTTCTCTTAAATCTCGAGTTCATATATGTAGAATTATTTTATAGTCTTTTTCTTTTGTTTTTCCAGAGTTCATAAAGTTTTCAAACTTTGTTATAGCTCAACTTTTATTTTTTCTATTTAATGTATTATGGTTTTACGGATTTCATCGGTCGTCCTTATGCCGATAAAATCAAACCAATAAACCAGTCGTAATATTGTGTAGGTACGTATTTTGTAAGTATACTCCGGATACAAAAATATGAATCTTCATCTACTTTATCATGTTCTATATTCATAGCCCACTGTTCCAATACTATCAGAAGCCCATCTCTATTAAATCAACTATCATTTTCATCATAATAGGTTTTTTTTTTCAAAAATGTGGCAGGTGGGATCCGAAACTTCATGGCGTTACTTCATAACGAGTAAGATTTGAAATCTCATGTTGTTCCTTCCTAAGCTTACCGAGAACCACCGTATTGGTCGTTTGTTGGTGTTAATTTTTGATATACTAAACATTTATTAATTTAAATTATTGAACCCTGAACTCTTAAAACTTATCTTTTTTAAATTAATACATGCCGAATTTTCAGTGCTGAAATCATACTTCTAAAATGAATTATACATGTACGTATTATTGGAAGAAAAATCATGTATAGTCAAGTCAATCTTAGTGACTTGACTTTGTCTGTCAGTTTTGTTTAAATACATGTACTCTGTATATGTGTTTGACACCTATTGATTACCTTGTAATAATATTTTTCTAATTTGTCTTCATATATTTACATGGTATCATTGAGGAGGTACGACGTAGGTCAATTCTGCAACAATTTTTCAACAAATTTTCTTTCACTATCTCAAGATCAAATATATTTCTCAACAATTTTCTGATCTTAATTCAACTTTGGTTGCTCAAATTTTTCACAAATTTTTAAAATCTTCATCTTTTTTATTTCTTTACTTTCAATCTTGGTTCTTTCTTCACCTTTCAATGCCGAATAAAAGAGGTTCAACGAATATTCAACAACAACACCGAAATCAAGATCCATGGGGTATTTGGAATCAACCACAATCACAAGTTAAAATTCCAGTTTCCGCTGCTCATACGTCTGGTAATGATGTAAATTAGGGTAATTCAAGTTATTTTGCTTTACCATTCTTGTATATGGCGTGATCAATTCGAATCTGTGTTGATTTATACTGATTTATATGGTCATGTTAGTGGTGAAATTGTTGAACCTCCATCCCAAGTTATTATCAATGGTATTACTAGTGTTAATGAAAGATGGGTATACTAGAGATAAGCAAATAGATTTGTTGTTAGTTGTTTGAAAGCTACATTTACTAAAATTATCTTTGGTGATATTCTTGGATTGTCTACTTCTTGTGAAATTTGGAAATATCTGGAATTTAGTTTTAGATCTCAATTTGGGGAAAGACGAAATATGCTACGTCAACAGTTATATGGAATTAGAAGGGGTTCTCAGTCTATCTGTGTTTACTTTCATAATTTGAAGGAAATTACAGATGCCTTAGCTACAATCAATGATCGAGTCTCAGATGCAAATTTGATGATGTATGTGCTTGGACTAGGAAGGGAATATGATACTTTTGTAATCTTTGCACAGAATCATGAAACTCCATATTCTTTTGGTTAGTTAAAAGCTAGGTTATTAACACATGAACAATGGCTAAGTGATCAAAATCAAGATTCTAGTAGTATTCTTGATAACCCTTAAAAAATTTATGGGAGAAATGTTCATTAGGGTAACAAGAATGGGAAGAATAAGGGTAAGACCAAGAATAATTAAGGTAATTTTTCCAAAAATGGTAATGGTAATGTTCAATTTAAAAGTTTTGCTAGTTCAACAAGTTCAAGTGCAGATGCTTCAGATGGTGGTTCTACTAGTTGACCTATTATGGATTTTTCTACAGTTGAATGTCAGATATGTCGAAATACAAGACATTATGCAACTAGATGTTTCTTCAGATATCATCCACCACGTAGTTATGAGTCCAAGTCTTCTGCAAATATGTCTCAAGTTGAAACAAATTTTAGTAGTATATGCAAATTAATTCAACTAATTTATGTGATGATCCTTCTGGTGGATCTACCTCAACTACTTGGATTTATGATTCTGGTGCCTCAAGACACATGAATGATAACAAGGAGCATATTTAGGATACTTCTAACTATCATGGGAAGGAGAAGGTTATTATTGGTAATGGTAAGACTTTACAAATCTCTCAAACAGGTACTTCTGTTTTACAAACACCTGAAGCTAGTTTTGAACTTAAACATGTCTTACTAGTACACGAGATTAAACAAAGTTAGTTATCAGTTGCACAATTTGCTAAGGATAATTTTTGCTACTTTGTTTTTGATCCATGTAGTTTTGAGAGTAAAAAATTGTCATTTCATCTTTATTCTTCGCATGAATCTAAAACATTAGCTCTCATTCACTGTGATGTTTTGGGACCTTATCCAATTACTTCTTATGATGGTTTTAGATACTCATTCTTTTTATAGATGATGCCAGTATATTTCATTGGATTTATCCTATGAAACTCAAAACAAATGCTATTTAACATTCCACTCATTTTAAACTCTTACTGGAAATTTGTTTTCTACTAAGATTTTGTATTTTCAAACTGATAATGCATGTGAACTTGCTAAGGGTTCATTTAAGAAGTTTATTGATTCCAAAGGCATTTATCTCAAATTGTCATGTCCTAACACCCTTGAAAAAAATGGACTGGCAGAACGAAAGCACAGACATATTATAGAGATGGGTAATACCCTTTTCTTTCATTCCCCAACTCCTATTTTTTTTGTTATGATGTTTTTCTTACTGCTACTGTTGATGGTGGTTTTTAGCTTAGGGATAAAATCGTAAAACCGCATATTTTCGACAAGACGTCACTATGACCAATATCGTATTTATTGAACCGACCAACGTGCTTATGTAAGAATTACCAGGGTACCTTTTATATATATATACATGTGTCATGTTCCACGAAACAACCCTTAGTGTTAACTGACATCACCTCTGTATATGTATAACCCTAATTCTCTCACCATGCCAATGGCAAACCATGCCTAGCCCCATCTCCGCGCCAAGGCATGCCAACCATGTCAGCCACACCACAGTGCCAATGGAAAACCGTGCCATCCATGTCCCTGCGCCAAGTCATGCCAACCATGCCATCCGCACCACTGTGCCAATGGAAAACCGTGCCAGCCACGTCCCTGCGCCAAGGCATGCCAACCCTGCCAGCCGCACCATCGTGCGAATGGCAAACCCTTCCAGCCACGTCCCTGCGCCAAGGCATGCCAACCATGCCAGCCATACCACCATGCCAATGGAAAACCATGTCATCCACGTCTCTGCGCCAAGGCATGCCAACCATGCCAGCCGCACCATCGTGCTAATACCCAAAGCCATGCCGGCCTAAACTATACCGCTGGCTACCATAAGGGTTGCAATGGTCAACGTCCACTGGCCACCCTTCCACCTGAGATGCAGAACTCGGCCCTCCAAGTTTGCTACCAAAAACGTATGGAAAACTCCCGTCCCAAGGCAAAAATAACACGGTTTGCACCTAAACCCTAATTTGGCCGTGTCTACTCTATGGAATATCCATGATGGCCTAAACTATACCGCTGGCTACCAGAAGGGTTGAAACGATCAATGGCCACCCTTCTACCTAAGATGAAGATCTCAACCCTCTAATTTTGCCACCAAAACGCATGGCAAACTTCCGGCCCAAGGTCAAATAACACTGTTTGCACCTAAACCCTAATTTGGTTGCGCCTACTCTATGAAAAATCCATGCTGGCCTAAACTATACTGTTGGCTACCAGAAGGGTTGCAACGATCAATAGCCACCCTTCCACTTAAGATGCATATCTCGTCCCTCCAAGTTTTCCACCAAAACGCATGGCAAACTTCCGGCCCAAGTTCAAATAACACGGTTTGCACATAAACCCTAATTTGGCCGCGCATACTCTATGGCAAGGCCATGCCGGCCTAAACTATATCGCTGGCTACCAGAAGGGTTACAACGACAAATGGCCACCCTTCCACCTGAGATGCAGATATCGTCCCTCCAAGTTTTCCACCAAAAATGCATGGGAAACTTCCGGCCCAAGGCCGAAATAACACGGTTTGCACCTAAACCCTAATTTGGCCGCGCCCACTCTATGGAAAAGCCATGCCGGCCTAAACTATTCTTATGGCTACCAGAAGGGTTGCAATGATCAAGGGATACCCTTCAACCTGAGTTACATATCTCGGCCCTCTAAGTTTTCCACCAAAACGCATGGCAAACTTCCGGCCCAAGGCCAAACACCACGGTTTGCATCTGAAACCTAATTTGGCCGCGCCTATTCTACGAAAAAGATACGCCAACTCTACCATGGACACTAGCATGCCACCATGCCACACATAATGCCATGTTACACATTTTCCCATGAAAAATGCTTGAGACATCAACACATGTCACAAGCTGGGGGACGCTCATTAGGGTTTTGGTTTGGCAATTTACAGCGTGCGGTGTACACTACGCCCGTTATAAGAAAGTGTCATAATAATGAGTCGGTTAGTAAATACATGAAGTAATGGTGAAAAGTTTCTTTTATTATGGACCATCAATTCCAGACGTTACCCGTTACCACCTCCTTCCATTTTACTCAGTCGTTTCTATTTCTTACAAGACTAGAGTACGTTTGGGTTACGACTTTTATAAATAGGTCTTACATATTTCATCAGAAGAACAAGTTCTCATCAGGAGCATGCAACACTTAGAAAACAATTTGCTAGCTTTCCCATCTATTAGCTTCGCGCTTTCTGATACAAGTCGTAAAACTACTACTCTTCCAGAATTAACTATTCTGGTCTCAACACTCTCTTCGCTTCCCTCCCCAAAACCAACCCTTCTCCTTCACTTTGTGACCGAAGCAAGTCTGGAACGGCCATTTCTTGGTTTAGGCTGGATTTGTACAGATTGATCTCTCGAATGTAAAGTTCTCCCTTGTAGTACATTGTTTAGGGTTTAAATTTTTTTCTCACCTACACACCCGAAATTACCAAAATCAGCAGAAACCATTTTCACCCTCAAACAATTGGCGACCATAGTGGGAGGATTAATCTTTCGGTTATGTTGTCAACTCTCGAACTCATTGTTCGATTTAGATCTCGGAACGGTAGCAACAATTATTCCGATCAGAGATCAACGACCCAGTTGTCAGTCGCGATACAACAAGTGCTGACTGGGGATTTCCAGGGAGGGAAAAGCAAGAATCCCCTTAGGATCGCCAGCCAGTTCTCAATAATCATGCAACGAGGAATAATTGGGGACTTCTCGAGACGATTCGACGCCTCCCGTAAAAACGTGGACTTGCGGTTTGGGATCCGTTTTATTGAAGCAGGTGATAAACGAAAAAAAGAAGAAGGGTAAGTCCGGTCAGGATACATAACCGATTATTATGGGTTCCCACGTTGAAACCTAACACCATGTTATTCCCAAGTTTCATCCCATACTTCCCCCCGTCATGTAACATTCACGATTTCATAATTTTCCTATATGATTTGTTACCCACACTTTCAACTCAGACTTTAACATATAAAAAGACCATTATCCCAAAATAATCCAAAAACTCTTATAAAAAGCAACCATCCATCAATCCAAAAGTAAAACTGAACCGTAATCTAGGCGTCTCTTGGCCTTTCGAAAAAAAATAATAAGAAAAAGAGTTTCAGAAGAGTAACACGCTCAGGGGAAATCGCTCAACAACGGCTTGTTCTTCATGGAAAAGATGTCCCGCATATCTTGAAGGGACGCCTGCTTCAATTTCAACTCCTAAGATAACTTCTCCAGCTCTTGGGACAACTTAGCGACTTCCGCCTCCTGATGATTAATCGAATCCACGGAAGGACCATCAACCGTTTCGGCCTGCAACTTTTGGACTTCAGAAAAGTCCTTGCAGAACCAAGAGGCATTAAAATCAAAGTCTACACACATATCCCGGTAAAAATTCCATCTTGAGACCACATCCTCGGAAATGGTATGGCCATTCACGTTGCGCATATGGTGAATTGAGGACAAAGCTTCTTCTACACGATTAACCAATGCAAATCGGCTAGTGAATTTTTTGGTCGTGGCAATATGACCATATTTTTCCCATATCCTGATATATAAATCCGCATGCTTAGATGGTAAACTGAAGCCTCCAATCAACACATGGTCTTCGTTGGGAGTCAAATATGGAGGCACAAAAAGGGCGCCCGCAACTGAATCTGTGAGCGACAACGAATTCCTGACTACGATTGCACCAATGGTTGCTGGAGTACTTTCCACCATCTATGTCTCAACGTTATCAACATTCATTTTCAAATCACCAATAGGCGGCACTTCCACGGTTGGACTTTCGTCATGGCGAGTCTCCACCTCAAGGCCATCTTCAGAAATAATTCCTCTCCGCAACATTACGATTTAGTTTTGTTTCAAAATAAGAAAGAGGGAGGAAAATACGGAAACTTACCAACTCATTTGTGGACTCGCCAGAGAAACACCCAGCGTTACTTTCAGAAGCACTCTCGTCATCACTGCTGGATCCCGAGCTTTCTTTTTCTTCGGATTCTTCTGCATCTTCAGGAAACTTATTAGCTGACTTTTGTGCAAGCCTAGTGATAGGTGTCTAAAACACCTTGATGTTTATCTATTGTTTATGCTTTTTTTATTATGTTTTCTTATAAATTATGTATCTTTTGTTTGATTTTGAGTTTTAGGTACTTTGGAGCAAAAGAAGAGGAAACGTTGCTTAAAAGGGCTAAAGTGTCATTTCATGTGCAACTACTGTTGAAGGCGAATTATGTCTCATTATTTAATTTTATTTCTTCATCTCTATCTGAAAGGCATGTCGGCTTTAGTGATGCAAGTTATGTCTGAAAAGAATGACAGCTTTAGTGATGTATAAATATTGAAGAAAAGAAGTGCATATGAGAGGTAAGAGATGGATGCTCGAGAAACTACTAAAAGCACCTAGAAAAGTGTTAAAGGCACCCCCATAAGAGTCGATAAAGGCGCCCGAAGGAGTTAATAAAGTCACCTAGGAGTTTTTCACTATATACAGCCCAAAAGTTATCTTTGTACCCCACAAATTGTTATTCGCAACCTCAAGAATTGCTAAACGTAGCCCAAATTTCTAAAGGGACACCACTGTTGGATAAGGGGAATGTCATCTTCTCTATTTGAATTTCGAATTTTGGTGGGAAAAGAAGAACATAATTAGGGTTTGTGTTTTAGGCAAGTTGTGGTGAGACTAAAGTGCTAAAATCAAATGGGTTTATTCTAATCGACTAAACAGAGCTGGTAATAGTTTTCGTTTCCACCAGAATTGGATATATAATCGGCAAAAGATGAATCATGGTTCACGAAGTTTGGCGGGAAAATATTTTTCTTCACGGCAAAATTAGGGCTCGAGTTCTGAAGCTACTCGAGAGAGATTCAATAGCTCAAATCGTTTGGGATGGCTTATATCAACTAAACAGGACTGGTATGTCCATCAGAACCAGTTAACTTGGGATGAAACGTCGGATTGGAGCAAACAGGGGAAGAATATCCACGGGTCTCTGTTGGTTTGTGCATGGGAAGTACGTGTAACAGGGAGAAGAGATAACTGCCAAGATTCGAATATATCTAATAAGGAATCTGGATGATAGGTGTCTAAAACACCGTATTATTTATCTATTGTTTATGCTTTCTCTTCTAGTTTTCTTGTAAATTATGTATCTTATGTTTCGTTTTTGAGTATTTAGGTACTTTGGAGTCGTTTGCAGCAAAAGAGGAGGAAACAGGGCAAAAGGTACAAATGGAGTTGGAGGCTGACTATTTATCATTATTTGCTTTTATTTCTTCATCTCTGTCTGAAAAGTATGTCAGCTTTGGTGATGCGATTTGTCTGAAAGGCATGACAACTTTAGTGATGAATAAATTGAAGAGATGAAGTGGGTTTGAGAAGTAGGAGGAGGTTGATGTTAGCGGAGAACTCGAAAGAAAGCGGTCAACTGGAGCATAAAGGGGCAAAGCTGTCATTTCCTAGGTGAATACTATCCGGAGAGTCGATCCAAGGTTGCGGGTCGACTGATGAGGAGGGGTGGCTAGCTGTTATAGGGTACCCTTTGGGGTTTCCCTTAGCCTATGTATTGGAGTGGCAATAACCACCCAATCATTTCTTACCCAAAAATCAAGAAGTTTCTCTCATTCCTACACAACACCAGAAAGAGAGGCAAAAATGGAGGTTCTATGGCTGATGTGAGTTAAAAACCCCAGATCAATTGATTGAGAGCCAGAGATTGAGAGGGAGAAATCAGAGATCGAATTAAAGGGTTGTGGTTAGTGGTTTGATGTCAACTGAATGTGTTGGAGGAGAAATTATAAATCTGTAAAGAGTGATTCAAGAACTGGTTTGATTTTGAAATGGATAGGAAGTTAAGGTTTCAGATTGAAGCACTAATTTCTACAGCTGTACAGGGAAGATGGGTTTGATTGAAATTTGGTTGTGATGCTGGGGTTCTATGTTGATGTTGAATTTGACAGGAGCATAGTGGGTTTTGTCCAAGAAATAGCTCAGCTAGGGTTTGTGGAATTGATGCTGCTATGAATAACATGATGTAATTCAATACTGAGAGAACAAGGTGCAGTGAGAGAGATTTAGGGTCTTATGAATTTGAACCGAGTGTGTTGATGATGGTTTGAACAGCTGTGTGGATTCAGGTGTTGGAGGTGAACCAAAATCTGTAATATGGAGTGACTTATAACTGGGAACTGCAGGTGACTCAATTGTATGGAATCAATGGGGATGAATCAGGTGGTTGGATTTTGATGTTGTTGCAGGGTTTAAATTACAAGAACCATGGGCCCTGTGAGGTGCCAAGAAGAGTAGCAAAAGATGCCAATGTCTCTCATTGTTGTGCAAGAGAGCAGCTGTTCTTACCCTGTGTTCGCAGAGTCTTAAGGCAAGGTTAAGAAGTAAGGAGGAGGTTGGAGTTCTTTGTCAAGGTTTGAGGCTGTGACAGTTTCAGTTATAGATGGAGGTTGTGCTGTGGAGTGGATTGTGTGGATTATAATAGCTGTGAGCTAATAAGAAGGAGACAGCTGTTACACCAAGCAGGGAAGAACTAGAGCTTGAGATGGTGGAGTTACTGGTAGTGATTGACACTGGTGAAGAACTGTGGTGAGATGAGGTTGAATTGGTGCTGTGAAAGTGGTGTTTGAAGCTGCAGAATAAGCTTAGATGAAAATAAGTTGTTGTGGAGTTGTGCACATGAGTCAGGTATTGCAATTGGTGCTGATGCCTAGTGGTAGAGTTGGCTATGGTGATTGCACTGGAACTAGATGGTGCTGTGTGTGAGGAATTACAGATTGTTGCAGTGACGATACTTGAATGGAGAGAGTGGCAGCAAAGATAGGATTTGTTGGTGT